>CM048753.1:124466012-126866012 GCA_026315105.1 Locusta migratoria
TATATATATATATATATGTGTGTGTGTGTGTGTGTGTGTGTGTGTGTGTGTGTGTGTGTGTGTGCGCGCGCTCTGGAAGAGGGCACAAAAAGAAAAAAGTTGTACAACATTGCCACAGGCAGAGTTTGTGTAACAGGCACTTCTGCCACTGGGCCCCTATACTGCAACTCCTTGGCAGTTCTGTGCTGCCCGCATTGTTGACCTGGACTGTTATGTTCATTTTATTCCCTTGTACTCTTGTTTCCATTTATTTATAACGGCAAGTTTAAGGGAACTGTTGATGTTGATAACAGCTTACCAAAATGACGCTATGGGAAAAGCATAAAAAGGAGTCTTTATTGATGACATACCTTATTCTAGATGTCCAAATATCGAACTTCAATCTTGAATAAAACCTTGCATTTGAAAGTTAAGAGATTGCACAACAGCATTCATAAAAAAAGGCCCTATTTGTGGCAGACAGACTGGTTCTTCCACCATGACAGCCATCTGTTATGTCTTTATTACAGTGTTGCAGAGTGAGCGGAACACTTATTAATGTCAAAAGGAGTGCTGATGCTGTACTAACCAGAGTAACAGATCAAAAAATGGACTGACACATTGGTTCCCGATTTCAAACTGGAAGAAAATATATTTCTAAAAGTTGACTAATTCTGTGTAAAAAGGATGAAAAGAAGAAACCACAGATGATTGACTATGGTAATTTCAGGATTGTCATATTAGAATTATCTGTTGTTTTAGAAGCTGTTATTGATGTAAATAAATTTATGGCAATGGAAATGGGTGCAAGAGGGAAAGTTTTGGTGAAACTATCACTCAGTAGTAAATAAGCCAATTGTGAGACTGCCTCGAACCTACAAGTCCTTTACGGATGTTGTAATCACAGGTGAAGGCTACTCACTGAAGTCAGACTTAATGCACCCATTCTAAAAGACCTACGAATGATGAAAGAAGGGCAAATGGCCATCGCCAAACTGTGGCCAAAAACAAGGTCAACCACCCTATGGCACAGCATGCAGCTGAGCATATGGTTGATTTAAATGGCTGCTTCACAACCCAGATGGGAGTTATCCCTACAGTAAATTTACCAATCCTGAAATTATAGGGGCACGCATGGTGTGCAGTTAGGGTTATTTTGTAAACAATTGGAACTTTTTTTCAGTCTTATGTACACCCCCTCTGCTCCTCACACACACACACACACACACACACACACACACACACACACACACACACACACACACACTCTCTCTCTCTCTCTCTCTCTCTCTCTCTCTCTCTCTACACATGCCTATTTGTTTTACTTTACTTCCCACTCCATTCCTAAGCTGCATCCAGTTCCTCCCATCTAGTACATACATGCTCTGTTAAGGCCGTGCTGTATCCATCCCCACCACCGTGACAATCTTTCAATCTCCCCTCCCCTACTTCCACACCACAGAGTACAATTCCGAGTGTGGTAGCCGGAGATGACAGTTGTGAGACTGTTCTGAAACTGTTGTGTTCCTGTGTGAACGTTATACAGTCTGGAAAAGGCTATAGCCGACAGTTGACGTGTTTTATATGTGTGATCTTTTTTATGTGCCTGTCACAGCTTGTCATCACATCTGTGGCAAGTTGTTAACTCTCCTCATATTTTTTTATGGAAGAAGGCATTTCACTCTAACATTTCTCAAACGCAAAGGGACATTGAAGCTAAACTTTGAATTCTGTGTGCATAATGGTGCAAGTAGGAAAATCTTTAAACCTGCACAATACAAATCAATTATAAAGCATTGTAAAGAGAATGTGATTGAAAAGAGGGACAAGCTGTTTTTATCTGTGGGAACAACAGTGAAACATACGTATCAGTTTTAATGCAGAGCATTTTGAAGGGGTTAGGTTTGCTTTGTAAACAATTTGAAAATATATCGCTTTTACGAAATAACTCCACTTATTGTATCCCCTCGTACATATCAAGTAAACGTTTGAGGAAAGTTTTTCTTTTATCAAACTGTTGTTTGCAGCCAATTCCAGAATAGCATTTGTTTATTATTCCCTTACATTTATTACAAAGAATGGAATAAGACTAAAATTCTGAGGCTATGCACATTTGTTGCTGCCCAGAACTGAATCAGAACATTGTGTTAAAGTGTATTACAAAGACTGGTTGTGCTTAATCTATTTACAAGGAAGGCCTTATTCCACAAGAAGAATGGAGCAGAAATATAGCTGTTTCTTGTGAATGTGTTGACTTCTACACCCATGAACAAAGTGAGCAAGAGATGGAAGTCTGAAGGATACCAAGTTAGGGTTTGGTAGTTATTATTATAACAATAAGCCGTGCAAGAGTTTTCATATAAGCAGCTACTTTTTGTCTTTTTGAAGTAGGAGAGCAACAACTTTGTTATTACAATATGTTAGAAGAATGAAACAGAACTCTTAAATGAACTTAAGATGGCATATTTAAATTTATTGCAATGCACATGGGCAAGATCACCATGTAAAGAAAAATATTTCGGCCCCTTAAGATTAATTAGGAAGAGTTTTACTATCTATATTATTAGAGTAGCACACTACTTTACCAAATAAACCTTTTATTAAATTACAGAAATTTGCTCATGTCAACATAAACAAGTTGCAACTACATTTTAAAAGCAATACATTCTGGCACATCAATTTTGTGTGTGTGTGTGTGTGTGTGTGTGTGTGTGTGTGTGTGTGTGTGTGTGTGTGTGGTGAAACTAATGCTTCTAATTGAGTTAGTGCATGGATTTATAATTATTTCTTAATTTTAATTACTGATCAATACATTAAAATGCAAAGGAAATGTCTGTCAAGCAGACAATTCAGTGAGGCTCATGCTATCATATTTAATCTAAGCCACACCTTCCCCCCACATTTTCAGGCCCAAAAACGGCCTGCAGCTTATAATTGAGTACAAAATAAACGGAAATTCTGAAACCACCACCAGGAGCCACATCAACTAACTTTCTGTGAAGCATAAGCAACACTAGAAACACTTAGCAGATGCTAAGATAAACAGGCTTACTGGCATGAAAATTCTGTGCTAATAAAAAAAATAATAAATGCTGCAGGAGAGAAGTATACTTTTTCCAAGTTTCAGTCACTGAACCAACAAAATCCAACTGAATCAATGCAATAAAGGAAAGATATTCAGTATTGCTCATCTTTAAATACGGCAGCATTTCAAATAAACATAGCAACAAAACTAAGTTCTTTACATCAATACCAACAAGGCTTTCAAGGATTTTTGTACGAGTCAGTGGTACAAATATTTCACGTGGTTATGGAGGAACCTGGAAGCTCGGTTTTAAAATACACAGATTTACAACTCAGAAATATTTACATTTGTTTGCACATATTTCACATAACTAATGAGGAGGGCGAGAAAGAAGTGAATTTGTAGCCAAAATTTAAGCAATTTTTGTTTTTAGGCAGGGCATATAAATGATTATTGCACTTCATGATTATGGTCACAATACAAACTGATCCACTGACAGTCTTCTTATGATTTATTTACAAAACACTAATCACTAGGAGGTATCACTTTGAGCGTTAGATTGAAGCAACGTTTACCTCTTGCACAAGCTCACATTTCTCTTCAGAACAGAGTATATCTCCTGTCTCATTCTGAGCATCTGACATTTACACACTGGCTTGTCAGAAATCTACTGATATGTTCCTATAAATACTTCACGATTTTCTTGTTTGTGGTTAGGTTGAATATCGGATCACAGCCACAGTAAGGCAGAAACAGATTTGTTTACATTTGGAAAGACTCAATAGCTGTTTGCAATGCCATTCAATTGCGCACTTGTGCTTTCCACAATTCATCGCACCGTTACTAACCACTACTGCCGACATCTAGAGTATTTTCACTTAAAACTCGACTGCTAAGTTTACAACTAACTCAACTAAAGTAGCTGTATTATCATCTCTTATACTAAACTTTTATCTCAAGTTAGAATGAAAAACATTTGTTTCAATTTTGAAATATGGCCATTAACATTTTCCTCCTCAGATTTTGAGTTATTTTTCTTGAAATTCTAGTAATTTTTCGGGTGTGGCTTGGATTCAAGTAAATACAGTTAACTGTGAAGAAGAAATTTAACTTGAGTGGGCCATATGAAATGTTAAAATACTTCCAAAAGATTCTCAATTATAGTATAAACTAGTTTGACTAACATTTTGAGTAATGTTTATTTAGTGCAGTGGGTAAGGTAACAGCTGATTTTGCTGCTTGGGTTTGATCTCCGTGACCTCTTAATGCCCGCCACCCCCCTCCCAAACACCTTTATTTCATATTATTCCTTGTAATATCAAACTTTCAGTCACTAAATTTAAGTAAACATTTCAATTGCCAGAAGAAGAAGAAGAAACATTCAGTTTAGTTGCAATTAGGTTACACAATGGAAAGTTCAGGTTAGATGGGTAGCACCTCACTGTAAAGACTATTGCTGAGCCACACACACAGGCACATCGAAAATATAACTGCTTTCACTCATCTAAATTTTGAGCCGGTCTTCATCGGAAAAGGGGTACAGACACATTCACTCAAGCACAATCCATGCACACAACTGCAATCTCTAACCATGGCATTTGAAGGTGACAGTCATGTGTGCACAAGTTGTGCTTAAGTTAATGTGTGTGTACTTTTCCGATATAGACAGAAAATTTACGTTTGTGTGAATGAACTGTCTAATGTATTTAAACAGCAACTTTTCAAAATTCCACGAAGTTTTTAATAAAAATAAAGTGTTATACAGTGTAGTAATTGATTGTATACAGAAGTCACAGATTTGAAAGACTGATAATTGTGAAACAACTTTATATTCACACTATCTTTTGGAAAGAACTTTTTCAAAAATATGCTGCAGTCCAAAGAATAAAGTATTTAAAGTTTTAAAAGAAGTCTTCTCTGACAATATGGAAGCATACCAAATAACTGGAGTGAAAACAAGAAGTGAATCAATACTGTACACAATTTAATGTTTTAACATTCAGGAGACTTCATATGTTCAATTTTACATTTTATAATTGACTAACATTGCCAGGAGCAATAATGTAGGAAAATAATTAGGAATTGAGGAATCAAACCAGAGCTGGAAAATTAATCTGTTTATCTTACCCACTACACTAAACGTAAATCACAATGTATTTCAAACTTCGTAATACTCTCTCATACCTGCCAACCTTCAAAACATAATTGTGAGATCTAGTTTAAAAATCTCAAGATTCTTCAAAAACTCAGGAGATATGTTCCACAAAAAACCAAGTTACTTTAGTATAAACCTAAAGAGAACTGATTTTAGCCTTTTCCTATCATCCCAGTGCAATTAATGGTTACAAAAACACTTGCATTAATCCAAATGCTTTATTACACATCCTTATTTGTAGCCAGTCCAGGTAAAGTGATTTACATTTTATTACAACAAAAATGTTCACAGCTGTATTTATGTGATATACTGCTCCCTTGGAGCATTTTATGTAACAAGTGACCCAACACATTTAATTGTTAAGTCACACTTAAAAAAAAATGCAAATCAGCACTCTGCATCACACAAACAATCACTTTTATCAGCAATTTCACTTCATTGTTACACACTTCATTTGCTCTGTTTCTTTCGCTGCACATATTCCCGTATACCACTTTTTTCACCACGTGATGTAGAAATATCACATCAACAAAGAGTACAAATACAAACAGTGTTCCAAAATGGCTTAAAAAACGATTATATTTCTTGCCATACTGAAACACATTCCAAAGAATCAAACTTCCATTATCATGGAAAATAGCTGTTTATGCTAAAGTTGCATTTCTGCAATTTGCATATTAAACTAATGCGGTTAACTATCCACTCAAAAGGTTTCCACTAATTAAAGAAACGATTAACAATTTTACTCAGGTACAATAACAAGACATCACATTCAAAAAGAGCAGAACACCGAAACCCTAAACATTCCTTTCCAAATACATGGGAAAAAGCAGAAATAATCTAAGTCATGTGCAATTCCTATTTCGATGTGTATTTAGACACAAATGAGAAAGGACTTTTGAACATCAGCCAAATAACGAATCTTGGATTTCAAGATAAAGCTAAAAATAGGGAGAAATAGTGGCAAAGTCAGGAGGCAGAAGAAAAACTGAAAAATCAGGAGACTCCCAACTAAATCTGAACAGTTAGCAGGTATGCATTCTACTTATTGTAATTTGAAATCTTCACTTTTTTTCTTTTCCTGTGGTCCACTCGGACATAATTTAGAAATATCAAAGGTTTATCTGACTGCTGCTTCTCACACGGTTAAAGCCAAATATGAGAGACTCCTTGTCAGTAAAAAGCCTACAGTAATGGATTGAAACATTACACAGGGGTTTTTAATATCAAACAGCAATCAAAATAA
Source organism: Locusta migratoria (assembly GCA_026315105.1). Lineage (NCBI taxonomy): Eukaryota > Metazoa > Arthropoda > Insecta > Orthoptera > Acrididae > Locusta > Locusta migratoria. The sequence continues at coordinate 124,472,418 of CM048753.1, forward strand.
TCCTTCAGTGATAAGTAACTACAACCCCTTAAATTATTGAAGTATTTCTGAAAGGCAATTACTGAAACTTCCAGAAAACCAGAGATTGCTTACAAAATATATTCACTTACTGGACTACTGTGAAGAGTGTCACTAATTTGATACCACAGCTCAGGGAAAAACTTTTACACTCATCTTTTGCAGATGAACCATCAAAAATGTACAGACAGTCTTCAGACTCCAATCAAATTACTAAAATTTCAGCGAACTGAAATACTAGGGTTCAGGTTAAAGGTGATGTGTCAAGGAATAACAAATTGTGCACTGGTAGAAATGCGGAGACCAAGGCTGCTTTAAACCCAACAGTTTCATTGACATGTGTGTGCCAACAGACAGGACTTAATAATTTAAGCCTGGGAGATAAATTTGTTGTCCAAAATAAGACTGAATAATGTATTAATTTGATTCTATAAGGAATACTAGTAACCACACAACAAAATTTAAAGTGATAAAGATTTGACTGACATCGGTTCTTAGTTGTGCGTATTTCAAATTTTTCAATCCCTTACAATTTCTCCATTTACATAGTTTTCACCATTCAATGGGTGTGACCAAGTGCTTGTCTCATGTCTTATCTGCTGTACAATTATGGTAGCTTCCATAGCAGTTGGACCTCCTACCACTGTCCAACTGCTGGCAACAGCCATTCGGTACACTTATTTTGGTGCACACTGAACCGTCAATTGCACATTTACATATGATATTTGGTAGGAGCCAACCACTATGCTCTCTCTCTCTCTCTCTCTCTCTCTCTCTCTCTGTGTGTGCGTGCGTGCGTGCAATTTCGTTCCTTTTTTATGAAGGCCTTTGGCTAAAAGCACATGTAAATAGTCTTATGTATGTCTTCTGCTGTTGCTAGTGTATCGTCTATGTTGGGTGGCAACCTTCCCATCCCTCCCTCCCCTCTTTCCACACTGCAGAGTGATTCGAAGTGTGGCAGCAGGAGATGACGGTTGTGTGCCTGTGTGATTGAATGTTCCCAATCCTGAAGGAGGCCATGGCCAATATCTGAAAATGTTGTGTGTGTGTGTGTGTGTGTGTGTGTGTGTGTGTGTGTGTGTGTGTGTGTCTTTTGTTCCTGTCGCGGCTCGTCTTCACGGTGAGTCGTAAACTGTTCTATTATATATTAATTGCAACTTTGATTTCCCATTATTAAATGTGTCTTTATTGAGGTTTTTTGAAGAAGGTGCTGGTCAGTACTTATCTTAGCTCTGTATCACCACCAAAATAAAAATAGTACAAGCTTGTCCTTTTTACATGAATACCAAGCTGAGGTAATTTTTGATATTCGTACCTTTTATTGATATTTCATTTATACTTACAATAATAAGAGTATGTATCCAAAGAAGAATTAAAAGACAAAGGAAGAAACCAAAGTTTACAAAAAGCTTCTGACAAAGTATGTGACTACCTGCTAGGAGATATTTGAAACTGGCAGAGATACAACATGGGGAGCAAAAAGTAATTAACAGAAACTAAACTGCAATTAAGAACATTGAAGGGAAGCTGTGTGAAGAAGAGAGATGAAAGTGGTATACCTCAATGATAATCTGAATACAGAACAGAAAGCATGTCTTCTTTGAGGGAGAGGTAAATGAACAAACGTAAAACAATGACAATGGCATGACGTTTAAGTAAATCGAGTAGTACTATATAAGAACAAGAAAGATTAAATGGGTACATCGGACAAGAAGTAAGGTGGTACACAAGTTGACCAGACAAGACATTTATGGTAAAACACTTGATACTACATATTCTGAGAAATCCAGGAGCTGTCACTGTGGCAATGGAAAGATGCTTGCACAGTCCAGACCTGACAAATTTAGTGGACACATTTGCAAATGAGGTTTTTACATTTTAGTTTATGAACACGTTTCACATGCCAACTGCCTGTTAACATAATTCCAAATCGGCAGAAAATTCATCATGGGAGAAAATATACAGAACAGATAGTTTCCTTGTTATATATTCTTACCAAATTAGATTGCATCGATATCTAGGTCATCTCCTTCCTCCTCCGATTCTTGTGCTGCAGCTACAGGCTTCTGCACCGGTTTCGGCTGCTCCTTCAGGGGTGATGCCTTTGCACGGTCATCGTATTCAATCTAGTGGAAAGAAAAACATTCAGACAACTTGCGATAAGGGGAAAAAAGAAAGGAGAGGGCACGAGCAGAGAGAGACGCACCTCCAGATCATCTTCGTCCTCCTCATCGCTCTCACTCTCCTCCTCTTCTGCCTCGCGCAACCAACGGATGAACGGTTCTGCACGCTCGTGGATTTCGTGACTCAGTTCTTTGCTCACGTATTTCTTGCTTTCCTTGCCTGCCCACTCCAACAGAACCTTTTCTTCTAAGATATCAGCATCGTAGAACAGCTGCAGGTGAAAAACAGAAATGTTATAGCAGCACTGAAGTTACAATAACCAGAAAACAGGTGGTCGAATAAATAATTCCACAACATCGTGATGTGATTTCTGTTAAGATCATCTTAAACTAAAGACTAAGGCAAAGCTTCTAGCAACAAATGATACTAACGGACAGACTGCAGTGGCTAAAATCTAAATAAAGTCTGGTTGGTTCCACTATTTATAAAAAGAATGGCTGGAATTATTTTAATGGCCTTAGATTTGTTGGATTCATGTCAGGCCAACTGACAACTGTTCAAATATAAAGTCTTTCTCAACACTAATTGTAGAAAGATGAAAATAATTGAAATCTTTCCCTCTGCATCAAAACTTACACTAACATTTTAACATACAGCTATTACAGTGTGTGTTTGCAACCACCCATTTAGGTATCATGAGCTACAACATAGTAACGCATACAGCACTCTTTACTTGATGTTTTATGATGTAAGGATTCTGGATGATTTGTTTCTATTGTGCCAGTTTTACTGGCATGTTTTATTGTATGAGTACTATTGTTAAAAATGCTTTCACCCCACAGTTTAACACAATTACACTTCGGAACATTGTGAATCAATCTGCTGAAGGAAAATGCAAAATCACACAGAAAGAGGGCTGCATTAGTATGGTCCAACTGTGTTTCTCAAACACTTAGCAAAGAGAGCCCATGAAACATCTCAGTTGACAATGATAATTCTATCTTGTCACACAGGACGGATACTCTTCAATGCACAAGAAAAAAATGGTTCCATTTTCATTTAAATCTAGCAGCATTTCTATGTGTTGCACATTGGATTACAGGTCTCTTATCTTAGTTCGCAATGGTCCAATGGACGTCGTGAGCATTGTGTTGCAGAAACTAAGTGTGCTGCCTTAATACCAAGTGAAATTGCTATTATTGACTGACACCAGAACCGTTGTATTCACCTATTCGTGCAAATTATCAGAATCAAGACACTTTTAGTGAACACTAAACTGCAATGGTCATTTTCAAATGACTTCATTTAGACATTATCAAGGAAAAGGGATGTATTTGATTTACAAGTATTTTCCAAATAAAAAAAATATAGTTAATTTTGTTAATAAAATTCTGAATCCACGTTACCTAGAAGTTACGATACTCATTGAGTGTTTGGCACTAAGAAGGTCACTGGGTCAGCTAATAAATACATAATGAATTCAGTGTTCTAATTAATGAAATTAAATATTCAATAATGGTAGTATGTAGGGACATATCACAGTGATATGGATCTCAATTTTACTGCCCATTAAATGATCAGCTATATGATGGCATTATGTTTACTATGTAATGGAAGCTGGTTACTGCAAAGAGATTCTTTTCACACATATCTAGAGTGGCGTAGAAGTTGCATGTGTACAAAACAGAAGGGCACCCAAGAAGTCATTCTTGTGATATGCAGCAGATCGGGCAGTTATTCTCTCGACAGAGGCACACGGTCCACTGAAGGAAAGAACTGGACATACCTCAGGACGAGGAATGTGTGCGCTGAAGGATGAATGTTTTAAGAGGTCGAACTGACTAGACTGAAGCACTCTTTATGTTCGACATTTATCTGTACGAGTCCCTGCCGACTTCGAGAATTTTAAAAGTGTATTTCAGTATATACTTTCTAAAGCTTTCTACAAAATGTACGTTGTAAAGTATTGCTCCCCGTGTTTTACGTTTAGCCTGAATCCAAATGATCTTCCTCAATGTAGGAAAGAAACTGAAAAGCGAGATGGCATGGACAAAACAGAAGTAAAAATGGAAAATATTTTTATAGTGGTAAAGTTTTGTTAGAGTAAATAATTAGGAGTAAAGAAGACCACTCACTAAAGAACAGGCAATTTGAGTTGTCAATAGACACGCAAAGCTTTTGGACTTCCGGTATGAAACCGTGCTGTGCTCTTCCATAGTACCACCACCTATATTCTTCACTTCGAAGGCTCGTGTGTCCATGGTGCAGTTTCAACAACTCGCGGACAGGCAATGAAACAAGATGGAAATTTGAAACCCTAACCCAATGAAAAACTTTCCAATTTGTATACCTGTTCATTGCTCTCCGTGTCACTCCACACATCTTTAAATGATGATGCTCATTTATTCTGCACATGCTTGAGGACATCAGATATAATGGAGCAATTCACACCTGATTCCTTTAATTCAATCTAACAGAAAGAGATACTCACATATATTAATATGAGAGAGAGAGAGAGAGAGAGAGAGAGAGAGGGGGGGGGGGCAGGCCCAGTCAGTCAGTTTGCACTTCTCTTTGCCAATTGATGGTTTGGGGATAAATTTTGAACATCTGTTTTTGTAGCATTCAAAATGACTGAAGTCTGAATGCATTACAGCATTGATAAAATTTTAAGTCAGGTTAACACAATATATTTCTGAAACAGGAGTGGTTTCGCTTACTCAACCTAGGACACGGATGCGTGGCACATCCGAAACCACTCAATTTTATCCCCTATTTTCTCCCTGATGAAGGAAATTTATTTTCCAAAAACTTATTTTCACATTTATTTTTGCCTTTTGGTGGGGGATGCTATTGAGCTCAGCTAATTACTGCTCAACCACACAATTTTGAATATTTTCTATTCTTTAACCCTTCCACTGCCAGTATTGCCCTATTGCAATGTTACCATTATCTGTTCTTCCAGACTTTGTCCAAAGACTGTTAACAACACTACAGGACTTAACAAGATGCGTTCTCACTAGTTTGTCTACCGTTAACTCAAGGAAACCTAGAGCATTATGCTACAATGCACTGACAAAATATGTACTGTTGCTTGATGTCAAAGAGTACATGCAGCATGACAAATTATTATATCAAGATAAAGCAAACTAATTTTCAAATTTCATTATTAAATTTTCAAATGTCGACATTAGTAGTAAACAGTTTGAGAAACAATATTAGTCCGAAAGGAAACAGATCTTGCCCAATGATGTTAAGTTCCAAATTTCCTTCAAATACACAAATATAAACGATTCCAATCAAAGTACATGGAAATAGGCAAAGTAATATTGCCATAATAAAATTTGGGGTTGAAATGGTCCAATGGTCAATGTCATGTATACTCACTGGTGGCCACACACTTGCCCACCTTCCTATCTGTCACTGTAGGGTGGAGGAGTTCAGTAGTAATAGAAAATGACACCTGCAGCCTAAATTTCCTCCTCTCCACACACATCTTTATTGGTCTGCCCTGCTGCAGCTATACAATTCATTTCACTGTTGTGTTATTACTTGGTGGAATGCAAATTAGAAACTGCACAAGAGTTTTCCTTTTATTCAGTGAAGGTTTCACATTTGTAATTTGTTTTGTTGTCTTTCTGTAATCCGTTTAGAATGCACCATGACTGTGGGCACACTATTTCAAAATCTAGGAAGTTTTCACTCTGTATTATTTGGGGAGTGGCCTCCTTTATTCCTAGTTACTGTACAGAATGTATCAATGTTAATCCACCTTTGACTTTTCTTTGTTAGCAAGCACATAAAATTTGTCTTCTTCGGTTGTTTAAATCACTATTCACAAATTATCCCTGTGATGCCCCAATAATTAAAAATAGGGGGAAAATTGTGTACTAAAGAACAATGCCTGTTATCGCGAAACATTTATTCGAATTTACCATTACAGAAGAAAATAGTCATGTTACTAAGGTGGACACTGCGAGGCTTGGGACCTCAGGATTCCTCCTGTTAAATTTTCCTTTTTGTGCTGAAACCTAATGCAATTTGGACATAGAGCCTCCTTGCGTTTGGTGAAAATGTGCTTTGTCTCTTATGACATTGGTGGAATACTGCTCAGCAAACACTTGCTGCACTTCACACTCTCCATCTAAACACACTCACATGTTCATGAGAAACTGAAGATTGTCAGTTCAGCCATCGCTTAAGTGCAATGTCTATCACGAAGGTTCCCTATCGTGGACTGTGTTTATGAACTAAAAATGAAAGCAGGTGCAGAGAAATGCCATCAGTAACAGCTATCTACTAAACAATACATGTTGCCACTACAGCTGCCCCCCATAGACTCATTTATAGAACAACCAAGGAAAACTTGAGCATGTATGCATGGCAAAGTTACACAGAAAATTAACTTTCCTAACATAAAAGCTGAGTTCACTAAAATTATTGTATCAGTCTAAGATAACTTTTCATTAAACAATATCTTTACAGTCACTGTTGCAAAAATGTCTAGTTCACTATCAAAAATGCAGTAATAGTCTCACTACAATTCTTTCTGTATACATCACAAGTGCTTTATCTTCTCTTAATACTTTCACTTATTGTTGACTGCCAACTTAAATTTGAGGTTTTACATTTTACTAAGAAGTTCACATTTTTAGAAGTATTTTCTTACAATGACTTCAGAAGTTACAACAAAATTCCATGTATATTGTGATAAACACATTTGGCTATCCTTTTGTTTAAGTTTTATTACTTAACATTTATTTTTAACTTTTGTCAGTAGCTACTACTATTGCAGGACTGCAGGAAGCAGTACCTAAACAACCCATCAAATTTACTACAAAGAAGTTTGCGAATTTTCTCATAATAGTGTAATTTGATGCTACATTTATTTTGAGAAAGACATGTCACACCAATACTATATTTAAATATAATGATGAATATTTTGTAAAAAGTTGAAAGTACAATGAACAGTATGTCTTTGGCGTATATTTTAGCTGCTCATCCTATACCGAACTGAAGTGCAATATAAACTTATGAATAACTAGTACTGTAATTACAACAGGTATTACCTTTAATATGCCAGACACTTTTGGTAAAAGGACATCTTTGTGTAATCCTATGACTTGTTCAATACCACCAAGGAGGTACTTCTGTGCCTTGTGATCATCATGAGTGAAGCGAAGAAACAGCACACGGTGCTTTTTAATCTGTAAATAGAGAGAAACTTCAAAATAATGCAGTTTTACCATCTAAATGTTTTGGAAAATGAACACGCTATCAAACTGTTCTGTATATCTTTAACATCAAGGTATGCCTTCAACTGTGTTAAAGGTGTGTATAGAAACACTATAAAAATTTAAGTAATTCTTGCAAATTGTGAACCTAAATCTTAGTTAAATCTTACTCCATTTCAGCTCTACATACACCTTTTAAACAGAATCATATTTGATCAGCCAGTCACTAAAAGATCTGGTAAGCCAATTCTGTATTTTTCTCTAAAGGTACGAGTGGTTGTCCAGTACTTAGCTCAGTTACACCAATAATGCCAAAAGACAAGTGCAACCTATCAGAACAATATGCCATCTTGAGGCAGGAGACGAGGAGTAGTTTCTGATGTTACTATTGGCACTAATGAGCAGAGTTAAGTACTGGCAGGACAATCTTTTGAATTTTTCCCCAACTACACATTTTTCTCAGTCTGCAACAGAATTTGAAATTATGCTCAACATTTTTTCCTTTGTCCTGAGCTGAGTGATTCAGTACCTATGTTTATTCATCCGTCCCTCTCATGAAGAAACCCCACAAAAACAATATTAAATATGTTAAACTCCAGTTATGTTCAAAATTCAGTTATGTAAATTTGAGCAGTATGTGTGTAAGAAAAAAGCTGCTGCATTGTTATAAATCTGCTGCTGTTACTATTGCAGTACTTTTTTTTATTAAGATCCTTCCCTCCAAACACCAGATTTTCTGAATTGCACAGATGGGAACTCTCACTATAACGTATCTTACACTCCCACAATTCCCGGGCCTAAACCTTCACTAGTTGCTGCCCAATCACCCTCCCATCCCCTCTCCTATTGAAAACTTCAGTGAGGGCACCAAATTTAATGGGAGGAAGGTACAGTAGACCCCCATTTTAACATTTGGCAAGGGATTTCAAAAAGTTTGTAAAATGCAGGGAGTAACATTTTAAGCAGTAGAATTTGCTTACAGTTTCCGTTTTCGTAGTTGTGTGTTTTAAATATGTCCGTAATAGGCTTCATTTACTATGTAATAAAGGTTCTTTGAAATTTGTGCCATTTCTAGGAGGGTCATTCCATGCCAAGTGGTCTAGAGGCTCCCACATGACCCTCATGGATTTTGATGAAATTTTGTATGAACATTCACACATGTTCTCAATGAACAGTGGTAAAGTTTCAGTTTCAAAAATTCAATACTTCCGGAGATATAGTCACTTGTTTAAGACCATAGCACAGCTTCCAATAGTGCGTCCTTGAATTTTCAGCAACTTTGAGATGATATATCTCGGAGTTTTTGCATGAAAGAAACAAAACTTGGCCATCTTATACAACTTTTAGAGCTCTTTACAGTAAAATATTAAGAACAGGATTTCTGAGCAATTTTCATATAGAAAATTTGGGGCAAAGTTGGGCGAAAAAATTGCTGGTTAAAAAAAGTGCGAACTTTAGTTTTTTATATCTCCAGAAGTAATTGTGGGATGTATATGAAACTTTGCACACCACAACTCACCAACAGAAGGTCTTAGAATATAATGTTTCATTCTCCTAATGCTTCCCATTATTTCACAAATCTAGGGTAAAGTTGACGATTTTTCAAAAAGTGCTAAAAATGGGTATTTTTAATCAAATTTTTCAAAAACGTGTTTTCTCCAAACTCCTTTAAACTATGCTCATTAGAAAGAGCATATTCTAAACTATCTAGAAAAGTGGGTTTGGTTTTGCAATGCAAGCATATAAGGCCCTAAAAGGTAGCATAATCCTAGAGGCGCACTGGAAGTTTGAACCCATTTTTCTGGCACTCAAATTATACCTAAAATCTTTTATTATGTCTAATAAATATTTGTTAATGCCTGGGATAAGTGAAATAAGAAGTCCTGATGAATAGGATGTAGCTAAAGTCCGAATAGTAAAAGAATAAAAATAGAAACAATGTTATTTCTTAACTGTCCCCCTATCCCACCTCTCTCTCTCTCTCTCTCTCTCTCTCTCTCTCTCTCTCTCTCTCTCTCTCTCTCTCTCTCACACACACACACACACACACACACACACACACACACACACACACACACACACACAAATTATAATTTAGAATGAATGTAAATTGTAAAATTTATTTGCACAATCATTATCTAATTATTATTAGCATTTTTAATGAACACCACCAGCTTACTGAAGGAAAATAAGTATATAAATGAGTTGTTGTGGTTTAACCACTGCTAGATTCATTTCACCTGAGGAAACCAGTATCTCCATCACCATAGGGGCTACGCTCGAGCATCAACAGCTATGGGTGAGTTTCTTTACACAGGTTTCCAAGCCTGATGAATGTCAACACAGACGAATTTACTGACAGAGCTGGAGACGAATTTACTGACAGAGCTGGAATAACTGCAATAATGTGATGTGATGGAACCCAGCATTTGTCACTCATTGGTGGTCAATACAATGAATCTGCTGGACCATGAGGGTGCATAAAGTTTATTAATGCGCCCCTTTGCTCAGTGGAAGTCTCACAGATATTCCCAATCCAGCAAAAAGTTTCTTAGATTCATGCAACATATTGTCCAGGTTGGAGAGCAGACATTAATATGCCTTCTTTAGTTCTCTGACCCATTGTAGCTAGAAAAGATGATCAATCGTTTGAAACTCTGCTGGCCTGAATTATTGTTTCATCAATAGGTAAAAAGTGACGATTTTCTCTAGTGCCTGTTACAGTTTGTCCAAGTTTAAACCTCACTTCTTGTGACAATTCCCCCCCCCCCCCATTTCATCTTTACTGACGAAAACAAATATGATTTGATTAATGTTTTCAGAGAAGAAATGAAACAGGTCTAGGTGAGTAAGTTTGAGCACTGGAGCCATCACTGAAATTATGCATGTGAGATATCTGTGCAAACTGTGCTTTTATATATATCTGATGAGCTCCTTGACAAAAACGTTAACTGTACCTGTGTCATACCACAAACAAGAACTGATAATGCAGAAACTTAAAGATTCCACTTTCTCATTTTGATGAAAGTAGATAACAAATGGATGAATTGTTGCTTTCCAGTGGAAGCTTTGCACAGCATCCTGAATAATAAAAGAATAATTTTCAAAAAAATCCATTAGGACAACAAGCTCTTTGTTTTTCAGGTAACATTTAAGTCCTTTAAGGTGCAGTTATTCCAGCTCCAACAGTAAATTTGTCTGTCTGACAATACACCATTCCTCTTGATATTCATCAGAAAATTACTGTAGCATAGGGTAAGGCGGTACAAATTCGATGTAGGTACCATTCCGATCAACATAAGTTTTCAGTCTCGTATTGTTGCTAGCACTTGCCTTTGTGTGGTGTTGCAGTGTAGAGGTATCGATTTTTCTCAATTCTGTAACCTTTTGTTGTGTTCATACCAACATATGTAATTGTCTAATATTTGTGTTACATATTCATTAAACATTCAAGAACAAGTGCCATAGTTGAAATTATCTCTTTTCTCAATATGTTTGCAGTTACAATAACATTTGTCCGAAATGATTGAAATTGTACCACCATACCCTATCAAAAATTGAAATAGGTTAGAGGAAACTAAGCAAACTATGAGTGGCTTCTAACTTTACCCAGGACACTTCAATAATTTTATTATCAGGCTTGGGAACCTGTGCAAAGAAATGCTTATCACGCTTGGGATATCCTGTGGTAAAGGAACCCACCTGTGGGTGTTGTTGCCCCTGTGGGGATGGGGATGCTGGTTTTCTCAGGTGAAATGAAACTAGCAGTGGTTAAACCATAGCAACTCATTTATACATTTCTTTTCCATCAGTAAGCTAGTGTTTGTTCATTAAACAGGCTACTAATAATTAGATAATGAATATGGAAATAAATTTTATGAATTAAATTCAGTTTGTGTGTGTGAGAGAGAGAGAGAGAGAGAGAGAGAGAGAGAGAGAGAGAGAGAGAGAGAGAGAGAGAGAGAGAGAGAGAGATGTGGGATGGGGGGACAGTTAAGAAATAACATTGTTTCTATTTTTATTCTTTTACTATTCGGACTTTAGCTACATCTTATTCATCAGGACTTCTTATTTCACTTATCCCAGGCATTAACAAATATTTATTAGACATAAAAGATTTTAGGTATAATTTGAGTGCCAGAAAAATGGGTTCAAACTTCCAGTGCGCCTCTAGGATTATGCTACTTTTTAGGGCCTTATATGCTTGCATTGCAAAACCAAACCCACTTTTCTAGATAGTTTAGAATATGCTCTTTCTAATGAGCATAGTTTAAAGGAGTTTGGAGAAAACACGTTTTTGAAAAATTTGATTAAAAATACCCATTTTTAGCACTTTTTGAAAAATCGTCAACTTTACCCTAGATTTGTGAAATAATGGGAAGCATTAGGAGAATGAAACTTTATATTCTAAGACCTTCTGTTGGTGAGTTGTGGTGTGCAAAGTTTCATATACATCCCACAATTACTTCTGGAGATATAAAAAACTAAAGTTCGCACTTTTTTTAACCAGCAATTTTTTCGCCCAACTTTGCCCCAAATTTTCTATATGAAAATTGCTCAGAAATCCTGTTCTTAATATTTTACTGTAAAGAGCTCTAAAAGTTGTATAAGATGGCCAAGTTTTGTTTCTTTCATGCAAAAACTCCCAGAGATATATCATCTCAAAGTTGCTGAAAATTCAAGGACGCACTATTGGAAGCTGTGCTATGGTCTTAAACAAGTGACTGTATCTCCGGAAGTATTGAATTTTTGAAACTGAAACTTTACCACTGTTCATTGAGAACATGTGTGAATGTTCATACAAAATTTCATCAAAATCCATGAGGGTCATGTGGGAACTTTTCTCGATATTAGACCACTTGGCACGGAATGGCCCAGGAGCAAGCTGGTAATTTTGTAGGAAGTAGGAACTTACTATGTTATTACACTTATCATAATCTGTGTTTCCTGCAAGCCTTTGACCAAGTCATTCACTACATAAATAATGAAACACTGCAAAAATTGCAATTTTTACCACGTTCTTGATATTTGAGAATTCATCACGTTCTCAAAGTAGTTGAAGGTAAAATCAATTGATGTCGATTATGTCAGGCTCTTTTTCTGTCCCCAAAAAGATGTTAATAAGGGGAATATGCAAATGTGACAGGCAACATCGTAAACGGCAGGAAAACGTAAATTCCGAGCGATACCGCATACGGACCTGCAGCGGCATGTTCTGGTTGAACAGCAGCTCCGCCAGCACGAGTGGGGCTTTCGAGCGGATCTCCAGCCTGTCCGCCTCCACCACTATCTCCTTGTCGGCGCCGTCCAGCGTCCCGGCGTCACGCTTGCGCTTCACCATCTCGTACAGGATGTCCATCCGCTGCTTCTCCGTCTTCTCCAGATCGTCGCTCACGGTCAGCCCTTTCGCGCCGTCCGTGAGGTCCTGCATGCGTGCCCTCACCGCTTCCTCCGAAACGTCCACAGCCCAGTGCTCGTCATCTTCCTCCTCTTCCTGGAACACGGTTACAGATTTTGGAATCTGTGCACAAGACTACACAGGTGAAGAAAATATTCACCTTTTTGTTAATGGAAAGTCCAGGTCAGAATTAACAATATAGTAGTTAAGGACAGTTTACAACTCACCTCCGGCTGCCACATCTCGGCCGGAGGTGACAGTCTTTGCCTGTCCGAAGGAGGCCACGGCTGATAGCTGAAAGTGTCGTACGCGAGTGTCTCGTGTGCCCGCCGCAGCTAATCGCCACGTGTTTGCGGTGAGTTGTAAACCGTCCTTATTACTATATTCCGACTTGTTATTAAGTTAACAGCTGCAAGATACTTTACGAAGTTCACATTGTTAAGTCTCAGCCGATTGCTAATAACATGCATTTCCTAAATAAAAAAATATGTTGGGAGACTGCATCGTGCATGCAGGGGTGCCTGAAAAATTCAAGGAGTATACAACCCGTATCAAATGCAATTTAAAAGATTACATTACTGTCCTTTTAAAACAAGTTATTCACCAAAATCTGTGTGATATATCTTACAGTAGCCAAGAGAGTTTTCCGTCACTTGTGCGTATTTCGTCTGCAGATCACAGCTGAAAATAAGTTGCAGGAGCCCACTCCAAATGCAATGTTCTGCACATGTGAGTATCAACCATCTCTACTGCACATGTGCAGATCTATGGCAGAATGGAATTAATCTGATTTCTCTGCAGTGGAGCAGTCGTAATTCCTAACATCACTGACAGTATGAGTTTAACATGCTCCTGTCAGGTGACAATAAGAGCATTGCTATTCATTTTGCAACAGATAATACTTAGCTACAATACGCGAGCTGGAAACCACGGTTTTTGTATTACGCTAATATTATGAATTCTAAGTATATTTAAGTAGTTCTTAGCACTCCTTGGAAAATAGACAACTAGGGAGTTGGTACATAACCTGGAAGATGCTTTATGAACATCAGTAACAAATAATGTAATGAAACATTGGAGTTACAACTTTGAACAGCAGGAGGCAACACTTGCCGACTACAGTGTTCACAAGGTATTTAATTATTTAATGGTGACAATGTGAAGAACACTAATACATAGTTATTTTTCTTGCAGTTCAATGTGATATAGTTGGGCCATAGACACTTATCTGTGCCGGAATTACACCCAAGTGTGTGTGTGTGTGTGTGTGTGTGTGTGTGTGTGTGTGTGTGTGTGATCTTTTTCCCCCCTAAGGTAAGTCCTTCCACTCCTGGGATTGGAATGTCTCCTTTTCCACTTCCTTAAAATCCGTTTCCTTCCCTTTCTCCCCTCCTTCCTTTCTCTTTTGCTGAAGAAGCGACCAACAGTTGCAAAAGCTTGAATGTTTGTGTGTTTTTATTTGTGTTTTTTGTGTATCAGCAAGCCTATGCTTTGGGTAAGTCAATCTTTATTTTTATACATATTTTCCCACCAGGAAAGTCTCCTCCTATAATATTCTTAATATAGTTCAGTACAGCAGCTTTGCCCCTACTTCCTTCAGATATAACATCCTTCGGTAGTGTTTCCTGGCAACATCTAACTTGCCACATCCTCTTCATCTACTCTGCAAGGCCTCTTAAGTGTAATAGTGGGTACCACAGTCACTATCATTTTCTTGTTCCTGTTGTGTGGTAAGCAAGGTGATTTTGTGAGATATTTTGTTACACTAAGAACACACGTTAGCATGTCCCACCATTCGGAAGAGCTCTTGCACCACCTGTTACTAGTGTTGGCTGCTGACCTGCGACTTTTGGCCTTGCTAAATGAACTTTTAAATAAGCTTGCTAGCAAAAATTACATCACATAATCTGAACCCTCCTGTTAATGTTTACTATTAACATTTTGATATAAGGTAAGAGACCAGTTTAAATCATGGGATCCACGTACCAACAAACAAGGTGATTTTGGACACTTTCGAGTTTGTTTTCACCGCAACATTAGTAAGTTATCAGATTGCATTGCTTGTTACTAAAGGGGTGGGATATACGGTAGATGTATAGTCTATGAAATAGCCTAAAAACGAAGTGTGTGTGTGTGTGTGTGTGTGTGTGTGTGTGTGTGTGTGTGTGTGTGTGTACTTATGTTTGCCTGAACAAGTATGTACTATGACGATTTCAGACACACATGTAATTTAAATATCTGGAGGTTTGAAATGTCAGCTACAATTTTGGACATGAATTTGCTTTTATTCTCCTTTTTGATTTCAGTTAGTAACACGTTTTAGGCATGTCGATAATTACAAAGGAGTAATAGTTAACAATGAAACCAGCCAGCAAACAGTTCTTTGAAGGCTGCCGGTATCACTTTCGCAATTCAAACGAAGAATTTCAGTTTAACCATACAACAATTTATTGTTTAAGTTTTCATAAATTTTCCAACATTTTAAATTAATAATGTAAATGCTTTGAGATACGTAATAACTATATTTACAAAATACTATATATATGACTGAAGAGTTCAAAGTTAACAGGTGCATATCTTATGGCAATACATTCTAAGCAGGACTTCCATTGTTCAAAGTTAAGTAAAGCATTTTGTTGTGTCAAATTCATTAACTCCTGCATTTGGTAAGAGTTTTAGAAGCAAAAGAGAAGTAGCTTTGAAAGGAGCTATTCATGGCATTTTAGCCACCACTAGACTAGCTGTTCTTAGATGGAGCACTAATCCAATTCAACATGTCCCCCATAAGGTGCATTTTCTCCAATCCCATCAAAGACATTTCCCCATGTTGAATTGAAGTTGTCAGTAATTGACACTGGGAAGGTTTCTTCAGGAAATTACAGTAATGCATCATTAGGGCTATTGGATGCTTCGGAACTCACTAGAGGAAGGCTCATGAAGCTTTTACACAGTCCCTTAAAACCAACACCAACCACCCATCAGGAGTACCATTATCAATCTGGAATTTTTTAACAATAATGCTCATTAAAGAATTTCACTTTCGGAGTTGACATGTTTCTTTAAAATTTGTCATTTTCCTTGTAATGCACTAAAATATTTCAACCAATTCTGAATCAAACTAGAGCTAATAAAATCTTTCATTTTTCTCAATATAATATTTGTAAGATTTGATTAAGTCAACAAATCTTAAAAAGTCCAGTTGGCCAGTATAATCAATGTTAAGTCGTCATCAGTGACTGCATTTTTATTATTGCTTTTCCCATTTAACCATTTTGTGGGAGCATTTTTTGTGGAAACTCAGTGAAGCTATTTTTTCCCCCCTATTGCATTAAAAGTGTGATCAATTCATTACATTTTAAATTTGACAGTTTTAGTTTTGTTATTTATGTCTAAAAACTATGGTGGTAAATGTATTTTTCATTTCCCTTTTGTGAGCTCTAACGTGTTTAGATGTTAAAAATAAACAACAATTTCTTTTTATTCTACCTTATTTAAAAAATCTTATGCTTACTGCATACAAGTAATATTTCTTTCTAAACCAAATGTTCAGATCATTGTCGCAATCTGTTAACAGTAGTGATGATGCTGCTGCTGCTGCGAGAAACAATCTGATTGTTGTAGCGGTTTTCCTACACCTGCTATAGCATACCACAATATGTCAGGCACATACAGAGGGCAAGACATATTCCCAGAAACTTGCGAGTACTCAAAGTTGGTGGTAAATATGCTTCTAGGAACCACAGACAGACACTGTGGTATGTATATTTCTGAAGCCCCTAGCAATATAAACTTTGATGGTAAGCATACTCCTAAGAATTCCGAGGGGAGAAAAAAAAAACTACCCACACCACAGTTATTTGGTGATAAACATAGCTTTTAGGGGTGCAGGAAGTGTATTTAACAACAAACTGAAACCAAAACCAGTGCAGCCAACTACCACTAGGGCACAGGAACGCACAGGAGTGGTAACATGCACTCCCGTAAATGCAGTGAAGGAATACCGTTAATGGGAATTATAATCCCCAAGGCCCACGAAAGGGTTAATACACTGCACCAGGCCTATTTTGTGCAGCCTTGCATCTAATGCTTTGAGTGTGGCAAATTGAGTACTATTTCTGAAGCTGTTCTTTTCTACTTTAATTCCACACAAAAGAAACCACTTTGGAACCCAGAGCTTTAAGGTACAGTTTTAGAAAAGTCTTACAGATAATGCAAATGTAGTGTTATTATATTGGTTAAAAATAAACCACGTTACACCTGTGTCAGTCTACTGTAACTGCATAAAAATTTCAGAGTTCCATATTGCTTTTTAGAGCAGAAAATTTTGAAGCAAGTTTCCAGGCAGAGTGCAATGCCACACTGTTCACATTCGTATCATCTATGGATGCATTCTGTTACTAAACATCTGTACAGTAAAGTTGCAGTGTTATTTAATTAAATGCAGCAGCCCGTAAGTTTTACTTGTTTGGCACTTAAGAGTGTTAAATTCTTAGACACAGTGACTTTGACAAGATTTTTGATCAGGTATCACATTTTAATTTACCCTGCAATAGTAATAGTTACTAATTTGATCACAACATTTTACAAAGTTAACATTGATACATTAAAGTTTTTACACCATCAGATTTGTCTTAACCAAAGTCCTCTATTTATCCAAGATAATTACACACAGTTTATCAACAACCGCAACAAACTCACATTTTCCTGGGCATGCTTCTCCGGTGCTTCTACAGGTGCGTCTCCACCATCGTCAGACAAACGATTCTCACCGTTCGTCTCGCCATTCGTGGCACCCTTCTTGCCACGTTTTCCTCGTTTACCTTCTGTAAGTGATGAGCCTTGCGCAGCAGGGTTCAGGTCTGCGAAAATAATAAACAATGTTTGAAGACAAAACTTTCAGCTCTGGTCAGCCATTTAATTTGAAATCGTCTCTCATAGTCTGCCTTATAGAGGTTGTCTTCACCGACATCAGATTTGTGTTATAATCATAGAACATTTACAGGAAATATGCAAAGATAAAACTTACTGACAAAGTACAAGTATTCTGTTGGTTACACTTTACTGGCTTGCAACTAGAATGACCTATAAAGAACTTTTCAAAGGCAGTAGTCAATCAGGCTTTTTACCGTGACGAAGGTGTGACACTTGAGGCAGAGTCGGCAAAATCCTACGTACTATGCAGAGGGGCACAAGTACTTGCTAGGTGCACACACCAAAGGTGGCGAGCAACGACATTTGTTATTACACACAGCACATAGTAAACTGCGACAGCTTCACTTCCCAGTTTATGCGGTACAAGTGAGGGCACAACATACCCTGTCTTGTTTATCCCTGGCAACCCCTTATTGTTAAGTGCAAATATTTATGCTAGTATTTTGTGCCTTTTAACACAGTGTAGATGTTCACCTTGTTCATCAGTCTTGCTCTTGTTGTATTTCTGGCCAGCCCTGATTTAACAGGATCTGTCTAAAACTTCCAGTGAAGGCATCCTGAGCCACAGACAAGGATGCAATACAGTACTTTTTGTACTAACATTTATCTGTTAGAATATCTTTTCCAATAGAACCTATACAGATGACAAAAAAATAATGTCAATCTAAGCTAGAATATCTGTTAAACTTCATAAATAGGAGGCCAAGAAATTGATATAGTCATACATGCAATTCAGAAACTGAGCATGAACATTTTTTGGGGAAATCCCAGACAATTCTAAGAACAACCTTATAGAATGATCTGTTGCAACCAGTTTTAAGTCAATAAAAATAACTGAAATGCTTTACTGTTCTTTATCATGACACTGACAAAGCAGATAAGAAGCATTAGTTGCTGGAGAAAACCCCCAAGCAGTTCATTCACCCTATAACCATACTCTGACGCACGAGTGGAAAAATATTTCAATGAATATTAAATACAACATCATACCAAAACAGTTTAAACAATAAGTGCAATTTTTTTCACTGTTTTCGGTTGCATAGTGGTAGAGTGCCAGACTACAAATCCAAAGGTCGCGGGTTCGATCCCCGCCAGGTCCTAGGATTTTTATCTGTCACTTTCCACTTCTTTCACCTCTGGCAGTATTGTTCATGTGAAAAATACTGAGTAGAACCGTGGTTCGGAACCCACGTTAAACTGGCTGGGTAAGTCAGTTCGAACGTCTGAGGAAGGCTACGTCATACCACCTCCAAACAGGACCATGCCTAGTAAAGCGCTGTGGTGTTCAAACCAATCTTCGGATTGTTGACTGCTTTATTTTTTTTTTTTTTTTTTTACAAGAAAATCATAATGGTTCTCATATAGACAGAGTTGCCATAAGTTTTCCCAAATGGAAATTATCAGATTTTCGATATCTTATGCAAGAACAGGTAAGTTAAAAAATGTAAAGTCAACTCTATTTCTAAATTTGTCAAAAAGTTTTGACTCAACAGCAACCTATTGTCTCCTTTGGGTTAGTAAAAGCCATAAGGCTTTTTAAAATGCAAATCCTTTTTTTTTCCTCCCATAATTATTCAGACAGGGTAACCTGTCTCGCCAGAAAAGGAAATATTTTGTATAACAATCATTATTAAAAAGAATATGGCAGGGCTGCACTGTCTGTAGTGATATTTCTCCCAAACAATGTTTTGTCAAACACTAAGAAGTCAAACTAATCAGTGAAAACCAGTCAAAACTCTTGTTAGATAATCTGTCAATCCTGGCACTTAACCGTGTGTTACTAACATGTGATTTTAATGCTTGCTTCTAACGTCCATCTTTCAGGGGGTTTTGTTACCCGTCAATTCAGCGAGTGTGATTCCAAAGCAACAGTCTAGCAGTGTACACTTTCTCATCAATTCTTTCACAGCTCACTGACAATTTGAACGTAGCCGTCATTTTGACGGATGTTACTAAGCTACAGTTAACGTATCTAAATAAACCATTTCATCCATTGAGCAAAAAAAAAAAAAAAAAAAAAAAAAAAAAAGACTTTCCCGTTCCTCTCTCACATTTCCCTGATACAGTTAAAATTCCCTTATTTTCGTAACTTGTAGCATCCTTTAAGGAATTTCCTGTCTGCTCCAAAATGTCATTCCAGTAGCAAGTTCTTCCTTCTACCTCTTCATTGTCCGTTCAGCACTTCCAATGTTATTTCTAAAGCTGAGCTGGAACCATATGGAAACCCCTGCACCTTACAGATGGTGAGATGTAGAGAGCAGGTAGATTGCATTTAAATCCAACTGTAAACTACATTATGTGGGAAGTAGCACACAACCTTAATCTTTAACAGTTATGTCCTGGTAAGATTTGCTCTTGAATGCTTCCCATTATTAGTCTGAAACTTCAATATTCTTCAGACAAACATACAACATCTCTTAACATAATTTGAAGTCCATAGTTACAAAGATGAAAACGAACTATTGGGATTGATGGTATTGTCATTAATCATATTGAACCCTTATTTATAAATAATATAGTGAGGACAGTTTACTACTCACCGCAAAGACGTGGCGACGAGCTGCGACAGGCACATACAAAAGACACACACATACAACACATTCAGCTATCGGCCATGGCCTTCTTCAGAAATAGAGCACTCACGCAATCACACAGGCACACAACACAGTCATACAACCATCACCTCCTACTGCCACACATTCGAAGTGTGGCAGTCGGAGGTGATGGTTGTATGACTGTGTTGTGTGCCTGTGTGATTGCGTGAGTGCTCTATTTCTGAAGAAGGCCATGGCCGATAGCTGAATGTGTTGTATGTGTGTGTCTTTTGTATGTGCCTGTCGCAGCTCGTCGCCACGTCTTTGCGGTGAGTAGTAAACTGTCCTCACTATATTATTTATTCCAACCTGGACTTTCCATTATTATATTGAACCCTTATTTTTAATTTTAGTGCAGTTCAAACAAAGAAATGCAAAACCCGAGGAAAATGCTGAATAATAATAATAATAATAATAATAATAGTAATAATAATAATAAAGAGCAAGACTGATGAACGGAGTGAACATTTACACTGCATGAAAAGTCATAAAATACTTGCATAAATATTTGCACTTCACAATAAGATCAAGTTCTCTGAATGTGTCATGCTACGCACCAGAAAATAATTACCAAGCTGAGCATTATACCTGCATAAAAAAGGTGACTGGTTGCATTAATTTTTTTTAGTTTCAAATTCCACACCCACAAAACTATTATTTAAGAAATGTTTCACTGAAACAAAATCGATGCCACTCTCTCTCAATGTTTGAATGGCTGAACCTGTGATTAGTTTTCAATAGTGATGATTATGAATGCAAGATAGCTGCTAAGTCACTTGGCAACTGAAGTTTCTTTAATCCGAGTATTTTAAGAATAAAGATTTTGCTAACAATGTCCTAAATACTAACAAGCAAACTGTGTGTAATTCAAAGTGACAGGATGAGGAAGGAGAATAAATTGCACAACTCCCAACTCACTTGGAGGATTCTTGAGAATGAACGTGTTCAGCTTGTGGTTGAACTCGAGGGGCCCGTGGAAACCGCAGGCCTTGCACGACTGGCTGATCAGGCCCTTCTTCTGGCTCACCGATAGGATCGTTTCGGGGTTCTCGCAGCTGGGGCACAGCACAAACTTCCGGATAAAGCCGTCCAACAAGTCCTGCAGTTTAGCTGCATCGTGTGACCCGTTAACGATGAAACGGTCATTTTTGAAATCGAACTGTGTCTGGGCACCCAACTCACAGCCGAAGTATTTTGTTGGATCTGCAAGAAAGTAGACCAATTACGTATGTGGCAATTACGTATGTGACTAACTGCAAGTACAAAAGGGAGAACATACACTGTTTCTAGGACAATAATAAAAAATGCACAACAAATAAAGGAACAAAACAAGAGTCAACTGCAAAGTAACATTTTTAAAGCAGAAGAAACATTTAGATAAGAGTTGGAAAGTTGCTTACTAGTCCTTATGTATAGTAAACTACCCTAACTGCATAGGGGAGGTGAAAAATATAACCTCTAGAGAAATAGCCACCTCTGTTAGATGAAACAATTGCGGAGTTCCCCTTCTAAACATTTCCGCCTCCACTGAGGTCTGAAACTTCGGTACTCAAACAGCTATTGTTCATACGCAAGAATTGCACAAAGTGGATCCTGACAATTATTTGTGGTGTGACATGACTTTATAAATGAATAACTTGAGAGAAAATTTTCTATGCTAGGAAACAAAAGTAGCAAACTGGAGCAGCAATGTCTGCTTACCTTTAAAAAGGTTTACTACTATCACACTTCAGCTCACTGAATATGTACTTACTGCCTGTGCTTTCATTCCACTAAATTTAAAAGAGGTCTAGGCATCTTTGACTTCCAGTTCCTTACAAAGTAATTTTGTATTGTGCTTAGTGAAACTGCCTCCAACAGAGGACATTTGCAATGAAATATTCTGAAATAAAACAACTTTTAGTACAAAACATTGAAGTTTGCTCAAGGCAGAACCCTCTGTGAATTCATTTGTCGCTTTAAATTTGGACAATCTTACAACCTGTAAACTGACATGCGTACACTTGTTTTGCAGGGCAAGATGGTTTTCCTGTGAGCCACTAATTGTGCTGATGATGTGGCTTCTATCCAACAGGGTAGTGTGTGCAGGATATCCCCACATCCACAGTAGCTGTGTACACTTTCATAGACAGAAGAAATCTACCACATGGGTTGCAATGGAGGGCCACACACAGCACAACTGTCTCAGATGTGGTCTAACAGTTTAACACGACTAGTTTAATTTCTCTAATGTTACGACAGTTTAGAAAGATAATCTGTATCCCCAAGACAGAAACACAGCCCACTAAGTATGATCAAAAAGATCTATTCGGCTGTTAAGAGCATGACAATACTGCCACAGTACTTCACAGTCACTGGCATTCAACACCTCGGCATCCGATGGAGGCAGTGTACAGATGCCTTAGAGTTGCCTTCACTGTTTTAGATATACTGTTTAACCCTGACACCTCTTCAGAGAAGTCTAACAGTAGATTTATGATGTATTCACTCGCAAGTTCACATTTGGTAAGCAAGAGTGATTCTCAATGGATCTGCATCGTAGGGGAGAGGCGGGTAACAATGTTACGACCCAAATACGTTGAGGATTTCTAATGGTGTGGGTAGGTATTATGTTTATCACTAACAGTTCTCGGAAACTGAAGATATGCTCTGTGGGATTCAAATCTATCAATCTAGCAGCTGTCAAATAGCAAGTTACACTTGTGAAAACAGCAGTCATATGTATATGTTAACTTAGATAAATGCCTTAAAACTTACACCATGATAAAATTTTAAGTAGTTATGGCAGCAGCAGTGGTGTGTTGATGTTGGCAATGACTGTTTAAGGCTCTTATAAAACCCGAACACACAGAATGAGGAGAATAGTATTGTGTTGATCCATGAAATAATTATGAAGTTCTTGCATGTCCCCTGCTTAAATTTTATTTTTGGCAGCAGTGGCATAGTGTTAATGTCAGCAACAATGTTCGGTTATGAGGATAATTTACTGACCAGACGTGAGTACATACAAGAATCTGTTAACCATAGATTAAGAACAGGAGTAATAATTTCATGGACCAACACTGAAGATTATTCTTCATTCTATGTAATTAGGTTCTCAAAGAGCAAACAATACATGCAGCTTCTGGGAGCAACAATGTTGTCCCTGTAAATGTTTTAGCCGAAATTCACGACCTTCATTAAAAGTTAAGTCACCGTTTCTGACTAGCAGTACTGTAAATCTGTAGTGACATTTCTTATAGCATAATAGAGATCATTAGGAAATAGCTTAATATTCGACTAATTTCAGTGTACATGTCATTACATGGGTGCTATCTTTTTTTTAAATTAATGAAAATGGAATGTAATACATTTATCAATAATATTGAATTCTTAATGTTTAAAATACTTTGCTGCCAAAGCTACATAAAATAGGGGGGGGGGGGGGGGCGACGAAGGATTGTCACATCCATGTAGTAACTGGTTCTCCTTTTACTTTTCTGAAAATCTCCAATAGTGACTTTAAGAGACATCGAGAACCAGTCACTACGTGGTGTGGCATTTTTCCCTTTACATAACTTTGACAGCCAAGCGTTTCACCTGTCGTTAAATCTATTCCTGACTAATAAATTGCACTATTTACATTAATAAGTCTCACTCAAGTAGTGACCAGTTCTCAATGGACATTTTTCATTCATCTCTCAGCAATTTGCATTAATTGCACTAATCTAAATTTTCTCCCCATTAATATGGAACCTAATTTGACAACGGAAAAAAGAAGGGGAAAAAAGAAATAAGACTTCAAATAAAAAATTACGTATTACTTTAAAACGTACACCTCACGTAAATATCATTACTTTTAAATTACATACCACATTCCTTCACTGTATAAAAGTTTTCTTCTTGGCTCTCTCTCCGATACTTATGATTGGCTGCCTTTCACTACCAACACATGTACATCAAAGATAAGTTAGTGGCTCCGAAACCAGGATTTAACCAACATCGTTCCCTGTTCAACTCTCTACAGAGGAAAATTAATTTTCAAAACTTTATGTTCGTTGAGCTTTGTATCTCAAAGTTTCACATGTTATCGAGAAATTGGCAATCTATTATTTTTGCTTTTCAACTTCAAACATTTGTCCATATCAAGAAATGTTATTAAATCCTGCATGTGACACTAGCTTCTCTATGCGCAGATGTTTGTAGTGGTTCAGTGAGTGATGTGAACCGAAGGCAGCCAATCCGAAGTGTCAGTCAATGAGAGTAACTGTTGACCACAAAAATATTTTTATGCAATTTTAGGCTTTCCCGGCATTTCATGCCGATGAATATATCTCAGGTCTCCAGCGGGTGGCGGCGTTTATGGATCACGCCATTTCGGAAGCTTTTAAATGGGTAGTATGAGACTTCCCGAAACATTGCAATCCATCAACACTGCCACCCAGCTGGAGACCCAAGAGATCAAAATATTTTTAGTTTAAATTTGTGACAGTTGAAAGGTTAATGTTCAACAAGTTTAACTGTAAATCTCTGTTGGCAAACTATTTTATAGCAGAATTCAAAAGAAATAGCTGCATGTTCAATAAATTTCAGTATAAATGAGATGTAGTCTGTCACTGACAAATTGAAGTAGTTGTGTTATGTATCTATGCAATACATATTTGGAAATCTTGACATTTTTACAAACTGTTTAATGTTTTTGATGATATAAATATATATTGTAATTTGGAATAAGCCTTAGGTACCCATATAAGATGAAGGACAAAAGAACAGTTTTGTTTGTGTAAACAAAAATTGAAAATAAGACCACCATTGCATAGGACATCACACAGAATATCTTCAGAAAGTATGCTACATTAAGAATCAGTCAGTACGTAGGCGAGTATTTCCTTTACGTAGATTTGACTGCAAAGTTTTTTAATTTGTTAACCCTCTATGCACAATGAGGAGTATTTCTCTCAGTTACTGGGCATATCAGATTTTAAATGGTTCTGCAGTTGTTACCCATGGCAACTGTTAGGAAATAGTCCTCAGTATCCAGATAAAGCATATTTAATGGGCTTCTCGAAAAATGGATTAGAAATCATTGATAAATTAAAAAATTATCACATCCATGTACGGACTGGTTGGTTATGTACACCATGTTCTAGCTAATTGTATTCCCAAAGAAACCTTCCACACTTAACGATTAATTGATACTATAATATAGATGTAAAAGTGGATGTCAAGTTGACAAGTATTTAAGTATTATGAATTATAAAGTCAAATTAATATTTTCTACCTTCTGTCACATTCAGACTAAACATCAAAGTGCACAATGAAAGTTTTTTACAAAAAAAAACTGAAATACTCATCGGCACTCTCATTGACACTTTTGATTGGCTGATTGAATTTCAATATTCACCATGCCACTGCCAACATCCACACAAACAAGAAGCAAATGAACGTAAACTAAGATTTAACCAGAAATAAAAACCTATTACAACTTTAGTTGCAGGTAATATACTGCCTTTTTCCAGTTTTGGTTATTTCATGTCAAAAAATTTACAATTAGTTCTTAGTTAAATGAGTAATCAACATACGTACTAAGCAAAAATAGCTAATTAATAATAAACCAGGTATGAAGAAATGCTTGATATGTTCATTTGGCTTTGACTAGTGACAACCCAATGCAACAGTTTTCTGTTCACCAGGCAGTAAATAATGAATGCTGTTCCTGCTTTATATTTGACAGGTTCTTGTAGATACATGTGTCTTGGCCTTTAAGAACAATATCAGTACCATTACAGCACAGGTTAACACTGATGGCTAATATCAGACATTCCTCCAAACCCAATACAACCACCATCTAAATTCTATAATATTTATGTACTCACATGTTGCAGGACGTCCAATGGCTTTTGCAACTTCTGCCATATTTACTATGACTGTCTTGATGCCATTGCCCTTGCCTTCGACTTTGGCCATAATCCGGGGCATCTTGTAGCGATAGAACGCATCGCTCACGTTCCTGTTTACGTTGACACTTCCCATTTTGCCGGGTACAGAGTCGCGAGCAGGGGATCAGACGGGGCAAAATGCTGGCAGTTTTAGGTGTCGGGGATAGTGCAGGGTGGGGTCGCCGCCTCGAGGCGTGTCTCAGCGCGTCGGCACAAAAGGAGGGAGGGAGCGAGAGAGAGGGGCAGTCACGTTTCTCTGAATGGCTGCAGCTTCCTGTGCCGATTACTGGAAAATTTTGATGTCCTGCAAGTCAAATTACTCACATAAGAAGAAAAATCTGGTCTTTTACACATTGATATTTCAAACATTTATGGCTGAAAATATGTAAACTATAGAAAAAATTCACTTCCTATTCCTATTAACAAACTTGCACAATTACATTGGCAGTATCAACGACAGCTCAGAAAATCTTTGCAAAGATCTTAAAATTTTTAGAAATCCACCTAGAATGACTATTAGTATTTCTTACATACGAGTCATTCCATGTCAAAATCATCAATTAAACCATTTTCAACCTTACCCTCTCCGAGTACTAAAAGGCATTTTCATCAAACAGTACCGCAAATTAATGTTTTCAAATTTTTCTGATGAAAAGTTACCAAGTCACGGACCTTCAAAAATTAAGACTTTTTACTAGTGGAACAATGTTTTCTTTGTAACTCTTGTTTTAATTAAGCTAAAACAATAAAATTTATTTCATTGAAAAGCTCTTTTAAAGAGCTTTTATATGATATTAAACATCATTAGTTTAATAAATATACAGACAGTTTTTTTATAAACATTGTTGGATTTACCGGATTTTGAAAAACTGTACTAAAAAAGTTGTGACATACACTTTGAAGCAGACTTGGTATTGATGTAATAATTGCACAGCATTTTATATTGGTATGGCACGAAGCAGCTGTACGTCAGGATGAATGGCCATTGCCAAACTGTGGTGAAAAGCAAGGTGGACCACCCTTGTCCTACTACCAAATTCCAGTCTCCCATCACAATTAAGTTTTCCTCTCCCTTAATTGTCTGAATAATTTCCTTTAGCTCCTCATATATTTCTTCGAAATACTTATCGGCAGAGCTAGCTGGCATATGAACCTGCACTACTGTGGTCGGTGTTGGCTTCTTATCTACATCTACATAGATACTCTGCAAATCACATTTAAGTGCCTGGCCGAGGGTTCATTAACCACCTTCATAACTTTTCTCTAGCGTTCCATTCTCTAATAGCGCGCGGGAAGAAAGAACACCTAAATCGTTCCGTTTTCGATCTGATTTCTCTTATTTTATTGGGATGGTCATGTCTGACTAAGATTATGCGATCACTGTGTTGCTCCTAGTAGTTTACCCGTAGTCCTATTTTCTTATTCATTATCAGACCTACTCCTGTAATACCCCCAACTGATTTTGTATTTATAATCCTGTACTCACCTGACCAGAAATCCTGTTCCTCTTTACACCGAACTTCACTAATCCCCACTATATCTAACTTCAACCTATCCATTTATCTTTTAAATTTTCTAGCTTCCCTAACCCCTTAAGAGATCTGACATTCCGTACTCCAATCCGTAGAATGCCAGTGTTATCTTTCCTAATGATCACATCCTCCTGATTAGTCCCCACCTGCAGATCAGAATGGGGGACTATTTTACTTCCAGAATATTTTACCCAAGAGGATGCCACCATCCTATGTTCATACATTAGAGCTGCATGTCCTTGGGAAATTTAACGGCTACAGTTTCTCCTTGCTTTCAGCCATTCGCAGTAACTGTGTGGCAATGCCACATTAGCTGATGTTACAAGGCCAGCTCAGTCGATCATCCAGACTGTTGCCCCTGTCACTACTGAAAAGGTGATTGTCTATCTTTAGGAACCACATGTTTGTCTGGCCTCTCCACAGATAGCCATACCATAGTTGCAACGACAGTGGAGGGGTATCTGTATCGTTGAGGCACACAAGCCACCCCACCTCAGCAATGTCTGGTTCATGGGAGTGGAAATGAAACACACAGATGACTACAACATAAAAGATGTTGACAGTCGATATAGATACAAGAAACTTATTTTGTCTCTAATTTTTTTCCTCGGTACACAGTTGAACCACCAGTGTATTATAGTCGTAAGCAACATATCCTTTTATGTCATTTAATGGTATTTTATCACTGTCAGAAACTGTTACCAGTTAAATTTTACTTTCATCAGAGTTTTAATACACTTGTTATTTTGGCCTAGCTAAAAGGAATAAATATATGAATATTTTGTTCTTACAATTTTGAAGCATTTATTAAATGTCCCCACAAATGAAACTTATGGGGACATTTAATGAATGCTGCAAAATTGTAGGGACAAAAAACTTTATTCCTTTTAGCAAGGCCAAAATAACAACAAAACTTATTCAAACTGATGAAAGTAAAGTTGAATTGGTAACAGTTTCTGACAATGATATAATATCATTCAATGAATAAAAGGATACGTTGCTTGTGATTATAATAGACACTGGTGGTTGAACTATGTATGAAAAAAATCAGGACAAAATCAGTTTCTCATATCTACATGGATCATGAACTTT
The DNA here is from genome assembly GCA_026315105.1 of Locusta migratoria. NCBI lineage: Eukaryota > Metazoa > Arthropoda > Insecta > Orthoptera > Acrididae > Locusta > Locusta migratoria. Next base: position 124,501,260 of record CM048753.1, read on the forward strand.
TTTTTATGTTTGAGTCATCCAGACATTCTTTCCATAAGCAGCGGGGAAGTAGTGGCAACCGTGAAGCCACAAACTGCTGCAGGGCAAGCACAGATTTCCAGTGCAGAAATGATGTACAACCAACTGATTACTTAGAAGTGTGAAGAAGTGCAGGACTTATTTGAAGTAGTAGTAATTACTAACTATATTTCTGGCATGATCTTAGGTATTCATCTTTCTATGTTTTTTTTAATTACAGAAGGATAAAACATTTGACAATTTTAAGCTATTTTTAATTTCCACAGTTTACAACATACATCTGTAGGCGTAATATCTAAAATTAGTTTTTACGAAATTTTAAAGCACCACTCTAAACGTAAAATTGCTTTTGATTGTGATCCCATACCCATCCCAAGTTGTAACTTTCAGAATATGTACATGAAAATTTATGTTTCACTTTTTTTCTTTAATTTTGAAAGTACATTTTTCTATTAATTCGGCAAAATCAACAATGTTTTTATAAACACACACACACACACACACACACACACACACACACACACACACACACACACACACACACACACACACACACACAGAACACTAATTATAAAGAAAACAACATTATTCCACAATTCATAAAGGTTAAATTGTACTGCATATAAATGTCACTTCTAGGTATTTTACCTCAACATAGCTTGTCCTAAAATGCTTGTATTGGAAATATCTTTAATACAATGTTGCTCATTTTCCCTGCAAACATTCGTAGTAAGGAATATTAAATATGAAATCCGTCAAATATTACACACTACCTTTTAACTCAAGATTACGCAGCGCGATGTTCCTTTTTACACTAAGTGAGCACCGGGCACATGATTTAGTCAGCCAACCACAGCACACTGTAACAGCACTAGTCATCCAATAGTAGTCATCCAATAGAATACTTCCTCGATGCGGCAATATGCAAATACGAATAGTTATGTTCAAATTTTGATATTTTACACAGCATATTAATATGGGAATTCCTGTCACTACAGTAAAAGATCCCGTGATATTGTTTTGATTGAAACACGCAGACTCGCCAGTGCATAACATTTTTTGGAGCGGTTTAACTGTGAAATTTATGGTATTGTTGGTAAAATGTCAGTATTAAAAGCATGCCAATGTGTGGTATCGTATGGCTTACTAGCAGTAAAATGACCGGAAATCACATTACTATAAAACATCATTCTCAAGTTACACATCAGGTCTGATCTTATTAAACATTTATTTGTTTGCATCCCTTGAGATTTATTTTATTTTTTTAAACTGAAACCCAGTAATTTGGTAGAATCCGTGTACATCGAAGGAAACGGCATTGAGATCGATATATCGAACGTTCGACACTCGCTTCCGTACCAATGACGGAAAACTGACATAGCGGAACAGCTGATTTATAATAGCTAATTACGATGTTCTTTTTTGACCTGATGATTTTATGAAATTTTGGCTTATCTGAAGACTGAAGTTAGATTTGAACCATGGCATTGGCACGTTGTGTACGTGCGTATTTGTAGGTGTTATCTACAATACCTAAGTATTTAGATATATTATCCCGTATAGCCGAAGCGTTTTCCGAGATTGTGATTACATCATGGGTTAAAGCTGACTAGTGGTATCCCTATCTTCAGTTATGCCGATATTTCGGTAATTTCAAGTAATGCTTGCAATCTAAGACCCTCGGCCTGAAATGATATATATCTAACGTACAACTGTAAATCGATTGAGTGTTTCTTAATCGGAGAGTCGGGCGCTACGTGCCTTCACGTACTACACTAAATCGTTTACAGTTGCAGTTCGATGTATACCATTCTTGGAAATTACCGTTATTTCTTTCGGTTTCAAATGCAAACCGGATACTGAGTTGGTAAAGTAAAAGTAAATGTCATAAATTCAACGCTATCGAAACAATTTAAATTAACTTGTTTCGCGTTTGTCATATCGAATGTGGAGCAAGAATCGAACTTTGGATGTATATCGATCGCAATGCCGTTTCCTTCGATGTACACGGATTCTACCAAATTACCTGAAACCCTTAAGATTTACGTCACATTTATACACGCTTACGGAAGCTGATATGCTGGACCTGAACTCTGCTTTCAGATTGGCTAAACAGACTGACTCGGCTCCATTGGTTGACAAAAGAACATTGCAAAGTGTGACTTCGCTTTCACACTTCCTTAGGCTCTCGCACCATATTACCAGTTTCGTAATTGTACTTCACAATTACTAAAAATACCCCTCCTGATGCAACATCGCTTTGAAGAACTTTAATGAAGGAGCCGTTTCAGGGTAATATTTTGTCCTACAAGGCAGTAAAATTTAACCTACACCTTAGTATGCTACACAGATTTAAAAAGCACAGCATTATTTAACAATAATCAATGCTACAGTGCATCATGTTGTACAAGTCTCTCAGGCTGCCTTATCACTTTTACAAATCTTCACAGTGTATCAGCCCGCAAGTGTCATCAATGAGACTTAATCTATTTTGACAAAGTGGACATTTAATATGATCTCACCTGTAACTGATAGGTTCCTGCCGCTTAGATGAAATCATACACCTTGAGTCTAGGCCACGAATTGGCTCTAGGGCTATGTGGAAACTCCCAGATTTTCTTCTGGATAATGTCTCTGTAACAAAAATGAACAAATTAACATTGCAACATTAAATAAGGAAGTCGCTAATCATCATTTTCACTGACCTGAACTTTATTCCTATTGTATCAGTATCAGTATAAATATCTAAACTGTTTGGGTTTGAGGAAGTGATTATGCGGAATGTGAGAGTAGAATTATTTCTGACATTGATAAAATTGACATTTATTATATTTTGTTTGAGAAATTGAAATCGAGCGCATTCTTTTGGTGGAGCTGAACATCACTGTGTCCTCTCAGTCCATATTGTAACTGGAAAAACGCCATGGAATTTTTTAATGGGTGTAACTTTCTTTTATAAAATGTGTAGCCGTTCACTCCAATCTTTCAGTATTAGTCTCCCCAGATGCAATTATGAATATCTCCAATCGATGTTTTTCCATCGAGATTTCCAATATATTCGCTCCGTCACAGGCATGCAACTGCTTTTCTTGGCCACTCTCATTCATTCGCATCAACATTTATCGTAGTAAGACAAGAATATTTTATAGCGAAAAATGAATATCTAAATGAAATTGTTATCAAAGATTATTCTTGAGCCCTTACGAACATCTGAATCTGAGAACATTAAGTCAGAGATGCAAGGAATAACTACTAAAAACGACTGAAGACTTCTATGCTGAGCGGAAATTTTCATGCAATAATATACAGGCAGCATAGAACAATTTTCTACATTAGTTTGCGATACAATTCAGAACTGTGTAACCGCTAACAATGACAAATGTTGAGGTACGTGTATCTCAACTTCGTTTTTATGTTTCAGTCATCTGCCAGTAATTATCCTGTATGCCTAGTGAATCCATAACATGATACTGTGGCACGTGTCCTAAGGCCGGTATTAAACTATCAAATTATTGGATAAAGCAAAATTGAACGTAGTGTAATGAAAACGTCGTCCAATATTTAATCAAATCCAAGGACTCTGCTTAGATTTGATCAAAGAAACCGCTCGTCTTCTGTTTCCTGCAGTGCGAAATATGACCGCTCGGAGCGCTAGTAGTAGTACAGCCTCCTTGCCGACAATTCCAAGTCACAGTTCAGTCCCTATTCTGTGTCCAAGTCGTGCCCACAGCCGTACCCTTTTCTCTAAGCAGTAGACGGCACTTTCGACCCCCTGTATCTCAGTTGTGGATAGCGTTAGAAGCCTGAAGTTTTGGTTGCCAATAGTATCGACTATAACTAGCTATATTTTCAAATTATACTACTCTAGACCTTATAGTTCACGAAATATTAGCAGTCGAAAATAGCTAATTCTGTCACTCACTGACTCACCAATCATCAAAATTCTAAGGTACTTCTAGCAGACACACAAACGTAAAATTTTGTAATTGGATAGTGTTTAGTCTGTAATGGAAGGAAAAATTGAAACATCTATAAATATTAATTCCGTTCACGAGCACATTTTCGCTTGACAGAATAATACCTGCTATCTTGAGGTTGTGAGGAATGGAATGGTAGTGGTCTTTTGGTAAAGCGTTGGCTTCACGTCCGGGAGGCCACGGGTTCGATTCCCAGTGGAGTTTTTTCTCTCGTTTTAACAACCGTCAAATTTCTACTAACTATAACTGAAGAGTCGTCAGAAATGACACCTGATTAGAGAATGAAGAATAACTGGTACGATATAGCTTTAATTACTGCAAATGGAAACAGTAACAATGACACCTACGTTTTAGCTTGAATTCAGCTATAAATGAGGAAGCTGTTGCTCGTAATGTCACTTGACACGGGGCAAAAACGTTAGACCTGGAGCAAAAACGTTAGACGCTGGTTTCAAGCCACAACACGGCAGAGATGTGGGTACGCCAAGCTGAAAACTGAAGTACCGATTGTTTACGATAAAATTATCAGGAGCAAATGAAACTTACGTAATTCGAAAGATGGATTGCTGTGGATGTGCACATTATAATAATCATGAATGTACATACCCAATAAGAGTGATACAACGAAATAGATGTTTTAGCGATTTAAATGCTATTTCTAACAAAAAGAACGTCCAAAACTGAATTACTGCCAACTACTGCCTTAGCGATGATCGATATTAGAAAAACATCGATGGTAAAAATGTTAAATTCAAGAACATCGATATACGATAAACATCGAAAGGAAAACATCGACGTCCGAGAATTTCAAGTTTTGGATGCCAAAACAATCTTCGGCAGAACCAATGACACCCAGTACTAGACTGGCACTACCGAATACGGTATTATTGGTCTCCTTGTCACTTTTAACGTATCAAAAATTTCTTAAGGATAGAACAATCTTAAACACTGATACACTGATAATTACGCCACATTTATCTGAGTTTTTACTTAAAGGCTACTTTTACTTACGGCGTTGGCGTAATGTGCAAATGTTGGCAACGAAACGTTCGCTTTATGAAGGGTACATAGAAGAACCTGTCAACTGCAGAGAAGGAATAAAACAATTTACTTCATTGTCAAAACGGACTAAGCCTTATTCTACGTGACTGGTTTTCTGAAGTGTCATTCGTCGTCGCTGCCAACTTCAGCACACTACGCCATCACTGCCGGAAGTAAAATTTTATTGTGTACTAGGTAAAGATAAAGCGGTCAACAATCCGAAGATTGGTTTGAACAGCACAGTGCTTTACTAGGCATGGTCCTGTTTGGAGGTGGTATGCCGTTGCCTTCCTCCGACCTTCGAACTGACTTACCCAGCCAGTTATAGGGGGATCTACAGTTTAACGTGGGTTCCGAACCACGGTGCTACTCGGTATTTTTCCACATCAACACTGCCAGAGGAGAAAAGTGACAAAAATCCTAGGACCTGGCGGAGATCGAACCCGCGACCTTTGGATTTGTACTAGACAAAGATATAACACAAGAAACAGTACATTTTTATTCACTTACCTCGTTTGTGGCTTGGCATCTTAGGCTATACAACTTTCCTTTTCAGATCATCTAATTGAATCATCGGTAGGGAAATATCTACAGTCCGATGTTTTCAGACCATCGATGTGCCACAGACACATTATAAGTGTGATGGTCATGGCCTCGGCGCCACGTTAAAAATTCTTTATCAAAGAATATTGGACGAATGTGTGGAGGAGATTGGTACAATATTAGTGTTAGTACGAGCGCCAGCGTACTGGAGAGTCTTTATCAGAGAAGAAAATTAGTGCAATATCGGTGTTAGTGCGAGTGCTATGTATGCTGAAAACCGTTGGATCAAATCCTCAGAATTTTTTTTAAAGAAGGATAGGGAGTTAGTAGTCCTTAGGAAAATCCGTTGCTGATGTACAACAAATGATACAAGAGAAGAAAAGGAGGATTATCTCCAAAAATAGACTTATTTCAAAAAGTTACGAAGTTGTATCTCGGAAAAATGTGGAGAATAAAATACGGAACTAATGCAGCGTGCATTAAACTACAAGTTCACTATATAATTATGCCAAAACGCGCTTGTTTCCCAAAAGCGTCAAGTTGCGCATTCCAGTGGACAGCGTAGCAGACTGCCATGTAGGGTGACCAGGTTCGATTCCCGGTCTGGTCGCAGATTTTCTACACTCGTGGACTGGGAGTTGGGTCATTTCATCATCATCGATGCGCAAGTCGCCTAAGTAGCGTCACCAGAAGACTTCCACCAGGCATGTCTAACAATCCAAGATGGGGTCTAACGTCCAAAAAGTCACGAAATTATCATCATGTCGAAAAGCACTTCCAACTGGTGCCCACAATGATGAAAATTATAAGAATTCCTGTTTTACTTCATAGTTATTAACGCTCACAGGCTTTTTTTTTTTTTTCTCTCTCCTCTCGAGAAAGAAATTACTTTTATTCTGTAACTCATAATTTTACTGATTTTAGGAAAAACCAGTATGCAATTATATGTAATCATTTTCATACTGTACAATGGCGTCCACTATAAAGCAAGGCTTTTTATGCACTAAAAAACTAATTTTTAATTACTGTTGTATGAATTAAACTATCAATAAATACGATGTAAAATAATAACTACTACTTCCACTTACACAGGAAAATGTACCTGTATCGGCAACTTTCGTATATTCTGAAGTTCACAAACTGATGCAAAATACAACACTAACTTGTTGATATTTTTATAGTTGTCTACCACATGTTGCAGTACTGTACATAAGGATTGAACAATATAATCCACTTTCCAGACTTCCCAAATACTGTTACATCAAACCAAACGATATCACACCAAATCAAAGAGGCAGGGAATGGGTTTTAAGAAAATCCGAGACTGATGTACAAACAGATTTACTGGAAAGGACTACCCACAAAAAATGATGTCCCATCAGAAACATAAAATGTACAATAATGCAAGTCTCGCGACGAATTCCTTCCACCATAAGAAGTCTTGAGATCTCATGGGAGACCAAGTAGGCTTTTTTAGTTAGTGTTCATGGATCCAACTATTCAACACCTGGTCATAATTTATCTATATCTACCAATATCTGTAGTGATTATATCGAAATTATACATCTATTTCTACAAAAAAAAAATGACTTGGCAATCACATGGCACCGCAAACCAATATTTCGAATACTTTATGCAAATGTGATGCATTTCATTCCTAAGTGATTACCTTTTGTTTATATATATACTGGCCTCATTATATGTATTCTGGTTCTATGAACACTCACTAAAATAACCTACTTGGTTTCCCATGGCAACAAAAAATTTATGCGTATGTGAGTACATTATTATGTGGTTACGTTTAGTTGCATAATGGAATATCAATTGTTTGTCATTATGACGATGTGCAATTGCCAAGTCATATTTATTATAGAAATAAAGATGTATAATTCTGATGTAATCACTATAGATGTTGGTAGATAATTAGATAAAAAATTATGACGAGGTGTTGAGTAGTTGGTTCCACGAACACTAAAATAACCGACTGTTTCCCATGAGATATAACGACGTTTTATTGTTGAAGGAATTCGTCGCGAGACTTGCATTTTTGTACATTTTACGTTTTTGATGGGATTACAAATCTTGAGGTATGTACCTCAACTTCGTTTTTATGTATCAGTCGTGTACCAGTAATTATCCTGTATGCCTAGCCAAGCCGTAAAAAGATACTGCGGCGCGTGACAACCGAATACGTCATACAAACTGTATAATCGTCATATTTGAAAAACAATGGATATTGAAACCTGTTCTGACAATGTATTTTCTATATTAACAGGCTATTAACGTCTTATCACAGTGTGTATGAGAACATCTTTTAGCATACAATCGTAGCAGCGTCAAAATTTATTCGAAATGAAGGTACGCAATTCGTCGTCAGTTAATGGCGGCAACCGGCATCGCCATGGCCTTGGGCAAACCAGCTGGAATGCGAGATCAGGGCTGAACAAATTTGCGCAGTACGCCGTAATCGGTGCTTCGCGGAACACCGCACAGCTGTTTTAAATAAATCTTAGAAGGTTGTTCACTATTGGAAAATTTCCTAAGATGAATACAATACAAAACAAAGTAGACGCCATTAATGAATGTTTCTAAATAATTTTGCTCTTCAAAACCAAATCTGCGTATTTTAATGCTGGTAATATTTCCCACTTTTAGTCATTGATACAATTTTTAAAAATCTGTCGTAGGGAAATTTAAGTGGCAATACTACTGACAATACTTACAGCTTCTTAAAATATATCCGCTCGTTTGAAGCAACAACGTCTTATCCTCATTTTTGAGTTAATGACGACTTATGAAGTTGCACTTCGGTTTACATTTTACTTATTACCGCCTTTCTTGGTACCTAGACGTTTTAAGTTCCCTGGGGCTTTCACCGCCTCACTTTCCAATGTAAGATTTTACTTCATTAGCTTGTTAACGTTCAGTCTGGCTTTTTTGTACTGACATCGAGAAAAGACCAAAGAAAATTTAAGAGATTACAGCCGGTAAGAAATGATAGGTGCCGCCCCGTGCTAGATGCAAAATTGCCGACCCCTCAAAAAAGAACCTTTAACGTTGAAATCAGTTGCGTGTTTCGCTTCACATGTTTTGATGATAAAATATGTTTGACGTTTATATAAGACATTAAATTTTAAATGCAGGTCTAACGCCTTTATCGAAAATCTCCAAAGCTTGACCGAATTGTTACAAATTGTTAAACCACAATGATGAACATTCGGAAGGTCATAGGCTGTATATTATTGAAATAAAAACGGTCACAGCGTTAGTGGACGACATTCTCTGACATGGGTTCCATATCAAATTATTGTGTATTTATTCCCCCGTCTACAAGTGATCAAAGTTTGTGACGAGAAACCCCGTATATAAGGGAAGAGTAGTTACCGCAACTCTTAAAAACGTCTCGATTGATTTTGAATTTTTCCGTTATATTTTAATGAACATTCAGTCAGAAATATGGGAGGGAAGGGAGGGGGCTGAAAGTAGAATACTGCTTGTTAAAGAGCTCAAGAGACAGCCAAGTTGTTTAACATGAAATAAAATTTCATCTCTGCAATCCAAATTATGTACTATTGTTATGTTAAAATCAGTTGAAATCTTTCTAGCTGTATAAAAACGAAGAACCGTTTCAGGAAAGTGCAACCCGATGAGAGGGTGTGGCTTCATGCGCCAATTAGGCTAAACTCAAACTTTAATAACTTTCTTCTGGACTTACTGTTCTAGATGTAGCGTGTAGTAGAAACTATGCGATTAGTAGTTTTAAGAGGATTTCTCGTGACAAGGAAAGGATGATATTGTTTTCCATTTTCAAAATTCTTTGCTCCATAATGTTGAAATTAAGAACGAAATGGAAGGTAAACAGAAAAATATTAAGGAACTGCATCGCGCTCGCTCATTAGAAAGAACAGCCACTTGGACGTATGTCAGCCTTATGACAACTGTTCCGTGTGATTATTCAGTAAGTGCTAATAGGCTACTTTCTATAGCCTTATCAATTTTCTCTCATCTTCCATTCTAGCTATCGGAAGACGTGTGCTTTGTCACTTTGCCACTTTTTCAAATAGAAAATAACTTTTCCGTCTTCAAGATAGACTTTTTTTCAAACATAAGAGCAAATTAAATAAACTGTACTAACTTATTAGGGTTGCGAAGTGGTCGGGATTCGTCTGGTTCTCCTGGCATTTCATATCATGTCCAAACTCCAGAGAAAATACCTAATTCCGCGACAAGACGATTCTGGTACTCTTTATGTATAGCATAGTTTCTGTGTGTCACACTTATTTGCGTCATTGTCTGACGGACCAAACTTCATTCCACAGACCAAAAGGAACAAAAAATTTAAAATAAACTATATCATTTGTATTGCTCGTCAACAGTGTGTGGATAAGCTGGAAATTTGGGTTTGGCACGAACGTGGGTGCAGATGTGTAGTGGACAGTGCGACTGCCTGCTAAGCTAGAAACTTTATTCTGAAATCGGTCTTGCGAAAGTCTTCTTTCTCAGCAGCTGAAATTTGATGCAAATGGTTTGAATTTTAAACCGTTTCTGAATACTGTTTAGGATCCAACTTCGTTGGCTCTGAAATCCAGAACCAAGTAGAGTGGAAAAGTAAAAATTAAATGCATATTACGTGTTACGACTCTGTAGGAAGTTTATAAATTGAAATGGTACCTTTTACTTTTTAAATGAAGTTTATTTCTCACGACAACAAAAAATCCAGATATTCCAGATTTCTTCCAGGTATCTTACTCTTACAATCCGGAAAGTAATTGTACTGAACACATCAGTTACAGCTCACAATCGCTACTTAAACTGCGGCGTGCCTGTCCTTCCAAGATTCGGAAAAGCAATGAAAACGAGTGATCGGTCTTGACTCCACCGGCCAACTGACAATACCATTTCTATATTTTTCATCCGTAAACAGTATTGCCAACTCCTAATAGTTTTTCCGTCAAACAAAAACATAAAAATTCGTCAGTATTAAGGATCTATTTTCTTGCAAAATAAAAAGTAAATACTTCGTTTACTCGTGAGCAAAAATCCGTCAAAATTAGGTATTCCGTTTTATCGCAGAAATGAAGATGAAATTAAAACTTACACTAAACATAATTTTACTTTGCTTACGAATCAGACGAGCATTGAAAATCCATCAAACTCAGCCAGCCAATGTATGTAATGAGCTGCCTGAATTACCCAAATTAACTCTTAACACGAAGCACATCACTGTTGGCGTGTTGCTACTACTACTACTGATGCGTGTACTTTTTATCCAGACAAGAGCCATATGCCATCGTAATGTTTATTTTACTTGGTTTTCCAGTCTTCTGATATGTTACTTGGTTTGGGTTTTAGTGCAACGATTCATTAATATACTATCTATGCCACCGTTTTGCAGGCACATTCATTCTGTAATAGCTTTTTCCAAGAAAATGTCGTTTTTTTTAGTTATATTTGACTAGCAATATCCGTCAAAAAAGTTAATTTCTAATATCCGTCAAAAATCCTCCAACCGTAAAAGCTAAATTTTATCCGTCATACAACTTTATATTCCGTCAAATTTGACGGGGAATCCGTCTAGTTGGCAACGTTGTTCGTAAAAACTAAACAATGGCTAGATTGATTCCTCTAAAAATAAGGCAACAATGAAGAAATGGCTACCATAATGACTACTGAAACAGTTCTGAAGCGAATGCCACTAAGTGGTTCCTTCGTCTCCGGAATCAAATGAAAGTCGCAAGGACTTAAAGTCCTATTACCCGCACGCCTCTTCAAGAACTTTATCGACACTCTTGCTGTACAACCTCCGGCACATTCAGCCTTGATCCAACTCCGCTGTTCCTGTTTCGAATGACACCGTTACGTTAGACGGCTCGCTCTCAAGTTACTGTTTCCCTCGATTGTGCGCACGCCCGTGACGTGGTACGGGCGAGTTCATTTGTTCGAATGTAAGGTAGGTATGTCAACGTGCAAATGCGGCTTGGGGTCGGGTTGTTCGCTTGGGATATGGGGACTAAACTTAGGTTATCACTTATCAGTCCCCCGGTGGGAATGGGGAGTGAGGATGGGCGAAAGGAAATGCAGCCCGCGAAATGAAGAAAGAAAGACTGCATTAGCTCGGGGCCCCGTGCTCGCCCAGCACCCCCTATAGAAGAAAGCCTGCGCACGACGTCACAATATGGCGGCGGTGAGAGGCTTAGAGTCCTCTGAAAGATAGTAAACATTAGCAGTGCACGCTGTTTATAGTGCGTTCTTTCGTTCAGGAGTGTATTTATTACGTAAATTGGTGTGTACGGTGTGATCTCTTTTTTACTGACAAAATGCCGTTTCGCTGTTCTGTGCCGAAATGCACAGGAAATTACGACTGTGGCCCAAAAGTTACCGTCTTTAAACACCCGGAGAAGAAGAAATGGATATCAAGAATTCCCAGGATAACTTGGCTCCTCCTTTAAGTTAATGAGGGAGTTTTCGTTTTTGTTTAAAGTTATAAAAGTTTTAAGTCCTGACTGTTTACCGTAGGAGATTACGATTCATTTTATTTACGTAACCACCCCCATTAGCTTATTCTTCTCCGGACGTTTAAAGACGGTAACTTTTGGGCCACAGTCGTAATTTCCTCTACATTTCGGCACTGGACAGCGAAACGGCATTTTGTCAGTAAAAAGGAGGTCATACGTTGGTCTCACATACACAAATCGTCCATCGTAGCGATCACACCGTACACAACACCAATGTACGTAATAAATACACTCCTGAACGAAAGAATGCACTATGAACAGCGTGCACTGCTAATGTATACAGTCTCTCAGAGGACTAAGTCTCTCACCGCCGCCATGTTGTGACGTCGTGCGCAGGCTTTCTTCTATACGGGGTGCTGGCACAGCGCGCACGTACTCACGAAAGAATCTTGAGCCCCTGATGGGGGGGAGGGGGGGCGGCAAAAATCTGAGTTTAACTCTGAATTCTGCTCTCCGAGATGGGAAGATTCGCGAGAAAACCGCCCCCGATCCCTTTTCCTTGGTTTAAGAACGATGACGTTAGCGACACTGCAAGTTCCGAAAGTGGCGTCCAATTTGAAGCCGTTGGCAGCCAAGTATGATATTCGACGTCGGCCGATATTTCGGCAGATCACCCTGCCTTTTCCAAGGCGAAACTACAGTGAGGAAGCAATGTGGAAAGACACACACACACACACACACACACACACACACACACACACACACACACTTATATACAGCTTGCTTGTCCCACTTAAACTTTTCACCTCCCCCCTTCCCAATATTTCTGGAACAGTTGATACTGACTTAAGTCCTCCACGGCAAGATCTTATGAAAGCCAATACTATGGTGCTTATTAGAGCAAAGCCAATACTATTACACTTCCGAAACGTACATATTACTTTCAACACAAATTTTAATGTATATCCCATTATTTCGTATGCAATGAATGGCATGAGAAATCAAAAGAAATGGCGATGCAACCAACGCCACTCTTTTCGTGATTTTTCATATTATTAATGACATAAGGTGTATATTAAAAAACGTAAATAAAGGATTTTAGAATTTGGTATTTATCGTACGTGAAGTTCATAATGCAAATCAGCCGAAGACATTCGACGAAACTAAAATTACCGAGAAAATGACATTGAAGTTTTGCAAGCATACGTAGGTGCCAATAATTCAAACAACTGCAGCATCGGTCGGTGTAGCTCACTCAGGTGGTAGCGTTCTCTTCTTGCAACCTTAGGGTCGGCGGTTCGAATCTCACTGACAGTTTTCTTTTACACAATTTAAATATCTAGTAATTTGCCGTATGTTTCTTTTACTGATTAATTCTTGGCGTTGACAAATAGATCTTTTGTTGTACAGTGCAAGTAATTCCCTTGTATTTCTACTGTCAAGTGAAAAGTTTCATTAAGCGGCTGCAAAACTGTGCCTACCTGTTGGGACGAGGACGTGAAAGTCCTTTCCAGTTTGCATATCAAGTAAAAGTTGCGACTGTAAAAATGAAACATTCGTACGATGTGCTAGATGCCTCTATTTCCCCCCTATATTTTTACGATGCATATCACCCTAGCATAGGCATGGCGGAGTACGCTATAGTTTAACGGGGGTCGTCCGAACTGGGCAACTTCTACCTGTTGGAGATGAATGTAAGACTAACTGGGCAACTGTCTCCCAAGTGCCCCCTCAGTGGCACGCACGAATTGGTCAACTTTTACTGCCCCGGTAAGAATGACAGCCACGCACGAACTCCGCAACTCTTACCTGCTCCTGGCAGACCGACTGCACAATCGCGCAAAAGGCTTCCAAATCTAAACTTACCAAGTGCGCAACCTGTGCCCCTATTTGTAGAGTTCTCAAGGAATATTTTCAATACTGTGCTAAGCAACAAGATATAAACAACGAATTACATACAAATACAAATATTTTATTACAAATTTCACATGCTATAATATTAGCAGAAAACAAATGCATTTAAGTTTGGCTCATTCTGTTTACGGCTGCTTGGTATGAAACGAACTTTACAAAGTCTAATTTGCAAATTTCACCATTCATAAGTAATTCTAATTTCCGTTGCACGAAAGCGTGCCTCTTCCTGGTTGATTTCTTTTTGGATGGTGATATATTTTGCTGAATTGATTCTTATATAGTTATGTTTTCACAAACTGAAAGACGTTTGTGTGAGGAGATTCACATGAAGCATTGAATCAGGAATGAAAGCTTTCCCAAGCGTTGGTCGTCCTCCACAAGGAAGCGCATTCTGCTGCCCAAACGTGGAGGAAAGACTGCAGCTTCTTCACAATGTTTTCAGTTAAGTAATCCGCAAATTTTGTGATGAATATGAAGCGTTTAATTAAAATTTGTGGTGCGGCCGGGAATCAAACCCGGACCTCCATGCTTACTAGGCAGACGTCTTAACCGTTAGACTACCACACCAGTAACGAGTAAGGCGCCTTGGAATAGTTTAAGTACGATTTCCCTCCACATCACTAACTTTAATGCAGCTTCTGTGTTCCAAAGAACATTGCCACTACTGCCAAGGCTCTCCATGCAGCAGAATAGCACCTCGGCAATGGACATAATGGAATCATCCTGTTTAGGAGATATAAATATCAATTTAATACGAATAAAACCCTGAGACGGATTTTCGTCTCAAATATTTGAGACGAAACCCCGTCTCAGGGTTTGTTTATTCGTATTTTGTGATTTTGTCTTGCGGTTGTTCCAAACGCGAAAATGCGTGTTCGCTGCCTAATGTAAAGAACAGCACTGCGCGAACGTTCACCGCGGCATAGCCATCCACGTTCTTCCATTGCTACAATTCTGTAAGGTTTGAATTTATAGGTAAATCGTGACTTTCTGCCATATTACTCACTTCCATTACTAATCTGAAGTACAAAACGAAGCACTATGTGATTCTACACAGATGTGACCGAGCTGCGGTTATTCACAGGACTGACGAGTTCAGTTAGGGCCAGGAACGCCCCGTTTCCAGAGCAGCCTTTTAACGGCCAGCCCGTGTGGCGCTAGTGGCCCACTACACACGCCGCTGCGCACAGTGCGCGCTGTTTGCCCATGCCTGCCCTAGCATGAGAGACCACACCTAAATTAAAGATTTTCTTTTTCAGAATTGACACTAGTATGGAATTTACATTTGTGTTTTCCTTTAATGTCTAATTTAAAGACTGCATTTTTCTAAAATATAGAATATTACGAATAAACAAATTCGTGTATTGTTCATAGCAAATTACTATTACGTAATTACTGTGTACGTATTGGAAAGCGATAACAAACGGGGGTGATTGTGGCGACTTATTAAAATCCCTGAAATTTTGCCTATCATTTATATGTACAAGATAACGTAAAAATTTCATCTGGGCCTAAGTTTTCAAACTCAATTATGCAGTACAATTACAAGCAAGATAAAACGTCTTAAATTTTTATTTACCAAATAATTGTTTTTATTAAAATCAGTAGGTTGATTAGTTGGGATAATTACAGTGTTGTTTTGCCAATTAAGCACGGTGGAAGCTCTAAGAAAATTACTTTTTCTGAAAAAGTTTTCAGTTATTTGTTTTCCTCTTATTTCTGAAAATTTTATATTTTTCGTTTCCCATTATTTTCTACGTTTATATAAGGCTGTGGGTCAATGAAAGTAGCTCGCACAGAGAATGAAGAAATTGTAGATAGTACTAATTCACGTGTAGAGTTTAATTTAGTTTTGCCAGCTAAGCAATATATTTAATAACTGGACGGTTTATCCTGCAACTCATGAGTAGAACTTTCTCCAGTAGAACTAGGCCTCGATGAATCTGATGACTTTGCTTTGTGCAGTGTCGACTGATAAAACGGCCAAATTTTCATTAAGTTTTGTACAAACTGTCTGTCCAGTGGTTCCTTTGATGGAACATCGCTCGTTGTGTCTGGCGCGTAGCTCTACAAATGTCGCCCACGTAGGACAGACTCGTAGCAGTACGTGCGCATGTGATTTGTCGCTTGTACCTGTCGATTTCTTTTGTCGCCAATGTAGGTTAAGCCGAAAGGCGGATGAATACATTATAGATCGCACGCTGTGGCTGTAGACAGAGGAAAAATCAAAAACATTTGTTTCGTGTATTGAAAATAACTGGCTTCCTGTACGCAAACCCGGAGAACAATCAGCCATGTAAAAAGGTGTGTCACAGTGGGATTCGAACCACCGACTATGGTTGTGAGGGAATAGCGCTACCACCTGCGCTACACTGACAGATGCCTCAACCGTTTTAATTATTCGTACTTACGTGAACTTTCAAAAATTCTAGAGAAAATCGACCTCTAACTTTTGCAAGTTGCTTCGAATGTTTTTCGCTGACTTATTTGGGTTCTGAACTTCACATACCAAGAATAGCAAAAAATTCTAGAATCCGATCCCCATGTGGTCTCCTTGTTAGTACTGGCTTTCATAAACCCCTGCCGTACATCCATGCCGGTGGAAGTCTTTTCACTATCTCTTGCAGCATAAAGATCTGGTGGTGGAAAGTTCAGTCCAGATAAAGTAATTAGTGTTTTTTTTTATTTACTTATATATATATATTTCTAAAACAAAAAAGTTCACAGCTGTATTTTTGTGCTATACTGCTACCATTTTATGAAACAAGTGACCCACATGTTCGTCACATTTAATTCATAAACGGTACACTAAAATAAACAATGCAAATAAGCACTCTGTATGTATCACATGATCACTTTCACTTTTCTCAGAAATTTCAGTCTTTTACTGTTACCCTCACACTTTTCATTTTCTTTGCACGTATTCCGGTACATCGCTTTTTCCATCATTTGATGTGGAAATATCACATCGACAAAGAGTACAAAATACAAATAATGTTCCGAAAACTGCTTTAAAAAGGGTTAATATTTTTTGCCATCCTAGAACACATACCACAGAACTAAAATCCCATAGTCATGTAAACACGCAGTTTACATAAAAGTTGACTTTCTGCAATTCACGTATGAAACTGATGCTCCTAACTATCCACTCAAAAGGTTTCCATCGATTAAAAACCACTGAAGTGATTTCACTTATGCATAGCTGCCAACCTTTAGAATTGGCTGTCAGTAATAATGCGCAAGACCAAAGAGGACGCGGAGTTACGGCCGTGTCCCAAGAATATTTTAGAAATTTAAGCCTGACACTGTATTCATAAATATCTGCCACGCCACGTATAAAAAGTACTCTGTATCAAAAGACTCGGGTTAGGTGGAAAAATCTAAAACATTTGTGTAAATACCGTGAGTGGCTTAGAAATATTTTTGTAATTTTCAAATAACTGTCTTTACGGAAAGTTAACAGTTATCGAAGGAACAGAACAGGGTGAAATTCCTTGCATTTTTGAATATAAAATCCGTAGCAGCTAAGGATATACAAAATTGTTTTGGATTTTAAACGACGGTAAAAACCACCAAACAGAGGTGTCACAAACCGCTCATCAATCATATTTAATTCTAGCTGCACAACACTGCTATGAAAAAAAAGTACACGCGAGAAAAGCCAGTAAAAGTTTTTCTCTTCGAAACGAACTGGCTAACTTTCGCCACCTGGTAAAACAAGTGGGCTGATAAGCTTAAACCAAAGACATTATACTCGTTATAGACCATAGAACTTACGTAGATCTTGGTGGGTGAGCGTGCATTTGGTAGGTATGGAGGGAGATTATAGGCGGAATTTGATCCAGATTTTTTCCAGCGGAAATGCTAACTTTTAACATTTCGTAGAGCTTTGCTACGTACTCAGGAATGGAATAAATTATAATGGAATAAGATTTTTATCAGCATCATGATTACCGAAATATAGATAGTACCTACTCCGAGTTTCGTAAAACATATCAGATCGTAAAATGTCTAGTTTCCGTAAATTTCCACGAACTTCCCGTAACTCCGTAAATATGACGATAAATCCGTAACAATTACGGACAATCCGTAATAGTTGGCAGCTATGCTTATGTACAATGACAAATCATAACATTCAAAAAAGAGTACAACATCGAAACACTGCAAGTGTATTTGCAAATACAGGGAAAGAGCAGAAATAATCGTTATACAAGTCACGCGCAACTCCTAATTTCTATATGTATTTAGATTAAAGTGCTAAATGAACAAAGGTGTTTTGGCCATTGGTCAAAAAACGAATCTTGGGTTTCAGGATAAAAGCTAAAAATTGGGAGAAATAATGGCAAAATCAGGAGGCGGGAGAAAAAGTGAAAAATCAGGAGGCTCCCGACTAAATGGGGAGAGTTGGCAGGTGTGCGCGGCGCGGCCCATTAGACTGGCCGCCCCACTCGACTACGGACCTGTGGCTCACCTGGTGTCCGCATGGGAGGGCGCGCTGGGGCCCGCGCCGCCGCCTGCGCAGCCGCGCCTCGCCGCCGCTGACACTGCCGCTACCGGGGGCCTCGTCTCGTCCGTGATGCCTGCCAACACACCCAGTCAGCGGCGCGAGCCACCACAACAACTACAATACACGACGGCCGCCCCGGCTGACCTACTGGCCCAAACAGCCAACTACCGACACCGCCTATCATCAAACCACTACTGTCATCAGGTTCAGCGGAACTGCTGTGATATTCCTAGCCTATGGCCACTTCATATTTCTAGACGCTGGCCGTTTCTTTCCTAACATTGTACGGGTCTTAAACGCGGAAGAAAGAAGTGCATCACATGTTGGAATGTGGGGTGGGCAGCAGTAGCATATGGCTTGGTAAGGTGCAGAGCTTAGCCTGCTTAGCCATTGTTGTGGTCTTCAGTCCGGAGACTGGTTTCATGCAGCTCTCCACAATACCCTATCCTGATCAAGCCTCTTCATCTCCACATAAGAACGACAACCTACATCTGTCTGAATCTGCTTACTGTATCCATCTCTTGGTCTTCCGCTGCGATTTTTTCCCCCACACACTTCCCTCCAACGCTAAATTCACAATTCCTTGATGTCTAAGAATGTGTCCCACCAATCTATCCCTTCTTTTAGTCAAGGTATGCAAGAAATTCCTTTTCTACCCAATTCTGTTCAGTACCACCTCATTAGTTACGCAATCCACCCACCTAATCTTCAGCATTCTTCTGTAGTACCATATTTCAAAAGCCTCAATCCTCTTCCTGTCCGCACTGTTTATCGTCCATGTCTCACTCCCATACAAGGCAACACTCCATACAAATGCCTTCAGAAAAGACTTCCTTAGGCTTAAATCAATATTCGATGTTAACAAATTTCTCTTTTTCAAGAACGCTTTTCTACCCATTGCCATTCTGCATTTTATATCCTCTGTACTGCGACCATCATTTGTTATTTTAGTGGCCAAGTAACAAAACTCATCTACCTCCTTTATTGCTTCGTTTCCCAATCTAATTCCTTCAGCATCACCTGATTTTCTTACACTGCACTCCATTACCCTAGTTTTGCTTAGCCATAACAGGCGGAATTACCAGCACACCAACTGCTGGGATGGAAACCATGTTGGATATGCCCCCATTACACCTTTACGTCAAGATGGAGGCAGCGGCTGGTGCATACAGACTCAAAACTGGCAACAACTGGAACTATTTTGGGATATCCAGAATCACACACGAAAATAGTGAGTGAGGTAAATATAGGAAAGATTGGGGAAATGCCAGCCAACTATATTATAACCCCATACTGCTTCAACAAGCCTTTCAATAACACAATTGGAAGTAGGGAGCAGTGGGAGAAAATAGTTCGACACTGTATGGGGGATACTGTCTGGTTCACTGACGCGTCAAAATCAGACCGAGGCGTTGGGGCCGGGGTATACGGGTTGCAGCCAAGACCGGAGGGCGTCATCTCTCTAGGGAAACTGACCTCAGTATTCCAGACGGAAATCACTGCCATCAGGGCGTGCGTGGAGGAGAATTTGCGTAGGTGCTACAAAGATCGTAGCATCTACATCTATTCAGACAGCCAGGCAGCCCTGAGATCACTGGCAGCTCCTGCAACAAGGTCTAAAATTGTTGCAGAATGTCACAGTGTTCTGGTTCAACTAGGGGAAAACAATAGGGTAAACCTATTGTGGGTCCCTGGCCACTCGGGGAGCAGTGGCAACGAAAATGCCGACAGATTAGCCAGGATGGGGGCAAAGACTCCATTTATTGGACCGAAACCTGTCGTGACAATCACCAAGGCAATGATCAGATTGGAGCTACGTAACTGGCTCAGAAGGTAGCACGTAGAATATTGGACCAAAGTCCATCAACAAAAACATGGCAAGGTAATGATGACAAAGCCATGTTTTAAAAGAAGCTCTGCAATCCTGGGCCTGAACAGGTGAGAGATTAGACTCACGGTTGGATTCCTGACAGGCCATGGGAATAACAGAAGAGGACCGTAAATGTTTATAAAAGGCACAGAATATTTGTGACAACCAGACTCGAAGAAATTGTGTCTAATAAAGACCTGGTAAAGGGACTCTTTGCACTGTTCAAGGGCATTGGTTGGCTTTAATAGATATTCAGGGAGCGATACCGCACAATAAACTTAGTTTCGGTGCGGGCAGTGGCGCGTTGGACCAAGACTGTTTTGGCTTCCCTGGAAAAATCAATCAAATTAGCATATGGCACAGTAGGTGCTGGTTCCCATGGGAAAGCCCGCCTATGTTACTGATACTCTCCTCGCATTGGCTGCTGCATTTTACGTCACGTGATTTCTTTTGAAATTACTTTTGTTTATTATATACCTAATTATTCAGAGCTGAGAATTTAAGGTAAATATCTCAAGGACAGGGTAGGTTTTGACAGTTTAAAGAGTTTAAGGCGCCTTCTCTTATTGTAACAAGGGAACAGCGATTTTGCAGAAGGCGCGCGACGGCCCTGTTTTGGCGGGAAACAGAGCGTCAGGTGCCCTCTACCTCTACCTCTAGTCTCGCAACGCCCCACAGTATCAGTCTCGAGCTGACCACTATACGCGCCGGTCATGAGTAACGTTTTGTGTAATTTTGAAAATAGTCGAGGTCTCAACATGAACTACGGGCAGCATAGGCCGTGTCGTATTACAATAGTTTTTCATTTTTTTAATTGAAAAAATGGCATCCCTGACAAGAATCTCGCGAGTCGCTTCTTATGCTTCCATCTAACAGAACTTTTTAGCCTCACTTGTATGCTGTAGACAACTATAAAAGACAACAGGTTAGTCAGAACTCTATGCTTTCCGTAAAGTCTGACAGCAACTACGGCACCTCGTGCGTACTGTAGGGCGGTACAAACGCACACTGCTACGCAACATCATCCGCAAGGATGTGGAGGTTAAGGGAACTTGTGGGAGGCAGCAGTCCTAACTTATCCGTCCACAAACAAAAAACCCTAGGAAGCTTGTACTGCCATCCTCACTTTATAAAAGTAGGCGCCAGCGACATCGTTGAAATGGGAATGGCGAGTTAGGGCACCGTACTGGCACCCCCTAACTGCGGGCGATTTTAATCACACATTCCGCCGGGTCAGATTCGACCGCACTGTCGCTTTAGGTCACTTAAAAAAATCGCACTGACGTTTTACGGCGCACTTTAGGTTTATAGTTTTATAAGTTTCTGCAAACATTTTGGACCAAAATAATCTAGAGGGTCTGAAACCCTTTTCGGAAAAAATAATTAGGTAGTGGCGGGTTTCGAACCACCGACCTTTCGCGTCACAGTCCAGCACCTTGCCCACTACGCTATGGCTATAAATCCAAACAGAACTTCTTAACATCAGTTAACAACGGCCATCAATAGTATGAGATTTAATATGGCATTTGTAGACATTAGATCATTTACCGTACGAAGAACGCTGTTTTTATTAATTCCTCAGTGTGCCGTTGCTTTGAAATGACAACGTGTAAGTTACAATAAGAAAATCATCAAATACGCGAGGAATGTCACGTGACATCTCCGAACGGCTGGTTTTCGTTAATTCAATGGAGGGTGTCAAATATCCGTTATTTTTGCAAATATGTCTCACACGATACGAGATATGAAAAAAACATAAGGGAGCTAAGTTGTAGAGAATTTTCTCCTCTACAAATTCGGTATTCAATTTTCGTGTCAGATGAATAGTTAAGCCGTTATTTTCATTTAAATTTCTAGCTGTCAAAAGACTATCGCAAAGGCCCACTTTTAGTGTTACTACTGTAACACAAAGTGGGCCAAAATTCCTAAGCGATGTGGACGACCCAGCTTCCTCTATAAAACTGAAGAGGATTTACAGAACTGCGACATGCGACATGCATGGAAAGAGGCAGATGTGCCAGCGGATACTATTACGTGGATCGGAATCGGACCCTAGAAGAGGTTAAAATACTGAATACAATGTTAAAAATCGTGGTTTTAACTTAGATTTACAGAGAGTCCAAAAAGTATTCTTCTAGCTCTGTTTATAAATGTCAGCCGAAAGAAGTGAACATAAAATGTGAACTACCAGTCCTGCGGAAGGACCTCGGTAAATTTGTTTAACAAAAAATAAATACGTCTATAGCAATAACACAGTTAAAATGAAAAATGTCCAAAAAAGCTACTTCAGAAAGTATTCGTCCACTCAAATTTGTTGACAATTACAGCTTGAAACAGAAAAGTTGATATTTCATGGGGTTTCCCTCTGCTTGTAGTAGTACGTGAGCGCGGTGGAGTAGCCGAGCGGTCTAAAAGCACCGCGCTGCGGAGCGCGCGGTTGCTCGCCGTGGAGGTTCGAGTCTTCCCTGGGGCGGGCGCGCGCGCGCGTGTGTGTGTGTGTGTGTGTGTGTGTGTGTGTGTGTGTGTGTGTGTGTGTGTGTGTGTGTGTGTGTGTTCCGTAGGTTAATTTACCTAGGTTTAAGTAGTTTGTAAGCTAAGGTCTGATGACCACGCAGTTTGGTCAGATAGATTTACAAACATTTGAACCCACTAAACCCACTAAAGATGGAACAAAACTACTAAAGAAACTGCATACACTACGCTTGTCAGTCTTTTTTTTTTTTTTTTTTTTTGCTGCCCAGTGTTGGATGCGTATCGGTGGGTTTGACGGAGGACATCGAAAGAGTCCAAAGAAGGGTAGCTTGTTTTATATTATCGGTACACAGGGGTGACAGCTTCACGGAAATGATACAGCATGTAGGATGGGATCATTACAACAACGGCGTTTATCGCTGCGGTGTGGGCTACTTACGAAACTCCAATCCCCAACATTCTCTGCCAAATGCGAAAATATATTGTAGACTCCCAGTTACGTAGATAGAAATGATCATCAAAATAAAATTCGATAAATAAGTTTTCGAACGGAGAGATTCAGGTGTTCTTTCTTCCCGTGCGCTATTCGAGAACAGAATGGGAGATTAATAGTATAAAGGTGATTCGATGAACCCTCTGCCAGGCACTTAAATGTGATTTGCAGAGTATCCCATGTAGATGTAGATGTAGAGATGTAGATGAACATTTGATTTGTAGTTTTCTGTGTATCGAGTTCAGTAAGTTTGCAGTATCTTCTGTCCCAGGCGGTCGGATATTACAGCAGGGGTTTCAGCGCCTGGTGAAAGGTTTACAAAAGGCGACAGTAAGGAAAGCTACAGAAAAATTGAAGTCGGGATAGCCAGTCGAAAGATATTAAAAAACACAGAGGCGAGGTAGTCTTGTCACAAATGTCGATAAACCTTCACACATTGAATGCAGCCACTGGGCGTGTAAGACTTTCTGTATGCCAAGCCGCAAAATACATACGAGAGTAAGAATATGAATAAGAACCAGTCCTCAGTTTGAGACGAAAGGTAAGAGACTAGCCACGAGTTCGCGCACTATCACAGAAACAGTGGTAGGACCTAGAAATCGAACATGCTTCATACCTGAATAGCAGCACCCGAAAAGACGGCGCAATTGCAGAAGTAAGGCGATCGCGTCCACGTATGTCGTGTCGGTGATCATGAGTTCAGCGCGGAGGTCTAGGACGGGCTGCTCGCTCCCAAGGTAATGAGAAGCACGTGTCAAACGACGGTAGCTGCCGCACGCCGATAGCTCCAGGAACTGCAACCGAATGTGGCTCGGGAGCTGCTCTCCAGCAGTCTGCACCTCCGCGGTTGGCGAAGAGGTCCCTGTAGCCAACCTAACAGAGGGAGGGAGGACTCCGAGTAATATATCTGGCAGTGGTGGAGATCCAACCGTCACGTTGGGTGGCATGAACTGGCGCGGATTCGCTGAACGCGAAAACTCCTCCCTCCGCCAGCACGTGCTACAGCGAAGATTTGAAATAGCGGCCGAAGGGAAACTAAACAAGATTTCGCCATTTACAGTAATAAATGTACAGTGCCAAAATTATGCTGCTCCCTCCAACCGACGCTGCTCTATGCACACAATACATCGGTAATGTCCGTGTGCCTAGGAAAATTAGTTTTACGCCTATTATAATCGTGCGCTGAAACTTTAATGATTATCGGGATTTCATCAGGATTCAGAATTTGAAATTAAATTTGACGTATTATTCTTTTAAATGACTCTTCCGTTGCCTGAGGCCTGGCCTGACAGATTCTGTGGCTTTGCCACGTGTCCTTTAGCGTTACTGGAATTCAGTGCGTTACTTTTTTCCGCCCTAGTCAGAAATTTCTTCTGATTCTATCGCCCAGTATTTGCGAAAGGTGTGCCGTGTCATTAATATCTGAGCTCTGATGAGGTGTGTGTACTTGCTTCGGTGTATTGTACAGCAGCCACAGCATAGTATTTAAGAGTTGTTTGCTTCGTGTCTTGTTTACAAATTTAGTTTCCTTTCAGTTTTTCGGCGCTAACGTATAGATTTTCCTGTAATAGTTTCATATGCAGTTTGTGGCCCATCATACCCTCTATAAAATGCCGCACTCCTACACCCCCACACGATCAGGATAAGGCCATTGTTTCATCGTTAGCACAAGTTTCTTTAGCAACATTTGCGCGTTTTTCTTTCGCCACACTAATCGCCTGCCATCTGACAAAAACGTTTAACTGGAAAACGGTACTTGATTCCGGGAGTTTTCCTTTTGGAATCTATGTTATGGGCAAATTCGAGACATTTCCTCCGATGCTGTTCGGTAACTTAAAATTTTTTGCGAACTACCCTGTCGTGATACCCGTATTTCTTGATGGCATTTCTGATTGTGTTGGTAAATACTTGCTTGCTCCTAGATTCTAACTCCCCAGCCAATTTCGGATCGCTGATTATAGGTTTTTCTTGATTCACTCACGGTAAATCTCACGTCCGCATCAATGTGAGGGCGTCCGGTCCGTGGTTGGTATATATATATATATATATATATATATAATCTATGACACGTCTATCTGCGTCCATCCAATACTTCAGAAGTCTTTTCAGAATATCTGTACTCCTTGTGCAGTCGCAGATAAGTTTGTCATGGTCGTCTCGCTACCCTTACGGCCCAAGACGCCAACTACAGTGCAACGGCGTCATTCAAAACTATAGGTGGTAGACTGGGCCTCCACCCGGTTGACGCTAGCGTCTAGCACTACTGTAATCACTAGGTGCAAATTTTAGGCACGTTCAGACGGTAGACTAATACTTTATTAACCATCTCTTATAAGTTTTCTATTTTGTCAATCTTATCGATCAGAATAAAGATTTACCGAGGTACTTTTTACAAGACTTCGCATTTTATATTCATTTCATTTAAAGTGAGACATTTAAAAAAATATGCAGCTAGACGAATACTTTTTGCACTCACTATATAAAAATTTTAGTAATTATATTCTGACGACCCTATATGGCGATTGTTTTAAAAGTTTAGCGCATTCCCATTTCAACGACGAGGGCACCTGTTTTTGTGAAGTGATATCTAAGGATGGCATCTAGTTTTGAAAATTGTTTCAAGATATGCGGTCTTGGCAGTTAAATGTAACAAATCAGACCAGCTCGCCGCATCAGAATACTGAAGTTGTAATCGAGGATATTTTCCAATTTAATCAGGGGGATTCGGCTGCTATACGGGGGAAGCTGTCAACATCAGTTGTTCCGTCAATAAGACCAGCGAAAACTAAATGAGCAGTAAGCATCTCTGGGCTCTGCAAGCGACCAGAAATGTGAAACCCATGATCCATTAGACAAAAAATCTAATGTTCAAGTGTCTGTAAATCTATCGGACCAAACTCCGTGGTCATCAGTCGATAGCTTACAAACTACTCAAACCTAGGTAAAGTAACCTAAGGACAACACACACACACACACACACACACACACACACACACACACACACACCCATGCCCCAGGGAGGACTCGACCCACCGCGCGCTCCGCAGCGAGACGCTTTAGACCGCTCGGCTACACCGCGGCGATCCATTAGACACGAGCGCCTACTATTTGTGAAGTATGTTCTAGTATAGGAAACAAGACTCGAGAAAAAAGCTAAATATAAAAGCTATTGAAAGAAACAAAAAGGGTGAGCGCGGCCTGATAAGAGGGTAGGGTCAGACATTTCCTGGACCCAGCTTACATTGGAAAGAGCTCCAACCCTGCCGGAGATAAAAATAAAAACTGAGGAAACTACAAAAGGGTGGCAGGAATAGCATATCGATCAATGGCCTAGACACTACTCAGTCAGCACAAATTAAAAAACAAAAACGGGCAAGGGAGGTGAAGTTGGTTGTGTGTGGTTCACAAAAACGCTGAAAACCATACGCCGAAACCAACTATGACAATGCTACCAATGTGATGCTAGATGGCTACCACTGTAATACTAAGCTGTAAAAACAAAAACCCAGTGATGACAGGTGCTGAAACGTGTTTGGGTAACTAGCAAACACGGTGCTTTGCATATCAGGCGGATCTTGTACCCAATACAGAAGTTTAATTAAATCAAGGGCTCCGCGAATAGTTATCTGTTCTGCCGTCAACACATTACATTTTCTTCACAGGGAATGCCGTTCCCTACAGATAGGAGAAGGAAGACATATCTGGTATGATAAGGTCTCTAACCATCTACGTAGCAGATGGTAGCACCCAGGATCTCTAGTACGGCTGTCAAACGCTGACAAATACAAAAAAACTAGGGCAGTGCTGGGGCTACGTATTACTCTGACAGTGAAATATAATACAGCTGAATAATCCCATGGAACTGTGCTAGCTCTGCTCGCTCATCACGGCTATTGACAGCCAAGGTATTTAACGTTCACACTGACTTGTATATAATGCAACTTTTGACATAACTTAAGTGGGATGTGATATATTTATGAATCTTAGCAACCTAACTGGATATGTGCAAGCCTCAGCGTGTAAATTAGCGATTATTTCATAGACCACCAGATGCAAATCTTCCGTGAACAGGAACGCACATCAAGCTGGATACTTTCAAGCCTTCCTATATTTCAGTGCAATTTTTTTTTTTTTTTTTTTTTTTTTTTTTCTTTTTTTAGAGTCTTCTTGCTCACAGAAAATAGCCAACAGCGGTCCCCTTATTTAAAGCTTCCATAAGTCAGGGAACACAGCGTTAGCCTAATCTGCGAAAACCAGCAGCAGTTGGCATCCAGAAGGCCCCTACACAGGCTCATATTTATCGTCAGACCAACAAGCTGTCCAACGAACCAACAAATTCGTAGCAGCTAGTGTGTGTTATAATGAATAGATGTAAAGCTACACTCTTCAACGGACTTGTTTTCTCGTGTTCGCTGGGCAAACAACAGACGATCGCAGCCATAAGTTTGTCGGGTATAATTTGTTGGGTGGAGTGGTGAGGGAGGGGTCGAATGTCTGACGGGCACGCCCGACGAACTATCCGACAAGCGCCGCCACACGTTCAATTTATCGGACCGCTGATAATATCGTCGACAAATCTGAACGTTTGTAGGGCCTTAATACTTTGTGCATCCGACCAACACAGCGAGCTGGGTTTTTATAAAATGGACTGCCAAATACATGACGGCTGCAACAGGATACACTCCTATTCCTAGGTGTGTCAATAAACGAACACTGGACATGTTCCAAAATTTTACAAGTTAACCTCAATTACATATGCTCGCAGTTGTGTGTTGAACTGTATCACTTGAAAACTAGAATTATCTGACAATTTGTCCTATAGTTTGGTACGCTTTTTTCGGCATAATTTTACGACGCGATTCCACCCGTCTGCTTTGACGTCGTTAACATGTCTGAAAAGTTATTTCATAATTATATACATAATGGATGTGAGGTCGCGGTTGTATTAATTTTGTCAAGTAGGCTCAACCACAGAAATCGTGTTAAACACTAAAATATGACGTGTTTCAAGGGTCAAGCCCTAATCAGATAATCTGAACAAGAATCTCACGTTTTAAGATTCTTGTACAGATTACATGATGAGGGCTTGACCCTTGAAACGCGTCATATTTTAGTGTTTTTCACGATTTCTGTGGTTGAGCCTACTTGACAAAACAAAGTTATTTCAGTCTTAGCCAACTGTAGATAGTGAATGTTTCAATTGATTTTCTGTTCTTAAATCAAGGGACTCAAAATTTTATTGGTCGTTTTGAAGAAGCGTTGCATAGCGTTGCAGTCTGCTATCGGTACATTTCGAACACGGGAGCATCGCAGTACCATCGTTTCTTGTTTACTCGCTTGGTGGATAAAGCCACTGCTTAGAGATCCAGGGTTCTAATCCCGGCCGTGGCAAATTTTAATTCAATGCCTCTCCTTATATTCAGTATATTCTTTGTATAACGCGATAAACCGCGAGTTGAAAATTAGGTATTAGAGCCCAGACAAATGTTTACCTCCAGTATTTTTTCCCCGCTAGACATACGAACAGGATGGATAGAAGTGAAAGGTACAGAAGGTAGCCAAACACTAAGAATTCCGCATCATATATCTAAACACTTAGGTAAAGCAGTCAACAAACCTAAGATTGGTTTGAACACCACAGTGCTTTACTAGGCATGGTCCTGTTTGGAGGTGGATGCCGTTGCCTTCCTCCTACCTTGGAACTGACTTTCCCAGCCAGTTATAGGGGGACCTACAGTTTAACGTGGGTTCCGAACCACGGTGCTACTCGGTATTTTTTTTACATGAGCATTACTGCCAGAGGTGAAAGAAGTGGAAAGTGACAGAAAAATCCTAGGACTTGGCGGGGATCGAAGCCGCAACCTTTGGATTTGTAGTCTGGCACTCTACCACTGTGCAACCGAGGCGCTCTAAACACTTATGATCTTGAAAATTGTCGCTACTTTACTACGTCAGGTTTGCCTGAAAAATTGACTTTATTTTAACAATTGGAGGGCAATGCAAGAAATAAGCAACTCTACGACAGCATAGTTCCGACTAGCGAATGAACCATGAAACTATACCTGAAAGCGCAATTCCTGTATTGGACTCCTTCCTTTAATTGACCACAGAGCCCCTGCAGAGAAGACAGAAGAGGCATGGACAATAGGTGACAGACGAACGATGAAATACAACTGCTGGCAAATTCAGACTGATCCTACACGTCACTTATATTTCGTTCCTAACAATATTAGCACTTCACATCACAATCCCTTAGCATCAGGTCCAAGCCGTAAGACCAAAGCTCGGAAGGTGTCGGGAAAACAAAAGGAAACGAGTGGTGTGGTGCATAGCCCACAGTATAGGCTTTCGAAATCAGGTCCGTACGCCTGAAGAACCACGTCTACCGCTAGCCCTACTACTGTGCGGTGACGTCACGACGGTGTATCGATCTGCCTGCTATCTACAAGGCGCCTCACATTGGCCGCCACGCCCAGCGCACATCCAATACCAAGGAAAATATGGCCGCACAGAAAGACCCACCACCTTTCCATCTGGGCTAACTACGCAAAGAAAAAACTAACTAAAGCAAAATAAACATCCTGGTAGCTAACACGCCCAGAATCAAGCTTTTGGATGAGCTTTAAGTGCGTGATTTTTTTCTTTCTAATTTAGAAGACAACCGTGCCTGACCGAAACAGTTGGATGTATTATGTAAGGTTACTGTCTTTAGAGCTTTTTATATCGCACTGCCGGTTTTCACCTGCCGGTAACGAATACTTATTGGCTGCCTAGTGTGTCGTTGCGACTAGCAGGTAGCGTTTGTAGAAGGGCATAACAATTACTGTTTTGTGTTACTTAGCTTTATTTTAAGACTTCGCGGCGGCGGAGCGGCCGAACGCATTAAGGTGCTATGCTACGATGCGCGAGTTCGTTCCCCGTCGGGGTTCGAATCCCCCTCGGGCATGGATGTTTGCGCCGTCTTTAGTATAAGTTAGTTAATAAGTAGTTTGTAAGTTTAGGGACTGGTGACCCCGTAGCTAAGTCCCATAAGCTCTACAAACATTTGATTTTTTTTTTTTTTATCTAAAGACTTCCAAGCCGACAAAAATTCACTGCCTCTATTCACTAAAAGTTCTGAACAACCCAAGTACGTTCCAAAAAAGGTGGCATTTACATGAAGGTAAAAACCTACTGCGAAGGTTATGGACTAGTTGACGTAGTCTTCTATTGAGGCAATCTTTAATAATGAGGCGCTGAAGCCTTTGTTTTCCAGTGGCGTATATAGGGGCCTGCCTCCCGCAAATATTGAATGTAAAGAAGTATGGTATCTGAATTATTTTAATGATCATTCGTGAAGGCATAGCCGTGGTAGTATTGCTGAAGGGGTGGGGCAGTGGCGAATCTACGATTTTGGTGGGATGTTTAGCAGATAGAAATTTTGTGGCATCGTTCCTAGAAGTGAAAGTTTGATATCATTATCAGTGCTTGGTTATGCCGGTCTTAAAATAAGATCATCTGATTTCTAAAAAATGTTAGGTTTTCATCATGCTTAACTTTAGTATGCAGATGAGTTCCTTCACTTGTTACAGTAATGTAAGTAAGGGTACGTGAGTATATAGAATTTTACTAATTTTTATTCCTAATTCTCTAGCTTCTGCCATCTCTAAATGGGATTTCCTGGTAACCAAGAAGGTGACCTCATACCGAACATTTTCTTTTAGTCTAAATACAGCAGTGTCTCACTTTTTAGAAAAAATGTTTGAGATTTGTAAAATGTACTGCTAATTTTGATTTCTTCTTTAGCAAATGGAAGTTTTATCACACTAGTTTCTTAAATCTTTAACTGAACTACAAAATTATGTTTACGACAGCCAATTGGAACGATTCAGTAAGTTATTTTTTGCTGTCATGTATTTCTGTTAACCAGTGTAGTGCTGAACTTTTGAGTGGCAGTCTGCCGCTAAACTGACTTACACATCCGTCGTTCAGAGAAAGATTACTGCAATCATGAGGTGACTTCAACGTTATACATGTCAATTACGAACGCCGTCGAGACGAATGCTGTGCGAACAAGGCATTTTGAAAATATTTTACCTATAATAACAAAGAATGGGAAGTTTTGATATAGGTGACATACATTTAAAATAATGACGCGAAACGCTCCCTGGACGTATATTTCAGCCTAGTTGGTGAATAGTATGTGAGACAACTATTTCATTATGAGTGTCATTTCATAAGATACTCCGTCACTACCCCCAGCTAGCCTTTTATATGAACCACTTACTGCATTAATCTCTTTTCATTAGCAAATTGTCGATGCCTTTATGCTTTTCGATGACCTATCATGTAATCACGATCTCTCCAGTTCGACTGAGTGCCTATTCTATAGTTACGCAATCTACCCATCTAATCAGCACGTATTTAGACCAGCATTTCACAGGTTTCAATTATGTTGAGTGCTCATCGACCACGTTTCTCTTGCAAACACGAAATATCTTAGCAATTCCGTAATATGTAAATGACTTTTACAAATTTTACTGATAATGCCACACTACTTTTGATACCTTTCTACTAATTCTGCTGCTCAAACAATGCTTACATATTTTACATGTCATTTTCCAATCCAGTACCTCAGGATCTACCGATTTAATTGTATTTCTGTTTTCCTTTTTCGACAATATCTCTTTCGTTCAACTGCTGAAAGTTCAGACTGAACATCGGGAATAGCATACAGCCGTCTCTCAGCTTTAACTGCAACCTCCGTTTACTGTTAAAAGACTTATTTTGCAGTCTAATTCCTACACTTAGTTTTCCTATAATTTCAAAGCGTATTCCTGTCAATAGTTTTTAAAGCTTTCTCCATATCTACAAATGTGGGAAGTTACGATTCTAATTTTTGTCAAGTTTCAAAGGGGCCATGCTTTGTCCGTTCTGTCTCGTCTTCGTATCTTGCATCAACACTGATCTTCCCAGACGTGTGATATTTAAGTATTCCTTCAGCAAAATGTTTTGCAACCGTGACAATGTCCTACCATAAATACTTGCACAACTTCAAAGGTAGCCTTTTTTCTATGTAGAACGCTATTTACTGTATGGATTACTAGAGCAATTATTTTTTACGCCTACCTAGAAAATGTAAGGCGCCCTTTGAGCTTAAAGCGGATAACGCTATTCCAAGTTGTCTTTGTTCAGCAAAAGTGTGTGCAAATCTCCGTTAAAACACTTTATATTACTGCTATTCCTAATTGCAATAATTAATTCGAATTAATTCAAGTAGCCGAAAATATTTTAACACCAAATTTATACCCAACTATACAGTATTTTTTCAGTAAGTATGCAATGATAACGCGAATCTAAATAATGCCTACTAGGAGTAGAAGCAACTACGATTTAAATCTGTATACTGCCTCAGTGAGGCGAAACATTTGGGAGCCAGAATTAAATCCGAATAATATTCCTCAGCGAAACGCTTTAATCATAATTTCGGGATAATCAGGAGGTTAATTTTTTTGTTCTGGCATGACAGGAGATGAGAAAAAGGGTAGAAAGTTTGTTGAGAAACGAGTCTGCAATCAAGCCGAATCCAGATGGGGAGAGGGATTACTTCCCTCTTTCCCCGAAATTATGTTTTAATTATTTACGAGTTACAATATCATACCTGCCAACTTTTGAAAAGGGCTTTCAGTAAAACTGAAACGTGCCGTAAAAAATCTGGGAAATAATTTGCACATAGTCCGGCTTGGCGAAAATAATGATATTTCAGGGATACAAAATACAATAATGTAATCGTATCTACATACGTCATAGGCCATTGTTCAAGCGGACATAACAGTCAAGAAGAAATCCACCTTAAATAGCAGTAGGCACGGTGAATGTTGGTTTAGAGTATACAAAACCAGACTTCCTTGACAAATGAAGCAGATGTGATATAGCTGAAAAAGGTTTTACGCAATAAAACTTCTTTAAAGGTAAGAAATAACAACACACTGCAAATGATATGCTAGTTCGACTATAGCCTAGTTTTCTCTCTTGCATAAAAGAGAAACTTTACCAAGAAAAAAGGAATGGAAGAAAACTGTGCATCTTCAACTTTGTCTCACCTTGAGTGCAAATGCAATTATTTAGTCACAGGAGGTACGTAAATAAGTACTTCCTCATTGATATAAATATTTCTTTCCATGTATCCTGGAAATCGAAAAGTATGTTCTAGGTCTGAATGCCAATAACTGACTTATCAGCACTTCTTTGAATTTGCAGAGCAGAGCCTGTCGACACCTGAGATTCACATAAAACTGTTATCCCGCCTTTAAATTCAATTCCAATGGCGTCACCACAGAACACTGTGCCACGAACATCAGAGTTAAAAGTACCAATCAGATCAATGAATAAATTTTCGTCTATCGTAGACGTATCTTCGACCCACACAATCGATTGAACATACGAGGTATTATTATTGAACGTTAACGTTTCAATTTTTTGTGCAAGTCGTAAAATAACACCGACCATCCGTAAAACGGTAAAATGGTGCAATTTCCGTAAATTTTACGGATAAACCGTAAACGTTGGCAGGTATGCAATATGTCTATTTACTGTCACATTGCCTCCTCCCCTTGAAAAATAAAAAGATTTTGACTACGGCCACGGTTGCAGTCACCGAAGCAGTAAAAGAGCAGCAGAAACTTGATACGCTATGCAGTGGCGTAGCTATGTCACCAAGGGCCCTGGGGCAAAAATGACATTGGGGCCCTCTAAACACTAATACTATACAAATACAAAACTACATCATCAGCTCCTTACCGCCCACTGGAAGACATAATAAGGCAAACCTAAATACTACTAAGTTCAAATGTTTGTAGAGTCTATGGGACTTAACTACGGGGTCATCAGTCCCTAAACTTACAAACTACTTATGAACTAGCTAATACTAAGGACGGCACAAATATCCATGCCCTAGGGGGGATTCGAACCCCCGACCGTAGTAGCCGTGCAGAACGTGACTGGAGCGCCTCAATCCCCTCGACCACCGCGGCCGGCTACTACTAAGTAAATTATTGTGTCACGCAGCAGATATTTAATCGTACTCTCTAACATAATTGTGAAAGTCTGTTTGTTATGCTGTCATGCAAAAATTACTAGGTGATTTGGATGAAATTTTGCACAGGGATAGAGATGGAGTTGGACCTGTGTAGTTCATAAAGATGAAAATGCCCCGTGGAGTATTTTTCGTCAGCGGTGTCAGCAGGCGGACTTCTGTCAGTCCCGACAACTCACTCCCGCTAAACTACTGCGCTGTTACCCCATTTCGTTGATAGCCCAGTCAAAGAAGGAAAATAGGGAAAATATTCATGTAGGATGATTTCAGCATCCCAGTGGGAGGTTAAAAAAAAAAAAAATTCGATGCTTTACTGTAACTTTTTTCCGATCGTCGGTCACGAAGGCCGAGGGGCCCCTGGAGCTCGGGGGCCCCGGGGCACTGCCGCGCCTAGCCCTACGATAGCTACGCCACTGACGCTATGAAACAGCGGGGATAGCGGTAAGTAGTTAAAGCGAGCAGAGATGTGTCAGGTGAATGTTGGTGCAGCGAGGCTACGCGCCAAGCCGGGCCAGGCAGTATTGATTGGGACGCGGCCCGTGGGCGGAGATCAATGGGGGCGTAGCACAGCAACAGCAGCCCAGCCAGCGGCCAGCTAGCCACATGTGCCAAAACCAAGCACCGAACCAGCACCACAGAACCTGCACTTACGTCGTGAGCCACCAAGTACAATCTGTCATGGAAAAAAATTACCTGCTGGTGCAACTTCCTGTTTGGTATCAAACGCCTACCAACTTCACGGTATTAACAGACCCGACAGTCACGTACTGTCTGTCGACAGTCGGTGCGCAGTGATAAGGTAATGCTACAGAAACCAGAACTACGCACACTGAGCTGACATCGGCACACGCAGAGCGCCCCTTTTGACGACGCCAGGTGGTGGTCGGCCGGGGCGGCGGCTCGGCTCGGCTAGCCCACCTGCTACATGCACAGCCGCGGCCTTGGTCGCCACACATAACCTGCGGTGGCCGGCGGCGCTGGTGCTAGGACGCTGTGACCGCCGCCGCTGCCCTCCGCTCAGACACTGACGGGCCGCGGCCGCACCCCCGGCGCCCACCGCAGCCGCTATCGACCCATCGACCGGCCGACCTATCGACCGGCCCAGGGGGCAGCACCGCCGACGCTCTGGAAACGTCGCCTGCCCACGCGCCTCAAACGCCGCGCTCACAAAAGCCACGACCGGGGGTGCTTTTTTTTTCTTTCTTTTTTTTTTGTGGTTTTAGGGCGCACAACTGCTGTGATCATTAGCGCCCAACACTGCCCATAGTAAAAAAGAACCGGGGTTAGAAATTAAATGGCTTTCGCCATATTTGCACGATGTATAAAAAGTAAAACTCTGTTAACCGATTGCGGGTCATCAGCTAAAATGTCAGACATTTTGAAATGGTAAACACAGATCATGACGGAGACGATTAAAAAAACGGACATTGCACTAAAAGATGGTTCACAGTGAAAGGTGCATCACAGTGCTCACATAAGAGACCAGGACCACCACGTAGTAAATACTGGTGGCTATAACGGCAGTGGCCAATACGAAGCCGGGCCAGAACAATCTCCTCTCGGCGGGAGGGTCGAGGTGACGTTGACCAGAGATCAGGCACAGGTTTAATGGCTCGCAATTTGTTCCCTGACAGGGATGACCAATGTAGATACCAACGGGAGATAATACGCTGGGAGATACCAGCGCGAAGGTCATCAGAGCTAGTTGAAAAGGTAGATAGCCGAGGAAGGAGAACTGCCTCCTTGGCAGCAGTATCCGCAGCCTCATTCACCAACACTCCCACGTGGCCAGGGACCCACAGAAACGTCACAGTAGTTCCGCTCGCTGAAAGAGAAGTAAGGCAACTGCGGATGCTTTGTACCAGGGGATGGGCCGGATATAGCATGCAAAGGCTCACCAGAGCATCACAGAGTCCGAGCAAATGACTCTTATTGAGCGAGTTTCTCCGGACGTATTGGGTTGCTTGATATAATGCATACAGCTCAGCTGTAAAGATGGAACTCCACTCAGGAAGACGATATTTAAAAGAGACGTTGCCAAGTACAAAGGCACACCCAACACACTGGTCTGTCTTTGAGCCATCAGTGTAAATGAACAAATTATCAAATTTAAACCGGAGTGCGTGAAATTCTCTGGTAGACGACACTAGGTGTGGAGTCCTTTGGAAGAGAAGACCGGGGTACTTTGTCCACCTATTATACACCCCGTTTACATGGGCTCCCAAAACCGAATTTCGTAAACCGATTTCCCAATTCCGCTTTTGGTTGGTCATGTAAACACTCCAAAATCGATTCTGGAAATCGACTTCTCTAAAGTGGTTTTCCAGTTCCACAATCGATTTTCGTGCCCATGTAAACGCAACCGTTTTTGAAGCGTTCTTGGCTTGTCACATTGTGTTTTTTTGGTAAGAATTTTCGGCACATATGGACAAGTGATATTTTCTAATGTGGTGGTGTTGTGGTCTTCAGTCCGGAGACTGGTTTGATGCAGCTCTCCACAATACCCTAGCCTCAGCAAGCCTCTTCACATAAGAACGGCAACCTACATCAGTCTGAATCTGCTTACTGTATCCATCTCTTGATCTTCCCCTGAGATTTTTTCCCCATACACTTCCCTCCAACGCTAAATTCACAATTCCTTGATGTCTAAGAATGTGTCCTACCAATCTATCCCTTCTTTTAGTCAAGGTATGCCAGAAATTCCTTTTCTCCCCAATTCTGTTTAGTACCTCCTCATTAGTTACGCGATCCACCCACCTAATCTTCAGCATTCTTCTGTAGCACCATATTTCAAAAGCCTCAATCCTCTTCCTGTCCGCACTGTTTATCGTCCATGTCTCACTCCCATTCAAGGAAACATTCCATACAAATGCCTTCAGAAAGGACTTCCTTAGCCTTAAATCAATATTCTATGTTAAATTTCTCTTTCAAGAACGCTTTTCTACCCATTGCCATTCTGCATTTTATATCCTCTGTACTGCGACCACCATTTGTTATTTTAGTGCCCAAGTAACAAAACTCATCTACCTCCTTTATTGCTTCGTTTCCCAATCTAATTCCTTCAGCATCAGCTGATTTTCTTACACTGCACTCCATTACCCTACTTTTGCTCTTGTTAATGTTCATCTAATATGCACCTTTCAGCACACTGTCCATTCCGTTCAATTGCTCTTCCAGGTCCTTTGCTGTATCTGACAGAATCACTATGTCGTCGGCAAAACGCAATGTTTTTAATTCTTCCCCCTGAACTTTAATTCCTTCACCAAATTCCTCCTTGCTTTCCTTTATAGCTTGCTCAATATACAAATTGAACAACAATGGAGAAAGACTACAACCCTGCCTTACTCCCTTTCCAAACACTGCATCCCTTTCATGCCCTTCAACTCTGACAACCGCTGTCTGGCTTTTGTACAAGTTGTAAATAACCCTCCTTTGCCTGTATTTTACCCCTGCTGACTTCAGAACTTTAGAGAGTTTATTCCAATCAACATTGTCAAAAGCCTTCTCCAAATCTACAAAAGCTAGAAATGTAGGTTTGCCTTTTCTTAATCTATCTTCTAGGATAAGCCGTAAAGTGAGTATTGCTTCCCGTGTTCCTACATTTCTCCTGAACCCAAACTGATCTTCCCCGAGGTCGGCTTCTACCAGCTTCTCCATCCTTCTGTATATAATTCGCGTTAATATTTTGCAACCATGACTTATTAAACTGATGGTTCTGTAGTTTTCACACCTGTCTGCAGCTGCTTTCTTAGGGATGGGGATTATAACGTTTTTCTTAAAGTCTGAGGGTATTTCACCTGTCTCATACATCTCACACACCAGGTGAAACAATATTGTCATGGCTGGTTCTCCCAGAGACTTCAGTAGCTCTGAGGGAATATCATCTACTCCAGGGGCCTTGTTTCGAGTTAGGTCTTTCAGGGCTCTGTCAAATTATTCTCTCAGTGCAGTATCACCTATTTCATCTTCATCTACATCCTCTTCCCTTCCTACAATATTGTCTCGAAGTTCATTTCCTTCATAGAGCCCCTCTATATACTCTTTCCTAATTTTTTAATGTGAAATAAAAATATTAATATTAGAGTGATCATGAATCTGTGTATTTAAATAAAAAATGGCGATTGTGCTGACTAAATCTGGGACTGAATCAGCTGTTTTTCAGCCGCCACTTTAAGTGGATTAGGAAATCCGATTCAGGCTGTGACATGTAAACACGACAA
Source organism: Locusta migratoria (assembly GCA_026315105.1). NCBI lineage: Eukaryota > Metazoa > Arthropoda > Insecta > Orthoptera > Acrididae > Locusta > Locusta migratoria. The sequence continues at coordinate 124,539,844 of CM048753.1, forward strand.
CGAAAAACAGTTTACGAAAATCGGTTTTCGTCTGCCGGAAGATGTGTTACATGTAAACGTAGTGATACACTCCGCCCGTGCACGTCCCGGACGACCTCAAATAGATGACAGGAATATCGGATTGAGCAGGGTACTAGTTACGTATCACGTGACTAACGACAACCGGAAGTCGCCTGACGAAGTAGGTTTTATTTACCATTGAGCTCACTGCTTTTGGCGCGTACTTGTTCTCGGACTTAAATAAACCGAAAAAGTCAACAACGGATTCAAAGAAAACATTGGAACGCTTCAAGGAAATTCTGAAAACATAAGATTAACAAATTTTCCAAGTTCAATGTGCATCAGAAACCAAAAGTATCTTTAGATGTTAAGCGTACCGTAAGTATTGGACGGTATCAAGGCTATATACTGTTTCGTTTAGTGCGCTGCTGGGAAATGTTAGTGTAAGTCCAAGGAGGTTAGTCCCTGTTTCAGCGCGTTTGAAAATTGTTTGCCGTTTTGTACGGAATTCGGTTTGCTACCTAAGGGCGAAGTGACAAATTGCGTAGCCCGTAGCGAGGAACAGTGTCAGACTTTTGCGAAAACGAAAAGTCGTGATTACTCTGATTCCTCACGTTGCAGGTACAGGAAGAGAAGGACATACAAGAACCTGTCAACCATAGATCATGTTTAGCGCAAATATGTATACCCGTCTTTCTATAAGATTCGGTTTTCAAATAATATTAGCTGAATCCTGTAGAATTACAGGAATACTTTTAGGTGCTGAACATGAAGAAAATTATGCTTTTACTGTTGAATGGTTGACAGGTTCTTGTATATACCCTTTGCCGCTCAGTAGTTAGCATACAGAATGCTCCACAAAAAGGCAAAGAATTTTCCACTCAAACAGGGAATTAACTCGCACCAAGTAAGAGTACATGTGAGCCGAAAATGACGGGAAAGTACAAGGCGCTACACCGCCTCATATTCAAACGCCAGGACAACGATGATCTATCAATATCTACTTCTGCTGAACATATACAGCTGTATTTAGACCAAGTGCTGGCTTCACTTTTCCGCGTGCAGGGTGTCTCCCTGTATTGCACCCTCCTCCGTATGAACGCCGACGCTTCCATTCACCGATACGCAGCTAACTTCCGGTTTCGATGTGTCACGCGATACATTTGTACCCTGGTCAATCCGATATTCCTGCCACCGACAAAAGCCGCCACCCGCCGCCCGACCGTGCTGCTTTGTCCACCTATTATACACTCCGCCCGTGCACATCCCGGACGACCTCAAATTTCCCGGCTACAAAACTGGGCGCAGAACCTCGACTCTGAACCAGCATTGACAAAAAATCCGGCCCGACTGTTTTCCATATGTCTACATCTACATGGAATACTCTGCCAGGCACTTAAATGTGATTTGCAGAGGGTTCATCGAACCACCGTCATACTATTTATCACCCATTCCATTGTCGAATAGCGCGTGGGAAGAATTAACACCTGAATCCCTCTGTTCGAGCTCTGATTCCTCGTATTTTATTCTGATGATCATTTCTACCTATGTAAGTGGGAGTCAACAATATATTTTCGCATTCGAAGGAGAATGTTGGCGATTGTAGTTTCGTAAGTAGCCCACGCCGCAGCGATAAGCGTCGTCGTTGTAATGATTCCCATCCCAGATCCTGTATCATTTCCGTAACGCTGTCTCCCGTGTATCGCGACAATACGATGTCCTCCGTCAAACACCCCTGATAAGGATCCCACACTGGGCAGCAATATTCCATAAAAGGACGGACAAGCGTAGTGTACGCAGTTTCTTTAGTAGTTCTGTTGCATCTTTTAAGGGTTCTGCCAATAAAACGCACTCTGATTCGCCTTTCCCACGACACTATCTACGCTTTCTTTCCAATTTAAGTCATAAGTAATTTTAATTCCTAGATATTTTGTGGAGTTTACGGCCTTTACATTTGATTGATTTATCATGTAAACAAAGTTTCACAGATTTCTTTTCGTACGCATGTGGACGACTTCACACTTATTAGAGTCAATTACCAATTCTTACACTATACAGATATCTTATTCAAATCGTTCTGCAGTTGGTTTTGACCTTCAAATGATTTTACTAGACGGTAAATGACATCTACAAACAACATTCCAAAAAGAAAATTTCTAATCATCACAGACTGATTATGCCTTTCAGCGTTCAGTCTGGAGCATAGTACCTCGAATACAATTCCTCAATGATCTCCTATTCAATGTGCCTTGTCTTTTGCTTCAAAATCATTCTGCACTGAATCTAAGTACTTTCTTCTTGGTCTAGCTCGACTACTCTTACCCTCAGCTGCCGAGCTCATGAGTGTCTTAGGCAACCTTGCTTCTCTCATGCGTGTAACATGACCCCACCATCTCAGTCTGTTCGCTTTAACTGCTTCATCTATGGTGTTCATTCCCAGTTTTTCTTCGATTTCCTCATTATGGACACCCTCCTGCCATTGGTCCGATCTATTAGTACCTGCAATCATTCTGGCTACTTTCATATCTGTAACCTGTACCTTGTGAATAAGGTAACCTGTATACACCCAACTTTCACTCCCATACAACAATCTTGGTCGAAAGATAGAGCGGTGCATCACTAACTTAGTCTTGGTACTGACTTCCTTCTTCCAGAAGATCGGAGCGGCGTTTCATCATAATCAGCATTATGCTTAATTTATGAGCATATGTGTAGTTCTAACTTGAAACTATCAGAAGCCGAGATGTTACATTATTGCATACGCAATGCTTTGAGAAGATGCCTTATTTCACGTAGATTGCAACGCTAGGTACTTCATTTGCTGTGAAGTTTGCTTACAGACTGTTCATGCAATAGCTCAATACCCAGCTATCATATACAACCGCTCCGCTAAGCGGAAGCTCCGTACAAAAAACAAAAAGGAAAGTTGCATACGTCACTCCAATATTCAAGGAAAACAATACGAGCGATCCGCAAAATTGCAAGTCCATACCACTGACATCAGATTGCAACATGATTGAATACATTTTTCTAACGTTACGAACGACCTGACATTGTCAACATGGATTCAGAAAGTATCCAGTGATGAGTGCAATCGACAATGGATCTCCAATCTTTCCATATTTCTACATTTCGGGAAGGTTTTTGACACTGTAGCTCACAAGCGTCTTCTGATCAAATTGCGTGCTTATGGAATATCGCCAGAGTTGTGCCATTGGATTCGTTATTTACTGTGTGTCGTTCCCCCACTGTTCCCGATTTTTATAACCGATTTAGGAGAATCTGAGTAGCTCTTAGTCTGTTCGCGAATGATGCTGTCATTTATTGGTTAGTAAAGTCACCAGAAGTTCAAAAGCAACTGCAAAATGATTTAAATATCTGCATGGTGTAAATATTGGCAATTGACAGAACGGTGTGAAGTCATACACATAAACAGTAAAAGAAATCCGTTTAACTTCATTTAAACTGTGAATCAGTTAACTCTATAGGCCGCAAATTCAACTAAATGCCTAGGAATTACAATTACGAAAAATTTAATTGCCAACAACGCACAGAAAATTGGAGATTCTGGTCTCTGACGGCCTAAAATTATGTCTGTAAAATTTGGTGCTGATCGGTTGCAGAGGTTCCAACTTTTGAATACAGCAAATAGTAATGCGACGTAATATGTATCAGCGGAAGGGGGGGGGGTAAGGAGTCCAAGGGGAATAAGTGAATAAGGAATCGCCAAACTTGTGAAAAGCAGTTTCTGTAAGGTTGCAGATGAGATAGGTAGGATATTACTACATCATCCTGATGAATACAATTGGAATGTGTGTGTGGTGGTGGGGGGAGGAGCAAAATTTAGTAACTAATTTTTTTCTTTTTCGATGCAGAACTTAGTTTTTTATTTTCACATTAATATTTATTTATTTCGCAGAAATCCTCAAACAAGGATACCCTTACGATATTTTTGCTCCATAAGTGTTTTCGGCAATGATTCATAAGCATCACTTTCACGAGGATTAGATTTTTCCTGCAAAAATAAAAAATTCATTTTATGAAAAATGATGGAACGAGATAACATTTTTAGCTGATTTTCTCGCAGAACTCTATTTTGCAAATAAACGTTCATCAGACACTTTGGTGCAGCATATCACACACAAGAAATCTGTTTTATTAGGTACGATGCAATAAACAAAATCAACGCAACAAACTTCTGAACACAGACTAACGATGGAGGATATATGATGAACTATATTTTAATATTACCCACACCATGATTTTTCCTGTAGGGGCGCAGCTATGAGTCAAGTGAAGTTCGGCATTTCCAATGGCTGCTGCTAGATTCTACAATGGCGCGCCTTTCTTGATTCATCTAGTATGCCGTATTACGCAGTTTCCGAGTTAGTTGAAGACTGTGTCAACACTAGCGATTTCCACAATAACATGCTAGAAGCTGCTGCTCAAAACCAGTCCATTTTTGTCGAACCCAAAAGGAACCGAGTTTTGCCGTCGCAAAACAAATGAGACCAATTTGTTATTTAAACCTGAAAATCGGAATTCGAACCACTTCGTAAACTTTTAATTTTAAACAATTTTCGTAACAATTACAATTAAATTATAATGGTTGGAACCTCTCCGGTTGAACGGTTCGATTTAATAAGTGGGAACGCGTTACGAATATACATCGTAAAATCGCCGTTATTTTTGCAAATACCTGTGGAACGATGCGAGATATGAAAAAACATAGGGAGCAAAGTTGTAGAGAAATTTATCCTCTACAAATTCTTGTATTCAGTTTCCGTGTCAGATGAACCGTTAAGGCGTTATTTTCATTTAATTTAGATCTGTCAAAAGGCGATCGCATACCTGCCAACTTTCAAAAATAGAAATCCAGAAGATTCCAGATCTCAAGCATTTCAAGCGTGTATGTGTCGCAAGGTCTTCAAACGTAGCACCAGCGTGATCGGCAACAGCTAGCTGAGTATTATGTTCAATCAAAAACGAAGTGAACAAACATTCTGCTCTTATTGCGTGAAGGTCAGCTCCAGAAGTGGTAAAAATGATTTAAGTCTTACTACTAACCATCTTAATATCGAAGACGTGTTTAACGGATTTAATATGATTTATTCATTCACTTCTTTCTCCGTAAACGATGTTTATATCACACGAACACATGGAACAGAATGCGAATGATTCACCTTTCAGCGATCGAATAATATGCATCACTTAAAGACTGATGATATCGTTTTGTTGAACTCGTCACGAAAACACTACATCGCACAAATATTCACACAATTGGATGAAAACTAGAACCACAGCAAACGCCACATAAAAAGCAAGCATAATCAAAGCTTTCCCGCTAACATGCAGCCGAAGCACAAAAAGTAGGGTTTTCATGTATTGATAGAACTTTCGATCGACTTCCGCCGGCGTTGTTTCAAATACACAGAATTAATGACAAAAGCGCAATGATATTCTGCTGAAAGATTATCGATACTATTATCTGTCGACTTTCAGTCGAATTTCAGACATTCACACATTCACATCTCAGAAAAGCAGCTATTATCGAAAGTGAAAACAGAAATGCGATATAAAGGCAGAGGCCGTGAAAAATCACGGGAGATAAAAATCCGGAAAAAACTACGTTCATGCGGAAAAACAGAAGACTACCCCAAAATCCGGAAATCTTCCGGGAAAACCGGGGAAATTGACAGGTATGCGATCGCCAAGGCCCACTTTTAGTGTTACTACCGTAACCGAAAGTGGGCCAATAGAGGCAGAGAAGCTTTTTCCCCCCATCCTAGAGAGTCAGTGGTGCAGACTGCAAGTTTCCAATACTGTCAGAGATATCGAACTGAGGGTAAGGAGCTGCAGCCCGCCAGCGCTGTCGTGCGCTGCGCGAGGCATGAATACTGCAACTGCCTCGTTAGGAGCCTTGCATATTTCAGACCCGACCCCTGGGGAACTTTGCCGACGCTAAACGAGCTCTTTTATTCTCACTACACACACAAAATGTGTTGCATCTTAATTCCGACGTCTCCTGAATACAGTCTTAGGATGTGTGCAATCCATTAAGGACGCAGTTTAAGATGTCAACAAACACGCGAACAGCCAGTGCCAATACTATGAATTGGACAAGCTCCGATGACATCCTGTCATATCACTAGGAAGGAAGTACACTTCTTGTTTTAACTGCACCTCTGCCATTCATGGAATTGTGAATTTCCAAGTTTGATCGTATCGGCATTGTTACTTTGTATTAGAAGAAAGTTTCCAGACGACCGAATCAAAGCAATGTTGTTCGAACGTGGAGGAGGTACACAGATCGGATCTAGGACATTTGCGAAGAGGGCAAGCTTAAATCTGCCGCCCCTTCTTCCGCCCCCTGTAAGAATCGACTTTTTAACGCTAATTGGGTTACATATTTCTAAATATGTGTCAATCTCACAACATGAACTTATTTTATTGACTGAATTAACATCAAAGGAAAACAGAACAATTTTAATACATACAAAAATGTTACAAGATTATTCATCGTACAAAAATCAATTCAAAATTTCGCCTTTCGAGTTTATTTTTGCTGCAAAACTGTTTTTCATATCATCATAGTTTAGAGAAGCAGCTCGTTTGTGCTCTATGGATATTATACTCAGATTTGTTAATCAGTCGTGCTCCTGAAGTGTATTTAATTAGTTTCAGCTTCTTGAAACTTCTTTCTCCAGACGAAACAAAAATTAGAATGGTAAGATATTTTAACGCTGTAGTACGTTTGGCATACCCGTCTACCAATTTATTTTTATAAATTAAACTTAATGATGTTGATGCATTGGAATCTTGCAAGGCTCTGTCTCCTGCCTGCGCATGTTGTCTGAAACTTTCCACTTCAAGTTCTTCCTCGCTAAGATCTGCCAGTTCCGCTGCTTTGGCCTTCAAGTCCTCCACTTCCATTTTTCGAATTTGCACTCCACACAGAAAACTAATTTTTGCACCAATTTTCTCAAGTGCGGTAAACCTGGTACTAAGCTCTGTCAATTATGCCTTACTTTTTCTGTGAATGTTGGATACTTCATCCTCACAAAGCTCATCGGCCATTTACTTCTTTCTTCGAATCCTTTTTTCGGAGAATCCCGGGAAGTTTTGACAAAGCCCAAAAGTCCTTGAATGATTCGAACAGCTTTATCAATTGTAAAAATAATGAATTTGAGTTCTCATTTTTTAAAATATCTCTGATTTTGTTTCTGGTGTTGACAATTTATAAGTGTCAGTTTCTTCCAGGGCCTTCAAAACTTTAAAAGTATTTTCATAAACAGCTTCAACCGCATATACTCTTGTATATCACCTAGTCCTGCTGAATGTCGTGCAGAATTTCGTTATTCGCGCCGCCACATCATCGCCACGGGAGGCAGGCATACAGAACAGGTAGTAAATCAGTTTATCGTTAGTGATGGCTGAATTATCAATTAAATGTGGGGACATTTTGTTTGGCACAGATGAATAGCTGCCGCAAAGTGTGACAGTGCTAGTTCGGTGCCGTTACACAGCACGGCTGTGCGATAACGCCGTCTTATCGCCGACGCTCCGCACAAACACCTCTCACTCGCCGCTGCAGCGGCTCACAATCACTCGACATCCCTAGCGGGCTACGGATCGCCAAATTACACTAAATGGTCGCTTTTGCAAATCATTATAGATTTACCCCTAAACAATTCTGCCAACTATTGCAACCAAAATTAGATTGAATTTGACGATCTGTCTAGTTTGACTACAACCACAGTCTAACACAGTCACGACACTCCCGCAGATTTTTGTTATACACTACGACTGCAGCGCTCCAAGCGGCCGATTTCTGAATATCGTATTGGATGAGTGCGAATAGCATCGTTTGTATTGATTTTTACAGACTTTTCACACTTGGGAACGTATGTAGTGCCATAAAAATAGGTAATAATTTAAAATTAGCTCCACCTTTGTCTTTACATTGCATGACAGTTTATTTACAATTAATTTGTAACCTACACGCTTTTGGTGGATAGTATCATTTTCTATTAAAAATAAGAAATGGCTAAGAAACACCAGAAAACCTGCCTTTGGCAAAAAGTCGTCGTTTTTCTACTCAGAAACGTCATGATTTCCTCACTAAAATTCCAGTAAAATCGGTGAGCGTGGAACGTAGGGAAACGCATACAAAATGTAATAACTACAGTATTTAACCTACCAAAGAAGCCACCACAGCTATAGGTGAAGGAAAAACGTCACAGATCTGGCAAGCAAACGGAAAAAGCAATCAAACTGTTTTCAACAAAGACGAACCCAATTCCACAATTGTTGCTACAACTGAACCACAAACGGCAAGAATCTTAAAGACATTGTCTTCTTAAGGTAAAGTAATCACACTCAAACGAGTGAAGCTTAAGTATGTGCTAATATTAGACTACACACCGAATTGATACGCGTCAAAAATCTCTCGTCATAGTAAGAGCACGCCATTATGTTTATATTCTACTTACTTTCAGCGGAATAATCTGCAAAATATCACATATTCGTAAGTATTTGTTCATGACGAAGGTGTTCATTACACCTCTCAATTACATTCGGCTGTTTTTGCATTAATGTCGGTGATATATATATCTTAATATTTTACTAATGCTTGTAACGCAAAAACTATATCAACTATTTCGTTAATTACGCACACAAATAATTATAAACAAACATTACTCCTTGCCCACCGCTAGGAGCGCTAGTGCCGTTGCAGCTCTCGGTTGGTCACAAGTTTCACAGCAGTGAGTGTCGCGACTGTGTATGTTAGACTGTGCTACAACCTTGAAAATTTAACTTATATAATTGTGCGAGGACAATAAAAACAGGAAACGGAAACAGTAGCAGAAACTTTCAGATGAACGAAACCAAATAGAGTTTACTTTACAGCACAAACGTCGCGAGCACTGTTTCACGAGTTCGGAGAAGACACTACTTGATCTGCTCTTGTACGAAGTTGAGTATCACCCTATTACATTTTAATATATATATAAATTAAGGTGTGTATTTCATTCTGCAGCCAAAACGACACACAACGAAGAATAGCGTTTGTATTTGGTAGCTGTTAGTCTCCCATTGTGCACTATGGTGGTAGAGGGTTGATAAGGATAAGGGGGTGGAAGATATGGAAGTTTAAAGTAACCGCCTTATATAAAATTCTGCGTGTGGGAGGTCAATATTTCGCTCTTCAGCAAAAAACCAATGGAGACGAACGATCTCTGTGTTGTACAAAGTCTCCCGTTGTACACCATAGCAGTTCCGTGTCGATAGCTATAAGAGGGTGGAAGATATGGTGGTTGAAAGTCGTCAGCTTATATAAAATTCGGACTGAAGACCAGCGATGACTATAGGCGCAATAGCAAAGAGGTTATATACAGCGAAATCTGATGCTCAATCTTCAATTTTTCTGCAACAAGCGTACGAATAAAGAAAAATAAGTATATTCCAGTTTGAAAAGTGAAACTACCAAGAAAGATGCCAAAGCGTAAGAAATTTCGCGTTCTCTATCCGTTTTTAAAAGACAAAACGGCGCTCAAAAGTTAATCTACAGACGACAGAAACTTTAAATTTGTAGACGTTCATCCTACACTTTAGGCATCTGCGATTTTCGATATTCCCATCCCTAAGGGGGTAATAGGGGATGCTGGGAATTTTGAAAATACCTTGCTATTAAGACAATAAATCACCAAGGCAATGATCAAATGGGAGCTACGTGACTAGCTCAGAAGACAGCACGTAGAATATTGGACCAAGGTCTATTAACAAAAACATGGCAAGGTAGTGATGCCAAAGCCATGTTTTAAAATAAGCTCTGCAATCCTGGCCCTGGACAGGAGAGAGATTAGACTCATGGTTGGATTGCTGAGAGGCCATGGGAATTTCAAAAAACATCTACATACAATGGGAATAACAGAAGGGGACCCTAAATGTAGGATCTGTGATGACGGTGATGAAACTGCATCACATCTAATCTTCGAATACATTGTATTGGAGAGTTAAAAGGCACAGAACATTTGGGACAACCAGACCCGAAGAAATTGTCTAATAAAGAACTGGTAAAGGGACTCCTTGCACTGTTCAAGGGCATTGGTTGGCTTTACTAGATATACAGGGACGATACCGCACAATGAACTTAGTTTCGGTGCGGGCAGTGGCGGGTTGGACCAAAATCTTTTGGCTTCCCTGAGAAAGTCAATCAATCCAACTTCGGATTTAGATTTTTGACTGGAATTTTAAAAACACGTGTATCGATATTTTTGGAAATTCAGCCATGAAACGGGTGAAATACGGGAAATCGTAGGGGTGCTACTAAGACTATTTTGACGCTAGAAATGCGAAAATTTGGATTTGGAACCATGGATAGAATTTAAAAAAATTATTTAGGAATGTTCTAAAGTCTGCAATCAACGGTAGAATAGGGGGTGGCAAGTATTATCAAAATAATTAGTAAAGTATTTCTAAAGCTAAATCTATGAAAATATTTCTAAGCAGAAAATCAATACAGACCAGTCTACGCGCAAAATTAAGCTAGTCATATAAAAGGCGCAGCTTGGGACACGACAGACCAGAAACCTGGCTTTGCCACTGTGCACAAGCTGTCCAAGTCAGGAACAAATCGCACTGACGTGTTTTACGGCCCAATTTAGATTTGTAGTTTTATAAGTTTTTGCAAACATTTTGGACAAAAATAATGCAAACAATAAAAAAATAAGTGTCTGAAACCCTTTTAGGATTTTTTTTTAGGTAGTGGCGGGTTTTTAACTACTGTCCTTCAGCGTCACAGTCCAACGCATTGACCACTACGCTTTTTTTATCCTCCTTCAGGCAACACTTAGACGTGACGTTCTTAAATTTCGTACTATTCATGGCCGTTAACTGATGCTAATATGGCATTTGTAGACACTAGATTATCATGTATCGTACGAAGAAAGGCGTGTTTTTGTTAATTCTTCAGTGTGCCATTGCTTTGAAATGAAAACGTGTAAGTTAAAATAAGAAAATCAAATACGCAACCAAGATGGCTTATGCTGGAGAGAGTTCTGGGCGATGAACGTCACGTGACATCTGCGAACGGCTGGTTTTCGTTAATGCAGTGGAGGGTGTCAAAACTTTTTGCAAATCTCTCTCAAACGATACGAGATATGAAAAAACATAAGGGAACAATGCTGTAGAGAATCTTCACCTCTACAAATTCGGTTATTCAATTTTAGCGTCAGATGAACGGTTTATATGCAATTAAAATTGCATTATAATCGGCGTTTTTTGGTATTACTAACTTATTTCTTGTCCGAAATATTTGAAACAGCGAGGTTCTGGTAGTCAAAAATTATCCCTGTGAAATTTGGTGCCGATCGGTTGAACGGTTCGACGTAAAAAGTGGGAACAGGTTACAGCCAGACATCGTTAAAACGCCGTTATTTTTTGCAAATATCTCTGCAACGATGCGTAAAAAGCGAAGTTTTAGAGAATTTTCCCCTTACCAATTCGTTTATTCAATTTTCGTCTCAGATGAACGGTTCGTTTGCAATTACAATTATATTACAAACGGCTTTTTCTGGCGTTACTACCGTATTCTTTCTCCGAAAAATTTGAAAAAGGGAGGTTCTGGTCTCTGGCGGCTTACAATCATGTTTGTAAAATTTGGTGTTGATCGGTTTGTCTTAAAAACAGGGAACACGTTACGGACAGACAGACATCTCAAAATCGCCGTTATTTTTGCAAATATCTTTGAAACGCTACGAGATATGTAAAAACCATAAGAGAGCAAAGTTTTAGAGAATTTTCTCTTCTACAAATTCGGTTATTCAATTTTCTTGTCAGATGAATGGCTAAGCAGTGATTTTTATTTAAAATTCGAGCTGTCAAAAAAAAAAAAAAAAACGATCGCAAAGGCCCACTTTTAGTGTTACTACCGTAACCTAAAGTGGGCCAAAATGCCGCATCGTCTGTCAAGACGACAGACAACTTAATACGAATATTTCTAATTTTTTCCCTCCATTATAGTAAAGCACTTCCACAGCACGCGAGTGAGTGTCGTGTGTTTCCGCGGACGCCAGCACACAAGCGCAGGCGAGGCGGCCGCACGTTTCTGTACCCTCCCGTTGTCGATGCAGCAGCACTGCACGCTGCTGCGCCTAAGATTGGAGGGAAGAAAATGCTGTTCTACACAAAGTTACCCCGTCACCTTTTGACAAAATCGGTTTCATAGCAGCCGGGCCGGTTGAAGGCGACAGAACCAACACACAGATTCCTGACAAAATTTGTCAACGGCAGCTTGTTAAGCATAACATTGATGGCTAGTTGTATGAGCCCCGCTTCAGGTACTGCCGGCTCTGGGTGCTGACGAATTCTCTCCACTTGGCTCGGTCCTCCCTCCACTTGCCGCCAGGTCTCAAAAAAAAATGTTCAAATGTTAATCTATCGGACCAAACTGCGTCATCAGTCTGTAGCTTACGAACTACTTAAACTAAGGTAAACTAACCTACGGACACACACACACACACACACACACACACACACACACACACACACACACACACACACACACACCAGGGAGGACTCTAACCTCCACGGCGAGCAACCGCGCGCTCCGTAGCGAGGCGCTTCAGACGGCTCGGCTACTCCACGGCAGCTGCCAGGTGTCTCAGATGTTCTAACTTTCACTTTCCACCGTGTACGTGGGCGCTCTCTACATCTTTTTCCATCCAATTTTATTTCTTCCATAACTTTGGGAAATCTCTGCCCACACATCCTTAACATGCCCATACCATCTTCTCACACTTGTTTAAGGACCTTTCGTTTTTCTCTTAACTGCTCTGAGAAATTTCATTGCCCCTGCCTGTAGTCTGCTCTGTATGTGACAACAGGGAAGTAGTAACTCATAAGGCGATTTCATTTTTCTGGAGCTTCCTTAATCGAAATCAAGTGTTATACTGTTTGGTAGAACGCCTCCTTTCTGTAACTTGTTAATTTCGTTGGTTAGTCTTCCATCGCTAGATATTACATCCTTGGTTGCACAGTGGTAGAGTGCCAGACTACAAAACCAAAGGTCGCGGGTTCGATCCCCGCCAGGTCCTAGGATTTTTATCTGTCACTGTCCACTACTTTCACCTCTGGCAGTATTGCTCATGTGAAAAATACCGAGTAGCACCGTGGTTCGGAACCCACGTTAAGCTGTACCCTATAACTGGCTGGGTAAGTCAGTTCGAAGGTCGGAGGAAGGCATCGGCATACCACCTCCAAACAGGAACATGCCTAGTAAAGCACTGTGGTGTTCAAACCAATCTTCGGATTATTGACTGCTTTACCTTTTTAAATAAGTGCAACTATCACTTTGAGGGGTTCTCCATTCAAAGTAATATTCCCGTTGATAACTTTGTCTCTTCACTCTATTTTTAATCCACACCTTTCCTTTATTTCCTTCCATGCATCAAGTTTTAACTACAGATGTACCTCTATCCCCCATATTACCATATCACCTGCAAAAATATCTTTTACTGTTTCTTTAAGCGCCCTATTCATTCCCTCATTCGCAACATTAAAAAGTGCAGGAGCTAAAATACTGGGTGATCAAAAAGTACGTATAAATTTGAAAACTATCACGGAACAATGCAGAAGGAGGTAAAAGTTGACATGCTTGTAATCACATGGGATTATTAGAACAAAAAAGTTCAAAAAATGTGACAGATGGCGCTTCATCTGATCAGAAAAGCAATATTTAGCGAAACAAAATAAGACAAAGCAAAGATCTTTACACGAAATGCTGAAAATGGTCATCATTCCTCAAATATAGCTGTAGCCGAGGAATTATGTTGTGAACAGCACTGTCAGTTCCGATCGGAAGATTCACTTTAATGCCAGTCTTGTTTAACTAACTGTATTACAGCACCGGTGCATACACTGTTACCGAAACATCCAACACCAGATTAATCGAGGGTAAAACCTATGACATAGGATTTTAGTAGTGAGAACTTTTCATCTGCTGCGACTTAATGAATTATGAAAATTAAATGCCAAAATACGTGTAACAAACTCATTTTAAGTAATCCGAATTTATCCATATTTCCTTATATAAACTAAAATTTCGTGACAAAACGAACTTCACACAGAATATTTTAAGATGAAAAAATTGGAAAGTAGCGGGGATCGAATACTGACCGCAAAATTAGCGGTCAAAGTGTTTACCACTGCGATAAGCCAACAATATAAATATCGCTGCTCGGATACGCTGTCATTGTAATGGGAAATCTGTGGCGAGTGTACGGACCACTCAGGCGAGATGTTTTAGGATTAAAAGACTCATCTTCCTGCTTCTCAGTTTGAGCCACATCGTTGAGACGTGTCAGGTGACAATGAACGTCATTTTTCTGTCCGTTCGCACCGCACGATACAAGTGAATAGTGTTGCGACCATCTTTCCCGGCCTCCTACATACCGCCGTGTAGTCACTCGATAACCTCTTGCTCTTGTTTACGCCTCTGCCAGCACGTCAGGGCAGTGTGAAAGACTTGGCGTACGGCGCTATTATGCAGGCAGGAAGCGACGCAACTGCTGCTCCTTTCAAAAGAAGCCTGCCGTCACGTCGCAGCGCTTCAAGGAGAGGACGGAAAGTCACCGTTTCGTCAGAAGCAAGCAAGGCTCGGGCGAATCCAAGACGAGATGATTCTGAACATGGACAGTCGAGATACGGCAAGGACGGCTACGAGTGGTAAAACAAAGCAAACCACTGACTAGTGTACGATTTTAACCTTCTGACAGGCGCACGTATTTGTCAGATACGAGACAAGTTTCGTACCCTTTTCACGGAAAGTGGGCGAGTCAGAAATCCGCCTCTTTGACTTAGCCTTCTCTTTTCAGATACAAGTTTGGTGTTTGTGTCTTTTTAAGGTTTGTCAAGATGTATCTGCAAAATAAGCGCGAATCTCCTTGGCTGACTAGAAGGCGCACCTATCTGAAGGTTAAATATGAACCCCTTCCCGAAAAAATCGGGACGTTATGAGCATTTCACTTTGCATAGTGTGAAACAAGTCTTACTGCGATCTCTGTTTTCCACATTTTACGAGGCGCTAGAAGGGACAAACATGAAAAGGTACGGTAATTGAGAGTTCTGAAATGCATACGTTAGGAGCCATGAGCACTTTAGGTGTTTCACAGTAAGACGAGAAACAGTTCGTATCTCTTAACGTATGCAGTCTAGATCTATTACGTTTTCTTGTTTGGATCCTACTATCTCCTCCCAAAATATGAAAAGCAAAGTGCTTGGGTGGAAGAGGATTGTTTCACAGAAAGATGACCTTACAGTGTCGTTGGAAGACATTTCCGGATATGGGGGTACCATTCAAAATATTACGTACTCCATTCGCGCAGGTTGTAATTTTTTTCTTCTCTCCCCTCTCTTCAACCTCTGGATAAAGGATTGTGGACGGACAAGAACTGCGCTGAGGCGAATCATGTGAACAATTCCTTCTGCAAAAGACACCTCGGCAGAAATTTATACTCATTATGTGCAGAGTTCGGATTACGCGCCTCACTTTTACAACAGTGCGACGTTTGACAGGTGGGTGCGGGGTGGGGTGAGAAGTTCTTATATCGCAAATAAAATAGCTTTCCCTCCAATGAAATTACCTGTGACATTAGCCAATGAACGATGACCTGAAAAGCGACGTCTAAACGACATTCACTTTTTCCTTCCATGTCACGGAGAACAACTTTATTTGCTGTACATCTCACAGTAAATCGTTCTAGGGCAACAGCGCATTAAAGACGAATCACAAAATCATCTCTGGTTCAGTTAATTATAACTAAATGTAAAATCATATGAAAATCTGTAAATGTCTTAATGACAGGTTTCTTTTAAAGGACCCCACTGGCAGCAGGTTGTAGCGTAATGGGTTGAGTGATGGGCTACTGAACAAGAGGTACTGTCATCAAAGCTAGTCACATGCAAACTTTTTTTTTTATTTTATTTTTTATTTTTTTTATCTCTTACGTTTTAATTGCTGGTTCGTGAAATAAGATATTTACACTATTCGCTAGTCAGAAAGATTTTGCTGTTTATTTCCGAATATCTCGTGATTTCCGATGGTACAGGAAGGCTGATGTTTATTTCTCCAATATTTTAATGCTTAGTTTCGAATATGTCGCGGTTTCAGAAAGTATGCTTCCGCATATATTCCTCATTTGTCAACAATATTTCTTAGTTATTTCTGAATATGTCACGATTACGTAGTGTGGTTATATAAGATCCTAACAATAACTTTATTTTTCAAGTGTATATAGAATACTCAGAACAGCGTCGTCTGCTGGCTTCTACATCCGTACTACATGAATGTTTCCTTAACGCCAACAGATAGTTATAGTTTCGTTATTAACTGCAGGAGTAAAACAGTGAAGTCAGCGTTTAGATTTTCGTGAAGAAATTTGAAGGCTTAATTCAGAACCCCTGTCGGCTTCGACAGTCCAACTACCGTGGAATAAGAGTTGAAAATCAGATTAAAAAATCCTATTACAGTATGACAAAGGTCTAAATTCCTGGGAAGTCAAAGATAGAAAAGCTGCAAGTTCTTTTTTACGTCTTAACAAGACAGATTGTATTTTGTTTCAGCTATTTACCTACATATTAGGGGAAGGTTGTCGATATTGGACAACATTTTTTATTTTGGGATCCAAAGTCTACATTATCTAGTCGAAACAAAACATACTTTAAAAGAAGCTATATGTTGCACAATTTCATCTGCTAGTTTTATACTATGAATAAAAACAAAACATGAATGGATATTATTTAAAATTTATACATTTTTAAACGGTTTAAGTTAGGAAACCGGTTGTCTAATTTGGACCTTCAGTTGCTTAAATTAAACCGCATGGTAAAAAAATTACTAAAATGGAAATAAGACCCATCATATTAAGAAAAGCTTCATTTCAGCATCTCGCCATTGATATTTCTTCTGGATAACGGAGGGAAAGATGTGTATTTCGTCTCATAAATGAAGAAAACCAGCCATTTTCTTTTCTATATCGAATGCAAGTTTACGAACATCTTTGTTAATCCAAAAACCTCTCTTCAAATAAGAGGTGATCTGCGACAATTTTTTCCATCTCAGTTCTAAACGTTGATTCTCTTCCGAATAACTGAACATCATTTGAGAACATGCTTTTACCATCGGCGTATCTCTTTAAATGGAGTTTTTGGTACTCGGTATATACGAGCACACTCGTTAAGTCAATGGTTACCGTTTCTCTATGCTTCCACAGCTACCTTCAGTTCAGCTTCTGTCCATTTCCCAAACATTCCCCTTATTGAATCTTCCAAATCTAAAAAGGTTACCATACTTATTTTTTTAAGCTGTTTTGCAGCCTAGAAAAATAAACCTAAAAACTTAACATCTACCTATTACCTATTGTTAAATGACATTAAGTATTATTTGTTACGAGTGATCCCTAAATTTGACCGGTCCAAATTAGAAAACAACCTTTGGTCCAACTTCGGCAACTCGACGCCATATAAGTAAAGATAACTTTGAAGAGACCAAAAACTCTGAACTCTAGTTTTACGATATGGAATTATTAGCTAATGAATGGCACTTTGAACTATAGTGCTGATGATATTTTCACTTTTAGAGCAGAGGAAAGCTTGTGATATGTAGCAGAAACATACAGCGACACCGAAGAAAACGTAATGATGGAAACTGTTGTCACTACAATGACTATCGACTGGCGACTGAGCCACGTGACTTCGGCAATGTTTTTCACCAGATGAGCGAACTTAGAACTTTAACCCTTTACGTCCCAGGTGCGGTCTCACAGACCACAAATAGTTATTGTTTGTCAATTGTTAATGGAAGGATAATACAGCGTTGTGCAATCGTTGCTTCCAACACCTGCACTGTTTTCCATTGTCAGTAGCCACGTTAACGCGAGTCGGAGCAATATCACCACATCTTTTGTGCTGGCGGTCTCAGAAACCGCACCGGGGCCTTTGTGTTATGCATTCTGTACCGAGCTCTTCCTCTACTGTGGGTACTACAGACCCTCATTTTGAGGCTACTGTTTTCAAATGGTTTGAAGACCATTCAGAAACTGGCGTGGAATCAGACAGTGACTATGAGATTCAAAGTGAACGTAATTCAGACTCAATAGTGTGAAAGAGAAGAAGAAATTGTATTGGCACCTGTGAAACTTAGAAAATGCCCCACTGTAACCCAAAAAAGAATAGATGTTTTATATTTACCACTGTTGCAAGAAGCCTACCTACCTTGAGTGTCCTAGCAAAATTTACGTCGAGCGCAGAGAAAACATTTGAAAAGAAAAGTTACCAACAAAGCAGTAGTGAAATTCTTACTTTGGTGATTTTTCTGGAGACATGTTTTTACCATTAAATGCACAGTAAACAAAAAGGGCACAAAGTACAATTTAAAGGCCAGAGTATTTGACTTTTTACAGTGATAATATAACATTAAATCCATTTACTGCAGTTTTACGTTTATATATATATATATATATATATATATATATATATATATATATATATACACACAATTTTAAAATACATTCATTTTGCAGAATTTAAGTAGAGAAAAGTAGCCTTTTGCTTAATATATTGAATTAGTTTACTTACATGACTGATTTTTTTTTTAAATTGCAGCCTGTCAGACCGCACCTGGGACAAAGTGTGACAGAAAAATGACCTGGGAAGCTAGGGGTTAAGTTAGCAACACACAGTGAAATACGTAGGTGGTCCAACTTAGGCAACGGTCCATCTTCGTCAACTCTCCCCTAGTAAACAACAACAGGTGCAAACGCCCTGACGACGAGGCAAGCGCGTGGCGCGTGTGGTGACGTGTCACCCAGCCGTGGAGCCGCCACGCCTGGTTGGTAATTGTCTCCGTTGCTCTCCCTCTCCACTGCCAACGCGCGGCTCTAGGACGCCGCAGCGTCCATTGCTCGGAAAGGTTCCCACATTTCATGCACAGTAAGCTAGTAACGACACGTCATATGGCTACGAGGCGAACTTCCCAAGCAAAATTTAATTTTTTATTACTGTCGAAATTAAGAAAAACGCAACAATATGCGTCCGAACAAGTCAGAGCCGAGAAAAATATTTTCCATTTGGTTTTTATGATTTTTTGAGTTCTCTTCGTACAGTCAAATTATTATGACACTGGTAACTTCATTCGGGATAAGTGGACGTGCAAATTGCTGAACAAATGTTCAAATGTCTGTAGAGTCTATGGGATTTAACTACCGGGTCATCAGTCCCTAAACTTACAAACTACTTATGAACTACTTACGAACTAGGACGGCATAAATATCCATGCCCGAGGGGGGATTCCAACCCCCGACCGTAGTGGCCGTGCAGACTGACTGGAGCGCCTCAGTCCCCTCGGCCACCGCGGCCGGCTTGCTGAACTCCTTTGTCATTTTACGTTCAACTGATACATTCATTTCAATTTTGAAAGCAATTGTAGCCTTTTCTCTCTTTGGAAGAGAGAACCTACCAACTTTATAATTATTTCACTATTTTCTCCGATTTCTCTCCCCGCAGTTTCGATTGACTAAGGCCACAGGTGGAGAATATCTCTCAACGGATCCAATGCTGACCGGGCAGGAAATAAGGCGTTGTTGGTAAATTTCTACCGCCAAAAAGATTTACAGTACCTTACCTCCTCCCATTCTTAGAATAACTTAGATCACGGTACCATTTTCTTTAATGTCCAAAAAGCCAAAGATAATGAATTTGAACTCAGGGTTGCCATATGCGAAGTGTTCCACGAACTGAGTAGCTTTAATATAGTTACCATAGTTCGTCATATACATGGTGTCCATCTTGACCACACAAAATACCTCTACAACAAAAACAGCTATTGTAAATCTACCTTCACCAGTATCAATGTAAGGCAGGGGGATCATGTATGTAAATATTCTGAAATATTCTTAAACGGCAGCATTTGTGTTTATAACAAATTTTTGTTTTCAAACGGACACCCTATATTTTATCAGCAATCTATAGCATGACAAATCACATCGTAATACGCCAATTATATCCCGAGATATTGCGAAGCGAAGTTGACACTTTAAATCCGCGAAATGCGCGGCTAACGCGAGTCCTGAGACTCCGACGAGAACCTCAGGACGTGCGCTAGCCAAGCGTTTCGCCTATTTCAAGCGTCAAATTACATAAATTATTACGGCAGTTATATATGAGCTATTTGTCATTGATAACACGTATGTACTCTAAGTCTGCTTTAACTGTGTGTTACATGTTATCACAAGGTTGTAAAACGTATGTGTCTAATTTTGACTACTAAGGAAGTGTTACCTCAAATTCAAAGTATGTTTTAACACGCTGGCCAAAAATGTATTAAAAATTCGGAGAGGTTTTCCAGTAGTATCTCTAATCATCTTCCCCGACAAATTTTATTCGCATTAATAAGTTGTTTTCTATTCCCAACAATTAGATATTTTATTTTTTAGAAACAGTCGATGTCAAGAATTTATTTTGTTAGGCAACCGGTTTCAGTCTGCTTGTGAGACCATCTTCCGGCCGGCTGCAATACAATATTATAAATAAGGATGTACAGAAGATTACATTTTGGTACGAAACTCAAAAATGGAGACATTTCACACACTTAAACTTTTTATTTCAATTATTTTGTACATTGCCATAGTATTTTTTAATTTGACGATCTTATAAAATGTAGATAATATGAGATGAGTAACACACAAGCTTGGGACTTAAAATTAACTAGTACAAACTAAAATTTGGTATATCAAATAAGATTTTTTACACTGATCACATATAGCTTAATCTAAGCCTAAGTCTACCTTTTCTATGCCAATTTTTTTTCTTTTTCTGTTCATGTCAACCTTTTTCTTTTCAAATCTTCCGATTCATTTATTGAAGCTTTTTTTCTGACGATCAATTTCTGACAGTTTTAGATGCGAAACCCGGTAAGAATGAATTTTAGAGTTTGAAACATCAAGAGTTGCTGCAGCTCCACTTTAATCCCTTAGTATTTGAAGTGTCGGCGGCTTCTACTTTGAGTGCTAGCATGCGCGGCTTATGTGTCTGCTGTAGATGGCATTCAGTCTTTCCAAATTCAAAGGAATTTTCGATGTACTTTTCCTGTGCTATTACGATGCGTCTAACAACGAACTCAAATATCTTTAAATATTGGTAGCAGACCGTAAGTATATTTCTGACAGATTATCTGGAAGCGTTAGCACGGAATGAGAAAGTAGTCGTGGTTCGAAGTGCGATTTAATACGCTATTCTGGTCATGCGCGAAGGAAACTGCTTCGGCATAATCCGCCAATCAATCTTTATTCATGGAGCTAATGCACCATTAGTTGATGAAAATTTATTGTTGCTACAACACGAAATTAAAATTTCAAGTAGCCACATCCAGACAATTACTATAAATTCACTCAATCTTTTCTCGCCTCAGTTACGTGAAATACAGAAACAAATGACAATATTTTTGAGATGCAAATGTGTATTTTATGGCTAACTACTACATTCCTATATGAACACATAATCGAAAAGCGTAACATATTGACAGAAACCAACTCGTGCAACAATCCTGAATCCTTTGACATCGGTGTTTTGTTGTTACGAATTTATTTGAAAGGCTGACTACATTCGAAGATCGGCAATTGTGAACTTCCTTTTCTCCGTTGGTTGAGGTATTAAAATTCACTTTGATAAAAGTATACTCTATATCAGTGGTTCCAACCTTTTCAGAATACGCGACAACTTTTCAACTAAAAATATTTTGGCGACCTTCCACCCACTCCTCGGAACGTAACTGTGGTGTCGCACAAGTCTGAAGTGCGCGCCATCTACTTTCGCCGCGCGCCGCCATGCACGCACGGCGTGGCGTTCTTACTACGTCAGCCACGAGCGCCCTCTGCTGCAACTCCGCTCGTGGTCACCACTGGACTGGATCGGTCACTTGGCATTAGGACAGGCACCCGTTAACACTCAGCAATAGGCAGGCCTGTACCTAGTAAAACTATATCTGCATTCCACTAGTCTTCAGTTAAAGACTTTTACTATTTCTTCGAAATATACAACTTGTACTAATCTAGCTCAGTGTTTCTAGTTTCTGCTGTCCCACTGGCTGGTCACCTCAGACTCTGTACCCGCAGACGCGTGCATCCTATTTCCCTGTGTCGGCCACCGACACCTCGGACAACCGGCGGAAACGAGACAAAAATTACTGTGTAATAGGGTATTTTCCTGTGTTAAAAATATGGTTCGAATTGTTATTCTGAAAGATTATAACATTCAGACAGCATTTTTACTCATAATTCTTACAAAACATCTGTTATTTTTACGTAATTAAAGCTTAAAAATCATCAAATTTCACGATTAGATCACGTTATCGAAAACGCCCCGTTATTGGCTGAAGTACCGGTGACGTCATACAACACCTACAGCGCGGCAACTAGAAGTCGGAGCTGTATTATTGTACGCGTTTCCTCCATTTTGCAGCTTTAAGTTCAGTTTTTTCGTGATCTAAACGCGTTTACAGTCTTTTGACACAATGGAAGATGGTTATGTGAAGGCTGACAGCGGAAGCCTCCCTAAAGTTGATGCAATTATGGTGTCTTCATTCTTTAACAACAATCCAAATTTTTACGTGCCAGAAATAAGAAACGTGAAAACTGCATTGTAAGTAACGCATACCTACATTTTAAAGCTAATTATTTCGAGAGATATTTTATGCCATTGGAAAAATCTACCCTATTTGTTGATGTCAGCAGACTTAATCTGAAGTCACCATATTATGCAATAAAGGGTGAAATTTTATCTTCTATCCAAGCGGCCTTGAGTGATTATGTTGGCAACATCAACAACAAGATAGAAAATCTTTGTCCAGATGTTCAGACAACCTAGAATGACTAGTGTATCATACAGACCATGAAGTAAATAATTCTGTTCCTGGTCTATGATTCTTGTATGTACTCTTGTCCGGTCAGTAAAAGTAACTGCCCTCGTAAATCAAAGGTTTCACGACAAAATATTTGCTCTGTCACGCCATTGGCTAATGGCGACGTCTCATGATTCTCGCTATTCAGCATCTGTTACCAACATAGCCACAGGAAGCCGCCGGGATAGTTAGTAAAATTTAACCCAGTAAAGCAAGCAGTTAAGGGAGTAATTTTATTTAACTACTTCAATACTGGTGCAAAGCGAAACATCAAAATCTGTAAAATACTGCAAAAATGCCTTGTGTATAGTTATACGATATATCTATATTCTAGAACAGGGACAGTGGGTTGCGTCGGTGGTGTTTTCATATCGCTCGTAGGTTGGCAACGCACATTTCGCGTAGCCAAAGGCATGTCACTATCATGTAAACATTGCGAACGAGACACGATGGAATAAATTTATAGCGCCGAAATTACAGCGCTTTTTTGGTTTGTTGTTTTTGTGAGTGAATGTTTGCGATTGAGTGTAAACTTTCTGCCATGCAAATCAGTATTTTCCTTACATATTCAAGATTTGGTTTGATATGAATGTGTCACTACTTTTGATACTACATGCTAATCCATTTACGTTTACTCGTCCACATACGAAGCCCCAAGCTTTAATTTAAAAAAAAAATCATGTTCTTTCATCAAATATATTAGGAAACGGCTTTAATTACACGTAAGTCGTAGGCGTGTAACATTATGAAGTTTTACTTCGCAATTGTAAACATCAGGTCATTAGCCTACACATAATACTAATTTACACCTTTGCAGAAAAAGAGAATGATGCTAAACAGTTTAGTTTACCAATGGAATAATATTGTTTACTTAGATCAAAATGATCCTCACAGAAAAAGACATGAAGTAGCCGCTATTTCATTTGGATCTCTTCGCGCCAGTGTCAGCCACTTTTTTGCGTATCTTCTTTTTTAGGTACTAGCAAGAAGAATTTTTCTGGAGTCTTGACAAATGTATTGGTGCAGTGCGGAACTAATCAATATTTGTAGGTCATTATGCAAACGTTAACGCCCAAACACGAGGCCTAGCCCCAAACAATATACAGGTATTTGTTTATCTTACGAGAGCAGCAGCAGCAGCGTGTTGTATGACGTCACAGGCATCACGTGACGCCAATGCAGCGTTTTAGCGGGCGTTCAAATTATCTGAATTTTTTTAAGTACTGAAATTCACGAGGAAAAAAGCATGTTCGGACCATAATATGACATAATTAACAATTTAAAACGATTTCTAGAAAACAGTCAAATACCCTATTTCAAAGGCAAAGAATTTTCTTGTGCTAATACAACTTTCTTGGGGGAAAAGTACATTTTACATTACAGGATATATTTTAGTCCGTTTTTCTGAGTGGCACATATCCCATTATTACATGCATTCCGACAAAAAATATATGCTGCATAACGAGCAGTGGTGGCGCGTGCCGGAATACAGCTCCTCGTGCAAAAAGTAAAAATAAAAAATGTTTTTAAACAGTACTGCTTCCTTTCGTTGTATCAGATCATTTTATAGGGACAGTCAAAGCATTTTTATCTCATGAGGAACGTCGTACGTCGCGGAGGCAGCACATATACGAGTCGTAGCGCGGCCGCTTATGCCGTCCTCTCACGGGACGTGGAAACGCACGTGGAGGAGGACGTGGTGCCGTTGCAGCGTGGAAATCCACGTCCTACTGCCCTGCCAAGCGTGGAACGAAGGATCCGGCATGTTAAGATTTTTGCTTCGTTGAGTGGAATGTGGCAAATAGGACGCGACTGTTTTCTCGTGACAAGCTGAACACTTGAGCCGCCATATTGCAAACTGAACTCTTTCATGTTTTCTTTCGTTTTAGGGTACGACGTATAAATATAATCTTTATAAAGCGCCAGAAAACTGAATAGCTTTTGAAAACATGTCAGTTTATGTATGACTTATTAGAATTACCGGAAACTATGTATTCCTAGCTTTAACCCTTATATTTATTCAATTTTCGTGTCAGATGAATAGTTAAGCCGTTATTTTCATTTAAATTTCGAGCTGTCAAAAGACGATCGCAAAAGCCCGCTTTTAGTGTTACTACCGTAACCTAAAGTGGGCCAAAATAGGGCAGAACAACGTCTGCCGGGGCAACTAGTTTTTACATAATATTTTCCAGTAGCACGAAATTCCCTGATAATTTCCGATACTCGGTGTTTTCCCGGTTTGAGGCTGTCAAACCAATTAACGCTTACGTCATTTCGTGTGAAGCATTACCATATGGAGACACTTTAGGTCCGTTCCAGCAGCTGCCCGACGGCTACTTTCAAGCGCTAAGAAACAGGTGTTACTGCGCATGCGCAGCTACTATGACGTAAAAACCCTTGTTTGATACTTTCACTACTGGAAAGCTTTTTGCACTGTTTCTGGTTGCAGGCGAAGGCGAGTTTAAAGCAGTGATTAAAATACTTTCCTTCCTAATAAGGAATAAGTGTAAACGATAAATATCTGATCAAGTGGGATTGCAGTGACTTCGAAATAATCGAAAAACACTCTACAAACACACACGTATCACGTGATGGCTAACCCCCACTCTAACTCAGCCCTTTCTGCGCATGCGCTATTTGGCAGCTTGACCGCGCCAGAATTTTTTTTTTTTTCTCCGCGTAGCGTCTGGCTGCTTGCGGCAACTGCTGGAACACCACAGTCTAACATGTACAGTCACGACACTTCCACGGATTTTTGTTATACGCTGCGATAGCAGCGCTCCAAGCAGCCGGCAAGCTACGTATCTGAATACGATACTGGATGAGTGCGAATACTATCGTTTAGATTCACTTCAGCATACTTTTTACATTAGAGAACTTATGTAGTGCCTTATAAATCTGTAGTAATTTAAAAATAGCTCCCCATTTGTCTTAGGTTTCATAAGATCCCTGATAAAATACGAAACGGTACATTACAGGACAGTTAATTTACAACCATCCTGTAACAGGTACAGGCTTTAAATGAGTAACTTCATTTTCTATTAAAAATAAAAATGCCTAGGAAACACCAGGAGACATGCACTTTAGCAGAGAGACGTCAGTTTCTACGCAGGAACGTTAAGTATTCTTCATTACAATTCCAGTAAAATCGGTGAGGGTGGAACATAGGAAAAACATAGAATGTAATAAATACTGTATTTAACATACCAAATCAATCATAACTGAAGGAAAAACTTCACAGACATGGCAATATTACGATAAAAGCAACCAAACTGTTTTCCAACAAAGAACACAATTCCACAGTTATTGCTACATCTGAACCATCTGAAACGGCAAGAATCATCAAAACATTGGCTTTTTAAAGCCAAATTAATTACACTTAAAAGAATATGGACGTATAACAAAGACGAGTGACCTGTAAAAATGTGAGAATCATTAAGACTCCGGACCGAATTGATACACGTCAAAAACTGGCTGTCATAGTACAGACCATAATAGAAATTTATTATCCCATTATGTTTATATGCAACTTACTTTCAGCAGAATAAGCTGCAAATATACACAGATTCGTAAGTATTTGTTCATGACAGTTGTTCTTTACCCCATTGAATCATTTAAATGAGGCAGTTTTTATATTAATTTCCGTATTATGTTTGTCTCTCGGTATTTTAATAATGCTTGTAAACGCAAAAATTATAGTGAGTATTTCGTTAATTACTTACGAAAGCGATTATAAACGAACATCACTACTTCGGCAGCTTGCCCACCACTGGGAGCGCTAGTGTCGCAGTAGCTATCAGTTGGTAACAACTTTTACAGCAATGAATGTCTTGACTGTGTATGTCATACTGTGGTAACACTAAGTAGCCAGAAGCGGGAGAAGGCGCTGCTGGAACAATTTCAGCGTTGCGCATGCGCGTCAAGCAGCCTGGCAGCTGCTGGAACGAACCTTTTGACGTGAGAAAGCAAGAGGGCGGCGTCAGCAATGCGAGCTGCGCATGCGCCAGACCGCTTTCCCGATCCCTGGGCCCACAGCGGGCAGCATTCCTGTCTGGAAGCCAAGGCCAAGCCACAGGCCGCTGCACTCCTTTCCACACCTCCGGCGCCACTTACCTTCTTCCAATAGGCGCCTTCCTCACAAGTACATCACTGTTCAATTGCTCCAACCAAGACTACGCCGAGAACCAAATTAATATGCCAACAAATTGCGTGTAAACTGAAACGCTTGACATTTACTAGCTGAACCCCTGATGCTTCGCATGCGTAGGCTGGTTGGTCTGCACCAGTTTCTTTTTAATCTGGATGAAGAATCCCTATCGTAAGTTTCGTAGTTATAGCTCGAAATTTAAGTTAACAGCAACATATCTTTGAAAAATCAATTTTTGCATCCCGTATTTCAGCCCCTTATTAGTCTAATTTCCAAATATACTAAAACTTGTCTTTTAAATTCGAACCCCGAATCCAAATCCGAAAATTTGTACTTTTAACTGCAAAATTGCCTAAATAGCAACATTTTCGAAAAATACTCCCTCTCCAATTTAACCCCTTTGATGGTTGAAATTCCAAAAATACCGAAACATTTTTTAACGTCTAATCAATTATACAAATATCAATTTTTGCAGCTCTAGCTTCAAAATTGTATAAATAGAAACCTGTTTTCAAAAAGAATTTGATCCTCTTTAACCCTCTTACTTGTTGAATTTCCAAAAACACTAAAAATCATGGATTTTTAATCCTGACCAAGATTCCATATCCGTTGTGTCATTGTCATCCATGTATAATTAATATTAAATATCAGTAGAACTTCCACGTTCACGTAACTAATGGTGTCCTACAACACTAAGAGGCAGATGCACTTTGTGATCCGACCCCCTGCGCCTGGGAAATGGATGATCAGTTACAGAACAATGAAAATACAGGCTAAACAATGTCGCGACTGCTTGCTTCATAAAGGAGAGTATCCATTAAACAGACTACGAATTTTCTTGTCTACATATGAGATGTAAGCAAATATAAGTGAAAAGCAGAATCCGAAACTGCAGACTACTCACCTTTAGGGTTTACCGCACATTTTTACAGTTCTTAAGCTTTAAAAAAAAAAAAAATCTTCTGCACTGCGAATATGTACACGTCACTTGTCCGTTTTCACGTGAGCAACACTGGGAATCAAAGCATACTAAATAATGAGAATGTTCTGTACATTTTCATTAGAGATTGCGAAAATCCTTCAATCACTGTATGGAATTACCAGCTGTCTATGCCGCAAGGCGTGACATACATTTTACATTACGTATTTCGTAACAGGTTACATAATTTATTTCGATCATTACGATGGCAGTTACTATCGTATCTTAACATTCCCATTACGCGTACAAGATCCTTAAGGTATAGGTAACATATTCGTAATTTACAAAAGATCTGCAGTCACCGACAACTACTGGATCTAAAGGAACTGCGTGTGGTAACACTGATACATCAAACAGCGTTTGACTATTGTACCAAATTACTTGTTGCACAATGCTAGGGCAGCCATTTCTGTAATGTTGGCTTCCCTGTCAACTTTAATCTCACAGGAAGGAGCCTATCAAGCAGTATCTACGGTAATATCTAGTCAAGTTAATTAAATCGCTTGCCGGATAAGATAGCAGCGAGAGCAGCTTTCCAAATTACCGCACGTCCCATCTATAATGCAGATGATATCCATTCCACTCAACCTTTGTTACGCAGTCTTAAGCCAGTCATCGACGTAACGAAGACAACACAGCAGTCTTTTTACAAATGATGAAATGCGACTCAAATTATTCGCTAGTCGCTTCTTTGTTAGCACGCGTTATACCGTAGCAAACTAACGATATTGTTTCACATTGTACAAACTATAACACTCACACGTTAAATACGAGAACCTTTAAAGCTATGAAAATGCTGTTTCCGGTCATTTATTGTAACAAATCTAAAATAAGGCCTTTTCAAAAATATTTCAATATTCTGACGCTTTCAAAGAGATTATATTCATATATCATACGCTAAAACGAAAGAAGGCACGGAATACGGAGTTCGTTTCGTAATATGGCGGCTCAGAAGTTGTGCTTGTCACGTGAAAACCAGGCCGCTTCTCACAGGCCGCGTTCCACTCCACGAAGCAAAAATCTAACATGCTGGATCTTAGCCTCCAAATAATACAAACCCTATTCACTAGGAGCAAACTTGTCGCCGCTCTCGTTGAAACAACAACGGCTAGAGGCGCCACATAACCACACACGCGCGAAACTTTATTGAAATGTGTTCTGCTACAGTGCGTTGTAATGAACATTGTGCATCCCAAAAGCGTGTAACTTCCCGTTTTTACGTGAAAATCTACAACGGTTTAAGTGTTTGTGGAAAATGGTATATTGTTGTGTGCCATTTTGCAATCAGGGCTCCCGAAATAAAGCTCCTGGAGTTTTCATGAATTTCCCAGTAATGAATCCACGAGACAACTATGGATAAAAACAATATGTAGACAAGGTATGTGCATTTCTAAGTGATCAGTGCTAGTATAATTTATTTTATTCTTGCCTAAATATTTCATTTTAACTCATGTAGTTATACAAAGGATAAGTTATGGTAGCCCAATGAGCATTCTGTGGTATGCAGTAACCATTTTTTTTACCTCAGACTATAAATCCGGCCTGAATATAAAGAAATTCAATCCTGATGCAGTTCCCAGTGTTTTCGAAATGTATTTGCCAAGCAAACGAATTAAGATAAAAGAACCGAGAAGAGAAATTGAAAGATATGGGACAAAATCTTTGAAACAGAAGATCGACAAAATCGCTACAGACACGGGAAATTTAAGCGAAGAAGTCTACCAAGAAATCCATATTTCACAACCTCGTAATAAAGATGCCATAGCACAAAATTAAATAGGCGAAGTATATCATTTAGAAATAGAATGACTGAAAACTCTGCAAAGATTTCGTCAGCGTGCTTAACAGGTACGAGAATTAAGAAAAGAACAGAAAAAAAACAAAGAAAAAATTAGGGAATTAAAACGTATTGTTGCTAATTACAATCTTAATAAAATTCAAAGCGCAAGAGTAGATGGAAACCTCAAAGCAGCGTTCTTAATGATGGCCTTAATAAAAGGAAAAGACAGTTGGTCTTCGATACCCCAAACCTACATTCGTCATGTTCCTGGCAAGGCTAGAAAGTGTGACTGACGAGGCACTGGAATAAGTCGCCCTACTGTTGACACTTTTACACACGTTACTGCCTCATATTAGTCGCAACCCCGCGTTGCAGTGCGGTAAGGATTCGCATGCAGAGCTACTGAGCAGATTAATACTGCAAAAATTTCTGCGGCCCTACTTAACTAATTTCACGAACAATATGACAGACCAGGTACGTAGGAAATATTTTGCGAAAAGAAATGAAAATTTAGAAAAGAAGCTCTCTAGGAAAACCCGCAAAACAATTCCAATCAATTAGGCCTAATAATCAGTGTACGTGATAAACGATCTATGTTATTGTTAAATAAAGGCAGTAATATGAACTTCAATATTTGTTCTCGACATCAGTGACCAAAATGACCCGTTGTGCTATACGGACATATTTTTAAGCTTTATTTCCTATTCGGTTCCATAAGAATCTACACGGAATGAGGTTGGCTTGTGGCGCCAACAGCGGAATAAGTTTGAACTACAGCGGCGACTTCTCAGAGGTAAGCTCCTAGTGAGTAGGCTTTCTATTATTTGGAGGCTAAGGCTGGATCCTTCATTCCACGCTTCGCAGGGTAGTGGGACAGGCTACGGCGCCACCACTTCCTCCACGTCCCGTGAGAGGTCGGCTGAAGTACGACTCGCACGCCTGCGGTTTTGTCGCGCTGCTGAGGGTAATTTCGACATTTGAAGTGATCCGGCAAGCGGCTGCAGCCAGTCTAAATATAGCCGGCCTTGGATGCGCGCCGCGGTCAGGCCACGCCTTCCTAACCTCTATGTGGCACGTGGACCAGAGTTAAGTGTGCATTACTGTGGAACTTTATTAGTACGAGTAGCGGAGTAGTATCACTCCTTTTATTTATCATCCATTTCAATCACTCAATGATGTGGCCTCTTCGAGTCTTGGATTTAGGTAGTCTTTCAGCAGTCTTCTCCAAGTGGAACGGACTTGAGCAGTTCTCTGCCAGGCGCTACCAGCGACTCTTTGCCCCACCTGTCCGGTGGTCTTCCTCTAGGCCTCCGGTGCTCTCCCGGACTCCAGTACTATCTTCGTCCGTCTGTTTTCTCGCGATGTGGCCGGCCCACTACCATTTCAAGGAGCCTACGGCCTCTAAGATGTCCTTAACCTCTGTCACAGATCGGATGTCATCTGCCCTTTTCCTATCCTTTCTTGGATAGCCCAGCATTGCTCTTCCCACGGCTCTGTGCTGTCCTAAGTTTCCCTTTTGTAGACGAGTTCAGTGTCCATGTCTCTCAGCCACACGTCAGTACAGGAAGAATGCATTGATCAAACACTTTTCTTCAGATTTGCCGGCATTTTTGATCTGAATATTGTAGAATTCCTCCCAACTGCTTGGCAGCAAAGCTTGATGCGCCGGTAGATTTCGGGCCTTACATCTTCATACCTGCCAACTTTTGAAAAGGGCTTTCAGTAAAACTCACGTGCCGCAAAAAATCTGGGAAATATCTTTCACATAGTCCGGATTGACGAAAATGATTTTTTCAGGGTTAATAAATACAATAATGTAATAGTATCTAGATACGTCATAGGTTATTGTTCAAGCGGTCATAACCGATAAGAAATCCACGTTAAATAGCAGTAGGAACGGTGAATATTGGTTTAGAGCATACAAGACCGGACTTCCTTGATAAATTAAGCAGATATGATATAGCTGAAAAAGGTTTTACACAATAAAACTTGTGTAAAGGCAAGAAATAACAACACATACTGCAAATGATATGCTAGTTCGACTATAGCCTAATTTTCTCTCCTGCATAAAAGGAAAACTCTACCAACAAAAAAGGACTGGAAGAAAACTGTGCATCTTCAATTTTGTCTCACCTTAAGTGCAAACGTAGTTATTTAGTCACAGGCGGCACGTAAAGAAGTACTTCCTCATTGATGAAAAGAAATGGTATTTATCTGTATCCTGGAAATCGATAAGTATGTCCTAGGTCTGAATGCCAATAACTGACTCATCAGCACTTTTTTTAATTTGCATAGCAGAGCCTATCGACACCTGAGATTCACACAAAACTTGAAGAACTGTTATCCCGCCTTTAAATTCAATTCCAATGGCGTCACAACAGAACACGGCATCACGAACATCAGAGTTAAAAGTAGCGATCAGATCAGTGAATATACGTATCTTCAACCCACACAAACAATTCATAGCTGCCAACTTTTGGAAAGGGCTTTCAGTAAAATCACTGGCGACAATCGGTAAAATTACGGTGACAATCGGTAAAATTCACGCACGACAAAAAGATTTAACGATACTTCTGGGCTAGAAAATAAAATAATTTATGAATGAAATCGTGTACTTCAATAAAATCACATTTACTTACAGAATAGGGCAATGATCTGTAGTTGAACATAAGGTAAAGCAGTCAACAATCCGAAGATTGGTTTGAACACCTCAGTGCTTTACTAGGCACGGTCCTGTTTGGAGGTGGTATGCCGTTGCCTTCCTCCGACCTTCGAACTGACTTACCCAGCCAGTTATGGGGGGACCTACAGTTTAACGTGGGTTCCGAACCACGGTGCTACTCGGTATTTTTCACATGAGCAGTACTGCCAGAGGTGAAAGAAGTGGAAAGTGACAGATAAAAATCCTAGGACCTGGCGGGGATCGAACCCGCGACCTTTGGATTTGTAGTCTGGCACTCTACCACTGTGCATCCGAGGCGCACTGAACATAACAGTCAAGAAGAAATCCATATTAAATAGCTGCAGGTGTGATAAACGTTGGTTTGGAGCATACCATATAGCAAGGCTAACTTGATAAATTACACTGATTATGAAAGTCGACAAAAGCTTTACAGAAAATATATATATAATGGTTAATGTAACACAGTCAAGAAATCATATAGGCCTAATACACACTGTACTATGCAAATCACACGTTAATTTGATTTTAAAGTCATAGTTGTGGCCTTCTTAGCTCCCTGAAAAAGTCTTGGGTAAATGTTGTTTCGTAACAGGGACCAGAACTCATGGTCTTCAAAACAGAAATTGATTCCATTGATTCATTAGACATTGACTATCTGAACTGTGTTCTATTTTTCTTCACGAGGCTGAAAACACGTTCACATTCTGCATTACTATGGGGTATGGTGAGAATGGAGAGCATTACTTTAGAAATTCTGTTATACTTAAGTCGACCATCGGCTCCTCGAATTCTTGATATTTGTGCCTAACTGGTATCACTTGCAGCATCTTTATTTGTAATCAAAGTGTCTTCCACCTGAAGGGCTGTGAACTGTGCCTGAAGCTCATTTACCACCTCATCTGCAGTTTCAAGTTCTTCCTTGAATAACATAATTGGAAACTTTTCCAAGAAAAAACGAACAGAAGAAAACTGTGCATCTTCAATTTTGTCCAACCTAGCAACTTGAGCATGCTTTAACACATCATCCTTGAGAGGAAACTTGTTGATGTAGTCACAGGTAATACAAAAGTAGTTTCTCACCGATGAATAGAAAAGGGTTTTATCCATTTCCTTAAGATCATTCACTAGGTTGGAAGTCTGAACACCAATAACCAACTCATCATCACTTCTTTGATTCTCGATCAAGTTGTACTCAACTTCAAGTAATGAGGTGGTTTTGACAATTTTGGGCTTAATAAACTTGGCAAACAACTGCTTTAACATATCCATTAGAAGTTCTAATAAAATATGAACTTGTGGGGAAGAAGACTGAAGAGCAACATTTAATATGTCAAACAGGAATAGTCACATGCAGAAAAGTACAAAAGGCTTTATTCAAGTTTGAGGCAGGAACATAAACAATTTTTCAAATGTTCAAATGTTTGTAGAACTTATGGGACTTAACTACGGGGTCATCAGTCCCTAAGCTTACAAACTACTTATGAACTAGCTAAGACTAAGGACGGCACAAATATCCATGCCCGAGGGGGGATTCGAACCCCCGACCGTAGTGGCCGTGCAGACCTTGACTGGAGCGCCTCAGTCCCCTCGGCCACCGCGGCCGGCAAAACAATTTTTCCTCGCGTGTTGTACCAGAAGTTTTGCTTTTCAGGATGGGTCTGTCACATTTGGAAGAACATGCTATTCGTTTAGGAGGATGTGTAGTAGCAGAATCAAGAAGTCTCTTCTTCTGATACTCTTTGGATCCACTTTGTTCAACTCTGGGTATTTTGAAAGATGTGAATCTTGTGGAAATGGCTTGGGTACATGATATTACTTCCTCCTTGAAGGATGAAAGAAGCGGATCCCACTGATCCAGTAGTCTATCCATACATATACATAGAGATAACCACCTGGTACAAACATGCTTAAGAATTTTCTTTGTCTCTTTATTGTGCAAGCTCTGAAATTTCTAAAGACTTTTTCTTTTGGCACTCTTCTCTAAAAAATAAAATATATCGACAAGGATCTCATCGACTTTAAGTGGTAATCTTCCAGCACCTTCTTCAGCTGCTAGATTAATCAGGTGGCAAATGCAACCTACGATGGCAATACCTGGTGGAACTTCCTTCAGAACTGCTGCAACACCATTTTTTTGTCTAAGCATAACAGGAGCATTGTCGGAGCAGAAAGCGACACAGTTTTCAATTGGAATGTTTGTTGTGACATCAGGTTACCTACGTTTCGCCCTGTTGAGTCCCCATCTAATGCTGGTATGGATAGCACAGTGCTCACTACTTTTTCCTGAGTAAAATCAAAAAATGTCACAACAGTAGGATACAACTTTGTGTCCGTATCATTGTTTCCATCTGTTGCCAATGAAAATGGTCCATTCTGAAGGAACTTAACAATTTCAGATGATGCATTTTTTGCCATTGTTTTGACAATGGATGACCTTTTCGTGCGACCACAGCCATATTTTTTCGCCACTTCTCATGTGGGAAACATCTTAAATAATGCACCAGCGTGATCAGCGGCACTTAAGAGCGCATTGTGTTCACCAAAACAGAAGTAAAAAGAAACTCGGCCCGAATAACATCACTATCGAAGTTTCCACATTTGGCAAAAAAGGGGTTGATTTTCGTATTGTCTTCCTTGGATTTGAAGAATTGTAAATGGATGTGAAAACACACTTGATCTCTTAGCAACAAATAATCCTGAGCTCATAACGAGCATCAAAACGGATACTGGTATTAGTGAACACAGAGCTGTCGTAGCGAAATTGAATATCGAAAGTCCCAAAGTTACCAAAAATAAACGCAAAGTATATTTGTTCAGGAAAGCAGATAGAAACAAAATACATTGCTTCTTGAAAGACAGCTTCCACTCGTTTCTAACACTAAACGTAGGTGTACACCAGATGTGGCTCAAATTCAAAGATGTGGTATCGACAGCAGTTGAAAGTTTTATACCTAATAAATTAATAAAAGAAGGAGGCGATCCCCCTTGGTACACAAAACAGGTCAGGACACTGTTGCAAAAGCAAAGGAAAAGGCGTACTAAATTTAAACGAACAGGAAATCCCCAGGATTTGCGATCGTACTCAGAAGCTCGAAATTTAGCGAGGATTTCAATGCGAGATGCCTACAATATTTATCACAACGAAACTCTTTCTCGTAATTTGACTGAAAGCCCAATGAGATTTTGGTCATATGTTAAATATACTCGGGGCAAATCACAAACAATACCTTCACTACGTGATAGTAATGGCGATCCTGCCGATGACAGCGTTGCTAAAGCAGAGTTTCTAAACTTAGCTTTTACAAACTCATTCACCAAAGAAGACGAAACCAATATTCCAGATTTCGAATTATGAACAGATGCCGTAATAAGTAACGTAGAAGTAGATATCATCGGAGTAGTGCAGCAACTAAAATCACTTAACAAGAACAAGTCTTCTGGTCCGGATTGTATACCCATTAGATTTCTATCTGATTATGCTGAAGCGATAGCTCCTTACTTAACAGTCATATACAACCACTCTCTCATAGAAGGATCGGTACCAAAAGATTGGAAAGTTGCACAGGTCACACCTATATTCAAAAAAGGCAGTAGGAGTAACCCACTAAACTACAGGCCTATTTCATTGACGTCAATTTGCAGCAGGGTTTTGGAACATATCCTGTATTCAAATATTATGAATTATCTCGAACAGAACGATCTATTGACCCAAGGTCAACACGGATTTAGAAAACATCGTTCATGGGAAACACAACTAGCTCTTTATTCACACGAAGTGATGGGTGCTATCGACAAAGGTTCGCAAATCGATTCCGTATTTCTTGATTTCCAAAAAGCTTTTGACACCGTACCTCACAAACGGCATTTAATCAAATTGCGTGGTTATGGTATATCGCCCCAAATTTGCGATTAGATAGGGGATTTCTTGTCAGAGAGGACACAGTTCGTAGTAATCGATGGTAAGGCATCGACTAAAACAGAGGTGATATCGGGCGTTCCACAGGGTAGTGTTATTGGTCCTCTGCTATTCCTTATTTACATAAACGATTTAGGGGAAAATCTAAGTAGCTCTCTTAGGTTGTTTGCAGATGACGCCGTCATTTACCGTCTAGTAAAATCATCTGAAGCTCAAAACCAACTGCAGAACGATCTGAATAAGATATCAGTATGGTGTAAAAATTGGCAATTGACTCTAAATAATGAGAAGTGTGAAGTCGTCCACATGAGTACGAAAAGAAAACCGTTAAACTTTGTTTACAACATAAATCAATCAAATGTGAAGGCCGTAAACTCGACAAAATACCTAGGAATTACTATTACTTCAGACTTAAACTGGAAAGAACACGTAGATAATATCGTGGGAAAGGCGAACCAGAGACTGCGTTTTATTGGCAGAACCCTTAAAAGATGCAACAGAACTACTAAAGAAACTGCATACACTGCGCTTGTCCGTCCATTTTTGGAGTATTGCAGCCCAGTGTGGGATCCTTATCAGGTGGGTTTGACGGAGGACATCGAAAGAGTCCAAAGAAGGGCAGCTCGTTTCGTATTGTCACGATACAGGGGAGACAGCGTTACGGAAATGATCCAGGATCTGGGATGGGAATCATTACAACAACGGCGCTTATCGCTGCGGCGTGGGCTACTTGCGAAACTCCAATCGCCAACATTCTCCTCCGAATGCGAAAATATAGTGTTGCCTCCCACTTACATAGGTAGAAATGATCATCAGAATAAAATAAGAGAAATCAGAGCTCAAACAGAGAGATTCAGGTGTTCTTTCTTCCCGCGCGCTATTCGAGAATGGAATGGGAGATAAATAGTATAATTGTGATTCTATGAACCCTCTGCCAGGCACTTAAATGTGATTTGCAGAGTATCCCATGTAGATGTAGACGTAGCTTAAGTGTTTAGCGCACTTCACGTGATTACTCAAGTCATTTCTTCCCCCATGTGCAATATTAATGTCACACCCACACACCGTGCAAAATGCAAATTTTTCACCTTTCCTTGATTTTAGTATGCGCGGGAAATCAACAGAATATGAATTTTTAAATGTCTGAAAGTATTGTTTCTTGTTCGATTTATTCATGACTAACAATAGCAACAGCGAATAAAAATGTCCAACAACACGTGTCTCGCTATGAAGTGGAACAGCGAAAGGAACCTGGATCACTGAACGTCACTTAAAACACTTCGATAAACCACAGTATTGAACACGAAAGTAACAATGCGAACAAAGGATATGAAGTTATAATACAAGAATACGAACTTGTAATGCAAACACTTTAACACATTAAAATATGTCACACGCTTTGAAAGGACAATGCATTCAAGGAACGCTAACTTTGTCAACAAAGTAAACGGGTTCCACTTCAACAAGAGAACGGATCGGAACAAACAACTTAAGAAGCACAGCCTGTCGACACCTAGATTCACACGGAAGAACTGGTTACCAGTAACTGCTTTAAATTTGATTCCAATGACGACACAAACATCACACGGGTAAGCGAACCAATCATATCAATGCATAAGTTATTGACTATCTTTTACCTGCCTTCGACCCCCGCGAACAATCGAATGTTCAAAAGATCGACTATCGTAGACCTACCTTCGACCAACGCAAACAATCGATTGTACGGAAGAAAGTGGATGCGATTATCGAATTTAGACTTTTCAAATGTTTTACCGCGAAATCGTAAAATAGCACTGTCCATCCGTAAAACCGTAAAATCCTGCAATTTCCGTAAATTTTACGGATAAACCGTAAAAGTTGGCAGGTATAACAATTGATTGAACATAAGTGGTATGAATATCGAACGTTAACGTTTCAATTTTTTGTGCAAGTCGTAAAATAACACCGACCATCCGTAAAACCGTAAAATGATGCAATTTCCGTAAATTTTACGGGTAAACCGTAAAAGTTGGCAGATATGCATCTTCATGTTTATAATCTGGCCAAGGTAGATATATTCACTGACCTCTTCCTAATGAACTGTCCTTAACTTTCACATCACCAGCTGGGACCAATTTGTTTGACATTACTTTTGTTTTGGAGAGGTTCAAATTCAAGCCAACTGACATTCCGAAGCAAGATCAGTAACCAAGTTTTGGAGCTCTGTGAAGTCGTTGGCCAGTAAGGCAATATCATCAGCAAATTGCAATTTGGTAAGCCTTCTTCCGTTAAGTCTGATTCCCTTGCCTTCCCAGCTCAGCTTTGACAGAGCCATTTCCAGTACAGCCGAGAACAGTTTTGGGGAGATAGGATCACCTTGCTTGACACCGTTCATGACGCGGAATTCTTGAGTTGATTCGACGATATTGGCATAAGCTGAAGAAGTCTCGTAGATATTTCTGAGCACTTCAATGTACGTTGCTTCCACTCCTTGCACTCTCGAGGCTTGGAGGACAGCTGTATGGCTAACGGAGTCAAACGCCTTTTCAAAATCAACAAACGCAATGCAGAGAGGCATTTATTAAATCAAATATTTGAGCAATCTTTACCAAATAGCTGCGTTGTAAAAATCTAGGAAGTGACACCGACTCCCTAGTTCAAAGACTAATTACGGAAAAAGGTGATAGGCCGTATAATTAGGACGATTGTGTACAAATCTACGGTACAATTTCATCAGCAAGAATTACAATTAGTAAGATTGTGAAACAGGGTATATAATTTTAAGATGTCGGCAAATGTAAAAATCCGCCACAGCTGCCCGCTCAAAATGCAACTTCAACTGGAACCAGACATTTGGGAATGAGCACATTGAACCACAGTCTAACATATACAGTCACGACACTTCCGCAGATTCACGATATACACTGCAACAGTAGCACTCCAAGCAGCCGGAAAGCTACATTTTTGAATACGACATATCGTTTACATTTATTGTAACATACTTTTTACATTAGGAAAAATATGTAATACCTTAAAATAGGTAATAATTTAAAAACAGCTCTACATTTGTCTTATGTTTCCTGAGGTCCCTGGCAAGGTACGAAACGGTACATTGCAGAATAGTTTATTTCCCACTATCTCGTAACCTACAGGCTTCTGCTAAGTAATTCCATTTTGTATTAAAGTAAAAAATGGTTAAGAAACACCAGAAGAGCTTTCCTTTGGCAGAAAGACGTCGCTTTTCTACTAACGAACGTTAAGGTTTCTTCACTATAATTCCAGTCGAATCGGTGAATGAACGTAGCAAACGTATATAAAATGCAATAACTACAGTATGTATCGTACCAAATTAGCTACAACAGTTGTAGCTGAAGGAAACACGTAAAATGTGGCAATAACACGGCAAAAGCTATGAAACTATTTTCCAACAGAGACAGCTGAATCACGAATGGCAAGAATCGTCAAAACTTTGCTTTTTTAAGCTAAAGTAATTACACTGAACATAATATGCACGTTTAAAGAAGACGTATGAGGTGTTAAACTGTGCGAATCACTGGACTCCACACAGAATTTATACGCGTCAAAAAAACTGCCTGTCATAGTAAGAAAAAACCATAATAGAAATTTATTATTCTGTTATGTTTATAGCCTACTTTCAGCGAAGTAAGATTGAAATATACACATATTCGTAAGTATTTGTTCAAGACCAATGAAGCAGTGAAATTGACTTTCATTAATTTCCGTATCAATTTATGTCTTGATATTTTACTAATGCTTGCAACGCAAAAATTGTACTACCATACCTGCCAACTTTTAAAAAGGACTATCAGTAAAACTCACGTGCCGCAAAAATTCTGCAGATTAATTTTCATATAGTCCCACTTGACAAAAATAATGATTTATCAGGGTTACAAAAAGCAATATGAAATCGTATGGTATCTACTTACGTCATAGGCCATTGTTCTAGTGGACATTAACAATCAACAATAATTCCACGTTAAATTGCAGTAGGGGCGGTGAATATTGATTTAGAGCACACAAAATAGGACTCTGATAAATTAAGCAGATATGATATAGCTGAAAAAGGTTTTACACAATAAAACTTGTTTAAAGTAACAGAGGCACGAAATCATAACTCACACTGCAAATGATATGCTAGTTCTTCAATTGTCTCATTTTCTCTTGCATACAAGAAAAACTTTACTAAGAAAAAAAGGAATGGAAGAAAACTTCAATTTTGTC
Source organism: Locusta migratoria (assembly GCA_026315105.1). Classification (NCBI taxonomy): domain Eukaryota; kingdom Metazoa; phylum Arthropoda; class Insecta; order Orthoptera; family Acrididae; genus Locusta; species Locusta migratoria. Next base: position 124,580,524 of record CM048753.1, read on the forward strand.
TCACCTTGGGTGCAAACGTAATTATGTAGTCACAGGCGGTACGTAAAGAAGTACTTCCTCATTGATGAAAAGAAATGGTATTTATTTGTATTCTGGAAATCGATAAGTATGTTCTAGGTCTGAATACCAATAACTAAAACTCATCATCACTTCTTTGAATTTGCAGAGCAGAGCCCGTCGACACCTGAAAGTCACATAAGACTTGAACGTATCTTCGACCCATGCAAACAATCTATTGTACATATGTGGTGTGATTATCGAATGTTAACGTTTCAATTTTTTTGTGCGTCAAGTCGTAAAATAACACCGACCATCCGTAAAACCGTAAAATGATGCAATTTCCGTAGATTTTACGGATAAACCGTAAAAGTTGGCAGGTATGTACTACCTATTTCGTTGAGTACGTACAAAAGTAATTACAAACAAACATCACAACTTTGATGGCTTTCCCACCGCCAGGAGCGCTAGTGTCGTCGCAGCTGTCACTTGGTAACAACTTTTACAGCAGTGAGTGTCGCGACTGTATGTTAAACTGTGATTCAACCATCAACACCAGGACCTGTGGAACGTTTCCTTCTATCCACTGCTGCTAGCCGCCATCTGTTGTCGCTATTATTTGGTATATTTTTCGTAATTCCGGTAAATATCTGATATTTTTCCTTCTGAAATTTACATTCTGGCCTTTGATCAGTCACTCAGTGAAGGTGGCTCAAGAGTAGTCATGAGGTTATCCGATGGCAAGAAACAGCAACAATGCTTATTTCTTCACAACCGCATTCTTCAAAAACGGTCGCCGCAAATTGTAACTTTAACATCAAACTGCTGACAAATTCGATATCATCGATAGTAGTTTTTAAAACTTATTTTGGGCTGATATTTCAAATGAAAAATAACATTCTAAGAATTTATTCTTTAGAATACTGTACAACAATAAAAGAAAGAACTGTCTTCAAGTATGGTATTTAAATTCTCTTCCTTTAGTCTTGTTTAAAACATTACAATCACGTATTAAAAAAAAAAAAAAAAAAAAAAAAAAACCAAGGGTATTTTAAAGGCTTCTCCTTCAAGCTGTTGCTTTTTTTTTCATTCATTTATTTCTCCTGCCTTGGAGAAAACCCTTTCAGCAATAAAGGAAGTCGCTGGACAGCACAAATATTTGTTGGCCATTACAGGCAACAAGCTATAAGATTTTGCCCAACATTCTAAACAGTCATGCTTGTCAATTACAGGTTTTTGAAAGTTCTCTATTGAAGTAGATTAATTGTGGAATCACTGAAAAGTGAATGACGTTACGCTCTTGCGCAATGGTGCGCGCGGCCGTTCGCCGTCGGGGGTTCGAGTCCCCCTAGAGCATGAGTGTATGTAGTCCTTAAGTTACTTTCAGTAGTTTGTAAGCTACTGACTAATTAGTACGCAGTTGAGTCCGTTAGATTTTCAAACATTTAATTTTGAACGTAGTATTCAGTACTGACAAACGCTTAAGAAATCTATATGTCCGTTTCCTCTACTAACTGCATTGTATTAAAATTGCCTTACATGTAAGTCTGCTCCGACATTTGAAAATGAGAATCTGCATAAATGCGTATTAATGAATTATTTTTTACCATCAGCATCTGATCGGTACGAGAGGTGCATAACCGAGAGTTACCATCCAAACAAGTACCTGTTGTTTCAGTCAATTTCAGAACGAGTTAACTTCCTTGTTTCAGTACGGAAACTTCCAGTTCCACACGCCACATCACTGACTCGCGATGTGGCAGGCGGCACTTCCAGCAGTCTATTCTGAGCAGAAAATCTCTCGCGTGAAACCTTCACGCCCGGTGGGGGCAGCCACGCAAGCCGTCACATATCTGCTTAGGCTGTGGTCACAGTGGCTCCGATATCGGTGGATTTTACCGACGACAGACATCGGCGGAAAACGGCCGATTTGTACTCTTCTATGAGCAGGGTCACAGTGTAGCCGATTTCATCGCCCGAACGTAGACACTTCGGACGACAGTCTGAATTTCAAATCAGTTTGTTTTCTTCGGTCACATCGTACGACGTTCTCACATGCTAGACATGGACAGTGAGAAACTGATATGCTTAGTGAAAGATTGTGGCACCCAGAAGGCGATAAACATCACAATCGGCATATAATTCGGAATCTATTGTCTGATATAGTTTATTGCAGGGCCGCTCAAAGTGCATGCACCGGCGCATCGCACAGTGCAGAAGACGGCTACGCTGTGTTGACGGCAGTGCAAACCCCCCCCCCCCCCCCGCCCACTCCTCGGCTTTGCGCCGCTTCTCTCTTTCCTTACGCTTGCGTTGCCTGTCTCGACCTTTTCAAAACTTTTACCCTGTTTTCTTCTTCATTGCTAAATACTTATGTACACTAGGCGGAGATCTTATTTTGGTGGAACACGAATACCGGTATAAAATAGATTTAAATAATATTAATAACTAATGATAATTTTAAATTTGGTTTCAACACAAATTTCTCTCTTCTATGTACTCTTTTTTTTTATTTTCAATTATGATACTAAGATCTGGAACAAGAGATCGGCTGACGGCATTTTTGAAATTACTATTAGAAATACTTGCACGCAATCTAGTTTTCGTACAAGACAAAACAGAAAAAAAACTTTCACATACAGATGTAGAGCCAAACATAGAAATAATCTTCGCTGCTTCTCTGTGTAACTTGGGAAATTCTTCCTTCGAGAAATTCTGGTAGAACTGGAGCACACCTTTTGTGTTGTAAAACAAATCCTTTCGGTGAACATCGGTTTGCAAATCAATCAGTTCGAAATGTAAATCTCGTTTGTAGATACAGAATTCTCTTCTGCAAGAGTTTTCACCTTCCGCAATTCTTCCTCTCTGGCATCCCCTGTGATATCACTATACTTTTCTGTATGCAATTTGCTGTAGTGTCTTTCAATAGACCATTTTCTGACACACGTAATTAGTGTACCGCAGATTAGACATTTGGCTTTATCGTCACAACGAACAAAAAAGTAAGAGTTCACATTCCGGTTTAAATTGACTTTCGGGAAAATTTACTTTTTTTTTTGAGCAGGTGGTTCCATTATTGTAGTAATTGTCTTGCCCTTAAGCCAATGTTGACTAAGCCGTCTGGCAGCGCATTCGGCACCGTACAGCGACGGCCTCACCCAGCAAGCCGAGTTGAGGCGAAGTATGCCGAGTTGAACCGATGCACTGTGCAAACACACACTGCACCTCGCTTTGCACGCGTGCGGTATTCCGTGTTTGTGCGGCCCTGGTTTATTGGAAACCCCAGGTTGGTTCTATTCGGGATTGTGGCTTATCTTAATGTTATTGTAGTGGCTCTCTTACAGTGTTTTGCACTGTGATAATCGGGAATTAGCTGTCCACGAATTCTTACTGGTTCTGACGTTCTTTAACAAGGTGATGAGTGTTCTATGAAGTGACCTGCAAATGTGGTGCAGGCCTACGTGTGCTTCCGCTTTTCAGCGAATTCTGTTTTCAAAATTCTTAATTTCACACTAGTCTTTCACAAATATATTGAATGACAGTCATTGAAGTTCAATGTACGGTACCTTCATTTCTTTCGTCATAACCTGATGTTTCTGGGTGGCCTATAACTGTGTTCATGGATTTAAATACTGAAAAACTGCATCCATTATGTATTTTTATGCTTAGCACAACGCATTCCGAGAATTTTTCTTGCTCTTTAGTGCATCTCTTTACATAAATACATCGTGACGTTTCCATTTTTTTTTTTTTTTTTTTTTTGTGGTTTTAGGGCGCACAACTTCTATGGTCATTAGCGCCCAGCCAAGAACTATCAGACTATCAGAACATCAACAAGAGGCTAAAAACGAAAGATAAAAGACAATTAAAAGAGTTAAATATCCTTGGATAAGTTGGCCAAGTTGATAAAACGCAAAACTCGAGCAGCTGCTCGTGTGTCATCAGCTAAAATTTCCTCCAGAGTAGACGGAAAGTGAAGGGCTGCACGGAGATAATTAAAATTAACACAAGTCAGTAAAACATGTCGCACTGTCAGCAGTTCACCGCAGGAGCATAGCGGTGCAGGTTCGGCGGATAGCAAGTGACGGTGGCTGAAACGGCAATGACCGATCCGCAACCGAGCCAGGATGACCTCCTCCCGCCGAGAGGGGCGTGAGGATGTCCTCCAAGCGGTCGGGATCGGTTTGACAGTTCGCAATTTATTGTTGTACAGTGAAAGCCACACACTGTGCCATTGCGACACGATACTCCGGCGAAGAGCCCGTTGAACATCGTCCGATGGGACGCAAAAGGTAGCCATGCGAGGCAAAAGAGCTGCTGCCTTGGCTGCTGTGTCGGCGGCCTCATTCCCGGGCACACCCACATGGCCAGGGACCCACAGGAAAGAAACGTGACAGCTGTCATCCGCCAGCAACTGGAGGGAGCGTTGGATCCGATACACGAGAGGATGGTTCGAGAAAGGGTCCTTAAGACTCTGCAGGGCACTAAGGGAGTCAGAACATATGGCATAGAAAGGGTGGCGGTGGCGGCAGGTATACAAAACGGCCTGGTGGAGGGCGAAAAGCTCAGCCGTGAAGTTAGAGCACCGGTCAGGGAGCTTGTATTGGAAACGGTTGTCCCCGACGACGAAGGCAGATCCGACACCGGCAGTGCTCTTGGAACCATCAGTGTAAATAAAAACGGCATTATCGAACCGCGAACGGAGTTCGACAAGCCTCGAGCGGAATACCAAATCCGGAGTGCTCTCCTTGGGGAGCGAACTAAGTTCGAGGTGTGTGTGAACCTGGGCCTGATGCCACGGTGGCAATGGGCTTTCGCTCAACCGAAGGGTGGAAGGAAGGGTAAAATCGAGCCGCTGTAGCAGGCGGCGAAACCGAACTCCCGGTGGAAGCAAGGCAATCGCAGACAACCGATATTGGCGATCGAGTGAGTCGTCAAAAAATAATCTGTAAGATGGATGGTTGGGCATCGACCGTAGGCGGCATGCGTACCGACACAAGAGTATGTCACGTCGATTGGTCAAGGGTAATACAGCAGCCTCGGCATACATACTTTCAACAGGGCTGGTATAAAATGCACCGGTCGCCAGACGTAATCCACGATGGTGGATAGAGTTGAGACGGCGGAGAATCGACGGCCGTGCAGAAGAGTATACAAGGCTTCCGTAGTCGAGCTTCGACTGAACAATGGCCTGGTAAAGGTGAAGCTGGACGGTACGATCCGCTCCCCATGACGTGCCACTGAGGACACGAAGAACGTTAAGGGATCGGGCACAACGGGCAGCCAGGTAGGACACGTGTGTGGACCAGCAAAGTTTCCGATCCAACATGAGTCCCAAGAATTTCGTAGTCTCCACGAAAGGGAGAGCAACAGGGCCGAGACGTAGAGAAGGTGGAAGAAATTCCTTGTATCTCCAGAAATTTATACACACAGTTTTCTCAGTGGAGAATCGGAAGCCGTTTGCAATGCTCCAGGAATACAGACGGTCAAGACAGCGTTGGAGAGAACGCTCCAAGAGACACGTCCGCTGGGCGCTACAATAAATTGCGAAATCGTCAACAAAAAGAGATCCGGAGACGTCGGCTGAAAGGCAGTCCACGATCGGATTGATTGCAATGGCAAAGAGCGCCACACTCAAGACGGAGCCCTGTGGTACCCCATTCTCCTGGCAAAAGGTATCTGAAAAAACAGAGCCCACCCGTACCCGGAACTTGCGATCCGCCAAAAACGCTTGAATGAAAAGAGGAAGGCGGCCCCGAAGGCCCCATGTGTGCAATGTGCGGAGAATGCCCGCTCTCCAACAGGTATCGTATGCCTTCTCCAAGTCGAAGAACACGGCTACTGTTTGACGCTTCATCAGAAAGTTGTTCATAATGAAGGTCGACAACGTAACGAGGTGGTCAGCAGCAGAGCGGTGTCGACCAAAACCGCATTGGATATTAGTCAGGAGGCGGCGAGATTCGAGGAGCCAGACCAACCGAGCGTTAACCATGCGTTCCATCACCTTACAGACGCAGCTCGTCAGAGAAATGGGACGATAACTGGAAGGAAGGTGTTTGTCCTTCCCTGGTTTGGGGATGGGGACAACAATGGCTTCACGCCAACTTGTGGGAACATGACCTTCAGTCCATATGCGATTGTAGGTACTAAGAAGAAAGCACTTGCCCGCTGGAGAGAGGTTCTTCAGCATTTCAATGTGAATGGAATCGGGCCCGGGAGCAGAAGACCGGGACAGGGCGAGAGCACGATCTAGCTCCTGCATGGTGAAGGCGACGTTATAATTTTCCCGATTAAAAGAGCGGAAAGAAGGCGGCCGTGCCTCCTCTACCTGTTTGCGAGGGAGAAAGGCAGGGTGGTAATGGGCAGAGCTCGAAACCTCCGCAAAGAAACGACCCAATGCGTTTGAAACATCAGCTGGGTCCACGAGGACCGCGTTCTCCACGGTCAGGCCAGGAATCGGGGAGTGGACCTTGATGCCGGACAAACGGCGTAGGCCACCCCAGACAACCGTGGAGGGAGTAAAACGGTTAAAAGAACTAGTAAAAGCTGTCCAGCAAGCTTTCTTGCTGTCGTTTATGATACGACGGCACTGCGCTCTCATACGTTTGTAATTGATGCAATTCTCCAAAGTTGGGTGGCGGCGGAAGGTGCGTAAGGCACGGCGTCGGGCTCGAAGCGCGTCGCGGCAGGCTGCAGTCCACCAAGGGACCTGCACACGACGTGGAGAAGAGGATGTACGAGGTATGGAACGTTCAGCAGCGGTGAGATAACCTCTGTGAGGTATTCGACCTGACTGTCACAGTTGGGAAAATGCTGATTGTGAAAAACAGCCATGGAAGAATAAAGCCCCCAGTCGGCTTTAGAAATGTTCCAACTGGTGGGACGTGGAGATGGGGAATGATGTAGGAAGTGGATGATACAAGGGAAATGGTCACTCGAGTACGTGTCAGAAAGTGCATACCACTCAAACCGACCGGCAACCTGAGGAGTGCATATTGCGAGGTCTATATGGGAATAAGTGTGTATTGTGTCAGAAAGGAAGGTCGGTGCACCGGTGTTGAGGCAGACAAGATCGAGGTGTTGGAGAAGGTCCACCAAAAGGGAGCCTCTCGGACAAGGTGCCGGAGAGCCCCATAGGGGGTGGTGGGCATTAAAGTCGCCTACCAACACGAAAGGTGAAGGGAGCTGGTCAACAAGGTTTAGCACATCTGCCCTAGTAAGGGCAGATGACGATGGCGAATATATATTACAGAGGGAGAAGGTAAATGTGGATAGGGTGATGCGGACGGCAACTGCCTGTAGGTGAGTGTGCAAGGAAATGGGATGGAAATAGACGTCGTCTCGAAGGAACATCAGAACCCCTCCATGGGCTGGGACACCTTCCACGGGTGGCAGGTCGAACCGCACAGAGGTGTAGTGTGGAAAGTCTGCACGATCACGTGGACGCAACTTAGTTTCCTGGAGGCACACTAGAAGCGGGCAGTGCAATCGAAGGAGTAGTTTCAACTCCTCCCGATTAGAACGAATGCCGCGAATGTTCCATTGAAGGAGCGCCATGATAAAAATGAGAGAAGAAATAAGGATAAAAACCAAGTAGCGAGCGGGGTCACCTCGACTGCCGCTGAGGACCGGATTTCGAGGGAGCACTGCTATCGCTGTCTGGGGGCAAAGGGTCATGTTCCATTGGTTCGACCGACGCGCCTGCCACCTCCCCGAGTTGATCGGGAGGGGCAGTTTCCACCGCCGGTAAAGGGCCGGGCGCCCGGCAAACGGAGCGTCCCGGTGAAACAGAAGACGGCCGAGGCCGGCAACTGTTGGACGGCGCGACAGATGGGTCACGCCTCGGCGGGGAAGGAGAGGAACTCTGTTTCTTGTCAGCTCTTCTGGAAGAGTGACGGCGGGAAGAGGCAGTTGACGGTTGGGAAGCCTGAGAACGCAGAAAATCCTCACGGACGGGTCCCTTTTTCAAGGTCCGGGCATCTTGTTTAGGTGCTCGCGGTTTACTAGAGTTTGACGAAGACTGTACCCTAGAAGCAGCAGGAGGAAGCGGGGACGTGGAACGGGCAATCTTCGGGCTGGCGGATCGCACAACTGTGTCAGCGAAAGTCAAGTCACATGTCTGGGTGCTGGAATCCTTGGTAGGTCGAGTTGAGGTGAGTACCTTACTGTATGTACCCGCTGGGAGGACAGTGGGCTTTCGACTCGCCAACAACTTTCGAGCGGCAGATGTTGATACCTTCTCCGTAACCCGAATTTGCTGGATGACTTTCTCATCCTTGTATACAGGGCAGTCGCGAGAGGAAGCCGCATGGTCACCGTTGCAGTTTAGGCAGTGAGGGGACGGAGGTGGGCAATCCCCCTCATGGGCGTCCCTACCACAAGTGACACACTTTGCTGCATTTGGGCAATGTTCACGGGTATGGTTGTACCTGTGGCACTGAAAACAGCGCGTTGGGTTAGGTACATAAGGTCGGACGGAGATGACTTCATACCCTGCTTTGACCTTCGACGGGAGGTCAACTCTGTCGAACGTCAAGAACACAGTACGAGTCGGTGTCAATTGGTTATCGACCTTTTTCATCACCCTGTGGACGGCTGTCACACCCTGATCGGACATATACGATTGGATGTCTTCATCAGACAACCCGTCAAGGGATCTCGTAAAAACTACCCCCCGTGACGAGTTGAGTGTGCGGTGCGCTTCTACCTTAACTGGAAACGTGTGCAACAACGTAGTACGTATCAGTTTTTGGGCTTGGAAGGCACTTTCCACTTCCAGCAACAATGTGCCGTTGCGCTGACGTGAACAGGTTTTAACAGGGCCAGCAATTGCATCTACACCTTTCTGTATAACGAAAGGATTGACAGAATTGAAATCCTTTCCGTCGGTGCGAGAGACAACCAGAAATTTAGGTACATTAGGCAGAGTCTTTTTAGGCTGAGGCGAGTCTAACTTACGTTTGTGGGTCAACGTCATGAAAGAAGATAAGGAGGAAGTCATCGCGGAAGTGTCCCCCGTGATTACCGGCGTCTCCGATGGCGCGCTCCTTCCTAGTGGGAGCCCTCTCCGAGGGCTTACCCGCCTTAGGTGATTGTTCACACCTCAGGTCACACCTCCCGAGAACTGACGGAGGGACCAATCGGCACGTTCGGAAGGTACCAGCTCGGGTAATCACCCCTCCCTGGGCCTGGCCTTTACCAGGGGGTACGTACGTGCCCTACTTGTCTACCCGGGGCGGGGAATTACGCGTTACCCCCGTCACCTGCTACGCACGATAATGCGTGGGTCGGCCTTCAGACACGCACAGGGAGGAAAAGAAGAAGAGGATAGGAAATGAAGAGAAAGAAGGAAGAAGTGTCTCAAACGCCGAAGCGGAGACTAATGAGGAGAAGAAGGCTAGGAGAGTACAAGGAGAGAAAGACAGAAAACAAAGGGTAAGAAAGGAAGGAACGAAGGAAGAAAAACCACAACAAGAACCACCGTAGCTCACGAAATACGCCCGTCTCCGGGCGAAGGCATAAACCGGGGGGGACAGTGAAGCAGCCTGGGGCAGAAGAAAGGCTGCTCCGGCTCGGGGCCCCGTGCGCGCCACACACGTACCCACAAAAGAACTGTGGGCCCCCTGGGGGGACGTTTCCATGTGTGATTTTATGCAGCTCTTGCACAAATGTAATCTTTTTGAGGTTACTGTTATGAGGGAAACCGTAGCATACATAAAATCCTGACAACTTTTTTACATGCTAAATAGTACGCCTGTCTATACTTGCAGGTATTGTGCCTGCTCCATTAAACTGGATATCAACACAAAAATCGTCACACTGGTTTTTGTACACAGGTAGGTCTAAGATACGATTATTATGATGCATATTCTGAGTAATGAATGAGGCACAATACGTTTAAGCAGTCAGAAAAAACTGTCGTATCTAACATTACGATAAAAGATTTATTCTGGCCGATTTTTCGAACTTATGTAGCTAACGTAAAAGAGAGAACTGCAGTGCAAGTGTCAGGAAATCACACATAGAAACGTCGAAAAATTATGGTACTTATGTGAACAAATGCACTAGAAGATGCGAATAAATCCTAACTGGTGTAGTTTTTCATTATTTAAAGCATGGAGGTTAACTGGTGTACGCCTGTACAACTTCCAATAAATTCAGCAAAACTGTAATATTGCTGGTCAGTGACACCACGAAATATCAAGTATGTAACAGACATTTCTCCTTTTACCGGTACCTCACATGTTCGTAAAGATTGTTTGGGAGTAGCAGTAACAGAACAGTACACAATCCTCGCCACTTTCATCTTTCCAGAAAGGTGTAGCTCATTCGTCTGCATTCTAAGTCTTCATTAACAACAAAAGCCGCATTGTAGTACTAATTTCGAAGCATAAAAATGTCGGTGGAATCCATTGCACCCCAGGAAATTGAAATCTAATATTTCAGACACAGCATACATTCAAACCTAAGCTAACTTTCTCCTTTAACCGGACCAAGTGACGAACTGTATCGGATGCAGTGTGATCACAGCGTCGGTCGATGTTTTCAGTCGAACTGTCGACGGCGGTCTGTCGTACAGTCGCGACACTCACTGCTGTGAAAGTTGTTACTGACAGTTGCAGCGACACTAGCGCTCCTAGCGGTGGGCAAGCCGCCGTAGGAGTGATGTTTGTATATAATTTGTGTACGTAATTAACGAAATAGTTGGTATAGTTTTTGCGTTACAAGCACTAGTAAAATATTAAGAGATACATAATACGGACATTAATGTAGAAAGAGCCGAATTTAATTGATTATCAGGTGTAATGATCAACTTCGTCATGAACAAATACTTACGAATATGGATTATTTTGCAGCTTATTCCGCTGAAATAAAGTAGAATATAAACATAAGAGAAACAAATTTCTATTACGGTGTGTTCTTATGACAAGAGTGTTTTTTTTTTTTGACACGTATCAGTTCGGTGTGTAGTCTAATAATTTGCACAGTTTTAGGCTTCACTCGTCTTTCTGATAAGCGCATATTCGTTTGAGTGTCATTACGTTAGCTGAAGAAGACAATGTCTAAGATTCTTGTATGAGGTTCAGTTGTAGCAACAAATTGTGGAATTGGGATCTTTTTTGTTGAAAAGAGATTGATTGCTTTTTCCGTTTTCCTGCCGGGTCTGTTACGTTTTTCCTTCAGCTACAGCTGTGGTGGCTGCTTTGGTATGTTTATTGTAGTTATTGCGTTCTATATGCGTTTCTTACGTTCCAACCTCTCAGATTTTACTGGAATTATTGTGAAGAAGCCTTAATGTTACCGAGTAGAAAAGCAACGTCTTTCTGCCAGTCAGGTCGTCTTTTGTTTCTTAGCCATTTCTTATTTTTAATAGAAAATAGTATTATTCATCAAAAGCCTGTAGGTTACAAGATAATTGTAAATAAATTGTCATGAAATGTACCTTTTCTTACCTCATCAGGGATCTTAATGAACCTTATAGACAAAGGTGGAGCTAATTTTAAATTACCTATTTTTATGGCACTACATACGTTCCCTAGGGCGAAAAGTCTAAAAATCAATACAAACTATACTATTCGCACTCATCCAATACCGTATTCAGAAAAATAGCTTCCCGGCCGCTTGGAGCGCTGCTGTCGTAGTGTATAACAAAAATGTGCGGAAGTGTCGTGACACTGAACACGGCCTTAGACCGCGCGAGAAGAGCGTCTAATTTAACCCTCCGTCGGGCGCAGTCGGCCTCACAGGCCAGCAACACTCTTTTTTGATTCCCGTGCTTAACAGTGGTGGCCCAGCGGCCCGCCTCTCCGTTTACTCGCGTAACTTTGGGAACCTCACACAGTGCCGATCCGCAGGCTGCCGTCGATTTCCACGCGGATCACGGGGAACTCGTTGGGCCTCACAGGCCGTCTGCGCCCGACTACGTTATAGTTTTTAAGGTGAGATTTTTCAAGATATTTTTATTTAATTACTTCATTTCAATCAAAATAAGTCTGTCCTCTGTGATTTTCACCGTTACCTTCAGAAAAAAAGAAGACTTTGATGACACTGGCCCTTCAGACTGAGTGCGCCTGATCGAGTTCTAATTTCAGTTTTTCTTTCTTTTCCTACGTTATCACATCCATATTTTCTGCTGAAATCTCCAGAAAAGTATATTATGCATCTAAGCCAATGATCTTGTGGAAATAATGCGCCTCCTCGAGGACGAAACTGCTGAAGATCGAGCCGCACTCGAAGACTTAGTCGATGAGAGAGACACCCACTCTCAGGATGAGGTAGGAGAAGGCAAGGAGGACTCAGCAACTGAAGTTTAGGGAACAGCTCGTGAATATGAAGAAGAGAAGAAAATAAGTGAGGAGTTTTTATTTTGGAAACGATAAGACGAAGTAGTCTAAGTAGATACCTTCTACTATTCATAGTGTGAAGAGTCACAGCATTATTACACAACATCCAGTGTAAAAGATATTGCTACAAATGACGCCACCAATTGCAAAACCTTGTGTCATCAACTTCTAACTGGACAATTTAGCCTGTGTATGCTATGAATATATGTGGAATGTCGATTCGGCTGCAAACTCGACTGAAAATTTTTTTGCCCCACTAGGAACGGGAAAGTTCTCCCACATTACCTCCCAAATGGCTAAAACGTCGACCATGCGTGGCTGAAACAAGAGTTAGGAGGATGAAGAATCACGAATGTTCAGCTTATCAAATCTGCTTGAGCGACGTATTAGTTCTGTGCCATACCTGTGTTTCAGCTGTTGATTTGGGAGCTATTGCATCGGTTTTTGGCTGTAAATGTGGCGAGAAAAGATGATTCCATGTCAGAATAGACTGCCTAATGTCCTTTAAAAATAACTTCATTACTTTTATGGATGTCTGTTCGACCAATTTTTAATGCTCTTTGTGGGAAATTGGTAATTTTCGTCACTTTAAGGTGTATTGTGTTCAATAAATCCATTTTTATGCTTTAAGTTTGCTGTAATTCCTTCCTTTAGATCCTCTTCAAGACTAGCCAACACGCATTTTGAATTTGATTTAACTTGGCGGAGCTAGTCCACAAAATATGTGGGTGGCCTCTCAGGCCGGGTGCGCCTGATTTTGTTTCATCTGGAGGGGCGCCCGACGGAGGGTTAAAACGATGCAGATTCAGTGAAAATGCGGGATAGCGGGTGCAGCCGCGGCAGCAGCCAAGTAGGGCCCGGCTATATATATACACCACTGCAGCTGGCGCCAAGCCCGCCCGCCTGCACCGCTTCTGCCATCAAACCACCCTCGCCACGGCCAGTCCAGAAATCTCACGTTCCAATCTTCAACTAGATGACAGGACGTGCTCCTTGCGTACGGTCTGTTAACCACGACTTAAAACTTCTCAGGTCATTAGCGCCTAGATCGGAACAGATTCGCTAGATCTCGAAAAAAATTAACTACCAGATAGAGTATCAAGAGAAGGCTAAAAACTAAAGAAAAACAAAAGGGTTAAATATCCTTCGATAAGTTGGCCAATTTGATAAAACGCGAAACTCTAGCAGCTGCTCGTGTGTCATCAGCTAAAATTTCCTCCAGAGTAGACGGAAAGTGAAGGGCTACACGGAGATGATTAAAATTAACGCAAGTCAGTAAGACATGTCGCACTGTCAGCAGTTCACCGCAGGAGCATAGCGGAGCAGGATCGGCGGTTAGCAAATGACGGTGGCTGAAACGGCAGTGACCGATCCGCAACCGGGCCAGGATGACCACCTCTCGCCGAGAGGGGCGTGAGGAGGTCCTCCAAGCGGTCGGGATCGGTTTTACAGTTCGCAATTTATTGTTGTACATTGAAAACCACGCAGTGTGCCATTGCGACACGATACTCCGGCGAAGAGCCCGTTGAACATCGTCCGATGGGACGCAAAAGGTAGCCATGCGAGGCAAAAGAGCTGCGGCCTTGGCTGCTATGTCGACGTGTCTCATTCCCGGGCACACCCACGTGGCCAGGGACCCACAGGAAAAACCTGACAGCTGTCATCTGCTAGCAACTGGAGGGAGCGTTGGATCCGATACACGAGAGGATGGTTCGAGAAAGGGTCCTTAAGACTCTGCAGGGCACTAAGGGAGTCCGAACATACGGCATAGAAAGGTTGGCGGTGGCGGCAGGTATACAAGACGGCCTGGTGGAGGGCATCAGTAGTGAGCTTCTTGATGCGGTCGCGTCGTTCAAATATCTAGGCGTAACATTGCAGAGCGATATGAAATGGAACGAGCATGTAAGGACAGTTGTAAGGCAGTTCGGTTTATTGGGACAATTTTGGGAAGATGTACTTCACCTGTAAAGGACACCGCGTATAAAACGCTTGTACGACCACGTCTTGAGTATTGCTCAAGTATTTGGGACCCGCAGCAGATCGGTTTGAAGGAAGACATAGAGGCGGTTCAGAGGCGAGCAGCTAGATTTGTTACCGGTAGGTTCGACCAATGCGCGAGTGTCACGGAAATGCTCCGGCAACTCAATTGGGGATCGCTGGAAGAAAGACGACGTTCTTTTCGTGAATTTCTGTTAAACTTAGACGGCCGGAATTTGAAGCTGAGTGTAGTACGATCTTGCTGCCGCCTACTTACATTTCGCATGGTGATCACAAAGACAAGATAAGAGAAATTAGGGCTCTTACGGAGGCATATAGGCATTCTTTTTTTCCTCGTTCAATTTGGGAGTGGAATAGGAAAGGAAATGCCTAGTAGTGGTACAGTGTACCCTCCGCCACGCACCTTACGGTGAATTGCGGAATATGTATGTAGAAAAAGCTCAGCCGTGAAAATCGAGCACCGGTCAGGGAGCTTGTATTGGAAACGGCTGTCCCCGACGACAAAGGCAGATCCGACACCGTCATTGCTCTTGGAACCATCAGTGTAGATAAATATGGCATTATCGAACCGCGAACGGAGTTCGACAAGCCTCGAGAGGTATACCAAATCCTGAGTGCTCTCCTTGGGCAGCGAACTAAGTTCAAGGTGGGTGTGAACCTGGGCCTGATGTCACGGTGGCAATGGGCTCGCTCAACCGAAAGGTGGAACGACTTTTAAAAATATCGGGAATCAGATAAATCTGACATTTAGAGAATACTATTAGGCCCTATCTTTATATAAAAAAACTGACGTTTGTGCCTATATCTCATTCTGCAGCCAAAACTACACGTCGCAAACGAATAATGCATGTGGTAGTACGTAGATGATAATGGTAAGGGGGTGGAAGATATGGGAGTTTAACGTTACCGACTAATATAACATTCTTTGTCTGGGTGTCAATATTTTGCTCTTCAACAATAACAACACAATGGGGCACGAACGATTTCTCAGTATTTTTGTACAAAGTCTCCCGTTTTACACCATAGTTCCGTGTCGACAGCTATAAGAGGGTGGAAGATAGTGGTTTTAAGTCCTCAGCTTATATAAAATTCTCTCTGAAGACCCGCGATGGCATATAACCTCTTTGCTATTACAGTGTACAGCGAAACGTGATACGCATTTAGTGTTTCTGCAACTAGCGTACGAATGAAGAAAAATAAGTGCATATTGCAGTTTGAAAAGTACAACTACCAAGAAAGATGCCAGAGCGTAATAAATTTCGCGTTCTCGATCAGTCTAAAACACAAAACGGCGCTGAAAAGTGAATCTTCAGAGGACAGAAACTTTAAATTTTTTAGACGTTTATCCTGTCCTGTAGGGTCAGCGATATTTCGATATTCCCATCCCTAAGGGAACTGGAAAATTTGAATCAGTTCAAATACCTGGGATGTTTTATCACAAAGGATGCACACTGCACCAACGAAATCCGAGCAAGAATCATGGCCAAAGCTGCTTTCAATAAGAGGAGCAAGTTGGGCTTGGCATTAAGGAAGAAACTGGTAAAATGCTACATTTGGACCATTGCACTGTATGGAGCAGAGACGTGGACCATGAGAAAGAAGGAGAAAAATAATTAGCTTTGAAATATGGTGCTGGAGGAGAATGGAAAAGAAATGGACAGATCACATGAAAAATGATTTACTGAGAAGAGTAGGAGAGAAGTATTCTGCATACAATACTACAGAGAAAGGCCAACTGGATTGGACACGTACTTAGACACGAGGGACTCCTACACTATGTCATCGAAGGGAACATCAGAGGAAACACCGGACGAGGAAGAAATCAACATCTGGACGACATGAAAGATGGAAGGCGATACAACAGACTGAAGGAAGAAATTTAAGACAGGGAACAATGGTATCAGAAATACTTTTAAGACATGTACCTGTGCCGGCCGCGGTGGCCGAGGAGACTGAGGCGCTCCAGTCACGGTCTGCGTGGCCACTACGGTCGGAGGTTCGAATCCCCCTCGGGCATGGATATTTGTGCCGTCCTTAGTATCAGGTAGTTGGTAAGTAGTTTGTAAGTTTAGGGACTGATGGCCCCGTAGTGAAGTCCCATAAGCTTAACAAACATTTAACTTAACATGTTCCTGCCACTAGGTAGAATACTAAATAATAATAATAATAATAATTGAATTGGTGAGAAAAGGAATTTTTGGCATACCCTGACTAAAAGAAGGGATCACTTGGTAGGACACATTCTTAGACATGGGGGAATCGTAAATTTAGCATTGGAGGGAAGTGTGTGGGGGAAAAATCGCAGAGGGAGACCAAGAGACGCGTATAGTAAGCAGATTCAAGTGGATGTGGGTTGCCGTTCTTATGAGGAGATGAAAAGGCTTGCTCAGGATAGAGTAGGGTGGAGAGCTGCATCAAACCAGTCTCCGGACTGAAGACCATAACAACAACAACAAGAACAACAACAATTTCGTGTGGCTCATTGGCCTGGTGCAAGTCTTTCAATTGGACGCCACTTCGGCGACTTGCGTGTCCCTAGCCTACCCCAGTTATTCAACCGGGGAAAGGAAAGGAGACCTACAGCTTAACGTGGAATCTCAACCACGTGTCGTTTCTGGCGACTCCTCACAGCGATGAGAGGTGAAGGATGTGTTAAAATGCAGACTGAAAAAAATCAGAGGTCCGACCGGGTTTCGAACCCCCGACCTTCCGGTTTCCAGTCGAGCATTTTACGCCACGACCACCGAGCCCGACAATTATAATAATTGAGTGAGTAGGGGATGAACGTTTTTGAAAATACGTTGCTATTAAGGCAATTTTGAAGCAAGAAATACAAAACTTCGGGTTTAGATTTTTTATTGGAATTTTATAAACGTGTTTCGATATTTTTGGAACCTACCATTAAGTGGGTGAAATAGGGGAAAATCTTAAGGGTGCTACTGAGGCTACTTTGATGCTAGAAATGCGAAAATCTGGATTTGGAACCACGGTTAGAGGTGTCAGTGGTGCAAGTTGTCCGTTTGATAGCAGCGGGCGGCCGCATTCCGGAGCGGGCAGGGTGGCAACACTGCGCGGCTTCATCTGCCGACGCCGGCGGAGCAGCCGAGTCACGTCAACGTCACGTCGCCACACTTTACACTTCTGTTCAGGAGCAGGCTCTCCTTCAGATACCTAATCTTCCATTACACCATTTTCTCCTTGTAACTCCAGGGTTGCCATTTCAGAGTAACGACACACCGAAAGAGGTACCGAAAACTAGGTCTTAGTACGATTAACTGTAAAGTCAACAAAAAAAGTTGTGACTGGCGAGTACTGGTGCAAGAAAAAATCGCACTGGCGTGTTTTACGGCCCACTTTAGATTTGTAGTTTTATAAGTTTTTGCAAATATTTTGGACCAAAATAATAATCTAAATAATAAAATATTTATAACCGTGTCTGAAACCCGTATAGGCAAAAAATATTACGTACTGGCGGGTTCCGAACAACTGACCTTCAGCGTCACAGCCCAACACATTGCCCACTAAGCTACAGCTAACAAATTGCGTTCTATAATCTCATAACATTCATGGCCGTTGTTAACTGTTGCTAATATGGCATTTGTAGACACGAGATTATCATTTATCGTACGAAGCAGGACGTGTTTTCCCAATTTTCAGTGCGCCATTGTTTTGAAATAACGTGTAAGTTACAAGAAGAAAATCATAAAATACGCAACGCAAGATGGCGTATGCCAGAGAGAGTTCTGGGCGAGGAATGTCACGTGACATCTGCGAACGCCTGGTTTTCGTTAATGCAATGGAGGGTGTCAAAACTCCGTTATTTTTGCAAATCTCTCTCAAACAATATGAGATACGAAAAATACGTAAGGGAACAAAGTTTTAGAGAATTTTCTCCTCTACAAATTCGTTTATTCAATTTTCGCGTCAGATGAACGGTTTATTTGCAATTAAAATTACATTACAAACAGCGTTTTTTTTTTTTTTTTTTTTTTTTTTTTTTTTTTTTTTTTTTTTGTATTACTAACGTATTTCTTGTCCGAAAAATTTGAAAAAGGGACGTTCTGGTTTCTGGCAGCTTATGAGTGCAAAATTTGGTGATGGTCGGTTGACCTATTCGTCTTCAAAACAGGGAACACGTTACGGACAGACAGACATCCCAAAATCGCCGTTATTTTTGCAAATATATCTGAAACGATACGAGATATGAAAAAAACAGAGCAAAGTTTTAGAGAATTTTCTCTTCTACAAATTAGGTTATTCAATTTTCGTGTCAGATGCATGGTTAAGCCGTTATTTTCATTTAAATTTCGAGCTGTCAAAAGACGATCGCAAAGGCCCACCTTTAGTGTTACTACGGTAACCACTGTAGCGCAGTGTATTAAAGGCATGAAATTGTGGAGTTTATACATGTGGTCGGTCGTTCGCTTCCCACTACCGGCATTTTTTTAAATTTTTACTTAATTTACTTTGGCACCTAAAAAGTTTTCCGACACTTATTAAACAGAACTACGATCTGCGCTATTTCGATTTGGGTAGCTGTAAGGGCGTTCGTTCTTTCTTAAAAGTGTATTCTATTTTGTAAACATGCCCTAAATATGGATCAACTAATTGTGCACGTGGTCACACCTGCTCGTGAAATGTGGGCATACTATAACAATGGATGTTGCAAATGATACGGAAGTAATTTAAATACATGCACTAGCAAATAAATGAAATTCTCGAGTTCTGTGAAATACACTATTAACATACTTATTCCACAAACTGTGCGTAATCTGAGGATGTCCTGGTAAAGAGCCAAACGTGTCATTTAAATATATAAAACACCGTGCAACCAAGAAGGCTTTTCTTGCAAGATATTCAGTTATCCTCTAAGCAAGACAATTTTTTTTTCTACACTGCGTAATGTCCCTGATCCAAGAACATGAGGGATAAACAGTTCTGCATTTGAGACGAGTTTGTAGCTATTTGACACTGTTCGGTTGCATAATAAATAATTACAGCATGATTTTAAAGGACGAGGTTAGCCAAGAACCGAAGAACAAAATTGCTGCTGATGAAACGAACAGGTACTGCAACTACTTTGTTATGCCATGATTTTAAAGAATTTCATTCGCCATGAACGAGATATCAGTTTAAATTTTTGTGAGTGAACCGAGCAGCAATTAATCTACAATCTAGCTCGTCAAACGAACTTTGCTGTTTTCTACGAATATTTTGGTATTTTAAGGATGTTGCCGCGCGTTGAGAAATCACTACAATCGATACACGATCGGAAGAGCTAATTTACGTCACGGTGAACGCGGCTGAGAAGGCTGGCCGTGTAGAGCCACGACCAACACGTTCAGAGGGAAGAGGCCAATCTCTGGCTTAATGGCGCGGATGTTGCGCAACTCTTACGTCACAGCCCGGATACCTGGTGCGCGTCCAAGCCGCTGCCGCAGTCCAACTATCTGCTCTTCCTTCAACACTCCTGTCTCTCCTAACCTAATGTTACATTCGCAAAGTATTGCCCATAACGAAATAGCACAGTACGTAGCAAAATTAATGTCGGGGTTTTAAAGCTTTGCAAATGTTTTGCAGTGTCTTACCATTACAAATTTTACATCAAATGAACGACCAATTCGAACAGTTTGTTCTGCAAGTGTCCGTGCGCGTGATTGTCCATACCGACTGGTTAAACGACATAGTTCTCGACCACTGGATTTGCCGCAAGCGTTCAGATGACAGCTCGTCTCACATGGCGTCCACCTTCACCAGATATTACGCCTGGAGATGTTTACCTTTGGGGGTTTGTAAAGGATAGATGTGCCTGCCACCAGCTAAACGACTTACGACATAGGACTGAAACTGCAGTTACATCAACTACTCCAGACACACTGAGCAAGATTTCAAATTCTGCTATCAATTCGATATGTGCAGCCTTCTCCAATGTTATTCAATTTGTACATTGAACAAGCTATAAAGGAAAGCAAGGAGAAATTTGGAGAATGAATTAATGTTCAGGGGAAAGAAAAACGTTGCGTTTTGTCGACAACATAGTAATTGTGTCAGATACAGCAAAGGACCTGGAAGAGCAATTGAATGGAATGAACCGTGTGCTGAAAGGTCCATATAAGATGAAGAGCAAAACTAGGGTAATGGAGTGCAGTCTAAGAAAATCAAGTGATGCTGAAGGAATTAGATTGGGAAATGAAGCAATAAAGGAGGTAGATGAGTTGTTACTTGGGCAGTAAAATAACAAATGATGGTCGCAGTACAGAGGATATAAAATGCAGAATGGCAATGGGTAGAAAAGCGTTCTTGAAAAAGAAATTTGTTATCAAATATTGATTTAAGCCCAAGGAAGTCCTTTCTGAAGGCATTTGTACGGATTGTTGCCTTGTATGGGAGTGCAACGGACAATAAAAAGTGTGTACAGGAAGACGATTGAGGCTTTTGAAATGTGGTGCTACAGAAGAATGCTGAAGATTCGGTGGGTGGATCATGTAAAGAATGAGGAGGTACTGAACAGAATTGGGGATAAAAGGAATTTCTGGCATACCTTGACTAAAAGAAGGGATAGATTGGTGGGACACATTCTTAGACATCAAGGAATTGTGAATTTAGCATTAGAGGGAAGTGTGTGGGGTAAAAACCGCAGAGGAAGACCAAGAGATGGATACAGTAAGCAGATTCAGAGAGATGTAGGTTGCCATTCTTACGTGGTGTTGAAGAGGCTTGCTCAGGATAGGGTATTGTGGAGAGCTGCATCAAACCATTCTCCGTACTGAAGACAATTCATGTGCAGTGTGACAAAGGGCACTCAAATTTTACATTTTTAAGACAAACTGAGTTGCTCATTCATCTGACGTCTAATCTAATGGGAAGGTCACTAAGCAACTCACAGAAGCTTTAAAACCACAATATTTATTCAGTATGACCTGCATTAACTCTTGCCACAATGAATCTTACAGCATATTGCACAATAGTATTCTGTTGACATGAACAGCCTAATAGCGCAGTACATGTAGTGTATGTAATTTGGTCAGAGTAAAAGGAAAGCTCGCAAGAAAAGCAAAGAAAAATATACAGTAAGGGGTTAATTACAACAGAGCACAATCAATTATTACAAACATGTTTGTGTGCCTTGGTACACAAATATGTAACACAAAGGTAACAGAATATGCATACTTGATAAATGCAGTATTGTGCTGAGCAACTTTAATCTTCCATACTAAAAAACTTTCTGGAGCATCAAAAGCATTACATGCAACTGGAAATGCAGCTTCCTTCCAAACATGCTTGATTACATTTAATGTGGGTGCACTGAACTAATTATGGATAGTTTCATGAAGGCTTGTGTTCTGACTCTGCAGGTCAATATCAGTGTTGCTGAGTAAAACTCTCTGGGTCAGTTGTACAAACATTGTTAATCATAGTTCAGTTTTGACCGAAGATCAGAAATGAATATGGTTCTTCTATCTGTGCAAGTTATATAACACTAATCTTAGATCACTGAACTCTGTTCAGCTTTTAACAGGTCAGCAAAACAGCTGACGACACCGCTAAATAACAGATAATCAGATCAAGTCATATCGAACTTGCAATTTATATAGAAACGACTGATAATAGTTATTCCAGTTTTGTTTGCATACATAAAGGGAAATGAAGAGGAAAACATATAGCAAATTTTGAGCAACAGGAAAACATTTTAATTGATAACATTTTACAAAAAAAAAGCAGACCCCTGCACTATCAAGGCTGAGGAGGAAGCATGGAAACAAATTGTGTGTGATTACAATTGCAGGAATGGAAGTCTTTGAAATTGTGCTATGAAAATATCAAGAAACATCAGAGGAATGTGAAAGCTGACAGTAACATTGCTTGATTATCAGAAAATTCACCAGTCAATTTTGAACTTAGATCATGCGAAATGATCTGGGATTAAAGTTCACACAACAAAATGTCTAAGTTCAGCTTGACTGGAGATCAGTTTCAGGCTGTTGATCATAGATTAATGCAACAGGGTCTCAGAAACTTTTACTTTTTTTCCCAGCTGGTGAAAGGAGTATACACCCAAAGGCTGCACAAGGCACACTGTGCCAGGTGGAACGGTTATTACCTTCCTGTGTTATCTGGAATTATGAACAGATACAACAGTCAATATGAATCCAAAACCAGACATTTTATTCCAACATTGGGAGAGCATAACATTGACATTTAAAAAATTCCTGTCCACTTTGATTTTGAAGTCATTCTGACTGATATTTCCATGTGATGCTTTTGGTGCTCCTGATAGTGTTATTTTGAATACATAAGATTGAAGCCACTCAACACCCAACTGCAGAACTGGATCATTTATCCAGCGGACATGTTGACTGCATATTGCGTTGAACAGATTTCTATACCAAGACCCAAAAATATGCTTTGTAATAGGTACAAACAAATTCAAAAATGTTCAAATGTTTTTAAATCTATGGGACTTCATTGGTTATTAGTCCCTAGGCTTAGAAACTAAGTTAAACTAACCCAAGGACAACACACATCCATGCTCTAGGGAGGACTAAGACATTGAGCAACCATATGCTCCACAGAAAGACACTTTGGAACCATTGGCTCCACCGTGGCCACAAATTTGAAATAATAATAATAATAATAATAATGAACAACCATTATGTTATATGGGTTACAACTTTAGTACTTTTCCTGAACTCAATCTGAAGCACACACAGTGAAACATTCAGAGAAGCAGTATTCAAATTACAGTGATACACCACCACAAAAGGTTTGGAAGGTAAACAGCAAATGTCTTAACTTCATTCAGGCTCTGAAGGAGGCTTCATAAAACAGGACTTGATAAAATACTATTTGTACCTACAAAATACAAAGTACTAGTAAAAAAATAGGAAAATAAGTAATATTTCTATCAATCCCTTCTAACACAGGGTTCATAATATTTTCTAGTGCTCCTTAGAACAAACATTTTATGCAACTAAGAACATTTCTCCTTTGTCTTCCTATCACATAAATTACACTATTTTCTGAATTGTACTGGTATGGTGCAGGAGCTTTCTGTTTTTTGTGTTGGTGTATTGTGACCAATGCATTGAAATGTGATCTTTTAATGAAGAGGGGGGTCACACTTTAGACAGGTTAGATGCAGGGTAATTGTTTTCTAGGATTCTGTGAATGTGCTAGGGAAGATGCTGAGTGCTACGATCACATCCTTGCTATGTTCTCATTTCATTTTGGTCAAACACTTGTGCACTCTGAGGACCAAAATCTGTACATGAATACTACAGGGTAATAAGTAAATGTCAGACATCAAAAGTGCACATTGTTTCCAAGAGCCATTTTCTCAGATTCCTTTTAAGTTGTTAGGCCTACTGACTTCAAACGAGACCTTTAAACAGCCTCTCCTTTAATGAATGGGATGTCCCGACATTTCACTGCTTACTCCTCTCTGGTGTCTCGAAATGATACTTTGTAAGCTCCATGTGGAGCCCAAATTGCACACATGAGAAAATCAAATTCCACATTTCGTATATGAGGGTGGTTTGATGAATCTAGTAAATTTCCATTAAGAAAAAAAAAATTGTGTCTTCACGGTAGATAAGTCAGTGAGAGGATCATATAAAATATTAAGCAGATTCAAACATGTGGGTTGCCATTGTTGTTCAAAGATGAGGTTTTCAGTGGATAAAGCAACACGTTGAGCTGCATTAAACCAGTCTTTGGACCTAACAACATTCAGAACATGGCTAGCCTATCTCCCAGATTTTTTAACTTACATACCAACTGAGCTCAGGTTCATTTTCTGGAACTGTGCACCTCCAGCACACACATAGCTGACAAATTGTCGTGAGCATCACCTTTTTAAGGGGAGTTGGAATGCCACAAAATGGTAAAAATCATTGTTTTTAAGCTTAAAATGCTGCATAATTTGTTAAGATATTCTTAGGTAGTATTTTTATTTCATTTTTCAAAATTATATGCGAGTCCAGGAAAATTACCCAACTTGCAAATTTAAATCATGTTTCCGAAAATTAGATATAGAAGGCTGTGGATTTCTCCCATCAGTTGTAGAATCTCTGATCTTTCTGACAGTACCATTGTCCTTCAGATACAAGTCTATGATTGATGTATATATGTTGTTCAACAACCTGGTATGGATTTGTGTACCTAAGAATCCAAAACTTTGAAATGGGAAGTCAGTGATACTGTAACTTTAATCAATGGTCATATGGATAGGAGCTTTGGCATCATTCCTGGTATCAAACACCATCAGAGGTCTTGGGCTTCTCAGCAACATGCAAGTAAGGAAGGCTCTGTATGGAGCTGTATTTAACAAAAAGCAAGGGCATCAAGGAGAAGAAAGCTTCAAGAGGAGAACTACAAGATGGGCCCAATTACTCTGCTGGACACACTTCACAGGTATTTGTGGATTTCCATAAATTTTATTTTCTGGCTGTTGACATTTTTAGTGTTACATGTACCTTTATATCACAAACCACAAAACTTAACATTCAAATTTCCAGAAATTTAATACAACAGACCACTGAACTACAAGACATCTGGTTTTTGTCTGAACCAAGGCGATTTATGTTACATTTTTCCAATAAAAAATGTCTTAATGGCAATGGCGGACTAAGGCTGACAGAAGCAAAACAAAATGAGGCCCCCGTCCACTTAGAAATACATGTATTACTATTAAAAAAAGTAAGTTTTGAGATTTGGAGGCCCTCAAGAAGAGAGCCCCCCCCCCCTTAGTCCTTCACTGCTTAACGGTAAAGAATTCATAAATATTACACCAACAAACAAAAAAAACCACTGGTTCTAGTTCAGTGAGCCAACAATATAGGCTGAACTGTGTATAACAGTTCCAGAAAAAATAGGTACACAAAGTCGGCAAATCGACATTGGCGAGTAGGCCCTAAGCGTGCGTCGGCTCCCACGTGGAAGCGGGCCGACGATCAATACCGAGCTGCTTAGCCTGACGTCGGGGCTCAACTAGGGATGCAAACGATACATTCATGTTCTTCATTTAAAACTTCCGGGCTCATAAGCCGTGGTCGATTTATAAAACTTTCCCCTAACGTTTCATCTTCGGCTGCGGAAGACATCTTCAGAGGTAGAATGGCGAACTGCCAGTTCGCCATTCTACCTCTGAAGATGTCTTCCGCAGCCGAAGATGAAACGTTAGGGGAAAGTTTTATAAATCGACCACGGCTTATGAGCCCGGAAGTTTTAAATGAAGTTGACGCCGGCCGTGAAAGCTTACATTGTATGATACATTCATGTTTTCAAAACATCCATGTTTCGTCCATAAACATCGATGTTTTGAACAGCGATGTATCGCCAATGCATCGACTACAGAAGTCGAAAACTATCGACATCGTTCAACAATTGATTGGCAACTCATTACTTTATCAGTTGCTCAGCCAGCGTCAGCTCAAGTGCGGTGCTCCTGCTGTCGTCGCTGTTTTCATACTTTTGAAATAGTAGGTAAGTGAAATAAGAAACCAACAACTATATCGTTGGCTCACCTTTGTTTGCTATTCTCTCAGTGCTGCAGTCACCTGTTCGAGTGAAAACAATAGTATGTTTCATTTTTGTTGGACAGTTTGTACGCGTACATACAGCCAATTAGCCACACGTGCAGTAGTTTGCTATCGTGAGTTTGTTGTGTGCAGCAGTAAGTGGTCAAACG
This sequence comes from Locusta migratoria, assembly GCA_026315105.1. NCBI lineage: Eukaryota > Metazoa > Arthropoda > Insecta > Orthoptera > Acrididae > Locusta > Locusta migratoria. The sequence goes on from CM048753.1 coordinate 124,606,552, forward strand.
CAAAGACTACCAATTTTATAAATCCTAGAGTTCCATGGGATATTGAAAGTAATGCACACAAACATCGCAACAGTAATATCACACCGATGACTTCAGAATAACAAAAAAATTCGAAATCACCAAACCTATGTCAAATGCGAAGCAAAATTGCATAGGAAGAGTGGCTCTTCAATCATATGGTTTGCATTTGATGTCAAGTTCCGTTATAAAATAAATCTAATTCATATTTTAAAATTCAAGTTATTGGACACGACACTAGAGAATGCAGATATTGCGAAGACAAATCCCAAATTCTTAAAATTAAAAGCTTTCATGGTTATTATTTGTCATATTACCTCTTTGAGTCTTGTTTTTTATGTCGATCTTTGATGATTAATCTGATGTTTGTCCAGCACGGGCTTCTGGAATTGCTGAAATTTCACCCTCCAACATTAGTGGAATCGAATCTTTGACTGTGTTACCCAGTCAGACTGATATCGTACTGTCAAAACGTCAGTTAAAACATCGAACAAAAGTCGACGAAAAATCCGAGACAAAAGCCAACAAGCCAAGTATAACGGATTTTCATTTCAGCAAGATACATGATTTGATAAACGTCATTGATGACTATTCTTTTTAAAAATACATTATTAAGTAATAACTGAAAGATGCATAATGTTTAATTTTCTCCAAGTCGACAACTAAGAAAAATGCAATACATCAACAAAACAAGTTATTTCCCATGTAATGAACAAATCTATGTAAATTCCACGTAAAATCCGCGCAATATGTAGCTAAACCTTATTCTCAACTTTTTCATTCTAATCTGCCATTTCGCTGTGTATTCGTAGCCTAATGAAAGAACATAAATAAGGCAGATACTTTCTGGCAACACAGCTTCATTTCAGTGTTTTTTCCTAATATTTCTTAAACGTATGGAAACATCGGAAAAACATCGATGTATCGTTTTTCAGAGCGATGTTTTTTAACATCGACATTTTTCCGCAGGAACATCGATGTTTTTATCAACGATGTTGCATCCCTAGGCTCAACACCAGACCTCAGTTTTCCTTTGCCCTACATCAAAATACCTTTTCGAACCTTCGCAACACGTTTACAACAGGTTCTTCCTGATGCAAAAACGCAAAGTACACACTGATTACGAAAACACCAAATTGGGTAACGCCGTTAAACGATTTGGCGATGAATTTACGTTCTATGGCATTTTTTGGACGACATTGAAATATCAGGACACACTTTACATTATCACGATGTTGTCCGCGATGAACTCGCAAAAGTACTGAACTGATTAATATTTTGCAGTCAGTGTGCGATTTGATTACACTAAAAAGATAAAAAACCGTCATAATTATTTCCTATTTTTTCCATTGGTAATATTTTAGCAGCCTGTTAGTCTGATTAAGCCACCTAGGGGCAGAACGAAGAGCAATCGTTATCTGTCTTCGTTAGGTAAGCATCCAAGAGATGGTGAAGGGTTACACGCTTTCAAACTTTTTGTTTATGCTTGGATCGATTTCCAGAGAATTCACAATTTGACCCGATAGACGGCGCTGAAAAATATGAATTGAAATTTTTAATTTTGGTAACTTCGCTAATTTTATGCGTTGCTATATCGTTTATCTGACTGCGATATAATTTTGCACATATTACCTTAAGAACAAACAGCTGCTTCGGCATAAGATTTTGTAGGATGCACGGCAGAGGATACTTTAGAACAGATTTGACACTTCATGAAAATTAGCAATACAAATCACCGCAAAGACGTAACGACGTGCTGCGACATGGGATATATATAAAGACGCGTACTTTAGTGTCAGTTGTATCCGAAGTCCGTACGCGAGATTTTCACACCCCTAAACGATGGTCGTTCAGCTTGGCGGGCATCTATCCAGACAATCACACACGAATTCCAAATTGCACCAGGATCCACTCCAAGTATAACTGGCAGGAGATGAGGAAACACTGATTTCATGGTCGAGCGGCTGTCCCTAAGCCATATATCACGCTGGACAATGCCGAACGACAACTCACCTGGTGCAAGGAGCGTAAAAATCGGACGATTGAACAGTGGAAAACGCTGTGGAGTGACGAATCACGGTACACAATGTGGCGATCCGATGGCAGGGTGTGGATATGGCGAGTGTCTGGTGAACGCCATCTGCCAGCAAGTGTAGCGACAACAGTAAAATTCGGAGGCGGTGGCGCTACGGTGCTTTTCATAGAGGGGGCTCGCAGCCCTTGTTCTGCCTGCCACTATCACAGCACAGGCCTACATTGCTGTTTAGCACCTTCTCGCTTCCCTCTGTTGAAAAGCAATTCGGGAATGACTATTTCATCTTTCAACACGATCGAGCCCCTGTTCATAATGCACGGCCTGTGGCGGAGTGCTTACACGACAATAACATCCCTGTCATGGACTGCCCTGCACAGTTACCATACGTCCATCACCAAAAAAGAGGACAGTTCATATAAAAAAGAGGACACTCTTTAACATAATGTAATTTACAACTTTAATAAACCACGTAAAACTACTACAAACATTAACCCCGTGTGGTTGTTGGAAAACAAAATAATATGAACTTTGCCAGTTTATTCCTCATCACTACACTCAATTGTCTCATTCTTGTCTTATTCACTTTTGAAACTATATTTGGAGGACGACGAAATCTCTCAAAAGCTTTTGTTTTTTAACAAGCACTGAGAAAAGCTCAGGCATTTCAAATGTTTGAAATTATACTGTATAATAACAGTATATTTTAAATCTATTCCTCTCGTTTGTCCACTGTGTTCATAACAGAAAACGCGTTCTGTGTCGGCTTATGACTAGTTGCAGAAGGGGGAAAAAAATAGTCTTGCAATTTTCAGCAGTTCAGAATAACTAACAACACTAGATGATTGAATTAAATATGCACACCACACTTCAGCTGCTGGTATGTTGTTTCCTTTGATAATCTTTCAAAATTTTTATAAAATTACAAATCTGATCGCAGCACAATGTATCAATTCTTACATTCGTTTGATCATTCTCTTGAATAATTTATATTTCTCAAGGAGGACATATTTAACACTTTCTATTCGGTATTTATTATGTTATGTTTAAGTTCGTAATTTGTTTTGAAGCAAAAGACTATCTACGATCTCGAACACACAATACAGCTTTAACCTAATAAACCACAAAGTATATCAAAAGCAACGCCAAAGAACGTAATGCAGAAGACTGGTTGAATACAGGATAGACAACCGAATTCCTTCGCAGAGAAGTTCCGAATCGTTTGTAACTGTCAGACCCATGCGGAGTGCGAAATTGTGAACGGCGATTTCAGTCTGTGTATGCGCGTAAAAGTTGCGAACAGTTTGGAACTTCAGTGCGAATGAACATGTTGTCGCCAATGACAAAAATAATTTTTTTTCTCGGAACCCAAAAAAAAGAGGACTTTTGTAGAATTTTATAAATTCCGGCCGGATATTTTTTTGCCTCAAAAAGAGGACATGTCCGGGAAAAAGAGGACGTATGGTAACTCTATGCACAGTCCTTTAATCCTGTAACACCTAACATCGATACCTCGTCTCAGTGCAGCACTATGGAGAATGAGCTACCATTCCCCAAGAAAGCTTCCAATGCTAATGGCGCGACAACACCATATTGAATTTCAGCATCAGCCAAGTGTTCGGATACTTTTGATCACATGGTGTATTAAGTTCTAACAAAACATTGCATTCTAATAAGAGTCCTCTCCTGCACGAAGTCGCTATCCATATCAGACGAAAATTTTTAACAATACTATCTAACAAAGCAAGCACGCTTCTAAGAACTGTTGCGTTTACAGTGGCACCAAAATCTAAGTGTAAAATCGCTATATGACGGCGGATTTCCAGAACCTATAATAAAGCTGATCTGTAAAACTAGTTTACGTAATCACGTTTCAGAGCCCCGGACATATGTAAAATGCTCATGGCAGGAAGCGATCTTATTTCAGCACGTGATAAATATACCACGATCGCATTTTTTTTAATATTTATATTCTAGGGGCATTCTCGGGTATGTTTACAGTAACTGCGATACGGCTAGTCTATGAAGTCGTCCAGCACGCAATGATGGTTCCTTGTGTATCTGTTTTATGTTTGACGTGGTTTGACTATCCACCAGTATAATTTTTAAGCAAGTAGGCCTATATGGAGCGCTTCAATAACCAGATAACGACTAGTGTAGCTGGTATGTGACCGGTAATGTTTGAAATTATTCTATTTGTTTTATGTATCTACAAAAATTTTTATTTTCCTTTTGTTTACAGAACTACAAATTTTGTACCTTCTCCCAGAGACAAAGTATTATACATCTAATTATCTAAACCCGGCGTCTTGCCTACATAAACAATGAAAAAAATATTGCGATCAAGGCATATTCTTTAATATTAGTATATGACTGCCTGTTTCTGCACCTATATGAGGTGGTTTAAATGCAGACATGACATGCTGAGTTTGCACGTGGTAAGTTGTGCGTACTTCCCCTACCATCGTCCGCATCTGTTAACACCATGGTTTGTCTTCTTTCTAACTAGTTTTAAATTATGAAAACTCCCTTTTATTTCTCCTTTTTTTTTAGCCATTAGGTAATCCATAGATATAATACGAAAAATCTATCAAACCTTTGGCGCAAAAGTAAACTGCACGAACTGTTCTAGTTTCTACAAACAATGTAAAGAGACTTAAAATTGTGGAAAATTATGACAAAGTGCTAGGATGAGTTCGTGGTATTGTTTGAAATTTAGACAAAGGACCGCAAAATCTTTTTGGCCGGCCCTGTTCAGAGACATTCTCAGAATGATTCAAATTAAGGGGAAAACTGCACAGTCCCGTAATTTGGGTTCGATGGAAAAAAAAAAAAAAAAACGTAAAAATGTGGTAAAGTCGTGTTAGACTAGAGAGCGTAGTAAGCAGCACGCAAGGTTGTGTGTGTACCCAAGGCGCACGCAATCCGCTGCTACGTCACAGGCAGCATGAACACGGCCCGCTTACGTCACGAGTGCCGTCGCTATTGAATTACGCGTCACGTGACCACAGGCAGCCATTCACGCGTCGCAAGCAATGTCACCGCTATAGAAGTACACCAGCACCTCAACACTTACATTTAAAGCGCAGTTCCAATGCATTGGCAGGTCAAAACCGTGCTGCCTCGTATGGCTCCAAAATTAAAGTATATTTTCCAGGTTAATTTTCCGGTCTTAGAAGTAAGGACTATTACTAGCTCGTTTTCCAATTGATGTCTTAATCGAGATTTTTCCCTACAAATGCGTTCTGTTTCGTATTGGGTCCGATGCTAAAATATACAAGAAAAATCGCAATAGGTGTAGACAAATGCATTCTAAAGTCTTCATTGATAACTCTAATAGTTTAGTTTTTAGCCTGAAACGCACAAATATTTTTACAATACAGCTAACTTTATTAAACTTGCTCTACAGCTTTGATTAAAAATAGACACGCACTTTACGGTATATTCATACACAATGATTATATGTAAAAAATGGCAATTTTCAAGAAAGCTTACACACTAAGTTGTACGGCCTGAAATGATATATTGAACCCACAACTTTAAATCGATTGTTTCTGAACCGGAGATTCGGGCGCTATGCGCCCTCATGTACTAGAAAAAAAAGCTTTTGACCTATACCTAAACTTTAAGAAGTTACCTGTAAGCGAAGCCTTAAGAGGTTAGGTATAGGTTAATTTTTTTTAGTACGTGAGGGCGCGTCTGAAACAGTTATTTACAGTTGTACGTTTTATATATATAGCAGACCGAGCTACTTCGAGTGTAAGCTTTCATGAATATTACGCACAAAATCCGTACTGGCAAATTCACTTTGAAGAATTGACAATGCCACCTCGAGCTGAACTACACACGTTTTGCTGCCACGTGTCGAAAGGCATATCGAAGGAAAAGATAGCAGGCGGGAGGTACACAGCTCAGTTTATGAAATCGCTAAATGGTTTACAATGCTGTATACATTAAAAAATCTTTTTGTATGTAATACGCTTTTACCTGCCAGAATTCATTCCACAATGTTTTACGCAAAAGTAAATATCTGGCCTAAGTCTTCCGTTAGGTAACTTTCTAATGGCTTTTTTACCATCTAGTTACGTCCACTTCACGTCTGAAGCTGCAGCTGTAAAAAGCTCTACGGTAAGACAACCAGGAAATGACTTTGCATAGCAAGACACACAATTGTGTGTTTTACCTACCTACCGCATTAAAAATACCCGTTTACCTTCATTCTACGGCTATACGCTAAAGGACAAAGAGATCCAATTAAAAAAAAAAAAAAAAAAAATACTACAAAAGCTTCGAACACTATTCCCTCTGTCTAGTACATTCTGCTTTTTAAATTTTTCGGTCTATAAACATGTCACGCTACATTACTGACGTTTGTCTAAACAGGCAGATGGAATACCCTATTTAACACGCAGAAGAGCTTTATTTGTACAACAATTTGTAGCTCAAATCGTTTCCCCCCGAGGAAATTTCCAGACCAAGAGCAGAACTCCCAGTAAGTCTGCAATTTCTCAGGAAACACCCTTTTCAAAATGACAATATTCTCTCGCTTTTAAGTTTATGAAACACTGTAGTTTGGAGAGAAGAAATTGCATTTGTCCCAAGGAAATGTTAAAAAAACTTCTGATTTGCTCTTTCGGCGTTTTATCAGCTGCTGCAGTTGTATTAAATTTTTACCAACTTCCAATTAGAGCTCTTTTGGCAAATGCTTGTCTGTCAAAGGATGATTACACATGCAGCCACTCAGCAACGTCCCAGGTAAAAGTAATGTGAACCGTCCAAAATGGACTACAGCGTGTTTAAAAGGTCTAGGCAGTTCACATTGCTTTTATCTGGGACGTTGCATGTGTAATCTTGCTTTGAAAGGCAAGCATATGCCCAACAAATTTCCTTGGGACAAATGCATTTTTCGTCTCTCCAGGCTATCATGTTTCATTAAGAATCTTTTCTCTTGGCAGAATGTAAAGGACATTTCCTGAGAAATTTCAAACTTAAGGCGTTCTTTCCTTCCTGAGGGTAAACAGCTTGGAGCTATATATTGCTGTACAAATCAAGGAGCGCTTCGGTGAGTTAAAGGGTTAGTGTATTCGTTCTCTGCCTGTCCTGGAAAAAGAAACTGACGTGACAGACCGAAAAAGTTAAATGTACTAGACAGCAAGAGAGGAAATATCGATTACATGATGTTCGTTGGTCTTTTTGTGATTTTAGCATATTGCCATAGATGGCAAGTACACCGGTATTTTCCCTGTTCTTCGGGTTACATCCGAAAGAATATACCTGAGCGACTTGGTACTACTGAAAGATTCGATACCATGTCTACTTTGACCAATGACGCCATTGGCTGGGGCATATTACACAAAAAACGCGAAAACCTTTCCGAAACAAATCAATAGTCATAAAATAAAACTTGACTATGTAATAGTGTTATGCCAAGAAGTTGTCAAAGACCGATCAACGTTTCAGCTGATGTGTATTTTCAATAAAAACAGTGACTCGGATAGGTGGGCGTAAATTTATAAATCTGTATTGTAATAAATAAAATGTCTGCTGTTTCAAGTAATACAACACGCCGACGTGAAGGGTCAAAACTGACTGGTGGTATTGGTATGCCTTGTTTCTGTTGACCCGACTTTGCTACCATGGCTGTTTTTGGCCGTCTAAATTCGATGCCGGTGGGTGAAAATTTATGCCGGATTTGCCACTTAGGGTTCAAATCACGCGGTGGCCAAATTTTTCACCACCATCGTTTAATACTTTCACGCCCAACTGGCAAAGTGTCAAATTTCTTCACAGCGAAATCAGTGAGTTCCATAAATTTGAGTTCACAACCCGTGAATCTTAAGTCGCAGACTTGGTATACAAAACAATCATTTCCGCAGGCAACCTATTTACAAGGCCCGCACACCGGCTGATTCAAATTACTTTGTTGTGGGAATATTAAGTCACCTGAAAACGATTTTATTACAATTTAAAAGTTCCAGGCGTAAGATTCCTGGAAAATGAGTACGAAGTTTAATACAAACAAGGCTAATGCACGACACTATTATACTTACTTGTAGCAATAGTGCTTAAATAGTTTATCACCCAACAATTACCTAACCAAGAAGTGAAGCATCTCTAGCAGACTTAACAGCTGGACTACTTTCACATGAACTGTCATCCACTTAAGAGTTCCCTGAGGTGTCATTCCCGGACCACAACAATATCTTGCAATAGTGATCGTGGAGGCGCCTTACCTTTACCCTTATTTCATAAATGCCGCCACCATTAGTAAGAAAAGAAGTGTCACCGTGGACATTTAAAGCAGACATGCAACACTTACGCATGTCTATTTGCATAACTAAAAGGTAAAATATAACGATGTTGTATCAAGTAATTACGAAGGTCGCTAACTTGCTTTGCTAGCAGCAACGTGTCAAGTAGCCAGATTATGACGGGTCACAGCTTTCTCCTTGGCGAGGCGTTACCACCAGCTGGTCAACTAGCAACACGCCCATACTGCACTACAATTGACATAAAAACGAGCGCTGCTTCCAACTATCAAGATCTAACATTAAGAATTTCAGATTTTCCTCCAACGCGTGTTTGTCTTTCCTCCGAGAAGAGTGAACAATACTGCAACAATTCTAAAACTTTACGCCGTACATATAAAAAAACGCTGACAAGAATAAGCCACGACAGCATAGTGACCAAGTTCAATGGAAATTAGACTGGTTCAAGTACTTACGTAGTAATATTTACAGATACTTATTTTTAAATAAATATATACATCTTTCATCAACCTTAGTGACTTAGGGATATAACATGGCATAATGCCCTAGCCGATTACCGATACCCTGTTTTACAATACCCCAACACCAAATTAATACTACAATACCTTAACAGTCAATAGCGTGGTACTATCAAATTACATTTTTATCAAAACATGAAAAAATGTGACTGGATAAACAAATAAATTTCTAAATTACTTACAAAAATAACGAATATTCTACACGCTTTGGCAATTTGAGTAGCATTGCTGCATTCGCGGTAACTTTGCAGAGACTTTTGGAACAGACATCTGAACGAAATTTCCAAGGAAAGGGACAATGTGTCAAAAAAAAAAAAAAAAAAAATCCGGCAGTTGTTTGTATACAAACCACTTCTTACCGTTTAATATATATACATATATAAATTGGTCTACGGTGTTTGAAAGAAATTAGCAAATACAGCTACAAAATCTGAAGTCATCAGTAAAAGCACATTAGGAGCTTCCAGGAGATCTCATTTTAAACTGGTGAAATTTTTATGTCTCCGGTTGAAGTGTTTAGAGTAAAAATTTTAATTACATCGTATATATTATACATTTCAGTTTTTGTTGGATACTTGTGTTCCAGACGTTTCTCCAGGAAGGGAATTTGTTACTTGATAATCAAAGTATGAATAAATTAAATTTTCACAACACTTACCTCCGCATGTAGGTAATAAAGTCATATAAAATGGTGTCGCCCAGCGGGACGGTAGAAAACTCCGATAAAAAGCAAACCCGGAGCCGAGTACCGAGACTAAATGGTGAATCCGTTAGGACCCACCTACACCTACAAAATAAGAACCTTAATCAGCTACCACTGACACTCAAAGGCTTCAGGTTCAGTCTTGTACGTAATACGAAGTATAACCAATTAAAATATTACTATTATTTCCTAAAATTGTTCACGTCCGCTAACACACTTCCTACTCACTTTCCAGGTTGAGCCAGAAATAACACGCAATCTAACTTCGAGGTGGTAAAACGAGCACGCGATTGGCTACGTTCATAAATTCTCTGACTCTGCTGAGTTGGTACATGTGCTTCCAACAGACATTTACATAATTTCTGTTTTAATAACATACTATGTTATTGGTGAACAATATTATAAAATTACAATTTCTATATCTAGAATTTATATAGTATTTTCCCAATAAAAAATACACTTTTGTGAATTGTACCAAATATTTTAGAAAGCGGCCAGAACAAAACAGCAACGGATGGCTGCATTACAGTAATCTCTGGCCACGAGTGATAACAAACAAGTAGAAAATTGCTGAAGTTGTGCAAAAAGTTTAGAAATCTCGTTTTGTGTATTTATTTCAGTGTGACTTGTCTCTTTATTGTCATAAGGTGTTCCATTATAGTGTAAATAATTATTTTCTCAATTTGTCAGCACGAATAATTTGGGAAAGGTTGACATGAGTGGAAAATACACCTGCATCACATGTCGTGTAGCGTTTGGCAGTGCGGAAATGCAACGAATGCACTATAAGACAGATTGGCATCGATATAATTTGAAAAGAAAAGTTGCAGAGTTGGCACCTGTGACAGCCGAAGAGTTTCAACGAAGAGTGCTACAGCAGAGAGAAGAAGATAATGAGTTAAATAAGAACTGCTCTTTTCATTGTGAATCTTGCAGAAAGCTTTTTAACACAAAGAATGCTTATGAAAACCATTTGAATTCCAAAAAGCACCATGAAAGTGTACTAGTTAATACTTTCAATGGTACGGGAACGCCAGAGAAGAAGAAACCAGCAAATGATATTGATTCAGATTCTGAAATCGAAGAGGTTGATTCAGATGAATGGGACGAAGACTCTGAAGATAATCCTATACTGAATAATAATTGCTTATTCTGTTCGCATCATAGTAGAAACTTAATGAAAAACTTGAAGCATATGTCTGTTTCTCACTCGTTCTTTATACCAGATGCTGAATACGTCGTTGACTTGAAAGGACTCCTAATGTATTTGGGTGAAAAGGTTTCACAAGATTACATGTGCCTCTGGTGTAATGATAGAGGCAGAACATTTTATTCTGCTGAAGCAGCAAAGCAGCACATGCAAGACAAAGGTCACTGTAAAATGCTACATGAGGGCGAGGCACTGACAGAATACGCAGATTTCTACGACTACAGTTCAAGTTATCCTGATCAAGAAAAAGATCCGGATGAAGAAGTGAATATCACGATGTTAGATGATTCTGATTATCAACTTGTTTTACCTTCTGGAGCAACAATAGGTCATAGGTCTCTCTTGAGATATTACAAGTAAGTACCGAAAATATTATTATAAACAAGTTTTTAAGAGATTGATTTTTGTGTTTCTCGTATTTTACGTTTTCTTTGTGTCCCAGTATTAAGCAGTAGTTTTTACAACCAAATGTGGTAGTGTCTAAATAAAGTGACTTCTGGTGTATACTCTTGGACAATTAGAACATTGATAGGCTATGCTAACCAGATCTCTGTTCATTATAGTTGACATTTGTTCAGTCAAATTAAGCAATGAAGACTAATGTATAAATCATAGGGCCTATATAGTCTAAATGCACAGCACCAAAATCCTCATCAGTCTTTTGAATACTAAATTTGTTAGTTTCCAGTCCATTAGAACTTAAGGCTATTTAACACCTCAAGTGGAGCTGTGACCTATTTGTACCAATAAATGGTGTAGTAGGTTCCTAAAGGATACTACTTTGATTTTGTTGGCAGTAGTTGTAGGTGGTCTGACAGACCCCAGAGGACATTTGTACATTAATATAGTCTCTAAAAATTGACTCCAAGAAGCTATCAGTACCTCAAGTGAGTTTAGTGGGAGTGCTTTAGTAGATAATTAACAGATATGGGAACTGCAATGATCTGAGAGACTGCCTGTCTGTGATTTTTGTAGGCCTACAGGTTTTTTTCAGAATTCTTGAAATTTCTATTCATAGTTATTTTTGTAATCTGACATACAGGCGTTATTCTTAGTAACGTAGATGGTAGGCCTAAAAGAGAACACTAAATTCTTAAAAATGTGCAATGCTGGGCTATTGTTACTTTTTCACAATCTTTGGGATGGATGTACAGAACATCAGTGTAACATGAGAGCCGTGGCGGAGTGGCCAACAGAATTGAGGTACTATGCTCCGATGCGTGGGGCTGTTTCCTGTTAGGGGTTCGAATTCTCCCTTGGGCATGGATGTTTGTGTTGTCTTTAGTATAAGTTAGTTCATAAGTAGTTTGTAAGTTTAGGGACTGATGACCCCACAGGTAAAAGTCCCGTAAGCTTAACAAACATTTGTAACACGAGGGCTATACTCGCAAGAGGAAAATTTGTTTATGTAACCGTTCATAATGGTGAGGTGAAACAAAACATTAATATTTAGGTCAGTTTATTGTATTATGAATAAAAGTTATGAAAGAGTAGCCTACAATACTAGATTGCTGCAAGTCGTACACATAGGGTGTGAAACGTTAGCAGCAAATAAGCCTATCGAACTTCACATTATTATTTGACACACAATTCTTCACCAGTTTTCAGTACAGTATTAAAGCAAGTTATCATTTCCACACTCTTCAGGCATCATTCATTGACAGATTTGGCAATCTGGACGACTACTGCAGGCGTAATATGACACTGGTCAATCTTTTTCTTGCTGCGACAAGTGCATCCCTTCCTCTGTCAGTCCAGGTGGATATTTGTGGTTTTTCCTTTTTTTTTTCTCCTTTTTTTTCCAGGGGTTTCTTCTAAACTCTTGAGATTGCTATTGTTAGTTGTTTTTATAATCTGACAAACAGGGATAGGAGTTAGCCTTACTAATATAGATGATAGCCCTAAACGAGGACACTAATATTACTAAAGTTATTTAGTGGATAAACTGACCATATAGTAGACAAATTCTTGTGGTGTCTTGTGATCGATAATGGAACCACACAAATTTTCAGTCATACACTAAGACAGCGGAGAACTTGGTTATTTTGCATGTTGGTTACCAGCTCCTGACAACATATATGGAACTGCTATCAGTAGGACTACAGCAAAGGAAGGATCCTCACAACTACTGTGAGGATTAAAACTAATAATAGAAGCATGTTTTACAATATTATTGACACCACTACAGTATAAAAATAACTCCTGTGTTGATTTCACCTCCACATTTATTGTGTCTATATTTTTTTTCTACTGGCAGTTTGCCAGATGTAGACACAGGAGCAAATCTCCTTCACAGTTTCCACTAGTTACACAATTTTTGTGGTGTTACAGGCAGAATTTGAAGCCGGAAAGTGCAGTTGTGACTCCTCAGCAGAAGAAGCTGCACAGAGTTCTGGCGCAGTACAGAGCTTTAGGCTGGACAGAAACTCAGCAAGAACAGGCTGCGAGGTAAGAATCGACCTGCTCACCTACATGTCCTCAGGACATCTGGTTTGCAGTCTTTTTGTGGTTGAAGTGGTTGGGCATTTTGTGTATGGTTAAATCCTAGTTTAGCTTCCGGTTGACATGCAGATGTTAGTAGTGAAAGACAGCCAGTCAGGAATGTCATTGAGACAGCAATTGATAATGGATCTTTCCTACCATGAAGGAATAGGGTGTGTAATTTAAATGTTTGATTGACAATCACATGAGGCATATGTTTTAATGTAATATATATTTTTTCATTATCTGAAACAAAGTATATCTTGTTTGACAAACAGTTTTTAAGATTGTTTACTTTGTGGAATTAGGTTTCATAGTAATGGGAAGAAATATGAAATTAGCCCAATTAATATAAATAGGTACAAGGTGGTGAAAGGAAATTAAGTACATGGAGAACCAGTCACCACATGGGTGTGGCAGTTTTTTAAATTAATGAAGGTGTAGTACAATTCATAAAAAGCAATTTAAAATGCTTTCCAGTCAAAGCTACATAAAGGAAGGCTGAAAGGGGGAGGGGGTGGACAACCTGTGATATCCTTGTAGTTACTAGTTCTATCTGTTTGTCTCGAAAATCGCCACAGGAGATCTTTAGAAAAGCACATTGAGAGCCAGTAAAGACTCAAATCCAGTATCAGATACCACTTTCACCAATGATGTAATATTTTACGTCATTCCGTCCCGCGCGTCGTTTTAATACTCACTGTGTACGTGTCTGTGATATTTTTGATGACGCCTCGGTGGCATTGTATTGTCCTCTTTATGTTATATGACTTTTGCAAGGTTTATGGTTTCTTGGTGGCAACTGCAGATGTGCTGAATGTAACCTAGAAATGAAATTGGTGAAAGTGTCGCCAAAGTGGACATCAGATTGTTATATGTGCTGTTGCAGAAAAGGTGGTATAGTTGAATTCAAGTGAATGTGCAGGTTTTGTGTCCCAGCCTCATCGCCGCTTTAGTGTCTCGTTTCCATCATAGGTGTCGGTGGCCGAGTAGAAAAGTACCGACACAGGAATAAAGGAAGCACGCTTGTGCAGGTACGAAGGTGAGCAGCCAGAGCAGCCAGTGGGACAGCAGAAACTAGAAACACTAGAGTAAATTAGAACGAGATATATATTGCACAGAATTTATACAATACTTAACTTTTACATAGTTCTGTACTGCAGAATGCTGATACATAGTTGAGTTAGAGGCCTGCCTAGTGCCTGTCCGATAGCCAAGTCTTCACTGGTGCCTATCTGATTCCGAAGTGTTAGCTGGTTCCTATCTCAGTCCCAAGTGAACGATGTCGTTCAGTGGTGTTCACGAGCAGAGTTGTAGCAGAGGGCGCTCATGGCTGACATCGTAAGAACGCCCCCAAGCTGGGGGGGCTCGCACGGTCCCGGAGTTCCTCTCGGTGACGCTGTCATCTGTGGCGGCGACGACTGCGTCGGAGGTGCGGTGACATCCATAGGGATCTCGTAGTCCGGGGACGAATGATGTGGCTGTGCTCCCTGGCGGTGAACTGGGTCTGGAATCAAGAAACCGGAGACAGGATCGCGCGGCCTATGCAGACACAATTGGTTTGCGTGGCGCCGCAGCTCCGACCCTGTGGAAGAACGTACAACATACATATTGCGACCGAGCACGCGCTGAATGATGCCCGGCATCCATAGTTTCTTCTTGTTTCCAGCAAACACCGGCGTGGAAACCTGAAAACGCGTAGCGCCATACGAACCGACTCGGTGCGTGGGAGGCTGCAGCAGGTGAAGGAGAGTGCGGTGACGGCGGCCGTGTAGCAGCTCGGCAGGAGACGGGCCGTCACGTGGCATGCACCGATACGTAGACAGGAAAATTTGAAGAGCTTGCTGCCTGGAGTGCTGACCTTTCATCTTTTCCATGTGAGACTTGAATATTCGAACGAAACATTCTGCTTCACCATTGGACTGAGGGTGAAAAGGTGCGGTGGTGATATGCTGAATGCCATTCACACGACAAAACTGTTGAAATTCCGCACTAACAAACTGAGGTCCATTGTCACTGACGATAGTTTCAGGCAAACCTTCGATGCAAAACACTGATGTTAAGGCACTGATTGTACTAGACACTGTCGTTGAGTTCATGGCAATCACAAAAGGAAACTTGCTGAAAGCGTCTACAACAATTAACCAGTGCGTATTCCAGAAAGGTCCGGCAAAGTCAATATGTAAACGTTGCCATGGTCCCTGGGGGCGTGACCAGTCTGAGAAACGTTGCGGAGGAGCCACCTGATGCTCCGCACAAACTGTACACTGTGACGTCGTACTCTCTATCTGAGCGTCCATACCAACCCAGGTACAATGACATCTGGCCAATTGTTTTGTCCTAACAATACCCCAATGTCCTTGATGCAGGAGGCGTAACACTTCTCCTTGCAGGGAACGAGGAACAATCACTCTTGTTTGGTCGTTGTCCGTATGTAACAACAGAACACCCTGACTTAAAGATAATGCATGACGTTGTGCAAAATAACGTCGAACCAGAGGCCGATCTATGTCTTTGGCTCTGGCAGGCCACCCTGAGCGAACAAAACGTGCTACCACACTTAGGTCTGTATCCGCAGCTGTTTCCTGTGCAACCCGACGAGAGTTCAAAGGGAAATCTGCTTCAGCGGAAGCATCTTTGGAGTCTATCTGACAACATGCCCTTTCTGAAGAATCAAACGACACACCCTGGCCAACCGGAAGTCGGGAAAGTGTGTCCGCGTTGGCATGTTTAGTGGTAGGTCGGTACAAAATCTCATCCTGATAATTAGACAATATGAAGGACTATCTCTGAAGCTTTTGTGCCGTTCGTGGCGGAATTGGCTTTGTGGGTGAGAACAACGACGTGAGAGGCTTGTGGTCTGTCAACGAATAGAATTTTCTGCCATAGAGATAATGATGAAAATTTGTGACGCCGTAAATGATTGCTAAGGCCTCCTTTTCTATCTGACTGTAATTCTTTTGCTTCGGCGTCAGTAGCTTGGATGCAAAGGCAATAGGACGATCGTGACATCCAATACGATGCGACAATACTGCACCCAGACTGTACGACAAGGCATCAACTGCTAAACTACAGGCTTCTGTGGATCAAACGATATCAAACATGCATCACTGTAGTGCAGACTTTAGTTTGTCAAAGGCAACCTGACAATCTTTAGACCATACAAAAGGAACATTCTTCCTATGTAAGTGATACAGTGGAGCTGCAATCTGAGAGGCATTGGGAATAAATCTGAAATAATAGTTAAGCTTTCCCATTACTGCTTGCAATTCATGCACATTCTTAGGAGGAGGCAAGTTTTTGATTGCTCGAAGATGTGACTGTAAAGGATGGATTCCTTGGGCATTAATCACATGGCCTAGATACTCTATTTCAGTTTGAAAAAACGAACACTTTGCTTTATTACAACGTAGACCTGCTGCAGTCAAAACTTTGAAAAGGCACTCCAGGTTTGCTAAATGTTCTTCGACTGTACGTCCGGATACCACAATGTCATCTAAATAGTTCGAGCAACAAGGTACAGAAACCGTCAGCTGTTCCAAAAAACGCTGAAAAATAGCGGGGGCGGAAGAACTGCCAAACGGTAGGCGTTGAAATTGAAAAAGGCCCATGTGAGTATTAATGACGAAAAACTTTTTTGACTCGTCATCAAGTGGAATCTGTAAGTATGCGTCTGCTAAATCAATCTTAGAAAAGAAACGAGACTGTCCTAATTTGTCCATCAGTTCCTCAGATCTGGGCAGAGGGTATGTGTCTACAATTGTTTGACTGTTCACTGTTGATTTGAAGTCCGCACAGAGACGAAGTTTTCCTGACGGCTTGGGTATAATTACTATAGGCGAGGCCCACTGACTCGAAAAACAGGAGAAATCACCCCACTATCTTGCCAACGTTTAAGTTCTTCGGCAACTGTATCACTCAATGCGATAGGCACTGGTCTAGCTTTACGAAATTTTGGAACTGCAGATTCTTTTAAAGTTACACGTGCCACGAAGTCTTTTGCACAACCTAGTTCCGGCGAAAACAAGTCACTGTATTTTTCACGCAATGCATTAATGTTGTCCTGAGGCACTACTGACGAAATTTGAAGCACATCTCTTTGAATTGATAATCCAAGCTAGTCAAATGCATCTAGCCCAAAAATGTTCTGTGTTGATTTGGCCTGAAGAACAACAAAAGCTACTGTTTTTATTACACCCTGAAAAGAGGCAGGCAGGCTACACATTCCTAGCACGGGAATATTTTGACCTGTGTACGCTGTTAGCACTTGTTGACACGGCGACAATTTTGGTGAACCCAGCAGTTCATAAGTTTCTTTATTAATTAATGTAACAGCGGAACCAGTATCAAGCTGAAATTGAACAGTCTTATCTTCTACAGAGAGAGTAACAAAAATTTGTGCTTCTGGCGCACGACAGGTGCGTGAATGTGGGCAACGTCTGCTACCGTTTGTTTGCTGCGCTTGTGCATGTGCGGGCCACGTAGAGAAGTAAGCGGCGCAGAATTGGCACACAGATTATTATCACTGTCACTAGATGGTACTACCGCTGGATCGGCGTCCACGCAAGCATGCAAAGCTACTCCAGATTTACTAACTACTGCACTACACTTTTGAGTAGCTACTTGTTGTCTACTGTCACTAGCTACACAGTACTGGGCTCTTTTACAATGAGAAGTTGCAGAAAGCACTAGGTTCACTACAGGATTGCACTTTACATAGTCATTTTGCTTGTCCTGAACCCGCTTCCGTTGCACAGATCTACGCGCTCGACGGCGCTTGCGGCGTGGCTCACTACATAGTTTTGCAGTAGGCGCAGAACAACTTCCTTGCAATTGAGAACCAAGTAAAGCACTGTTCAATTCCACAGCGTCTATGACATTGACAGCATGAACTGTTCGTGCACTCGGCAAATCACTGTTTCTAACGGTACCGTTCTTTGAGTTTTTAATTTGCATAGACACAGACTGTACGTGTCCCGATTTGCCACATTGATAACAGGTCGCGTTGCGATTAGGGCATTGTGCACGCTTATGGCGAGATACACACTGGGGGCAAGACTTACGAACATTTTTCTGAAATGGGCGTTGGTGCCCGTTATTCAAATTACTTTGTCTAACACGATGGGGCGACCATTGTGTCGCCCTTTTACACTGGCTACTGTTCACTGTCTGTTCAGCACGGCCGGTAGAAAAATAAGAATCACTAGTGCTATACTGAGAACTACGGCTAGGAAAGCGTCCGTTGCGGCGCACTGAATTAACACTTCGGCTTTGCATTTCTACATCTGCTAAGTCAAAGGTATCATGTGCTTCAATAAGCTGCAGTACACTGTCTAATGAGGGGTCAGACTGTTTTAGAATTGCTGCCCTAATTCTGGGGTCCTGAATATTCTGCGTAATTGCATCCCTCAACATAACGTTACTATAAGAAAGTCCACAAGTGCAAGTAAATTTACATTTGTGGGTTAAGCCCTTCAATTCCGGAATCCATTCCTGGTGTGACTGCTCAGGTAATTTTTTTAAGTCTGAAAAATCGGTACCGCGCCGCAGCTACGAGAACTTTTCTCTCATAATAAGCATTTAGTGCCTCTACTATTTGTTCAAAGTCTACATCACGAGGAGATGCGTGGGGGGAAAAGTTTCTGCAGTAACACGAAAGTCTGGGTGCCAACTACGGCGAGGAAGAAATGTTTGACTGTCAGACCTGTTAGTTGATGAGCTGCGACGAGTTCTTGAAACGGCGCGCAATAGTCACTCCATTCTTCCTCACGTTCGTTGTACTGGCGAAATGTAGGAAGCGTTGCGGCAGCAGGTGTGGGCTGCTGAAGCGGCGGCTGTTGTTGTTGGTTAGCTGCTTGTGCTGTTAGCTGGGACACCGCTTGGAGTAGTTGCGTGATTTGCGCCATCTGTAACTGAATAATTTCCATTAAGTTCGGGTTCGGGGTAGTGGCCATGCTGACCGATTAGGCGCCGCGCATACAAGTAACTTATAACAAAACACGAATGCAATATGAAAGAGGACGCTCTGCAACAAAAAAGTCCACAAAACACATAACAAAATATCTTCCCCCAAAATTCTTATAATAAGGGTGGGTGGGCTGGAGCAATTTCTGTGTGCTCCAACTGCTGCTGTCTGGCTGCTGCAAGCAGGCTCGTCGAAGGTTCGTCTATCACTCCTCGTCGCCACTTTTGTATCCCACCCTCGTCGCCGCTTTAGTGTCTCGTTTCCGTCGTAGGTGTCGGTGGCCGAGTAGAAAAGTACCGACACAGGAATAAAGGAAGCACGCTTGTGCAGGTACGAAGGTGAGCAGCCAGTGGGACAGCAGAAACTAGAAACACTAGAGTAAATTAGAATGAGATATATATTGCACAGACTTTATACAATACTTAACTTTTACATAGTTCTGTACTGCAGAATGCTGATACATAGTTGAGTTAGAGGCCTGCCTAGTGCCTGTCCGATAGCCAAGTCTTCACTGGTGCCTATCTGATTCCCAAGCGTTAGCTGGTTCCTATCTCAGTCCCAAGTGAACGATGTCGTTCAGTGGTGTCCACGAGTGGAGTTGTAGCAGAGGGCGCTCATGGCTGACATCGTAAGAACGCCCCGCCGTGCGTGCATGGCGGCGCGCGGCGAAAGTAGGTGGCGCGCACTTTGGACTTGTGCGACACCACAGCAGGTAAATTGTGAAGTGGTATCATAAACTAGATTTGATCTAGTTGACCCCCCATGAACCACAGACATTGCCGATGTGGGGTGGCTTGCGTGCCTCAACGATGCAGATAGCCGTAACGTAGGTGCAACCACAGCGGAGGGGTATCTGTGGAGAGGCCAGACAAACGTGTAGTTCCTGAAGAGGGGCAGCAGCCTTTTCAGTAGTTACAGGGGCAACAGTCTGGATGATTGACTGAGCTGGCCTTGTAACATCAGCTAATGTGGCTTTGCCACACAGTTACTGCGAACGGCTGAAAGCAAGGAGAAACTACAGCCGTTACATTTCCCGAGGACATGCAGCTCTACTGTATGAAAATATGATGATGGCATCCTCTTGGGTAAAATATTCCGGAGGTAAAATAGTCCCCCATTTGGATCTCCGGGCGGGGACTACTCAGGAGGATGTTGTCATCAGGAAAGACAATACTGGCATTCTACGGATCGGAGCGTGGAATGTTAGATCCCTTAATCGGGTAGGAAAATTAGAAAATTTAAAAAGGGAAATGGATAGGTTGAAGTTAGATATAGTGAGGGTTAGTGAAGTTCGGTGGCAGGATGAATAGGATTTCTGGTCAGGTGAGTACAGGATTATAAATACAAAATCAGTTGGGGGTATCACAGGAGTAGGATAGATAATGAATAAGAAGATAGGAATGCGGGTAAACTACTATGAGCAGCACAGTGATCGCATTATCATTGTCAAGATAGGTACGAAGCCAACACCGACAACAGTAGTACAGGTTTATATGCCAACTAGCTCTGCCGATGATGAGGAGATCGAAGAAATATATGAAGAGCTAAAGGAAATTATTCAGACAGTTAAGGGAGAGGAAAACTTAATTGTGATGGGAGACTGGAATTCTGTAGTAGGAAAAGGAAGAGAAGGAAAAATAGTAGGTGAATATGGACTGGGCAGGAGGAATGAAAGAGGAAGTCGCCTGGTAGAATTTGCACGGAACATGATTTAATCGTAACAAACACATGGTTTAAGAATCACAAAAGAAGGTTGTATACGTGGAAGAGACCAGGAGACACCGGTAGGTATCAGATAGATTTTATAATGGTAAAACATAATTCCGGCACCAGGTGATAAATTGTAAAACATACCCAGGGGCCGATATAGACTCTGACCACAACTTGTTAGTCATGAACTGTAGGCTGAAACTGAAAAAACTGCAGAAAGGTAGGAAGATAAGGAGATGGGACTTAGATAAATTGAAGGAACGTGAAGTTCTGGAGAAATTCAGAGGGAGATCTAGGCATCAATTGACAGAAACAGGGGGAAATAAAACAGTAGAGAAGGAATGGGTAGCATTGACACATAAAATAGTGAAGGCAGCAGAGGACAAAATAGGTAGAAAGGCAAGACCTACAAAAAATCCTTGGATATCACAGGAAATACTAAATTTAATTGATGAAAGGAGAAAATATAAAAATGCAGTAAATGAAACAGGCAAAATGGAGTACAGACGACTAAGAAATGAGATTGACAGGAAGTGCAAAATGGCTAAGCAGGATTGGCTAGAAACCAAATGCAAATCTGTAGAAGAATGTATAAGAAGGGGAAAAGTAGATACCGCCTACAGGAAAATAAAAGACATTTGGGGATAAGAAAAACAGCTCTATGAATATCAAGGACTCTGATGGTAAACCAGTTCTCAGCAAAGAAGGAAAAGCTGAAAGGTGGAAAGAGTACATAGAGCAGCTCTACAAAGGAAATGAACTTAGAGACGATGTTGTAGGAAGGGAAGAGGAAGTAGATCAAGATGAAATAGGAGATACTATACTGAGAGATGAATTTGACAGAGCCCTAAAAGATATAGGTCGGAACAAGGGCCCAGGAGTAGATGGCATACCCTCAGAGCTAGTAAAGTCCCTGGGAGAGCCAGCCATGACAAGACTGTTTGAACTGGTGCGTAGGATCTATGAGACAGACGAAATACCCTCAGACTTCAAGAAAAATGTAATAATCCCCATTCCAAAGAAATCAGGCGTAGACAGGTGTGAAATTTACAGAACCATCAGTTTGATAAGTCATGGTTGCAAAATTTTAACACGAATTATCTACAGGAGAATGGAAAAGCTGGTAGAAGCTGACCTCGGGGAAGATCAGTTTGGATTTGGAGGAACGTAGGAACCCGGGAGGCAATACTCACTTTACGTCTTATATTAGAAGATAGATTAAGGAAAGGCAAACCTACATATTTAGCTTCCGTAGATTTGGAGAAAGCTTTTGACAATGTTGACTGGAATACACTCTTTCAAATTCTGAAATCAGCAGGGGTAAAACAGGGAAAGGAGAGTTATTTACAACTTGTACAAAAGCCAGACCGCAGTTATTAGACTCGAAGGGCATGAAAGGGAAGCATCAGTTGGGAAGGGAGTGAGACAGGGTTGTAGCCTTTCTCCAATGCTATTTAATTTGTACATCGAGCAGGCGGTGAAGGAAAGCAAGGAAAAATTTGTAATAGGGATTAAAGTTCAGGGGGAAGAAATAAAACCTTTGCGTTTTGCTTATGACATTGTAATTCTGTCAGAGACAGCAAAGGACCTGGAAGAGCAGTTGAATGGAATGGACAGTGTGTTGAAGAGAGCGTATAAAATGAACATTAACAAGAGCAAAACAAAAATAATGGAATGCGGTCTTAGAAAATCAGGTGATGCTGAAGGAATTAGATTAGGTAACGAAACAATGAAGGTGGTAGATGAGTTTTGTTACTTGGGTAGTAAAATAACATGTGATGGTCGCAGTACAGAGGATATAAAATGCAGAATGGCAATGGGAAGAAAAGCATTTTTGAAAAAGAGAAATTTGGTAACATCCAATATTAATTTAAGTGTAAGGAAGTCTTTTCTGAAGGCATTTGTGTAGAGTGTTGCCTTGTACAGGAGTGAAACATGGACAATAAGCAGTGCGGATAGGAAGAGGATAGAGGCTTTTGAAATGTGGTGCTACAGAAGAATGCTGAAGATTAGGTGGGTAGATCACATAACTAATGAAGAGGTACTTAACAGAATTGGTGGGAAAAGGAATTTTTGGCACACCCTGACTAAAAGAAGGGATCGCTTGGTAGGACACATTCTTAGGTATCAGGGAATCGTGAATTTAGCATTGGAGGGAAGTGTGTGGGGTAAAAATCGCAGAGGGAGACCAAGACACGCGTATAGTAAGCAGATTCAAGTGTATGTGGGTTGTCGTTCCTATGAGGAGATGAAAAGGATTGCTCAGGATAGAGTAGGGTGGAGAGCTGCATCAAACCAGTCTCCGGACTGAAGACCATAACAACAACAACAACAACATATGTGAAATATATTTGATGATACCATGTTGTTGTTTTGTTTTTGTGTTGATTTATAGCTCCTTATGCTGTCTACATAATTATTGGTAATTTTTAAAGAAATCTTACACTCAAAGTTGTATGGCCTGAAATGATATATACAACTGTAAATCAGTTGTTTCTCAACTTTTCTTAAGTATGTGAGGGTGCATAGTGTCCGAATCTCTGGTTCAGAAGCACTCAATCAATTTACAGCTGTACGTTTGATATATATGATTCAGGCCGTACTTAGTGTGTAAGCTTTCTTTAAAATCACCTAATTATTAAATGTATATTGAACAGGTGGTATCGTTAAGTAGATTTGACATATTTAGGTGAAATCTAACTACCAATACCATGTCACAATTTACGTATTTGTCTTCTAGTTTCGGTTGATGGGTAGGTTACTATTTAATGGAATATAGGGGTAGTATCGACAATATTAGATTTGATCTAAGTAAGTCTAATCTAGTTATCAATACTAGGTTTGTTCTATATTCGGAGTGTGAATGCAGTTTATTATTATTATTATTATTATTATTATTATTATTATTATTTATTTTTTATTATTATTTTTATTTTTATTTTTTATTTTTTTTTATGTCTTGTCCAAAACCACCAATTTCCTGAACTGGTCTCTTTAATGTCAAGTAATATATTGCTGTTAGTCGTGGACGTTATTATATCGCCTTGTTGTGGTAAAAAAGTGTCTGTAGTACCTCTTGATTATGTTGACATCATATGTGACATCATTGGTCAAAGCGGTATTGGAGACTGGAGTTTATCCACCAGTCACTAAATGGATGTGATAGTTTCCCCCCCCCCCCTTATGTACCTTTCACTGCAAATTATTTTAAACGTAGAAAAAAAGTCAATATTATTGACAAATGAATTACATTAAATTTTCATTAATTTAAAAAAGAAGAAACCTCACATATCCATGTAGTGACTTGTCCTCGATGTACTTTGCTGATCATATGCTGTAGTGACAGTGACAGTTGTGACATTCACACTGAAATTTGTCAGAAAACATTAAGCTATTTCCTTTAAATGTGTCACAATTTTCCTATTAAAATATTCATGTCCTCAATCGCACTTGTCAAAAACATTGACTTCTTTTCAGTGAATATATCATGAATTTCAGCT
Organism: Locusta migratoria; assembly: GCA_026315105.1. NCBI lineage: Eukaryota > Metazoa > Arthropoda > Insecta > Orthoptera > Acrididae > Locusta > Locusta migratoria. The sequence continues at coordinate 124,630,958 of CM048753.1, forward strand.
AAAAATATTTGTATGGACATCATAGTGTTGTTTACAAAACTCAATTGAAAGATGCATTTTCAACGGCTCTCTCAATGACACTTCTGAATTGCTGCCTTTCTCTTCCGACATCTTCACATCAAGAAGTAGTTGTCACCTAAACTAGGATTTAACCAAGAATTCTCTATGTGACTGCTATTAGGAGGTGTGCACCTTTTAATAACCTCATAAAATGGTCATTTGTTCCCTTTCATTTTTTTGTTGGTAAGTTAGGATAAGAATAAGAGGGTCAATTGAAGTTGCTTTTGACCAATGATGTCATATCCGAGTGAAAGATGATAGTTTGTTTACAAACGGAATATAATTATAGAGTAATATAGTTTCCAAATGATAAACCAAGATTGCAAACTACCAATTTATTAAGTGACGACCGGTTTCGGTGCACTATGTCACCATCATACCCAAAAGGACCGGCTCATCGATAGACACAAATAAAAATCACACTCAAACACACATACAAGCTTTTGCCGCCACTGGCAGCTTCTTCAGGAAAAAAGAGGAAAAAGGGAAGGATATGGGTTTTAAGGAAGTGGAAAAGGAGTCATTCCAATCCCAGGAGTGGAAGGACTTACCGTAGGGGACAAAAAAGAAGGTAAACAAATACACACACACTCACACATATCCAAACACAAACACACCTAGACAGACATTTGTAAAAAGCAAAGAAGAACTTCTTTGATCAGATTATGTATCATAGTGCACCGAAACCGGTCGTCACTTAATAAATTGGTAGTTTGCGATCTTGGCTTATCATTTGGAAACTATAAAACGAATTGATCGCCTCCACATCGGACGATGTCAGGTAATCTTAAAATTATAGAGTAAGATTTTGTGTTTAAAAAGTCATCTGTAGCTTCTCTCTGATAGTGAGGTTTAGGTTAACAGAGTCTTTTGTTTGCAAGTGAGCGCCAAAGGCGCGAATTTTTGGGCTGAGATCTGTGATTGACGGTACATTCTTTTGTGGCAATCTGTAATTTACAATGATAATCACATTACAGTAGAGAGTAAAAAATCCGAACCAATTGGGACTGGACGTAGTTCAGTTTATCAATTTGTTCGTATTTTCAAACTTATTCTTTAATTCCTGTTTAGGGGTCTTGTTATGCATATGGTCTATTGGAAAGCTTAAATTAAAAGAAACAAACAAAATTACCTTACTTACATATACAGTATGTATATTTTATTCCTTTTCATCAAGAAATGAGCAAAATATGAAGACATTTACATTATGTAAATTGCACATCACTTAGTACACTAAAAATCTAACCGCTAATACCTTATTTAAAAAACTGGCTAATTTTTGGCTTCTCAGCTTCGAGTCTTGCTTTCTGCCAGCCAACTCCTTTATCAGCTTAAGTAGCAAGAGCTGCACTTGACTCGCAAAATTCAGAATGGTATATTTCTTCTTTTTTAAGTCTGAAATGGTAGTCTTGCCCACACCGTACTCTTTCGCAAGAGGTGACCCACTTTGACCCTTTTGAAGTCATTCAAAATCACACGTTTATTTTGGATTGTGAGAAACCTATGTTTTCGCTTAAGTGTCCCCGACGAAGGGGACATAACGAGCGAAACGAAACTATAATGCACTCGACGATTAATTTACACAAACTAAGAAGTAACTGACCACTACGCTGCACAACTGATCTAAATCTCTAATTTTGGCGTACTGAGCTGATGTTGGCAAACTGAGAAATGAGAGCTCGCTGTGGTGGGGAGACGGAACAGAGGCACAGATGGCCGCCGAGGCCCGGGCTTTCCGTGCCGAGCTCGTCGATAGTGTTCAGGGGAAAACCAGGAGCTGCGAAATCCCTCGTCATCAGCACCCTGGGAAATACAGGCAGCATGACGAAGAAACTTGACCACAGCAGCGACAGGGTTAAAATAAACACTCTCAAGGTTACTGCCCCTTGTACAGTAGTGCGCGCACACTTGTTCCCGGCCACATTTCAATCACAGTCATACTTTTGCTATGCAATTACATTTGCAGCACAAATTACCGAAGTTTACAATGGAAGTTAGGATTTTTGACGTTTCGGGTTTTTTTTTTTTATGTTTAGTGCTTTTTGACGCTTCGCGTTTTTTTTACGCTTCGTGTTTGTATTGCGATATTATCACCGATGTTTATATTTATTGATAGTGTTTGTTTTGCTAGTTGGTATATCAACATAGTGTATCTTGTGAAACTAATATATGGTATGGTTGCTCAAAGCTGACGTGTCGTATACCGGTCTTCAGTTATGCCAAACAAGATGAAGTGGACACAAAAATGACTAAAGTCTACACTGATCTCTTATGTGTTACTCTGTTCTTGTTCAGGTTGTAATGATATTGGGTGTACCACATCTGCTTTTAAAGCATCCAGCCAATTGGTATTTGGAAATTGTGAATGAGAAACGACTGATTTGTAGTGTAGCCTAAGATCAATGTTAGGTTGGGAGGCAATGGCTTGATTGAGAGTTGGCAAAGCCAACAAATGTGAATGCAGCAAAATTGCTTGTGGTAAATCATGTTGTGTTAAAATGCATAATTTGTGTCTTCTATGATTGAAACTGGTGCATCATTCTTATTGTAACAATGGAAAATACAGGTTGGACTGTCTGTAATAGAGGATAGATAACAACTTGCCATAAACGCGAACATAAAGTTGCAGACAGGCACAAAAAATAGACATTCACATTGATACAACGTAAATTTTTGACCATGGCCTTCATCAGAATAAGAAACACAATCACTCAGATATAATTCAAGCACACAAGATGAAAATTTGTGTGAATGTGGCTGTCTATTTCACGTGCCTGTTAATGGCTCAGCTATCACTTTTATGGCCTCATCTATATTATTGGCATAATTCTGATTTGTTACATAAATCAGCTGTTCCACCATCTTAGCTTCCCATCATTGCATTACCAACAAATAGGTGAAGATAAAAACATAGGTGGCCCTTTTTAAACATCCGATAAAGGAATAAGCCTGGAAAACTGTAAGATTTTAAATCCCATTTTGCTCTATATGTATTAAGCTTATTCCTATAACATAAATTTACCATTAATTTTCCTTCTTCAGAGAATGGACTGTATGTAGCCAGTATGAGTTATGTATGTATAGTGAGAGGCAAGAAAGATAGTTCAGGCCCAAGCAATTTAGATTCCTAGAACAGAATTTTGCACTTCCCATTAAGACGTTTTCAACTCTACTGATCTGTGGATCTCCAACTTGGATTTTATATCATCAAATAGAAGCCATATAATAGTTAGGAAATAATATATGTGAAGATAGTTTGCAGCTTAACTCATTATTTGAAATATAAGAATGCCACATTGGTAGAATTACTATGACAACAAGCTTATATCACCTGTTTCAGTGGCTGAGTGGTTAGTTTGACAGTTTACAATGAAAAGGACAAACATTTGACTCTAACTGGAGACAATTGTCATTTTCTTGCTTAATTTGATCTGTGCATGTAATATTTTGAAGACAGCGTTATTGAATCTGAGGCAGGCTGTCATTATGGTGTTCATACTTCCATTACAAGGGGATTGATTGGTTGATTTAGAGATGCGGTGAAGTAGTGAGATGACAAATATCAGAAAGACCACAAGTTTCTACATGGAGCCAAGATGAAGCATTGGTCAATGCAGCCCATAGTATTCCTTTGTCGATCATCTAGGAGCTGAGGACGGCTTCCCGGGCTTGTCAAGAACTGCTCTCAGAAGAATAAAGGACAATTGAATCAGTTCCTGTAATGATCTTGTCAAAGATCTGTTGTCTGATGAACAAGATGTGAATAGCCTAGCAATTGCGAGTTAGTAGGAAGATATTGATTGGAGGAAAGTCATTTTCAGCAGCAAGTGTACAATTGAGTCCCCAAGCAGAGATTCTGCTCTTCTTCATGCCCAGATGGGTGATAATATGGTGTGTGCTTCATGTCCGTTTGCTTTGTGCCTGCTCACAGTAGAAGCAAAAATATGTCCCCCCCCCCCCCCCCTCAGGGGCTCAGCATTAATTTGCTGAGTACGGGCTTTGCTAACCCGGCGTCCCGAGCTGTGGACTGTGTCCACCACACAGTAAGCTCTGTGCTTGCTTCAGCAACCACCGTACGGCACGACAGTGGAACGTTGTACGTTTCAGAGCCCGTGGATCTTGGCTTAATTGCCCGATTGCCTGCATTTTGATGATGGAACAAACCTCAATAATAATAATAATAATAATAATAATAATAATAATAATAACAACCTGCCACACCTCAGTTGTACAAGGCTTACCTAAGAAAGCGGAGTTCTGCCTGGGTGGACGTATATTTCCATTGCTGCTCGTGGGAATGCAATGAAACAAGCCAAGAATTGTGTTGGTGGACTCCAAACCAGCGTCTCTAAGAGAGGGAGAACAGAGTTCAATGCTGCTACTTACGATCTCCAGTCGTTCCCTTCCCTAGAACGTAGGGCTCGTAGTCAAAGTGAAGCCTATGCCACTCGATATTTAGTTTGTACCAGAACTGACTGTGAATCTTGTATGTCTACCAAGCTTGTGTGTATTTTGTAGAAAACTTGGAAAACAGGTTTGGAGAGTTAAGAGGGTATGTCAGAAATGAGGTCCGGTTCCACCTCGATAATGTCGGTCGAGGGCACTGCTCGGCTGTGATAAGCTGGGTAATTTTCCTGTATCGATCACATGAAATGGAAGCCTAAATATGGTCCAGGGCATCATTTTTCACAGGGATCTGCTATTACAATTTGATGGCGAGTTGCACAAGAACTTGGAGCGGTGCCTCGTTCCCTTCATCTGCCACATCTATAGGGGTCCGAGGGACAAGAGGGTTGCCACCGGTGCCATTCGTCCTGGCTTTTGAGGGTGACACGTTACTCGAGAAAGTCGAGGTGGTGCTCTACCGGTGTGACATCAGACCCTACATTCCTCCCCTAATGCGCTGCTTTAAGTTCTGGAGGCCAGCCCCACCTGTTGGGAATGTGGTCGTGCGTCACACCCAGACATCCCGTGTACCCCTCCTCCAGTCTGCATTAACTGTAGTCGGGAACATCTCTCTGCTCGCCAGATTGGTCTGTCCTACACGAGGAAAGATAAATCGCGGAATACGAAACCTTCAATAGCCTGACATATTCGGAGACGAAGAGAAAATATTTAAAGTTGCATCCTGTGAGCACAGCCACATCCTACATCGCAGCATTTTCGCCATCATCGTCCCTGGCCACAAAATCTCCATCAGTGCAGCAAATCTCTGTGGGCCCGCAGGCCTGACATTCTACACCTGGCCCTTGACAGTTGGGGCAACTCTCCTTCTGTGGCAATAACTGTTATTCTGGAGCAATAACTCCCCATCCAGAGGGGACACAGGTCCCCATCCCTGAGCCAGACACGCCAGCCGTCTCTGGCTCCTCTCACAATAGAGGGATTCCTCGGAACCCTTCCTTCGTCTGTTTCTAACACGGGTACAGTTGACACTAGTGAGTGGTCGAAAGTACCGCCGACTCCTGGTCGTAGGGCCTCGAGGGCATCCTCAGTCCCTGAGACTGAGTCAGCCAAGCCCTCCCAGCAAGAGAAACCAAAGGCCCAGTGAAACAGATAAAAGAAAAAGAACAAGAAGAAAGAATCCCAGGTGGCTACCTACCTCTGTCTCTATTTTATTTTTCAATTGTTTCTCTTTTATGTAAGAGTGGAGATAATAGTTAACCATGCAGCGAACACTAAAAACTGCTAGTCAGTAGACATAAAACTCTAAAAACGATGTAAACGTCGTGGTGGGGTCGAACCTGAGAGATCAGGATAAAGCACCCTCCATTAAATAAAATAGTAAAAACCAGCTGTACGAAAAAAAATTAACAGACTCAGCCATGGAGGCACAGTCTCCTTTTATTTATTATTTATTTGTTTTTTCTGTTCCATAGGACCCAATTGAGGAGTAAGACTCCATGGTCATGGAACAAGTCAATACATTACTTGTTACACAAGAATGGTAATAGAAAAAATTTTAAGTAGTCCTTTGCACACGACAATCTTAAGACAAAGTGAAAAGAATCAATAAAGAAAAAATGAATTAGCTTAATTGTTTAACTTTTCTAGGAGCTCCTCGACAGAATAAAAGGAGTGAGCCACGAGGTAACTCTTCAATTTAGATTTGAAAGCATGTGGATTAGTGCTAAGATTCTTTAGTTCTTGTGGCAGCTTATTGAAAATGGATGCCGCAGAATACTGCACCCCTTTCTGCACAAGTGTTAAGGTGGTGTGGTGCAAATGTAGATTAGACATCTGTCTAGTATTCACCGAGTGAAAGCTACTAACTCGTGGGAATAAGCTGATATTATTAACAACAAAAGACATTAAAGAAAAAACGTATTGTGACGTCAGAGTCAAAATTCCCAGACTACTGAAAAGGGGTCGACATGACGTTCGCGAACTTACACCAGATATTGCTCGAACCGCCCGTTTTTTAGCCAGAAATATCCTTTTTGCATCAGGCGAGTTACCCCAAAAAACAATGCCGTACGTCATAAGTGAGTGAAAGTAAGCGAAATAGACTACTTTTCGTGTTGAAAAATCACTTATCTCAGATATTGTTCTAATGGTAAATATAGCAGAATTTAGTTTTGGAACAAGATCCTGAACATGGGCTTTCCATGACAGCTTACTGTCTATATGAACACCTAGAAATTTGAACTGTTCAGTCTCACTTATCACATGCCCATTATGTGTAATCATAATGTCAGATTTCGTCAAATTATGTGTTAGAAATTGTAAAAACTGAGTTTTACTGTGATTTAACATCAACTTGTTTTCTATTAGCCATGAAATTATCTCTTGAACTGCATTATTTGATACTGTGTCAATATTACGAGCAACATCCTTCACTACCAAGCTGGTATCATCAGCAAACAAAAATATTTTACAATCACCTGTTATACTCGAAGGCATATCATTTATATAAATAAGAAACAGCAATGGTCCCAAAACAGACCCCTGGGGCACCCCATACTTAATTGTGCCCCATTGGGATTGCACGTCATAGCCATTTTCTACACTGCGGAGAATTACCTTCTGTTGTCTATTATTAAAGTAAGAGGTGAACCAGTTGTGGGCTACTCCCCGTATTCCATAATGTTCCAACTTCTGCAACAATATTTTGTGATCAACACAATCAAACGCTTTTGTTAAATCAAAGAAGACGCCTAATGTCCGTAGCCTCTTATTTAACCCATCAAGTGCCTCACAGAGAAACGAAAATATAGCGTTTTCAGTCGTTAAACCACTTCTAAAACCAAACTGTACGTTTGACAGGAAATTATGTGAACTGAAATGATCAATTAATCTTGAATATACAGCCTTTTCAATAACTTTGGAAAAAACCGATGGCATAGAAATAGGTCTATAGTTGTCTACATTATCCATTTCTCCTTTTTTATAAAGCGGTTTCACTACTGAGTACTTTAATCTGTTAGGAAACTGACCATTCTGAAAGGAAAAATTACAAATATGGCTTAGTACTGGGCTAACATATGGAGAACAGTACTTTAGAATTCTGCTAGATACCCCATCATATCCACAAGAGTCCTTAGTCTTTAGTGATTTAATAATTGACTCAATCTCACCTATGGAAGTATCATGAAGGATCATTTCAGGTAACAGCCTCGGAAAGGCATTTTCTAAAAACGTTATATGATTACCTAAAAACGTTTTAGTTCCTCTACTATATTCAGAAAGTGATTATTGAATATTGCACACATATCTAACTTGTCAGTAACAGAAACATTCCTACTACGCACTGACGTTATATCTTCTACCTGCTGCTCCTGACCAGACACTTCCTTCACGACTGACCAGATAGTTTTAATTTTATCCCGAGAGTTTGCTATTCTTTTTGCATACCACATACTTTTTGCATTCTTAATGACTTTTTTCAGAACCTTACAGTACTGTTTGTAATGAGCTACTGCATCTTCATTCTGACTGCTTCTAACATTTTGATACAACTCCCGCTTAGTTCTACATGATACTCTTATCCCCTTTGTCAGCCACCCTGGCTGTCTGTTACTGAAAGTACCCTGTTTTGAGCGTTCTAGCGGAAAGCAACTTTCAAACAGCATAATAAATGTGTTCAGAAAAGCATTATATTTATCATCTGCATTATCAGCACTATAAACATCCTGCCATTCCTGTTCCTTAATTAGGCTTAAAAAGGTCTCAATTGCAACTGGATTAACTTTTCTGAGTAGTTGATATTTATGTTTAACATTTGTTTGAGAACAAATACTTTTTAGAATTAAAAGTTGGGCATCGTGGTCTGATAGGCCATTTACTATTCTGCTGACAGAGTGCCCCTCTAATAATGAAGAATGAACAAAAATATTGTCAATGGTAGAACTGCTATTTCCTTGCACTCTCGTTGGAAAAAATACTGTACTAATGACAGTACTAGTACTAATGACAGGGTAACTGGAAGATTAAAAGACTGCCGCAAAAAGGGCTAAAATGGGATAGTCCGTCAGGACACGGACGACTATCAAATCAACACCATGGCGACAATCGCGGAGTCTCACGGCAAAGTAGATAGCCACGAGTCGACCGAGTATGCCCAATAGGGAGACGGCACAAGATAACCAAATCCCGACGTTTGGACCGTAATGAAGTTTTCCATACAACTGAGGACGATTTGATCGTACAAAGCTCATTTTGCACACTGGAAGCCAACCATTCCGAACTCTGAGCGCCACATACATTCCGGTGTAGTGTCAACTTGAGTTCAATTTCCACAAGACTAATCCGAGGTCATGAGGTGGTGGCCTGTTTAGCCAACCGATCGACACATTCATTGCCAGGTTTGCCAATGTGCCCTGGCGTCGTGACAAAGATTACTGAATGACCAGACCTACTGAGACAGGCAACAGTCTTAGGTACACTGCACCAAAGATTGTTTGCCGACACACTGGTCAAGTGCTCGCAAGCCACTCAGGGAGTCACTGCGGATCACAAAGGACTCCCCGGGGTTCGAACAGAGGTGCTCTAGAGCACGATAAATAGTGACCACCGCTGCAGTGAAAGTACTGGTCCCTCAAGGCAGCAAATGCCATTCATTGTGGTCACTGTGGATGAAGGGAAATCCAGTTCAACCGCCCACCACAGAACCGTTGGTATCGACCGTTTCTGCATCGTGGAACGAGTTCGTAAGTGCCGCAAACTGGCGGCGAAGCTTCGCTGGTGGAAATAAGCCTTGGAATAACGTGCCAAATCGTAGTAGAGTCGCAGGTGAGGGAGGGACCGGGGAGGCGATCGTAGAGGACATTGGAAAGGGGGAGGGAGAGGAAGGGACTCAAACAAAGGGAGGAGGGAGCGAACCCGGGCCGCAATCAGAAGACCTGACCTGGGTCGCCGTCGTGGAGCCGGGGGTGCAGAAGACGGAAAAGGGAGCCTGCGGTTTGGACGATCTGTTGTGGCACAAGTGTGGGCGACGTACTATGCTAGCAGGTTGAAGTTTAACAATTCACACTATGTTCCTCTTTACTGAAGGAAAGGCAAGTTCTGCCTCGTATTTTTTTTTTGTTCTAGTGGACGTCTGGGTATACACTTGCTGTGAGGAAAGATATGAATAAGAAGGCGCCTGCTCATGGTGAAATTAACTGCATGGAAGAAGATCCATGGAGATGTTATGTGCAGGAACTCTGCGCAAAGTGAAAGAAAGAAAAGAAAAGAAACGAAAAGAAAATATAGTGATTGACATTGTTGTATTGTATTGAATGAAATTATTATTGAACTGGACTTGGTCATATCATGATGTATGTGGCTGATAGTCTTGTGTTGTGCTGGAATGAAGTAAAATAAATATTGCTCTCTGTTTGAATTTTATACAATGAAACTAATAATTATTCAGTTTAATCAGTTAATTAATTACAATATCAAGACCTCCTCTTGAGTTCTCACTGAACAACTTTGTATACAAGCAGTCTGTTGCCAGAAAAGGAAAAATTGAATTTATGCACAGGCAGGTGGCTCGGTGCATGTGAGACATTCTGCAGGTGCCGACAGGAGACATACCGTGTACCGTTTAGTGTGCGGTAGTTCCAGAGTGCCCTCACTGCATACCCCGAAACCTCTCCAGGACCGTACTGCGTTCGCAGCCAGTTCCTCCTTCACTTGTCAGCGGATTCTCAACACCGACTGTTCAACCCGTTTTACTGTGTCTGGGCCGAAGGTGTTTTCCCGTCCAAATGGCGCGACAGTATCATCGTCCCAGTGTTGAAATCTGGTGCTGATCCCCAGGTGGCTAATTGTTACTGCCGTGTTTGCCTCACCAATGTTTTATGCAACATTCTTGAACATATGGTTAGCCGGCAGCTCATGTGGATCCTTGATGATCCCACCAACTAAGGGGCTTCCGCCAGGGGTGATCCACTATCGATAATCTTACGTCACTAGAGTCAGCCATCCGTATAGCCTTCGCTTGACGTGTACACATCGTTGCAGTCTTCTTCGATCTCTGCAAGGCGTACGGCACCACCTGGTGCCATCGTATTCTGGCAACACAGCACAAATGGAGCTTACAGGGTGCTCTTCCCATCTTCATTCAGAACTCTCTCTCCCTCCACACCTTTTGTGGCACGGTCGGTACCTGTTTCAGTTCCCCTCACTTTCAGGAAAATGGAGTCCCACAGGGCTCCATTCTGTGTCTCCCTCTTTTTGGTGGCAATTATCGGTCTTCCAGCTGCAGTTGCCTCATCAGTCTCCTGCTCCCTATTTTCTTATGACTTCTGCCTATATTACAGCTCCACAAGCATCAGCATCAGTGAACGACGGCTGCGAAGTGCGATCCAAAGGGTGCAATCTCGGTTTTCAATTTTCCTCATCTAAGATCAGTGTGACGGATATTTGTTGCCGTCGGACGGATCATCTGCATCTGAAGCTCTAACTTGCTGATGAACTGTTTGAGGTAGAGGAGACACACAAATTTCTGGGCACACTTTTAGATGCCTGGCTTGCTCGGACGTCCCACCTTTGTCAGCTTAAACAACAGTGCTGGCAACACCTCAACGCCCTCCGTTGCCTCGGACACACTGATTGGCAGGTTGCATGAACAACTCTTGGAGCTCTACAAAGCCTTAGTTCAATCCCGCCTCGACTATGGGAGTGTAATATATGACTTGGCAGCGCCTTCAGAATTACACATACTGAACCCGATCCTTCATTGTGGCGTCAGGCTGGCAACGGGTGCTTTTCACACTAGTCTGGTGTGGAGCCTTCTTGTAGAAGCAGGGGTCCCTCCTCTATGATTCTGTCAACACCTTGTAGTGTAACCGTGTATGTTGACTAATAGTAGGGATGTGTCCGAGTGGTTCGGCCGAATCCAGATTCGCTGAATCTAGCACGCGGGATTCGGATTCGAGATTCGATGCATAATGGCCGAATACTACCGAATCCCGAATCCAAAATTTATATGGAAAACTTCAGTTACGACTGTTGTAGTTAACTTGGCATAACAGTGCGCTTTCGTTTGCGTTATGTACATTATTCTTTCATAGATCTGCTGAAAGACGTCATAAAACGGGGTTAAATAGAGTACAAAACGAACGAAGTTCCGAAAAATGGCACTAGGAGCCGCCACAAGTAAGTTTTCCATCTCGTCTAAGCAAGTGCTGCACACACCCCGTTAACATGGGCTCCCAAAACCGGATTTCGTAAACCGATATCCCAATTCAGCTTTTGGTTGGTCATGTAAACACTCCAAAAGCGAAAAACTGTTTATGAAAATCGGTTTTCGTATTCCGGAAGATGTGTTATATGTAAACGTTATGAGTGGCTTGCTTCGTAGGCGCAAATGTGAATACTGGCGCTAAAACATTTGCACTTGTAAAAATAAAATAAAAAAAGGAAGTCGAGTGTAATTTCCACTTTATTTTCGACTATTGATTTTTAACACACCATTCAACGAAGGAAATAGAACTTTAGTATTGCTCAACTTAAAAAGTAGCAGGTCACGTTGGTAACAGGTAATTTCCTAGGAACCGTATACATCGAATGAAACAGCAATACAGTCGATATATATCAGGCATTCAACTCTCGCTCCGCTACCAGTAGCAAGAAACTTTATTTTTTTCGCTTTAAAATAGATGACGATGTTTTGACATGTTTCAGTTCCCAGCACTTTACCACATTAAGTTAGCCCAAACCATACATTGTAAAGTTGATTTTGGCAATCAATAACATTTAGCGTTGTTGTTTCTTCAATTACAGTATTATAATATGACTTTCTACATAACACGTTGCCACTCATAACCACTTTCAACATGGAGTACTGGAAAAAGCGAATTGACGTGACGGACAGTGTGAATACAACTTGATGTGACGGATCCGTGACGTGACGTTGACGTGACGGACAGTGTGAATCGGCCTTAATTCGTTGTCAATGGACTTTTCAGTCAAAGCTATGGTCGTTAGACTAAACTATAGGTACCAGTATTTGAACAAGCGAATGTTATGATTTTTACGAATATGTCATGATTTTAAAGGATGTGGCTAGGCAGGAACCTAAGAGTACAACTTGTTCACTCACAAGTTACGTTGTACTCTTAGGTTCCTGACTAAACACTTCCTTTAAAATCATGACATATTCGTAAAAATCATAACATTCGCTCCTTCGATACCTATCGCACAGACCTATCGTTTCTATATGAAACACTATCCGATATATATCGATCGCATTGCCGCTTCATTCGGTGTACACGGCTCCTAGGACATCACCTATGATTCTTGCACGAGTTGTCTCATTCTAATTTCGCGTATTCTTTTGTCGAATTTTGTGAAGTGCTGGGATATGTGAACCTTAGAGAAGCACTAGGATTTCAAGAAGGAAGTTATTTACTACCTTATGTGGGAAAAAAGTTCTAATCGTGCGCCATTCAGGCGGGATAACGTCAATTCAACAAACATCTGACGTATGTTTCAACAAATCCGGTTAAAACATTAAATTGCATGACGCTTCTCGCCGGGCGTACAATTTAACCAACAAAATAAATTATCTTTGGATGTATAATAAATTTTATAACGGCTTTTATAAGTGACTATAAAATCATTAAACATTTACACATCCTATTTTTTTAAGAACTTATTTTTCAAACTTCCAAAATATCTACTCACATTTTCAGGGTTTTTTTCACCTTTGAAAAAGGGGGGGGGGGGGGGAAATAATTCTGTCCTTTGTAAGACTTCATTATGCAATTATTTTTTATTTCATCAAAATGAACAGTTGGTAATATAGTGAAGAAATTTTCTTATTATCTTTTATAGCATCTAAACAACATGTATCTCAATGTTTCATAAAAATTTCTTTCAAGAGGGTAAGGGGGTATTAAAAAAATTTTTAAAATTTAAAATAAAAACCCAAATGAAATTTTAATTCTTAAGTTTTACTGTAATATTGTCATTTGAGATCCATCGCAGAAGGCTTTATCTTCATCACTAGTAATTCTTTTTAAATACATATACTTGAGTTGACAGATTATTTGGGTTCGAGATTCGATTCGGGTTCGGGATTCGGCGCATGTTATATTTAAGATTCGGTATTCGGATTCGATTCGGAAAAATTGGGATTCGACCCATTCCTAACTAATAGCAAACACCAAAGAGATTGTTCTGTTTTGTAGTAACTCCAGAAAGGGGATGCCCAGCAAGTCTGTTCCTCCATAAACTCAATTTTTCCTTTTCTGGCAACAGACTGCTTGTATACAAAGTTGTTCAGTGAGAACTCAAGAGGAGGTCTTGATTAAACTGAATAATTATTAGTTTCATTGTATAAAATTCAAACAGAGAGCAATATTTATTTTACTTCATTCCAGCACAACACAAGACTATCAGCCACATACATCATGATATGACCAAGTCCAGTTCAATAATAATTTCATTCAATACAATACAACAATGTCAATCACTATATTTTCTTTTCGTTTCTTTTCTTTTCTTTCTTTCACTTTGCGCAGAGTTCCTGCACATAACATCTCCATGGATCTTCTTCCATGCAGTTAATTTCACCATGAGCAGGCGCCTTCTTATTCATATCTTTCCTCACAGCAAGTGTATACCCAGACGTCCACTAGAACAAAAAAAAAATACGAGGCAGAACTTGCCTTTCCTTCAGTAAAGAGGAACATAGTGTGAATTGTTAAACTTCAACCTGCTAGCATAGTACGTCGCCCACACTTGTGCCACAACAGATCGTCCAAACCGCAGGCTCCCTTTTCCGTCTTCTGCACCCCCGGCTCCACGACGGCGACCCAGGTCAGGTCTTCTGATTGCGGCCCGGGATTCGCTCCCTCCTCCCTTTGTTTGAGTCCCTTCCTCTCCCTCCCCCTTTCCAATGTCCTCTACGATTGCCTCCTCGGTCCCTCCCTCACCTGCGACTCTACTACGATTTGGCACGTTATTCCAAGGCTTATTTCCACCAGCGAAGCTTTGCCGCCAGTTTGCGGCACTTACGAACTCGTTCCACGATGCAGAAACGGTCTATACCAACGGTTCTGTGGTGGGCGGTTGAACTGGATTTCCCTTCATCCACAGTGACCACAATGAATGGCATTTGCTGCCTTGAGGGACCAGTACTTTCACTGCAGCGGTGGTCACTATTTATCGTGCTCTAGAGCACCTCTGTTCGAACCCCGGGGAGTCCTTTGTGATCCGCAGTGACTCCCTGAGTGGCTTGCGAGCACTTGACCAGTGTGTCGGCAAACAATCTTTGGTGCAGTGTACCTAAGACTGTTGCCTGTCTCAGTAGGTCTGGTCATTCAGTAGTCTTTGTCACGACGCCAGGGCACATTGGCAAACCTGGCAATGAATGTGTCGATCGGTTGGCTAAACAGGCCACCACCTCATGACTCGGATTAGTCTTGTGGAAATTGAACTCAAGTTGACACTACACCGGAATGTATGTGACGCTCACAGTTCGGAATGGTTGGCTTCCAGTGTGCAAAATGAGCTTTGTACGATCAAATCGTCCTCAGTTGTATGGAAAACTTCATTACGGTCCAAACGTCGGGATTTGGTTATCTTGTGCCGTCTCCCTATTGGGCATACTCGGTCGACTCGTGGCTATCTACTTTGCCGTGAGACTCCGCGATTGTCGCCGTGGTGTTGATTTGACAGTCGTCCGTGTCCTGACGGACTATCCCATTTTAGCCCTTTTTGCGGCAGTCTTTTAATCTTCCAGTTACCCTGTCATTAGTACTAGGAGACGGTGCCTCCATGGCTGAGTCTGTTAATTTTTTTTCATACAGCTGGTTTTTACTATTTTATTTAATGGAGGGTGCTTTATCCTGATCTCTCAGGTTCCACCCCACCACAATGTTTACATTGTTTGTAGAGATTTACGTCTATTGACTAGCAGTTTTTAGTGTGCGCAGCATGGTTAACTATCATCTCTACTCTTACATAAAAGAGAAACAATTGATAAAAAATCTCTTTAAAATCCTAACGTCCAACTGGACCTTCTTTGGGGTCAGATTTTCTACTGTGAGGCTATGTCACACGCACAGTAGCTGCTCTGGTGTCAGGATCCTCTACATACAGAATTCCCTCGGCAATAATTGCCCTCAGAATTTTAAACAATCCAAAAAAAAAAACTCTATTTTGTTCTCTTGGGTCAGATCTGAGATATATAGCATAACTTGTTACACTACAAGGTCTGTAAGCGTCAGCTTTCTCTACACAGTTTGTTGTTCATCTGATTTATCTTTGACCAACATGTCTAAGAAGGGTAGCTTCCCATCCTTCTCTACTTCTACTGTAAATGTTATGTTAGAGTGTATGCCATTCAAGTGATCAAGAAAGCACTGTAGTGCCTCAGTGCCATGTGGGCAGATTAGAAATGTATCGTCAACATACTTGAAGAAACAGGACAGGGAAAGGGAGCACTTTTCAATTCTCGCTCTTCAAAAGTCCCCACAGAAAAGTTGGCAATGGCTGGCGACAGCAACAAACCCCCGGCTGTTCCATCAGTCATTTCATAATACTTACCACCATTCAAAAAGTAAGTGGGCATCAAAGTGTGCTGAGGTAACTTCAAAATTTCAGGAGAGAAATGAGCAGCCAACAGTTTTAATATCGAGGATGACCACGGTGTCATTGGGTCCTATCCTCATCTGCTTTGTGATGTCAAATAACATTGAGTACCGAGGCTGGCTACAGGTTGAAATAATTTTATAAGTGGGAGACCCTATGGCACTGACAGTGGGTCTTAACGGGACCTCAACCTTATGCACCTCAGGCGGACTATCATAACCTGGATTGCGTAGGTGCGCTAGGTCTTAGATTTGTTAAAAGTTCTTCTGGGAGTCCAGACTCCTTAGGTGCACCACTGTCTTTCTGCTGATTGTTGGTGTCAGTTTTCATGATAATTAGTAACATTGAGAATAAATGTGGCACTTTCCCTTGTCAACATGTGACATGCGAACCTCATTGTCCTCCAACAATCTCAATGCCAGCTTCTCCACTCTGCTTACTGCTTGTATTGCACTTTTAAGGCTTCACTGTTGCTAAAATCTGACTTGGGGCAAGCCTTATATCATCAGCTGCTTCAGGAAAGTGTCGGACTGCTTGTTCCACCCCACTGATTGTTTCGCCCACTGGTGGCACTTCCCCGTTGCCCACCGCATTATATTTCGCTTTTACCGCGGTTGCATTTTCGACTGTGTCATCTTTGTACACGTCTTATCACCTAAATAAATTTGGCTGCAATATCACTGGTTCTTCTCGATGTTGTATTTTGGATGGTTAGCAGTGTCTTTAAAAAGTAACGGACAGGTGAATATAGCAACGGAAAATCCAGTTTGGAGTGTAAATAATGGGGGATAGATAACAACTCTCCATAATGATTGCCGATCCCCGCACACACACACACACACACACACACACACACACACACACAATTGACTTTCACATTGACACATCTTAAATTTTTGGCCATTGCCTTCATTTGAAAAAGAAACATGTACATTCACACGACAGTCAGACATAACTTGGGGACACACGACCACCGTCTCAGGCTGCTCCAGTGCAACGAGCGTCTCGACAGTGAGTGAAGAGAGAGAAGTGGATGTGGAAGGATTACGGGCAGGGGTGGATATGAAACGTACCACATAGCACGATGGACTGTAGAGGCTCTGATAGGTGGGATTGTGGGATGCAGCTTGGAATGCAGTAAATGGAAGGGTAGGAAGAGTCAAAAAGGGAGAGGTAGAGATGTGTGGGGCGGGAAGGATAGTAAAATGATAAAAAAATAAAGGGATGTTGCAATATTAGAGAAAAATAAGTAAGTAAAAAACATCCCCCCAAATTCAGAACCTTCAACAGAACTTACCAACTGACATGCCTACACTGCGAAGCGTTCTATGTGGGAATGACCAGTAACAAACTGTCCATTCACATGAATGGCCACAGGCAGATAGTGTTTGTTGGTAATGAGGATCACCTGTGGCTAAACACGCCTTGGGGCACGACCAGCACATCTTGGCACAGTGTTCCACCATCTGGGTTATCTGGATACTTCCCACCGACACCAATCCTTCAGAACTCCGGAGATGGGAACTAGCCCTTCAGCATATTCTCTCTTCCCATTGCCCACCTGGTCTCAACCTCCACTAAATTCATATTCCTGCCCAACATCTTTAACATCTTTGCCTCAGTACTCTGGACAGAGCCTCTGCCTCAAGTGGCATCTCTGTCTAACTTCTTTGCTTTCTACAGTATGTCTGCCTAGGTGTGTTTGCGTCTGTGTAAATGTGTGTGTGTGTGTGTGTGTGTGTGTGTGTTTTATTTATTTGTGCTACTATAACCACCTGTATTCCTTTGCCTGGTGAGTAATCTTCATCTATTTTTCATATATAAGTAAAATACAAAAAAGACATGAATTGGAAGGATACTGAGCTTGGGGACTGTTAGCAGTGGGCTGTACAGATGGTACATAATGTTAGATTTCAACCAGTATAGTTGTGGGTCTATAGAATGTGCTGTCATCTGTGCAGTTCAGAAGAGCTGGTAGTGGAAGGGAGGATCCAGATGACCCCGGTAGTAAAGCAGTCGTAGAAATGGGGTTGTGCTCAGCTGCATCCTGTCAAGATGGACCACGCTATGGCACAGCATGCAGCTGGACACAACACACTTGATTTCAATGGCTGCTTTACAACCTGGGCCATCTGCATCCTCCCCTCCACCACCAGCTCTTCTGAACTGTGCAGATGGGAGTTGTCGCGGCAGCACATTCCGCGCTCCTGCAACCGCCCTGGCCTCGACCTAAGGTAACTTATCGTCCGTACAACCCAGGCCGACACTCCTGTATCTCTGTCCAACTCGTGTCTTTTTTTCCAACTATGTGTCACCTTTCCTGTGTTGTATTTTTTCTTTCTTTTTTCGTTTAGGTCACCTACGGTCCATACGCCAATATCAATGGTACTTTTATCCATTGTGTAGGAACCTGCGACTGTTTATTGAAATAGGTTTCAGAAATTACTGCAACCAGTCGCCTTTTGTTTCTTCTTAATGAAGATTTATTTAGACCATTACCGGTTTCAAGCTGTGCTAGGGCAGACAATCATTCACAAATACCCCCCCCCCCCCCCCCAAAAAAATTACTTACACACACACACACACACACACACACACACACACACACACACACACACAACACCAAAAAATCTCCTTGCACTTACACTCTTTCTTTCGTCTTCTTCTACTTCATCCCACTCCACCCCTCCCCTTAAACCACCACCCACACTACTCCCTACCAAAGGCCAAAATTATTTTGAAATTTTCGAATCAATGAACAACACACAAATTCAAATGTCTTATATGCCACCTAAAACAACACATGTGACGCATGTAAACAGATGTTATAGTAATCACAAAACCAATACTCCTAATATTACCGTAACTATCATTCTGAAATCATATTATATACATATGTTAACTATGAATACAACTTTTGATCTTATGTAATCTAAATTGGCATCATATGTATATTCTATAATAAGAGAAGCTTTTGTTAGTCTTTGGTTTCACATAGTTCTTATCTTGTGGTATAAACATACTCTTTGGTTTGTTTACAAGCTGAAAGTTGTGCTAGTGGCTATAAAGTCGTAATGTGTGTGAAATGTTTGTTAATTTTACAACTTAAAAGTCGTGGGAT
Organism: Locusta migratoria; assembly: GCA_026315105.1. Classification (NCBI taxonomy): domain Eukaryota; kingdom Metazoa; phylum Arthropoda; class Insecta; order Orthoptera; family Acrididae; genus Locusta; species Locusta migratoria. The sequence goes on from CM048753.1 coordinate 124,650,165, forward strand.
TTGTTGTGGCGTGTTGATGGAAAGGAAGTGTTGTGAAATCCTATCAATAAGCGGACCAAATTTGGACAAACTAAATGTAAAGTGCATAACTGTAAGTAATGTCTTGAAGACAAACTTATATTGTAATTATTACGTATAGCCTAGCAAAATTAGTGTTTACCATTTTCTTATTTTCTGCCCTACCACAGATTCAAATGTAACTTGTAATAATTGTATACCATCTGAAGATGAGCTGCTAGGCAGCTTGAAACCGGTAATGGTCTAAATAAATCTTCATTAAGAAGAAACAAAAGGCGACTGGTTGCAGTAATTTCTGAAACCTATTTCAATAAACAGTCGCAGGTTCCTACACAATGGATAAAAGTACCATTGATATTGGCGTATGGACCGTAGGTGACCTAAACGAAAAAAAGAAAGAAAAAATACAACACAGGAAAGGTGACACATAGTTGGAAAAAAAGACACGAGTTGGACAGAGATACAGGACAATTAGCGGGGGAGTGTCGGCCTGGGTTGTACGGATGATAAGTTACCTTTGGTCGAGGCCAGGGCGGTTGCAGGAGCGCGGCGCGGAATGTGCTGCCGCGACAACTCCCATCTGCACAGTTCAGTTCATATGTATATAATATGATTTCAGAATGATAGTTACGGCAATATTAGCAGTATTGATTTTGTGATTACTATAACATCTGTTTACATGCGTCACGTGTTGTTTTAGGTGGCATATAAGACATTTGAATTTGTGTGTTGTTCATTGATTCGAAAATTTCAAAATAATTTTGGCCTTTGGTAGGGAGTAGTTTGGGTGGTGGTTTAAGGGGAGGGGTGGAGTGGGATGAAGTAGAAGAAGACGAAAGAAAGAGTGTAAGTGCAAGGAGATTTTTTGGTGTTGTGTGTGTGTGTGTGTGTGTGTGTGTGTGTGTAAGTAATTTTTTTTTGGGGGGGGGGGGGGGGTATTTGTGAATGATTGTCTGCCCTAGCACAGCTTGAAACCGGTAATGGTCTAAATAAATCTTCATTAAGAAGAAACAAAAGGCGACTGGTTGCAGTAATTTCTGAAACCTATTTAAGATCAATGGTTTATTTTTCATCTATGTTATCCCTGAGGAGAATTTCCATCATTAATCGAATACCAATGATTTTTCCGTTGTTCTTCTTTTACCAGCAGTATTCTTTCATCTTTTCACTGTGTATTCTTATTCTCTCCTCAGACCATTTAAACCCTGCTGTCTTCTGCCTTGGAGTCCTTCCATTTTGAACACATTTTTTTAAAGCTCTCTATTGCACATTTTTCCTTTTTTTTTCCTAATCTTTCCTTACTTCTTGGACTGAAGCTATTGCTGACTTCTTGTCACAAAAATATTTAAATATGTGTTTCGTTAACCAGTTGGAGTACATTCTATGTAAAAGTTCAAAAATAGCATTTGCTTCTTACAGTGTTTCTATGTAGCAAAAAACTTCTTCAATCCTTCTTAATTTCCATACCTCCCCATGTTTTGTGGCTCGGATATTTTTTGAATGATTCTTCTTTCTAAATTTCAAGTCCCCTCAGGAGCTCAGCATTAATTTTCTGAGTACACGCTCGTAGAACCCGGGATCCAGAGCTGTGGGTTGTGTCGCGCCAACAGTCTGCCACACTGTAAGCTCTGCTTCACCGACCGTCATTTGGCGCAACTGTGGAACATTTTACGTTTCAGAGTTCGAGGATCTTGGCTGAATTGCCTGTATTTCAAGGACAGTACAAAACTCAAAAACCCTCAATGTAAAGGTGTGCTACGTGTCGAGGAGATGCACGGCTGTTGAAGTGGAATAGTCACTAGTGAGCAGCTTCTGGGGAACCTGCCGCACCTCAGTTGTATTGCCCAGGCAAGTTGGCCTCTGTCTGGGTGGACGTATAGTTCACTAGTTGCTCGTGGGAGCAGAATGAAGCGAGCAAGTAATAGCATCTACGGACACAAATCCGTCACCTCTAAGTGTGGTAAGACAGAATTTGATGCGACGGCATACGACCCGAAGTCCTTCCCTTCCCCAGCTACGCTACGGGAGGAACTTGGGGCCCTCGATAGATCTGAGCCGAATGTTCCCCGATACCTGGTTTGTGTGCATGTCGACGGGGAGTCTTTCACGAATATTGAGTCAAAGTTCTTCGTGGAGAACACTGAGGATAAGTTTGGTGAGGTCACCTCATTTTCCAAAATGAGAAGTGGGTCCGTCCCGATACAGACGGCGTCACCAGCTCAGTCGAAGTCCGTACTTGCCTGCAAAAAGCTGGGCGATGTTGGCGAGCCTGTGTGCAGCTGAGGCAGCCGGCTGGGCCGTGGCTGCAGCTGCACTGCAATTCCCACCATGGGCACAGCTGTTGCTGAAATACTGCAGCTACAACTGAGACTGCCGTTTTTCTCCACGAATATGCGGGACACGAGACCCCCGGTCAGTCCTCGACGATGATTTGTCTTTATTATAATTAATGTAAAAGCTCTGTGATCCCGAATATCGACAATCTGATTTCGTGACTTGAATTTAATAAAGCATGTTCGTGGTGGTATTATTTTACATTTTTAAATGTCTGTTTCATGGAAAATGTAAGGAGTATTTCTTATGAATTGTATAACGAATTTTCCCGTTATACGTTAATGGAGATGTCATTGATTATAGTAGTTGTTGCTAGAGTATTAAAAGAAGTTTACGATAGACTGATTTATCGTGCTGAACTCCATCCCAGTTTCCACCAAGTTAATTCAAAATGTGGCAAAATGAATTTTTTGTAACTAATGCCTGCCTTCCAGAAAAGTATTATTTTCATTTAAGTTCAGAAAAATGGTACTTTTGCATTGAGGCATAATAGCTTACCTCAATTTAGGGAGACAGTGCCAGAAAATATGGAACCAATTTGCTACCTCATAAAAATTGTGAGACACAAGCAAAGGAAGGGGCTGTACTTTTCTTTAAATCTGCATGCAGTAAGTCAGAATTACTAATTTACAGCGATAGGAATGTAACATGGTGCGCCGTCTTTGCGAAAGTGGCAATCGGAACAAATTTACGAGTAACATTTGTACAACTAACGAACTATTGATTTACTTTTTTGTTAACTTGTTTGCTTCATCGATGCGCAGCATACTCTTCATTGTAGAGTTATGAAGCAATGACCTCTGTTTGTTGTTTATTCTTTTCCTTGCAGAGAACAGTACATCAGATTAGATTCTTTACAATCCAGTTCATCACAAGATAATACATCGTTTGTACATACGATATAGGACTAGTCGGTCTTATACATTAATGACAATTTATACCTACTTTGATTTACATAGTTCATCAAATTGTATATTGATAGCATTTTTAAAACATAATTAAAAACATATTAGACATTGATAAAATTTTGAGACAATGAGATTATTTAAGAATGATATGATGAAGAATAACTTTAATTTTTATGGACTTCTAAAAACTCTGAAACTGCATGGGCTGGCTCTAAAGGAGCAGGCAGTGTGCTTTTGCAATGACATTTTTGTTGTAGTCACAACTTCACATTGGTGAGAACTAAAAGAAAGTGCGTGTTTACTTTTGGCCTGTGTGTGCTACATGTTGTAACTGGTGTGCATGACATCAGCTTCCGCCACCACTGCAGCTCGGAGCTGGGGGCAGTCGGCGCTCGTGTGCGCTCCTGCTCACAGAACAGCCTGGCCTATGCAGTGTTTCCGTTGCTGGAAATTCTGGCACATGTTATCCCAATGTACTTCTAGCCCAACTTGCAGGGAATGTGGGCGGACATCACACCTGGACACTCCACGTATCCTGCCTCCCCTTTGTGTGAACATTGGGCAACATCATCCACCATGCTCACCGAACTGTACTGTTCTCCATTGTGAAATGAAAATAATGTAAATCGAGACCCTGGACCAGCTGACTTTCTCTGAGGCACGGAAGAAGTACGAACGGCTTCACCCCGTACAAATGTCAACGTCTTTTGCCCCAGGCACAGTGGCACCAGTTACTCTGAGAACGTCATCCCCAGTGTTCTCTCCATCCGTGGGCGCTACGGGCCATCAGCCTTCCGCTGCCCCCACGACAGGTAGGGGCACCTCTTCATCCATTACTCCCCCAACAATGGTGGGAGCAATATCCTCCCTCTCCCTTCACCCTGGGGGACTCCAGTCCCCAAACCCCACCGGAGAAGTGACAGTCTTCCCCGGCCTCTCTCGCTTGGAGGGGTCCCTCGGGACACACCCTTTCGAGGCTTCGAGTGGATTGGAGGATCCCAGCCAGAGGCTGCAGGATCTGCCTGCTTCCAGTTGATTGGGAACATCGGGCCCTGAAACCGTCTGTGAGAAGTCCTCCCAGCTCTCGAAACCTAAAGGGCAGTGAGAGGCAAAGAAGAAAAAGCAAAAGGAGGAGGATTCCTTGGTGGCTCCCTACATCATCTGCCTCAGAAGACGAGGTGGAGATTCTCGTGCCCCCCCCCCCCCGAAGATCTGTCCCTCACTGAGACCCTTGAGCCAATGGTCCTAAACGATGTACACACACACACACACACACACACACACACACACACACACACACATGACACATGGCAGAAGGAAAGTCGTGGACTGACAATATTTTGTCCTACATAATGGCCTTCCAGCAAGGATTTAATCAAATCCTTCAGTGGAACTGCATGGATTTTTTTCAATAATCTAGCTGAGCTGAAGTAGTTGTGCCGATTATTCCCTCTGCTCTGTTTGGCACTACAGGAAACATGGTTTCCTGTCCAGTAGACCCCTGCCTTTGTTCCATTTACAACAGTCTCTGGTGGTGTCTGTGTGTATGTCTATGCCATTGTCCCCAGTGTCCCTGTGCCTCTCTGCACAGCCCTCAAATCAGTGGCTCTTCGCAAACGGGTAACACAGGAACTTACCATCTGTTCTCCCTACGTCTCCCCAAATGAGGTTGTCTCCACTGCAGACCTTGCTGCCCTGGTCACTCGACTACCATCACCCTTCCTCCTTTGGGGAGACCAATCTCCCACCACGGTAGGGATGTCGAGACTGTCCTGACACAGCAGGAAGTCTGCCTTCCAAACTGCAGGTGCACTCACACACTTCAGTGTGGCTCACGGCACGGTCTCGGCTGTTGACCTCTCCATTTGCAGCCCAAGCCTTCTCCCCCATCTCAGCTGGAAGGTACACGAGGATCTATGTGGTCCATTTTTCTATCTCTGCCTCAGTTTCAACCTGCTTACCGCCTGCCCCAATGGTCACTCCACGGAGCAGATTGAACGGCCTACACCGTGGTAGCTGCTCTACTTCCTGCAGATATTGATAGGGTGGTTCACCTAGTTCTGGGATCGTCGTTTCTGCCACTGAAGCCACAATTCAAAGTGTTCGTGGCTTGTCCAGTTGCAAGTCCGTGCCTTGGTGGACTCCAGAAATTCCTGAGCCCATCCAGAAACTTCGACTAGCACTCCAGTGCCACCCTTCGATAGAACACCTGGTGGCCTCTGCACCTGAGCTTGTTTACTAATCCAGCAGAGTAAGCAGGACTCTTGGGAGCGGTACTTTGCCGCCATTGGCTCTCACATTTCCCCATCTCGAGTGTGGTCACAAGTCCGCCCACTGTCGGGAAACCCCTGTCTCCGATCCCAGGGTATGCTATCCACAGACCCACAACTATTGCAGATCTGATGGCTGAACATTACAAACTTTGTTCTGCAATGGTGGCCTACAGCCCACAATTCTGCACCTTTTGAAGAGTGAGCTGAGAGACGGACGTTATCATTCTGCAGGTGCTGCTAGGAACCGTACAACGGTCCATTTAGTATGAGGGAGTTCGAAAGTGCTCTGGTACTTCACCAGTTCCAGACCGCATTCATAGCCAGTTCCTTCACCACCTGTCAGCTGATTTTCAACACCGACTGCTCGCCCTGTTTAATCGTGTCTGGGCTGAAGGTGTTTTTCCGTCATATGTCATCCCGGTGTTAAAACCTGGCGCCAATCCACAGGTTCAGCAACATGGTTGCTCCGTTATTGACAACCTTGTGTCTCTAGAGTCAGCCATTCGTCAAGCTTTCGCTAGGCGTGAGCACCTTGTCACCGTCTTCTTCGACCTTCAGAAGGTGTACGATATCGCCTGGCATCACCACATACCTGGCAACACTATATGACTCGGGTTTACGGGGTGCTCTTCCGATCCAGAACTTCTTTTCTTGTTGCACCTTTCTGTTAGGGTCGGCACTTGTTTGAGTTACACTCACGCTCAGGAGAACAGTGTCCCACAGGGCTCCATTCTGAGTGCCCCCCTCTTTTTGGAGGCAATTAACAGTGTCGTAGTTGTAGTAGGCTCATCGGTCTCTCTTTCCCTATTTGCCAATGATATCTGCCCATATTACAGTTCCACGAGCATCAGTGTTGCTGAAAGGCGTCTACAGGGAGCAATTACAAAGGCACATTCATGGGCCTCAACACTTGGATTCCAGTTCTCTGCATCTAAAACTCGAGTCTTGCATTTTTGTCGTTGTCGGACTGTTCACTTGGGCCCAGAGCTCTTCTCGGCTGATGAACTGCTCAGTTTCGAGAAGACACATCGCTTTCTCGGAATGCTCTTTGATGACCACTCACTCAGGCGCCACACATCCAACAGCAAAAACAAAATTGCTGGCGATACCTGAATGTCTTACGCCGCCTTAGCCACACTGTTTGGGGAGCTGCATGCCCAACACTTCTGCAGCTCTACAAGGCTCTCGTACAACTGCACCTGGACAATGCGCCTTCCGCATTGCAGGTCTTAGTCCCCATCCTTCAAAGTGGTATCTGTCTAGCAACGGGGACTTTTTTGTACGATCCCAGTGACGAGCCTCCTTGGAGAGGCTTGGGTTCCCCCCTTGCGATTCCACCAGCAACAGTTACTAGCTTTGTACGTCGTCTGCAGTTACACTTTTTCCCACCATCCCATCCTTGGGCTTCCATTTCCAACTGCTGCCCTCCCATCTCAACGACGGCAGCCCAGTCTGGGTCTCCTGATCTCGGTCTGTGTCCATTCCCTTCTCTCGTCCCTTGAATCCCCTTTCTTCACTCCTACATTCCACTACTTTTCCCATACCCCTCTTCGGTGCATTCCTCACCTGCAGATTCGGTAGGACTTATCCCGGGACTCGAAAGCCTCTGTACCGCCATGGAATCTCCGTCGCCACTTCCGAGCACTGCTTGCATCATTTTACAGTGCAGAAGTGCTTTACACAGGTGGTTCCCTGATTGATGGCTGTGCTGGGTACGCTTCTATCTGTGGTGACCTTAGTGAACAGTGATCCTCACCTCGAGGTAGCAGCGTCTTCACCGCAGAGCTGTTCGCAATTTTATGAACCCTCACACATCTCCGAGCCTGCCCCAGGGGGTCGTTTATCATCTGTAGTGACTCCATATGTGGCTTAAATGCACTAGACCAGTGTTTCCCAAACATCCTGTAGTGTGGTCAATTCAGAACGCAGTGAAACTTCCTGGCAGATTAAAATTGTGTGCCAGAACCGGGACTCGAACCTGGGACCTTTGCCTTTAGCGATCAAGCACTCTACCGGCTGAGCTATCCCGACACGACTCACGATGCCACTTCACAACTTTACTTCCGCCAGTACCTCGCTTCCTACTTTCCAAACTTCACAGAAGCTCACCTGCGAACCATGCAAGACTAGCACTCCTGAAAGAAAGGATATGGTGGAGACATGGTTTAGCCACAGTCTAAGGGATGAAAGGCAAAGGTCCCAATTCCGAGTCCCGGTTCTGGCCCACAATTTTAATCTGCCAGGAAGTTCCATATAGGAGCACACACATTCCTGCAGAGTGAATGTTTCATTCTGGAAGCAGTGTTCATCCTTGTCGAGTCAGGCCATTTTATCGCTTTTCTTCGGACACACGTCGATCAGTTGGTCAAACAAGCCACCACTTCACATCCCTTTGGGATTGGTCTCCAGGAAGGGGATCTCCGAACAGAGTTGAACAGCAAGATACTAGAGGTTTGGAATTCCGAATCAGCCAACTCGAGTGTCCCGAATAAGCTCTTCTCTGTTAACCTCTCCACTGGTGCATGGAAGTCCTCCCTGAGGCCTCTCGTCGTGGCTCTGTTGTTCTTTGCCGAACGTGACTAAGGCACAGGTACCTCCTTCACCGTGAGGCCCCGCCGCTGTGGAGCAGCACTGACAGTAGTCCATCTTCTGACGGACTGCCCACTTTTAGCCAATTTGCGGCAATCTTTTAATCTTCCAGACTCACTACCCTCAGTTTTAGGTGACGATGCCTCCGTGGCTAACTCAATTTTAAGTTAAAGTCGTGCAGCTGGTTTCTACAATTCCATCTAGTGCTGGCTGCTATTGCCTGACCTATCAGGTCCCCAGCTGTCATTTTATGACTGTTGAATGCCAAGTGGTTTTTAGAGTGCGTAGCATGGCTGGCTCATCCCGTATTATCTTTGTGATCAACCAGTCATGGTAATCTGCTGTCCAGTTTTAGCTCAGTTCCTGACTGGTTTTTCACCTATTGTCTGTCTTTCTTTTTTGTTGTCAGTCAATTGTTTGTTGTCAGTCTGTCCCTTTTGTGAGTTTCTATTTTTGGTGTTCTGTTTTATTTTTGAGCTTCTGACAGTGGAGTCTTAGCTAGGAACAGGGAACTGAAGACCTAGCTATTTAGCCCCCTCAAAATTAATAACAGCAACAACAACAACAAACCCACCCTCTGTGATAGCCCACATTGTGCAGGCAGTGTGGTGACCTGAGGATAAACGACACCCTCCAGCTCAGGAACATTGTTCGGAACAGATAGTGTCTCAAACCTGTCGGCAAGAAACAAAGTAGGGAGGCCTCACGATTGGTGCCCCAGAATGTCTTTCACTGCCTGTCGAGCACTGGAGTGACCTTCCGTGGGTGGTGTCTGCCTCATTGCGAGTAGTAATAGGGCTCACTGCTGCGGGCCGATCGGTGGACGAGACGGGCATCCGTTCGGTTATCACGACCGGCCGCCGACGACAGCGCCCCGTGACCGCAGCCTCGAGCTGTGTGACTGAGGTTAACACAGCTTCAGTCAAATTGTGATAACCTGCCACTATAGCAGTGCTAGGCACCTGTTCTCTTATATAAGCATTGCTGACTGCAGTGCCATCCTGTCACAGAATGGCTTGATGATTCAAACAGTATTTCTTTACAGCACATGCAGCTATTCATTAGTTTTTGCTGTCTAAGGTAGGAGGCAGTTGCGTACACTAGGTTTAGTGTTTAGTAGGTCAGGAGACTTGTCAGAGAAAATTAGGCTTTGTTGGTTGCTGTCAATCTTTGAATTCATAGGAAGTATTGTTTGAGTAGGTGACTGTTTCACGCAAATACTTGAACAGCTCAACTCTCCCAGAGGTATAGATTTATTACCCCCTCTTATTTTGGTGCCTACTGCTCGGAAGTTTGACAGCACCCCCTTTGCTAGGGCAGTATTAAGAGAGACAGGCCAGCATCTCTCAGTAAGTAAAAAGTAAAGCAGTCAACAATTGAAATGACTTACCCAGCCAGTTATAGGGGGACCTACAGTTTAACTTGGGTTCCGAACCAAGGTGCTACTCGGTATTTTTCACATCTGCAACATTGCCAGAGGTGAAAGAAGTGGAAAGTGACAGGGATCGAACCCACACAACTACTGTATTAGACCTCCTTGTGTTACTTTGTGCTTTCCTAATCGTCACTCTCACCAACCTTGTCAAATAGCACGACATCATTGCCTTACAGATCAAATTGGTGTGAACTTGATATCCGATGTGCACAGCTACGACTACACGTCCTCAGCAGTAGGTGCCTGGTCACTGAGGCAGACTTTGATCCCATTGAGCAACAGCTAGCAGAATAGCCTGCACGATGCAACGATGTCCTCAAATAACCGCACCTGGCTGTTTCTGATGCACAAAAACGTGTCACATCTTATAATTAAATGTCAGTTAATAACATATTGTGGCTAACTGCTGTCAGTAGGTTGTTATACAAATAGGGATTCAGTCACTAGTTACAATACTCTCAGGGGGCTCAGCATTAGTTTGCCGAGTACGGAAGCAGTGAACCCGGGGGCCGGGGACCGGTAAGCGTCACCAGTCCTCTGTCACCGTAACCTCCGGTTACGCTTCAGCGACGACCACGTGGCGCAGTGGTGCGTTGTCGTTTGGCACAGAGGTCGGGGATATCGGCTTTACTGCACGGGTCGCGAGGATGGTAAAACTTTTGAAAAACCCCAAAATCCTAAGGTGAGCTTCAAGCCTAGGGAATGCACGGCTGTCGAATTAGAACAGTCGTACGCAGGCGACCTCTGAGAATTGTGCTGCACGACGGACGTGTAAGGATGTGGCACTCTGGCTGAGTTTCCCTAGCTGCTTGTGGGACATCCGTGGAGCCTTCTCTCTGGAGGATCGGTTTGGCCACCACTGAGCACTTATTTTCCACCCAAAGGATCAAAGATGTGAGGGTAGCTCATCTGAGCATAGTTAAAAGAGAGGAGGGTTCCTTTGCACAGATGTCCCCATTCTACATTCAGAAAACCCTAGGTGCGATTACAAGTGGTTTGAAGTCAATAGAGACACTTCATAATGGTACGGTACTGGTTGGAACTGCAACCTTTGGTCGAGTACAGAAGCTTCTTCGAGCAACAACTCTGGGTAAATACCCAATTGTTACTGAACTGTGTAAAACAAATTCTTGTCGTGGGGCATATATCGTGTGAAGATCTCCTGTACGAAGCCGTCAGTGTTCTACAACAGGAATGGGCTAGCTAGAGCGTCACACGATTGAATGGAAATGTGGATACTTCTACCTTCATATCGATGTTTAATTCACAAGCTCTGCCCAGTCACATTGAGGCTCAATTCTTACCTCTAAAGTTTTGCCCATTCTTTACATACTCATTGTGGTGCTTCAAGTGCCAAATGTTTGGTCATACTACAATTATTTGTAACAGTTGTGCTACTTGTGGGAATTGTGGGTAGTAAGCTCATGAACCAGGTGTGGACTGCACCTCTCCACCGTATGTGTTAATGGCTCCAACTTGCATCCGGCACGGAGTAGACGGAGCCCCACCTACAGGAATGAAATCAAATTAACGCGACGTGTGCCTCGTACTGACGCAAAGAAGCAGTTTAAAGCTGTGCGACCTCCGACGTTCGTCACGTCATTTGCATCAGTTGTGAAACGGCACGCAGTCAGAGTTAGTGTGTCAACTCGGACAGAAGTAGCAATGACTGCTACCGACACCTGCTCCTGTTGTTGCATGTGCCAAAAGGCAGCCTCGGCTATTCTGATACTGTGCTGCCGTTGCCCCCAGCACTGACTAGTACACCCCGTGATGAACCTTCAGATGTATCGACCAGCAAAGCCAAATGCTCAACAAAGCCCAAACCCAAATCTAGTGCAATAGAATATAAACAACCAGCAATGGAATCGGTGGCCGCCGCTGCTGCTGCTGCTGCTGCTGCTGCTGCTGAAGATTTAGCGCTGAAACCACCAGCAATGAAAGCAGCTGCCACTAGTGCTGTTGTTGTTGTTGACTATTTAGCAATGAAAGTGATCCTTCTTGGGGATCCACCAAGTCCCACTAGCCCACAGCCAGAGACCTTCCGTTTCCCACCGAGGTGTAACCTTTATCAATAGGTAATGGACATACTGCAGTGGAATATAATGCAATATAACTAGCGTCAGAATCCATCTGAATGAACTAAAACTCCCCAGACAGACAGAGCCTGTGTATCTGTGCCTCCAGGAAATACGTTTTAAGGAATCTGATACCCCTGTTTTCAGGGAGTATCACTTTTATCACAGTGGTGACAGGGCCCAGGCGGGAGTAGCGGCATTTGTCAAAGAGACACTTTACTCTTCGCTGTACCCCTAACTACTACACTACAAGCAGTTGCTGTCACTGTGCTTTTTGTATCCTTAGAGTTAGTACTTTGCTCCCACCATCTCCCACCACAGGGACTGCTGGACGAAGACTCCCTTTCTGAGCTGGTCGGCCAGCTTCCCCAACCATTCCTGCTTCTGGGAGATTTCGACTCGCATAATGCTCTTTGGGGTAGTGTTTCCACCTGTCCCAGGGGCCGGGCGGTCGAACGTGTACTACGATTGGACTCTTCCTGTCTCTCAAATATGGGTGCGATGACACATTTTTGTGAAGCAGTGGGGGTCATTTCCCGCCATTGGTCTGACAGTTTGCTCTCCTGTTCTTGCCGATTCTGTCCAATGGGAGGTGGCAGATGACCTCCACTCCAGTGACCTGCTGATGCATCTATTCCCAAATTGTTAGGCCATTGCAGGTTGTTAACCATTCCCTGGTGGAACAATGAGTGTCGGTGCACCGTACACGTCAGAGCTCAGCGCTGCATAGGTTCGAGCACTCTCCGTCGGCAGAGAACCTCGGAACCTTTCGGCAAGCGAGAGCAGATATTGAAGGAGAATAAAAAGAGACGGTGGTTAGTTTCTCAAATCCGTTAACCTATAGACTTCTGCCACTGCAGTATGAGATTCAGTAAGGAAAATGTCTGGGTAAAGCAGCCCGTGCCCATTGGCGGCCATACAGGACAAATGGAGTCCTTAAAGTAGAGCCGGTCGAGATTGCTCAGGTGATGGCACAGCACTTTAAGATAACATCATCCACGAGTCCAGTTCCAGGTTTCCACACCTATAGCGAGGTTCAGGAGAGGACACGCCTAGACTCTGCCTCTTCGAATGATGAGGCCTATAATGCTCTGTTTCCTATGTGTGAACTGGACACAGGATTAGTTGCCGCTTAGGAGACAGTCCCCAGGCCTGACTCGATACATTAAGGTGTACTATATGGCTATACCTCAGAATCTAAGACTTTTCTACTTGTCTTTTTCAATAAGTTATGGCCAGAAGGGGTATATCCCAACACCTGGAGGAAATCCATAATGATCCCCATTCTTAAACCAGGGAAGGACCACACTCTCCCTGACAGAAATCGTATCGTAGTGTCACCTTAGGCAGCTGTGTCGGTAAAATGCTTGAACCGGTTATCAACTTGAGACTCGTTTTGTCTCTTGAATCTCGGAACCTCGTCAGTCATTTCTAGTGTCGGTTTGTGGGTTCTGAAGGTTTCATTCCACTCTTGCTAACATCACCCTCTTGCAAGTGGCTATACAGGAGGCATTCCTACGAAAGCAGCCTCTAATGTCAATCTTTTTCAACATTCACGAGGCATATGACACTATGGAGTGACACACTATTATCAGTCAGTTGCACAAATGCAGGTTTGGGGGTAGCCTTTCCATTTTACTGCGTTCCTTTCTTGCTGACCTTTATTTTCCGTACAGAGTCAGGAATACGCTTTCCGATACACTTCGTAAAATTCACAGACTACCACAGGTGAGTGTTTAAAGTGTAACTCTGTTTGCAATTGCGATAAACGCCATAACATTTATTGTAAGGAGTCCAGTTCAGTGCTGCTTGTATGTGGATGACTTTTCTATTTTCTGCTCTTTTCTAGTCCCACGTGTGCCTCACGTCCGTTATAGCTGACGCTTAAAAGACTCGAAGATTGGTCTGCTCGAAAAGGTTTTAACTTCTCCCCTGAGAAAACTGTGTGTGTTGATTTTAATTGTGATTGTTTACGTTTTACACCCCCACAACTACTACTGCGTGACATTGTTTTACATGTTGTTGTTGTTGTTGTGGTCTTCAGTCCGGAGACTGGTTTGATGCAGCTCTCCACAATACCCTATCCTGAGCAAGCCTCTTCATCTCCACATAAGAACGACAACCTACATCTGTCTGAATCTGCTTACTGTATCCATCTCTTGGTCTTCCCCTGCGATTTTTTCCCCACACACTTCCCTCCAACGCTAAATTAACAATTCCTTGATGTCTAAGAATGTGTCCTACCAATCTATCCCTTCTTTTAGTCAAGGTATGCCAGAAATTCCTTTTCTCCCCAATTCTGTTCAGTACCTCCTCATTAGTTACGCGATCCACCCACCTAATCTTCAGCATTCTTCTGTAGCACCACATTTCAAAAGCCTCAATCCTCTTCCTGTCCGCACTGTTTATCGTCCATGTCTCACTCCCATACAAGGCAACACTCCATACAAATGCCCTCAGAAAGGACTTCCTTAGGCCTAAATCAATATTCGATGTTAACAAATTTCTCTTTTTCAAAAACGCTTTTCTACCCATTGCCATTCTGCATTTTATATCCTCTGTACTGCGCCCATCATTTGTTATTTTACTGCCCAAGTAACAAAACTCATCTACCTCCTTTATTGCTTCGTTTCCCAATCTAATTCCTTCAGCATCACCTGATGTTCTTACACTGCACTCCATTACCCTAGTTTTGCTCTTGTTAATGTTCATCTTATATGCACCTTTCAGCACACTGTCCATTCCATTCAATTGCTCTTCCAGGTCCTTTGCTGTATCTGACAGAATTACTATGTCATCGGCAAAACGCAATGTTTTTAATTCTTCCCCCTGAACTTTTATTCCTTCACCAAATTTCTCCTTGCTTTCCTTTATAGCTTGTTCAATGTACAAATTGAATAACATTGGAGAAAGGCTACAACCCTGTCTCACTCCCTTCCCAACCACTGCATCCCTTTCATGCCCTTCAACTCTGACAACCGCTGTCTGGTTTTTGTACAAGTTGTAAATAACCTTACGCTCCCTATAATTTACTCCTGCTTTTTTCAGAACTTTAAAGAGTTTATTCCAATCAACATTGTCAAAAGCCTTCTCCAAATCTACAAAAGCTAGAAATGTAGATTTGCCTTTTCTTAATCTATCTTCTAGGATAAGCCGTAAAGTGAGTATTGCCTCCCGTGTTCCTACATTTCTCCTGAACCCAAACTGATCTTCCCCGAGGTCGGCTTCTACCAGCTTTTCCATCCTTCTGTATATAATTCGCGTTAATATTTTGCAGCCATGACTTATTAAACTGATGGTTCTGTAGTTTTCACACCTGTCTGCACCTGCTTTCTTAGGAATGGGGATTATAACATTTTTCTTAAAGTCTGAGGGTACTTCACCTGTCTCATACATCTTACACACCAGGTGAAACAATTTTGTCATGGCTGGTTCTCCCAGAGACTTCAGTTGCTCTGAGGGAATATCATCTATTCCAGGGGCCTTGTTTCGACTTAGGTCTTTCAGGGCTCTGTCAAATTCTTCTCTCAGTACAGTATCTCCTATTTCATCTTCATCTACATCCTCTTCCCTTCCTACAATATTGTCTCGAAGTTCATTTCCTTTGTAGAGCCCCTCTATATATTCTTTCCACCTTTCAGCTTTCCCTTCTTTGCTGAGAACTGGTTTTCCATCAGTGTCCTTGATATTCATAGAGCTGTTTTTCTTATCTCCAAATGTTTCTTTTACTTTCCTGTAGGCTGTATCTATTTTTCCCCTATTTATACATTCTTCTACATCCTTGCATTTGCCTTCTAGCCACTCCTGCTTAGCCATTTTGCACTTCCTGACAATCTCATTTCTTAGTCGTCTGTACTCCATTTTGCCTGTTTCATTTACTGCATTTTTATATTTTCTCCTTTCATCGATTAAATTTAGTATCTCCTGTGATATCCAAGGATTTTTTGTAGGTCTTTCCTTCCTACCTATTTTGTCCTCTGCTACCTTCACTATTTCATCTCTCAATTTTACCCATTCCTCCTCTACTGTTTTATTTTCCCCTGTTTCTGTCAATTGTTGCCTAAAGCTCCCTCTGAAATTTTTAAGAACCTCAGGTTCCTTCAATTTATCCAGGTCCCATCTCCTTATTTTCCTACCTTTTTGTAGTTTCTTTAGTTTCAGCCTACAGTTCATAGCCAACAAGTTATGGTCAGAGTCTATATCTGCCCCTGGGTATGTCTTACACTGTAGAACCTGATTCCGAAATCTATGTCTTACCATTATAAAATCTATCTGATATCTTCCGGTGTCTCCTGGTCTCTTCCATGTATACAACCTTCTTTTGTGATTCTTGAACCAGGTGTTTGTTATAACTAAATTATGTTCTGTGCAAAATTCTACCAGGCGGCTTCCTCTTTCATTCCTTTTGCCCAGACCATATTCGCCTACTATCTTCCCTTCACTTCCTTGTCCTACTACCGAATTCCAGTCTCCCATAACAATTAAATTTTCCTCTCCCTTAATTGTCTGAATAATTTCCTTTAGCTCCTCATATATTTCTTCGATTTCCTCATCATCGGCAGAGCTAGTTGGCATATAAACCTGTACTACTGTTGTCGGTGTTGGCTTCGTATCTATCTTGACAATGATAATGCGATCACTATGCTGGTCATAGTAGTTTACCCGCATTCCTATTTTCTTATTCATTATCAATCCTACTCCTGTGATACCCCCAACTGATTTTGTATTTATAATCCTGTACTCACCTGACCAGAAATCCTGTTCATCCTGCCACCGAACTTCACTAATCCCCACTATATCTAACTTCAACCTATCCATTTGCCTTTTTAAATTTTCTAATTTTCCTACTCGATTAAGGGATCTAACATTCCACGCTCCGACCCGTAGAATGCCAGTATTGTCTTTCCTGATGATCACATCCTCCTGAGTAGTCCCCGCCCGGAGATCCGAATGGGGGACTATTTTACCTCCGGAATATTTTACCCGAGAGGATGCCATCATCATATGTTCATACAGTAGAGCTGCATGTCCTCGGGAAAGGTAACGGCTGTAGTTTCCCCTTGCTTTCAGCCGTTCGCAGTAGCTGTGTGGCAAAGCCACATTAGCTGATGTTACAAGGCCAGCTCAGTCAATCATCCAGACTGTTGCCCCTGTAACTACTGAAAAGGCTGCTGCCCCTCTTCAGGAACCACACGTTTGTCTGGCCTCTCCACAGATACCCCTCCACTGTGGTTGCACCTACGGTACGGCTATCTGTATCGTTGAGGCACGCAAGCCACCCCACCTCGGCAATGTCTGTGGTTCATGGGAGTGGATGTGTCTTGCCAAAACCTGGCCAACAGGCAGCACTGGCCAGCCACGGCCCTGTAACATTCAAGGATTACAAGAGCCTACAGGACAAGCCCTATACTAAGCTTGTGTACAGAGGCAGAATAGCTGCCATTATACACCCGGCGACAATTCCTTGTCGCTAAACGACCCCTAAAGCTCCGATCGTTTCAGACTTCTTGGATTTCTCTGTGACTGTTGATATCCAGGCCTTTTTGAAGTGACTCTACAGTGCGCAGTAGTGAGGGATGAAACAATTTGGTATCGGAGCCCAGCAGCATTTAGTGGACCTCGGAGTGCCTCCGATAAACGTACCATGGCAGGGTCGGTACTGAGCGCTGCCCCAGTTGTTAGAGAAGCCCCACTGAATTGTAGACTTGACTGAGTGTGACAAACTGTTTAATCCAGACTATGTTTTTAAGATCAACTATATTACCATTTTAAATGACCATCATGAGTCGAGTGCACAGCCGTACCATCCTTTTCTTTTCTCGAAGCAGTAGACTGCACTTTTGCCGCCCCCCCCCCCCTGTCTCCCTTGTGGATAAAACTAGAAGCCTGAATTTTCGTTTGCCAAGAGTATCTACTATAACTAGCTATATTTTCCAATTTATACTATTCTACACCTTGTAATGTCCCTAGCTAGTTCCTTAGCGAGTAGGAAATGTGCACTGAGGATATGAATGGAACTCGCTGTTCTGACGGGACATTACATTAACTCGAGTCGCTAATAATTTCCTTTCGAGCATTTACCTTCTCTCTTCCATTAACTTTCGGCCACCTTTGTATTTTCTTGATGAGCAGTCCCGCAAAGTGGTGCTGTCAATCCGTGCAAAATCGGTCTTCTTCACCTGATTGCTTTTGGGAAATACTATAAGAAACTTCTATCTTGACAACTATTTTAAGAAATAAATTAAATGTTGCCTTTAAATCAATAGGTGTATTTTTAACATTTGTTACACGAGAACCAAACAATACCATGTCTCATAAGCTTTCTATAATATGTCACGTAACTGAGTACATCATAATTCATTTGTTTCTCCTTCTGCCTTCTCGCTGCTGCAGTCCGTCTTCTCCACAATGACCAGAAAGGCACTCCTCGATCTCGGCCGTCACTGTGCGCACCCACGAATAGCGTCTACGCTCGGTTTCGCGGTTTGGCCGCCCCATCTGTAAATGGGACCCCAACGACCCGCCAGCTTTATGGCCATTTAAAACCTTAACCTATCCCTTAATAAAAATTGTTGTTGCGCGCATTTTCCATTCATTGGAAGACCCGTAATGTAGCGTTATTTTAGATGAAAATATCACGTTACATTTCAACCCTATAGTTTACGAAATATTAGCAGCCGAAAATAGCTAATTCTGTCACTCACTGACTCGCTGATCATCAAAGTTCTAAGGTACTTCCAACAGACACACGGAGGTCAAATTTTGTATTTAGATAGTGTTTAGCCTGTAATGGAAGGAAAAATTCAAACATCTGTAAAAATTAATTCCGTTCTAGAAAATATCTCCAAACATGCCTTTTCGAGCATTGTGTTGCTGGTGGGCTTGTGGTTCACATACAGAAGGTCGCGTGTTCGATTCCTGGTATTGTAATTTTTTTTTTTTTTTACTTATCATTTTAATGTAGCCGTCACCTTTCTACTAAGTGAAGAGTCATCAGAAGTGACCTGATTAGAGAATGTAGAGTAACTGATAAGATATAGCTTAAATTGCTGCAAATGGAAACAGTACCAGTGACACCTACATTCTGGCTTGATTTCAGCTATAAATAAGAAAACTGTTGCTTGTAATGTCAAAAATTCCATCACATGATGCGGGGCAAAAACTTCAGACCAGGAGCAAAAACGTTAGATTATGGTTTCAAATGGCAGAGATAGGGAGTCGCCATTGGTCTGGAAGATGCACAGTCTGTTATCTATAGTCTGCGCCATAGAGTGGAAACTCTGGAGTGAGTATTGTGCTCTGCCTTCTCTAGGAGATGCTGGTTCTGCTCATGTAGCTAAGATTGTCATTGATATAATTATATAAATACGCGAACATGAAAATTGAAGTACCGATTTTCTACGGTAATTTTATCAGGAGGCCAACGAAAAATATAATTCGAAAGATGCTTTACTATAGATGTGCACTATACAATAATCATTAGTGTACATAGCCGCTGACAGTGGTAAAACGTAGTAGATGTTTTCAAAGCTATAGCGCGAATCATGATTTAAAATCTCCAACTCTAATAAAAAGTGAATGTCAAAAATTGATGTGCTATCAACAACTGCCCTAGAGATGATCAATATTAGAAAAATATCGATGGTAAAATCAATGTTCAATTCAAAGAAATTGATGTACGATGAGCTTCGAAAGCAAAAGTCTGGGAATATCAGTGTTTGGGGTGCCAAAACAAACGCTCCTCGGCAGAACTACAGACACACGTTAGTAGACTCACTACTGAATACAGTATTATTGGTCTTCCTGTATGAACAATTATTTGTTTATGGATATAAAAGTCGTAAGAAGTAGGGATAAACTGATAAAATTTCGCTATATTTTACTTACAGCGGTGGCGTAGTGTGCAGATGTTGGCAACGAAATGTTCACTTTACATACAAAAACTTGTCAACTACAGACCAGGAACAGAATTAATTATTTACTTCATGGTCAACACGAAAGATTATGCCCCTAATTCTATGTGACTGGTTACCGAAAAGGACTATCTACAGAAAGAAATGATATCCCATAAGAAACATAAAATGTACAAAAATGCAAGTCTTGGGATGAATTCCTTCCGCCATAAAACGTCGTCAGATCTTAGGGAAAACAGAGTCGGTTATTTTAATTAGTGTTCATGGAACCACCTATTCAACACTTTTTCATAATTTTTTGTCTGATTAATTATCCACCAACATCTGTAATGACTATAATTGTTTTCCATCGATATTGTGGGCAGAGGATATGTATTGTGGTGTACATTTTTGTAATATTGGTCTCCTCTATACCATGTACAGGTCCTGATGACCATGATGTTGAGTGCCCTATAGCTCCAACAGCAATAACAACAACAACAACTAGATGCGTATAGTATCTGATGGCAAAGCAGTACAAGGCTATTCAGAGTTCATGCTCCGCTGTAGGCTGTATATAATATTTTCCCTCCTTTCTCTTTGTCATGTTTGTAACATTCTGGGACTGGCAGTGACATTTATTTTTGTTTGTCACTAATATTTACCTGTTTTCCAAGAATTTATAAGATGTGATTGGACAGTAACTTAATAGTACAGCGTATACTGATGTGAGTGAAATGAGCAACAACAGATATTTTGCATTCTTCTTAATTGTCACAAACTGTTAGCTGCAGCTCTTGGAATGCATGGGATGAAGTGTGGGTACTGGCGGGCAGTATAGTGTCTCGTGCTCACCACTGCCTTGCTTGAGTGACTACTCTTCAGTGTGGAAGTTCTTAAAGATGAATAGATAAATAAATTTTCACAGCAACAGGAAAGTGGTAATGTGGTGGACTACAGGGAAGAACAGACATTTTATAAGAAGAAATTATGCCATTCTCTCACTGCAGTGGAGCGGCCGAGGGCATTGAGGCGCTATGCTACCGCGTCGGGGGTTTGAATCCCCCCCCCCCCCTCAGGCATGGATGTTTGTGCCATCTTTAGTATAAGCTTGTGTTCATAATTAGTTTGATTTAATGTAGTTCGTCTTGTAGCAGAATTTGCGGACTGATACCAGACTGGTATATTTTATATACCAGCACTTTTAAAGCTCTTAATTCTGTACTTTATATTTGTATTTGACTACTGCTTTCTGTAAAAGCATTTACTTTGTATTTTAAAATATGTGCTGGCTTCTTTCAGTTACATTTGTGATGTAGTTCGTACACCAATAAATAAATAAATAAGTAAGTAGTTTGCAAGTTTAGGGACTGATGACCCCGCAGTTAAGTTCCGTAAGCTTGGCAAACATTTTAACATATGCTGTTTTCTCGCTTCATAAAAGGACTCTTAATTGAATGATAAACCTTCAGTAATTCTAACATATGGCTGATGGCACGGAAAATAATGAAAGATTTGCATAATATTTCCTTCTTGTAGTGAACTATATGCAATTATGTACAAAACAAAATTCCACAAAAATTATTTCATCAGTCTAGTTATACACATTATTATTATTATTATTATATTGGTATTGTTTACATTTAAATATTATAAAGGAGATGCTATTGCAAAGTTAGGTTTATCAGAATCTAAAAATCTGTATACGGCCAAAATGTATTGTCACCAACTGTCATTTCCTAGCACGTTATTTCTAGAGCAGAATGTCGTTTTCCCAAGAACATCACAACCAAAGATGAGCAGAATGTCGTTTTCCCAAGAGTATCACAACCAAAGATACTGTGTGTCTGGAGGCTGAGCCAGGCGTGAATGCTTACGTACATTTTCTAACTTACAAAGTACATTGATGAAAAGCCTGTGCCTATTGACCACTGAACACTCTGGTATATAGTGATATTTATTTTCCCTTTATTTGTATTTCATCCTGGACTCTCCAGACTGAATTAATGTGTTACTGTTGCACATGTTAGGCCTACTATCTGACAGTGGAAATTCTAGGTTGTAATTCAACGATATAATGAGGATAGTTTTCAACTCATCACAAAGACAATACGTCTAGCTACAACGGGCACATAAAACCAACAACATAGAACTCGAGCTTCTGGCAGTAGCCTTCATCAGAAAAAGCATCACACAAGCACACTTCAGAGACACACACGAGCCATCTACACTCGGAGTGTGATGGCCAAAGATGACGCGCGTGCGTGCGTGCGTGTGTGTGTGTGTGTGTGTGTGTGTGTGTGTGTGTGTGTGTTTTCTGGCAAAAGCTAATGGCTGATAGCTTAAGTGATGTATGTATGTGTGAGTATCTTTATGTGCGTGTGCCTGTCACAGTCGATGTATGTCTTTGCGGTGAGTAGTAAACTATATACATGTTAGTGTTAAGTACTGAATATTGAAGTGCAATTTTTTTACATTTCCTTCTTTTCTTGTAGGAAAGCTCGAGATATACATTACATGAGACGGCTGCAGGCAAAGTACAGTGCAAAGCTGGGTATGCAAACCAACAAACTACAGAAGCACTTCCGGCCACAGGTCAACTTCTGAGGTGTCTGGTGGCAGTTTGTGTGCCTGGAGGGTAGCGCTCTGCTAAAGGGGAACTTCTGGCTGCTGCAGAAACTGACACGACCATAGCCAGATTGTCACCCGCAGAGAACTCGCCTGCACGTGGTGTTTGGATCGTTGTCATTTTTGAGCAGTGAAAAGTGTGTAACTACTTGGCAATGACATTGTACAAATGTAAAGACTTTGTATTCACTCCTTTTCTGTACAGACATAAATGGGAAACAAGGTTTTTTAGTTGCTACTAGAGATGGAGCCTAACATTAAGAGCATTGCCATGCATCCTATTTCTTATTGTTAATACTTACAGTAATTGTGCTACAATTAAGTTATCTGTATACTCCTAAATGTCTTAGTCCAGTAATGATACTTCCATTTATGAATAACCTTCATTTAATATGAATGAAATTGCCTGAAGAAAAGCAACCACTCACTGTGTAGACTGGCAAGAGAAGAAAAAAATTGTTTAATAATTTTGTTACCTTGGTGAATGGTTGTGTATTCATTTATTTGTTGAATGCATATGATACATAAAACGGCAAAGGGCAGCTTGTATTTTTGTAAACATTGTAATTTTGAATTGTAAAATCTGCAACTTTAAGTTAATTTGCACATAGATTTTATTGCTTCTCATGCTGTTGTTAAAGCTAATACATGAGACTGAAAGTATATTTATGTTAAGCATTATTCATACAGCATTTCTTGTGTATGTAACTACTCTTCATGGTGTGTATGTATTTTATACCTCACAGAACTGTAAGTTACAAATGTTAAAAAGCAATAATAGTCTGATAGTACTTGCATTTACTCCTGCTGTTTTATACTGAGAACATCATATGGTGGTGCAGCTGACTGTGAGATAAATGTTGTAATAAATATGCACAGTTATTTTTGAAAGGTGTCAAGTAATCTTAAAATCAGTGTAACAACAAATGATATTGCTTGCTATATTATTACTTTATAAGCCTTGCAGATAGTGTAGTGCAGTCTTTTTCAACCTATTCAAACATATTAGCCACTCCCAAGAAGAGGGGGAAAAAAAAAAGAAAAAATTCCTGCTGCCCCCCTCCCCCCCCCCTTCCTAATGTACCACAACAAAACTACATTATCTCACACACAACTAATTTACTTGTTTTTCTGTCAATACAGCTTTCTTGTAAATTGTTGGCTGAAATTTCTTGTGTATTTTTCGAAGTGGGACACACTATCCTATTTTTACATTATGTTCTGGAGAAATATATGTTTTGCACGATTGTTCTGCATTCCAGGCAAGACTCGGAGGTGAATTATGCTCCTTAAGAGGGGTCCACTGTAGAGGCAATTTTTTTAATGTTTCAGAATTACTTATGACATCTTTTTTACCTATTGATATGTCTCTGAAAACACTTCTCAGGCCTGCACTTATTAATTGTTAACACATTGTGTTATAAAACAATGTACATTCAATTCAGAATTAACGTTAAACAAGGAATTATATAAATTTTTACATCACATAATTTCACTTAGGCCTATGAATAATGGCACCCTTATTATTTGGACACATACAGGTCTGGTTCTTTTAAGCGGACACTCCTTTCCCCTCCCCCAAGTGAGACTTTGCGTCCTACATAGGGGTGCGCCCCACAGATTAACAAGATTAACACGCACTGCTGTAGGGGAAACTACTGGAAGTCTGTCAGAATAGAGAGAGATGTGAAGAGATGATGCACCAGCATTTTTTATACGTCAAAAGAACCTTAAGATAGTTTCAAACAACTTCGACAGGAGTACACCCTGCTATTCTCGAGCCACAACTGCCGTAAGTTGTTTGAAAATTCATTAAGCTGGGAGAAGTTAAGGTTTCACAACCTTAAGATGGTTTCAGCTTATGTGAAATGTTTTCTATTGCACTAAATTGATGGTAATCGACAATTAGCCACAGTCTGGGGAATTTGTTTAGAATCTTTGGGGAATAGCAATATCTCGTGCAAGCGTCTTAGGAAGTTGTAAACTGTGCTGCTCTCTTTCGTGGGTATATAGATCAGGGTGCTGTCCAGCTAACCAGTGATCCACGTCCTTCACAGCCTTTGTGAGTGTGCAGCACTCAGCCTCAGTTGTAAGAGTCTTCAGATGGCCACATCTGCTAGACCATCTCCACAAAGTTAATTTGGAAATAAAAATTTATTTACTGAAACGAATGACTTGGATCAAAACTCGGTTTGCGTGATGATCAGGAAGTGCATATTTTATCATCACTTTTCTGTGCAAAGAAATTAGAGTTCCGCTGTCACTTCTGTCCTTAGTCACATGTAGTACTGTGAGCCACACATATTGATTTTATTTATTGAGCCACAAAATCATGGTTTTAATATAGTTTATAATTAATATTATATCTTCCTGTTATGATAATGCAATGACATAAAATACAATACTATTGCATTGTGGGCAAAGTGCAAGTTACATTATCACAGCTTTATCTCCATAAATTCAGTGACAGATTGAAAACAAGGCTTGAGCATTATACTGATGTTATTAATTGTGGTTGAGTTCGTATTATCTTTGACTGAGCAGTGCATTTTCTTACCTAGTGTGGTGATGTGTACTTCACACTCTTATGGCTATTATTCAATCTCTGGCTTATCAGATGAATGTGAGAATGTTATGATTAACACAGGTGTTGTGAACATGCATATCATTTTCCCCCCAGGGGACCCACAGCTCTTTTGTGGGTACGTGCGTGCCGCGCTCCGGGTCCCGAGCCGAAGCAGTCTTCCTTCCCGCCCCAGGCTGCTTCGGTCCCCCACCCCCTCCCCAGTTTATGCCTTCAGCCGGAGACGAGTATCCTGTGTGAGTTTAAGTACTCTCATGTACCAGTTGTTTCTTTTATCGGTTTCTCTTCTCCTAACCTTTGCTTCCGCCTTTCTCTCCTTATGGAACTCTTCCGGCCTTCCTCTCCTCCTTTAGTCTCCGCCTTGATGTTTGAGACTCAACCTTTTCTACTTCCTCCTTCTTTCCTTTCTTCCTCCCTGTGTGTCCCTGAAGGCCACCCATGCACTCGCTGGGTAACAGGTGACTGGATAATGCGTAAGTCCCAGCCCCGGGTTGACATGTAGGGCCTGCACGTACCCCATGGTAAAGGCCAGGCGCAGGGAGGGGTGATTACCCGAGCTGTAACCTTCCGACCGTGCCGATTGGTTCCTCCGTCCATTTTCGGGAGGTGTGAACAGTCACCTAAGGCGGGTGAGCCCTCAGTGAGGGTTCCCCATTAAGAAGGAGCGCGCCATCGTAGACGCCAGTAATCGTGGGGGACAACTTCGCTATGACTACTTCTTCTTCTTCTTCTTCTACTTCTACTTCTACTTCTACTTTGCCCTTTACTCAGAAAAAGAAACTCAATGAATCAAAGTTCAAGAAGGTTTTGCCTAACTTGCTGAAGTTCCTTGTTTTTTCATGAACTGATGGCCATGATTTCTTGTCAGTGAATCCTTTTGTAATACATCAGGGTGTCGATGCGATTGCAGGTCCTGTCAAAACTTGTTCCTGCCAACGTAATTGGACAATGTTACTGGAAACCGAAGGTGCCTTCCAAGTTCAGAAGTTGCTTTGTACTACAGTCTTGCACACCTCATCGTACCCTAAACTCATTGCGGGGGTTAGTGTTCGCACGATCCCTTGATGGCCTGTCCGATGAGGAACTACAGGAGTACCTTTCCGACCAGGGTGTAACAGCTGTACACTGTGTGATGAAAAGAGTAAACAACAACCTAACACAGACCCAAACTGTGTTTTTGACCTTCAACGAAGTTGACCTTCCTTCCAAGATAAAAGCAGGCTATGAAATAATCTGCGTTCGGCCGTATGTTCCTAATCCCACCTGATGTTATCAGTGTCAGTATTTTAATCGTACCCGTCAGTCGTGTCCCAATGCAGCAAAATGCGTCACCTGTGGTAGGGACGCCCATGAGGGTGATTGCCCACCTCTGTCACCTCGCTGCATAAATTGCACGGGTGACCATCCTGCTAATTCTCGAGAATGCCCTGTGTATAAGGATAAAGCGGGTCATCCAGAAAATCAGTGTCGAGGAGAAAGTTTCCATCTCTGCTGCCCGGAAATTACTAACAAGTAAAAAGCCTGCTGTGCTCCTAGTGGGTACCTACAGCAATGTCCTTTCCCCGACCAACAAAGGAGATGGGTACTCAGATGTGTGACTTTACCTTCAGTGGCACAGTTGTCAGATCAGCCAGCCCAGAGATTGCCCACTCGACATCCCAAATGCCTTCTGCTCACTCTAAATCACAGTCCACATCTGTTTCACTGAAATCACAGGCCAATAAGTTGGAGCGTTACTCTTCGGTCACACCATCCAGCAGTAGGCAGCCCTGGCCATCCTCTGTCTCCAGGACACCCTACTGCTTGCCGATCTGCCGGCATTTCATCGGCAGAGGAAGCTGCCCCTTCCGATCAATCCAGGAAGAAGGCAGAACAGCTGTCTGAACCCACAGAACACGATTGTCAATCTGTCGATCCCAGTAGCAGTGCCCCCTCGCAGCCGGGCCCTTGGCGGCCGTCGAGGTGATCCCCTCTTGCCTTCCCCCTTTTTCTTCTTCTCTGCTTTCTTCATCGCACTCCTTCAGTGACACAGCAGAGGCATTTATTCCGACGGCGATGAATTAAGACTACTCCTTCAACTGCACTGCCTGATTATAGTTGGTCTGCAAGAAATGGAGCTCTGTCCAACTGATCGTATCGATTTTCCACAGTATACTACAGTGCGTTTTGATTTACGTCCTGTGTAAAGTATTCCTTTCCATTGAGGTGCTATGCTGCACTGCAAACTCCCCTACATGTGGTTGCCATCTGTGTCACCATCCCACACTCACCTCTCTTTGTAACATCTACACCCCGTCATCGTCTGCTGTTCTTAGGGCAAACTTACTGCACCTCGCTGCTCAGCTTCCTATGCCATTTTTGTTGAGTGGCGACTTCGACGCCCACCACCCTCTATGGGGCTGTCCAGCTTCTTGCCAGAGGGGCTCTCTTTTGGCTGACCTCTTCAACCACCTTAACCTTGTCTGCCTAAATACCGGCAAACCAATTTTCATATCTGACACAACGCATACCTTTTCCCATTTGGACCTCGCAATATGCAGTACTCCACTTGCGCATCGTTTTGAATGGTACGTTCTGTCTGATAGGTACTCGAGTGACTATTTCCCCTTTATTACTTCTCTAATACATCGTACCACTTCTCCACGTTCCACCAGCAGGAACATCTCCAAAGCCAACTGGGGGCTCTATTCTTTCATGGCAGTTTTGCATGATCAGAATTTCCCCAGCTGTGACAGTCAACTACCTCGTGGACGTCATCCTCACAGCCGCCGAATATTCCGTACCCCGAATTTCCACCTCTCCACATAGGGTCCCGGTTCCCTGGTGGAATGCAGCATGTAGCGATGCTATTCGAGCCTGGTGACATGCTCTGTCTGTTTCAACACCGGCCTACTTTGGAAAATTGTATTAATTACAAAAGACTATGAGCGAAATGCTGTCCTGTCATTAAAGAAAGCAAAAAAGCTTGCTGGATTTCTTTCAATAGATTTACTCCTTCGTCGGTCGTCTGGGGTAACCTACGCCGGTTATCTGGCACTAAGGTCTATTCCCCAATCCCCAGCCTGAACGTAGCAAACCAAGTTCTCGTGGAACCTATTGATATCTGCAATGCTTTGGGCCATTCTTTCGCTAAGATCTCAATCTCAGCTAATTATGACCCTGAGTTCCTCCCCTGAAAACAGGCTGAGAAGGCATGAACGCCTTCTTTTACTTCTCCCAATCGTGAAAGTTACAATGCCACCTTCACCATGTAGTAGCTCGAACGTGTTCGTTTTCTCCTTACAATTGCATATGGACTGAAGGTCAGGTTACCACATGCTGGCGTGAAGCAATTTTTGTTCCCATACTAAAACCAGGGAAGGACAAACATCTTCCTGTTATCGCCCCATTTCTCTCACCAGCTGCATTTGCAAGGTGATGGAACGCATGGTTAATGCTCAGTTGATTTGGTTACTCGAACTTGCCGTCTCCTCACCAACGTGCAATGAGGATTTCGTAGGCATTGTTCTGCTATTCACCACCTTGTTACCTTGTCAACCTATATTATGAACAATGTTTTGCGTAAGCACCAGACGGTGGCTGTGTTCTTTTATTTGGAGAACGCTTAAGACACGTGTTGAAGGGCGGGTATTCTACGCATGCTCCATACGTGGGGCTTCCGCGACCGCCTCCCCCCCCCCCCCCTTTTTTTCCCAAGCATTTTAATGGATCGAACCGTCCTACTTCACCTCTACTTGTCCACTGTTCGCTCAAAACTGGATTATGGAAGCATCGTTTATTCTTCTGCACGGCCGTCAATATTACGCCACCATCGGGGGTTACGCCTGGAAATTTGAGCGTTTTACACCAGTCCTGTCGAAAGTCTTTATGCTGAAGCTGCCGAATTACCAGTGAACTATCGGCGCGATACACTATTCAGGGTGGCCACCGAACCTTGAAACCGGGAAAACAGGGAAAAAGCCTTGGATTTGAAAAAACCGGGAAAAAACCTTGAATTTCAGCCAGAAACCGGGATTTTTAACCGGTGAGATCTCGCGGCTTCAAGAGTTAAACGATCGTTCGCGTGTATAGCCTATTGCTCAGATTACACGACCAGTTCGAAATGTACTTAATAAGTGTAAACAAGTAATTCCTGTAGTGTTAGTAAGAAAAAACCTCAAAGTTTAATATTTAAAAGTAACAAAATGCCAGTCGTTTCAAAATTAAGGTGACCTAAATGCTCAGATCGCTAGTGCCTGCGGGTTAAATAATATTCATCGCATCCTTTTTGTGTACAAAAACATTTTCAAATATATTTCTGGGTGGTTTAAGAAGTTTTATAATTATAGGTTACGTATTCCGTCCGCTATCTATTTCTGTATTTATCTCGAAGTATTGTTCAACCACGTGACTCAATTACTCACGATGTACGTCGAAGAGACGCGATGTTATCGTAAGGCGTGACTACGAAATTGCAGCTAGAATGAAAGGCGATGTTTATTTGTACTATATTTTAGCAATTTTCGTAATTGAACCTCCTCCTCCCCAGTGATACTCATCAACACAGATCTCGTTTGTCTGATTCTGTGTTGAAAAATCTCTTCACGTAAGCATTTTGTTGATTTTAGCTATAAACTCCGTAAAAGTTGGTGTTGTGATGCTGCGTTAGCATAGGCGCCGACTACAGGTATGCTCGGTCGCTCAAGCATACCCCAAAATTTGAATGGGTATGCCAGGCATAACACTGAAAATTTTGGTATCATTTTTTCTTTACGTTATATTTTTTGACTGTCATTAAATTCGACTCTCTCCTCCCATTGATGGCCGGCTGGCTTTTGTAAGACACCACTCTAAAAAGATTATTTTAAACAGGTAATTGATTCGTAGGCATTAAAATCCACGTTCGCATGTGAGTGAAGTGACCGTTTTCTAAATAGTCCGAATGTTAATGGAATTCCACTTGTTAAGTCAATATTGTAAACTGAAGGCGGCAACCTTTAATTGTATTAAATAACTAGAAATGAAGTGGGTTTGGTACGATACATTGAAAATGTTTGCACTACTAATTTAATTCCTGGTATCTTTTTGAGATAACCTTTTGACAACCATGATACCAGTGATCCGACATACTTGCTACGAAGACTGCCCTATCCCTTCTAGCTAAAACATTCTGTATACAGACAGTCCTCGTAACTACTTGCGAAAGTCTTTGTGTTTTAATTGGCAGCTCTACAAAATTCTCCAAACGCAACAGCTAGTAATAGATTTTTTCTGAATTTGAAGTTTCAGTCTTCAACAATTGAACGTAGTATTCGGACCTTAGTTTCTGCTCTTTTTGACCTGTGTCACCTGTGCATGGAGTTAAGTCTTAACCTTCCCCTACCTCATCTTACATACATCAGTCCGAGCTATCTCGATTATATGCAATCTCGAGCATACAACTGTAAATCAATAGAATGTTTCTGAATCTGAGATTCGGGCTCTACGCGCCCTCACATACTAAATGTAAATACTTCTAGTTTAACCTATACCTAACTTTCACTTAAGATGATCACTGTTTAGTACAGATCATAAAATCAATAAAACATGCTATACCTGTTCTATGGTTGACTGCTGTGGTAACGCACTAGGCAGCCAGGCTGCGGCAGCCAAAATACTGAGCAGCCAGCTGACGGTGACGGCCAGCTGAGCCCAATCGGCCGAGCGACATGGACGTGGAAGATGCAATAATCGTCCACCTGTTGTCTCAAAGGAAACGCAAACCAAAAAGGAGATATTCGATTCATCCTGTGCTTGCGGAGCGGCACTCGAAGGGTTTATTTAAAAATTACTCCAAGGATCTTCGATACTAACCAGATCGCTTTTTTAACTATACAATGATGTTAGTCGAATCTTTTGATAACCTTCTTGAAAATATAAGAAATTCCGTTACGGGTACTGATACTCGTATACGAGCTTGTATAATGCCGGAAGAGAAACTATCGATTACTCTCAGGTGAGTCAGAAACAAATATGATAATTCTTTGTTAATAATATTTGATAATAATTGGGCAGGGGGTAATATGGCAATTCAAAATTTACGTAACTTAATTCTTTTTTCGGGAAAAAAGGGTATTTGTTGTTCTAAAATTCTGCAGAAAGTAACAACACCAAATATTTATGTCACTGATTATAATGGTCGCTCGGATTAGAAAATGTACAATAAAAAAACTTCAAAGGAGTAAAACGCTAAATTTGTGAGAAACTGTTGAATTGTCATCGTTTTTCCCCTGGCCCATCGATTTCAATGTTACGGATTTGAACGAAATGAAAAAAAATGACAAACTCTGAAAACTTAAGTGATATTTTAAAAATTAAGACATATATGATGATTTGACATTACTACTTTAATGTTACATGTTAAATTATAACGACATTTAAACAACATTTGAAAAGAATATTAATATATTAAAGTTGTTGTATTATTCGTGACTGGAACAGATCCTCACACATTACATTTGCGATTTCCTCCCACCTCCTCTTCACATCACGATCACTATTTTGCTCACAAGACACATATTTGATTTTCATGAATAAATTTCTGCGTGTCGAACGTGATGACAACTTGGAGACAAGGTGTGGCTGCTTGGTCAAGTGCGCGGAGCTTGCTGGCAGCCACGCGCCGTTCGGAAGTGGCCAGCTACCCTGCGCTGCCACTGCCGTGCAGTCGGCCGCGTTCTGACGGCTGCCGCAGCCGCAGCCACCAATTCCTGGCCGCCCACTCCAGTGCCTGTAGCGGCCTGCCGTACACCACCACTGTTTCATTGCCTGCCGCAGCCTGGATGCCTATTGCGCTACCGGCCTAATAGGTCACTTTTGGGGGCAATACCACAATTATCTAAAAATCCCTTTTAAATGGAAAATCAATTACAATCACACAAACGCCGCACCGAAATCGTCGAATAAACTTTGAAATTGACGCCAAATTTACTCGTCATGAAACACGGAATCTTATTGGCCGGCATTACTCGACTCCTGATTGGCTGCTCTGCCGTTTCTAACCTAGCGAGAGCGACGGCTAGCCATTTGTCATACTGGTGAAGAAGTGTACTAAACAGGAAATAAAAAATGAAAACCTTATTCATGATACTTCAGAACGCAGTGGACAGGGCAGTCTTACAAACTGATACCTTAGTCCAGATTGCCCTTGTCTGAATACCAGTTATGAATTTCCGACAAAACATTTAATTGAACAAGCCGGGAAGAAATGTACATATGGTATCATTTGGTTGGGTTCTGAAGCATCATCAATATTATTACCCTTTTTCTTTCCTGGGTTGTACATTTCTTCAGCAGTTTGGCAAATAATTCTTACCATTACAGTGCAAAATGTTGCCAACTGAAATAAAAAAAATCAACCAAACTACACATGACTTGGTCTGAATCTGCAATTAACAATGGGGGTTTCCATTTAAAATTTTACACTAGCCACCCACACCGTTCCCAACTGGTGGAGACAGTTCAAGTTTAGTATCATTTCCTACGCCTCTGCCGGCAGTTCATAATGGTGAAAACCGTTGTTGAATATATACGCTTTTTTCCTATTTATTCTGGTTTGTCAACTTAAAATGTACACCCTGTACTATACATTGTGTCAGTGTCGAATCTGGGGCGGGGGGAGGGGGGTGTATGGGGTAAAACCTCATAATATGAGCTGGTTCGTTTCATATCAGTTTGAGGTACAACGCCACAATTTTTATGAGCTCTGCTCCCCCCCCCCCCCCCCCCCAACACAAATCCTGAATTCGCCACTGCTTGGTGTATATTAGAATGTGACATGGTTCAACTTGGACGACATGGTTTTTAAAAATATGTAACTAGTTTCTTTACGGTATAGTTGTTTGCTAACCTCTTTGAGCAAAATTAAGTTTCGTGAAAACCTGGAAAATAATTATTTTTAACCTGGAAAACCTGGAAAAAACCTTGAATTTGAAAATGAAGATTTGGTGGCCACCCTGCTATTGTGTCGGTATGTGTGCCGCCTGCTCTCAATGCCCACCTATCTGTCCTACCCGTCATTCTTCAATGACGCCCTCGATCGCCAATATGGGCTGTCTGCAACTGCCTTGCTCCCTCCCCGAGTTCGTTTTCGTTACCTTCTACAACAACTCAATCTTACTCTCCCTTCCACCTTTCAAATGCAGGAAAGCTCAACGCCACCGTGGCTGCAGGCTCTGGTTAGAGTTCATTTTGAACTCTGCTCCCTCCCAAAGGAGAGTACTCCGGATTCCGTATATCACTTGATGTTTGTTGAACTTTGTTCACGGCTTGATACTGCCATTTTTAACTATACAGATGGTTCAAAGATCACTGATGGTGTCGGATCTGCCTTTGTCATTGGAGACGACAGGTTTTACTACAGGCTTCCTGTCCAGTGTTCGATCTTCACAGCTGAGCTTTTTGCTCTCTATCAAGCTGTTCTGTATTTCCGTTGCCACCCGCCATCCTTCCTATGTCATTTGCTCTGACTCCATCAGTGCCCTTCAAAGTCTAAGAGACCCGTATCTGATCCACCCTGTCGTACACCGAATTGACCACTCCCTTCAATTGTTAGCGGACGACTGTCTCACGTTTGCTTCCTGTGGGTACCTGGCCACATAGGTGTGCGTAGGAATGAAGCTGCTGCTGATGCAGCTAGGGCTGCAACCCTCCTACCTCGGACAGCTACCCTCTGTGTCCCATCCAGTGATATTAAAGCGTTTATTTGCCATTGCATTTTATTGTCGTGGCATAGTTTGTGGTCCTCGCTTCATACCAATAAAGTTCGCATCATTAAGCCAATCCCAACAACTTGGAACACCTCGTCACGCCCCTCTCGACAGGAGGAAGTAATCTGGGCCCGGTTGCGGATTGGTCACTGCCGGTTCAGCCGCCGCCACTTGTTAACAGGTGACCCCGCATCTTTGCGTTCCTGTGGTCACCAGCTGACAGTGGGCCATGTTGTTAATATCCTGTGCTAATTTTAATCATGTCCGTGTTGCCCGTAATCTGCCGAACACTTTAGACGAAATTTTAGCCTACGACACACGAGCAGCTGCTCGAGTCTTGCATTTTAGACAGATGACTTATCAAAGGATATTTAATTACTCCTCTTGATGTTTTTTACCGTATGTTTTTAGCGATATCCTGGTATCGTCCTCATTGGAAGTTTTCTTAACACTGGTTTTTGGTACATTCACGTTTCAGGTCATGCGCTAATGACCTAAGCGGTTGTGCACCCTTAAACAAAAAAACAAAAAACAAAAATTGCTTATCTTTGTTTCAAATAATCTATTCAGACTCAATGTTGCATTTTATTTGCTATATTTGGAAATAGTAACATTTACAACATAAAACCAGCTGGTAACCAAACAGAAAAGTGAAAATAAACTTATTAGAAATTTTTTAAAATGTGTAATCCACATCCAATATTCCATGTTCGAAAAATTTGGATGAGCTAAATAATGTCTGTACCTGCACCGCAGTACCACACACGACCGAACCGGATGCTCGCAAGTGAGCACTCGACTCTTTAACTATCTGTCCAGTCTTGGTGGAATCGAAGGAAAATTCTAATCGTGAAGTGTGGCTGCTCTTTGCAGACCACAAATATCAAAGTCCCTAAAATCAAACTTTCAACAAATGAACCACTAACTAGTCACGATCCACTCTCGACGGTGTCCGCAAAGATAATCCTCGACGTCTCTCGCCAAAACCTGGGCCGACAGGCAGCATCGGCCAGCCGTGGCCCCGTAACATTCAAACTCCCAATCACCACTGACTCTTAATAGCCTGGCCCATCAAATTACCGATCGAGGACGCTACTACGGGCCCCATCTTATTCCCACGCAAACACGGTAAGGAACATCGAACTTAGCGTCCTAGATGTGGCCCCCGCTCTGTCCTGCGTCCAAAGATCGTAAACCCGTAAAATGTTTTCGGGCTCTGGCGGCGATCTCGAGCTGGGTGAGAGGGACTGCCCTGCCTCAAAACTGTTTGCGAGTGGGCCCATCCGTTTACCTGGTAATTAAACTGTCCGGGGACCGGCCACCAATTTCTCCACTGCCATACGGAAAGCAATACGCCGTACCGGCACCTCGATTCCTGCCCGGTACCCCACTGCGAACGCACGCAGACCGTTTAGATTATCCGCTTACTCCAGAAAGTCTGCGACACCCTGCCGTGGTGCCGTAGTTTTACCGTCGTGCACCGTCTGCCAGCTGCCCGCACACTCGAGGGCCGGCCGCAGGTAGAATGCGGGTGCTTTC
Organism: Locusta migratoria; assembly: GCA_026315105.1. Lineage (NCBI taxonomy): Eukaryota > Metazoa > Arthropoda > Insecta > Orthoptera > Acrididae > Locusta > Locusta migratoria. Next base: position 124,685,169 of record CM048753.1, read on the forward strand.
GCCGTCTCCTGCCCGTCCGGACTTCCTCTCTCCACATTCGCAAACGCCGACCGCGACACTGGCTTTGTGAGTCTCCTTCCTAGAAGTGGCCCATTTGCAAACCGCTTGGCCCGCTCCACAGCACGAACACGTCCCTGCCAGTCTGGCGACTCCCTGTTAAACCGCCTCAGCTGGAAAGAAATGCTCCCAGCAATAGCCTCTCATCGATTAACACGTCGACTGCTGTGTGGCTGGCGGTGGCAACAGCAATGCTGTATGCCCGATGTTGTGTGGCAGCTGGCGGCCAGAAGCCCCATTCTGTTCAGTGTGGTATAGCATTGGTTTGCTTGTTTCCAATGCAAACACAGGTACACGAAACATATACTGTGGGTCAACGTGGCCTGAAAGATGATCTCGGAATGATGAGTATATATCAGTTTAGCTCTGGTCACCGTGCCTGGCCTGGTGCGGCACGGAGGTGAAATATCCATTTCTGAGCGTGCGGCAGCCGATGTGTTAATTATTTTGCTTCAGAGAATAAATTCAACTCTCAACTCCTATCATCCTAATCGTCACCTAAACCGTGATAATTAAATTAAAATAATAAAACTGGATAAATGGGCTCCTGCCACGTCACAGGACACAAAAATGAATAAAACTAGCATAAACAAATTCAATTAAACAAGACCCCCCACTTCTGCCACCTATCAATACCTGACATCTACTGAAAATTTCCGAGGCAGAGTACCATAACTATTATGATTTTGTGGCAATGGAGCTAGAGAAATTTAGAAGAAAAGCCTGAGCCAGTCAACTAGCTAATTGTTGTTGTTGTTGTGGTCTTCATTCCAGAGACTGGTTTGATGCAGCTCTCCACCCTACTCTATCCTGAGCAAGCCTTTTCATCTCCTCATAAGAACGACAACCCACATCCACTTGAATCTGCTTACTATACGCGTCTCTTGGTCTCCCTCTACGATTTTTACCCCACACACTTCCCTCCAACGCTAAATTAACAATTCCTTGATGTCTAAGAATGTGTCCTACCAATCTATCCCTTCTTTTAGTCAAGGTATGCCAGAAATTTCTTTTCTCCCCAATTCGGTTCAGTACCTCCTCATTAGTTACGCGATCCACCCACCTAATCTTCAGCATTCTTCTGTAGCACCACATTTCAAAAGCCTCTATCCTCTTTCTGTCCACACTGATTATCGTCCATGTTTCACTCCCATCCAAGGCAACACTCCATACAAATGCCTTCAGAAAGGACTTCCTTAGGCTTAAATCAATATTCGATGTTAACAAATTTCTCTTTTTCAAAAACGCCTTTCTACCCATTGCCATTCTGCATTTTATATCATCTGTACTGCGACCATCATTTGTTATTTTACTGCCCAAGTAACAAAACTCATCTACCTCCTTTATTGTTTCGTTACCTAATCTAATTCCTTCAGCATCACCTGATTTTCTTACACTGCACTCCATTACCCTAGTTTTACTCTTGTTAATGTTCATCTTATATGCACCTTTCAGCACACTGTCCATTCCGTTCAATTGCTCTTCCAGGTCCTTAGCTGTATCTGACAGAATTACTATGTCGTCGGCAAAACGCAATGTTTTTAATTCTTCACCCTGAATTTTGATTCCTTCTCCAAATTTCTCCTTGCTTTCCTTTATAGCTTGCTCAATGTACAAATTGAACAACATTGGGGAAAGGCTACAACCCTGTCTTACTCCCTTTCCAACCATTGCATCCCTTTCATGCCCTTCAACTCTGACAACCACTGTCTGGTTTTTGTACAAGTTGTAAATAACCTTACGCTCCCTATATTTTACTCCTGCTTGCTTCAGAACTTGAAAGAGTTTATTCCAATCAACATTGTCAAAAGCCTTCTCCAAATCTACAAAAGCTAGAAATGTTGGTTTACCTTTTCTTAATCTATCTTCTAGGATAAGCCGTAAAGTGAGTATTGCCTCCCGTGTTCCTACATTTCTCCTGAACCCAAACTGATCTTCCCCGAGGTCGGCTTCTACCAGCTTTTCCATCCTTCTGTATATAATTCGTGTTAATATTTTGCAACCATGACTTATTAAACTGATGGTTCTGTAGTTTTCACACCTGTCTGCACCCGCTTTCTTTGGAATGGGGATTATAACATTTTTCTTAAAGTCTGAGGGTACTTCACCTGTCTCATACATCTTACACACAATGTGAAACAATTTTGTCATGGCTGGTTCTCCCAGAGACTTCAGTAGCTCTGACGGGATATCATCTACTCCAGGGGCCTTGTTTCGACTTAGATCTTTCAGTGCTCTGTCAAATTCATCTCTCAGTATAGTATCTCCTATTTCATCATCATCTACATCCTCTTCCCTTCCTACAATAGTGTCTTTAAGTTCATTTCCTTTGTATAGCCCCTCTATATACTCTTTCCACCTTTCAGCTTTCCCTTCTTTGCTGAGAACTGGTTTTCCATCAGTGTCCTTGATATTCCTAGAGCTGTTTTTCTTATCGCCAAATGTTTCTTTTATTTTCCGGTAGGCTGTATCTATTTTTCCCCTATTTATACATTCTTCTACATCCTTGCATTTGCCTTCTAGCCATTCCTGCTTAGCCATTTTGCACTTCCTGTCAATCTCATTTCTTAGTCGTCTGTACTCCATTTTGCCTGTTTCAATTACTGCATTTTTATACTTTCTCCTTTCATCGATTAAATTTAGTATCTCCTGTGATATCCAAGGATTCTTTGTAGGTCTTGCCTTCCTACCTATCTTGTCCTCTGCTACCTTCACTATTTCATCTCTCAATTTTACCCATTCCTCCTCTACTGTTTTATTTTCCCCTGTTTCTGTCAATTGTTGCCTGAAGCTCATTCTGAAATTCTTAAGAACTTCAGGTTCCTTCAATTTATCTAGGTCCCATCTCCTTATTTTCCTACCTTTCTGTAGTTTCTTCAGTTTCAGCCTACAGTTCATAACCAACAAGTTATGGTCAGAGTCTATGTCTGCCCCTGGGTATGTCCTACACTTCAAAACCTGGTTCCGAAATCTATGTCTTACCATTATAAAATCTATCTGGTATCTCCCGGTGTCTCCTGGTCTCTTCCACGTATACAACCTTCTTTTGTGATTCTTAAACCAGGTGTTTGTTATAACTAAATTATGTTCCGTGCAAAATTCTACCAGGCGGCTTCCTCTTTCATTCCTTTTGCCCAGATCATATGCACCCACTATCTTCCCTTCCCTTCCTTGTCCTACTACCGAATTCCAGTCTCCCATAACAATTAAGTTTTCCTCTCCCTTAATTGTCTGAATAATTTCCTTTAGCTCCTCATATATTTCTTCGATTTCCTCATCATCCGCAGAGCTAGTTGGCATATAAACCTGTACTACTGTTGTCGGTGTTGGCTTCGTATCTATCTTGACAATGATAATGCGATCGCTGTGCTGGTCATAGTAGTTTACCCGCATTCCTATTTTCTTATTCATTATCAATCCTACTCCTGTGATACCCCCAACTGATTTTGTATTTATAATCCTGTACTCACCTGACCAGAAATCCTGTTCATCCTGCCACCGAACTTCACTAATCCCCACTATATCTAACTTCAACCTATCCATTTCCCTTTTTAAATTTTCTAATTTTCCTACTCGATTAAGGGATCTAACATTCCACGCTCCGACCCGTAGAATGCCAGTATTGTCTTTCCTGATGATCACATCCTCCTGAGTAGTCCCCGCCCGGAGATCCGAATGGGGGACTATTTTACCTCCGGAATATTTTACCCGAGAGGATGCCATCATCATATGTTCATACAGTAGAGCTGCATGTCCTCGGGAAAAATAACGGCTGTAGTTTCCCCTTGCTTTCAGCCGTTCGCAGTAGCTGTGTGGCAAAGCCACATTAGCTGATGTTACAAGGCCAGCTCAGTCAATCATCCAGACTGTTGCCCCTGTAACTACTGAAAAGGCTGCTGCCCCTCTTCAGGAACCACACTTTTGTCTGGCCTCTCCACAGATACCCCTCCGCTGTGGTTGCACCTACGGCACGGCTATCTGTATCGTTGAGACACGCAAGCCACCCCACCTCGGCAATGTCTGTGGTTCATGGGAGTGGACTAGCTAATTATCCTATCATAAATGTGGCTACTTTACAGTTACATATCTTATTATTTTCCTTAACTAAATTCACACTCTGAGAAATCTGACACTCACTGCCTATCTTTTTAAATGATCTGGAATGTTTTATTTATGTAGCACTAGGCCATCCTGGCTTCAGTATATCCCGAAATCTATATAATCTAATACATGTTCTGCACGTCCAAACTCCTCTGGATCTTCCCTATCCAGCAGATGACATATTTCATGGAAATGAGGTTCAGGTCACTCAAATAAGAGGCCCCAGTACATACACCATTCATCATGAATAACAATATCAACATTCACACAATGAAATCTAAAATGTTTGTACTTATACTGAATTATTATTGGAAACAGTATATTGTTACACCAATCAAATTTTTTTTTCAAGATAATAAGCAAAAACTAAGATTTTGATGTAAATTTAAAAACTCTGCATGTAATTACATGCCCCATAACATAAATACTGTAATATTGATTTAGGTGGTGCAATTTATGTGCATGTCAAATTTAATGTTCATATGGAAGTAAATTGAAATTAGTCTGAAAGTGGTTAAATGTGGAACATAATGTCCTTATTAATTAAACATGTGTCAGCTGTAATCATAGTACATATTGTCATGTCTAATCAACACCATCTAATTTGAAAATGAATCTACAATATAATAATAGGAAAGACTGTCCTAATTTCAATTTATACTTTCCATTATTTGAAAATGAATTTAAAAACTTATTTTTACGTAACTATAAATTCTCAAGAAAAAACATAAATTGAAAACCTTAAAACATTCTTCTACAATATCAATTACTAATAAACATGAAACGTAATCATAAATCTGAAAAATATTAACTGTGGGATGTGACATATTGTTCAGAAGAAACGTGACGTACATAGACTAACACGAATTAAATAAGAAACATCAAACATCAGAAAAACAGTGAACAGACTTTACATTGTAAAGAGGAAAAAGACAGAAGTTACAATTTTTTATAACAGGATGCATTAAATTATGTGGCTCCAAGGCTATAGTTGTTGCAAATAATGGTTTTTTGTTGGTGTTGAAACGGGGCACCGATATTGGGTGACTTAACTCCCCATAATACTATCTTCATTAAACACTTAGGCATCCCTGTATGCAAAATTTGTTGACACAGAGCTAACACATGTTGATTTTGCACAGCACTTTTACTAGAAGCAGAAAACAGGTCTATTCAGTTTGCACAACAGTTCAGGTGAGCAGAAACAGAGCTGGCAGATACGATGATGTTAAAGCAGCTGTGGGCATGGCAGGTCGTGACTGTCTGCTGTTTATGTCAACAGGAACATCTGGATCTTCCCTGCGCACTCGTTCCGTTATCGCATGCCGAACCCAGGGAACGGGTTCTTTAAAGACTGCCGAGCAGTCTTCAGAATGATGAAAGGTATGGGATCTCGTGAGTGAGTTAAGGTTAAATCAAAACTTGCAACTTTTGTTAACTAACTTTATTAATAAGAAATGCTAAGCACCCACTACAACAACAGTTGTATATTACTATAATTACAATAATAAATACAGAAAATTTACCTTCTTCTTTCAAGGAGAAAATGCGTATTCACAGCTAGTGCTGGCTGCGTCTCGTTTAAATATCGTCTCACTGAATGCAGTTCCATTTTTACAGCTGAGCTGTATGCATTATATCAAGCCACCCAATACGTCTGGCGAAACTCGCTCAATAAGACTGTCATTTGCTTGGACACTCTGAGTGCTCTTTTGAGCCTTCGCATGCTATATCCAGTCCATCCCCTGGTAAAAAGCATCCACAATTGCCTTACCTCTCTTTCAGCGAGCGGAAGTACTGTGACGTTTCTGTGGGTCCCTGGCCACGTGGGAGTGTTGGGGAATGAGTCTGCAGATACGGCTGCCAAGGAGGCAGTTCTCCTTCCTCAGCTATCCACCTTTTCTACTATCTCTGATGACATTCGCGCTGGCGTCTCCCGGCGTATCATCTCCCGTTGGTTTTTGCTCTTTGGGGCCTGCAGCATAATAAAGGTCATATAATGACATTTTACTAAAGAAATTCCAATTTGCTGTGAAGTTTACATATTTTTATTAAGTCGCAACAGACAGTTTCGGCGCATTAATGCCATTTTCAAGTGACGTCTAGATGGAATTACGTGCATATATCATCGAATATGTCTGTCAAACATAATTTAAAATATTTAAAAAAAAATTTATAACACCAGAAGACAGTCTGATTTGATGATATATGCACGTAATTCCATCTAGACGTCACTTGAAAATGGCATTAATGCGCCGAAACAGTCTGTTGTGACTTAATAAAAATATATAAACTTCGCAGCAAATTGAAATTTCTTTAGTAAAATCTCCCGTTGGTTTTTACATTGGTTATCCCTGTCAGGGAACAAATTGCGAGCCATTAAACCTGTGCCTGACCTTCGGTCAACGTCATCTTGACCCTCTCGTCGAGAGGAGACTGTTCTGGCCCGGCTTCGTATTGGCCACTGCCGTTATAGCCACCAGTATTTACTACGTGGTGGTCCTGCTCCCTTATGTGAGCACTGTGATGAACCTTTTACTGTATATGACCTTTTAGTGCAATGTCCGTTTTTTAATCATCTCCGTCATGATCTGTGTTTATCATTTGAAATGTCTGATATTTTAGCTGATGATCCGCATTCTGCTGACTTTTTATACATCATGCAAATATGGCGAAAGCCATTTAAGTTCTAACCCTGGTTCGATTTTACTATGGGTGCTAATGACTTCAGCAGTTGTGCACCCTAAAACAGCAAAAAAAAAAAAAAAAAAAAAAAAAAAAAAAAAAAAAAAAAAAGAGAGAGAGAGAGAGAGAGAGAGAGAGAGAGAGAAATCAACAGCTAGTGGTACAACGGTAACCACAGGGCAGACTTTCTTCCTTCCAAAAATAATTAAGCAGAAATATTAAATCAACATAGCTGCCTAAGCTACCAAACTATCTGCCACACTGCGTCTGCCTCACTCTACGAGACTACCTACAGACAGACTGCCTTGCCTGCAACTACTCAGGTCAGACACAATGCATACTCTCTGGCTTATGTCACAATTTGCCAACTTGTGCATATTAACAAGTGCAGTCAAAGTGAAATCAGAATATCACACAGAAATGGAATGTGTCAGCGTACATCTCAAATACCAATAAAAATGTTCCCAAGGTAGAATAACAGTAAAAATTGTAATAAAAATATTCCCATGTCAGAATATGTGCACTCCTTTCAATGGAATTGTGTTGAAGCAAACCACTGGAAAACGGTAAGGAGGAAGTACTTTTTACAGTATGGCAGCTCCAGTCATATGACCAACCTCACTTTACCTGGATGTGCAGGATAGCTGCATTCCCACCTGAGGGTCGAGTCCACCTTCAGGCCTATGAGAGAGAGAGTGTGTGTGTGTGTGTGTGTGTGTTGCCGTTAGTGTAAGTTGGTTTAAGTAGTTTGTAAGTCTACGGACTGATGACCTTAGCAGTTTGGTCTAATAGTTTTACAAACATTTGATTTGATTCACTTTATGTGCTCTATGATCAGGCTACCTGTCCCTAACCGCAGCTTTTTGAGATATAACATCTTTACGGCTAATATCTGTTGATCCTTTCCGTTCAATAGCTCGCGAATGACATTATAATCCAAGGTGCATTAAAAACATTACTGACAGTCTATAAGCCCTTATTGTTTGCATTTTAAATTTTCAGATTATGTCATTTACTAAAGTCAAAATGTGGTCCACCTAATCATCCAAAATATTTCCCAGCTGATGTTCATTTCAGTGCATTTTGTACATCTCTACTTCAATGTAAACTCCAGAACAATGAATGTGTGCCCTGTGTTTGGTTAGTTTGGTGTGAAAGTCAACAAGCTTTGTTTACCTTGCCTGTTTTCTAGACAGACAAGAACTTTTTGGCTCCCAGTGTGAAGTTGGTCATGTGGCCATCCCTCTGCCCCCCACCTCCCACCTGTGTTTACTTTTTGCAATTTCCTCCATTTTTGAGCCAATTGTACGTAGCTTGTTGCGCTATGTGCCCTCAAGTACACAAAAAATCGAAGAAAATAAAGAATGTTACTTGAAATCGTGAAATTTTGAGATTCATTTAAAACATCAATTATACTTAAATACATTAAAAATTGCAAACATATTTAGCTAACTGTATCTGTTGTAATTGTAAGTGCAAATATGTGTGGAAGTCATATGTGTGAATTCTGAAAATATTTTCGTAAAAAAAAATTACTTTTGTATTTATTATTCATCCTGTGGGTCACATACGGTACAAAAGTACATATGATATAGGACAATTCATTTAGTGTTTTAGAACACTGTACTTTCAAAAAATTATACAATGAGAATGGAAGCAGAGAAACTGCTTATTGATGAATGTAGTAACACACAAATTATACAAACAATGAACATGATTAACTAATAATAACATTGACAATGGATTTTCACTAAAAAATTTATGCAAATAATCAGTGATACAAAATACTGAAAATGACCACTGGAAATATAAAACAAGGAGAACTACATTTAAAAAATATACATTAAACAAGTAGAAAACCAATGGGAATGTACAGACAATGAAAATTATGACTAAACAAGGTGTAACAATACATAAAGATGTTAAGTGTATAAATTACAAGAATGTCTTTTAAATTCTCTACTCTTAACCACAGAATTTTTCGTACAACACACTCATTTAGTTTTTCTATTTCTGGGAATTCTTCCAGTGAATAGAAGAAATGCTTTGTCAGAAACACATTTAGTTTCCTTTTAAGTATCGGATCTGGAGCTAGTTTTATTGGCTCTGGAATCTTATTGTGTAACTTAGCACCAATAGGAATTATGATTTTTTTATATGATGGTGTCCTTGAAAAGTTTTGGTGGAGATTTGATTGTCCTCTGGTAAAATGAGAGTGAATAGCCTTGTTTTGGATTAATTTTCCTTTTCTCATGAGGTATTCCCTGGTGAATATGATTGTTTCTAGGATGAATAAGCATGGGACATTTAGAAGATTCAGTTTTATAAAGTGACATTTACAGGATTCCATCTTTTTGAGACCACAAATTATCTGCAGCGGTCGTTTTTGTAGTTTGAATATATTTGTACTGGAAGTTGAGTTTCCCAAAAAGATGATTCCATAGCAGAGCAGTGTGTGGAACTTTTTGAGACCACAAATTATCTGCAGCGGTCGTTTTTGTAGTTTGAATATATTTGTACTGGAAGTTGAGTTTCCCAAAAAGATGATTCCATAGCAGAGCAGTTTGTGGAACTGTGCGTGGTTCATTTGCATTACTGTAAATTTACTTGTAGTAGATTTCAATATTCTTAATCCATGGTACAACAAAGAGAGTTTATTTAATAAGTTATATACGTGTGTATCCCATTTTAAATTCTGTTGAACCCATACATCCAAAAGGTTTGTTTCATTTACATTTTTAATTATATCACTATTAAGCTTTACTTTATATAAAAAAAATAGATGAAGTTGACTTACCAGGCGAAGGAGTACCGGTACTGACAGCAAACATAAATAAAGCAAACAAAAACCCACACAAAAGCAAGCTTTCACAATCTAGTTGCTTCTTCAGGTAGAGTAGAGGAGTAAAGGGAAAAGGAAAGGACGAGGGTTTTAAGGGTGTGGGTAAGGAGTCATTCCAATCCCGGGAGAGGAAAGACTTACCTTGGGGGGAAACAAGGAAGGTAAACAAATACAACCACACCTAGGCAGACTTAAGCTTTACTTTGATAGTTTTTTGGCAGAATGGTGGAATTAACTTGAAGTTGATAAAGATAGTTTTTTTCACTATTAACAATTAGGCAATTTTTGTTAAACCATTCAGATAGTGTTTTCATACAGTTATCCGACACTGACTGGAGGTCTTCAGAACTAGATCCCGTCAACACTGTGCTTGTATCATCAGCAAACAGAATAATGTTTTGTGGACTCATATGATCAACAAGGTCATCTACATAAATGAGTATAAGTAATGATCCTAGGACAGAGCCCTGAGGAACACCATATTTTATTGCCCTTACATCATAGTGAAAAACTTTATAACTGATTTAATTTGATTTTTCCAGGGAAGCAAAAACAGTCTTGGTCCAACCCGCCACTGCCCACACCGAAACTAAGTTTATTCTGTGGTATCACTCCCTGTATATCTAGTAAAGCCAACCAACGCCCTTGAACAGTGCAAGGAGTCCTTGTACCAGTTCTTTATTAGACACAATTTCTTCGGGTCTGGTTGTCCCAAATGTTCTGTGCCTCTTACTCTCCAATGCAATGCATTCGAAGATTAGATGTGATGCACTTTCATCGCCGTCATCACAGATCCTACATTTAGGGTCCTCTTCTGTTATTCCCATTGTATGTAGGTGTTTTTTGAAATTCCCATGGCCTGTCAGCAGTCCAACCATGAGTCTAATCTCTCTCCTTTTCAGACTCAGGATTACAAAGCTTCTTTTAAAACATGGCTTTGGCATCATTACCTTGCCATGTTTTTGTCAGTAGACTTTGGTCCAGTATTCTATGTGCTGTCTTCTGAGCCAGTTACGTAGCTCCAATTTGATCATTGCCTTGGTGATTGTCAGGACAAGTTCCGGTCCAATAAATGGAGTCTCTGCCCCCATCCTGTCTAATCTGTCGGCATGTTCGATGCCACTGATCCCCGAGTGGCCAGGGACCCACAGTAGGTTTACTCTATTGTTTTCCCCTAGCTCCATCAGAACCATGTGAAATTCTGCAACAATTTTAGACCTTGTTGCAGGAGCTGCCAGTGATCTCAGGGCTGCCTGGCTGTCTGAATAGATGTAGATGCTACGATCTTTGTAGCACCTACGCAAATCTCATCCACACACGCCCTGATGGCAGTGATTTCGGCCTGGAATACTGAGACCAGTTTCCCTAGAGAGATGATGCCCTCCAGTCTTGGCTGCACCCCGTATACCCCGGCCCCAACGCCTTGGTCTGATTTCGACCCGTCAGTAAACCAGACAATATCCCCCGTACGGTGTCGAACTATTTTCTCCCACTGCTCCCTACTTCCAATTGTTATACTGAAAGGCTTGTTGAAGCAGTATTGGGTTATAATATAGTCGGCTGGCATTTCCCCAACCTTTCCTATATTTACCTCACTCACTATTTTAGTGTGTGATTCTGGATATCCCAAAGAGTTCCAGTTGTTACCAGTTTTGAGTCTGTAGGCACCAGCTGCTGCCTCCATCTTGACCCAAAGGTGTAATGGGGGCATATCCAGCATGGTTTCCATCCCAGCAGTTGGTGTGCCGCTAATTCCGCCTGTTATGGCTAAGCAGGCTAGTCTCTGCACCTTACCAAGCTCCTTAGCAGCAACCTGCTGTTCTACCTTCTTCCACCACACGACCGCCCCATAGATGATCCAGGGTCTAATCACTGTGGTGTATAGCCAGTGCATACCCTTGGGGCTCAGGCCCCAATTTTTGCCACAAGCTCTCCTGGTACTTACTAAAGTACCTTTTGCCTTGGAGCAAATATTCCTAATGTCAGGGGTCCAGGTCAGTTTCTCATCTAGGGTAACCCCTAGATATTTCACTGAGGTAGCGCTTCATTGAAAAGCTTTAGATTCCAACTTGAGTGTTGGATATGTTTCCTTGTGAATGGCACAACAACACTATAACTGACTTTGCTCTGTATATTGATATCGAACTGAAGTGGTACCTTGTGTGTGCTGTTTTGTAAGTAAGAGCATAATCAGCTATGTGCCACAACTTTTATTCCTCTCCTTTCCAGTTCATCAAGCAGTATTTTATGATCTATCAATATCTTTAGAAAGATCTAAGAAGATACCAACAGCCATATTATGTTGGTCTAGTGATTTTAATGTGTGGTGCAACAGTTCAAAATTGCTGTTTGGGTGGACATAGATTTTGTAAAGCCATGCTGTTGAATGTTGATAAGTGGTATAAAGTTACCACTCATACCTAATGATTGTATTGTCACTAAAAATGTCTGGTAGAGTAAATAACATTTAAAAATACTTATCTTACGTCTGCTTAGGTCTTGTGTTGACGTGGGAGAACAGGTACGTAGCTTTAAATGATACTTAGAAATACTCCTTTTCTGAATTTATTCTCATGGATGTAACTCAATATTTACAACAACACCCTGTTTGACAAAACTTTTCCAGCAATCAATTACATAATCAAATGTTCACAGAACTTCGACATACAGAATCTCATACATCACAGACTTCGTATCGATACATAACAGAAAATTTGAAGTCATTGAACTGCCGTGGTGCTTGAGTGCACTTCTATATATACTATTTGTAACACTACCAGGGATGTAGGGTGATTGTTATAACAATTACAATTACAAAAGTTAGTGTTAATTAAAACATACAATGTAATTTAACAGTGAATACAAAGTACATTATATTTATACAATGTTATAGTTCTTCTTCTTTACTTCTTTGGTAAATTTAGTACTATTCTATTTACAAACAATCAAATACTTTAAGACATGGTTACCTAATTAAATACTGAATGAATAACTTTACTAATATTTACACAGTTTCTGCACAAATGCCAGTATGTTTTTATGATAATAGTTTTTATCTTTGTTATTCCAAAACATATAAACACAAAATCAAACAATTTGTATCTCACACGAGATTTTATTTTTAATTACTGCCAGGCTAATCACAATGTAGGTAATGCTGTTTTACACAGTCTTTTTAATATAATAGTGATGTCTGCGAGTGAATTTCAATTGATATCATTCTTATTTCTTTATTTACTATGAATGTTCGGTCCAGTGTTTTTCTTAAGAACGTCACAATTAATCTTCTTTATCATCAAAATCGCAAGTAATGTCTGTAAGTATGCTTTATATTTGACGCACACCCGATTTTCTCCTTTTACATTGTCCTTTGATCGAAATTTAAGTTAAATCGAAATGTCCGAAACCACCATCGGTATTCAAGAGTCTCGGTATCCCGTGCTTCACTTTACCCTGCTGAAGGGGGTCCACACTGGCCAATCAATTACAGTGATTATTTATGTAATTCATTAGTCTGTCATAAAAAAGTTTTTCTAGTATTTGAGAAAAGATGCTTAAAATGGACAATGGTCGATAATTCTATACTACATCAGGGGAACCTTTCTTCAGTAGCGGTGAGACCTTATCTATTTTGAGGGAATCTGAAAAAATGCCAGTTTTTAATGAAAGTTTGCATATGGTTGATAATGTGTTTACTATGAATGGAACACATGCTTTTAGTGTGAAGTCAGGTACTTCATCATAGCCACTAGAGGTTTTGTTGTTCAACAATTTTATTATCTTCAGGGTTTCATTGGGGTTTGTTTCATAAACAAACATTGAAGCATTACTGGAGTTTGACTTACTGCTGCAACTTAAGAATAATATATTGCAGTTTGTCTGAATGAGATCATCAGCTGCTGAGGTGAAAGATTCACTGAATTTATTTACAACTGTTTGTGGATCTATGTCCTTAGAAGCATTTAATGTTGAGAAATATTCTCACTTTAGGTTTTGAACTACAAGTTTCTTTTTTGATAATTTTCACATGGTTTTAATTTTGTTTGAAGGGTTGCTTATGAAATTGTCATTGCATAAAAGTTTTGCCTGCCTAATAACTCTCAGATAGATTTTTTTGTAGACTTTACAATAGTCAGCAATGTATTGTGTGATTTTGTATTTCTTGCAGCAATACTGCAGAATTCTATTCCTCTCACTGGAGATTTTGATTCCTATTGTCACCCATAATTTTCTATTTTTATTGTCTACAATTTTTGTTTCAAGAGGAAATGCTGTATGAAAATAATAAAGGAAGGTGTTATGAAAGCTTAAAAACATACTATCATCAGTGGTTTGCATATTAATGTTTCCACAAGCTTTCTTGGCTAATAGGAAATTAAAAATCATTGGATATGGAGTACAGATGACTAAGAAATGAGATTGATAGGAAATGCAAAATAGCTAAGCAGGAGTGGCTAGAAGGGAAATGCAAGTCAGTAGAAGAATGTATAAATAGGGGAGAAATAGATACTGCCTACCGGAAAATAAAAGAAACATTTGGAGACAAGAAAAGTAGCTGTATGAATATGAAGAACTCAGATGGAAAACCAATTCTCAGCAAAGAAGGGAAAGCTGAAAGGTGGGAAGAGTATATAGGTGGGCTCTAACAATGGAAATTAACTTAGAGACAATATTGTAGAAAGGGAAGAGGAAGTAGATGAAGACAAAATAGGAGATACTATACTGAGAGATGAATTTGACAGAGCACTCGAAGACCTAAGTTGAAACAAGGGCCCTGGAGTGGACAACATTCCCACAGAGCTACTGAAGTCTATGGGAGAGCCAACCAGGACAAAACTATTTCACCTGGTGAGTAAGATGTATGAGACAGGGAAAATACCCTCAGACTTTAGAAAAATGTAATAATCCCCATTCCAAAGAAAGCAGGTGCAGACAGGTGTGAAAATTACAGAACCATCAGTTTAATAAGTCATGGTTGCAAAATTTTAACACGAATTATATACAGAAGAATGGAAAAGATGGTAGAAGCTGACCTCGGGGAAGATCAGTTTGGATTCAGGAGGAACGTAGGAACACAGCAGGTAATACTCACTTTACGTCTTATCTTAGAAGATAGATTAAGGAAAGGCAAAATTACATTTCTATCTTTTGCAGATTTGGAGAAAGCTATCGACAATGTGGATTGGAACAGACTCTTTCAAATTCTGAAATCAGCAGGAGTAAAATATAGGGAACAGAGAGTTATTTACAACTTGTAGAAAAACCAGACAGCAGTTATTGGAGTTGAAGGGTATGAAAGAGATGCAGAGGTTGGTAAGGGTGTAAGGCAGGGTTGTAGCCTTTCCCCAAGTTATTCAGTTTGTACATTGAGCAAGCTATAAAGGAAAGAAAGGAGAAATTTGGAGAAGGATTTAAAGTTCAGGGTGAAGAAATAAAAGCCTTGCATTTTGCTGATGACATAATTCTGTCAGAGACAGGAAAGGACCTGAAGGAGCAATTTAATGGAATGGACAGTGTGTTGAAAGGAACATATAAGATGAACATTAAGAAGATCAAAACAAAGGTAATGGAATGTAGTCTTAGAAAATCAGGTGATGCTGAAGGAATTAAATTAGGTAATGAATCAATAAATGTGGTAAATGAGTTTTGTTACTTGGGCAATAAAATAATGTATTATGGTTGTAGTACAGAGGATATAAAATGCAATGGGAAGAAAAGAGTTTTTGAGAAAGAGAAATTTGTAACATCTAATATTAATTTAAGCATAATGAAGTCCTTTCTGAAGTCCTGTTTGGAGTGTTGCCTTATATGGGAGTGAAACATGGACAATAAACAGTGCGGACAGGAAGAGGATAGAAGCTTTTGAAATGTGGTGCTACAAAAGAATGGTGAAAATTAGGTTGGTGGATCGCATAACTAATGAGGAGGTACTGAACAGAATTGGGGAGAAAAGGTATTTCTGGCATACCTTGACTAAAAGAATACATCGATTGGTATTCTTAGACATGAAGGAATTGAGAATTTAGCATTTGAGGGAAGTGTGTGGTGTAAAATTTGCAGATGGAGACCAAGAGATAAATACATTAAACAGATTCAAATAGATGTAGGGTGCCATTCTTATGAAGAGACGAAGAGACTTTCTCAGGATAGAGTAAGGTAGAGAGCTGTATCAAACCAGTCTCCGGACTGAAGACCATAACCACAGCAACAATAATATTGTCATCAGGGAAGGTTTGTTTTTTTAACTACTTTTTTTGGAGCTGGCTTCACGTTTTCCTATATCAATGCTCAGTAATTGTGTAGCATGGTCATTCTACCGCATATTCAGTACTTCACCAATGAATGTCGATTTAGTGTTAGTTATGAAGATTTGGTCAATTGTTGAATCTGAGTGTTCAGTTGATCTTGTTGGAGAGTGTACTGTGGGGATCATATTGAATGATTTGCACATGTTGATCATAGTATGTGTGATATTATTGTTTTCTGAAAAATCACCGTAAATTATTATTTTCATATTTAATGATCAGATAGTAGCAGCCAAACTTCTAATTTGTTCATAAAGATGTTAATATTACTACTTGGTGCTCTGTATATGTTTACAGTTATACAATTTATTTCTAGCATAATTTCATAGGCCTTCTCAGCAATATAGTTCTTCATAGTTTCTTCGAGTCTGCTGCCGGATTTTGAAGTCAAGCTGACTCAATATTTCAGCGGTACACCTGTCCGCCATCCTCAGGAGAAACTCCTGCTGCTGTATCTCGCCAACAACTGATGCCGAGCGACTCGCTGAACTGAAGGAAGAAATCGGCAACCCTTGAGGTATGGTGGAGTTTGCAGCATTGTTGTGCTTTTCCTACCCAATTCATAAGGATCATGGGAACTTCAGGGGAGACTGACTTACAGTGTTCAGAGGGACGAGAATGGAAGGAACTTCCTAACTGAGCAGGAGGTGTGTTCAATGTGTGTTGACACTGCACTGTAGTGGGTTGCCCAGTGTGTGGTTGTGGACTGAGTGGCCTTTGCATAGAAAGACCGGGCAGTCCTCTTGATATAATCTCCAATTTGCAGCACCTCTGCTAGGTCACAGAGGTGGTCCAAAGGGGAAATCTCTGGCAAGGTGCAGGATCGGATGGAGTGCACGATTCTACAGGGACTGCATCTTCTGATGTGGGACTCAGCAGCTGAGCCCCAGCTGATGCAAGTGCAGATGAGGAGAACATTGTACAAGGTGACTCCAAGGTTGGGAGGGAGTCAGTCAGGATTGAGGGTTGAGGTGAGGGTATAGTTTTAGTAGGCAGGATCGAGCTTTGTCGTACGTGTCGCGAAGATGTCGACTCCACGTCAGTTGACGGTCAATAGTGACGCTGAGGTATTTTGCCGTCAGTTGCCAGGGCACCAGACTACAATCGACGAGGAGAGGAGGCATACGGTGAGGGATGTTATGCTGAGTAACCAGAAGGATCTGTGTCTTGCCGAATTAAACTTGAGCCGCTACCAGACTGCCCAGGTTGCGGGTTTGTCGACAACGAGTTGTAGTCCGCGATGAAGAATGTCGGCATTGATGCTGCAGCTAAATAGTGCGCGATGTCAGCATACAGAGCTAGCTGCACATGTTCAAACGTAGAAACATTGCCAGTGTAGGCCCTAGTACAGAGCCTTGCAGCACTCCTGCACGGATTTGGCACACTGTAGAGAGTCTGTCCCCAGCTCACACACAGAAGGTTCGGTCTGCAAAGTACAAGCGGATGGACTGGATCTGAGTTGACAGCACCCTGAGTTCTGGCAGTGTAAAGATGAAGCCGCAGTGCCACCCAGAGACACGTCCGGGAAGACAGCCCCAAAGTATTCTCGATGCTCGACAGCATCGAAGCACTGTCGACGAGCCGCAGCAGTTGGTGGACAGCAGAGTGGCCCTTGCAGAAGCCGTACACATCTTCTTTGACGTGGCAGATTAGGCATCACAAGTAGATTCTCTGGAATACTTTGGACAGAACTGGCAAGGCACTAATGGGGTGGTAGTTGGTGGGAATCCGCTGGTCCTTTCCCAGTTTAGGTACTGCCACTATCTCCCCATTCTTCCATTGGAGAGGGAAACAGTGGGTACGAAAGATAATATTGATGATTGCCGTAAGGTGGGCAGCAGCAGGAGCAGTCATTTTCCAGAGAAAAGCATTTGAGACTGTGTCGTGGCCAACAGCCTTCTTTAGGTTGAGGTCATGCAAGACTCGTAGGACATGCTCAACATTGGTGTCCTCAAGACATCACCAGCATCTCGCTGCACGAACTATCTGGGGGGACGCTCGTCAATCAGTGCATCATGTGCATCGTGCATGTCTTCCACTGGCGTGAAGGTTGCTTCAGAGGCGTCAGTGAGAGCATCTGTCTTGGCGTTCAGTTCACACACAGCGGCGCTGTTGACAAGCAGCAGGGGCGTGAGTTGAAATCGGCGGAGGAAGTGCTTTGTTGTATTCCACGCTGAACCATCTTCCAGGCGCAGAGCAGTGACTGTATTGCTCCATTTGGCGTTGCGATGATTTTTGACCCCACCTTTGATTTCTCGGCACGTACGGTTTAGCAGGCGAGAAGATCTGGATTGCCTGTCCCCGCTGCCATTTGCGGTAGACTCAATTGTTCTCAGTGACAGTAAGGAGGATACCTGGAGGCAGCTGGCGGTAGCGGTTTGGTGGCGTGCACGGAGGAGGAAGTGTAGCTGGGCGTGCCGCGTTGAGGGCAGCTCGAGTGAAGGACTGAAGTGCCCCACTGACTCCGACTTCTGCGGGGGAGGGGGAGGGGTGGAGGTGAAGCAATTTTTTTGGAGACAGCGTCTTCAAATTGGTGCAGTCGATTCTGCGAAGACTGATGCCTCGACTCGGGCACTGTAGGACCTCGAGGTTGACGTCGAAGATCACTGGGACACGGTCGGATGAAAGGACGTTCCTGGTGGAGGTGCAAACATGATGTGGGATGCCCTCGACCATAGCGACGTCAATGTCATCAGGCTGACCGTACACAGGGATCGTAGGGCCACACAGTGAGATTGTTGTGTCTATTAGCTGCACGGAGGAGGCTGTATCATTGTTGTCAGTGTAGCGAGAATGCCAAGCGAAGTGCTTTAAGTTGAAGTTGTCAGCAATGAATACCTTGCCCCACAGTGCAAACAGTGTGTTGTAGTCAGCAGGGACCAAGTGGCATTTCGGCTGTTTGTACACCGAGACAAAGGTAATGGCACCAGCGGATGTGTGGACGAATATGCTAGCGGCTCCCAAGGATGACAGCTGAGGGAGGGTGACATAGTGTCAAAGTCCTTGTCGGATGTAAATGGTGATACCACGACTTGCGGTCCTGAGGGTAACAGGCGTAATTGGTCACCCGTACATCAACGCCGGGTTTCAGTTTGGATTCCTGTACCAGGCAGATGTCTACGTTGTTATCGTGTAGAAATTAACAGAATTCACTAGCTCATGTGTGGACGCAATTGGCGTTCCGTGATGAAGTGTGAAGCCTCTAATTCTGTCTGCAGGAGTGGAGGCAGGCATCGGCACTGCCACAGTGAGAGGACCTCAGTGAACTCCGTCGCGCCGGTTACGAAAGCCGCGAGTCAGGCGACGAGGCTGTGGAGGTCGGCAGGTGACACAGCAGGCGCTGCTGGGGCGCCGGAACTGGCGGTTACGCGTGCATCTCTGGTGGGTCCCTCCGGTGGACGGTCGGAGGCAGCCGTACGTCTTCTGCAGTACGGTGCCGACCACGACTATGTGAGGAGTAGTTAGTCGGAGTGTCGGCAGGAGTCGGGTGGGGCCACCCCTGCGGCCACATGGGGGTTGGAGGGCCGACAGGGGTGGCTGCAGGTGCAAGTGCAGAGGGTGCATCATCATAAGGTGGAGGAGGGGCGCCGAGGCTGAGGTGACTCCGGGGCGAACCACAGCCGGCCTCCTCGTACGAGACGCGGGTCGCCGTCCTCGTCGGCGAGAGGTGGCCCGCATCCGGACATCACAGCCATGATAGCTGGCAACATGGCCTTCACCACAGATTCTTCAGGTCGGCTTCTCAGTGCGAGCAAGTGTGCAGTCTCGTCCCCTGTGGTTTCTGGCACACTCTACACACTTGTCCGGCATCAAACAGTTACGAGCGACACGATTTGTGCCCTGGCAATGATAGCATTTCACAGGGTACCTATCGGAACCTGTAAGACACACCCAGGGGCAGATATAGACTCTGTCCATAACTTCTTAGTCATGAACTGTAGGCTGAAACTGAAAAAACTGCAGAAAGGTAAGAAAATAAGGAGATGGGACCTAGATAAATTGAAGGAACGTGAAGTTCTGGAGAATTTCAGAGGGAGATTTAGGCAAGAATTGACAGAAACAGGGGGAAATAAAATAGTAGAAGAGGAATGGGTAGCATTGAGAGATGAAATAGTGAGGGCAGCAGAGGACAAAATAGGTAGAAAGGCAAGACCTACAAAAAATCCTTGGATATCACAGGAAATACTAAATTTAATTGATGAAAGGAGAAAATATAAAAATGTAGTAAATGTAGACAAAATGGAGTACAGACGACTAAAAAATGAGATTGACAGGAAGTGCAAAATGGCTAAGCAGGATTGGCTAGAAACCAAATGCAAATCTGTAGAAGAATGTATAAGACGGGGAAAAGTAGATACCGCCTACAGGAAAATAAAAGACATCTGGGGACAAGAAAAGCTACTCTACGAATATCAAGAACTCAGATGGGAAACCAGTTCTCAGCAAAGAAGGGAAAGCTGAAAGGTGGAAAGAGTACATAGAGCAGCTCTACAAAGGAAATGAACTTAGAGACGATGTT
Source organism: Locusta migratoria (assembly GCA_026315105.1). Lineage (NCBI taxonomy): Eukaryota > Metazoa > Arthropoda > Insecta > Orthoptera > Acrididae > Locusta > Locusta migratoria. Next base: position 124,705,678 of record CM048753.1, read on the forward strand.
GTAGGAAGGGAAGAGGAAGTAGATCAAGATGAAATAGGAGATACTATACTGAGAGAAGAGAATTTGACAGAGCCCTGAAAGACCTTGGTCAGAACAAGACCTCAGGAGTAGATGACATACCCTCAGAGCTACTAAAGTCTCTGGGAGAGCCAGCCATGACAAAACTATTTGAACTGGTGTGTAGGATGTATGAGATAGGCGAAATACCCTCAGACTTTAAGAAAAATGTAATAATCCCCATTCCAAAGAAATCAGGCGCAGACAGGTGTGAAAATTACAGAACCATCAGTTTGATAAGTCATGGTTGCAAAATTTTAACACGTATTATCTACAGGAGAATGGAAAAGCTGGTAGAAGCTGACCTTGGGGAAGATCAGTTTGGGTTCAGGAGGAACGTAGGAACCCAGAAAACAATACTCACTTTATGTCTTATCTTAGAAGGTAGAATAAGGAAAGGCAAACCTACATTTTTAGCTTTTGTAGTTTTGGAGAAAGCGTTTGACAATGTTGACTGGAATACACTCTTTCAAATTCTGAAGTCAGCAGGGGTAAAATACAGGGAAAGGAGAGTTATTTACAACTTGTACAAAAGCCAGACAGCGGTTGTCAGAGTTGAAGGGCATGAAAGGGATGCAGTGGTTGGGAAAGGGAGTAAGGCAGGGTTGTAGTCTTTCTCCATTGTTGTTCAATTTGTATATTGAGCAAGCTATAAAGGAAAGCAAGGAGGAATTTGGTGAAGGAATTAAAGTTCAGGGGGAAGAATTAAAAACATTGCGTTTTGCCGACGACATAGTGATTGTCAGATACAGCAAAGGACCTGGAAGAGCAATTGAACGGAATGGACAGTGTGCTGAAAGGTGCATATTAGATGAACATTAACAAGAGCAAATGTAGGGTAATGGAGTGCAGTGTAAGAAAATCAGCTGATGCTGAAGGAATTAGATTGGGAAACGAAGCAATAAAGGAGGTAGATGAGTTTTGTTACTTGGGCAGTAAAATAACAAATGGTGGTCGCAGTACAGAGGATATAAAATGCAGAATGGCAATGGGTAGAAAAGCGTTCTTGAAAGAGAAATTTAACATAGAATATTGATTTAAGGCTAAGGAAGTCCTTTCTGAAGGCATTTGTGTGGAGTGTTGCCTTATACGGGAGTGAAACATGGACGATAAGCAGTGCGGACAGGAAGAGAATAGAGGCTTTTGAAATGTGGTGTTACAGAAGAATGCTGAAGATTAGGTGGGTAGATGGAATAACCAATGAAGAAGCACTGAACAGAATTGGTGAGAAAAGGAATTTTTGGCATACCCTGGCTAAAAGAAGGGATCGCTTGGTAGGACACATTCTTAGACATCGGGGAATCGTAAATTTAACATTGGACGGAAGTGTGTGGGATAAACATCGCAGAGGGAGACCAAGAGATTCGTATAGTAAGCAGGTTCAAATGGATGTGGGTTGCCGTTCTTATGTGAAGATGAAGAGGCTTGCTCAGGATAGAGTAGGGTGGAGAGCTGCATCAAACCAGTCTGCGGACTGAAGACCATAACACACACACCTATCGGAACAGTGGTCTTCAGTCCAAACTGTGACATTGGCGAGTCTGGTGAGCTGGTAGAGGTTCCTATTTTCTACGTTGTCGGTGGCGACGACAAGGAAGAGTGGCGTGTCGCCTTTCTTTTTCAGATTCTTCATCTTCACCACGGTTAAGACATAGAATCCGAGGTCAGCCAGTTCAGCTCGAATGTGATCGGTCCCCATGTTGAAGGGAAGGTCATATATGACTATCTTGAGGATTTTACCAAGTGTAGAGGAACGAGTGTAGAAACGGATGCCCCTCGCTTCTCGGGTAACTCGGCGGTAGTCGTCGGCACTGCGAATTGTCACCTCGTAGAGGTCCCGCCGCCATCTTCACGTTGTAAACAGCAGTTTTCCAGGTCTTCAGTACTGTTGGAGCTCTTTGTACGTCGATTCATATCGAAAGACCTCTGGCGGGAGTGGGGGGTCCTTCTTCAGCTTAGGCACTGGTAGTGTAACAGCTGTAGTCCCAGACAGGATGCTGAAAGGGTCGGTGATGTCGGTAGGTGTCGACGATCCAAATTGAACTGGTCTGGCCGTCCTACGCACTAGAACGAATGCGTCAGCGTCGGGAATAGAACGAGAATTCGCCTTCCTTCCTTTCGGCAGGCGACAAGCGGTGGTCGACGTTGCGGCGCCTCTCTGCTCCGCTGGCGCTGGCTGGGGTGGCTGGGTGTGTATCTGTGATGCACATTCTGCTGCCCTCTGTCCGCCGTCTCTCCCCACCCTTCCTGAAGGGGTACGCGATCATCTGTGCCTCTGCGTGCCAGCGACCTCGTTTGTCGGCGTGGGATCCCGGCTTGTGTCGGCAAGTGCACTGCGCCGTGTCCCTGGGTATCCGGGACATGTTCCTCCAAACCGTTGCTGTGGTGGCACGGCGTGGCTAGGTTAGCTGGGTCCAGACCCCTGAATGACTGGGAGACCGGTCCACCACCTGATTAAGAGTGGATCCTTGGCCTTCGGGTGCAACCAAAGCAACAAAAAATGTGGTCATAGTTGATGTTGCGTCTGAGAGTGACAAAGACAAAATTCTTGCTAATGAGTCATTGTGCTCCAAAGTCAATTGTGAAGGCCCACGAAAACGCAAACCACTGGTCATCTTGTACGATGTTCCAGTTGAAGATGATGAAAAAACACTCATAGAAAAAATCAGAATGCAAAATTTAGAGGAAACAGATCCTGAAGCATTTGCATGGGACTTCAAACTCAAATTCAAGACTGGCCCCTGGGAACGTAACACCGTCCTTCATATGGCGGAAGTGTCCAGGGACACGTGGAAAAAATTGACAAACATGGGGAGACTATACATCGGCTTCTGTGCCGTGAATGTTAAAGATAACGTGGTGGTCCCGAGGTGCCATAACTGTGGCGATGTTGACCACATCCACAAGTACTGTAGCAACAAGGCGGCTTGTTCCAGGTGTGGCTCAGAGGACCACAGCTGAAATGACTGTGAAAAGCAGGTGGTGTGTATCCCCTGCAAAAGACGAGGAAAAAAGTCCTGCGAGGCTAAGGGAAGAAACTGTCCCACGTACAAGATGTTGGAGCAGAGACTAATTGCTCGCATTGATTATGGCTGATGCCACAGTCTGCGAAGGAATGCCCAAGAAGAAGCATAAGTCCCCCAGCAAGAGGAGGAGGGATGCCGAAAGGGCAAGGGTTTTCAAGGAATCCCTGCTTCTCCACAAAGCAGGTCGAGTGCAGAATACTCAAATGTTCAAATGTTTGTAAATCTATCGGACCAAACTGCGTGGTCATCAGTCCGTAGCTTACAAACTACTTAAACCTAGTTAAACTAACCTAAGGACAACACACACACCCATGCCCCAGGGAGGACTCGAACCTCCACGGCGAGCAACCGCGCGCTCCGCAGCGAGACGCTTTAGACCGCTCGGCTACTCCACCGCGGCGCAGTATACTGTGACAACAAGCGTGAGCACGCAAACTGAAGCCCCTGTACCTGATGCGGCCTCCTCCCCTGACCTAGGGGACCTTCAGCCAGCAAAAACTAGGCTACATGTGGGGCACCCCTTGACTTCGCGTGACAAAGGGACCCCAAACTCGAACTTAGTCACACCAGCTCTGAAGTACAATCCAACGACATCTCATCGTCCACGGAAACAGAGCAACGAAACCTGAAGCCGGATCCTCAAAGGATTTATCCAAACTTAGAGTTGGCATTACAGCTTGCCAACCTGGAACAGCCAGCCGTGCTAACCACCGCATTACGCCACGTCGTTCGCTTAGGACACAAATATGGCAGGAAAGTCACCTTCTCGACAATGGAGGCGGTGGACAGAAATCATCTCAAGACAATGAGTCTGCCCACGGACTTTGGAGCTCTTCAACATCTCATTAAAAAAGTTTTTCAGAGGAGAGTGGAGAAGTATGACTTGAATGAAATATATCACCAGGCCGTACTGGCTTCTGGAAGAATCGCATTGGACCACACGAAATCCTGGCCTGATTGCAGTACACATACTTACTTTCCCTAAATGCTGAAAATAGCTCATTTGAATGCACATAATTCCAGTCTTGTACTACAAGATGAGAGATGCTACGAGATGAGTCCAGATGTCCTCTATCTTCAGGAGCCCTACACCATTTATGGCAAACTCCCTTTTGGGGCAGCATCTTGGGTCGCAACTGTGATCTGCAATAGAGCCTTTAGAGTCACGGTCCTGTCACAGCTGTCCGACGAGCACTGCAGTGCCATTGAGGTTCACTCCCCTTTGAGGCTGGTGCACATAATAAACATGTATTTTCAATATGGGGATCCGGTTGATCCCTACCTGGATCACCTCACACAAGTACTGCAGGCGCTGTGTGGTCGAAGGGTGGTTGTGGTGGCTGACCTGAACACGCACTCCCCCCTGTGGAACAGCTGCACCCGAGACGCGAAAGGAGACAAAGTCGAAGAGGCTATCAAGGCTCTCCAGTTGGTTGTTGCCAATAGACCAGGCAACCCGCCAACCTTTGTGGGACCAGGCGGAGAGGGAACCAATATTGATGCTACATTAATAACAGTAAACTTGGCAGACAAGATGACCGACTGGAGAGTTCATGATCGCATTACATCCAGTGACCACAACATGATCATTTCAAACTTCAACATGCCGAGGTCGGCTGGGATGCAGAGTGGGAGTGACAGCGGAATTTCAATAAAACAAACTGGGAACGCCTGGTGGTGGAGTGCAACGTGCCTGCATTGCCAGAGGGTGACTTCGACATAGACCGAGCAGCACAAGACCTTGCCGGTGCGGTGGTCCGAGCGATCGAAGCCGCTGTACCATTGAGAAGGAAGGCCGTTGCTGCTTACCCGTCGCCATGGTCCCAGGAACTCCGAGAGCTATGACAGTCTGTCAGAAGAACGAGGAGGCACTACCAGCATGCTGTGATCTGGAAAGAGCACCAGTACTGGCTTGCCCAGTACAGACAGGAGATACAACATTTTTCCCAGGTGTTGAAAGACACCCAGATTAGAAGTTGGGAGACTTTTGATAAAAATCAGTTGGCCACTGATCCCTGGGGCGTCCGCTACAAGCTCGTTCGGGAGAAAATACGTGCTCCATAGGTGTTATCGACCCTCAGGGATGGGGACCGGATGACCGAGTCCTGGAAAGAAACTGCCGGGGTCCTTCTCCAAACCCTACTCCCTGATGATGACGCTAACACTGACACTGAGGAACAGAAACAGATCAGAGAGAGGGACGCCCTGGAGTACATCGACAACACCCCCCTCTATCCCTTCTCAGAAGAGGAGGTGGCTAATCAGATAAGAGCCCTAAAGAAAGGGAAAGCTCCTGGGCCTGACGGTATCCCAGCAGAGGTAGTGCAATTCCTCACGCCTCATTTGGTCTCTCAAATGACTAGACTCGTCAACGAATGCCTGCACACTGGCAGGTTTCCAAGAATATGGAAAAAGGCCAGTGTGGTCGTGATAAAAAAGGGGGCTGATAAAGATCCGGCCCTGGCCAAGTCTTATCGCCCCATTTGTCTTCTGGACATCATGGGTAAGTTATTTGAGAGATTACTGGCTGACAGGCTGTCCGCACATCGTATGCTGTGTGGTGCGAGTAGTAGGCAATTCGTTTTCTGTCAGGGGCAGTCTGCATCTGACGCGATCACCCTGACGGCCAAAGTCTGCTCCTCCGCACTGTACAAATACGTCATGGGTATCATGGTTGACACCAGTGGCGCCTTTGACAACTGTGGTGGCCTTCGCTCTTCTCCTATCTCCGGGAGATAGAGTGTCTATGGTCGCTATATGGTTGTCTCAGGAGCTATTGTGCAGAAAGGGAGGTCTGGCTATCAGGAGAGTCAACAAAATGATCACCAAGGGGTGTCCCCAGGGCTCCGTCCTGGGGCCACTCTTCTGGGATCTGAACATGGAACCTCTCCTTGGAGAGCATGAAGAACATCCTGACGTGCTAGAGGTGGTAGCCTATGCAGACGACCTCTTTCTCATGGTCGGGGGCCGCAGTTGGGAAGACATCGAGCCCAAGATCGAGAGATCTCTGCAGGTGCTCACTGCATGATATAAGAAAACAAAATTACAGATTGCACCGCAGAATTCGATGTACCTATTGTTAAAGGGCCAACTGGCCAGAAACCCCACAGTTAGGATCAATGGAACACCTGTAATAAGATGAAAAGAAGCAAGATACCTCGGCATCATTATTGAAGAGCGTTGGAGTTTCACCGCCCACGTGGACGCGGTTGCTGAAAGATCGCTGATAGCCTTACACAGGTTGGCTGGGATCGGGCATCGGAGGTTTCACCTCCCTCCCGATCTCATACAGCTGTATCACAACAGTATACTGACGTCTATCGTGGGCTATGGATCTCCGGTATGGGCCCACAGGCTCACGAGGGTGACGCCTGCCCTGCCAGATATCCAAGAAAGGTTAAAGACGAAGCACTTCAAACCCTCCAGGGGGATGCTGCGCTTCCTCACTGGGCATGGACCCTATCTATGTCGGTTTAGGAGACAGGCTAGTCCAGCTCGTGCCTGTGGTGCCGAGGTAGGCACGCCTGAACATGTTATCTACGAATGTCCTGCGTTTGACGGCGTGGCTGTGTATCTAAAAAGGCTCTGCCCAACAACAACACTCATCAGGAACCGGGGCATGTTCCGTATACTAGACCAAATTGCCAATAACATCTCCAGTAAAGTGCTTCAGGACTTCGTTCAGAACCATTAACCAATCTTGACATATCACCCGATTGAGACAGCCACATCTACCATGCCGTCGGGGGATGGACTGGTCTCCAGAAATGGAAGAATCCTCCATCCCCTGGATTCAGGGGTTAGATGTGGCAGACACCGATTGTGACACTTAGACGTTAGTTGTAGGTTTTCTAATAAATTTCGTAGGTTAGAACACAATGGGGATAACTTTTTTTTTGGGGGGGGGGGGGGCTGTGGTGACAAAAGTAATTGGCCGCCCAGTGCCAGGGACACGCTCACTGGGCTTCACTCGGTGAGCTGGCCACCACAAGCAGGTTTATCTCGGTGGCACACCTGTACCACAGCAGTAGCATATTAGGAAACAGCACTCCACATCAACATACCAACCGACACCCAATAACAACCAACACCAGCAGGATGTCCAGTGGTTTGCTTAAGGAAATAGTTATGTTAAGTCACTAATTAGCCTGTAACAAAAACATTTGTATAATACTACAACCCACTTTTGTCTTAGGTAATGGGTTATCTTGTATGTTATTATAATAAAGAATTTTAAAAAAACGTCAATACATCTCTCAGACGGTCAATATTATTGTAAAGTACTGAGTATTGCCAAATAAATATTGACCGTGTCAGGGTCCCCTAAGAGAACGATGTTTCTTTATGTCAGATAAAACCACGTTCAGCACCCTGCTAAGTGGAAAACCCTTGTCTCTATTGATCAAATTGTCTGACAACCTAATATCAATGGACTTCTTGTAAACATTGTCCCAAAAACCGGGCGTACTGGCCACTATACGAGTCTCATCGAACGACATCCTATGTTTCTCATTTAAATGATGTTCCACCACTCCTGATTTTTCGTGCTGTAGGAGCCCGATGTGAAGGCGATGTTCTATACATCTGTCGCGAACTGTGTGGATCGACTTGCCAATGTGAGCTTTCCCACATTCGCATGGAATTCTGAACACATCCTGTTTTTAAGGCCCAAGTCGTCTTTAACGGATCTCAGAAGTGCCTTCATCTTGGGTGGTGGACGGAATACACTCTGGATGTTAACTTTCCTTAGGATTCTGCTAATCTTGTGAGATATGCCCCCTGCATAAGGAATAAAAGCGACAGATCTTTCCTCCCCTTCATGAACTTCCCAGGACGGTCCAAACTCCATAGCTCGAAGAATCTGCTTCTGGGAGTATCCATTCTCCTGAAACACAGACACCAAGTGTGAAAGTTCCTGTGGTAGACTATCTGCATCAGAAACTGCATAAGCTCTGCGTACTAGAGTCTTAAGGACGCCACTGGGTTGGTGTGGTGCATTACATTCAGGAATAGATCTGTATGCGTGGGTTTCTGGTGAATACTGTGTCCCAGAGTACCATCATATTTCTTGTACACCATGACATCCATGAACGGAAGTTTCAACCTCCATGGGGAATTTGATATTGGGATGGAGACTGTTGAAGTGGTCAAGAAATCGATTCAGAGAATCCCATACATTGTGCCACGCAAAGAAGGTGTCATCAACATATCTCTCAGCACATGACGACAAAGCTTGACCAACTGATCACCCAGTCTTTCACTAATCAGACACAGGGAATCTTCCAGTGGGACATGAGTGAATAGTGACGCTACATCGAAACTAATACAGTAAGTCCGAAGAATCAAGTCTCAATGTTTGCAGTGGAATAAAAGCCACAGATTTGGAGATATGATGTTCACACTTGCTGACAAAGGGGCTAAAAAAAGTCTGTAAATCTATCGGACCAAACTGCGTGGTCATCAGTCCGTAGCTTACCAACTACTTAAACCTAGGTAAACTAACCTAAGGACAACACACACACACACACCCATGCCCCAGGGAGGACTCGAACCTCCACGGCGAACAACCGCGCGCTCCGCAGCGAGATGCTTTAGACCGCTCGGCTACTCCACCGCGGCAAAGGGGCTAAGAACGGAAGTCGGATATTTCCACAGATTGTAGGTAGGTGCCTTTATATTAGTAATAATCGGGCATAAAGACATGCCATCCTTATGTATAGTCGTGTTCAAAATTATTCGAACGACCTGAATTGCATTTCGCCTGATTCGCGTTCAACCCAACTAACGTACCTGTGTTGCGGGTACTCTAATCACTACTCGGTACAGTCGTCTGACTATTGAAAACGGTTCCAACAAGTCACCACTAGAAAAACTGCTCTCTATCGCAATAACTCAAGATATAAAGTAATACCACGATACTACAAATATCAGGGAACACCTTATCACAGATAAGACTGTTCTTAAGGCTTGTAAGCTCTTTTTTTTTTTTTTTTTTTTTTTTTTTTTTTTTTTTTTTTTTTTTTTACAAGAAATGACATACCTGAAATGTTACCACTCTCATTATTATGTCAGATATGTAATGCACGTAGTATGTTCGTCGTATTCATGATTGCTTGTTCAAACTAACATACCGTACTTATTGTTTAACACAAAATGACATTAAAAATTTAAGTTACTCACAAGCAGCTAATTCAGAATATGTATGAACTTTAAATCTCAAATGACAGGACAAACTGTCTCGTCCAGCATATGGGTTCAAACCCAGGTCATGCAGACTAAGCAAAGATTTCGTGACTGATGGAAACTAACAGTCATTTCTGACTAAGCATACATAGAGTGATATACCTCGATTTTAGACAATATCATTTAGCAAATATCAACTTTTCATTACATAACCTAAACATTTTTAATAGACGGGAATTCCTATCCAGCATCTATTACCCTTTAACGAACTACAAGAGATGTTAAATATTGCTTCTTCAGAAGTAACTTACCTTACTTGAAATGCCATGAGGAAAGCTTTGTGTTGGACAGGGACTCGAACCCAGAACCAATTGGATTATTATCGAAACCCAATCAACTGTGACATATCGGATCTTTTAACCGAAATGACAAGACGAAACGCTGTAGTATTCTAGAGAAAACGAACGTTAAATATGGGTTTGTTACACCAGCAGCGACATGTGAGCATGTTTGAACTAGAAATAATATGACGAAGAGTTCAGTGCTGACTGGGAATCGAACCCCACACATATCGCTGATGACTACACACAATGAGACGTCAGCTACCGAGTTTTTCTCTACCAGCAGCTCGGAACTTACACTGATCTCGCAAATAGTTCTGTGTCTCACTGGTAGTCAAAAACGTCAGATATCGTTAGGGTTGACATCAAATGAAAATACATTGAAAATCAAAATTATTATTCACCAGCAGATAGGTGTTCTCATGCTAGAGCTCTTGATAGTACATAATAAAAACGTTAGTGCCAGGCCAGGATTCGAACCCATTCACACACAATATGTGGAGATGTTGAGGACTCTGCATTTTTGAACAAACAACAAATTGTAGTCGAGCTGCATTGTTAGGAAGAGATCAAATTCCACGTTATGGGCGGACTGAGTTGCATTCCCAGTCCAGAACGAATTTTATCGACATACAGAAGCTCAAATAAACGATGGAATAAGTATCCTGTAACGATACATAGCATTTGTCAATAGAAATAAATAACTGATATAAGGAAGATTACTGGGGAAAGAGTTACTACATGTCACCACTCCTGACTTTGTTGTGGTTCTCTACTTGGTAGAGAAGGAATATCATGTTTAATGTGAATTTCAGACCACATTGCCATTATATCTTGCATGTAAATCTGAGGCATAGAGTGTGTGTGATTTGTCCTTAGGTTAGTTAGCTTCGTTGAAGTACAGGGTGTCTCAGGAAAGCCGCCTGCCAGACGTTTGTGGCTCGCTGTGCTATGCTGTGCTGTGTTGGGTTCTGTTCTGTTCTGTTCGACTCCCGGCCGCCGCCACCGCATCCGCCGGCCACCGCAGCCACACATTCTATGTGGGTCTCTGTTGTGCCGCGGGCGCATACACTGAAGAGTTAAAAGGCTAGAAAACATTGCCGTCTGAGTAACCTAAGCTTACCTTTATTTACAGTAGATGTTCAAAGTGATGTCCCTCTACGGAAAGAGCGGCCTGACGTCTCTTGAACACATTTGAGAGCACTCGACGAATTTCGCTTGCCGAAATCTGGGAATGACTAGTCGAATCCTGTCTTCCAAATCTTCGAGTGTATGGGGATTGTTTGCAAACACCTTGTCTTTTAACATTCCCAAAAGATAAAAGTCACAGGGATTTAGATCTGAAGAACGAGGAGGCCAGTCAACGATCCTATCATCAAAAACACTTCGTATTGCTGCCATAGAAGCATTGGCAATGTGTGGTCTTGCACTGTCCTATATGAAATAACCGTACAACTTTTCGTTGGGTGAAAGTTCTTGAAAAAATTGATGCAGGATATTGTTCACATACCTGTCAGAATGTATTGTGTCGTGAAAAAAGATTGGCCCAGTTATTCGCTTCACACTAATTTCACACCACACTCATGGAGATGTAACTCATGTGCATTTTCTGAGCTCGAACGTCGATTGTTCTGCGAATTTACGTAGCCTGACAAATGCAGCCATGCTTCATCAGAGAAATAAAGCATCTCAGGACAACTTCCCCATCGTGCACAGACTGTACAACCAGGTGCAGTAATGACGTCGAGCAGCAGTATCTGAGTTTGTGAGTTGATGCACTACCATTATTTTGTACGGCTTCAAATTCAGTTTGTGTACTGCTCTGTGAACAGATGCTCTTGACACACCCGTCTGAAGTGCCAAATGCTGAAGAGATTTTCTCGGGCTTTTATCCAAGGCCTCCCCTATGTCGTCTAATTCATTTTCGGTTCGAACAATACCTCCTCTAGGCGTTCGTTCGTCTAACACTGTCTTTTGAAATTTCTTCATTAATCTGCGTATCATGGATTCATTGGGAACATGCACACTGGGAAATTCCCATATGAATTCTAGCTCACATTTCTACTACAATTCTGTTTTTGCCTAGTTCAGCACAAGAAACACTCGTTGATCTTTCGTGTATACCATACTGAAAGGAAACTCGACAGCAAACTGAAAACAAAACACCCGAACACTGTGTCACGCACTACAGAACAGATCACAAGAGTGCTCTGACTCGGCGCTGTTGCCAAGTTTCCCAGAACAGGCATAGCGACGACCGGCAGGCGGAGCGGCAGCAGCCAGCAGCTCCCAGGCGTCTTTCGAGAGACACCCTGTAGTTTGAAGCTAGGGACTAATAACCAAGGCCCGGATTTTAATTTCCTAAAAAACAGTGAAATATGCAACCATTTATGACCTAAAACTTATATAAATATGACCTTAAAAAAGTAAAATATGACTTAATAGAAGTTTATTTCAAGCGTTCTTGTTTCTTTATTTTATTTCTCATAAAATAATACAAAATTCCCTTCTCAAAATATTGTAAGTATAGTTCTTTCTTTCTGTAGGGTCTGAAACTACTTACCACCTACTTTTTAAACGTCAGAATCTTTTATTTTCTAAACACAAAGTTCAGTGAACAGGAGATCATCTATCGAAACAGTAAAACAATATTTTTATTTCTGCACACAAATTATTTAAAACACTTTATGTTATTTAATGTTGTTGTGGTCTTGAGTCCGTAGACTGGTTTGATGCAGCTCTCCACGCTACCCTATCCTGTGCAAGTCTCTTCATCTGAGAATATGTTCAACAACCTACATCCTTTTGAATCTGCTTACTGTATTCGTCCCTCGGTCTCCCTCTACGATTTTTACCCCGCACACTTCCTTCTAATGCTAAGTTGACAAATCCTTGATGTCTCAGAATGTGTCCAACCAGTCTATTCCTTCTCTTAGTCAGGATATGGCAGAAACTCCTCCCCGATTCGGTTAAGCACCTCCTCATTAGTTACCTGATCTACCCCTCTAATTTTCATCATTCGTCTGTAACACCGCATTTCAAAAGCTTCTCTCATCTCTTCATCTGATCTCCTTATCGTCCACGTTTCACTCCCATACAATGCTACACTCCACACAAATGCTTTCAGAAAGGACTTTCTAACATTTAAATTAATATTCGTTGTTAAAAAGTTTCGTTTCTTTAGAAACTCTTTTCTCCCCATAGCCATTCTGCATTATATATCTTCTTTACTTCGGCCATCAGAAGTAATTTTGCTACCCAAATAACAAAATTCATCTACTACTTTTATTGTCTCATTGCCTAATCTAATTCCTTCAGCATCGCCTGATTTGCTGACATTGCATTCCATTACCTTCGTTTTACTCTTGTTAATGTTCATCTTATGTCTTCCTTTCAAGACACTGTCCATTCCATTCAATTGCTCTTCCAGATCTTTTGCGGTCTCTGATAGAATTACTATGTCATCAGCAAACCACAATATTTTTATTTCTTCTCCCTGCACTTTAATGCCATCTCCAATTGTCTCCTTCCATTCCTTCACTGCCTGCTCAATGTACAGATTGAACAACATCGGGGAAAGGCTACAACCCTATCTTACTCCCTTCCCAACCTCTGCGTCCCTTTCTTGCCCTTCGACTCTAATAACCGTTGTCTGGTTTTTGTATAGGTTTAATAAAACTCTTCGCTCCCTCTATTTTACCCCTGATACCTTCAGAATTTGGAATAGTGTATTCCAGTCGACATTGTCAAAAGCTTTCTCCAAATCTACAAACGCTAAAAACGTATGTTTGCTTTTCCTTAGCCTATCTTCTAAGATAAGTCGTAATGTGACTATAGCGACCCGTGTACCTACATTTTCCTAAATCCAAACTGACCTTCCCCGAGGTTGGATTCCACAAGTTTTTCCATTCGCCTGTAAACAATTGATGTTAGTATTTTGCAACCATGACTTATTAAACTGATAGTTATGTAATTTTTCACATTTGTCTGCACCTGCTTTCTTTGGAATTGGAATTACGATAGTCTTCTTGAAGTCGGAGGGTATTTCCCCTGTCTCATACATCTTACATACCAGGTGATACAATTTTTTCATGACTGGCTCTCCTAACGATATCAGCAGTTCAGACTGAATATCATCTACTCCAGGGGCCTTGTTTCGACTCAAGTCCTTCAGCGCTCTGTCAAATTCTTCTCGCAGTATCATATCTCCTGTCTCATCTTCCTCCATTTCGTCTTTCATTTCTAGAATACTGCCTTCAAGTTTATTTCCTTTGTATAGGTCCTCTATATATTCCTTCCATATTTCCCCTTTTTACTTAGTACTGGTTTTCTGTCAGAGTACTTGATATTCATACACAGCTGCTTTTCTTGTTTCCAAATATCTCTTCTATTTTTCTAATTATGCATTCTTCTACGGTTCTGCATTTGTCCAAAGCCACTCCTGCTTAGCCAGTCTGCACTTCATGTCAATCTCATTTTTCAGACGTTTGTACTGCCTTTTTCCTGTTTCACTTGCTGAATTTTTATATTTTCTCCTCTCATCAATTAAGTCCAGTATATCCTGCGTTATCCAGGGATTTCTATTAGGCCTTGCCCTTCTGCCTATATGATCCTCTGCTGCCTTCACTACCCTATCTGTCAGAGCTACCGATTTTTCTTCTACTGTATTACTTTCCCCCGTTTCAGCCAATCCTTGCCTAATGCTCCCTCTGAAACTGTCAACCACCTCTGGTTCCTTCAATTTGTCCAGGTTCCATCTCCTAACTTTTCTACCTTTCTGCAGTCTCTTAAGTTTTAATCTGCAGTTCATAACCAATACGTTATAGTCAGAATCTATTATTATTTAATACCGTCTGTTGATCTTCAGTATCTGCAAAGTTGCACTGGATCACAAGGTGCATTTTCAGGTTTTCCATTGTCAAAGATCTACGGTTGTCGCTGAGGATAGTTCTGTACCTGGAAAAGCTCCTCTCCACTTCACAAGACGTCACTGGAGCGTATTTGAAGGCAGCCAGGCCACTACAGGTCAGCTTTGCTTCACTATCTTCAAATGTTGCGGCATCCCCAGAAAGACTGTCACTACTTTTACAGATTGTAGAATATCCAGGATTCCGTTGTAGAACGCTTTGCAGTTTGTTTTTCACTTTGGCAGCCACATGACCACGGGCTCGATCCAACTCACTCTGAACAAAACTCAGGGCCTCACATCACTGAGTGCCAACAGCTTCCAGTCGTTTGATGGCTTTTGATATCACTGAAAAATTGGCGTTGATGTATGCCAAGTTTCCAGACACTGTATCTGTAAATACGTCTTTCACAGTTTTGATAGCACTTGATTCATCGCTATCAATCTCACAGAAGATTGTCTTTACTTGGATGTAATTGGTGCAGTAATAGTCAGCAGCATTAAGCCAAGAACCCCATCGTGTAAGAACAGGGTCAGGTGGGAGGGGTATTGAAGGTGCCTGTTCCTTGAATTTCTGCACCCGTAGCGGAGCTTTGATATAGATATTCTTGCCACAGGAAATTAATTTGTCCACGTCGGGGTAATCTGATCGTTCCTCTCCAGCAACTCTGTGCAGGGCAAGTGACGTACACCATACTGGGGTAGAGAATCTCAAGTCCTTTGGCTGCTTTAGCCACATATGAAGCAGCATCTGTTATAAGTAGGGTTGCCAGATCTCCGGGCGCCGCCCGGAGTGCCCGGGTTTGGAATGAATTCTCCGGGTCTACGGGACAATCACTCTCATCTCCGGGATTGAATGTAACCTTCATCTTAACTTTTTTTTTACGGAGCTTTTTAAGTACTATGCTCATATAGCGACGACCTACATCGAACTTAACGTAACTTAAACTAAGGACGAACACAACTTCCATGCCCTAGGGGGGGATTCGAACCTCTGGCGGGAGCAGCCTCGCGTACCGCGGCAAGACGCCTCAGTGCGCTCGGCCATTCCCGGCCGGCTCCTCTCTATTAATTATGAATAACTTTATATAAATGTCAATTTCTTACTGCAACAAAACGCTACTTTTGTATTCTTCCTCTGAAAACTTTTCATTGTTGCGTCGGTAGTAATCGTTAGCGCATTATTAAGCAAACACTGTTGCGGCAACGTGTCAACTGGCGACGTCTGTTATTTGTGTTCGTTCTTTCATTGTTTGTTATCAGTTTACCGTCAATTTTTGGAATACTCGGATCACGTGTGAAGAGACAAGCTTACATTAACTCAGATTAGTGAGTAATAACAGTGAAATGAAGAGACGATATATAAGTTCGTTCCGTGAAGAAAATTATAAAGAGTGGCTACAAAAAGTCGATACTGATGAGTGTATGTCTAAGTGCAGAATATGCAATATCTCATTTACTGTTAAGTACGACGGAGTGAAAGCTGTGAATAAACATTTACAATCAGAAAGACACAAAGCGAATATTACCACACAAAAGAAGAATCAGTCGCTTCTTAAATTCTTGCCGAAACAATTTTCTGCAGAAGACGACAAAGTTACGCACCGGAATTAACTTTGGTGGTGTTTCACACCATGGTAAGTCAATCTTACAATTCTCAATATTGTGGTAATAAGCTATATCCTTGTGTTTTTAGAGATTCCTCAGTGGCAACGAAAGCAAGATGCGGCCGAACAAAAAGCGAGGCATTAGTAAAAAATGTGCTTCTGCCTTATGCTAAAGAGAAGCTACTAAGCGAATTAAAGACCGTTTTCATTAGGTTTTTTTTTTTTTTTTTTTTTTTTTTTTTTTTTTTTTTTTTTTTTAACAATTCGCGTGTAATCCTGGTTGCGGGGGGAGTTGGTCGCAGTTGGGGGGGGGTGAGTCATTGGCCAAGGGGGAGGGGGGCACGTCTGGTCTCCAGGCTTGCCTCGAGTTCAATCTGGCAACCCTAGTTATAAGCAGCACAACGTTGTCTCTTTTCACACCATCCGGCGACAGTAGCTTCAGAGAGTTGTCAGACAAAATAGCAATCGTCGAATTGTTTACTCTATCGAGAGCTTCACACGTTAGTAGGAAAATATCCCCAGGCACATCAACTTTTAGAACACCAACAACAACATTTGCAATATACCGCCCACTAACATCCGTAGTTTCATCTATCGACAGCCAGATCTTTTGCTCAGCAACAGTAATTCGTATTTTGTTGAGCTCATAATTGTAGCATACCGATAAATAGTTCTTTCTGAGTGTAGATTCATCTGGAACTGGATGTGTTGTGTACTTCTCCAAGAACTGTCTGAATCATGAATTCTTCAGCTTTTTCAATGAGATGTTGCAGGACACCATCATCTCACACAAGTCCTCTCAGAATGATTGCACGGTTGAAGATTGACCTGTCTGTTCAAATAACAACATTTGCCTGCTGTTATTTTCATCACTTCGTTTCACACAGTTGCTGTGTTGTTGCACATTAAAGCGCTTTTCTGCACTAACTGTAACTTCACACATTTTACAAAACAGTATTTTCCCATCAGTAGTAAAGAATTTCTCTCCAAATTCTCGAACAAATCCTCGCAACTTCACGCTGTCCGAGCACTTTGCTTTGGGCACGATGAACAAGGCACAGGCTGTATTCCGACAGGTCACTGTGGACACCTGCGCGACTGCGATAATTAGTTCGACAGAAGCCGCCCTTGTGGCTCTGAGAGCGCATTGTCGACTCTGAGCAACAGTGTTTTATGTTCGTGAAACGACTGTTGTGCTACACTGCTTTTCTACTACAGTCCCGAGAAATAAAGCTCTGTACCTAATTTATCTGTTTATGTTTCATAATATCACGTTAAATATTGTCTCATGAGCAACATATTCATTTTCTTATTCCTGTATTCCGAAAGATACGAGAGAAACAGTATATGCATTTTGGCAAAATTTGGCAGAAATATGACCTGTTATAATAAAAGTTAGCCGCAATATCACCTATTACTAAAATATGTTGAAATATGACTTTAGATGCACAATCAAAATACATTTTTTCTACACTAAAATGCCTAGATTTGTGTATAAATTGTTCTAAAATTCACCCTGAAGTTCAGAAAAAAATATGACTTGTCATTAAAATCCGGGTCCTGCTAATAACTAAGCAGTTAAGTCCCATAGATTTACAAACATTTGAATTTGAATAGGACGCATATGCTGTAAACAAACATATTCAGTTTTTCATAGTTGACGTTCATGTTTGAATTCTAGAAGAATTTACAATGTTCTGCCTGCCATAGCTAGTACAACGAAAGGAACCACAAAGTTTTTCAATATAATTAATTGCGCAGGTCACTAAATCTGAGCTTGTCAAAAATTAGCTATATTTGTAACATTCCTGAACAGATGGGTTCGTCTGAGACAGGGTAGTTACATTTATTCTGTTTTGACACTCTTTATTGTTTTCTTTTGGTGTGTAATCTTAGTTTACATTTCTGGTTTACTTTTTGATTTGATTACAATTCTTATTATACTTATTACTTATTTTACTTATTCGGTAATGTTGGCATCAATCTTCTTCCAGAATGAAACTTTCACTCTGCAGCGGAGTGTGCGCTGATATGAAACTTGCTGGCAGATTAAAATTGTGTGCCAGAACCGGGACTCGAACCTGGAACCTTTGGCTTTCGCGGGCAAGCGCTCTACCGACTGAGCTATCCAGACACGACTCACGATGCCGCCCCACAACTTCTCGAGAGGGGCGCCATCGTGAGTCGTGTCGGGATAGCTCAGTCGGTAGAGCGCTTGCCCCCGAAAGGCAAAGCTTCCATGTTCGAGTCCCAGTTCTGATACACAATTTTAATCTGCCAGCAAGTTTCATCAATCTTCTTGTTCAAATGTTTGTATAGCTTAACTACGGGGTCAGCAGTCCCTAAACTTACAAACTACTTATGAACTAGCTAACACTAAGGACGGCACAAATATCCACGCCCGAGGGGGGATTCGAACCCCCGACCGTAGTGGCCGTGCAGACTGTGATTGACGCGCCGCAGAACGCTCGGCCACCTCGGCCGGCCAATCTTCTTGTTCTGGGTCAATTAGGTGTTGGCGTATGTTGTGTTCTTGTATGGTTTCATGGAACTGGAAGTGTACTGGGTGCTCTAATTCTATTGCTTGGGCAACTGCTGCTGGTGGGTAAGGATATTCGTAGTGTGGACATGCTATTGTGATTGGTGGTTGTCTCAGTTGTGGGTTTGTCGTTGTTTCAGCTTGGAGTCTCGCTATGCCTACATTTGCAGTTAACTTGATAAGTCTTTTTTCTAGTGGTTGTATTTGTGTAAGTTGATAGAGGTCTCCCTACTGGTGCTTGGGTTGGTTCTTGCTGCTATTCTCAACATTCTCCTTACCGTGCTGAAAATTTTAGGGCATGTGTTTTTGCCGTTATCCGTATTGGAGCTCCATACTCCATAACGCAGTGGCGTAACTACGGGGGGGGGGGGGGGGGGTGAGGGGGATAGAATCCCCCCCAGAACCCCCCCAAAAAAAAAAAAAAAATCGTATAACAGCAATCTGGTAAAGATAAAGATTGGAAACTTGGGGTGTTTTACCATAATCTTTCATTGGATGGGAGTGAATTAGTTTCTTCAGCGGGTGTGGTAGATGGTAGTCTGTCTGGAAACTGACTAAAATTTTGCTCGTCAAGCAGGTCTATCCCCCCCCCCCCCCCAAAGCCAAGTCCTAGTTACACCACTGCCATAACGGGTCGTATGTAGCTGCAGTAGGTATTATTAATGATTCTGTTGGTGCTCCATTGAACGTGGCTTTGGTTTTCAGCAGTGATAGTCTTTTCCTTACTCTCATTATTAGTTTAGAGATTGCTTGCCTGTAAGAGTTGAGTCAAATGTTAGACCTAGGTACTTAGCTTTCTACTGTGGTTTTATTTGTTTTCCCCATAGTACTATTTGTAGATCTTCTGTCTTTTGTGGCTTGTATTGTGTTAAGTTTTTGTGTTGTAATATTATTAACTGGCTGTTGCTGACATTAGGACGTATCATCCACTGGTTTAAAGCCAACTCATTGTCATTAAACTTTGAAAAGACTCACTACATGCAGTTCAGAACATGTAAGAGATTTCCCGCCAGCATATGCATTAAGTATGAAGAAGAGCAGATAGAAGAGGTTGACAGTATTAAATTCCTGGGATCACAGCTTGATAATAAATTTAGTTGGGAGGAGCACACCACAGAACTGCAGTAACGACTCAACAAATCTGTATTTTCAGTACGAGTGGTATCAGACATAGGAGACATAAAAATAACAAAGCTTGCATACTTTCGTTACTTTCATTCCCTAATGTCATATTGTACAATATTTTGGGGTAACTCTTCAAGTCAGTCAAAAGTCTTCAGAGTCCAAAAACGTGTAATACGTATTATTTGTGGAGTAAATTCACGGACGTCTTGTAGAAGCCTCTTCAAATAACTGGGTATATTAACTACTGCCTCTCAGTATATTTATTCCTTAATCAAATTTGTCATAAATAATATATCCCTTTTCCCAACAAACAGCTCAGTTCATACATACAATACTAGAAATAAAAATGATCTACACAAGGACTTAAAAGCACTTACTTTAGTTCAAAAAGGGGTCCACTACTCAGGAACACACATTTTCAATAATTTACCATCAAGTATAAAAAATTTAGCTACAAATAAAGATCAGTTTAAGAGGAACCTAAAAGACTTTCTAGTGGCCAACTCCTTCTACTCCATTAGTGAATTTCTAAATTGTACCAAATGATGCATGTACTCATACTATATTAGTATTATTATATTATCAGCCAAAAAAAAACCTTAAAAATTTATGTATCTGTATTTATAAGTGTATGTATCTGTATTTATATTATTAGTATTATCTATTACTCAACTTGTAAATTTTGTTTCTTGACATGTTCCACATCCATGAGGACCCCCTCACACGGATCTACGGAACGAGTAACGAATCTAATCTAATCTAAAGCCAACCGCACGGTTCCAGGATATGGATATCCTGCGTCGTTAGTCATTGAAGGCTGTCTGCTGTGGGCGCGGGCACCAGTAAGCAGTGTCATCCGCATATAATCCTAAATCTTCATTCCATTCCGTGAGTAACGGGATATCTACCGTGTACATGACATTGTGCTACTCCTGCTTTGGGGAAGAAGGGTGTTGATCTGCCTTCGTTGACATGTACCACAGTTGGTCTATCATCTATGCTGGCTGCTATGAGCCTGACTAGCTGGTTTGGAAAGGCCGTCTACAGCATCTTGTAATAAAGTCCAGAATGCCATACTTTATCGATTGCCCATTCTATATCTATCATGAGTGCTGGGGCGCAGTGTCCAAAGTTTATGCCTGCTCGCCAGTTGCAGTTACGGTCGAATGTGCTTTCCAGAATCCTGCTTGGTGAGGTGGAATCTAGGGTTCCCACATGTTCATCACCAAAAAAGAGGACAGTTCATATAAAAAGAGGACACTTTATCTTTAACATAATGTAATTAACAACTTTATTAATGAACCACGTATACTATTACAAACTTAAACAGTAACCCTTGTGTTTTGTTGGGAAACGAAATATTATGAACCTTGTCAATTCATTCCTCATCACTACTCTCAATTGTCTCATTTTTGTCTTATCAACTTTTGAACAAACTATATTTTGTGGACGACAAAATCTCTCTCAGAAAAAGTTTTTTTTTTTTTTTAACAAGGCATTTCAAATGTTTGAAATTATACTGTACACATACAGTATAATTATATTTTAAATCTATTCCTATCCTTTGTCCACTGTGTGTTCACAAGAGAAAACACAGGTTCTGTGTCGGCATTACGACTAGTCATAGAAAAAAAAAAAAAAGTCTTACAATTTTCAGTACTTCAGAATGACTAACAACACTAGATGACTGATGTAAATATGCACACCACACTTCAGCTGCTGGTATGTTCTGTTTCCTTTGATAATCTTTAAAAAAAATTATAAAATTACAAAGCTGATCGGAGCACGATGTATCGTTAGTTCTTACATTCGTTTGATCATTCTCTTGAATGATTTGTATTTCTCCAGGAGCACATATTTAACACTGACATTCTCTTCGATATTACGTTATATTTAAGTTCGTAATTTATTTTGAAGCAATACGCTACCTACGATCTCGGACACACAATACAGCTTTAGCCTAAACCACAAAGTCAACGCCATAGAACGTAATGCAGAAGACAGAATGCACTGGTTGAATACAGGATAGACAACCGGGTTCCTTCGCAGAGAAGATACGAATCGTTTGCAACTGTCAGACCCATGCAGAGTGCGAAATTATGAACGGCGATTTCACTGTGTATGCGCGTAATAGTTGCGAACAGTTTGGAACTGCAGTGCGAATGAACATGTTGTCGCCAATGACACAAAAATAATTTTTTTTTTTCTCGGAACCCAAAAAAGAGGACATTTTGTGGAATTTTATAAATTACGGCCGGACACATTTTCTTGCCTCAAAAAGAGGACATGTCCGGGAAAAAGAGGACGTAGGTAACCCTAGGTGGAATCAGTTTCTTTATATTGATGAATTTTTGTAATCTGGTCAGTAATATTGTATCGAATGTCTACCCTACTACTGATAGTAGTGTTATTGGGTAATATCACTTTGGATCATGTGGAAGTTTACTGGGTTTTAGTATGAGTATGTCTCTATCCGTTTTCCATTGCTTAGGCATTTCCTGCTGCTTTAGGACTGCATTGTATAGCATTCGTAGCGAGCTGATTAATTCTTTTGGCGCTATTCTTGAGGACGGTTCTTGTGATGCTGTCGAAGTCTGGAGCGTTGTTCTCGCCATTGCTTATGACAGGCTCAATCTCTTGTGCTGTGATGTCAGACAGTAGGCGCGATTGGTTTTCATCTAGCTGCCAGTCTCTATTCATTAGCTCTCCTAGTTCTTCGCTAACCTTTAGTTCGTGGGCTATGTCGAATTTGTCGTCTTCTGGGTATTGCTGAATTTTATTCAAGAAGGTTTTGGAATATTTCGACTTTTTTACTATCGTCAGCTGTTATGTCGCCTTCATGTAGTAGTGTAGGATTGTCGTAGGTGGCGTTAGGGCTGATTTTTCTTAGAGTCTGCTAAAACACTGTGGGCTCCAATGGTCCACTTTTGGCTACGGAATTCTTTTAACTGGTTTCTAACGAAAGTATTTAGCCAAATAACATGATTTCCAGTCCATGCTGTAAAGCAATCATTGAGAATAAATATTCCTTCAGTAAAAAACCGTGTGGATTGCAAATTGTTTCTTTACTTATTTAATGACGCGTTTCGCCCTTTAGCAGGGCATCTTCAGATTATAATGCGCTGTCTGTGGTGTGACATCGTAAGTTGTTTTGTGGTGTTTCTATGTTTTTGGAATTTTGGATTTCCTTGTAGCCCTGAATAGAAGCGGTGGTTTCTGATGCCACAAGATAAGCCCATGTTTACAATTGCGCTCACGGGCGTGGTGTGCTGCTCCGCCGACTTGTACACAATCTGTACATGGGCTACAAGGAAATTCAAAATTCCAAAACATAGAAGCACCGCAAAACAACTTACTGTGTCACACCACAGAGAGCGCATTATAATCTGAAGATGCCCTACTAAAGGGCGAAACGCGTCATTAAATAAGTAAAGAAACAATTTGCAATCAACACGGTTTTTACTGAAAGAAAGTATTTAGCCTGTTCCACTTAGTTTTGTAGATCCACTGGTGTTTTTTTCCTTTATTTTAATTTCAATTCCCCTAAATAGGGGCTCACTGTTGTATGGTATTCGATTTACACAGACTACGGTACCATAAATGTTTCAGGGTACCGGTATAAAGTTCTCTCTCATGAATATTTAAGAGACACTGATGGCTATGGCAATGTTATTAACAAGACAAGAGTAAGTAATAAATGTGCTTCAAGAGATCTTACTCAATTTTTAATTTTTTGCGATAGTTCTAATTATAAAATTGATTAAAGTAATTTTCGGTCGTGTGATGTTGCTTAGTTCTAGCGGAAGATAGCAGCTCGAACTCTGCCGTGTAGAACAGCACCACAGTCTAAATAGACTGTGACAGCACCTTGTCGCGCTGCCATCTGCTGGCGACGTTAAACAACCGTCCGCTAGTTCTGCGGCGCGCCAATAGAGAGCAGCACGAGGCGCGAGGCGTCAATTGTTTTTATAGACTGCTGCTGCGTCTGCCTCGTGCTGCAGAGGCACAACGGCGGTTCGATTTACCGCGCACTTGACATTCTTCAAATCAGTGGCCGATTAAACAAATTTTATGGGGGGTGGGGCGGTCGCCTCGAAATGAGTCCCCCCCCCCCAATAAAAAAGTCTTTAAAATGTACCATTTCAAGCTTTTTGAGACTTAAAAAAACATGAAAGACGTGGAAGAGACGTGCTTTTCTTCGTGGTTACCGACGTCTAGAATTTCTTCAAACGTCTGGCCAACAAAGTCTTCACATAGGTATTTACATGTACATAATTGTTAACAGGAAAGCAGCAAGTTACATACGCGTTTTGTAAACTCAAATACGTTAGTTTAAAACGTCAGTAAAGCCGTAAATAAATCCATAGTTTTTACGTTTTCAATTTGTAACACAGGACCTCCGGTTAACTAGACCAGTGCGCCAACTGTCTGTTTGATCTTCTTTAACTCGTGAACTTCTGCACGTATTTTTTAAATTCTTCGTTACATTTCTGGGACCAGCTTAGGCTATATTTCTTCCAATACAATTACTGAAAATATAAATAACGACACTAAAGTAGAATGGTTTACCGCCAGCGCACTTTCTTAAGGTAGGTTGGCTAAATTATAAGAATTACGCCAAAGTAAATTTTACGTAATTGTAGAACTCAAAAAGATCTGAACAAGCAGTCCGCGAGAGCATATGTCTAACTTTTACTATTGAACGACAGTTACCATTTTTCCTTTTTGAAGCGCCTACCAGTTGTGGTTTTAGGAGAGCTGTAAAAGATAAATATACGTTCTCGCAGATATTTTTTTAAAAATCTAGATCTTGCTCAGATATTTAATTCTGTACTGCGTAATTTTATGTAGAACGTAAGCTTCACGCAGCGTACCACAAAAACACAACACTGGCGTCAAATTTTTGGCCGTCTTGTTTGACTATAATCGACAACGCGTCTTCTGTTTGTTACCTAAAGTAGCAAAATAAATACTAAAACACAGCCAGACATTCATCTGTTATTTAAAAATATTCCTGTCAGTCGCATAAGTGGTTCCAAATTTGTGAAAATTAGTAGTGATGGAATAAAGCTTCACGTCAGACATCACATCTGACACAGAGCTTTACGCCATAGCTTAGTAGATCTGGAAGTCCTCAAAGACTGGGGTTACCAGATGTCAGCGTTCAAAAAAGAGGACATTTCTAGAGTTATACAAAAATGAGCATAAGATTATAATTTGAAATTTTTAGAAGCTCACTTACCTTGTAATTTTACATATGTAATGCCTTTATCTGGCCACCTCGTAACCTGTATTACACGCTAATTACAACCCTAATTATTACAAATTATCTGAAATCGTAAGTTGAGCTCGACTCACGGACGACATCAGAAGATGATAATCTGGAATAAAAAATATTACATAGTTGGAAAAAAAAGCTAAATTCTATAGAGTTTGCATTTACGCACTTTTTAAATGACGCAGTTGTATAACTTACAAAAGAGGACAGTTTCCAATTTTGCTACAAATCCGCCTGGACCCCTTTTCAGGGGTCCGGGTAAAAGAGGACGTCTGGTAACCCTATCAAAGACCCTTCTGTTTGTGAATTTCTAGTTAGCTGACTGAAATAAGGGAGCTTTTTTAGAAAATTGCAATGAAGCTCATCTAAACGATGGTAATAACTGCTGTCTTGTAGCGGGACCATTTAACAGATTCGAAGGTACGTTTACCATTATAAAAATATATATATGCTGCATATAAAAAAGATACACTTGTGCTTATTTCCATTTGCACTGATATTTCTGGTCATACTGCACCAAAGTATCTTACATGTTAAGAAGTCAAAATTATCACTCAGTGAAACATTGCATCTCAATTGTTTTTAGTAATTTTTTCTACTTGTTGGTATCCCTGTATGGTTATTGTGATAAAATACATGTAATGGTGGACAGTATGGTTGACATTCTTGTTTCCATACGTTATTATTGGTTTTCGGTGGTCAGATGTTACAATTAACGTCTCTTTGTAAGTTTAATATTTTCGATACAACATACAGCTAAAAGAAGCAGGGGCGCCGACTCCGTGGCTGCTCCGGGGCTCGTGCACCCCCAAGAATTGTTTGGGGGTGCTGAGCACCCACATAAAGCTGAGGTGGAAAATAAAATTGTAGAAATTGAAAAAAAAATCGGCAAAAATCAAAACCTACGTTAAGACTCAAGAGGCAATGCAGAACGTGACCATAGCGAGAGACGATATTTCATACGTGAAAGAAATGATCAGTTTTGTACGCGGGTCCCGAAGCGAGTAGTAATGAGGGTCCGTGTTTTAGCCACTACGCTAGCTTTATTCACCCTGAAGCACGTCGGTCCTTTTGACCTTTCAGGTGTACGTATTTATGAACTTTCAATTGTGTTCTTTAAGGAATTTACCTTGAAGATTCTGATGCTGATGCTAAAGTTAATCGTTTTTTCATTTATCTTTGTCACTTCCCTTATTATTAAAATTATAGATTCAGTTGAAATCTGTAATGCTTTTCTCTCAGGCTTATAAAACCTTGGACTATATTAATACTTTCACAGATGTCATGAAGTTATCTCGAAGTGCTGAAAGTTTCGATGAAGTATACAGCTCTTGCTTGGAACTGACCAAAAAAAATTGATATCGGACTTCAAAATCTCAAAATACGTCAAAGATTTCTTTAAACCTTGGTGACGGTGTTCTACCAAACGCTTTTGTCAGAGACAATAGCTTCGCACAAAAAGTGTTAGATTAGTGTACAGTGGACAATTATTTCATTGGTCGTGTAGAAGTTTTGGGGTGTTCCTTATATCGAAATACCCACTTCGGCCAATTAGATCGCTTTATTGTAGTGTCCTAACTGAGTAACTGATATATTGTAATTAGGCCTGAAGATCACACATTGAATGATTTAGCATGGAGCATGAAATTTAAACGTATCCTGATGGGTAAATTGCCATGACAGTGACAAACTGATGAAGCAAGAATCCAGTTCTGTTTCTTTGTAAATTTGCTGCCACCTACCATGAGTTGTATCTTCTCGTTTGTTAATTGTACAACTTTATAGATTAACATAGCAATCGTAATGTACCGTATTTATGTCTATCGGCAATATAAAAAAAAAAAAAATAAAAATAAAAATAAAAAAAAAAACAAAAAACAACAACAACAACAACAACTCTGCAGGGTCTGCCGTCTACAACTTGGAACGCAAGCGCAATACCAGTCGTTTGCTATTTTAAGACTGACGGACGGAAGCAACAGTCCCTCGTAATAATACATTGTTGAGACTTCATATTCAAATGTCACCATCCGATGTATTCTGAAAAACGGTTAATCTGCCTGCTGATCTCAAACGAGACCGACCACTGACAATTTTATCATCAGAATGCCCGCTCCCCCAGCTAAAAATAACTTCCGAGGCAGAGGTACTTCCCGTAGACGTCATTGATACCAAGTTTAACAGTTCGTAAAAACACAAGGAAAGGTAAGGCTATTCTTTGCAATGACGTACAATTGCCACGAAAAGACTCCTTAAAACAAGTAGGGGAGAGTAGTACACAGTGAAACAAAAATTACCCTTTTGATTGTTTCGTATAAAATACTTCTCACAAAACATTTTTTTTTATGTATTTACTTGAAAGAACAATACTTTGTCAAAAAATAATAATTTTACTAGTAATTACTAAGTGAAATAACAACTTTAAACAACCTCCGTGTGTAGTACACAGTGAAACAGCTGCCATTTTTTTTATATTTGTTACTTGCTGACTGACTTATAAAATATAAATATCTTCGTTAAATACATGTACAGACGTTAACACATACTAAATTTTGTTCAGTGAACATTAAGTCTACCAAAATTGATTGGAAAACGAATGTACCAGTGGTTGGAGAGTCTCTTAGTAGCTATAGGCAACACAGGTGGCAAAATCATTGCAATTTCCTTTTATGTGAAACATAGACTGCAACTGGGAATACAAAACCAGCAATTTTTTAATTTAATTTTTCGATTTTATTTATTTATTTTTCTGCTTTTCTTAAGGTATGAGACTTGATACTCAATACCACAAATTACTGACTTCAATACTTAAGCTACAAAATATACATTGTTTTGCAATTTCACCGAAATGTAGTCACCAATCATAATGTTCCACTTCAACTTAAAAAGATCTAATGATACATTCAGATAATAAAAAAATAAAAGTGTAAATAAAAAATTCCTTAAAATATTGATTGTCGTGTATAGACAACATTTACTAAACTGACACGTTGCACATCATTTTGAAATGTCGTTTATATGATCTATGGAAAAAGTATTAATCTAATCTTATCTCTGTTTCACTGGATGGCCTTCACCTTTGTCACTTTCACTCGAAGCTGTTTTACTTACACACCACTTGTTTTTTTGATTGTTGACTCTCTTCATACTTCTTTTCTCGTTTTCTTCCAGCTCTGTCCTATTTCTTCAATAGCTGCTCGCTCTGGTGGTGATGTTAATACTATGCTTCTACCATTGGAAGTCCACTTGTTTTTCTGGGAGGTGCTTTGGGCAAACGACGAAACTCTTTTGCTGTTCACAAATGTAAGAAACCAACCCTCCTGAAAATCATATTCATACATTTTTGAATGAGCTATACTTGATGAAAGTAAAGAGGCAGTTGTCTGGTCTTTTAAAGGTAGAAGAAAGAAGGAGTAGGAAGAAAAGGACAGCATGGCTGCATTAGGACACTACAATAAAGCGATCTAATTGGCCGAAGTGGATATTTCGATACAAGTAATACCCCAAAACTTCTACACGACCAATGAAATAATTGTCCACTGTACACTAATCTAACACTTTTTGTGCGAAGCTATTGTCTCTGACAAAAGCGTTTGGTAGAACACCGTCACCAAGGTTTAAAGAAATCTTTGAAATATTTTGAGATTTTGAAGTCCGATATCAATTTTTTTTGGTCAGTTCCAAGCAAGAGCTGTATACTTCATCGAAACTTTCAGCACTTCGAGATAACTTCATGACATCTGTGACAGTATTAATGTAGTCTAAGGTTTTTTAAGCCTGAGAGAAAAGCATTACAAATTTCAACTGAATCTATAATTTTAATAACACGGGAAGTGACAAGGATAAAGAAAAACGATTGACTTAAGCATCAGCATCAGATTCTTCAAGCTAAATTCCTGAAAGAACACAACTGAATGTTCATAAATACGTACACCTGAAAGATCAGAAGGACCGACGTGCTTCAGTATGAATGAAGCTAGCATAGTGGGTAAAACACGGACCCTCATTACTAATCGCTTGGGGACCCGCGTACAAAACTGATCATTTCTTTCACGTATGAAATATCGTCTCTCGCTATGGTCACGTTCTGCATTGCCTCTTGAGTCATAAGGTAGGTTTTGATTTTTGCCGATTTTTTGTCTTTTTTTTTTATTTTCCACCTCAGCTTGATGTGGGTGCTCAGCACCCCCAAACAATTGTTGGGGGTGCACGAGCCCCGGAGCAGCCACGGAGTCGGCGCCCCTGCTTCTTTTAGCTGTATGTTGTATCGAAAATATTAAACTTACAAAGAGACGTTAATTGTAACATCTGACCACCGAAAACCAATAATAACGTATGGAAACAAGAATGATCAACCATACTGTCCACCATTACATGTATTTTATCACAATAACCATACAGGGATACCAACAAGTAGAAAAAATTACTAAAAACAATTGAGATGCAATGTTTCACTGAGTACCGTGTTTCACTGTGTACTACTCTCCCCTACGTCCGCCCATGAAAATATTACTTGCCGCTGTATCGAACATACAGCAAAGTAAACAGACTACATTGCCAGCCCGACCATATATAGTAAATATTCATTTTGAAACAATAAACAGTAACATGTAGCTATTTCCTAAACACCTTTTCTTTCTGCTCCAACTTTAATACAGACAACAGCTTCACACTGCTGTTACGAGCAACGGATCTTATGCATCCAAATTTTACCAATTTTGAAGTTTCTGAAGGTGTCACAGGGATTCGCTTATGTAGGTATGACATTACATGAGCGTTCACTAGAAATAAAAGAGGAACTACATTGATGACTATTAAACACAATTATGCTGCATTATGCGAAATTTCCCACCACTGTATACTGCGGAGATAGCGCCCGTCGGGTTTAGCATCGACGTGTTGTGTGCGTGCGAGTTTCTAGGTGGCGTGAGCAGTTATGTGGTGGCTGAGTTAAAGAGGATACTTTGTTTACAAGCAGAACACAGATCATAGATTACGAGTTTGTGCTTAAAAAGTGATCTGTAGCTTCACTCTGATAGTGGGGTATAGGTTAACAGAGACTTTTTTCCCCCGCAAGT
Organism: Locusta migratoria; assembly: GCA_026315105.1. Lineage (NCBI taxonomy): Eukaryota > Metazoa > Arthropoda > Insecta > Orthoptera > Acrididae > Locusta > Locusta migratoria. The sequence goes on from CM048753.1 coordinate 124,735,818, forward strand.
GAAGGCCGAAGGCGCGAATATTTGGGCTGAGACCTATGTCGATGGTACATTCTGTTGTTGTAATCTACAATATGTAAGTATTGTGATATTATCTATTATGCGGGTTTTCCGACACGTTGATGACGGTCTTCAGTTATGTTTCATTCACTTGGGTAAACTACTGCGCACAATCATAACAATAATTTTAGAAAGCTATCCTTACATCCATTTAAGAAGAGAATGTACTTCAATTCATGCCAGCCTTTGTACATCAACACTTTTTCGATATACAGGGTGTTTCACTAAGTGTGTTTGCCTCTGTAACTTATAAAATAATAGGTGACGGGAAATTTTAATGCGGTAGGTCAACATAAGAAATGTTACACTTTCTGCGGAGCTATGAACATAGTTTATTGTATCATTTTCCAAAGAGTTACACCAGAAAGATATAATTTTTTAAATGGAACAATAGTTTTTTCTATCGTGCATTGGATTCGTTGAAACCAGCTGCGTCCAAATCAATTTAAACTACATTCCTGTCACTGTTAGTTTGGGAGCTACAACCCTTTAAAGTTGCAGGGGCAGATACCACAAACGCCGCGCATAATGCAATGCGCCTTCTAAACGTGGTGCGGCCGAGTTGTAACGTCGCCGGTGTCACGGAGCGAGAAGCTTCCTCGATGCGCTGTTAGACTGCCGACTGTCGCCACACACGGCCGTATACCCGACAGTTGGAGCCACGCAAACAACCGGGGCTCAATATACCACACTTACTGACATCGGATGACGACGGCATACACGAACAACGAGTACGTTGACATGTTGCTGATGCTCGGCGAGTGCCGACACGATGCCACTGAAGCGGCCACGGAAATGTCGTGAGATATCCTAGGCGGAGAGCCCCGGCAGCCATTACGTTCTTACGTGCCGAACAACGACTTCGGGAAACAGGCAGCTTGGTAATGCGCCGCAGTAACAGACGAAGACCTGCAAGAAGTGAGGAGACGGAGGTGTTTGTTTTAGCTGCACTACACCACGATCCTCATGTCAGCTTACGAGCCGTTGCTGCAGTCGCTGGTGTCAGTCTCACATCTGTGTGGCGTATTGTACACGGCCACAGGTTTCACCCGTACCGCCTGTCACTGACCCAGGAGCTGCATGGGAACGATTTCCGTGCAAGAGTGTCATTCTGTGAGTGGGCCATGTGTAATTTCACGCTGGAGTCTCTACAAAGTGTTATGTTCTGTGATGAGTCCACGTTCACAAATTATGGTGCAGAGAATCGCCATAACATGCACTACTGGGCCGCAGACAATCCTCGGTGGGTACAACCTGTCAACCGTCAACGTAGGTGGTCTATTAACGTGTGGTGCTCAGATCTATCAATAATGTCTGACATATTTGAGACGCACATCCATCTCTGGAATTGTTTGTTTATATTAATTGATACTTCCCAGGTACACTGACAGGTGAGTTATATCGCGCTTTTATAGCCGACAGTTTGGGTGGTCTCCTTGAACATGTGTGTCTACACACGAGAGTCCATATGTGGATGCAGCACGATGGTCAGCCAGCCCATTCAGCACGTGCTGTTGTGGAAGAACTAAACAACAGGTTTGCAGGAAGATGGTTGGGGCGCCATGGTCCTCATTCGTGGCCCGCAAGATCGCCCGATTTAACACCAGTAGACTTCTTTTTGTGGGGATATCTAAAGGATCGTGTTTATGCCACTGAGCCCACATCCCCAGATGGTCTAAAACGGCGCATCGAGGACGCATGTCGCTCCGTCACACCGGCGATGTTACATCTCGTCCGCAGATCCTTTCGACGGCGCATTACATTATGCATTGAGGAACATGGACACACATTTGAACATCTCATGTAAATCAACTTCCCACCGCCATAACATAAAAAAGTTTTTCTAGTATTTGAGAAAAGATGCTTAAAATGGACAATGGTCGATAATTCTATACTACATCAGGGGAACCTTTCTTCAGTAGCGGTGAGACCTTATCTATTTTGAGGGAATCTGAAAAAATGCCAGTTTTTAATGAAAGTTTGCATATGGTTGATAATGTGTTTACTATGAATGGAACACATGCTTTTAGTGTGAAGTCAGGTACTTCATCATAGCCACTAGAGGTTTTGTTGTTCAACAATTTTATTATCTTCAGGGTTTCATTGGGGTTTGTTTCATAAACAAACATTGAAGCATTACTGGAGTTTGACTTACTGCTGCAACTTAAGAATAATATATTGCAGTTTGTCTGAATGAGATCATCAGCTGCTGAGGTGAAAGATTCACTGAATTTATTTACAACTGTTTGTGGATCTATGTCCTTAGAAGCATTTAATGTTGAGAAATATTCTCACTTTAGGTTTTGAACTACAAGTTTCTTTTTTGATAATTTTCACATGGTTTTAATTTTGTTTGAAGGGTTGCTTATGAAATTGTCATTGCATAAAAGTTTTGCCTGCCTAATAACTCTCAGATAGATTTTTTTGTAGACTTTACAATAGTCAGCAATGTATTGTGTGATTTTGTATTTCTTGCAGCAATACTGCAGAATTCTATTCCTCTCACTGGAGATTTTGATTCCTATTGTCACCCATAATTTTCTATTTTTATTGTCTACAATTTTTGTTTCAAGAGGAAATGCTGTATGAAAATAATAAAGGAAGGTGTTATGAAAGCTTAAAAACATACTATCATCAGTGGTTTGCATATTAATGTTTCCACAAGCTTTCTTGGCTAATAGGAAATTAAAAATCATTGGATATGGAGTACAGATGACTAAGAAATGAGATTGATAGGAAATGCAAAATAGCTAAGCAGGAGTGGCTAGAAGGGAAATGCAAGTCAGTAGAAGAATGTATAAATAGGGGAGAAATAGATACTGCCTACCGGAAAATAAAAGAAACATTTGGAGACAAGAAAAGTAGCTGTATGAATATGAAGAACTCAGATGGAAAACCAATTCTCAGCAAAGAAGGGAAAGCTGAAAGGTGGGAAGAGTATATAGGTGGGCTCTAACAATGGAAATTAACTTAGAGACAATATTGTAGAAAGGGAAGAGGAAGTAGATGAAGACAAAATAGGAGATACTATACTGAGAGATGAATTTGACAGAGCACTCGAAGACCTAAGTTGAAACAAGGGCCCTGGAGTGGACAACATTCCCACAGAGCTACTGAAGTCTATGGGAGAGCCAACCAGGACAAAACTATTTCACCTGGTGAGTAAGATGTATGAGACAGGGAAAATACCCTCAGACTTTAGAAAAATGTAATAATCCCCATTCCAAAGAAAGCAGGTGCAGACAGGTGTGAAAATTACAGAACCATCAGTTTAATAAGTCATGGTTGCAAAATTTTAACACGAATTATATACAGAAGAATGGAAAAGATGGTAGAAGCTGACCTCGGGGAAGATCAGTTTGGATTCAGGAGGAACGTAGGAACACAGCAGGTAATACTCACTTTACGTCTTATCTTAGAAGATAGATTAAGGAAAGGCAAAATTACATTTCTATCTTTTGCAGATTTGGAGAAAGCTATCGACAATGTGGATTGGAACAGACTCTTTCAAATTCTGAAATCAGCAGGAGTAAAATATAGGGAACAGAGAGTTATTTACAACTTGTAGAAAAACCAGACAGCAGTTATTGGAGTTGAAGGGTATGAAAGAGATGCAGAGGTTGGTAAGGGTGTAAGGCAGGGTTGTAGCCTTTCCCCAAGTTATTCAGTTTGTACATTGAGCAAGCTATAAAGGAAAGAAAGGAGAAATTTGGAGAAGGATTTAAAGTTCAGGGTGAAGAAATAAAAGCCTTGCATTTTGCTGATGACATAATTCTGTCAGAGACAGGAAAGGACCTGAAGGAGCAATTTAATGGAATGGACAGTGTGTTGAAAGGAACATATAAGATGAACATTAAGAAGATCAAAACAAAGGTAATGGAATGTAGTCTTAGAAAATCAGGTGATGCTGAAGGAATTAAATTAGGTAATGAATCAATAAATGTGGTAAATGAGTTTTGTTACTTGGGCAATAAAATAATGTATTATGGTTGTAGTACAGAGGATATAAAATGCAATGGGAAGAAAAGAGTTTTTGAGAAAGAGAAATTTGTAACATCTAATATTAATTTAAGCATAATGAAGTCCTTTCTGAAGTCCTGTTTGGAGTGTTGCCTTATATGGGAGTGAAACATGGACAATAAACAGTGCGGACAGGAAGAGGATAGAAGCTTTTGAAATGTGGTGCTACAAAAGAATGGTGAAAATTAGGTTGGTGGATCGCATAACTAATGAGGAGGTACTGAACAGAATTGGGGAGAAAAGGTATTTCTGGCATACCTTGACTAAAAGAATACATCGATTGGTATTCTTAGACATGAAGGAATTGAGAATTTAGCATTTGAGGGAAGTGTGTGGTGTAAAATTTGCAGATGGAGACCAAGAGATAAATACATTAAACAGATTCAAATAGATGTAGGGTGCCATTCTTATGAAGAGACGAAGAGACTTTCTCAGGATAGAGTAAGGTAGAGAGCTGTATCAAACCAGTCTCCGGACTGAAGACCATAACCACAGCAACAATAATATTGTCATCAGGGAAGGTTTGTTTTTTTAACTACTTTTTTTGGAGCTGGCTTCACGTTTTCCTATATCAATGCTCAGTAATTGTGTAGCATGGTCATTCTACCGCATATTCAGTACTTCACCAATGAATGTCGATTTAGTGTTAGTTATGAAGATTTGGTCAATTGTTGAATCTGAGTGTTCAGTTGATCTTGTTGGAGAGTGTACTGTGGGGATCATATTGAATGATTTGCACATGTTGATCATAGTATGTGTGATATTATTGTTTTCTGAAAAATCACCGTAAATTATTATTTTCATATTTAATGATCAGATAGTAGCAGCCAAACTTCTAATTTGTTCATAAAGATGTTAATATTACTACTTGGTGCTCTGTATATGTTTACAGTTATACAATTTATTTCTAGCATAATTTCATAGGCCTTCTCAGCAATATAGTTCTTCATAGTTTCTTCGAGTCTGCTGCCGGATTTTGAAGTCAAGCTGACTCAATATTTCAGCGGTACACCTGTCCGCCATCCTCAGGAGAAACTCCTGCTGCTGTATCTCGCCAACAACTGATGCCGAGCGACTCGCTGAACTGAAGGAAGAAATCGGCAACCCTTGAGGTATGGTGGAGTTTGCAGCATTGTTGTGCTTTTCCTACCCAATTCATAAGGATCATGGGAACTTCAGGGGAGACTGACTTACAGTGTTCAGAGGGACGAGAATGGAAGGAACTTCCTAACTGAGCAGGAGGTGTGTTCAATGTGTGTTGACACTGCACTGTAGTGGGTTGCCCAGTGTGTGGTTGTGGACTGAGTGGCCTTTGCATAGAAAGACCGGGCAGTCCTCTTGATATAATCTCCAATTTGCAGCACCTCTGCTAGGTCACAGAGGTGGTCCAAAGGGGAAATCTCTGGCAAGGTGCAGGATCGGATGGAGTGCACGATTCTACAGGGACTGCATCTTCTGATGTGGGACTCAGCAGCTGAGCCCCAGCTGATGCAAGTGCAGATGAGGAGAACATTGTACAAGGTGACTCCAAGGTTGGGAGGGAGTCAGTCAGGATTGAGGGTTGAGGTGAGGGTATAGTTTTAGTAGGCAGGATCGAGCTTTGTCGTACGTGTCGCGAAGATGTCGACTCCACGTCAGTTGACGGTCAATAGTGACGCTGAGGTATTTTGCCGTCAGTTGCCAGGGCACCAGACTACAATCGACGAGGAGAGGAGGCATACGGTGAGGGATGTTATGCTGAGTAACCAGAAGGATCTGTGTCTTGCCGAATTAAACTTGAGCCGCTACCAGACTGCCCAGGTTGCGGGTTTGTCGACAACGAGTTGTAGTCCGCGATGAAGAATGTCGGCATTGATGCTGCAGCTAAATAGTGCGCGATGTCAGCATACAGAGCTAGCTGCACATGTTCAAACGTAGAAACATTGCCAGTGTAGGCCCTAGTACAGAGCCTTGCAGCACTCCTGCACGGATTTGGCACACTGTAGAGAGTCTGTCCCCAGCTCACACACAGAAGGTTCGGTCTGCAAAGTACAAGCGGATGGACTGGATCTGAGTTGACAGCACCCTGAGTTCTGGCAGTGTAAAGATGAAGCCGCAGTGCCACCCAGAGACACGTCCGGGAAGACAGCCCCAAAGTATTCTCGATGCTCGACAGCATCGAAGCACTGTCGACGAGCCGCAGCAGTTGGTGGACAGCAGAGTGGCCCTTGCAGAAGCCGTACACATCTTCTTTGACGTGGCAGATTAGGCATCACAAGTAGATTCTCTGGAATACTTTGGACAGAACTGGCAAGGCACTAATGGGGTGGTAGTTGGTGGGAATCCGCTGGTCCTTTCCCAGTTTAGGTACTGCCACTATCTCCCCATTCTTCCATTGGAGAGGGAAACAGTGGGTACGAAAGATAATATTGATGATTGCCGTAAGGTGGGCAGCAGCAGGAGCAGTCATTTTCCAGAGAAAAGCATTTGAGACTGTGTCGTGGCCAACAGCCTTCTTTAGGTTGAGGTCATGCAAGACTCGTAGGACATGCTCAACATTGGTGTCCTCAAGACATCACCAGCATCTCGCTGCACGAACTATCTGGGGGGACGCTCGTCAATCAGTGCATCATGTGCATCGTGCATGTCTTCCACTGGCGTGAAGGTTGCTTCAGAGGCGTCAGTGAGAGCATCTGTCTTGGCGTTCAGTTCACACACAGCGGCGCTGTTGACAAGCAGCAGGGGCGTGAGTTGAAATCGGCGGAGGAAGTGCTTTGTTGTATTCCACGCTGAACCATCTTCCAGGCGCAGAGCAGTGACTGTATTGCTCCATTTGGCGTTGCGATGATTTTTGACCCCACCTTTGATTTCTCGGCACGTACGGTTTAGCAGGCGAGAAGATCTGGATTGCCTGTCCCCGCTGCCATTTGCGGTAGACTCAATTGTTCTCAGTGACAGTAAGGAGGATACCTGGAGGCAGCTGGCGGTAGCGGTTTGGTGGCGTGCACGGAGGAGGAAGTGTAGCTGGGCGTGCCGCGTTGAGGGCAGCTCGAGTGAAGGACTGAAGTGCCCCACTGACTCCGACTTCTGCGGGGGAGGGGGAGGGGTGGAGGTGAAGCAATTTTTTTGGAGACAGCGTCTTCAAATTGGTGCAGTCGATTCTGCGAAGACTGATGCCTCGACTCGGGCACTGTAGGACCTCGAGGTTGACGTCGAAGATCACTGGGACACGGTCGGATGAAAGGACGTTCCTGGTGGAGGTGCAAACATGATGTGGGATGCCCTCGACCATAGCGACGTCAATGTCATCAGGCTGACCGTACACAGGGATCGTAGGGCCACACAGTGAGATTGTTGTGTCTATTAGCTGCACGGAGGAGGCTGTATCATTGTTGTCAGTGTAGCGAGAATGCCAAGCGAAGTGCTTTAAGTTGAAGTTGTCAGCAATGAATACCTTGCCCCACAGTGCAAACAGTGTGTTGTAGTCAGCAGGGACCAAGTGGCATTTCGGCTGTTTGTACACCGAGACAAAGGTAATGGCACCAGCGGATGTGTGGACGAATATGCTAGCGGCTCCCAAGGATGACAGCTGAGGGAGGGTGACATAGTGTCAAAGTCCTTGTCGGATGTAAATGGTGATACCACGACTTGCGGTCCTGAGGGTAACAGGCGTAATTGGTCACCCGTACATCAACGCCGGGTTTCAGTTTGGATTCCTGTACCAGGCAGATGTCTACGTTGTTATCGTGTAGAAATTAACAGAATTCACTAGCTCATGTGTGGACGCAATTGGCGTTCCGTGATGAAGTGTGAAGCCTCTAATTCTGTCTGCAGGAGTGGAGGCAGGCATCGGCACTGCCACAGTGAGAGGACCTCAGTGAACTCCGTCGCGCCGGTTACGAAAGCCGCGAGTCAGGCGACGAGGCTGTGGAGGTCGGCAGGTGACACAGCAGGCGCTGCTGGGGCGCCGGAACTGGCGGTTACGCGTGCATCTCTGGTGGGTCCCTCCGGTGGACGGTCGGAGGCAGCCGTACGTCTTCTGCAGTACGGTGCCGACCACGACTATGTGAGGAGTAGTTAGTCGGAGTGTCGGCAGGAGTCGGGTGGGGCCACCCCTGCGGCCACATGGGGGTTGGAGGGCCGACAGGGGTGGCTGCAGGTGCAAGTGCAGAGGGTGCATCATCATAAGGTGGAGGAGGGGCGCCGAGGCTGAGGTGACTCCGGGGCGAACCACAGCCGGCCTCCTCGTACGAGACGCGGGTCGCCGTCCTCGTCGGCGAGAGGTGGCCCGCATCCGGACATCACAGCCATGATAGCTGGCAACATGGCCTTCACCACAGATTCTTCAGGTCGGCTTCTCAGTGCGAGCAAGTGTGCAGTCTCGTCCCCTGTGGTTTCTGGCACACTCTACACACTTGTCCGGCATCAAACAGTTACGAGCGACACGATTTGTGCCCTGGCAATGATAGCATTTCACAGGGTACCTATCGGAACCTGTAAGACACACCCAGGGGCAGATATAGACTCTGTCCATAACTTCTTAGTCATGAACTGTAGGCTGAAACTGAAAAAACTGCAGAAAGGTAAGAAAATAAGGAGATGGGACCTAGATAAATTGAAGGAACGTGAAGTTCTGGAGAATTTCAGAGGGAGATTTAGGCAAGAATTGACAGAAACAGGGGGAAATAAAATAGTAGAAGAGGAATGGGTAGCATTGAGAGATGAAATAGTGAGGGCAGCAGAGGACAAAATAGGTAGAAAGGCAAGACCTACAAAAAATCCTTGGATATCACAGGAAATACTAAATTTAATTGATGAAAGGAGAAAATATAAAAATGTAGTAAATGTAGACAAAATGGAGTACAGACGACTAAAAAATGAGATTGACAGGAAGTGCAAAATGGCTAAGCAGGATTGGCTAGAAACCAAATGCAAATCTGTAGAAGAATGTATAAGACGGGGAAAAGTAGATACCGCCTACAGGAAAATAAAAGACATCTGGGGACAAGAAAAGCTACTCTACGAATATCAAGAACTCAGATGGGAAACCAGTTCTCAGCAAAGAAGGGAAAGCTGAAAGGTGGAAAGAGTACATAGAGCAGCTCTACAAAGGAAATGAACTTAGAGACGATGTTGTAGGAAGGGAAGAGGAAGTAGATCAAGATGAAATAGGAGATACTATACTGAGAGAAGAGAATTTGACAGAGCCCTGAAAGACCTTGGTCAGAACAAGACCTCAGGAGTAGATGACATACCCTCAGAGCTACTAAAGTCTCTGGGAGAGCCAGCCATGACAAAACTATTTGAACTGGTGTGTAGGATGTATGAGATAGGCGAAATACCCTCAGACTTTAAGAAAAATGTAATAATCCCCATTCCAAAGAAATCAGGCGCAGACAGGTGTGAAAATTACAGAACCATCAGTTTGATAAGTCATGGTTGCAAAATTTTAACACGTATTATCTACAGGAGAATGGAAAAGCTGGTAGAAGCTGACCTTGGGGAAGATCAGTTTGGGTTCAGGAGGAACGTAGGAACCCAGAAAACAATACTCACTTTATGTCTTATCTTAGAAGGTAGAATAAGGAAAGGCAAACCTACATTTTTAGCTTTTGTAGTTTTGGAGAAAGCGTTTGACAATGTTGACTGGAATACACTCTTTCAAATTCTGAAGTCAGCAGGGGTAAAATACAGGGAAAGGAGAGTTATTTACAACTTGTACAAAAGCCAGACAGCGGTTGTCAGAGTTGAAGGGCATGAAAGGGATGCAGTGGTTGGGAAAGGGAGTAAGGCAGGGTTGTAGTCTTTCTCCATTGTTGTTCAATTTGTATATTGAGCAAGCTATAAAGGAAAGCAAGGAGGAATTTGGTGAAGGAATTAAAGTTCAGGGGGAAGAATTAAAAACATTGCGTTTTGCCGACGACATAGTGATTGTCAGATACAGCAAAGGACCTGGAAGAGCAATTGAACGGAATGGACAGTGTGCTGAAAGGTGCATATTAGATGAACATTAACAAGAGCAAATGTAGGGTAATGGAGTGCAGTGTAAGAAAATCAGCTGATGCTGAAGGAATTAGATTGGGAAACGAAGCAATAAAGGAGGTAGATGAGTTTTGTTACTTGGGCAGTAAAATAACAAATGGTGGTCGCAGTACAGAGGATATAAAATGCAGAATGGCAATGGGTAGAAAAGCGTTCTTGAAAGAGAAATTTAACATAGAATATTGATTTAAGGCTAAGGAAGTCCTTTCTGAAGGCATTTGTGTGGAGTGTTGCCTTATACGGGAGTGAAACATGGACGATAAGCAGTGCGGACAGGAAGAGAATAGAGGCTTTTGAAATGTGGTGTTACAGAAGAATGCTGAAGATTAGGTGGGTAGATGGAATAACCAATGAAGAAGCACTGAACAGAATTGGTGAGAAAAGGAATTTTTGGCATACCCTGGCTAAAAGAAGGGATCGCTTGGTAGGACACATTCTTAGACATCGGGGAATCGTAAATTTAACATTGGACGGAAGTGTGTGGGATAAACATCGCAGAGGGAGACCAAGAGATTCGTATAGTAAGCAGGTTCAAATGGATGTGGGTTGCCGTTCTTATGTGAAGATGAAGAGGCTTGCTCAGGATAGAGTAGGGTGGAGAGCTGCATCAAACCAGTCTGCGGACTGAAGACCATAACACACACACCTATCGGAACAGTGGTCTTCAGTCCAAACTGTGACATTGGCGAGTCTGGTGAGCTGGTAGAGGTTCCTATTTTCTACGTTGTCGGTGGCGACGACAAGGAAGAGTGGCGTGTCGCCTTTCTTTTTCAGATTCTTCATCTTCACCACGGTTAAGACATAGAATCCGAGGTCAGCCAGTTCAGCTCGAATGTGATCGGTCCCCATGTTGAAGGGAAGGTCATATATGACTATCTTGAGGATTTTACCAAGTGTAGAGGAACGAGTGTAGAAACGGATGCCCCTCGCTTCTCGGGTAACTCGGCGGTAGTCGTCGGCACTGCGAATTGTCACCTCGTAGAGGTCCCGCCGCCATCTTCACGTTGTAAACAGCAGTTTTCCAGGTCTTCAGTACTGTTGGAGCTCTTTGTACGTCGATTCATATCGAAAGACCTCTGGCGGGAGTGGGGGGTCCTTCTTCAGCTTAGGCACTGGTAGTGTAACAGCTGTAGTCCCAGACAGGATGCTGAAAGGGTCGGTGATGTCGGTAGGTGTCGACGATCCAAATTGAACTGGTCTGGCCGTCCTACGCACTAGAACGAATGCGTCAGCGTCGGGAATAGAACGAGAATTCGCCTTCCTTCCTTTCGGCAGGCGACAAGCGGTGGTCGACGTTGCGGCGCCTCTCTGCTCCGCTGGCGCTGGCTGGGGTGGCTGGGTGTGTATCTGTGATGCACATTCTGCTGCCCTCTGTCCGCCGTCTCTCCCCACCCTTCCTGAAGGGGTACGCGATCATCTGTGCCTCTGCGTGCCAGCGACCTCGTTTGTCGGCGTGGGATCCCGGCTTGTGTCGGCAAGTGCACTGCGCCGTGTCCCTGGGTATCCGGGACATGTTCCTCCAAACCGTTGCTGTGGTGGCACGGCGTGGCTAGGTTAGCTGGGTCCAGACCCCTGAATGACTGGGAGACCGGTCCACCACCTGATTAAGAGTGGATCCTTGGCCTTCGGGTGCAACCAAAGCAACAAAAAATGTGGTCATAGTTGATGTTGCGTCTGAGAGTGACAAAGACAAAATTCTTGCTAATGAGTCATTGTGCTCCAAAGTCAATTGTGAAGGCCCACGAAAACGCAAACCACTGGTCATCTTGTACGATGTTCCAGTTGAAGATGATGAAAAAACACTCATAGAAAAAATCAGAATGCAAAATTTAGAGGAAACAGATCCTGAAGCATTTGCATGGGACTTCAAACTCAAATTCAAGACTGGCCCCTGGGAACGTAACACCGTCCTTCATATGGCGGAAGTGTCCAGGGACACGTGGAAAAAATTGACAAACATGGGGAGACTATACATCGGCTTCTGTGCCGTGAATGTTAAAGATAACGTGGTGGTCCCGAGGTGCCATAACTGTGGCGATGTTGACCACATCCACAAGTACTGTAGCAACAAGGCGGCTTGTTCCAGGTGTGGCTCAGAGGACCACAGCTGAAATGACTGTGAAAAGCAGGTGGTGTGTATCCCCTGCAAAAGACGAGGAAAAAAGTCCTGCGAGGCTAAGGGAAGAAACTGTCCCACGTACAAGATGTTGGAGCAGAGACTAATTGCTCGCATTGATTATGGCTGATGCCACAGTCTGCGAAGGAATGCCCAAGAAGAAGCATAAGTCCCCCAGCAAGAGGAGGAGGGATGCCGAAAGGGCAAGGGTTTTCAAGGAATCCCTGCTTCTCCACAAAGCAGGTCGAGTGCAGAATACTCAAATGTTCAAATGTTTGTAAATCTATCGGACCAAACTGCGTGGTCATCAGTCCGTAGCTTACAAACTACTTAAACCTAGTTAAACTAACCTAAGGACAACACACACACCCATGCCCCAGGGAGGACTCGAACCTCCACGGCGAGCAACCGCGCGCTCCGCAGCGAGACGCTTTAGACCGCTCGGCTACTCCACCGCGGCGCAGTATACTGTGACAACAAGCGTGAGCACGCAAACTGAAGCCCCTGTACCTGATGCGGCCTCCTCCCCTGACCTAGGGGACCTTCAGCCAGCAAAAACTAGGCTACATGTGGGGCACCCCTTGACTTCGCGTGACAAAGGGACCCCAAACTCGAACTTAGTCACACCAGCTCTGAAGTACAATCCAACGACATCTCATCGTCCACGGAAACAGAGCAACGAAACCTGAAGCCGGATCCTCAAAGGATTTATCCAAACTTAGAGTTGGCATTACAGCTTGCCAACCTGGAACAGCCAGCCGTGCTAACCACCGCATTACGCCACGTCGTTCGCTTAGGACACAAATATGGCAGGAAAGTCACCTTCTCGACAATGGAGGCGGTGGACAGAAATCATCTCAAGACAATGAGTCTGCCCACGGACTTTGGAGCTCTTCAACATCTCATTAAAAAAGTTTTTCAGAGGAGAGTGGAGAAGTATGACTTGAATGAAATATATCACCAGGCCGTACTGGCTTCTGGAAGAATCGCATTGGACCACACGAAATCCTGGCCTGATTGCAGTACACATACTTACTTTCCCTAAATGCTGAAAATAGCTCATTTGAATGCACATAATTCCAGTCTTGTACTACAAGATGAGAGATGCTACGAGATGAGTCCAGATGTCCTCTATCTTCAGGAGCCCTACACCATTTATGGCAAACTCCCTTTTGGGGCAGCATCTTGGGTCGCAACTGTGATCTGCAATAGAGCCTTTAGAGTCACGGTCCTGTCACAGCTGTCCGACGAGCACTGCAGTGCCATTGAGGTTCACTCCCCTTTGAGGCTGGTGCACATAATAAACATGTATTTTCAATATGGGGATCCGGTTGATCCCTACCTGGATCACCTCACACAAGTACTGCAGGCGCTGTGTGGTCGAAGGGTGGTTGTGGTGGCTGACCTGAACACGCACTCCCCCCTGTGGAACAGCTGCACCCGAGACGCGAAAGGAGACAAAGTCGAAGAGGCTATCAAGGCTCTCCAGTTGGTTGTTGCCAATAGACCAGGCAACCCGCCAACCTTTGTGGGACCAGGCGGAGAGGGAACCAATATTGATGCTACATTAATAACAGTAAACTTGGCAGACAAGATGACCGACTGGAGAGTTCATGATCGCATTACATCCAGTGACCACAACATGATCATTTCAAACTTCAACATGCCGAGGTCGGCTGGGATGCAGAGTGGGAGTGACAGCGGAATTTCAATAAAACAAACTGGGAACGCCTGGTGGTGGAGTGCAACGTGCCTGCATTGCCAGAGGGTGACTTCGACATAGACCGAGCAGCACAAGACCTTGCCGGTGCGGTGGTCCGAGCGATCGAAGCCGCTGTACCATTGAGAAGGAAGGCCGTTGCTGCTTACCCGTCGCCATGGTCCCAGGAACTCCGAGAGCTATGACAGTCTGTCAGAAGAACGAGGAGGCACTACCAGCATGCTGTGATCTGGAAAGAGCACCAGTACTGGCTTGCCCAGTACAGACAGGAGATACAACATTTTTCCCAGGTGTTGAAAGACACCCAGATTAGAAGTTGGGAGACTTTTGATAAAAATCAGTTGGCCACTGATCCCTGGGGCGTCCGCTACAAGCTCGTTCGGGAGAAAATACGTGCTCCATAGGTGTTATCGACCCTCAGGGATGGGGACCGGATGACCGAGTCCTGGAAAGAAACTGCCGGGGTCCTTCTCCAAACCCTACTCCCTGATGATGACGCTAACACTGACACTGAGGAACAGAAACAGATCAGAGAGAGGGACGCCCTGGAGTACATCGACAACACCCCCCTCTATCCCTTCTCAGAAGAGGAGGTGGCTAATCAGATAAGAGCCCTAAAGAAAGGGAAAGCTCCTGGGCCTGACGGTATCCCAGCAGAGGTAGTGCAATTCCTCACGCCTCATTTGGTCTCTCAAATGACTAGACTCGTCAACGAATGCCTGCACACTGGCAGGTTTCCAAGAATATGGAAAAAGGCCAGTGTGGTCGTGATAAAAAAGGGGGCTGATAAAGATCCGGCCCTGGCCAAGTCTTATCGCCCCATTTGTCTTCTGGACATCATGGGTAAGTTATTTGAGAGATTACTGGCTGACAGGCTGTCCGCACATCGTATGCTGTGTGGTGCGAGTAGTAGGCAATTCGTTTTCTGTCAGGGGCAGTCTGCATCTGACGCGATCACCCTGACGGCCAAAGTCTGCTCCTCCGCACTGTACAAATACGTCATGGGTATCATGGTTGACACCAGTGGCGCCTTTGACAACTGTGGTGGCCTTCGCTCTTCTCCTATCTCCGGGAGATAGAGTGTCTATGGTCGCTATATGGTTGTCTCAGGAGCTATTGTGCAGAAAGGGAGGTCTGGCTATCAGGAGAGTCAACAAAATGATCACCAAGGGGTGTCCCCAGGGCTCCGTCCTGGGGCCACTCTTCTGGGATCTGAACATGGAACCTCTCCTTGGAGAGCATGAAGAACATCCTGACGTGCTAGAGGTGGTAGCCTATGCAGACGACCTCTTTCTCATGGTCGGGGGCCGCAGTTGGGAAGACATCGAGCCCAAGATCGAGAGATCTCTGCAGGTGCTCACTGCATGATATAAGAAAACAAAATTACAGATTGCACCGCAGAATTCGATGTACCTATTGTTAAAGGGCCAACTGGCCAGAAACCCCACAGTTAGGATCAATGGAACACCTGTAATAAGATGAAAAGAAGCAAGATACCTCGGCATCATTATTGAAGAGCGTTGGAGTTTCACCGCCCACGTGGACGCGGTTGCTGAAAGATCGCTGATAGCCTTACACAGGTTGGCTGGGATCGGGCATCGGAGGTTTCACCTCCCTCCCGATCTCATACAGCTGTATCACAACAGTATACTGACGTCTATCGTGGGCTATGGATCTCCGGTATGGGCCCACAGGCTCACGAGGGTGACGCCTGCCCTGCCAGATATCCAAGAAAGGTTAAAGACGAAGCACTTCAAACCCTCCAGGGGGATGCTGCGCTTCCTCACTGGGCATGGACCCTATCTATGTCGGTTTAGGAGACAGGCTAGTCCAGCTCGTGCCTGTGGTGCCGAGGTAGGCACGCCTGAACATGTTATCTACGAATGTCCTGCGTTTGACGGCGTGGCTGTGTATCTAAAAAGGCTCTGCCCAACAACAACACTCATCAGGAACCGGGGCATGTTCCGTATACTAGACCAAATTGCCAATAACATCTCCAGTAAAGTGCTTCAGGACTTCGTTCAGAACCATTAACCAATCTTGACATATCACCCGATTGAGACAGCCACATCTACCATGCCGTCGGGGGATGGACTGGTCTCCAGAAATGGAAGAATCCTCCATCCCCTGGATTCAGGGGTTAGATGTGGCAGACACCGATTGTGACACTTAGACGTTAGTTGTAGGTTTTCTAATAAATTTCGTAGGTTAGAACACAATGGGGATAACTTTTTTTTTGGGGGGGGGGGGGGCTGTGGTGACAAAAGTAATTGGCCGCCCAGTGCCAGGGACACGCTCACTGGGCTTCACTCGGTGAGCTGGCCACCACAAGCAGGTTTATCTCGGTGGCACACCTGTACCACAGCAGTAGCATATTAGGAAACAGCACTCCACATCAACATACCAACCGACACCCAATAACAACCAACACCAGCAGGATGTCCAGTGGTTTGCTTAAGGAAATAGTTATGTTAAGTCACTAATTAGCCTGTAACAAAAACATTTGTATAATACTACAACCCACTTTTGTCTTAGGTAATGGGTTATCTTGTATGTTATTATAATAAAGAATTTTAAAAAAACGTCAATACATCTCTCAGACGGTCAATATTATTGTAAAGTACTGAGTATTGCCAAATAAATATTGACCGTGTCAGGGTCCCCTAAGAGAACGATGTTTCTTTATGTCAGATAAAACCACGTTCAGCACCCTGCTAAGTGGAAAACCCTTGTCTCTATTGATCAAATTGTCTGACAACCTAATATCAATGGACTTCTTGTAAACATTGTCCCAAAAACCGGGCGTACTGGCCACTATACGAGTCTCATCGAACGACATCCTATGTTTCTCATTTAAATGATGTTCCACCACTCCTGATTTTTCGTGCTGTAGGAGCCCGATGTGAAGGCGATGTTCTATACATCTGTCGCGAACTGTGTGGATCGACTTGCCAATGTGAGCTTTCCCACATTCGCATGGAATTCTGAACACATCCTGTTTTTAAGGCCCAAGTCGTCTTTAACGGATCTCAGAAGTGCCTTCATCTTGGGTGGTGGACGGAATACACTCTGGATGTTAACTTTCCTTAGGATTCTGCTAATCTTGTGAGATATGCCCCCTGCATAAGGAATAAAAGCGACAGATCTTTCCTCCCCTTCATGAACTTCCCAGGACGGTCCAAACTCCATAGCTCGAAGAATCTGCTTCTGGGAGTATCCATTCTCCTGAAACACAGACACCAAGTGTGAAAGTTCCTGTGGTAGACTATCTGCATCAGAAACTGCATAAGCTCTGCGTACTAGAGTCTTAAGGACGCCACTGGGTTGGTGTGGTGCATTACATTCAGGAATAGATCTGTATGCGTGGGTTTCTGGTGAATACTGTGTCCCAGAGTACCATCATATTTCTTGTACACCATGACATCCATGAACGGAAGTTTCAACCTCCATGGGGAATTTGATATTGGGATGGAGACTGTTGAAGTGGTCAAGAAATCGATTCAGAGAATCCCATACATTGTGCCACGCAAAGAAGGTGTCATCAACATATCTCTCAGCACATGACGACAAAGCTTGACCAACTGATCACCCAGTCTTTCACTAATCAGACACAGGGAATCTTCCAGTGGGACATGAGTGAATAGTGACGCTACATCGAAACTAATACAGTAAGTCCGAAGAATCAAGTCTCAATGTTTGCAGTGGAATAAAAGCCACAGATTTGGAGATATGATGTTCACACTTGCTGACAAAGGGGCTAAAAAAAGTCTGTAAATCTATCGGACCAAACTGCGTGGTCATCAGTCCGTAGCTTACCAACTACTTAAACCTAGGTAAACTAACCTAAGGACAACACACACACACACACCCATGCCCCAGGGAGGACTCGAACCTCCACGGCGAACAACCGCGCGCTCCGCAGCGAGATGCTTTAGACCGCTCGGCTACTCCACCGCGGCAAAGGGGCTAAGAACGGAAGTCGGATATTTCCACAGATTGTAGGTAGGTGCCTTTATATTAGTAATAATCGGGCATAAAGACATGCCATCCTTATGTATAGTCGTGTTCAAAATTATTCGAACGACCTGAATTGCATTTCGCCTGATTCGCGTTCAACCCAACTAACGTACCTGTGTTGCGGGTACTCTAATCACTACTCGGTACAGTCGTCTGACTATTGAAAACGGTTCCAACAAGTCACCACTAGAAAAACTGCTCTCTATCGCAATAACTCAAGATATAAAGTAATACCACGATACTACAAATATCAGGGAACACCTTATCACAGATAAGACTGTTCTTAAGGCTTGTAAGCTCTTTTTTTTTTTTTTTTTTTTTTTTTTTTTTTTTTTTTTTTTTTTTTTACAAGAAATGACATACCTGAAATGTTACCACTCTCATTATTATGTCAGATATGTAATGCACGTAGTATGTTCGTCGTATTCATGATTGCTTGTTCAAACTAACATACCGTACTTATTGTTTAACACAAAATGACATTAAAAATTTAAGTTACTCACAAGCAGCTAATTCAGAATATGTATGAACTTTAAATCTCAAATGACAGGACAAACTGTCTCGTCCAGCATATGGGTTCAAACCCAGGTCATGCAGACTAAGCAAAGATTTCGTGACTGATGGAAACTAACAGTCATTTCTGACTAAGCATACATAGAGTGATATACCTCGATTTTAGACAATATCATTTAGCAAATATCAACTTTTCATTACATAACCTAAACATTTTTAATAGACGGGAATTCCTATCCAGCATCTATTACCCTTTAACGAACTACAAGAGATGTTAAATATTGCTTCTTCAGAAGTAACTTACCTTACTTGAAATGCCATGAGGAAAGCTTTGTGTTGGACAGGGACTCGAACCCAGAACCAATTGGATTATTATCGAAACCCAATCAACTGTGACATATCGGATCTTTTAACCGAAATGACAAGACGAAACGCTGTAGTATTCTAGAGAAAACGAACGTTAAATATGGGTTTGTTACACCAGCAGCGACATGTGAGCATGTTTGAACTAGAAATAATATGACGAAGAGTTCAGTGCTGACTGGGAATCGAACCCCACACATATCGCTGATGACTACACACAATGAGACGTCAGCTACCGAGTTTTTCTCTACCAGCAGCTCGGAACTTACACTGATCTCGCAAATAGTTCTGTGTCTCACTGGTAGTCAAAAACGTCAGATATCGTTAGGGTTGACATCAAATGAAAATACATTGAAAATCAAAATTATTATTCACCAGCAGATAGGTGTTCTCATGCTAGAGCTCTTGATAGTACATAATAAAAACGTTAGTGCCAGGCCAGGATTCGAACCCATTCACACACAATATGTGGAGATGTTGAGGACTCTGCATTTTTGAACAAACAACAAATTGTAGTCGAGCTGCATTGTTAGGAAGAGATCAAATTCCACGTTATGGGCGGACTGAGTTGCATTCCCAGTCCAGAACGAATTTTATCGACATACAGAAGCTCAAATAAACGATGGAATAAGTATCCTGTAACGATACATAGCATTTGTCAATAGAAATAAATAACTGATATAAGGAAGATTACTGGGGAAAGAGTTACTACATGTCACCACTCCTGACTTTGTTGTGGTTCTCTACTTGGTAGAGAAGGAATATCATGTTTAATGTGAATTTCAGACCACATTGCCATTATATCTTGCATGTAAATCTGAGGCATAGAGTGTGTGTGATTTGTCCTTAGGTTAGTTAGCTTCGTTGAAGTACAGGGTGTCTCAGGAAAGCCGCCTGCCAGACGTTTGTGGCTCGCTGTGCTATGCTGTGCTGTGTTGGGTTCTGTTCTGTTCTGTTCGACTCCCGGCCGCCGCCACCGCATCCGCCGGCCACCGCAGCCACACATTCTATGTGGGTCTCTGTTGTGCCGCGGGCGCATACACTGAAGAGTTAAAAGGCTAGAAAACATTGCCGTCTGAGTAACCTAAGCTTACCTTTATTTACAGTAGATGTTCAAAGTGATGTCCCTCTACGGAAAGAGCGGCCTGACGTCTCTTGAACACATTTGAGAGCACTCGACGAATTTCGCTTGCCGAAATCTGGGAATGACTAGTCGAATCCTGTCTTCCAAATCTTCGAGTGTATGGGGATTGTTTGCAAACACCTTGTCTTTTAACATTCCCAAAAGATAAAAGTCACAGGGATTTAGATCTGAAGAACGAGGAGGCCAGTCAACGATCCTATCATCAAAAACACTTCGTATTGCTGCCATAGAAGCATTGGCAATGTGTGGTCTTGCACTGTCCTATATGAAATAACCGTACAACTTTTCGTTGGGTGAAAGTTCTTGAAAAAATTGATGCAGGATATTGTTCACATACCTGTCAGAATGTATTGTGTCGTGAAAAAAGATTGGCCCAGTTATTCGCTTCACACTAATTTCACACCACACTCATGGAGATGTAACTCATGTGCATTTTCTGAGCTCGAACGTCGATTGTTCTGCGAATTTACGTAGCCTGACAAATGCAGCCATGCTTCATCAGAGAAATAAAGCATCTCAGGACAACTTCCCCATCGTGCACAGACTGTACAACCAGGTGCAGTAATGACGTCGAGCAGCAGTATCTGAGTTTGTGAGTTGATGCACTACCATTATTTTGTACGGCTTCAAATTCAGTTTGTGTACTGCTCTGTGAACAGATGCTCTTGACACACCCGTCTGAAGTGCCAAATGCTGAAGAGATTTTCTCGGGCTTTTATCCAAGGCCTCCCCTATGTCGTCTAATTCATTTTCGGTTCGAACAATACCTCCTCTAGGCGTTCGTTCGTCTAACACTGTCTTTTGAAATTTCTTCATTAATCTGCGTATCATGGATTCATTGGGAACATGCACACTGGGAAATTCCCATATGAATTCTAGCTCACATTTCTACTACAATTCTGTTTTTGCCTAGTTCAGCACAAGAAACACTCGTTGATCTTTCGTGTATACCATACTGAAAGGAAACTCGACAGCAAACTGAAAACAAAACACCCGAACACTGTGTCACGCACTACAGAACAGATCACAAGAGTGCTCTGACTCGGCGCTGTTGCCAAGTTTCCCAGAACAGGCATAGCGACGACCGGCAGGCGGAGCGGCAGCAGCCAGCAGCTCCCAGGCGTCTTTCGAGAGACACCCTGTAGTTTGAAGCTAGGGACTAATAACCAAGGCCCGGATTTTAATTTCCTAAAAAACAGTGAAATATGCAACCATTTATGACCTAAAACTTATATAAATATGACCTTAAAAAAGTAAAATATGACTTAATAGAAGTTTATTTCAAGCGTTCTTGTTTCTTTATTTTATTTCTCATAAAATAATACAAAATTCCCTTCTCAAAATATTGTAAGTATAGTTCTTTCTTTCTGTAGGGTCTGAAACTACTTACCACCTACTTTTTAAACGTCAGAATCTTTTATTTTCTAAACACAAAGTTCAGTGAACAGGAGATCATCTATCGAAACAGTAAAACAATATTTTTATTTCTGCACACAAATTATTTAAAACACTTTATGTTATTTAATGTTGTTGTGGTCTTGAGTCCGTAGACTGGTTTGATGCAGCTCTCCACGCTACCCTATCCTGTGCAAGTCTCTTCATCTGAGAATATGTTCAACAACCTACATCCTTTTGAATCTGCTTACTGTATTCGTCCCTCGGTCTCCCTCTACGATTTTTACCCCGCACACTTCCTTCTAATGCTAAGTTGACAAATCCTTGATGTCTCAGAATGTGTCCAACCAGTCTATTCCTTCTCTTAGTCAGGATATGGCAGAAACTCCTCCCCGATTCGGTTAAGCACCTCCTCATTAGTTACCTGATCTACCCCTCTAATTTTCATCATTCGTCTGTAACACCGCATTTCAAAAGCTTCTCTCATCTCTTCATCTGATCTCCTTATCGTCCACGTTTCACTCCCATACAATGCTACACTCCACACAAATGCTTTCAGAAAGGACTTTCTAACATTTAAATTAATATTCGTTGTTAAAAAGTTTCGTTTCTTTAGAAACTCTTTTCTCCCCATAGCCATTCTGCATTATATATCTTCTTTACTTCGGCCATCAGAAGTAATTTTGCTACCCAAATAACAAAATTCATCTACTACTTTTATTGTCTCATTGCCTAATCTAATTCCTTCAGCATCGCCTGATTTGCTGACATTGCATTCCATTACCTTCGTTTTACTCTTGTTAATGTTCATCTTATGTCTTCCTTTCAAGACACTGTCCATTCCATTCAATTGCTCTTCCAGATCTTTTGCGGTCTCTGATAGAATTACTATGTCATCAGCAAACCACAATATTTTTATTTCTTCTCCCTGCACTTTAATGCCATCTCCAATTGTCTCCTTCCATTCCTTCACTGCCTGCTCAATGTACAGATTGAACAACATCGGGGAAAGGCTACAACCCTATCTTACTCCCTTCCCAACCTCTGCGTCCCTTTCTTGCCCTTCGACTCTAATAACCGTTGTCTGGTTTTTGTATAGGTTTAATAAAACTCTTCGCTCCCTCTATTTTACCCCTGATACCTTCAGAATTTGGAATAGTGTATTCCAGTCGACATTGTCAAAAGCTTTCTCCAAATCTACAAACGCTAAAAACGTATGTTTGCTTTTCCTTAGCCTATCTTCTAAGATAAGTCGTAATGTGACTATAGCGACCCGTGTACCTACATTTTCCTAAATCCAAACTGACCTTCCCCGAGGTTGGATTCCACAAGTTTTTCCATTCGCCTGTAAACAATTGATGTTAGTATTTTGCAACCATGACTTATTAAACTGATAGTTATGTAATTTTTCACATTTGTCTGCACCTGCTTTCTTTGGAATTGGAATTACGATAGTCTTCTTGAAGTCGGAGGGTATTTCCCCTGTCTCATACATCTTACATACCAGGTGATACAATTTTTTCATGACTGGCTCTCCTAACGATATCAGCAGTTCAGACTGAATATCATCTACTCCAGGGGCCTTGTTTCGACTCAAGTCCTTCAGCGCTCTGTCAAATTCTTCTCGCAGTATCATATCTCCTGTCTCATCTTCCTCCATTTCGTCTTTCATTTCTAGAATACTGCCTTCAAGTTTATTTCCTTTGTATAGGTCCTCTATATATTCCTTCCATATTTCCCCTTTTTACTTAGTACTGGTTTTCTGTCAGAGTACTTGATATTCATACACAGCTGCTTTTCTTGTTTCCAAATATCTCTTCTATTTTTCTAATTATGCATTCTTCTACGGTTCTGCATTTGTCCAAAGCCACTCCTGCTTAGCCAGTCTGCACTTCATGTCAATCTCATTTTTCAGACGTTTGTACTGCCTTTTTCCTGTTTCACTTGCTGAATTTTTATATTTTCTCCTCTCATCAATTAAGTCCAGTATATCCTGCGTTATCCAGGGATTTCTATTAGGCCTTGCCCTTCTGCCTATATGATCCTCTGCTGCCTTCACTACCCTATCTGTCAGAGCTACCGATTTTTCTTCTACTGTATTACTTTCCCCCGTTTCAGCCAATCCTTGCCTAATGCTCCCTCTGAAACTGTCAACCACCTCTGGTTCCTTCAATTTGTCCAGGTTCCATCTCCTAACTTTTCTACCTTTCTGCAGTCTCTTAAGTTTTAATCTGCAGTTCATAACCAATACGTTATAGTCAGAATCTATTATTATTTAATACCGTCTGTTGATCTTCAGTATCTGCAAAGTTGCACTGGATCACAAGGTGCATTTTCAGGTTTTCCATTGTCAAAGATCTACGGTTGTCGCTGAGGATAGTTCTGTACCTGGAAAAGCTCCTCTCCACTTCACAAGACGTCACTGGAGCGTAT
The DNA here is from genome assembly GCA_026315105.1 of Locusta migratoria. Taxonomy (NCBI): domain Eukaryota; kingdom Metazoa; phylum Arthropoda; class Insecta; order Orthoptera; family Acrididae; genus Locusta; species Locusta migratoria. The sequence goes on from CM048753.1 coordinate 124,759,617, forward strand.
TTGAAGGCAGCCAGGCCACTACAGGTCAGCTTTGCTTCACTATCTTCAAATGTTGCGGCATCCCCAGAAAGACTGTCACTACTTTTACAGATTGTAGAATATCCAGGATTCCGTTGTAGAACGCTTTGCAGTTTGTTTTTCACTTTGGCAGCCACATGACCACGGGCTCGATCCAACTCACTCTGAACAAAACTCAGGGCCTCACATCACTGAGTGCCAACAGCTTCCAGTCGTTTGATGGCTTTTGATATCACTGAAAAATTGGCGTTGATGTATGCCAAGTTTCCAGACACTGTATCTGTAAATACGTCTTTCACAGTTTTGATAGCACTTGATTCATCGCTATCAATCTCACAGAAGATTGTCTTTACTTGGATGTAATTGGTGCAGTAATAGTCAGCAGCATTAAGCCAAGAACCCCATCGTGTAAGAACAGGGTCAGGTGGGAGGGGTATTGAAGGTGCCTGTTCCTTGAATTTCTGCACCCGTAGCGGAGCTTTGATATAGATATTCTTGCCACAGGAAATTAATTTGTCCACGTCGGGGTAATCTGATCGTTCCTCTCCAGCAACTCTGTGCAGGGCAAGTGACGTACACCATACTGGGGTAGAGAATCTCAAGTCCTTTGGCTGCTTTAGCCACATATGAAGCAGCATCTGTTATAAGTAGGGTTGCCAGATCTCCGGGCGCCGCCCGGAGTGCCCGGGTTTGGAATGAATTCTCCGGGTCTACGGGACAATCACTCTCATCTCCGGGATTGAATGTAACCTTCATCTTAACTTTTTTTTTACGGAGCTTTTTAAGTACTATGCTCATATAGCGACGACCTACATCGAACTTAACGTAACTTAAACTAAGGACGAACACAACTTCCATGCCCTAGGGGGGGATTCGAACCTCTGGCGGGAGCAGCCTCGCGTACCGCGGCAAGACGCCTCAGTGCGCTCGGCCATTCCCGGCCGGCTCCTCTCTATTAATTATGAATAACTTTATATAAATGTCAATTTCTTACTGCAACAAAACGCTACTTTTGTATTCTTCCTCTGAAAACTTTTCATTGTTGCGTCGGTAGTAATCGTTAGCGCATTATTAAGCAAACACTGTTGCGGCAACGTGTCAACTGGCGACGTCTGTTATTTGTGTTCGTTCTTTCATTGTTTGTTATCAGTTTACCGTCAATTTTTGGAATACTCGGATCACGTGTGAAGAGACAAGCTTACATTAACTCAGATTAGTGAGTAATAACAGTGAAATGAAGAGACGATATATAAGTTCGTTCCGTGAAGAAAATTATAAAGAGTGGCTACAAAAAGTCGATACTGATGAGTGTATGTCTAAGTGCAGAATATGCAATATCTCATTTACTGTTAAGTACGACGGAGTGAAAGCTGTGAATAAACATTTACAATCAGAAAGACACAAAGCGAATATTACCACACAAAAGAAGAATCAGTCGCTTCTTAAATTCTTGCCGAAACAATTTTCTGCAGAAGACGACAAAGTTACGCACCGGAATTAACTTTGGTGGTGTTTCACACCATGGTAAGTCAATCTTACAATTCTCAATATTGTGGTAATAAGCTATATCCTTGTGTTTTTAGAGATTCCTCAGTGGCAACGAAAGCAAGATGCGGCCGAACAAAAAGCGAGGCATTAGTAAAAAATGTGCTTCTGCCTTATGCTAAAGAGAAGCTACTAAGCGAATTAAAGACCGTTTTCATTAGGTTTTTTTTTTTTTTTTTTTTTTTTTTTTTTTTTTTTTTTTTTTTTAACAATTCGCGTGTAATCCTGGTTGCGGGGGGAGTTGGTCGCAGTTGGGGGGGGGTGAGTCATTGGCCAAGGGGGAGGGGGGCACGTCTGGTCTCCAGGCTTGCCTCGAGTTCAATCTGGCAACCCTAGTTATAAGCAGCACAACGTTGTCTCTTTTCACACCATCCGGCGACAGTAGCTTCAGAGAGTTGTCAGACAAAATAGCAATCGTCGAATTGTTTACTCTATCGAGAGCTTCACACGTTAGTAGGAAAATATCCCCAGGCACATCAACTTTTAGAACACCAACAACAACATTTGCAATATACCGCCCACTAACATCCGTAGTTTCATCTATCGACAGCCAGATCTTTTGCTCAGCAACAGTAATTCGTATTTTGTTGAGCTCATAATTGTAGCATACCGATAAATAGTTCTTTCTGAGTGTAGATTCATCTGGAACTGGATGTGTTGTGTACTTCTCCAAGAACTGTCTGAATCATGAATTCTTCAGCTTTTTCAATGAGATGTTGCAGGACACCATCATCTCACACAAGTCCTCTCAGAATGATTGCACGGTTGAAGATTGACCTGTCTGTTCAAATAACAACATTTGCCTGCTGTTATTTTCATCACTTCGTTTCACACAGTTGCTGTGTTGTTGCACATTAAAGCGCTTTTCTGCACTAACTGTAACTTCACACATTTTACAAAACAGTATTTTCCCATCAGTAGTAAAGAATTTCTCTCCAAATTCTCGAACAAATCCTCGCAACTTCACGCTGTCCGAGCACTTTGCTTTGGGCACGATGAACAAGGCACAGGCTGTATTCCGACAGGTCACTGTGGACACCTGCGCGACTGCGATAATTAGTTCGACAGAAGCCGCCCTTGTGGCTCTGAGAGCGCATTGTCGACTCTGAGCAACAGTGTTTTATGTTCGTGAAACGACTGTTGTGCTACACTGCTTTTCTACTACAGTCCCGAGAAATAAAGCTCTGTACCTAATTTATCTGTTTATGTTTCATAATATCACGTTAAATATTGTCTCATGAGCAACATATTCATTTTCTTATTCCTGTATTCCGAAAGATACGAGAGAAACAGTATATGCATTTTGGCAAAATTTGGCAGAAATATGACCTGTTATAATAAAAGTTAGCCGCAATATCACCTATTACTAAAATATGTTGAAATATGACTTTAGATGCACAATCAAAATACATTTTTTCTACACTAAAATGCCTAGATTTGTGTATAAATTGTTCTAAAATTCACCCTGAAGTTCAGAAAAAAATATGACTTGTCATTAAAATCCGGGTCCTGCTAATAACTAAGCAGTTAAGTCCCATAGATTTACAAACATTTGAATTTGAATAGGACGCATATGCTGTAAACAAACATATTCAGTTTTTCATAGTTGACGTTCATGTTTGAATTCTAGAAGAATTTACAATGTTCTGCCTGCCATAGCTAGTACAACGAAAGGAACCACAAAGTTTTTCAATATAATTAATTGCGCAGGTCACTAAATCTGAGCTTGTCAAAAATTAGCTATATTTGTAACATTCCTGAACAGATGGGTTCGTCTGAGACAGGGTAGTTACATTTATTCTGTTTTGACACTCTTTATTGTTTTCTTTTGGTGTGTAATCTTAGTTTACATTTCTGGTTTACTTTTTGATTTGATTACAATTCTTATTATACTTATTACTTATTTTACTTATTCGGTAATGTTGGCATCAATCTTCTTCCAGAATGAAACTTTCACTCTGCAGCGGAGTGTGCGCTGATATGAAACTTGCTGGCAGATTAAAATTGTGTGCCAGAACCGGGACTCGAACCTGGAACCTTTGGCTTTCGCGGGCAAGCGCTCTACCGACTGAGCTATCCAGACACGACTCACGATGCCGCCCCACAACTTCTCGAGAGGGGCGCCATCGTGAGTCGTGTCGGGATAGCTCAGTCGGTAGAGCGCTTGCCCCCGAAAGGCAAAGCTTCCATGTTCGAGTCCCAGTTCTGATACACAATTTTAATCTGCCAGCAAGTTTCATCAATCTTCTTGTTCAAATGTTTGTATAGCTTAACTACGGGGTCAGCAGTCCCTAAACTTACAAACTACTTATGAACTAGCTAACACTAAGGACGGCACAAATATCCACGCCCGAGGGGGGATTCGAACCCCCGACCGTAGTGGCCGTGCAGACTGTGATTGACGCGCCGCAGAACGCTCGGCCACCTCGGCCGGCCAATCTTCTTGTTCTGGGTCAATTAGGTGTTGGCGTATGTTGTGTTCTTGTATGGTTTCATGGAACTGGAAGTGTACTGGGTGCTCTAATTCTATTGCTTGGGCAACTGCTGCTGGTGGGTAAGGATATTCGTAGTGTGGACATGCTATTGTGATTGGTGGTTGTCTCAGTTGTGGGTTTGTCGTTGTTTCAGCTTGGAGTCTCGCTATGCCTACATTTGCAGTTAACTTGATAAGTCTTTTTTCTAGTGGTTGTATTTGTGTAAGTTGATAGAGGTCTCCCTACTGGTGCTTGGGTTGGTTCTTGCTGCTATTCTCAACATTCTCCTTACCGTGCTGAAAATTTTAGGGCATGTGTTTTTGCCGTTATCCGTATTGGAGCTCCATACTCCATAACGCAGTGGCGTAACTACGGGGGGGGGGGGGGGGGGTGAGGGGGATAGAATCCCCCCCAGAACCCCCCCAAAAAAAAAAAAAAAATCGTATAACAGCAATCTGGTAAAGATAAAGATTGGAAACTTGGGGTGTTTTACCATAATCTTTCATTGGATGGGAGTGAATTAGTTTCTTCAGCGGGTGTGGTAGATGGTAGTCTGTCTGGAAACTGACTAAAATTTTGCTCGTCAAGCAGGTCTATCCCCCCCCCCCCCCCAAAGCCAAGTCCTAGTTACACCACTGCCATAACGGGTCGTATGTAGCTGCAGTAGGTATTATTAATGATTCTGTTGGTGCTCCATTGAACGTGGCTTTGGTTTTCAGCAGTGATAGTCTTTTCCTTACTCTCATTATTAGTTTAGAGATTGCTTGCCTGTAAGAGTTGAGTCAAATGTTAGACCTAGGTACTTAGCTTTCTACTGTGGTTTTATTTGTTTTCCCCATAGTACTATTTGTAGATCTTCTGTCTTTTGTGGCTTGTATTGTGTTAAGTTTTTGTGTTGTAATATTATTAACTGGCTGTTGCTGACATTAGGACGTATCATCCACTGGTTTAAAGCCAACTCATTGTCATTAAACTTTGAAAAGACTCACTACATGCAGTTCAGAACATGTAAGAGATTTCCCGCCAGCATATGCATTAAGTATGAAGAAGAGCAGATAGAAGAGGTTGACAGTATTAAATTCCTGGGATCACAGCTTGATAATAAATTTAGTTGGGAGGAGCACACCACAGAACTGCAGTAACGACTCAACAAATCTGTATTTTCAGTACGAGTGGTATCAGACATAGGAGACATAAAAATAACAAAGCTTGCATACTTTCGTTACTTTCATTCCCTAATGTCATATTGTACAATATTTTGGGGTAACTCTTCAAGTCAGTCAAAAGTCTTCAGAGTCCAAAAACGTGTAATACGTATTATTTGTGGAGTAAATTCACGGACGTCTTGTAGAAGCCTCTTCAAATAACTGGGTATATTAACTACTGCCTCTCAGTATATTTATTCCTTAATCAAATTTGTCATAAATAATATATCCCTTTTCCCAACAAACAGCTCAGTTCATACATACAATACTAGAAATAAAAATGATCTACACAAGGACTTAAAAGCACTTACTTTAGTTCAAAAAGGGGTCCACTACTCAGGAACACACATTTTCAATAATTTACCATCAAGTATAAAAAATTTAGCTACAAATAAAGATCAGTTTAAGAGGAACCTAAAAGACTTTCTAGTGGCCAACTCCTTCTACTCCATTAGTGAATTTCTAAATTGTACCAAATGATGCATGTACTCATACTATATTAGTATTATTATATTATCAGCCAAAAAAAAACCTTAAAAATTTATGTATCTGTATTTATAAGTGTATGTATCTGTATTTATATTATTAGTATTATCTATTACTCAACTTGTAAATTTTGTTTCTTGACATGTTCCACATCCATGAGGACCCCCTCACACGGATCTACGGAACGAGTAACGAATCTAATCTAATCTAAAGCCAACCGCACGGTTCCAGGATATGGATATCCTGCGTCGTTAGTCATTGAAGGCTGTCTGCTGTGGGCGCGGGCACCAGTAAGCAGTGTCATCCGCATATAATCCTAAATCTTCATTCCATTCCGTGAGTAACGGGATATCTACCGTGTACATGACATTGTGCTACTCCTGCTTTGGGGAAGAAGGGTGTTGATCTGCCTTCGTTGACATGTACCACAGTTGGTCTATCATCTATGCTGGCTGCTATGAGCCTGACTAGCTGGTTTGGAAAGGCCGTCTACAGCATCTTGTAATAAAGTCCAGAATGCCATACTTTATCGATTGCCCATTCTATATCTATCATGAGTGCTGGGGCGCAGTGTCCAAAGTTTATGCCTGCTCGCCAGTTGCAGTTACGGTCGAATGTGCTTTCCAGAATCCTGCTTGGTGAGGTGGAATCTAGGGTTCCCACATGTTCATCACCAAAAAAGAGGACAGTTCATATAAAAAGAGGACACTTTATCTTTAACATAATGTAATTAACAACTTTATTAATGAACCACGTATACTATTACAAACTTAAACAGTAACCCTTGTGTTTTGTTGGGAAACGAAATATTATGAACCTTGTCAATTCATTCCTCATCACTACTCTCAATTGTCTCATTTTTGTCTTATCAACTTTTGAACAAACTATATTTTGTGGACGACAAAATCTCTCTCAGAAAAAGTTTTTTTTTTTTTTTAACAAGGCATTTCAAATGTTTGAAATTATACTGTACACATACAGTATAATTATATTTTAAATCTATTCCTATCCTTTGTCCACTGTGTGTTCACAAGAGAAAACACAGGTTCTGTGTCGGCATTACGACTAGTCATAGAAAAAAAAAAAAAAGTCTTACAATTTTCAGTACTTCAGAATGACTAACAACACTAGATGACTGATGTAAATATGCACACCACACTTCAGCTGCTGGTATGTTCTGTTTCCTTTGATAATCTTTAAAAAAAATTATAAAATTACAAAGCTGATCGGAGCACGATGTATCGTTAGTTCTTACATTCGTTTGATCATTCTCTTGAATGATTTGTATTTCTCCAGGAGCACATATTTAACACTGACATTCTCTTCGATATTACGTTATATTTAAGTTCGTAATTTATTTTGAAGCAATACGCTACCTACGATCTCGGACACACAATACAGCTTTAGCCTAAACCACAAAGTCAACGCCATAGAACGTAATGCAGAAGACAGAATGCACTGGTTGAATACAGGATAGACAACCGGGTTCCTTCGCAGAGAAGATACGAATCGTTTGCAACTGTCAGACCCATGCAGAGTGCGAAATTATGAACGGCGATTTCACTGTGTATGCGCGTAATAGTTGCGAACAGTTTGGAACTGCAGTGCGAATGAACATGTTGTCGCCAATGACACAAAAATAATTTTTTTTTTTCTCGGAACCCAAAAAAGAGGACATTTTGTGGAATTTTATAAATTACGGCCGGACACATTTTCTTGCCTCAAAAAGAGGACATGTCCGGGAAAAAGAGGACGTAGGTAACCCTAGGTGGAATCAGTTTCTTTATATTGATGAATTTTTGTAATCTGGTCAGTAATATTGTATCGAATGTCTACCCTACTACTGATAGTAGTGTTATTGGGTAATATCACTTTGGATCATGTGGAAGTTTACTGGGTTTTAGTATGAGTATGTCTCTATCCGTTTTCCATTGCTTAGGCATTTCCTGCTGCTTTAGGACTGCATTGTATAGCATTCGTAGCGAGCTGATTAATTCTTTTGGCGCTATTCTTGAGGACGGTTCTTGTGATGCTGTCGAAGTCTGGAGCGTTGTTCTCGCCATTGCTTATGACAGGCTCAATCTCTTGTGCTGTGATGTCAGACAGTAGGCGCGATTGGTTTTCATCTAGCTGCCAGTCTCTATTCATTAGCTCTCCTAGTTCTTCGCTAACCTTTAGTTCGTGGGCTATGTCGAATTTGTCGTCTTCTGGGTATTGCTGAATTTTATTCAAGAAGGTTTTGGAATATTTCGACTTTTTTACTATCGTCAGCTGTTATGTCGCCTTCATGTAGTAGTGTAGGATTGTCGTAGGTGGCGTTAGGGCTGATTTTTCTTAGAGTCTGCTAAAACACTGTGGGCTCCAATGGTCCACTTTTGGCTACGGAATTCTTTTAACTGGTTTCTAACGAAAGTATTTAGCCAAATAACATGATTTCCAGTCCATGCTGTAAAGCAATCATTGAGAATAAATATTCCTTCAGTAAAAAACCGTGTGGATTGCAAATTGTTTCTTTACTTATTTAATGACGCGTTTCGCCCTTTAGCAGGGCATCTTCAGATTATAATGCGCTGTCTGTGGTGTGACATCGTAAGTTGTTTTGTGGTGTTTCTATGTTTTTGGAATTTTGGATTTCCTTGTAGCCCTGAATAGAAGCGGTGGTTTCTGATGCCACAAGATAAGCCCATGTTTACAATTGCGCTCACGGGCGTGGTGTGCTGCTCCGCCGACTTGTACACAATCTGTACATGGGCTACAAGGAAATTCAAAATTCCAAAACATAGAAGCACCGCAAAACAACTTACTGTGTCACACCACAGAGAGCGCATTATAATCTGAAGATGCCCTACTAAAGGGCGAAACGCGTCATTAAATAAGTAAAGAAACAATTTGCAATCAACACGGTTTTTACTGAAAGAAAGTATTTAGCCTGTTCCACTTAGTTTTGTAGATCCACTGGTGTTTTTTTCCTTTATTTTAATTTCAATTCCCCTAAATAGGGGCTCACTGTTGTATGGTATTCGATTTACACAGACTACGGTACCATAAATGTTTCAGGGTACCGGTATAAAGTTCTCTCTCATGAATATTTAAGAGACACTGATGGCTATGGCAATGTTATTAACAAGACAAGAGTAAGTAATAAATGTGCTTCAAGAGATCTTACTCAATTTTTAATTTTTTGCGATAGTTCTAATTATAAAATTGATTAAAGTAATTTTCGGTCGTGTGATGTTGCTTAGTTCTAGCGGAAGATAGCAGCTCGAACTCTGCCGTGTAGAACAGCACCACAGTCTAAATAGACTGTGACAGCACCTTGTCGCGCTGCCATCTGCTGGCGACGTTAAACAACCGTCCGCTAGTTCTGCGGCGCGCCAATAGAGAGCAGCACGAGGCGCGAGGCGTCAATTGTTTTTATAGACTGCTGCTGCGTCTGCCTCGTGCTGCAGAGGCACAACGGCGGTTCGATTTACCGCGCACTTGACATTCTTCAAATCAGTGGCCGATTAAACAAATTTTATGGGGGGTGGGGCGGTCGCCTCGAAATGAGTCCCCCCCCCCCAATAAAAAAGTCTTTAAAATGTACCATTTCAAGCTTTTTGAGACTTAAAAAAACATGAAAGACGTGGAAGAGACGTGCTTTTCTTCGTGGTTACCGACGTCTAGAATTTCTTCAAACGTCTGGCCAACAAAGTCTTCACATAGGTATTTACATGTACATAATTGTTAACAGGAAAGCAGCAAGTTACATACGCGTTTTGTAAACTCAAATACGTTAGTTTAAAACGTCAGTAAAGCCGTAAATAAATCCATAGTTTTTACGTTTTCAATTTGTAACACAGGACCTCCGGTTAACTAGACCAGTGCGCCAACTGTCTGTTTGATCTTCTTTAACTCGTGAACTTCTGCACGTATTTTTTAAATTCTTCGTTACATTTCTGGGACCAGCTTAGGCTATATTTCTTCCAATACAATTACTGAAAATATAAATAACGACACTAAAGTAGAATGGTTTACCGCCAGCGCACTTTCTTAAGGTAGGTTGGCTAAATTATAAGAATTACGCCAAAGTAAATTTTACGTAATTGTAGAACTCAAAAAGATCTGAACAAGCAGTCCGCGAGAGCATATGTCTAACTTTTACTATTGAACGACAGTTACCATTTTTCCTTTTTGAAGCGCCTACCAGTTGTGGTTTTAGGAGAGCTGTAAAAGATAAATATACGTTCTCGCAGATATTTTTTTAAAAATCTAGATCTTGCTCAGATATTTAATTCTGTACTGCGTAATTTTATGTAGAACGTAAGCTTCACGCAGCGTACCACAAAAACACAACACTGGCGTCAAATTTTTGGCCGTCTTGTTTGACTATAATCGACAACGCGTCTTCTGTTTGTTACCTAAAGTAGCAAAATAAATACTAAAACACAGCCAGACATTCATCTGTTATTTAAAAATATTCCTGTCAGTCGCATAAGTGGTTCCAAATTTGTGAAAATTAGTAGTGATGGAATAAAGCTTCACGTCAGACATCACATCTGACACAGAGCTTTACGCCATAGCTTAGTAGATCTGGAAGTCCTCAAAGACTGGGGTTACCAGATGTCAGCGTTCAAAAAAGAGGACATTTCTAGAGTTATACAAAAATGAGCATAAGATTATAATTTGAAATTTTTAGAAGCTCACTTACCTTGTAATTTTACATATGTAATGCCTTTATCTGGCCACCTCGTAACCTGTATTACACGCTAATTACAACCCTAATTATTACAAATTATCTGAAATCGTAAGTTGAGCTCGACTCACGGACGACATCAGAAGATGATAATCTGGAATAAAAAATATTACATAGTTGGAAAAAAAAGCTAAATTCTATAGAGTTTGCATTTACGCACTTTTTAAATGACGCAGTTGTATAACTTACAAAAGAGGACAGTTTCCAATTTTGCTACAAATCCGCCTGGACCCCTTTTCAGGGGTCCGGGTAAAAGAGGACGTCTGGTAACCCTATCAAAGACCCTTCTGTTTGTGAATTTCTAGTTAGCTGACTGAAATAAGGGAGCTTTTTTAGAAAATTGCAATGAAGCTCATCTAAACGATGGTAATAACTGCTGTCTTGTAGCGGGACCATTTAACAGATTCGAAGGTACGTTTACCATTATAAAAATATATATATGCTGCATATAAAAAAGATACACTTGTGCTTATTTCCATTTGCACTGATATTTCTGGTCATACTGCACCAAAGTATCTTACATGTTAAGAAGTCAAAATTATCACTCAGTGAAACATTGCATCTCAATTGTTTTTAGTAATTTTTTCTACTTGTTGGTATCCCTGTATGGTTATTGTGATAAAATACATGTAATGGTGGACAGTATGGTTGACATTCTTGTTTCCATACGTTATTATTGGTTTTCGGTGGTCAGATGTTACAATTAACGTCTCTTTGTAAGTTTAATATTTTCGATACAACATACAGCTAAAAGAAGCAGGGGCGCCGACTCCGTGGCTGCTCCGGGGCTCGTGCACCCCCAAGAATTGTTTGGGGGTGCTGAGCACCCACATAAAGCTGAGGTGGAAAATAAAATTGTAGAAATTGAAAAAAAAATCGGCAAAAATCAAAACCTACGTTAAGACTCAAGAGGCAATGCAGAACGTGACCATAGCGAGAGACGATATTTCATACGTGAAAGAAATGATCAGTTTTGTACGCGGGTCCCGAAGCGAGTAGTAATGAGGGTCCGTGTTTTAGCCACTACGCTAGCTTTATTCACCCTGAAGCACGTCGGTCCTTTTGACCTTTCAGGTGTACGTATTTATGAACTTTCAATTGTGTTCTTTAAGGAATTTACCTTGAAGATTCTGATGCTGATGCTAAAGTTAATCGTTTTTTCATTTATCTTTGTCACTTCCCTTATTATTAAAATTATAGATTCAGTTGAAATCTGTAATGCTTTTCTCTCAGGCTTATAAAACCTTGGACTATATTAATACTTTCACAGATGTCATGAAGTTATCTCGAAGTGCTGAAAGTTTCGATGAAGTATACAGCTCTTGCTTGGAACTGACCAAAAAAAATTGATATCGGACTTCAAAATCTCAAAATACGTCAAAGATTTCTTTAAACCTTGGTGACGGTGTTCTACCAAACGCTTTTGTCAGAGACAATAGCTTCGCACAAAAAGTGTTAGATTAGTGTACAGTGGACAATTATTTCATTGGTCGTGTAGAAGTTTTGGGGTGTTCCTTATATCGAAATACCCACTTCGGCCAATTAGATCGCTTTATTGTAGTGTCCTAACTGAGTAACTGATATATTGTAATTAGGCCTGAAGATCACACATTGAATGATTTAGCATGGAGCATGAAATTTAAACGTATCCTGATGGGTAAATTGCCATGACAGTGACAAACTGATGAAGCAAGAATCCAGTTCTGTTTCTTTGTAAATTTGCTGCCACCTACCATGAGTTGTATCTTCTCGTTTGTTAATTGTACAACTTTATAGATTAACATAGCAATCGTAATGTACCGTATTTATGTCTATCGGCAATATAAAAAAAAAAAAAAATAAAAATAAAAATAAAAAAAAAAACAAAAAACAACAACAACAACAACAACTCTGCAGGGTCTGCCGTCTACAACTTGGAACGCAAGCGCAATACCAGTCGTTTGCTATTTTAAGACTGACGGACGGAAGCAACAGTCCCTCGTAATAATACATTGTTGAGACTTCATATTCAAATGTCACCATCCGATGTATTCTGAAAAACGGTTAATCTGCCTGCTGATCTCAAACGAGACCGACCACTGACAATTTTATCATCAGAATGCCCGCTCCCCCAGCTAAAAATAACTTCCGAGGCAGAGGTACTTCCCGTAGACGTCATTGATACCAAGTTTAACAGTTCGTAAAAACACAAGGAAAGGTAAGGCTATTCTTTGCAATGACGTACAATTGCCACGAAAAGACTCCTTAAAACAAGTAGGGGAGAGTAGTACACAGTGAAACAAAAATTACCCTTTTGATTGTTTCGTATAAAATACTTCTCACAAAACATTTTTTTTTATGTATTTACTTGAAAGAACAATACTTTGTCAAAAAATAATAATTTTACTAGTAATTACTAAGTGAAATAACAACTTTAAACAACCTCCGTGTGTAGTACACAGTGAAACAGCTGCCATTTTTTTTATATTTGTTACTTGCTGACTGACTTATAAAATATAAATATCTTCGTTAAATACATGTACAGACGTTAACACATACTAAATTTTGTTCAGTGAACATTAAGTCTACCAAAATTGATTGGAAAACGAATGTACCAGTGGTTGGAGAGTCTCTTAGTAGCTATAGGCAACACAGGTGGCAAAATCATTGCAATTTCCTTTTATGTGAAACATAGACTGCAACTGGGAATACAAAACCAGCAATTTTTTAATTTAATTTTTCGATTTTATTTATTTATTTTTCTGCTTTTCTTAAGGTATGAGACTTGATACTCAATACCACAAATTACTGACTTCAATACTTAAGCTACAAAATATACATTGTTTTGCAATTTCACCGAAATGTAGTCACCAATCATAATGTTCCACTTCAACTTAAAAAGATCTAATGATACATTCAGATAATAAAAAAATAAAAGTGTAAATAAAAAATTCCTTAAAATATTGATTGTCGTGTATAGACAACATTTACTAAACTGACACGTTGCACATCATTTTGAAATGTCGTTTATATGATCTATGGAAAAAGTATTAATCTAATCTTATCTCTGTTTCACTGGATGGCCTTCACCTTTGTCACTTTCACTCGAAGCTGTTTTACTTACACACCACTTGTTTTTTTGATTGTTGACTCTCTTCATACTTCTTTTCTCGTTTTCTTCCAGCTCTGTCCTATTTCTTCAATAGCTGCTCGCTCTGGTGGTGATGTTAATACTATGCTTCTACCATTGGAAGTCCACTTGTTTTTCTGGGAGGTGCTTTGGGCAAACGACGAAACTCTTTTGCTGTTCACAAATGTAAGAAACCAACCCTCCTGAAAATCATATTCATACATTTTTGAATGAGCTATACTTGATGAAAGTAAAGAGGCAGTTGTCTGGTCTTTTAAAGGTAGAAGAAAGAAGGAGTAGGAAGAAAAGGACAGCATGGCTGCATTAGGACACTACAATAAAGCGATCTAATTGGCCGAAGTGGATATTTCGATACAAGTAATACCCCAAAACTTCTACACGACCAATGAAATAATTGTCCACTGTACACTAATCTAACACTTTTTGTGCGAAGCTATTGTCTCTGACAAAAGCGTTTGGTAGAACACCGTCACCAAGGTTTAAAGAAATCTTTGAAATATTTTGAGATTTTGAAGTCCGATATCAATTTTTTTTGGTCAGTTCCAAGCAAGAGCTGTATACTTCATCGAAACTTTCAGCACTTCGAGATAACTTCATGACATCTGTGACAGTATTAATGTAGTCTAAGGTTTTTTAAGCCTGAGAGAAAAGCATTACAAATTTCAACTGAATCTATAATTTTAATAACACGGGAAGTGACAAGGATAAAGAAAAACGATTGACTTAAGCATCAGCATCAGATTCTTCAAGCTAAATTCCTGAAAGAACACAACTGAATGTTCATAAATACGTACACCTGAAAGATCAGAAGGACCGACGTGCTTCAGTATGAATGAAGCTAGCATAGTGGGTAAAACACGGACCCTCATTACTAATCGCTTGGGGACCCGCGTACAAAACTGATCATTTCTTTCACGTATGAAATATCGTCTCTCGCTATGGTCACGTTCTGCATTGCCTCTTGAGTCATAAGGTAGGTTTTGATTTTTGCCGATTTTTTGTCTTTTTTTTTTATTTTCCACCTCAGCTTGATGTGGGTGCTCAGCACCCCCAAACAATTGTTGGGGGTGCACGAGCCCCGGAGCAGCCACGGAGTCGGCGCCCCTGCTTCTTTTAGCTGTATGTTGTATCGAAAATATTAAACTTACAAAGAGACGTTAATTGTAACATCTGACCACCGAAAACCAATAATAACGTATGGAAACAAGAATGATCAACCATACTGTCCACCATTACATGTATTTTATCACAATAACCATACAGGGATACCAACAAGTAGAAAAAATTACTAAAAACAATTGAGATGCAATGTTTCACTGAGTACCGTGTTTCACTGTGTACTACTCTCCCCTACGTCCGCCCATGAAAATATTACTTGCCGCTGTATCGAACATACAGCAAAGTAAACAGACTACATTGCCAGCCCGACCATATATAGTAAATATTCATTTTGAAACAATAAACAGTAACATGTAGCTATTTCCTAAACACCTTTTCTTTCTGCTCCAACTTTAATACAGACAACAGCTTCACACTGCTGTTACGAGCAACGGATCTTATGCATCCAAATTTTACCAATTTTGAAGTTTCTGAAGGTGTCACAGGGATTCGCTTATGTAGGTATGACATTACATGAGCGTTCACTAGAAATAAAAGAGGAACTACATTGATGACTATTAAACACAATTATGCTGCATTATGCGAAATTTCCCACCACTGTATACTGCGGAGATAGCGCCCGTCGGGTTTAGCATCGACGTGTTGTGTGCGTGCGAGTTTCTAGGTGGCGTGAGCAGTTATGTGGTGGCTGAGTTAAAGAGGATACTTTGTTTACAAGCAGAACACAGATCATAGATTACGAGTTTGTGCTTAAAAAGTGATCTGTAGCTTCACTCTGATAGTGGGGTATAGGTTAACAGAGACTTTTTTCCCCCGCAAGTGAAGGCCGAAGGCGCGAATATTTGGGCTGAGACCTATGTCGATGGTACATTCTGTTGTTGTAATCTACAATATGTAAGTATTGTGATATTATCTATTATGCGGGTTTTCCGACACGTTGATGACGGTCTTCAGTTATGTTTCATTCACTTGGGTAAACTACTGCGCACAATCATAACAATAATTTTAGAAAGCTATCCTTACATCCATTTAAGAAGAGAATGTACTTCAATTCATGCCAGCCTTTGTACATCAACACTTTTTCGATATACAGGGTGTTTCACTAAGTGTGTTTGCCTCTGTAACTTATAAAATAATAGGTGACGGGAAATTTTAATGCGGTAGGTCAACATAAGAAATGTTACACTTTCTGCGGAGCTATGAACATAGTTTATTGTATCATTTTCCAAAGAGTTACACCAGAAAGATATAATTTTTTAAATGGAACAATAGTTTTTTCTATCGTGCATTGGATTCGTTGAAACCAGCTGCGTCCAAATCAATTTAAACTACATTCCTGTCACTGTTAGTTTGGGAGCTACAACCCTTTAAAGTTGCAGGGGCAGATACCACAAACGCCGCGCATAATGCAATGCGCCTTCTAAACGTGGTGCGGCCGAGTTGTAACGTCGCCGGTGTCACGGAGCGAGAAGCTTCCTCGATGCGCTGTTAGACTGCCGACTGTCGCCACACACGGCCGTATACCCGACAGTTGGAGCCACGCAAACAACCGGGGCTCAATATACCACACTTACTGACATCGGATGACGACGGCATACACGAACAACGAGTACGTTGACATGTTGCTGATGCTCGGCGAGTGCCGACACGATGCCACTGAAGCGGCCACGGAAATGTCGTGAGATATCCTAGGCGGAGAGCCCCGGCAGCCATTACGTTCTTACGTGCCGAACAACGACTTCGGGAAACAGGCAGCTTGGTAATGCGCCGCAGTAACAGACGAAGACCTGCAAGAAGTGAGGAGACGGAGGTGTTTGTTTTAGCTGCACTACACCACGATCCTCATGTCAGCTTACGAGCCGTTGCTGCAGTCGCTGGTGTCAGTCTCACATCTGTGTGGCGTATTGTACACGGCCACAGGTTTCACCCGTACCGCCTGTCACTGACCCAGGAGCTGCATGGGAACGATTTCCGTGCAAGAGTGTCATTCTGTGAGTGGGCCATGTGTAATTTCACGCTGGAGTCTCTACAAAGTGTTATGTTCTGTGATGAGTCCACGTTCACAAATTATGGTGCAGAGAATCGCCATAACATGCACTACTGGGCCGCAGACAATCCTCGGTGGGTACAACCTGTCAACCGTCAACGTAGGTGGTCTATTAACGTGTGGTGCTCAGATCTATCAATAATGTCTGACATATTTGAGACGCACATCCATCTCTGGAATTGTTTGTTTATATTAATTGATACTTCCCAGGTACACTGACAGGTGAGTTATATCGCGCTTTTATAGCCGACAGTTTGGGTGGTCTCCTTGAACATGTGTGTCTACACACGAGAGTCCATATGTGGATGCAGCACGATGGTCAGCCAGCCCATTCAGCACGTGCTGTTGTGGAAGAACTAAACAACAGGTTTGCAGGAAGATGGTTGGGGCGCCATGGTCCTCATTCGTGGCCCGCAAGATCGCCCGATTTAACACCAGTAGACTTCTTTTTGTGGGGATATCTAAAGGATCGTGTTTATGCCACTGAGCCCACATCCCCAGATGGTCTAAAACGGCGCATCGAGGACGCATGTCGCTCCGTCACACCGGCGATGTTACATCTCGTCCGCAGATCCTTTCGACGGCGCATTACATTATGCATTGAGGAACATGGACACACATTTGAACATCTCATGTAAATCAACTTCCCACCGCCATAACATCCATCACCCACCACACAGCCATGTATTATGTACAGCGTGTGGTATCTGCCCCTGAAACTTTGAAGGGTTGTACCTTCCAAAATAACAGTGATAGGAATGTAGTTGCTTATGCAACTGTGTGAGTTGTTTTGGGACCCATCTTGCACAAACTATACGAAACACAAGTCTGTTGTGAATAATTTCGTAGGCAGAACCGTGACTAATTTGAAGACGATGAGCCACTTCATCAATAGTTAATCGTTTGTCTAAGAGAATCATTTCACGTGATAGCTCAATAGTTTCTTCATTTGTGGCGGTAAACGGTCGTCCGGCTCCTTCATCGTGCTTAACACTCGTGCGACCATTTCGGAATTTTTCAATCCACTCGTACACACTTCGTTGTGGCAAAACACTGCTCCCGTACTGTACTGAAAGTCTTCTATGAATTTCGGCCCCTGATGCACCTACCGCCCACAAAAAACGTATCACTGAACGTTGCTCTTCTTTGGTGCAAATAGACAGCGGAGCAGCCATGATTAACAACACGGCAGCGACAACGAAACTAAAGTAGCAGCTTGAAAATTGCAAATATATAACAACAAATAAACAAAGCATGCATCACCAACGTAAAACGACAGTACTACCAACATAAACAAAAATATAACTGAATTGCGGATAATAATTGACTTACCCTCGTATTGCATAACACACCTGTATTTAATTGATAGCCGCGGCGGATTAACCGAGCGCACTGCGGCACGCGCGGCCGTTCGCCGTCGGGGGTTCGAGTCCCCCCCCCCCCCCTCGGACATGGGTGTTTCTGTTGTCCTTAGGTTACTCTACCTTAGTTTAAGTAGTTTGTAAGTTACGGACTAATAACGAAGCAGTTGAGTGCGGTAGATTTATTAATAAAAATGTTCAAATGTCTGTAAATCTATCGCCCGAAATCCTTCTAGGAAAAACGGCGAAAAAAATGGTAGTGTCTGGTATAGAACCACGGACCACATGCATTTGAACTACGATCTACTGTGCTGCCCTCTACATTACGGCGAACAATTGCATAACTGTTCCTTAACTCTGTCATTGTTAACTGATGCTAATATGGCATTTTTAGACACTAGACTTGCTTATATGCCCGTGCTTCGCAACGGTTGTTAAAGAGGGACCTGTGTATATCATGGTTTTTTGGGTACCGGACGTAGGTCAGCAATTCACAATCCTTGTTGGATCGCTCTGTCAATGAACTCAGTTCTCCTAGCCAAGATGTCAAATTTAAGTAGAAGTCATTGTCGAAAACGATGAATGTTCATAAAGTTTTTCATACTAAGAGTGCAATTAATTTATGTCCGTACAGCGGAACAATGTAAATTCAATGTTAGGTTGTGTTCATAAAGTTAAGAATGTCTCTTTGGCGTAAACTTCTGAAAACGTCTATCGTTGAGATGAAAAATACTAATACTAATAACAGCGCCATGTGTTGGTCCTATGGTGTAGTACTAAACTGTTTATCTCTCATAGTAAGTGAATGCCGAAGTATTAGTATGTTGCAGTGTTGCACTCGGGACAATGTAGTTATTCTGTATGCAGTGCTCCTTATTATCTAAAACTCGACGAATGCTAAAAGTCTGGTAATTCAATCAACAGAGCAGCTCATGTCTGTTTAAATAAGACGTCATGGTGCTGTCGATGTGAGATCAAGTAAGTCTGGGTAATAGTAGAAGGAATGGTGTCAGCCGATCATCTGTATAGAACTTTCCATTAAATATAGTATTTCCAGTGAATTATCTTGACTGTGTTAGCAGCATCGGCCACTCTTTCAACTAACACATGTCCCCACGTCCTTCAGTGATTATTTCGTTAAGCACGAAGTTGAAATCGACCTTGTGTAATAGAACTATATATTCAGAAGTCGGATTATAAGTACAATTGTCTCTGTAAATGAAGACGCCTTTCTCTATCTTAATGTAGTCCGCACCAAAAGTAAGTAATTACAAATTTAAATCACAATAGTGTCCCGTACAATTATGAAATCAGAGAGGTTTCTGATGTGTTTGTCGCTCGCGTGTGTATATTATCTCTAGTGGCAGGCACAGAACAGAAATATCTATGGAGTGAGCATTCAGATGCACAGAACAGATTTTGTTTTCTCAATATTAAGGTGGAAATGGCACATGATATTGGGAAAAAATATACTAATCGCTGACTTTATCTTGGTCCTTTTTTGTTTGGTTAAGACGGGTGACTATGTGTAAGTGACCCATTTAGCGACGCTTCCTCGACTTTCTTATTGCTTCTGTGGCACATTTATTTAGATATTATTTTATCTTATGTGGTTGCTCTGCGAAAAGGAGGTGGGTCTTCCTTACAGTCAATGCGGTACAAACTAATCGTAAGAGCAAATGAATGTGTGGAAAGAGTGGATTTGTCTCAATATCACGTGGTAATTCCAGCTTAATGTTGAGAAGATGCACGGAACGCAATGCTCACTCCACAGATATTTCTACTCTATGTACAATTTAGTGGCTACACCCGTCGAAAGATGCACTTCTTTTCATGACATTGCAAAACATACGGGATATAGCTAGGCAGAAAAAAAGTGTCGTACCTGGGTTAAATTTTACTTGCAGTGGTAGCGTTTAGTTTGCTTTCGTTAGCAACGAACTATTCGCTTTAGGAGGAGGATTAATTTACTGACCAGAACAGCATAAATTATTTATTTCATCGTGAACATAAAGAAATATTTCCCTCATGCTACGTGACTGATTTTTGAAAAAGCATTTAGTGACTGTTGCCAACGTTAGCACACAACGCCACCACCGTAAGTAAAATTGTACCCCTTCTTGAAGTGTATTACACCATATTTATGAGAATGAAAAATATGCAGCAATGCCATAATGGATTATTTGGTGTACTAAGTAACTAACGTCGCCTCACTTTGTCGTTTCTTGTACTATGGCGTTTTCGATGCATTCATAAACATAACGCCCTCAAAATGTAATGAGGATACACCGAAATCAAAAAGGGAAGTACATAAATTCGATTTTCCTTGCAAAGAATTCTTATGTAAATTAGAGCATCGATAGACGTGAAGGAATGTCGTTATATTTTAAATTCAAATGTTCCCTGTCAAAAGAAGCAAACATATGTCGTTAACCTGTGAATGTACAAAATGTAATCAGCAACTCGCTATTCAATGTTAGTTCGTATTTGCAGAGATAGGATTGCGGCTCTTAATTCAAAATACTTTCGTTACTGAGGGAATACGCACACACGATCATGTATTGTTTCTTTGCAGTACTACAAAACCAACAATGATTTTTTTTTGTGTGGTACCTGGGTTAAATTTTACTTGGAGTGGCAGCGGTTTACTATGTTAACGTTGGCAACGAAATATTCGCTTTAGGGAGATCATTAATTTACTGATCGGAACAACATTAATTATTTATTTCATTATCAATACAACGAATTATTCCCCCATTGTACATGACTTATTTTTCAAAAAGGATTCAACGGCAGTTGCCAACATGAATACACTACACTGGTGCCGTAAGGAAAGTCGTAGCCGTTGTTTCAGTGTATTACACCTTACCCCGCGTCCACACATTGGTACCAACGCTGGGGCCAACATTGGCCAATATTTTTGAGACAGCGTCCACACATTGGAGCCAATATTCAGTTGAATTCGTCGAGAGCCAACAAAAACATATCTGAAGCACAAATCGCGGCCAATGCGTTAACGCTTTTGAGGGTGAATAATTACATTTTGTCATTGTAAATCAAAGTGGGAAACATACGTAAAAGATGATGGAGTGTTGTATCACTTCCTACCGAACATTAATTACGGTACGAAATCATTATTTTTTTAATATATGCTACAAGTAAACAATACACTTTATAAAAACTTAGACCTGCTACTTTAAATGATTGAAAATAAAATAAAAAAGAAAGAGATTTTTGGAGGGATGCTATGCTTTTGGTTTCACGCTTCGATTTATTGCTAAACGAGACAATTTTAGAAGCCTACACTTCCCTTTTTAAATAACCATGTAATATCAGTAGTAGTGCTTGAAGTTTGCACAGCAAAATTTTTTAAGCTTGACATGAAATATTAAGTACTGTACTGTTTCATGGTTTCGAAACCGTGAAAGATGCCGGTTTTGAAACACTGAAACTGTTGTGTGTATCGAAACCTGGTTTCGAAACCATGAAACCGTAGCCAACTCTAGTACCAAGGCTGGCCAATATTTTTCAGGCAGCGTCCACACATTGGAGCCAACGTTCAGTTGAACTCGTCGAGAGCCAACGAAAACATTTCTGACGCACAAATCGCGGCCAATGCATTAACGCTTTTGAGTGTGAATAATTACATTTTGTCATTGTAAACCAAAATAGGAAACATACGTAAAAGATGATGCGGTGTTGTATCACTTCCTACAGAACATTAGTTACGGTACGAAATCCTTAATTTTTAATATATGCAACAAGTAAACGACACACATTATTAAAACTTAGACGTGCTACTTTAAATGATTGAAATTAAAATAAAAAAGAAGTTTTGGAGGGATGCTGTTCTTTTGGTATCACGCTTCGATTTCTTACTAAAGGCGTAAGCCTACACTTCCTTTTTAAAATAACTATGTAATTGATATCAGTGGTAGTGCTTCATGTTTGCAAAACAATATTTAAAACTTGATAGGAAATAATAAGTACTGTACTGTTAATTTTAAAAATTAAATTCAGTAATGGAGTGTGTCGAAAGTCTAAAAAGTTTTTTTTTTTTATTTCACAGTTCGCGCCTAAGTTTTTCTGCGGCATTCCGTCTTTTGAGGTTTCTTTCACAAATGAATCACTTTCTGATACAGTTCTAATATTTACAAAGAGATTTCGAAACTTTAAAACGGCGACGAGGAACGAACGAAGAAAGAAACAGTTTCGAGATGAGCAGACGACAAAGACAGAATGAAACGTTGGCGCCAATGTGTGGACGACGTACCCATATTGGCCCAACGCCCTTTGATGTTTGGTCGAAACACCGACAAGCAACGGAGCCGTACCAACGTTGGCTCCAACGCTATTTCAGCGATCCACACACTGGACCAACACTGTTGGCGCCAACGTTGGGTCCAATGTGTGGATCCGGCCTTAGTCTTGTGAATAAAAAACGCAGCATCGACTAAGATCTTTCGTCTATTTATACTATGTAACAGCGCCTCTAGCGGATCTTTGCAATATTACGCTGCAATTCAAGCATAACACACGCCAGAAACTATAAATTACGATATCTTTTCTTCCCCTGATCCGATTTTGATGAAATGAAGCTTATATGTTGCGCCAAGGTACTCTCAGTTGACCTATGAAACCTCACGATAGTACGTGTAGTACTCTTGGAGATTTGCCGTACTACTACACCATACTTATAAGCATAGTATACACAAAAACTTCAAATTACGATGTATTTCCTTCCTATGATCCGATTTTGATGAAACTAAGCCTATGTTACTCTCCAAACTATTCTCAATTTACCTGTGGAAACGCATAAAGTTCGTTTAGTACTTTTCGACATTATCTTCAACAAATAGACATATACGATGGTTTGTAAGCAAATGGTTAAATTATGATATCTTTACTTTCTGTGATCCGATTTTAAATATTGAAGCCTTTATGTAACCACACGATGTTCTAAAGTTACGTGTGAAAACCCCATGAAAATTCTAATGAAATAACAGGTTTTTGCTTGGTAGGCGATGTGAGATGTTTCTTTTATTTAACTTCAAAACATATCGATTTCGTCCCTATGATGGGACATCATCAGTGCAGAATTGCAAGTCATGACCTATGTGCTCTGCTTAAAAACATTTTTATCGACATAGGTCATCATGACTTGCAATTCTGCACTGATGATGTCGCATCATAGCGACGAAATCGATATGTTTTGAAGTTAAATAAAAGAAACATCTCACATCGCCTACCAAGCGAAAACCTGTTATTTCATTATAATTCTGTGGTGGGCTGGCACACAAAATGGAATCTAGTTCCATGAAAATTCGTCAAGTATGTTTGGAGATATACGTGTTCAAAGAGACAGACATACCGGAAGTAGATAAAAAATTGAAATAACGATATTCTTTTTTTCCGTAATCCGACTTTTATGAAACGAAGTCTATATATTGTCCAGTTACGCTGACGTTACCTGTGAAAACTCCATGCACATTCGAGGAGTAGTTTTGGAGATAGGAGGTTTTTAATAGTTGAAAAAACAGACACGACGCTTACTGAAAACACTTAAAATTGCAATATCTTTTTTTCATGATCCGATTTTGATAAAATTATGCCTATATATTGACCCAAACCTTTCTCGTGTTTCCTGTGAAAACCGCATGAAGATTCGTCCAATTGTTTTGATGATTGAAGGGAACAGCGTCAGGTCTACATTTACAGATTTATTATTAGTATAGATTATCAAGTATCGTACTAAGCACGAGTGTTTTTGTTAATTCTACGGTGCGGCATTGCTTTGAAATAACAACGTGCAAGTGATAATAAGAAAATCATAAAATACAGGAAGCAATGGCAGAGAGAGTTGTGGGCGAGCAATGTGACGTGTCATTTCGAAACGGCTGGTTTACCTAAAATCAAGTGACGGTGTCAAATCGCCGTTATTTTTGCAAATATCTCTGTAACGGGCAAGCTAGGAAAGAAAAAACGTAAGGGAGCAAAGTTGTAGAGAATTTTCTCCTCTACAAATTCGTCCGTTTAATTTTCGTGACAAATGAACAGTTTATTTGAAATTATGTTACCTGCTGTGAGAAGGCCATCACAAATAGCCTTTTTTTATTGTTACTAATCTATTTTTCCCCGAAATATTTGAAGAAGGGAGGTTCTTAGTACTGACGACCAATAATTATGTTTGCAAAATTTGGTGCCGATCGCTTAAACCGCGCGTCCTGAAAAGTGGGAACACGTTACAGCCGGCCGCGGTGGCCGAGGGGACTGAGGCGCTCCAGCCACAGTCTGCACGGCCACTACGGTCGGGGGTTCGAATCCCCCGCCGCTGTGGAGTAGCCGAGCGGTCTAAAGCACCTCGCTGCGGAGCGCGCGGTTGCTCGCCGTGGAGGTTCGAGTCCTCCCTGGGGCATGGGTGTGTGTATTATCCGTAGGTTAGTTTACCTAGGTTTAAGTAGTTTGTAAGCTAAGGACTGATGACAAAGCAGTTTGGTCCGATAGATTTACAAACATTTGAACATTTTTTTGAATCCCCCCTCGGGCATGGATATTTGTGCCGTCTTAGTATAATTGTTCATAAGTAGTTTGTAAGTTTAGGGACTGATGACCCCTTACTTAAGTCCCATACGCTATACAAACATTTGAACATTTTGAACACGTTACAGACAGACAGACACCGTCAAATAGCCGTTAGTTTTGAAAATATTTCCGAAAAAAACAGTAAGAGAGCAAAGTTGTA
This sequence comes from Locusta migratoria, assembly GCA_026315105.1. Taxonomy (NCBI): domain Eukaryota; kingdom Metazoa; phylum Arthropoda; class Insecta; order Orthoptera; family Acrididae; genus Locusta; species Locusta migratoria. Next base: position 124,784,479 of record CM048753.1, read on the forward strand.
GAGAATCTTCACCTCTATAAATTCGTTTTGTCAGCAGTCGTGTCTGATGAACGGTTAAGAAGTTACTTTCGTTTACATTTCGATCTGTCAAAAGGCGATAGCAAAGGTTCACTTATAAGTGGGCCATATGGAACGTAGAGCGAGTTTAAAATTTTAAGGGACGGTTCCCAAACAGGAACAATCGTCAGTGAACTGGTTCCCAAAATCAGAAGTTATTGTACTTTCCTTTAGTTTTTCGTGTCCGAATGCGAGATTATAGATTTTCAGCCTTCTGGCGCGAGAGCTGTGTCAACAAGCTTTCCCCCTACCTACCAGCGCCTGTACTGGGGATACCGCGTAATACCACAATACCTGGACCACAACGTATTTTCCGCTGCAGATTGGTACTCTACTTCCGCGTGGAGCGATAACCCGTACAGTGCATTTCGTTGTCTGTTCGAGTTACACTTCATAGATACAGATTAGATTAGTTATTCCTGTGGTGTCGCACAAGTACAAAGTGCGCGCCACCTACTTTCGCCGCGCGCCGCCATGCACGCACGGCGCGACACTCTCACGACGACAGCCACGAGCGCCCTCTGCGACAACTCCGCTCGTGGCCACCACTGAAGGATCGTGCACTTCGGACGGAGGTAGCAACCAGTTAGGACCTTCGTAATCAGATAGGCACCAGTGAAGACTTTGCTATCGTACAGGCACTAGACAGGCCTCTAACAACTATGTATCAACATTCTGCAGTACTATGTAAAAGTTAAGTATTGTTACATTCTGTGCAATATATATGTCGTTCTAATTTACTCTAGTGTTTCTAGTTTCTGGCTGCTCCCCTCCGTACCTGCACCAGCGTGCTATTTTTGTTCCTGTGTCGGTCTCATTCCACTCGGCCACCGACACCTACGACGAGGCTGGGACACAAAAGCGGCGACGAAGTTGGGACACAAAAGTGGCGACGAGGAGTGATAGACGAACCGTGGACCAGCACGCTTGCAGCAGCCAGACAGCAGCAGTCGGAGCACGCAGAAATTGCTCCCGCCCACCCACCCTTATTATAAGAATTTTGGGGGAACATTTTCAGTTACGTATTTGTGGACTTTTTTGTTGCAGAGCGTCCTCTTTCATATTGAATTTGTGTTTTGTTATAATTTACTTGTATGCGCGGCGCCTAATCGGTCAGCATGGCCACTACCCCGAACCCAAACTTAATGGAAATTATTCAGTTACAGACGGCGCAAATTACTCAACTACTGCAGGCCGTGTCGCAGTTGACGGCACAGGCTGCTCCCCAACAACAACAGCCATCACATCAGCAGCCCACACCTGCCGCTGCACCGCTTCCTACATTTCGCCAGTACAATGAACGTGAGGAAGAATGGAGCGACTATTTCGCACAGTTTCAAGAACTCGTCGCAGCTCATCAAATTACAGGTCAGAGAGTGAAGAACCTTTTCTTATCGATTGTGGGCCCCCAGACCTTCCTACTATTGCAAAAACTTTTCCCTCTCGCATCTCCTCGTGATGTAGACTTTGAACAAATTGTAGATGCACTGAATGCTCATTATGAGAGAAAAGTTCTTGTAGCCGCTGCACGATACCGATTTTTCAGACTTAAAAAATTACCGCAGCAGTCACACCAAGAATGGATTACGGAATTGAAGGGCTTAACCCGCCAATGTAAATTTACTTGCTCTTGTGGACTTTCGTATAGTGACGTGATGTTGAGGGATGCGATTATGCAGAATATTCAGGACCCCAGAATTAGAGCAGCAATTCTGAAACAGTCTGACCCCTCATTAGACAGTGTACTGCAGCTTATAGAAGCGCATGATACTTTTGACTTAGCAGATGTAGAAATGCAAAGCCACAGTGTAAATTCAGTGCGCCGCAACGGACGCTTTCCTAGCCGTAGTTCTCAGTATAGCACTAGTGATTCTTATTTTTCTACCGGCCGTGCTGAACAGACAGTGAACAGTAGCCAGTGTAAACGTGCGACGCAAAGGTCGCCCCGTAGTGTTAGACACAGTAATTTGAATAACGGGCGCCAACGCTCATTTCAGAAAAATGTACGTAAATCTTGCCCCCAGTGTGTGTCTCGCCACAAGCGTGCTCATTGCCCTAGTCGCAACGCAACCTGTTATCAATGTGGCAAATCGGGACATGTGCAGTCTGTGTGTATGCAAATTAAAAACTCAAAGAACAGTAACGTTAGAAACAGTGCTTCGCAGAGTGCGAGAACACTCCATTCTGTAAATGTTATACGGGCTGCGGAATTGAACAGTGCTTTCCTTGGATCTCAATTGCAAGAAAGTAGTTCTGCGCCTATGGCAAAACTATATAGTGCACCACGTAGCAAGCGCCGACGAGCGCGTAAAACAGTGCAACGGAAAAGGGTTCGGGACAAACAAAATGACTATGAACAGTGCATTCCTGTAGTGAAATTAGTGCCTTCTGCAACTGCTCCTTGTAATAGTGCCCAGTACTGTGTAGCTAGTGAAAGTAGACATCAAGTAGCTACTCAAAAGTGTAGTGCAGTAGTTAGTAAATCTGGAGTAGCTTCGCAGGCTTGCGCGGACGCCGATCCGGCGGTAGTGTCATCTAGTGACAGTTTTGTTAATCCGCTGCGTGCCGAGTCTGCGCCTTCACTACGCGGCCCGTGCAAGCGCAGTAAACAAACCGTAGCAGACGTTACCCACATTCGCGCACCTGTCGAGCGCCGCAAGCAAAAACTTTTTGTGAATCTTTCCATTGACAATAAGACTGTGCAATTTCAGCTCGACACTGGTTCCGCTGTTACCTTAATTAATAAAGATACTTATGAACTTCTGGGTTCTCCAAAATTATCGCTGTGTCAACAAGTGCTAACAGCTTATACCGGTCAAAATATTCCCGTGCTAGGAACGTGTAGCCTGCCCGCCTCTTTTCAAGGTGTAACAAAAACAGTTGCTTTTGTAGTTCTTCAGGCCAAATCGACACAGAACACTTTTGGACTAGATGCTTTTGACTTGTTTGGTTTATCAATTCAAAGAGATGTGCTTCAAATTTCGTCAATAGTGCCTCAGGATAAAATCAATGCATTGTGTGACAAATATAGTGACTTGTTTTCGCCGGAACTAGGTTGTGCAAAAGACTTCGTGGCACATGTAACTTTAAAAGAATCTGCAGTTCCCAAATTTCGTAAAGCTAGACCAGTGCCTATCGCCTTGCGTGATACAGTTGCCGAAGAACTTAAACGTTGGCAAGATAGTGGGGTGATTTCTCCTGTTTCTGCGAGTCAGTGGGCCTCGCCTATAGTAATTATACCCAAGCCATCAGGAAAACTTCGTCTCTGTGCGGACTTCAAATCAACAGTAAACAGTCAAACAATTGTAGACACTTATCCCCTGCCCAGACCTGACGAACTCGTTTCTTTTCTAAGATTGATTTAGCAGAGGCATACTTACAGATTCCACTTGATGACGAGTCAAAAAATTTTTTCGTCATTAATACTCACATGGGCCTTTTTCAATTTCAACGCCTACCCTTTGGCAGTTCTTCCGCTCCCGCTATTTTTCAGCGTTTTTTGGAACAGCTGACAGTTTCTGTACCGTGTTGTTCGAACTATTTAGATGATATTGTGGTATCCGGACGTACAGTTGAAGAACATTTAGCAAACCTGGAGTGCCTTTTCAAAGTTTTGACTGCAGCAGGTCTACGTTGTAATAAAGCAAAGTGTTCGTTTTTTCAAACTGAAATAGAGTACCTAGGCCATGTGATTAATGCCCAAGGAATCCATCCTTTACAGTCACATCTTCGAGCAATCAAAAACTTGCCTCCTCCTAAGAATGTGCATGAATTGCAAGCAGTAATGGGAAAGCTTAACTATTATTTCAGATTTATTCCCAATGCCTCTCAGATTGCAGCTCCACTGCATCACTTACGTAGGAAGAATGTTCCTTTTGTTTGGTCCAAAGATTGCCAGGTTGCCTTTGACAACTTAAAGTCTGCACTACTCAGTGATGCATGTTTGATTCCCTTTGACCCACAGAAGCCTGTAGTGTTAGCAGTTGACGCCTCGTCGTACGGTCTGGGCGCAGTAATCTCACATCGTATTGGTTCTCACGATCGTCCTATTGCCTTTGCATCCAAGCTACTGACGCCAACGCAACAGAATTACAGTCAGATAGAAAAGGAGGCCTTAGCAATCATTTACGGCGTCACAAAGTTTCATCATTATCTCTATGGCAGAAAATTCTATTTGTTGACAGACCACAAGCCTCTCACGTCGTTGTTCTCACCCACAAAGCCGATTCCGCCACGTACGGCACAAAAGCTTCAGAGATGGTTCTTGATATTGTCTAATTATCAGTATGAGATTTTGTACCGACCTACCACTAAACATGCTAACGCGGACACACTTTCCCGCCTTCCGGTTGGCCAGGATGTGTCATTTGATTCTTCGGAAATGGCATGTTGTCAGATAGACTCCAGAGATGCTTCCGCTGTCGCAGACTTTCCTTTGAACTCTCGTCGGGTTGCACAGGAAACAGCTGCGGATGCAGACCTAAGTGTGGTAGCACGTTTTGTTCGCTCAGGGTGGCCTGCCAGAGCCAAAGACATTGATCGGCCTCTGGTTCGACGTTATTTTGCACAACGTCATGCATTATCTTTAAGTCAGGGTGTACTGTTGTTGCATACCGACAACGACCAAGCAAGAGTGATTGTTCCTCGTTCCCTGCAACGAGAAGTGTTACGCCTCCTGCATCAAGGACATTGGGGCATTGTTAGGACAAAGCAACTGGCCAGACGTCATTGTACCTGGGTTGGTATACGCTCAGATAGAGAGCATGACATCACAGTGTACAGTTTGTGCGGAGCATCAGGCGGCTCCTCCACAGCGTTTCTCAGACTGGCCACGCCCCAAGGGACCATGGCAACGTTTACATATTGACTTTGCCGGACCTTTCTGGAATACGCGCTGGTTAATTGTTGTAGACGCTTTCAGCAAGTTTCCTTTTGTGATTGCCATGAACTCAACGACAGCTTCTAGTACAATCAGTGCCTTAACATCAGTGTTTTGCATCGAAGGCTTGCCTGAAACTATCGTCAGTGACAATGGACCTCAGTTTGTTAGTGCGGAATTTCAACAGTTTTGTCGTGTGAATGGCATTCAGCATATTACCACTGCACCTTTTCACCCTCAGTCCAATAGTGAAGCAGAACGTTTCGTTCGAACATTCAAGTCTCACATGGAGAAGATGAAAGGTCAGCACTCCAGGCAGCAAGCTCTTCAAATTTTCCTGTCTACGTATCGGTGCATGCCACGTGACGGCCCGTCTCCTGCCGAGCTGCTACACGGCCGCCGTCACCGCACTCTCCTCCACCTGCTGCAGCCTCCCACGCACCGAGTCGGTTCGTATGGCGCTTCGCGTTTTCAGGTTTCTACGCCAGTGCTGTACAAGGTGTTTGCTGGCAACAAGACAAGATGGACGCCGGGCACCATTCAGCGCGTGCTCGGGCGCAATATGTATGTTGTACGTTCTTCCACAGGGTCGGAGCTGCGGCGCCACGCAAACCAATTGCGCCTGCAGAGGCCGCGCGATCCTGTCTCGGGTTTCTTGATTCCAGACCCAGTTCACCGCCAGGGAGCACAGCCACATCGCTCGCCGCCGGGTCCAGCTTCCCCGGACTACGAGATCGTACCCATGGAGGTGGACGCACCTCCGACGCAGTCGTCGCCGCCGCTGTCGCCGCCGCAGATGAAAGCGTCACCGAGAGGGACTCCGGGACCGTGCGGGCCCCTCCAGCTTGGGCTACGCACCTCAGAAGAAGATGACCTGGTCAATCTGGGCGGAAGCGTGCGCCCTTCCCCAGGTTTCGGCGGGTTTCCTGGAGGATCTCAAGGCGGATGCCGGGGCGCGGACGGCGTCTCGATCCCGGCCTCAGCTACGACGCCCGTCCCACCAGTAACGCCCCCGCCCAGGCCCTCCTTCCAGTGCCGTCGCCGTGGCCCTCAGCCCTACGCCACGACGCCGCGGCGGTTTGGGGGGGAGGGGTGTGGTGTCGCACAAGTACAAAGTGCGCGCCACCTACTTTCGCCGCGCGCCGCCATGCACGCACGGCGCGGCGTTCTCACGACGACAGCCACGAGCGCCCTCTGCGACAACTCCGCTCGTGGCCACTACTGAAGGACATCGGCACTTGGGACTGAGTTAGCAACCAGTTAGGACCTTCGTATTCAGATAGGCACCAGGGAAGACTTTGCTATCGTACAGGCACTAGGCAGGCCTCTAACAACTACGTATCAACATTCTTCAGTACTATGTAAAAGTTAAGTATTGTTACCTTCTGTGCAAAATATATCTCTTTCTAATTTACTCTAGTGTTTGTAGTTTCTGGCTGCTCCCCTCCGTACCTGCACCAGCGTGCTGTCTTTGTTACTGTGTCGGTCTCGTTCCACTCGGCCACCGACACCTACGACGAGGCTGGGACACAAAAGCGGCGACGAAGTTGGGACACAAAAATTCCTTCTGTAAATCCATGTTGAGGGGATCCTCGTGGATGTGGAACGTGTCAAGAAACAAAATTTACAAGCTGAATAATAGATAATACTAATAATACAAATACATATACATACACTTATAATATAAATAAAGATACATAAATTTTTAAGGTTTTTTTTCTTTTTTTTTCTGATAATATAATAATACTAATATAGTATGAATACCGATACATGCATCATTTGGTACAGTTTAGAAATTCACTAATGGAGTAGAAGGAATTGGACACTAGAAAGTTTTTTACGTTCCTCTTAAACTGATCTTTATTTGTAGCTAAATTTTTTATACTTGATGGTAAATTATTGAAAATGTGTGTTCCTGAGTAGTGGACCCCTTTCTGAACTAAAGTAAGTGCTTTTAAGTCCTTGTGTAGATCATTTTTATTCCTAGTATTATATATGTATGAACTGAGCTGTTTGTTGGGAAAAGGGATATATTATTTATGACAAATTTCATTAACGAGTAAATATACTGAGAGGCAGTAGTTAATATACCCAGTTCTTTAAAGAGGCTTCTACAGGACGTCCGTGAATTTACTCCACAAATAATACAACGTAAGTCCATCTGATGCACATATTATCGTGCGCCGACATTACCCAACTTCAGCATGTGGCAGTGTGTGGCGTATAGATGTAACAATAGCAAAAAAGAAAACAAACGGTTTAGAGGGAATAATAATTACTTTACACCGTTTTCCTCAAGATTCAGAACTGCGACAAAAATGGATTTGCGCAATAAGGAGGGATAACTGAAAACTTACAAAATCACAGCCGTCTTTGCAGTGTCCATTTCAAAGAAGAAGATTTTGAGAGAAGTTCCCCATTTTAGAAGATATTTGAAGAAAGATGCTGTTCCATCGATATTTGCGGGACATCCACCGCACTTACAACCAGCAACATCGACTTAAAAGTAAGAAAACTTCTAAACCGTGATCTCTCTCCGATTTCGCCGCCAATATCTGGAAATATTTGAAGTACTTTATCCATTACAGCAACTGTTCAGGTTATAAATTAATAAAATTCAGCAACCAGTTGCTTGTAATTATTTATTTTAGACGACCGGTTTCGGGCGCTTGAGTGGCCTTCTTCTGGTCTATTTTAGTATTGCTGCTTAATGAATGTAGCTACATGCTATTGCATTCATTGCATAATCTCTGCACTCAGTGTTGATTCTCCTAATAGCATGTATCTACATCCATTAAGCAACAATACTAAAATAGACCAGAAGAAGGAGTCAAGCGCCCGAAACCGGTCGTCTAAAATAAATAATTACCAACTGGTTGCTGAATTTTATTAATTTATAACGCGGTTTGTCTGACAAGGGGAGGCCGCCATTTGGAAATTCAGATTCGATTCATACTGCGCATAATGAAAGCTCATGGCCAGAGGTGTAATTTGGCAAAGCGCCAGATGCACATCTCAGCCGTTGTCGAGAAAATAGACAGTTAAAAAAAACAGTTGCGGTGAAATACTCTCTACGATTTGTAATATTGCACAGAGGTGTGGCGTAGCGGTAAGTGCGTGGGTTCGTAATCCGAAGGTCGCCGGATCGAATCTCGCGGCATGCAACTTTTTTATTATTTGTTTTTTTTTTGTAATTCAAATGTACACACACACACACACACACACACACACACACACACACACACACACACACACACACATATATATATATATATATATATATATATATATATATATATATATATAATTAATAACATCTGATGTTCGAAGTCGCCAGTTTTTCCACGACAAAAGACTTTCAAACAACTTATTATATGCAACTGGCGACTTCAAACTCCATTATGTTTTCCGCAAACAAAGTTGTATTTCTCAAATGTTATTAATTGTCTTCATAATGTTTACCACGTATAGTTAATGGAAAAAGTATAAACGATATTCCGAAACGAATACCTATAGTGTAAGTCAAACCTGACGAACGATAGAACAATATTTCAGAATGTCAATCAAGTGCGTTTCCCAACAGATAATTTAAAAAACAATTGTTCTTGTAAAAACGCATCGTTTATCAGATGTTCTCGATGTTGTGCTGTTTTCTGCTTTCCATATTTCTATAGTAACTGTCACTCTGGTTCGTGCGTTACACACACATACACACACACACACACACACACACACACACACACACACACACACATATATATATATATATATATATATAAAACAAATAATTAAAAAAAAGTTGCATGGCGTGAGATTCGATTCGGCGACCTTCTACGGATTACCAACCCGAGCGCTTACCGCTGCGCTACGCCGCTGTAGAAAATTATTAATCGTAGAGAGTATTTCACTGAAATGGCTTTTTTATTGTCGATTTTCTCGACAACGGCTGAGAAGTGCATCTCGGTGCTTTGCCAAATTACACCTCTGGCCATGAGCTTTCATTATGCGCAGTGTGAATCGAATCTGAATTTCACAATTGGCGGGCTCCCCTTGTGAGTAATGTGGTAATACAAATAATTTATAAGCAGTTTCTTCTCCATCTGCAGTAAAGGTGCCCTAAATGAACTAATGACACAGTGTACAGCTGTGGTTGTTATTGTTTGGATGTTTTAGGGGGACAAAACTGCAACACAGGGTGCATTAAAATGTTTCATTGTGGGTACAAGGTAGTTTCCAAACAATCTATTGGTATTGGCAATGAAAAGATGGGAAATACAGCTGTTGTAAAGACGTGTCCCAAATTCTTATCTACTGTACATTTTAAGCTTTTATGACTATTCATTGACATGTTGTCCGCTGGCATCTGTCTCGAAATTTTCTGTCGAAGTTTGAGGTTTGTCACACGTTTCGCCCAGTATGAGCTGCTGACATTAACCAAGTTTCACCCTCCAAGATGAGACGTAACAGACCACTTAGGGAAACACCTAAACACTGTACATTTGCATGTAGGCAACACCAATACAACTTGTAACTCTTGTAAGAAAATCCCTAGGAAATAATAACTAGTAAGTTAATGTTCATCCATTGGTAGGAAGCAGAATTATTGCATATGAAAGCTGTATTCCGGAATGTAAAGTAAGCGCATATAGAATTAACAGATAGTAACAGAAAACATATTAAATGATATTAGATTCTCATCAAACTCAGTACATGGACTTAAAATGCCGTCTGATGCATTAATGTAATACTGGCAATAATTAATTATGTGAATTCCGAAGACTTAATCTGAAACCAACATGACCACATGGTCAGCTTTTAAGCATTACTTGGAAACTATGATATTTATAGAACTGAAAGAAACTGTCAAATGCAAAAACGTAAATTCGTACATGTTAGGAATTATATTCATAACATAATTCTCACGTTATTAACGTGTTTATGAATTCCATTGTTCGAATACATGTAATATCATATATTGATTAATTGTGTCAATTCTTATCAAAGTGAGCATATTTAAAAGAATAAACATTTGATGCTCTACTTACCAATATTAAGTATATCTTGTAACAAATCCGTTGTTAATGATAAATGTATAACTTCCTGGTTCTAACAGTAATATGTATTGTTGTCACACGTCAAAATAGTATATAAGGATCCGAGCAGAGAGACTCGAGGCGTCATTATTAAGGCTGTCTTTGGGCAGTCACTATGTATGTCAGTATGCAGATCAACAATGTAATGTATTATTGAATATAGTTTTATGAAAAGTGTGACTTGTGTTTTGAGTTCATAGTAAATGATGTAGGTCTGTAAGATATCACCCAGCATGCAAATTAACCCTAATTTCAGGCACGTGGAGAACGTTACAAGTGAAGCAGATTCTACGAGATACACCCAAACTACGACAATCTAGTAATGTGCTGAACTTAATAAATTTGTAATTGTAACCTTGCTACGTGGAAGTGACAGTTGTTTAGCTTATGGAAGTTTTCAGTTTGTATCGGGTACATTACAAAGAGCAAAGAAGTTTGAAACTTTAACAGTGCTAACTAATCTCAGTTTGAATTAGTGGTAGCAAAATGTCAGTTACAAAATCAAACAAATGTCAACTGAAAAGAAGCCAGCAGGCTCTGTGTACAACATAGATTGTAGCTGGATACATGATTTAAAGAACGTTATTACTGTATATTTATTAAAAAATAGTTGAATAGTTACCGAAAGATACGTACTGTCTGTGAAACAGTTAATTTTCACTCTGAGAGTAAAGAAAACTAAGCAATAAGTAAAGAAACAACAAGCTATTTTGCAAGTAATCAACAGACTGATAAACACTAACCGAGTGTTAACCAAAATAGCACGATCATCTGCTTTGTTTACATTCTAAGCTGTCGTTTTGCGTTGCGTAGCTTACGCAAAGACCTTGACGCCACAGATAGTATACGTCTGACTGCCAAATTAGAAGCGTTTCCGGTAGGTATTTTTCCGCCGCTAAAGGAGAGTTGACACGATCATGTTTACATCTGCCAATGAACTTCAACTTGTGCAAGTGATCGTTCACACGAGCGCCGAAATTTTGAGTGCGAGCAAGTCGAATGCAGCTTTTTAACATGGCGCCAACTGATGTTCTACGTACAGGCTTCCGAGTAGTGGCTTTATTTGCCATACAGAACATCACAGAATGTTGAAACAGAATAAAGAGAAAACGCAGGTGTTGGATATGCAAGCGGATTGCGATAAGAAATGAGTTGGGGGCGTCTACGGTGGTAATCAGGAAACTGGAAAACGAGGACGAAGCGTGCTCTGAAAATCATTTTAGGATGAACGTAGCCAATTTTGAACATTTATTAAGACTGTAGGGCCTTCTGTCCAAAGAAAGAACACACTAATGCAGAATGCTATTCCTGCCATTTAAAGTTATAAGTCTCTCTGAGGTATCTTGCTTGTACATCTACATCTACACGGGATACTCTGCAAATCACATTTAAGTGCCCGAAAGAGGGTTCATCGAAACACAATTTTACTGTTTATCTCCCATTCCATTCTCGAATAGCGCGCGGGAAGAAAGAACACCTGAATCTCTCTGTTCGAGTTCTGATTTCACAGCAATATATGTATCGCCTTCCAGAGTTCATGCGTGACGTGCTGGATGCAATATACAAAGCATTATAAGTGCATCTGAAGGTAATTTGCTGTCCGTTTTTAATCAGTATTTTGAAGACTGTTATGTTACAGTTAGAAAGAGGCAGACGTATGTTCTGCAGATATGTATGTTCCTCATATAGTTCCAGAAATTAAACTGTGTATATTGTTACGGCCACTTTTTAGCAACTGCCATCGTTCTTAACTCAGAAACAAAATATTATAATCGAGTTACAACACGCGAACGTACAGACACACTATAAACGAGCTATTCGACAGCAACAGCCACCTTGCGGAAACGACGAAAAAGTAGTGGGGGAAGTCAACTTGCGTAAGTAAGTAGGGTTGCCCGGAGTGCCCGGGTTTGGAATGAATTCTCCGGGTCTACGGGCCAATGACTCTCATCTCCGGGCTTGAAGGTAACCTTCATCTTAACTTTTTCTTACGACGCTTTTTAAGTACTATGCTCATGTAGCGACGATCTACATAGAAACTTAACGTAACTTAAACTAAGGACGAACACAACATCCATGCCCTAGGGAGGGATTCGAACCTCTGGCGGTAGCAGCCTCGCGCACCGTGGCAAGACGCCTCAGTGCGCTCGGCCATTCCCGGCCGGCTCCTCTCTAGTAATTATGAATAACTTTGTATAAATGTCAATTTCTTATTGCAACAAAACGCTACTTTTCTAATCTTCCTCTGAAAACTTTTCATTGTTGCGTCGGTAGTAATTGGCTACCGCATTATTAAGCAAACACTGTTGCGGCAACGTGTCAACTGGCGACGTCTATCATTTGTGTTGGTTCGTTCATTGTTTGTTATCAGTTCACCGGCAATTTTTGGAATACTCGGATCGTGTGTGAACAGACAAGCTTTCAGATTAGTGAGTAATAACAGTGAAATGAGGAGACGTTATCTAAGTTCGTTCCGTGAAGAATGTTTGCAGGAAGAAAATTATAGAGAGTGGCTACAAAAATCGATACTGATGAGCGTATGTCTGAGTGCAGAATATGCAATATCTCATTTACTGTTAAGTACGACGTAGTGAAAGCTGTGAATAAACATTTACAACACAAAGCGAATACTACCACACAAAAGAAGAATGAGTCGCTTTTTAATTTCTTGCCGAAACAAATTTCTGCAGAAGACTACAAACCTGGTTGGGTGGGGGGGAGTTGGTCGCAGTTGGGGGCGAGGGGGGAGTCATTGGCCAAGGGGGAGGGGGGCACGTCTGGTCTCCGGGCCTGCCTCGAGTTCAATCTGGCAACCCTACAAGTAAGTAGACTCGTCGTCAACTTTCGTTTCTACGTGCGCCAGTTGAGATTTTGGGTGTTCACACTAGCACCTTGACGTGCGCCAACGACAGCACATTTGTGCAGATATGAGATGTGCGCAAACCTGGAAGTTGGAGTTGCAGGTTTGAGCAAAATTGCTCAAATCTGTGGGTTCAAATCACATCTGCGCAGACAAGTTGGAACGTGTGGACAGGAGATCGCTGCAAATCTGTCTCAGTGTTACTATGTTGACAGTGGATGAAAATGGCTGAGAACTGAAAATTCCGACTGGGAAACAAAGTTAGCCGCAACTTATTGGCCACATATAGAACATAAATTGAAGTAGGCGTACAATGTTTCAAACATATCTAAAAATCAGACAATTTCATTTGTATCTTGTTAGAAGGTAGGCCTGCTTTACTTGCCTTCATGAAATCATTCTTCTGGGCAGCGTAAATAGCTTCAAAAGTGTTGGGGATGGTTTAACACAATGCTTGTTTAGAAATTGCTGTTGAAAATTCGAGGTCTTTGTAGGTCATTCCTGTGGCCGGGAATCTTAATGTAACTGTCAGCCAATCATGTGGAGAAATATATCTCCTCATACAAGTGTCTTTACGTATTATACGAGGAGTTAACAGTGCCAAAAGATAAAGTTTCCACATCCATTCGCAAATAATTACGCCAGTCATTGGGTTTGCACTCAAACTAACGATGTAGAATCACATGTGACAACTGCCTTCTTTTAAGCAGCCAATGCCTTAGACCATTTCTGTTTATTGCGGTTTGTTTGCTTATTTTTTTCTTGCAAGATTTGTTGCAAATAGTGTCTGTAAATAGATTTCCTCTATCGCTGACAAAAATAAACTTCGTAAAGAAGCTTATGGTATTCGTTTGCCGCCCAAATTGTAGTCTGTACTACCTAGTTTCTTTTTTCACCGAAAGTTGTCGTGCGCGAGAATTTGCAGTGGTGTGAACAGCCGTCCACACGCAACGATTGGTGTGCGCAGATATTTGCACAGACATTTGCGCAGACAGGTCGTTGCGTGTGGGCCAGGCTTTAACGCCACGCCACGCAGCTGCCGGCTGCCCTCTCTTTCTCTCTCCCTCTAGCTTTCCTCGCTGACTCACAGTGAGCGGCGGTGGCTTTCGAGGCCGCGGAACGGCCGCGCAGGACAATGGCCCGACCTCGCATTCTCCGACCACAGGGAGCGGCCGGTAGCCCCGGACCACACAGCAGACGTCCGCCGTGTGGACAGAGGCTGGCCACCACAGAGCGACCGCCGTGCCACCAGCGAGTAGGTGTTCAAAGCGGATCCCAGCCGCGGTCGCCCGGGGTGTTGCGCTGCAGCCCTCGCACACTCTTAACACTTTGACTGCCACGGCCAAAATGAGTAAACTGCTCCCAGAAGCCATGTTAAGTAGGTCATACAGATTGATTCGTCATTTCATTTCAAGTCCATCTGTATCATCGAAACTTTAAAAATAACAGTTTTGGCGGGAAAATGGGGCGTGCGAGTTTTCTCGCAGTAGGCATATGGAGTAGAAAGTTCAGCTCAGACGCCAGCTACGAAATAATAATTCGTTGTCAACAATCAGAGAGTATTTCGACGTACATTTGACAATACGACACATGTCATTGTTGTAACTGTGTCAGTATTTATTCAGTTTTCATTGTAGATACTTCACTGACGTTTATCGTTATCTGTCTTCAATTTTCCTCGTAAAATGGCTAGTAATAAGAGGAAACTGAGTGACGTAGAACTTGAACAGCTAGCTAACATGGATTAATCGCAGTGGAACGAGTTTATGGATGAATTCTGTGAAATTAGAAATCCTGTTCCACCACGCCTAGATTTACTTTACTTTACCTCTCCCCGACGCCCGAGACCTGTAAATCGCACGTATTTGCTACGAATGTTCTCGTATCTGACTTTATGTAGGAACTCGTTTCCTACGAGTTAACTCGTATTGGGCCCCAGTGGCCAGTTTGGCACATACGAGATAACTCGTAGTTGGCAGTCAACGTGTTAAGGGCCCCACTACACACACGAGCGACGGATCGCAGCAATCCGTTGTGCGGACCACCGACAGCTTCGTAGATGGCACGTGTGTCGACAAATCGCAGTGATCGGTTGCCGATCGCTAATCGTATGAAAATCCCGTGCGATCTGGTTGATTGCATGAGATTCGTCAATGCGATGTGGCTGTCTGGATGCTTAGCAGCGATGTCTGCCATTATTCCTGTGCCTCCTTTCTTTAGTTATGAGCCTTCTTTGTGATTAGTTTCTCTTTTCCGCGGTCAATAATAACTTTACATTGTTATTGTCGTTGTTGTGGTCTTCAGTCCGGAGACTGGTTTGATGCAGCTCTCCATAATACCCTATCCTGAGCAAGCCTCTTCATCTCCACATAAGAACGGCAACCTACATCTGTCTGAATCTGATGACTGTATCCATCTCTTCGTCTTCTTCTGAGGTTTTTACCGCACAAACACCCCTCCAAAGTTAAATTCACAATTCCTTGATGTCTAAGAATGTCTCCTACCAATCGATCCCTTCTTTTAGTCAAGATATGCCAGAAATTACTTTCCTCCCCAATTCTGTTCAGTACCTCCTCATTAGTTACGCGATCCACCCACCTAATCTTCAGCATTCTTCTGTAGCACCACATTTCAAAAGCCTCTATCCTCTTCCTGTCCGCACAGTTTATCATCCGTGTTTCACTCCCATAAAAGGCAACACTCCATACATATACCTTCAGAAAGGACTGTCTTAAGCTTAAATCAATATTCGAGGTTAACAATTTTCTCTTTTTCAAGATCGCTTTTCTACCCATTGCCATTCTGCATTTTATATCCTCTGTACTGCGACCATCATTCGTTATTTTACTGCCCAAGTAGCAAAACTCATCTACCTAATCTAATTTCTTCAGCGTCACCTGATTTTCTTAGACTGCACTCCATTACCCTAGTTTTGCTCTTGTTAATGTTCATCTTATTTGCACCTTTCAGCAAACTGCCCATTCCGTTCAACTGCTCTTCCAGGTCCTTTGCTGTGTGACAGAATTACTATGTCATCGGCAAAACACAATGTTTTTAATTCTTCACCCTGAACTTTAATTCCTTCTCCAAATTTCTCCTTGCTTTCCTTTATACTTTGCTCAATGTACAAATTGAATAACATTGGACAAAGGCTACAACCCTGTCTTACTTCCTTCCCAACCATTGCATCCCTTTCATGCCCTTCAACTCTAACAACTGCTGTTTGGTTTTTGTACAAGTTGTAAATAACCTTACTCTCCCTATATTTTACTCCTGCTTGCTTCAGAACATGAAAGAGTTTATTCCAATCAACATTGTCAAAAGCCTTCTCCAAATCTACAAAAGCTAGATATGTAGGTTTGCCTTTACATTACAATGAATAATTATTCAGGCATCGCGAACTACTATTAGCAACGGACGCCAGTGTTTTCAGTTATATTAAGAAGGTACACCCTAGAATTTCTGCAGTGATCAGCATTTTGAAGCTTGTGCTCATAGCACTGGAACTGGTAGGACGTTCATAGTAATAGCCAAGAAACCAGTTCAATCTGATTATTTTCTGCATCTACACAGATACTCTGCAAGTCATGTTTAAGTGCCTGGCAGAGGGATCATTAGCCACTTTTTCATAAATTTTCTCTACCGTTCCATTCTCTAATAGCGCGCGGGAAGAAAGAACACCTAAATCGTTCCGTTTTCGATCTGATTTCTCTTATTTGATTGGGATGGTCATGTCTCCCTAACTAGGTGGGTGCTAGCAAAATGTTTTCACATTCAGAAGTAAAAGTCGGTGATTGAAACTTCGCAAACAGATCACACTGCAATTAATAACATCTTTCTTTTAATGATTTCCACCCCAATTCGTGCAACATTTCCGTGACTCTTTCCCCCCTGTAACATGATAAAACTAAACGAGCTGCCCTTCTCTGAACCTTCTCAATGTCTTCCGTCAGTTCCACCTGGTGAGGGTCCCATACTGGGCAACAGTACTCCAGGAGAGGACGCACAAGTGTGATGTAGGCAGTCTCTTTGGTGGAGCTGGTGCATCTTCGAAGCATTCTGCCAGTGAAACGTAACCTTTGGTTCCCCTTCCCCACAATATTTTCTGTGTGTTCTCTCCAGTCAAAGTTGTTTGTAATTGTAACTCCTAGGTATTTGGTAGAATTTACGACCTTAAGGTTTGACTGATTTATTTTGTAATTGAAGTTCAGCGGATTTCTTTTAGTGGTCATGTGTGTTACTTCACACTTTGTCAATTGCCAATTTTCGCACCATGTAGAGATTTTGTCTAAATCGCTTTGCAGTTGCTTTTGATCCTCTGTTGACTTCACAAACCGATAAACGACAGCATCATCCACGAACAGTGATTTATATATTACACAATTGCATATTTTATTAAAATTTTTAACTTCGACACAGAATGATTAATATGTACCATAATACTAAAAGGGTATTTAATTTTTCAGGGCAAATCAGCAAAGCTGTAGTGAAGAACCTAATCGTTTCATACAAACTAGCTCTCTTTTTCACAATTTATAGTCACGGTAGTCAGAAGTGCGGCTATTTACAACATTTCTGTAGACACATAGAGACTGAAAAACGAATTGTGTAGTGTAGTTATTTGAAGTTCAACTATAAGATGAACCAGTGAAAAGAAATCAAGGACCAATAAACGAAAAACAAAACGAATTTTTACACTAGAAAGATATAGACAACCCACTTGCTGGCTCTAAAAATGTAACATAACCAAAACTTCCTAGGAAAACGGATTCAAAACAGGTTTAATAAATTTAATTTAATTTAATAATTAATTAATTTAAGTAATTATTTAATAATAATTATTTAGTAATTATTATTAATAATTAATTAATAATTAATTTAATTTATAGATAATTAATTTAATAAATTCTCCTTCCTAAAATTTTTGAGTTAAGGTATTACTCGTCAGGATGCACAAATGAAGTGTGACTGCTGTTAAAAATAAAAGAGCCTTTTCCATTACAGAATTGGCCTACACATATGCGTTCATAATTATCGTAGAAATTGCTCGTGTGTGGCAAGGTGGAGACGAGCGATGGATTGTAGCGATATCAGATTTGACGAATTGCCTCGCAAGGCTCTGACGCCATGCCTGCGGTACGTGGCCACAGCCGGCCCCCTCTGTACCGAAGGAATCCTGAGCAGCAATGCACAATCGTTTTCGTTCGGGGGCAGAAGCTGGCAGAGGGCTGCACCTTTTACGACTGCATAAATTAAGGCCCCCTACACACACACTGATTTATCGTCTGGCCCATGACACAACCAAATTTGTAGCAGCCTACAGACATTCCGACCAACTGCATCCAGCGATTGCGGCACCTCCTTGTTCTGGTGTCCGTTTGTCGGTTTTTGTTTTCCCGTGTTCACTGTGGAGACAGCAGACGATCGCAGGCAGGAAGTTGGTCGGGTAGTGCTACACACGCACAATTTGTCGGGTGGAGTGGTAGGGAGGAGGGGGATTCAGATGTCGGACGACGAGGCCCGACCAACCACCGACAAGCAATGTTAGTAAGGAAGCGCCTCCACAAGTCCACTTCATCAGACCATCGATAAAATGGTCCTGACAAATGAGAATGTGTGTAGGGGCTTTTAGTCTGCTCCGAATTTAGAAGTGGTATAAATTTAGAAATGGTATAAATAACAGCAAATTACATTAGGTAAAAAAGACAATAAAAGAAGCAGATGAGTTTTGTTATTTAGGTAGCAAGATTAACTCTGATGGTTGAAGTAAAGAAGACGTAAAATGCAGAATGGCTATGGGAAGAAAAGTGTTTCTGAAGTCAAATTTGTTGACATCCAGTATTAGTTTAAATGTTAGGAACTCCTTAATGAAAGCATTTGTCTGTAGTATAGCATTGGATGGGAGTGAAACGTGGACAGTAATGAGCTCAGACAGAAAGATGATAGAAGCTTTCGAAATGTGCTGCTACAGGTGAATGGTGAGAATTAGATGGGTAGATCATGTAACTAATGAGGAGGTACTCAACAGACTTGGGGAGAAAAGGAGTTTCTGCCATATCCTGACTAAGAGAAGCGATAGGCTGGTGGGAAACATTCTAAGGCATCAACATATCGTCAGCTTAGCATTAGAAGGAAGTCTGTGGGGTAACAATATTTTTCCCAAGACGATGCCATCATCATAAATTCATGAAGCAGAACTGCATGTCCTCTGGGAAATTAGCGACTGTAGTTTCCCCTTGCTTTCAGCCGTTCGCAGTAGCTGTGTGGCAAAGCCACATTAGCTGATGTTACAAGGCCAGCTCAGTCAATAATCCAGACTGTTGCCCCTGTAACTACTGAAAAGGCTGCTGCCCCTCTTCAGGAACCACACGTTTGTCTGGCCTCTCCACAGATACCCCTCCGCTGTGGTTGCACCTACGGTACGGCTATCTGCATCGTTGAGGCACGCAAGCCACCCCATCTCGGCAATGTCTGTGGTTCATGGGAGTGTAGTGACTATATCGAAATTATACATCTTCATTTCTATGATAAATATAATGATTTGGCAATGTGCCATAGTATAATGGCTTTAGAATAAATATAATGATCTGGCAATTGGACATCCTTGTAATCACATACCAAGGATTTATATTCGATTAAGTAACCAAACGCAATCACATTTCTTAAATCAGTAACGAGATTTCTTTCGCCGTGCGATCTGCATGCAGTCTAAAAGTTAGATTGCAGCTTTCTCGATGCTACATAGGCCTGAACGCCTTTTTATTACACGTTGATTTGCGTTTTAAGTATTATGAAGTATCGTATCTGGAAGTGGAAAATTAAAAAAAATGTAATGAATACGTGAGCTCGCACTGAACTAATAAGTCGTGCTGCCGTGCGCCACTCAGCAGCGTCAGATGCTTCTCTTCTCTCGCCATCGCCGTTCGCTCTTTTAGTTCGTCTGCTCCCAGTGACGGCTGAGCGGCGTGGTCTGCGCATGCAGGTGGAGGGAGAAGTTCCCCCACCTAGCTGCTTCATGCGCTTGAGCTGCTAACGATATCACGCAGACCAAAAGAAACAGTTTGTGGATAATTTCTCGCGTTTAAGTTTAGAGTTATCGCTATATCTTGGCATTATGAAATTTATTAGTCAGGTATTGCAGAGTGCAGAATACTTCAAATCAGATATTTTGTAGCACTGAACTATGTAATTTAGTAGGCAGACGCTAACCTTGAAATTGCTCTCATCAGCAGAAGGCAGACACGTGATTTTTAATTCTGTTCGCGTCCTATCGCGCATATTTTAGTTCGCGACCTATCACGCATATTTTAGTTCGCGACCTATCAAGCACATTTTAGTTTGCGACCTATCGCGCATATTTTAGTTCGCGACCTATCACGCATATTTTAGTTCGCGACCTATCAAGCACATTTTAGTTTGCGACCTATCGCGCATATTTTATTTCACGACCTATCGCGCATATTTTAGTTTGTGACGGGTAGCTCTCCTTTTAGTTCGCAGCTCGGCCGCGAAGTAGGTCGCTCTTTTTAGTTCGTCCACTCGATTTGGCTTTTGCTACCGCTACTAAAACTACATCTCAGCTTGAAAGGATGGCAACTGGCAGAAGGGAATCACGCGATTCTGCGCGCTCTCGCGTCCTCTCGCTGTTCCTCGTCAGTCTTCGGAAAAGGAGCGGACGAACGAAGAGGCGACGGATCTGCGACCTAGTTCGCATAGTTCGTCTGTGGGAGCGCTCTTCCAAACCAGTTCGTTCGCGAACTAAACAAGACTAGTGCCGAGGCGACTCGATCGCGAAGCTGACTGGCTGGCCGCTGGGGCAGGGCCCACTGTCTCTTAGTGGCCGACCAGCCAGCCAGTCAGCTTCGCGATCGAGTCGCCTCGGCGCTGCTCTTATCACGTAACGTCACCTGGCGGACTTTTTTTTTAACAATTTATTTACAATTTTACAATTTACAATAACAATAACAATTTAGGTCTGTTACCTGGATAACTAAAACAGACCTTTACAATCAATTATTATACATTACAAATTGTTTGGTTGTTAGTAATAAGTTAATGACAACTCCAAGTATAATTGCCGCCTCTTAGCAAGCCTCCTGAAGGGAGGCCAGTACCATCCCTACGACGTGGACGTGGGCGGGGCCTACTTACTAACGTAACCACTGCAACTCGTAATAATTTATCAGATTGTTACATTTACAAAACAAAGTAAATTACACTACTTCTACTAGTGGTGCACTGATTTACACTATCCATCTCCTTTGCACCACTGGATTTCTAGTCTAGATTGGATTTGGAAGGTAGCGAGGCAGCCAACACCAGAGAACGTATTCCAGTGACTTCTCCCTTATACCTTGCTCACGCAAGGCGGGGAAGTCGTCCAGCTCTTCACTCCTTGCCTCAACTAACCTTCCGGTCATATTCTGTTCCATCCGTGGTGCCAAACCGACGATAGCCGGCCAGACGCCAGGGATGGTGATGTCAATCCGGTTTTACATACGCAGTATATTGCTGCCATGCCTCATAGAGGCATGCACGGCTTTTCTCTCCTGTTGTTTCGCAGCAGACTATCCTCGATAGATCTGCTGCGCGTGGGTTGATACTTTCTCAGTTAGTATAATTAGGATCTCTACTAACTCATCGTTCCTTATTATTTCATAGATGTCCCTGGTGGGTGTGGCTTGCCTCTCTACAGAGGCAACTCGTGCGTGTACTGGGCACTCGAAGATTACGTGTTCCGGGCTGCCTATCTCAGCACCACATTCACAAACTGCATCAGGCCGTTTCCCTATTCGGTGCAAGTGCACCGGGTAGGGTCCGTGACCTGTCCGAAAGTGCACTAGTCCTTTGGATGGAAGAAATTTTAACTTCATCCTTTCTCTCACTGATGGTAGGAAGGAGTGTACGCGCCTGGCTGTTTCAGATGAATCCCAGTCCCGTTGCCAAATATCGTTAATTTCTCTTTTATTTTCACAGACCCTCCCAATTATCCTTTCTACTTGAATGAAGTCGTGTCTTTTCAACCAATAGACCGCCGCCCTTTTCCTGATTATTAAATCAATAGGGTAAAGCCCCATAATCACCGTGAGCCCATCCGTAGGTGTGGTCCCAAAAGCCCCAACCGATCTGATTATGATATTCCTTTGCACTCTTTTGACATCCAACGAGGGCCTGACCAGTCTGAACCTATGAGCCCAGGAGCTCGCCCCGTAGCCCATAATCGAGGCGAGTAAACTGTTATGGTACAATTTGGTTACATTTGGAGGCATATGGAACCTCCTCTGTCCTATTGAAATTATTTTGTTATACAATGCTAAGGTTTTATTTGCAACTCGCTCGATATGAGCATCAAAGTGGAGTCTCTGGTCGAGATAGACACCCAGGTATCTGGCAACTGTTTGCCGGCCAATTCTTTCGCCTGCAAGTCTTATGATTGGGTCTCTTTGCAAATTTCCTTTGAAGAGCATGTAATTGGACTTTCCTGGTGCAACTGATAGTTTTACCTTGTTGCACCAGCTCTGAATTATTTCCGTGGCCACAGAGGCTCTGTCCTCCATCTGACGTCTTGAGTTCGATTGAACCAGAACGAGAAGATCGTCAGCATAGGCTACTGCCCCCAGTATCCCCGCCTCTTGCTGCAAGTTGTTCAGCAGCGGCTCCATATTTATATCCCAGAAAACTGGGCCAAGAACGGAGCCCTGAGGGCAACCCTTGGTTATCCTCTTTGAGACGGTTCCACCTGGGGACACCAGCTCCACAAGTCTCTCCTCGCAGTTGGCTCTCAGACAACCATATAGTGAGCCGGGACACTCCATTTCCCTTAAGCGGGAAAAGAGCGCCGGCCACCAAAGGTTGTCGAAAGCCCCCGCTATATCAATCATGATCCCGGTAACATATGTACATTCCGATGAGTGGACAAGCCTGGCCACCTGATTTATGTCGTCCTCCGTGGTCTTGCCCCTCCGAAAGCCATACTGCCACTCATTCAGACCACATAGGACTCGATGACTCGCCAATCTGTCAGAGAGTCATTTCTCAAGAAGCTTCCCCAGTATATCGAGAAGGCAAATTGGTCTGTACGATTTGAGATTTAAAGGGTCTCTGTCCTCTCCTTTGCTCAAGATAACAACATGAGCTCGTTTCCAACACCTAGGATATTCCCTCGGTATTAAACATTGATTATGCAGTTCAGCTAAAACTGGAACCAACTTTGGAGCTAAATGTTGTAGCACTTCTACAGGAATCTTATCCGGTCCTGGTGCTTTCCCCCTTTTTAGGGATTGAATTTTCTCATTGATTTCTCTATACGAAAATGGGTATACCTGAAGCTCATTAATATACGGCTGTTGAAGTTCCTCTCTTAACTGGGTTTGTTCTTGCGAGCCTTCCTCTATGACATCATCTGGCAACAACACTTCTAGTAACCTTTCAGCTGTGGTTCGCCAATCTGTTGTGGCTTCTTGACCACAACGCAGAGATGACAACACAGTGGGGGCTCTAACTTTCCCTCTTACTATCTTATAGGGTATTCCCCAGGGGTCCAAGCACATGTTTTCCCTTACAAATTTTTTCCAGCTTCTGTGTCTAACTTCCTGGATTTTGGCTTTGTACTCTATTTTCTTACGTCTGTAAATTTCTAATAGGTATCTTCTCTCATCTGGGAAAATACTTCTTGGATAACGTTTCCGCGATCGTCTCACAGATCGACGAAGGTCATCGAGCTCCGTGGACCATGATAAAGAACTCGGTGCTGTCGACCTTCTCGTGTTCGGGATAACTTCCTCAATCAGCCTCTGAATTGAAAGATAAAGTTCTTGCGCGTACGCGTGAACATCCAGGGGCTCTCCCAACTCTGGAGGATCAAAACGTTGGAGAAGCAAGTCCCAATTCGTTTTCCCAAAGTTCTTGACTAACTGCCACTGAGCCGGTTCAGAACCAATTTCTCCAACATTGAACTCTATGACATTGTGGTCACTATTGACCACTTTATCTAAAACTTTCCAATCACGGATTTTTGTCATAATACCTCCTGTGGCTAGTGCAACATCGATGTTGGATTCAACACCCGCCCTGTTACAAAACGTGGAGGGGTTACCCCCCTCGTTAAGAACATGCAGGTCCAGCTCCATGATTAGATCTTTAAGTATAGCTCCTTTCTCATCAAGAGTATCGCTAAACCAGATCAGTGACTTGGCATTTGCATCCATCGTTATTATAAGTTGCTTACCCACTAGTGCTCGAAAAATAGTTCTAACTTGTATTAGATAAATATCTATATCATGTGCATACTGACAATAAACATTGATGATATACCAACTACTATTATGAAGCAAAACTTGAATCACAACAATATGTTCATTACAAAATTGTGTCAGTTTGACTACTCTTATGGCTTTATTAAGAATGACGATGGATGCCATAGGCTGATCACCGTGATGACTTGCGATGTAACAGGCATACTTGGGATCTTGCCCCTACAAACGTATGCTTCCTGTAGACAGAGAATATCTACTTCCTTGTCCTCAGCAACTTTTCTAATTTCTTGCGTAGCAAGTTTACTACGCTGCGCATTTAATTGAAATATTTTAAGGGCATAGCTACGGATGATGTGTATGCACGTAACAGTCAGGAAACGATCGACATTGGTCAGAGACCAAGCGAACATAACCAATCACCATTTGTTTATGAATATTTCCAAGATCAAAAACTTTATTTCTACGTTTATATACTCTTTTAACTAAAGCCAGTCACTGACTGTATTCTGAAAGTATGTTATAGGAAGCCAAAAGATCCTCCAGAACTGAGAAGGTAACCCTGGCGCCGTCCGGGTGCCCATAACGCACGAGCTGCCTCAACGCAGCAGTTAGTACATTGGGTTCTTCGAGTCCACTCATTCTGACTGCATCATCACATAATTCATACAACTTGCCAGGTGAAATTTTTACATTATGAGTCCCTGGCTGATTTATATTACAAGACTGATCTAAATCTTGCTTGGTGTCTTCTTCCCTAACATCTAGGACGACGTTTTGACCCGATTCGCCGTCTTCCTTCACCTTCTTCTTCAACGAAAGTGCCTTCTTCTTCATTTCTTCTTCTTCATCTTCTTCTTTCTTCCTGGTCTGGATACCTACATTTATCCTTACCCTAGGTTCTACATATACTTCATCTATCTCTGCAACTTTCAAGTCCTGCATCGCTTCACATCCTTCATGAAGCCCATTGTCTTTAGAAACTCTTAGGGGCTGAGTATTAACCAAGGCCCTCTGCTTATCACGTTTGATTTTTGCAGGAGACTTACGTTTACTTTTTATGTGAGCGGAACTATCCATAATCAGTTCTTTGTTTTAACCTACTGAGAAACATTTTGTAGTCGAACATTCACGACCTGGTTTATCACATTTCTTCTTCCGATATTTACACGGAATAGAGATGGCCTTTTCCTTCTTGTTGGGACATATGACCCGACTGTCCACAATGTGCACACACTGAGTGCTTTTTATCACAGAATCTGCCCAAATGGTTCAAGTCACAACATTTATTGCATCTGGGTACCACGGTGTAATCTCTTACTGTTGCGGAGTTATATCCGACATAGATTCTCCCAGTTTTCATTGTCTCTTTTCTGAGTTCAGGAGAACTTTCAAAAACATGATGAATTGTCTCTTTGTCTTTTTCTCCTCTTTTGAATCTTAATTTAAATTCTTGCAGAAATTTTTCTTTTGTGTATCGATCAACAAAATTTTGTTCATACACTACTTCGAGTACATCTTCATTATTCATGTAAGATGGAATACCCAACATAATTAACAAGGGCCTTCTCTTCCTTGGGGTCTCACAGTTGTACTTCGAAGACAGTGTCTGATTATTCAAAATCTTGCCCGGGTCTTCTGTGGCTGGGAGTTCTATCACCAATGCATTTTTTGCTACACGGATCTTGTTAATTTTCATTTTCTCCTTTTTGGGATCCATCGTTTTCATAAACGTTTGCTTTACTTCTTCAATGTTATTACCTTCTTTTGGTTTTATAAAAATAGTGGAGACCGGTCTCACGACCGACGTTTCCACTATAGCTCGATTAGTTGGACTCGCGGCTACAGTTGCATAAGTCTTTGCCGGAGCTGATCTTAGTATCTCGTTTTCTCTTCTGAGCTCCTCGACTTGACCTTCCAGCTTGGCAGTGATAACTGCCCAGTTAACCAATTTATCTTTGATTGTACGAATCTGTTTAACAGAGACATTACCCTTACCTGAACCAGCCAGCTGGTCCAGGAAATCCACGACCTCTGTGTACTTTTCAGAGGCCAGGAAGCCCGATCCCTCTGGCGCCCCGGCCGTCGACTCCTGTGGGCGTAGTGATGTTTGTGAATTAATGTCTAAAAGAGAATCAGAATTAGCCCTGGTGTTCCCAAGAGCAGCTAGGGTTACCGATCCGCCTGGGCGTTGCCCCGCTCGCCCAGGTAAGCCAATTACACAACTGGAGTTCGGCTGGTGCTCCAGAGGTGGTCCGTTAAAGACTGACTATACCCCGCAGCCATACGTACCCTCGGCACACACTCCACCTTAGGATTGAGGGGTGATTATAGTGATTTTCCTTTCACGCTAACCGGGCAGTTAAGCCGAGATACTCAGTCCACACTGTGGTGTCGCACAAGTCCAGAGTGCGCGCCACCTACTTTCGCCGCGCGCCGCCATGCACGCACGGCGCGGCGTTCTTACGACGTCAGCCTCGAGCGCCCTCTGCTGCAACTCCGCTCGTGGCCACCACTGAACGACATCGTTCACTTAGGACTGAGATAGGATCCAGTTAACACTTCGGAATCAGATAGGCACCAGTGAAGACTTGGCTATCGTATACGCACTCGGCAGGCCTCTAGCTCAACTATGTATTAGCATTCTGCAGTACTGACCAATGTAAAAGTTAAGTATTGTATAAATTCTGTTCAATATATATCTCGTTCTAATTTACTCTAGTGTTTCTGGTTTCTGGCTGCTCCCCTCCGTACCTGCACCAGCGTGCTACCTTTATTCCTGTGTCGGTCTCATTCTACTCGGCCACCGACACCTACGACGGAAACGAGACACAAAAGAGGCGACGAGGCTGGGACACAAAAGTGGCGACGAGGATGGGATACAAAAGTGGCGACGAGGATGGGATACAAAAGTGGCGACGAGGATGGGATACAAAAGTGGCGACGAGGATGGGATACAAAAGTGGCGACGAGGATGGGATACAAAAGTGGCGACGAGGATGGGATACAAAACACACAGCATGCGACGTTCCTCCGGGCGCCTCACGGCGGTCTTTGGAGCACACTGTGGGTTTCCGGAACAGAGACGGCAGCGCCTTACCGCCTCTGCGCACCCTCACCCTTTCGTCCCCTGACAAGTTAACAAGTCAGGGTTAGCGTCCGGCACCACGAGGAGGCGGATAAGGGCACTTGGGAAGGAGAGGCTGTATTAGACGCATCCATTCCCCGAGGACTTGAGATACCACTTGGTGACCGACTGCGCGATCGCAAGGGGGTCGGAGACTACCCCGCCCACCTGGTCGCGGCATGAGACGTCCAAGGACACGGCTGGCAGCAGCGGCCGACATAATTGTAAATTTCGTGTCCCAGCCTCGTCGCCGCTTTTGTGTCTCGTTTCCGTCGTAGGTATCGGTGGCCGAGTAGGAAGACTGACACAGCAATAAACGTAGCGCGCTTGTGCAGGTACGGAGGTGAGCAGCCAGTGGGTCAGCAGAAACTAGAAACACTAGAGTAAATTAGAACGAGATATATATTTCTTAGAGACTTAGTAATACTTAACTTTAACATAGCTCAGTACTGCAGAATGCTGATACATAGTTGAGCTAGAGGCCTGCCTAGTGCCTATCCGATAGCAAAGTCTTCACTGGTGCCTATCTGATTCCCAAGTGTTAGCTGGTTCCTGTCTCAGTCCCAAGTGAACGATGTCGTTCAGTGGTGGCCACGAGCGGAGTTGCAGCAGAGGGCGCTCGTGGCTGACGTCGTAAGAACGCCGCGCCGTGCGTTCATGGCGGCGCGCGGCGGAAGTAGGTGGCGCGCACTTTGGACTTGTGCGACAACACAGTAAACACTAGAGCCACAGTCTATAGGCTAGTTTACACAACGCCACTAGGTTTCATGAAACTGCGCTACTGGCCAGTGCGCATGTTCGGCAGGCGTTCGCGCAACTCGTTGACGAAACTAAACAGTTTCGGCACCTTCCAACTTTGGCGAAACTGATTGAGCGTGTTTTTAGGTTAGGTGATAACCAATACAGAAAAAAACACAACTTAAAGGGGGGAAAGGAATAAATAATTCGGTTTTTGAACATATATGCGATGCATAGGTGTTTTTGCCATTTTAACGATGAAAATTTCAGGAATAAGCAGCTGAGTGTTAGTGCTCTTGAAGCAATTATTCGTGAATTAAATATTGATGGGCTGACGATTAGTGAATTGCAGACTAAAATACATTCAATTCCAAATACCTATAAAAACGAATTATGGCAATTGTGGATTTGGGAACACGGTACAGGTACTGTAGAGACGAATATTTATTTGACAAGAAAGTAATGCAATTTGTAATTTCAGTTCTTGTAACAATGCTTCACGCATAACAGTATCTTGTTTCTTTATTGCATTACTAACACTGTCGCCAAAGCAGTTTACGTTCCTTTTAAACATTCTGAGTTGATTAAAATAATTCTAGGGTCTTCGATCACAATTTCTGTCAGCAAGGGTCGCTAAGCAACTGAGCGACGTCTTTTTTTAATCCATTCATGAACCCAAACACGTTTCTCATTCTTTTTATATTTAGTCTTCTGCAGCGACTTCACACAGACAAGCAATAGCTCCGCCACAACTCTTACAGCTACCAAAACTTCCATTCTACGGCGACTACGGCACTCACAAAACAACGAAACTGAAGTGTATAGTATTGGCGCCCTGTGTACAGACATACACGAAACCAGTTGTGCGCAACTCATTTCGGGAAACGAGTGTCGCAACCTGGTGTCGTCGTGTAGACTAGCCTTATCTCAGACAGTCGCGAAACTCTGTAGGGAAAAGTTACAGCTGAAGCGATACTAGCGCTCCAAGCGGCCGGTAGGGACTAACAGAGGAATGGCGTGATACAAACTGAGAAGTTGCCGTTTTCAATGCTGTTACTTATATATTTCCTAGTCACTGAACATTGCTGTGAACTTTCTAATATATGAAAACGTCATTAAAGTAATATCCTTGCTTCTGTTAATGGAAGTCTATAAAACAATTCTCTGTGCAGTGTAATTCGTATAGTTCACAATACATAGCTGAATCGGAAGCCTATCGTCCAAAAACTTTTGAAAGCAGAAATGAATTGCAACCTGATGTGCTCAAGAACAAAACGACTGATCATGATTATGTAGACGTGCTCAGTTCGTACTGTCAGATTGCACGAGTTTAGTTTTATAACGGATTTCGGACATTGTAATATTTTCAAAACTATATACGATATTTACATTATAATTGACTAGATTCTACATCGCTTTATAAACGCTCTTTTCACCTTGACCTTGCTTCTGTGTCTTTCGTTTACATAGCATAGTTTTTTTAGCTACTTGGCAAGTATCAAACTGAATATTTCAAGATTGTAACGTTCTAATATTAATAGTTTATTTATGGACATATTATTTTTTGTTGTTACACATAAACTTTATCAAACTAGTAGGTAACCGCCAAAATAGCTGTATATTCGCCTACAATTTGAGTGAAACTGTGGTACGAAACTAAGCAGGCTCTATTTAAATAGTTGATTCACTGCTAATGGAAGCATTCAGACATTACTTTTATGCAGCAGTAATATTATGAAATAGTGCTCAAGTATTTGAGATTCCGATTAAGAACAGAAGTTTGGACATAAGTGAATTGTTAAAGATTTACTTCTGTGCCTAAAAGTATAACTAACCACACTTGTATTTCGTAACATTGTTCTCTTACTTCTGGGCATCCTTTGCAAATGAGAGATTTCCTAATTATTAGTCTCTACAATCTATAGTGCCACAAAAGCTCCCAAATAAGGAGGTATTTTGAATGTGCTGCTTCACTCGCAACACACATCCATTACTTAATCGTTTCGCAGCGTGTTTATACAACCCAGCCGCTTGGCAGCGCTGCAGTCGCGAAGCTGCAGAAATTCACTGGCAGTTTCGTGACTCTTATGTTAGACTCTGCGAGAGCACTGTATAGTACAAGCAGAACAATCCGCCATTTTGAATACCACGTTAAAGGTCCTCATTTAAAGACTACGGCACATTTACACTTTTTGATATGCTCTTAACGCCATTAAATATATTTTCCTAACACAGAAAATATTACAGAATAGTAAATTTATTGGCTTATATTTATCCTTCAGACAGTGCTCTTGTGTGTGCTTCGGTTGCACAGTGGTTGAGTGCCAGACTACAAATCCGAAGGTCGCGGGTTCGATCCCCTCCAGGTCCTAGGATTTTTATCTGTCTCTGGCAGTATTGCTCATGTTAAAAATACCGAGTAGCACCGTGGTTCGGAACCCACGTTAAACTCTAGGTCCCCCTATAACTGCCTGGGTAAGTTAGTTCGAAGCAGTGCGCTCAAAGATAATCTGGAGTTAGTACTGTTTATTACGTAGTCGTGACGGTCGACACCATATTAGTGAACGTATATCGGTCATACACCATCCACCTGTCAGTATTATGTGGTTACGAAGAATTTAACATTTTGAAATTTACAATCGTATCTACTAGTTGCTTACAACTGTTCTGAAAATATGTTATTGAGTTATATTTTGATACATGTTATTGAGTTATATTTTGATTCAGAACTAGTGTTTCTCCCACTTTGGAATTAATGAATAAATTACACTGTTGTAGACAACTAAATAAAGTGTAATAACGGCAGATTCGAAGCGTATGACACAAGCATGATTTTCCACATAGAGTGTATATTCAATCCGTAAGCTCAAACGGATATTAGTATAGACAAAAGGCAAATATAAAACTGACAACTAGAAATACCGTATATAGCAGTGCTATTTATTCATTTAATGAAATGTGATAGAAACAATAGTTATGAAGAAAAATATAACTCACATATGGTTCTGAACTCTGTTTCATTTCCTTTGACTTCCCTAAAACCATAAGCGACACTAACTTCATCATCATGTATTTATTAAAGTAATCAATCGTTCTAAACTTATTTTTAGAGGACACAAGGATCAAAACAACAACACGACCTATACGTACGGTGTTGCCAACATAACCATAATAGAGCGTTACGATTTTCACAGATCTAAACCACTACAGTTGTGTATCCAGTGTTAACAATTGAGATCACTGGTTCGAAGGTTGGAGGAAGGCAACGGCATACCACCTCCAAAAGGGACCATGCCTAGTAAAGCACTGTGGTGTTCAAACCAATCTTCGGATTGTTGACTGCTTTACCTTTTTTTAGTGCTCTTGTAGTGTAGCATTAATTTCTCTTGTCCTCGTCCATCTGGGCGCTCCTAATGTCCATCGGAGGCATCTATTTTGTATCGGTTGGAGAGACTCGATATTTGTATAGCAAGTGACACCCCATGCTGCACAGCCGTAGAGGAGCTTCGGTTGTACCGTCGACCGATAAAGCTGGTATTTCCTCTTCGCGTTGAGGTTTTTACTCGTGAAGAACGGGATTAGAGCGTTCACCATCTTCAGCGTGCCCTTTTTGCGTTGTTGGGCGTGCAAGGTGAAGGTCGAGGACTTGTCTAACGTTATTCCTAAATATTTTGTAGATGTCGACTACGGGATCGGCTGCCCCATGACCCTCAATGGGAAGCAGAGAAGAACGCGGCAGCACTCTTCTTTGGGGTGATGGAGCTCTTGTTAAATAGTGCCCATTCTTCCATGGCGTCTATCTGCTGTTGTGCTCTGGCGAGTACCTGATCAGTGCAGCGGCCACGTGTGATAGAAGCTGTGTCGTCCGCATACAGGCTGCAGGTAACCGATGGCATCGTCGGTAGGTCACTTATGTACAGGTTGAACAGCAGGGGCGATATCACCGACCCTTGTGGAATTCCTGCCTCTGGAGTCTTCACCGGTGATCGTTTTCCGTCCACTGTTACGTAGAAGTAACAAATTTGCGATCGGATAGGGGATTTCTTGTCAGAGAGGACACAGTTCGTAGTAATCGATGGTAAGGCATCGACTAAAACAGAGGTGATATCGGGCGTTCCACTGGGTAGTGTTATGGGTCCTCTGATGTTCCTTATTTACATAAACGATTTAGGGGAAAATCTAAGTAGCTCTCTTAGGTTGTTTGCAGATGACGCCGTCATTTACCGTCTAGTCAAATCATCTGAAGATCAAAACCAACTGCAGAACGATCTGAATAAGATATCAGTTTGATGTAAAAATTGGCAATTGACTCTAAATAATGAGAAGTGTGAAGTCGTTCACATGAGTACTAAAAGAAATCCCTTAAACTTTGTTTACAAGATAAATCAATCAAATGTGAAGGCCGTAAACTCCACAAAATACCTAGAATTACTATTACTTCAGACTTAAATTGGAAAGAACACATAGATAATATCGTGGGAAAGGCGAACCAGAGACTGCGTTTTATTGGCAGAACCCTTAAAAGATGCAACAGAACTACAAAAGAAACTGCATACACTACGCTTGTCCATCCATTTTTTGAGTATTACAGCCCAGTGTGGGATCCTTATCAGGTGGGTTTGACGGAGGACATCGAAAGAGTCCAAAGAAGGGCAGCTCGTTTCGTACTGTCACGATACAGGGGAGACAGCGTTACGGAAATGATGCAGGATCTGGGATGGGAATCATTACAACAACGGCGCATATCGCTGCGGCGTGGGCTACTTGCGAAACTCCAATCGCCAACATTCTCCTCCGAATGCGAAAATATATTGTTGACTCCCACTTACATAGGACGAAATGATCATCAGAATGAAATACGAGAAATCAGAGCTCGAACAGAGAGATTCAGGTGTTATTTCTTCCCGCGCGCTATTCGAGAATGGAATGGGAGATGAATAGTATAATTGTGGTTCGATGAACCCTCTGCCAGACACTTAAATGTGATTTGCAGAGTATCCCATGTAGATGTAGAAGTTCATCCCCTGTAGGAAACTATCCACGATTTTTATATATCAATCCAGGAGTGGGGTCTGATAATAGAGTTTAGCGATCAGATTATCTCGCCACACTTTGTCATACACCTTTTCAATATCGACTGTAGACTGGCGTCGGTTGAAGCGGTGGCGGATATGCTCTGTGATCCTGATAAGCAGTGGCGGCTCGTACACAATTTTAGCAGTGTGCTACAATATTACAAAAATAAACAGGAAACAAAATATACTAAAATAAAAAGTCAACCTTTGTATGATTACCTTTAATTAAATATCTATTAATACTGTATTGACAGTACGACCTTCAGGGGAATCTATAACAGCGCTGCCAACTGCATGTATTCACTGCAGTTAGTAAATATAACGTTTAAAAAATATTAATTTTATTTACAGAAATTAAAAATTTAGACTCAGAGTTATTTAAATACGAGCCTCACACAAGTAGGTTTAGAGACAACGCGCAAGACACCTGAGCCAGCGCGCTATTTGACTCTGTATGCCGCAATATTCGTCATACACTATTCTTCCGCAGCCTTCACACGCAGCGCGAAGAGAAATATTGGTCTGGTGCTGCAGTCGGTCTCAGCACACATGAGCCGCCAGGCCTGACGTCACGTCTGCGCATGCGCACTAGCGGACAGACGACTGCGCCGCCTCTCTGCGCACGTACCAGCGCGGCTGAATCCCACTTCAGCACACGGAGCTGGTTTCCAGCTATCGCGGCGAGAGCGCTCCAGAATGCGTTTTCATCCTTATTACTAGCGTTCTAATACGCATTGCAAAGGAGTTGGCATAATTTTATTTTGATATCTGGCTCGTATTCCAAGAGAAAGGAAGTAATTTTACAGGGATTTCTCGCTTGCATTCGAAGAGAAATGGCACAATTTTGGTAATATATTTACAGTGTGCTGCAGCACATTAGCACATTATCACCAGCCGCCACTGCTGATAAGTTGTACTTCGGCTGACATCTTCTGCTGGAAACCGAATTGCGTCGCTAGATAGCGCCGTGATGGAATGTTGGAACATATCCCGAGATTTGCCGGACTGTGACGTAAATTGTTGGAACAGTTCGGGTCATGTTCAACAGTGGCGGCGCTAGGCGTCGGCGACGTCGGCCACCGCCGACGGCCTCGCGCCTCTGGGGGCCTCGCCAAACATTCTTAAAATTTCAGTTTTTGTTTCCATTTTTTATGTTTGATGTTTAACAGCGCTTTTCAACGGCTAGGCTAGGTTATGTAGCGACGACCTACATCTAACTTACACTAGCCTAACCACAGGACGAACACAACATCCGTACCCAAGGGTGGGATTCGACCCCCGACGAGAGCAATCTCGCTCACTGTGATATGATGGCTTAGTGCGCTCGGTCATTTAGTTGTCTGTATTTATTTCCGTATGAGTGCAGCAGTGATGCAATTTTCAGTTAAATACTTGCAAAACAACTTCTTCAGTACATGTTAGAAAACAATTTGGAAGAAGTATATCCAAATATTTATATAACAATCAGAATCATGCTCAGGCCAAGAGAAGCTTCACAAAAGACTAACTTGAGAAGCACAATCTACATCTACTACATCTACATCTACATAGATACTCTGCAAATCACATTTAAGTGCCTGGCAGAGGGTTCATTAACCACCTTCATAACTTTTCTCTACCGTTCCATTCTCTAATAGCGCGCGGGAAGAAAGAACACCTAAATCGTTCCGTTTTCGATCTGATTTCTCTTATTTTATTGGGATGGTCATGTCTCCCTAAGTAGGTGGGTGCTAGCAAAATATATTCACATTCAGAACTAAAAGTCGGTGATTGAAACTTCGCAAACAGATCACGCCGCAATGAATAACGTCTTTCTTTTAATGATTTCCACCCCAATTCGTGCAACATTTCCGTGACGCCTTCCCCCCCCCCCCCCGTAACGTGATAAAACAAAACGAGCTGCCCTTCTCTGAACCTTCTCAATGTCTTCCGTCAGTCCCACCTGGTGAGGGTCCCACAAGGGGCAACAGTACTCCAAGAGAGGACGCACAAGTGTGATGTAGGCAGTCTCTTTGGTGGAGTTGGTGCATCGTCTAAGCGTTCTGCCAATGAAACGTAACCTTTGGTTCGCCTTCCCCACAATATTTTCTATGTGTTCTCTCCAGTCAAAGTTGTTCGTAATTGTAACTCCTAGGTATTTGGTAGAATTTACGACCTTAAGGTTTGACTGATTTATCGTGTAATTGAAGTTCAGCGGATTTCTTTTAGTGGTCATGTGTATTACTTCACACTTTTCTTTATTTAGTGTCAATTGCCAATTTTCGCACCAAGTAGAAATTTTGTCTAAATCGCTTTGCAGTTGCTTTTGATCCTCTGTTGATTTCACTAACCGATAAACGACAGCATCATCCGCGAACAGTCTAAGGGAGCTATTCAGATTATCTCCTAAATCGTTTATAAAAACGAGGAAGAGTAGGGGACCTATAACGCTTCCCTGTGGAACGCCAGATATCACTTCTGTTTTACTCGATGACTTACCGTCAATTACAACGAACTGTGTCCTTTCTGATAGGAAATCGTGAATCCAATCGCACAATTGGGGAGATATTCCATAAGCACGCAATTTCATTAGAAGCCGCTTGTGGGGTACAGTATCAAAAGCCTTCCGGAAATCCAGAAATATGGAATCGATTTGAGATCCCTTGTCGATGGCACTTAACACTTCATGTGAATAAAGGGCAAGCTGTGTTTCGCAAGAGCGATACTTTCTGAATCCGTGCTGACTATTGGTTAATAGGTCGTTCTCTTCGAGGTAGTACATAATAGTCGAACAAAGTATATGTTCCAAAATCCTACTGCAAATCGACGTCAATGAGATAGGCCTGTAATTATGGGGATCACTCCTATTGTCTTTCTTGAATGAAGAAAGACTCTCTGCGTTGTCAGTCCTATCAATTGAAGCCGAAATAGCGGCTGGTATTAGTTAAGATATGATCTTAAAAAAAATGCAGTGAGACGAAAAGCCGAAAAGTTTGTCTAATTTGTTTTTGTTTATTGTAATTTTTACCATTGCAATAGTATTTGTATATTATACTAATACATTTTTTATGGTTATTGGAGTATAGTGCAGCTCATTTTATTTAACATTTTCTTCATTACTAAAAAAAATGAAAGGGGCCTCGCAAAGACGCCCAGGTTTCGTCTGGCGCCGCCACTGGTGTTCAAAGCCAGCTCTGCTACGAAGCGAAAGGTCGACCGCTTCCAGCCGTCAGTCGCGTGTGTAGCGGTCAAGTGGGGCGGAGGCTAGCGAGTAGCAGTGGAGTGAAGTGAACGCCTCGACCAGCCGCGGGCAGCGCTTTCGCGTGACGTCACAGGCCGGTCACGTGGTCGTGGTCGTCGCAGCTGCCTGCTTAGAGAGACGTTCTCCTAGCTGCGCGCTGCGTAAAACACCAAAGTCGCGTTTTTCATGACTTGGCAACTGAATATGATAGAGTGATCCGAGAACTACCTTCCGACACATCTTGTTTTAATTGAATTGCTGATTGGAAAAAAGGAAGATCGTCCACACACGACTGTTTTGAGAAAACTAAGAAAAACTTGTTAACTCCTAAAATATTTGTGGTAATTATTCAGCAATCAGTCGTCATAAATATAAATTCTTTATTTGTTGGCAAATCCGGATTTCGACCACTGTGTGGTCATTATCAATGCTGTGTCTCCTTTGGTCGCCTCCATGTTGTCGAAGTCACTGCACAAAGAGATGAACTCTGGACCCACTGCTCTGCTCTGCTGCTTTCGAAAGCCGCTGATAATTTGCATAATGGTGGAGACTATCTTCATAATTACGTGTTGAGACTGGATATACAGATTCTGCATTCAAATCACATGTCACGGCTGCTGGGTAGTGTGTTTATTGCGTATAAAGCTAGCTTGCATGAATCGTATGTGTGATTCATTAGATTTCCTGGAATTACAATACGATCAACGACCGTTAGGTGCCACTCACCACCGAAACACGAGTGATCTACGAAGCGATATATTGCCCATGCCACAGATAGCTGTGATCTGACGCAAGAGAGAGAAATGACGAGCGAGTTAGTGTATCGAAGGGGTAACAACTGTAAATCAATTGTAAGTAAAACTGTTTTGTTTGCGGAATGAAGAATTGTTTCAGAAATATGCAAGATGGAAGTAATGAAATGCAGCATTTTTTAGATGTAGGACTTGTTATTTACAAGGAAAGACGAATTGTCCAGTTATGAGATTGACGTTGTATCGTGACCCACTGAAATCAGCCACCATACAAATACACGTGATCTATAAAACGAACAACGGACTGCGAACTTTGATGTTTCGTGTGTTTATTAACTGATTGACGGTGTAATGTACAACGAACAGTTCTATACGAGTGACCGCCAAGTTTACAATCGTTCTATCAAGTGAAATTATAAACCGATGGCTATCGCTAGCTTTATACTCAATAAACACACTACCCAGCAGCCGTGACATGTGATTTGAATGCAGAATCTGTATATCCAGTCTCAACACGTAATTATGAAGATAGTCTCCACCATTATGCAAATTATCAGCGGCTTTCGAAAGCAGCAGAGCAGAGCAGTGGGTCCAGAGTTCATCTCTTTGTGCAGTGACTTCGACAACATGGAGGCGACCAAAGGAGACACAGCGTTGATAATGACCACACAGTGGTCGAAATCCGGATTTGCCAACAAATAAAGAATTTATATTTATGACGACCGATTGCTGAATAATTACCACAAATCAAATACAATCGTGGAGCACCCAGTCCAATATGGAATCAAGCCTCCTAAAATATTGTTCCGACAGTTTTATGATCCATTACAAACTTGTAGAACTAAATTATCTGCACTAAATGACGAGTTGTTCGAACGCCTTCGATAAATATTTTTGAAGCGGGCCCGTTTGGAAGTTGGTGGACATTCTTCCTTTTTCCGAAAAACTATTCTCTTGAGGGTAGCTTGCAAAAAAAAAAGTCGCTGTAACACAGGTTTAAACTGCTATTTATTGTCAGTTATGTTACAAACTGATAATACTGATGTCAATTTAATCCAACATCTTAAGACCAATAATTTATTTTGACGTAGTACTAAACTTTTTCATTAACTTTTTTAACGCTTTTTAATCTTTTTCAGCAGCTTATACAGCTTTGTTTCCTGGAAATACTAAACTTCTCCTTCAGATAGCACATCATTATTTCTTGCGGACCACTGAAGAATGTTGTTATAAAACTCATGATTGATGGAATGAACTTTATTAAGGTCTTCTAGCTTCTTGTGATTAATAGGAATCTTCTTGCTGTATGCCATATTTCTCGGATAATCAGGACCTTTCGTCCATTAATAGGCATATATGTATTCTGACGCAGTCCATCTACCCATTCCATACATCCATCTACCCATTCCATCAAACGACCTATCCTGGGTTTTGATGTGTGTAGGTCAAATGCCGGAATTTTGCAAAGAATGTTCAAATGTTTGTAAATCTATCGGACTCAACTACGTGGTTATCAGTCCGTAGCTTACAAACTACTTAAACGAAGGTAAACTAACCTAAGGACAACACACACACACACACACACACACACACACACACACACACACACACACACATACACATGCCTGAGGGGGGACTCGAACCTCCGACGGCGCTCAAGTACTCACAGCTAATCCACCGCGGCGGAATTTAGCAAGTGAAAACCTCTCCTTCGTTTGACAATTTAGGGCAAATGAGGATTTTTTTAAAGTGTTCTGGACACCATTCTTTAATGTCAGTGATATCTTGATATTCAACAATCTTGACTTGAAAAGAATTCAGTGTTTTTTCTTGAATTAGCTATCATTTCAACATCCTGTTTGACAGAATAGTTTATGTATTGTGGTCGTGTCACTCTTTATTACAGAAAAATCCTTATAGCATGGGAGGAAGGAGTGACCACGTACAGGGTAATAATGATGAATTATTTGAAATTTGCCAGTCATTGCTAGATACATCAGGCACCGCACATGTATTTCATTCACTGATTCGGACAGCTGTTCATGTATGTAGTGGGACCTCGATCGCCTTGCCCTTCATGGTAGCAATAAAACTGTGCAGTATTGTTTTTCAGATTATGGATTTTCTAGTCTGCTCCTTCTCCTTTGAACAGTTGAATATTCAGTCAGTCCCATTAAATACAGACCTTTTTCCTTCCACTTCCACTCAATATGATGTGAGTTTACAGACAGCAAACTTACGTAACCACACAGATAATAATGTGGGACAGTAAAACGGAAGCAATGTGTTTAAATGCTATTTAGTAGCATTGTTGGAACGCTCCTTGCCTGACCATCTTTCGTTGCTGCTCAGGCCAGTGATTGTAAAACAGAAGAAAGTCCGGACATTCCTCCCTATTCCAACAACTAAAACCTTTCACAGGCTGCACTTTCGGCAGTATTGCTGGTTGTTTCTTCCCTATTCCATTAATCGATAAGTGAACAGCTGCGGAAGAAAATGTATATCTCAACGTATTTTCGTTAAAATTGGACTTTCTTCCTTTTTCCAATCAGCGATTCAATTAAAGTAAATATTTTTCCACTGAAAACAATATACATTTAAGATTTTGAGGAAACTTGCCAACAGAATCAGTAATAATCTTACATCTTATAGACTCTAAGGGCATGAAAGGGAAGCATCAGTTGGGAAGGGACTAAGACAAGGTTGTAGCCTTTCCCCGATGCTATTCAATTTGTACATCAAGCAGGCAGTGCAGGAAAGCAAGGAAAAAATTTGCAATAGGGATTAAAGTTCAGGGGGAAGAAATAAAAACATTGCGTTTTGCTGATGACATTGTAATTCTGTCAGAGACAGCAAAGGACCTGGAAGAGCAGTTGAATGGAATGGACAGTGTGTTGAAGAGAGCGTATAAAATGAACATTAACAAGAGCAAAACACAAATAATGGAATGCGGTCGTAGAAAATCGGATGATGCTGAAGGAATTAGATTAGGTAACGAAACAATGAAGGTGGTAGATGGGTTTTGTTACTTGGGCAGTAAAATAACATGCGATGGTCGCAGTACAGAGGATATAAAGTGCAGAATGCCAGTGGGAAGAAAAGCATTTTTGAAAAAGAGAAATTTTCTAATATCTAATATTAATTTAAGGGTAAGGAAGTCTTTTCTGAAGGCATTTGTGTGGAGTGTTGCCTTGTACGGGAGTGAAACATGGACGATAAGCAGTGCGGACAGGAAGAGAATAGAGGCCTTTCAAATGTGGTGCTACAGAAGAATGCTGAAGATTAGGTGGGTAGATCGCATAACTAATGAAGAGGTACTGAACAGAATTGGTGAGAAAAGGAATTTTTGGCATATCCTGACTATAAGAAGGGATCGCTTGGTAGGACACATTCTTACACATCGAGGAATTCGTAAATTTAGCATTGGATGGAAGTGTGTGGGGTAAAAATCGCAGAGAGGTACCAAGAGACGCGTATAGTAAGCAGATTCAAGTGGATGTGGGTTGTCGTTCTTATAAGGAGATGAAAAGGCTTGCTCAGGATAGAGTATGGTGAAGATTTGCATCAAACCAGTCTCCGGACTGAAGACCATAACAACAACTTATAAAATTAGGCTGTATGTTGTATGTATGTATGACGTCATAAACATTGAAATTCGCGAAAAACCGCTGCGTCAAACGACAATACTGCACATGTCCTCCTAAACCACTGGACAGATTTCAACCAGATTTGGACACATACACTGTGGTGTCGCACAAGTCCAAAGTGCGCGCCACCTACTTTCGCCGCGCGCCGCCATGCACGCACGGCGCGGCGTTCTTACGACGTCAGCCACGAGCGCCCTCTGCTGCAACTCCGCTCGTGGCCACCACTGAACGACATCGTTCACTTGGGACTGAGATAGGAACCAGTTAGGACCTTCGGAATCAGATAGGCACCAGTGAAGACTTGGCTATCGTATAGGCACTAGGCAGGCCTCTAGCTCAACTATGTATCAGCCTTCTGCAGTACTATGTAAAAGTTAAGTATTGTATAAATTCTGTGCAATATATATCTCGTTCTAATTTACTCTAGTGTTTCTAGTTTCTGGCTGCTCCCCTCCGTACCTGCACCAGCGTGCTATCTTTATTCCTGTGTCGGTCTCATTCCACTCGGCCACCGACACCTACGACGGAAACGAGACACAAAAGCGGCGACGAGGCTGGGACACAAAATATACCTTACATGAGGCAACAATTGCAGTAGGAGTACAGCCTACGTACGCCACATGGTGCAGGAGATACAACGTCAGGAGCAATGGGAGTCGCAAGAAACTGCTACGTAATGCGACCAGACCTGATAAATACACTATATGAGAATGACAGCACTTGGCGACTTGCAACAAATTTTAAACATTATTTCAAACCTTTGTTAAACTTTCTCTCGCAGACAACCACATCAAAATAATGAAAGGAAAAAAGTATCTTGTTTACTACTTTTCCGCTGTTCATGGACCAAAACTATGGCATTCGGTATAACGTTACAATCTATAATTTCTACACTACCAGTTGTACTCGCAGGAAATTTTGCAGTCAAAAAAAAAAAAAAGTTCAAATGTTTGTAAATCTATCGGACCA
The DNA here is from genome assembly GCA_026315105.1 of Locusta migratoria. NCBI lineage: Eukaryota > Metazoa > Arthropoda > Insecta > Orthoptera > Acrididae > Locusta > Locusta migratoria. Next base: position 124,826,148 of record CM048753.1, read on the forward strand.
CACTGCGTGGTCATCAGTCCGTAGCTTACAATCTACTTAAACCTAGGTAAACTAACCTACGGACAAACACACACACCCATGCCCCAGGGAGGACTGGAACCTCTATGGCGAGCAACCGCGCGCTCCTTTTGCAGACAGAATGCACACTTAGAGCTCAATATACGTTTATACGTTTGAAATTGTATCACAGTACGACACGTAGTTAATGAGATATGAGGACGTAAAGAGTAACGTTCATGGAAAACCGCCCCTTCAAGCGTCACATTTTAATCTATTACTTCTTTACTACTAACCGTATTCTCAACAGATTTTACCTACATACAGGAGTTATACGAATCAGTATATTCCTGCAAAATTTTACTATTGTACAACATATCTATACTAATAATAAATCTGTAAATGTAGGCCTGTCGTTGTTCGCTTCAATCTTCAAAACTACTGGACGAATCTTCATGCGGTTTTCGCAGGAAACATGAGCGGAGATTGGTTCAGGATCTAGGCATGATTTCATCAAAATAGAATCACGAAGGGTTTTCACAGACCGTCATGTCTGTCTGTTCATCTATTAGAAACCACGTCTCCAAAACTACTTTACGAATTCGCATGGTGTTTTCAGAGGCAACTTCAGCGTACCTTTGGGCAACATATAGGCTCAGTTTCATAAAAATCGGAGTACGGTAAGAAGAACATCACAATTTAACGTTTTTGATAGACAACCGTCATGTCTTTCTCTTTCATCTCCAAAACTAATAGACAATTTTCAGGGGTTTTTCACAGGAAACGTGAGGGTATCTTGCGGTTACAGAAACGCTTCATTTCACAAAATCGGATCAGGAAAAATAACATTTCTCTGAAAGCAATCGCATGTGTCTATTTGTAAAGAGTAATCTCTACAGTATGGGATAATACAAGAAGAAAGCGGACGTCTGTGACAGGATTAAGCAAACTTATGTCAACGAATACCAACAAACATTGAACATAGTGTTACTGATATCGCTTTGTGTATTAAATACTTAACGACATTTCTTTTCTTAATTTGGTATGTTTCACTTTTTGTGTCAAAACCTTTATGAAGATTTATCGCTTTGGACAATGAACTTTACTTACATTTGACATCTTTATGAAGATACATCGTTCTGGACAAAGACTTTTCCTTACATTTGACATCTTGGCTAGGACAACTGAGTTTATTGACAGAGCGATCCAACAAGGATTCTGTTTTTACTGACTGAGGTCCGGAACCGTAAAAAACCATGATACACACACGCCCTCCTTCAACAACCGTTGCGAAGCACGGGCATATAAGCTAGTGTAGTAATAAATTAAAATCTCACGACTTACGCAGAACTTGTACCAAATCATCATCCGAAATGTAGTAAGCGACAAACTTTTTCCCTTTACATTTTTTTGCGGGTGTGTAAGCGATAAAAAGTTTTGGACAGGTTTGAATTTAATTTAGCAATTTGTTGGAAGGGGTTGGATGCCACCGTTTGTCCTAGACGAGAGACGCATCGTGCGGTGTACTGAAGCCGCTCGAGTTCAGCTTTCTACGAGGCACAGTTTGCTAGGCGTGGGAGCGAAGGAATGCAGCGCAGTGCGCGCTGTAAAAAGCTTTTCGTAATGGCACTACGAAAGCACGCCGAAGCTACGGAAGACTGCTTATTATTGGAGAGAGTTCTCACCAGCTCCACCACAGAGACCGCCTACATCACACTTGTGCGTCCTCTCCTGGAGTACTGTTGCCCCTTGTGGGACCCTCACCAGGTGGGACTGACGGAAGACATTCAGAAGATCCAGAGAAGGGCAGCTCGTTTTATTTTATCACGTTACAGGGGGGGGGGGGGGAAGCGTCACGGAAATGTTGCACGAATTGGGGTGGAAATCATTAAAAGAAAGACGTTATTCGTTGCAGCGTGATCTGTTTGCGAAGTTTCAATCACCAACTTTTTACTTCTGAATGTGAAAATATTTTGCTAGCACCCACCTACTTAGGTATACATGGCCATCCCAATAAAATAAGAGAAATCAGATCGGAAACCGAACGATTTGGGTGTTCTTTCTTCCCGCGCGCTATTAGAGAATGGAACGGTAGAGAAAAGTTATGAAAGTGGTTAATGAACCCTCTGCCAGGCACTTAAATGTGATTTGCAGAATATCTATGTAGATCATGTAGATGTAGGAGCGCAAAGCAGTGAGACAAATGTTTTTACGTCGTGAAGATGAAGGAGCGTACAACATCTTAATAAAAAACATTAGCTCGATGATATGGACAAGTTAAAAGAACATTTTAGATTTACCCCTATTGAGTTTCAGTATCTTCTGTCATTAGTTGAAGACAAACTGTAAACCGATTCCTGCAAGCAAGTGGCGAGACAAATCACACCAGCAGAAAAACTCGCAGTTACCTTGAGGTTAGTTTCTCATTAATAATTAGCGTTGATGTGAATTGGTAGTCAACGTGACATGCCATCTATTGTCACATTATGTACTTTACCAGTATTCGAGTAGACAATTTGATGAATTTCTTGTGTTGTTATGGTCTTCAGTCCGGAGACTGCTTTGATGCAGCTCTCCACCCTACTCTATCCTGAGCAAGCCTTTTCATCTCTTCGTTAGAACGGCAAGCCACATCCACTTGAATCTGCTTACTATACGCGTCTCTTGGTCTCCCTCTACGATTTTTACCCCACACACTTCCGTCCAATGTTAAATTTACGATTCCCCGATGTCTAAGAATGTGTCCTACCAAGCGATCCCTTCTTTTAGCCAGGGTATGCCAAAAATTCCTTTTCTCACCAATTCTGTTCAGTACTTCTTCATTGGTTATTCGATCTACCCACCTAATCTTCAGCATTCTTCTGTAACACCACATTTCAAAAGCCTCTATTCTTTTCCTGTCCGCACTGCTTATCGTCCATGTTTCACTCCCGTACAAGGCAACACTCCACACAAATGCCTTCAGAAAAGACTTCCTTACACTTAAATTAATATTCGATGTTAGCAAATTTCTCTTTTTCAAAAACACTTTCCTTCCCATTGCCATTCTGCATTTTATATCCTCTGAACTGCGACCATCGCATGTTATTTTACTACCCAAGTAACAAAACTCATCTACCACCTTCATTGTTTCGTTACCTAATCTAATTCCTTCAGCATCGCCTGATTTTCTAAGACTGTATTCCATTATTTTTGTTTTGCTCTTGTTAATGTTCATTTTATATGCTCTCTTCAACACACTGTCCATTCCATTCAACTGCTCTTCCAGGTCCTTTGCTGTCTCTGACAGAATTACACTGTCATCAGCAAAACGCAATGTTTTTATTTCTTCCCCCTGTACTTTAATCCCTATTCCAAATTTTTCCTTGCTTTCCTTCACCGCCTGCTCGCTGTACAAATTGAATAACATCGGAGAAAGGCTACAACCCTGTCTTACTCCCTTCCCAACTGATGCTTCCCTTTCATGCCCTTCGAGTCTAATAACTGCGGTCTGGCTTTTGTACAAGCTGTAAATAACTCTCCTTTCCCTATATTTTACCCCTGCCGACTTCAGAATTTGAAAGAGTGTATTCCAGTCAACATTGTCAAATGCTTTCTCCAAATCTACAAAAGCTAAAAATGAAGGTTTGCCTTTCTTTAATCTATCTTCTAAGATAAGACGTAATGTGAGTATTGCCTCCCGGGTTCCTACGTTCCTCATGAATCCAAACTGATCGTCCCCGAGGTCAGCTTCTACCAGCTTTTCCATTCTCCTGTAGATAATTCGTGTTAAAATTTTGCAACCATGACTTATCAAACTGATGGTTCTGTAATTTTCACACCTGTCTGCGCCTGATTTCTTTGGAATGGGGATTATTACATTTTTCTTAAAGTCTGAGCGTATTTCGCCTGTCTCATAAATCCTACACACCAGTTCAAATAGTCTTGTCAAGGCTGGCTCTCCCAGAGACTTTAGTAGCTCTGAGGGTATGTCATCTACTCCTGGGGCCTTGTTCCGACCTAGGTCTTTCAAGGCTCTGTCAAATTCATCTCTCAGTATAGTATTTCCTATTTCATCTTGATCTACTTCCTCTTCCCTTCCTACAACATCGTCTCTAAGTTCATTTCCTTTGTAGAGCTGCTCTATGTACTCTTTCCACCTTTCAGCTTTCCCTTCTTTGCTGAGAACTGGTTTGCCATCAGAGTTCTTGATATTCATAGAGTTGCTTTTCTTGTCCCCAAATGTTTCTTTTATTTTCCTGTAGGCGGTATCTACTTTTCCCCTTCTTATACATTCTTCTACGGTTCTGCATTTGGCTTCTAGCCACTCCTGCTTAGCCATTTTGCACTTCCTGTCAATCTCATTTTTTAGTCCTCTGTACTCCATTTTGCCTGTTTCATTTACTGCATTTTTATATTTTCTCCTTTCATCAATTAAATTTAGTATTTCCTGTGATATCCAAGGATTTTTTGTAGGTCTTGCCTTTCTACCTATTTTGTCCTCTGCTGCCTTCACTATTTCATCTCTCAATGCTACCCATTCCTCTTCTACTGTTTTATTTCTCCCTGTTTCTGTCAATTGTTGCCTAAATCTCCCTCTGAAATTCTCCACAACTTCACTTTCCTTCAATTTATCTAAGTCCCATCCCCTTATTTTCCTACCTTTCTGCAATTTTTTCAGTTTCAGCCTACAGTTCATGACTAACAAGTTATGGTCAGAGTCTATATCTGCCCCTGGGTACGTCTTGCAGTTTATAACCTGGTTCCGGAATTTATGTCTTACCATTATATAATCTATCTGATACCTTCCGGTGTCTCCTGGTCTCTTCCACGTATACAACCTTCTTTTGTGATTCTTAAACCAGGTGTTTGTTACGATTAAATCATGTTCCGTGCAAAATTCCACTAGGCGACTTCCTCTTTCATTCCTCCTGCCCAGTCCATATTCACCTACTATTTTTCCTTCTCTTCCTTTTCCTACTACCGAATTCCAGTCTCCCATCACAATTAAATTTTCCTCTCCCTTGACTGTCTGAATAATTTCCTTTAGCTCCTCATATCTTTCTTCAATCTCCTCATCATCGGCAGAGCTAGTTGGCATATAAACCTGTACTACTGTTGTCGGTGTTGGCTTCGTACCTATCTTGACAATGATAATGCGATCACTGTGCTGCTCATAATAGTTTAATCGCATTCCTATTTTCTTATTCATTATCAGTCCTACTCCTGTGATACCCCCAACTGATTTTGTATTTATAATCCTGTACTCACCTGACCAGAAATCCTGTTCATCCTGCCACCGAACTTCACTAATCCCCACTATATCTAACTTCAACCTATCCATTTCCCTTTTTAAATTTTCTAATTTTCCTACTCGATTAAGGGATCTAACATTCCACGCTCCGATCCGTAGAATGTCAGTATTGTCTTTCCTGATGACAACATCGTCCTGAGTAGTCCCCGCCCGGAGATCCGAATGGGGGACTATTTTACCTCCGGAATATTTTACCCGAGAGGATGCCATCATCATATGTTCATACAGTAGAGCTGCATGTCCTCGGGAAAAGTAACGGCTGTAGTTTCCCCTTGCTTTCAGCCGTTCGCAGTAGCTGTGTGGCAAAGCCACATTGGCTGATGTTACAAGGCCAGCTCAGTCAATCATCCAGACTGTTGCCCCTGTAACTACTGAAAAGGCTGCTGCCCCTCTTCAGGAACCACACGTTTGTCTGGCCTCTCCACAGATACCCCTCCGCTGTGGTTGCACCTACGGTACGGCTATCTGCATCGTTGAGGCACGCAAGCCACCCCACCTCGGCAATGTCTGTGGTTCATGGGGGTGGGAATTTCTTGTATGCGTACTGAAAGTGTTGACCTTATTGAAACAGGTGTTATGTCAACTGCTGTGCCATTGTTCCAGTGGAACAAATGCTGATTTGACGTACGTGTGTTACATATGATGAAAGCATTGGCCTTATTGGATCGTACTGGATTGTTTTCTTTCCGCACTAAATAAAACGCATAACCATGAATTTTTTACTATTTCTTAAGGTGGGGAATATGACTGAGAACAGGATAAAAATATTGATTAAGTAGTTTGAATTAGATATAATTAATTGTAACGGAAAATAATAATTCTGTAAAGCACAAAACACAAGGCAAGTTTCATTTATTGCATTTACTGTTGCCTATTAGTGTACCCCAACGAGCTATATAAAATACATAGAGTGGCTATCTCTTAGCGCCCTGTATTGGGAGAGTAGCGCCAACCTTTGATGTGTGGCTTGCCGACAACCGCCGGCTGCTATTGGTCAGCTGAGCGCGGGTGGGGCACGTCCGCCATTTTAGGCCTAAGCAATCCATCGGCGTAAATGGCATATTTCACTTAACTAGCTGTTATTTTAGCATTTAGAGGTGTTGGAAATGTGTAGACTCATTATGTATTAAATTAAGAGCTTAACATGGCATATTCCATTTTTATATGGTGAAAAATGCCGCAGTGTTGGCAGTGAATTGTTATACTAAGACAGTCCGAGGTAGCAAGTTTTACGAATTTCACAGGGCGAAAGAGATGAGAAAAAACGCGAATTATGGGTACACACCGCGTTGGAAGAAAAACTGCATTTCCATACGAGAATGCATAATTTTGCGAAGTAAGTAAATTTGTTTTGAAATATCTAGTAAACTTCTGGGTTTATCTGTTCACATAAGTTTCTTGCGAGCAATGTTGGACGGACAAACATGTAAGAGAAAAGATATTTTAAAAAGATATAAATACATGAAAATCTAACATAATGTGCCGTATTTGACGAATTTAGAATTTATACGTAGCCTGCATATTACGAAAAATTGGAAGGTAAATGAAACCGCCCATTAAATAGATCTCCAAAACTCGAATTTCAAGATAAAGTTTATTTTACTGAAGTACCCAGCAGTGCGATAACAATGTGTAAAAACTTAAACCTTCCCAAAATGTTAACTCAGTTAATGTTACGTGATAATATCACATGTACGTTAGCACACAACACCTATCAACATTAGGCACTAGATTAATGGAAAGCAACATGTATTAATTAGATATACTTTGATAAAAACTAATATATTAGTGATAAAAACGTCAGTCCTTAGCTAATTTGAAAGCACGAACGTCACTTATTGCGTAAGCAGTGCATTTCGTACAGGGTTTAAATTTAACTTATCGTCCTGGCGGCGTCGCGTGATAATGTTGGCAATCATGTGTCGTTGGCATTAGCCAATCGCGTTACAGTGCAAATGTTTTGTCATGACATCTTCCAAGAACAAGGACAAGTACTTTCACTGAGCGAACCAGAATGCTTATAAGAACCTGTCAACCACAGAGCAGGAACGGCATTATTTACGTCACGAACTGTACTGTACACAAATCAAGTCATTCTATTCGGATTTCTAAGAATATAAACATCCTGGCAATGATTTTCTATCGTGTTGTTGTTGTTGACAACATAACCAGGTGAGGCCGCCCGAGTGGTAGGTAAAATTTTGCCGGTGTAGGAAATAACTGCCGCGCATCTGAATAAAAGTTTAATTTTTCTCCCAAAATTGCTAGCCTCGAATTATATGGTTCTGTAGGAATAATCATACAGTGTACATTGACGATGTTACCAGTACGGTTGTCAGGCCCGTACTATTACAAAATATACACTTCTTTCACGGTTTTAAAACAGTGTTTCGAAACCTCACACTGTACGGTTCCATTTGTCCCGAAACTGTCAGATGTTTAAGTTTTCCCATCTCTAACTATTATATTATAGTTTAGCATAGGTTTTCATTTTTTAGCTTTATTTTACGCCTGATCAGTTTGAAACAAACCGCAAGGATGTGGTTAAGAAAATAAAACCTAATGCGGTACCTAGTATAGTCATCGTCATCAAATTATGGAACGAAAGCCACCATAAAACAGGGGTGTGCAAAGTGAATCTGACTGCACAGGTACCGTTTACAGATATTGTGTGTATATAAAGATTCGTATCTTACTCATTTTACGTAAATTTATCGCAATCTATTTCGACAAATCGTTTCCAGATAGTAAACAATCCTGCTTGCACGTAAATCAATCAGTCAATGTGTTCACAATATTTCGTCGTTCCAGTGCTGTGGAAAAAGTTGTGCGCGTATTTTTAACCACTAGAATATTATATTCTTCTGAAAAAAGATAATCGTCAGACAGAGAAGGATTCCTCTGCAAAATGCGTTAGTAATAGCAGTGGCTTGATGAATGCAGTGAAGATATATTAAGACGCAAATTTTTAGACAAATAAATTAATTTATAATTTCGTAATTTTTATTCTTTTCCTTAGCGGTCTAAATGACTAAAGTACACATTTGATTTTTAATAAGTACTAGTACTTAAAATCAAACGTCTTGAAGTCTCTTATCATTAAAGCAAAACTCAGCACGAAACTAGTTTGCTCAAAAATAAAGGTCTTGCTCTCAGATTACCAGTTTTTCCGTTATATTCGCTGTAGATGTGATGAAACGATTAAACACTTAAGTTCATTGTTTACGTAACGTATTGTCACACCACGTCGATGTACATGCCGGTTCCGTTCATCATAAATGTTAATTCAACAGCGCAGTGCATAGCGCTGCTACTGCCAGATATTACAGGCCTACAATGGCGGCGCTCTTACTCTATTGTATTATATGTGATTAAATTTAATATGAAATGTTGTTGTTGTGGTCTTCAGTCCGTAGACTGGTTTGATCCAGCTCTCCATGCTACCCTATTCTGTGCAAACCTCTTCATTTCTGAATAAGAACGACATCTTACATTCTTTTGAATTTGCTTACTGTAATCGTCTCTCGGCCTACCTTTGCGATTTTACCCCATACACTTCCCTCTAATGCTAGTTTCACGATACCTTTATGTCTCAAAATGTGTCCGACCAATCTATTCCTTCTTTTTGTCAACAAATGCCAAAGACTTCTTTTCTCCCCAATTCTGTTCAGTACTTCGTCATTAGTTATGAGATCTACCCAATCCGAGCGTGAGCTCCGTCGCTAATGACCACAATCTCGATGGGACGCTAAAAATTAATCTTCTATCTTTCTAATAGTATAAACAATAAGCAGTGCTAATTGGAAGTTTGGCAAAAGGTCTCCGCATCCTTGTACACCAACCAGTGTTCAGCGTTGATCCGTACTGTCATCCGGTATGGTCAGCGTTGATTACATAACAAGTGTTGAAGTTTGGCATATATCTCGTTTCCATGCGTAAGTTGTCTACTGCTACTACCGTTTCTTCCAAAGTTGCAACATCATTCGTGCTGACGAATTTGGTGAGTTTTGTTGTTGTTGTTGTCTTATGGAATTTTTACGTTTGAAACCCCAGGTACCACTAGCAATAAACAATTTTTTGTGAAAAATACGCGAATACAACTGTCATTCTGCATTGTTGTAATGGTTTCGTTGTACTTGTTTATAATAGCCTCATGCTTCTTTATATCTCTTCCACGTTTCGGCGTTAATGGAATTTTCTCATGTTACCTTTTTCTACTTATTGCCTCAAAATTTGAAGATAGTCTTTTTATAATTTTATAATTAAAATGTAACTAGATTCCATTTTGTGTGCCAGCCCACCACAGAATTATAATGAAATAACAGGTTTTCGCTTGGTAGGCGATGTGAGATGTTTCTTTTATTTAGCTTTAAAACATATCGATTTCGTCCCTATGATGGGACATCATCAGTGCTGTTAAAAACAAGGTACCTTGGTCAGACATTGAAATTACAATAAGATTACATACACCAAGAATGTTATAAAATAGAATTACATACCAGAATTGCAAGTCATGATGACCTATGTGCTCTGCTTAAAACATTTAAAGGTCTTGCCGGTACAAGTCACAACAATAAAATCCGGTAGCCGCTTACGTACACCTACGCAGCTTAGCTTGTACATAGATGGTGCCTGGCCCTCTTTGTTTAAATCAGTTACATTGTTACATTTTTAAAAAAGAAATGGGTTCAAACATATTTAAAGCTTAAAAAGATAAAATGTTGATTCTAGGTGAATTAAGGTTTAACAACTAACATACACAGATTATGCATTATATGATAAAAATAACCATTTATCAGCGCCCTCAGGCGGGTAGCTATTAAAACATATCTTTAAAAATTTAAAATTTGTCACCATCAATTGTTAAAATAAGTTACATTGTATCACGTATAAAATACTATCTGTTTAAAAAATATATACATTTTTAATTGAGACCAGCATAAAAGGTAAAGTCGTTACAAAGCACCAATGCATGTGTGTGAGTGTGTTAGAGAGAGAGAGAGAGAGAGAGAGAGAGAGAGAGAGAGAGAGAGATGTATATATTTTTTAAACAGATAGTATTTTATACGTGATACAATGTAACTTATTTTAACAATTGATGGTGACAAATTTTAAATTTTTAAAGATATGTTTTAATAGCTACCCGCCTGAGGGCGCTGATAAATGGTTATTTTTATCATATAATGCATAATCTGTGTATGTTAGTTGTTAAACCTTAATTCACCTAGAATCAACATTTTATCTTTTTAAGCTTTAAATATGTTTGAACCCATTTCTTTTTTAAAAATGTAACAATGTAACTGATTTAAACAAAGAGGGCCAGGCACCATCTATGTACAAGCTAAGCTGCGTAGGTGTACGTAAGCGGCTACCGGATTTTATTGTTGTGACTTGTACCGGCAAGACCTTTAAATGTTTTAAGCAGAGCACATAGGTCATCATGACTTGCAATTCTGGTATGTAATTCTATTTTATAACATTCTTGGTGTATGTAATCTTATTGTAATTTCAATGTCTGACCAAGGTACCTTGTTTTTAACAGCACTGATGATGTCCCATCATAGGGACGAAATCGATATGTTTTAAAGCTAAATAAAAGAAACATCTCACATCGCCTACCAAGCGAAAACCTGTTATTTCATTATAATTAAAAGCTTAATATTGCAAGAAATTTAATAAATGAAATTAAGCTTCTAGTGGGAATCGATCCCGAGTCGCAAAAATAGCAGTCTGTTTGCTTACCTATTATGCCCCAGCACCTCATTTAAGAGTATTGTTCATAATACATACAATATCCATGAAAGTCTTTCAGGAGTATTAACTATTTTCCGATTTCCTATCAAGGCAAGTTTTATTAGAAACTACAGATGTTCATAACTTGCTTCTATTCACGTTAAGTCAAGCCAGTTCAATGAGAATCATGTCCCTCCCTCCCGTTGAAAGCAGAATTTCTTCTTCATTGGTAAAAAAATTAGCCTGCCTTGTTCTCTGTAATTCGAAGCTGTATCAAATAAACTTCTATACCAACTGCTGAAAATGTTGCACAGATTTATGAATTGCGAGTAAAACGTAATCTTTAGATTGTAAGAACCAAAGTGATATTACTGTACGTTTACTCTGACTCTAAAGTTAACTGGGGCTTAATTCTCACTCTTACTTTACTGTACAATGTAGGTGCATACACTGGAAAATATGCTAGATAGCTTTGCTTGCCTGGAATATTCATAAAGGTCTGGCCATACACTCTGGTCTCGGGCCGCCACCAATACCTGCTTAAACAGGTTACGGGAGGATTCCGTCCCGTCCTTTTCCACGCCCTTGCAGGTTCTGGAGGATTCAGTCCTATTTTTCTGACCGCGGGAGGAATGGATCCTGCGCCCGTGGCCGATGGGACTGAGGCGCTTCAGTCACGGTCTGCACGGCCACTAAGGTCGGGGGTTGGAATCCCCCCTCGGGCATGGATATTTGTGCCGTCCTAGTTCGTAAGTAGTTCAGAAGTAGTTTGTAAGTTTAGGGACTGATAACCCCGTAGTTAAGTCCCATAAGCTGTACAAACATTTGAACATTTTTATACAAACATTTGAACATTTTTGGCGGCGCTCGCCCGGTTGGCAGTACTCTCCCAATACACGGCTCTGCTATCTCTGAGTTAACAGCGCTCCTTGTGGCAGCAACTAGGAACTGTGGCAGCCATTTTTTTTTTTCAACGTCTAGTGCGCCGAATACGAAAGTTAGACCGACGCTATTTACGTGTTTTGGGTCCACATTTTATGTATCGTAGTAAGCTTGAAAGGTTATTTATTAAGCTGAAATCGTGCCCAGTTATGCGCAGCATATAAATGTACGAATCGCGGTAATAGGACTTTTGGAATATCGTATTTTCAGTAAGTATTTCTATGGTTTCGTTTCTAATATTTCCTACCACATTTCTGCATACAATAGTCCTATTGTAACTAAAGTAAGCTGTAATTATATTTTTCAGTTTTCCTTTGAAAAATGAAGAACTCACAAAACGATGGGTAGCCAATATGAGGCGAGATAAGTAGAAACCTACTGCATTCAGCTGCGTTTGTTCATCGCATTTTGAGGAGAAATCATGTATACAATAAATGATACAAAGCGACTTCTGGCTAAAGCGATTCCGGGGATATTTTCTTCAAACAGCAAAAACGCAAGGAGATCTCCAAAAAAATGTCAGATGGCTGAATCAGCTTCATTTGAAGATATGTGATGTAGCCAAGCGGGAGACGTGGAGCCTCTTTTATTACCTATTGCAAATCATGATTTAAGTCGTTCAGAGAGCAGTAGGCCTATTCATTGCGACCATGACTATGTGGCAGAATACGAAATGCTGACATTTTATTCCGAAAAAAGTAGTTGAATATATATCTGCAAGCATCATCAGGCAAGTGAGTAAAACACTTGAGTGTTTGGATTGCTTAGAAGTTCTCCTCCACCTAAAAATGAGAATCAAGCAGGATTAATCGGATTATAAGGAATAAAAAAGGCTGTTCAATCTCTCTAAAAATCTTGTAGAAAATTTTTTATTTTGCGAATGTATGTAGATGTATTTAGAATTTTGGAAAACAGACCTACGTTATTTACCAACTTAATGGTATCCTCGGAAGTTTTGGGAGGAATCTCATTACTCCAGCCTAATAAAGCTGTTATTAAAACATTACTTCAGTTGTAGAATATATCATTTATGTCACGCCAAATCTGCGGAGGAGAGATTAGGCAGATGTACACGAATTTAATATTGTTAAAAGGACAGTGAAAAGGCATGTGTTTTGTGTGAATGAGACGATGTTTAGCCGATCCGGTGTATGTGACGTTTGTGATTAAACTTTCCGAGCCGGCCGCGGTGGCCGAGGGGACTGAGGCGCTTCAGTCACGGTCTGCACGGCCACTGCGGTCGGGGGTTCGAATAACCCCTGGGGCATGGATATTTGTGCCGTCCTTAGGATTAGCTAGCTCATAAGTAGTTTGTAAGTTTAGGGACTGAGGACCCCATAGTTAAGTCCTATAAGCTATACAAACATTTGAACATTTGGTTACACCTACGTGAAACAAGGCGGCCGAGCTTTCAATTTGCTTCAAGTATGGCCAGGCGTCGTGCTGACGTCATCACAACTCGCAAACAAACTCGACTGTGGCCACGACCGGCCGCTATCGATCTTTGTAGTATACAACGAACGAGTCCTTATTTCGACATGCGGAAATTGTCTCCGGCCAATGAGATGCTGTGTGTTTCTGAACCGGAGATTTGGACGCTACGCGCCCTCACGTACTAAAAGAAATTTTCTTGTTTAACCTATACCTAATCTCATAGACCATAGATAATATAGACTGCGCGTGACGTCATTATACTGAAACCAACACCTGAATCATGTGACTCGGGGCAGGGACCCTGTTCATCATAACAAGCAGTGTGAAGTGCAGCCGAGGGTCGCAGTTCTTCTCCTTCCTAGTGCAAATTAAGCCTAGATTTCAACAATAAAACGTCATATCGTATTCTTTTACATATTCAGTAGTACACTGGGCGTTAGTTATCCGTACTTCTCAATATCAATGCAGCGGTTACAGTTTTTACTTGTGCCTACATGAAATGTATTCACAGTTCTTTTTATAAGCAGCAGAACTGCAATTCTTAAATGAATGCTTGTTTCTGTTCTACCGTAAATCTTTTAGTTTGTAGCTTACACAGGAGACGAAATATTAGTTTGACAACCAGCATTAGTTTTCATACGATTCCTCAAGAATACATGTGATGTTTCGCCATGCTTTTATATATATCTGAAACCGGTTTGCATCCATAATGTCCTATTTTAATATAATACAAGCGTTTACATTTTATGACTATTTATATTTCCACATACAGTGAAGCCAAAATGTAAAACAAGAAAAATATTGGATATTTACGTTAAATAACAATGTGGTCCAACAATTATTGATGTTCGTCACAAGAACTGGTCTTGTAGGGATAATAAAAAGTCTGTGTTCATCTTCATCGTTGTGAAACGCTAATAATGGCAGATATGCACCAGAAATTACTTACTTGCTGACATGTACATTCAGTCAAGACACGCTGAAATAATCTTCATTAAAAAAAATCATCTTGGTCAGTTGGGAGAAAAGGCAAAATTCATAGTGCAACACAAACATTGAGGATCTGTTGTTCTTTTGCTTGTAAAAGCAATTGAAAATAATGTTGCCCTGGTCACATGTAAAAACGATACTCACCGTATTAATGTCAGTAATGCGGAGAAATCACGATACGTTTATATATTAAATGTGTAATAGGAATACGATGTCGTTTTATTGTTAAAATCAACGGTTGACTTCACCTGTAAAATTGAAACGCTGTTTTTCGTAATTACGAAGCCTCAGTCACGTGACTCGGGGCAGTTAGATGTTGGTTTCAAACCACAACACAGCAGAGATAGGGACGTGAGCTGTCTATGTTATCTTTGGTCTATGCCTAATCTAAGATATTTCCACTTGTTCTTTCCATGTCAACAGAAGCCATCTTGATTTGCCGTATATCAGGCAGTTTTGTTTTATAACTCACACTAAGATGTTTCAGGCTAACAGTGCATCAAAGATGTATAACAAAATCGTATGCGGATCAATTTGTTATAACTAAATGTAAATGAAAACACACAAATAACAAAAAACATTTAATAAGCTCTACATTAGACCGTTCAGGCACTTAAGTGCCATAGCCATAGGATAGAACAGTACATCACTAATTTGGAAGTAAGTGTTCAAATCTCTCCCACCGAATATTTTTTTTTTACTTTTATTGTTTGTATCACATTGTAGTAGTTACTTATTCATAACATATTGTGGGAGTTTCGTATTCATATAACAGTAGTATGTTACACAGTACTCGATGTCAATTTGTAACGAAATGCTGTTTCAGGAATAGGTGTCATCGATTTGGAAATTTGAGTGTGACTAAAAAATGGAGAATGAAACTGCTGCAAGTGATAAGACTAGCAATGATATTTGTTTTTCCTTCACAATAATATTTGACCTTTGTTCCAAATATGTTACGATTTCCGAGAAAATGGTAAGTGACAAACGTATGGGAATCGATTAAATTGCTGGTAGGCCTAAATGAAATAAGTATCAGTGACATTCAACCTATTCCCTAGTCAGAATCATTTGGCCGTTTATTTTCTAATATGTCGTAATATTGCTTGTTTGCCCCCAGTATTTTGCTACTTAGTTTCGAATACGTGGCGATTTTCGAGAGTGTGGTTTTATTGATATTCCTTACTTGTCACCAATATTTGGCAATTTATTTGTGAATATGTCACGATTATAGGGTATGTGGTTAACAGTGATCCTAAGAGAATAACTTTAATTTCTTTTGCAAATGTATACAGCGTACTCAGAATACCGTCGTCTGCTGGCATACGATCGTCAGTGTTATGGCGTAGCTCACTGGCTGACAGCTAGCGAGTTCTCGGGTAGCGTTCGTTTCACACTGGCATTTGTAATCGTGACGTCACTGTGACGTAAGGAGGCTGTCACTGGTGGGCTTTCGACTATCGACTTTTGCGAGCGGGTTTGAGTGATTAGCGTCGACTGCACGAATTTCGAATTATTCATTTTCTTTGTCGTGTGTGTGCCATTGTGCGATCATGTGTGCTGAGCGGGAGGTAGATGCTTGTTGTTGTGGTCTTCAGTCCGGAGACTGGTTTGATGCAGCTCTCCACCCTACACTATCCTGAGCAAGCCTCTTCAACTCCACATAAGAACGGCAACCTACATCTGTCTGAATCTGCTTACTGTATCCATCTCTTGGTCTTCCTCTGCGGTTTTTACCCCACACACTTCTTTTGTAGTTTCTTCAGTTTCAGCCTGCAGTTCATAACCAACAAGTTATGGTCAGAGTCTATATCTGCCCCTGGGTATGTCTTACAGTTTAAAACCTGGTTCCGGAATCTATGTCTTACCATTATAAAATCTATCTGGTATCTCCCGGTGTCTCCCTCCTGGTCTCTTCCTCTCTCTTTTGTGATTCTTGAACCAGGTGTTGGTTATAACTAAATTATGTTCCGTGCAAAATTCTACCAGGCGCCTCCCTCTTTCATTCCTTTTGCCCAGACCATATTCACCTACTATCTTCCCTTCCCTCCCTTGTCCTACTACCGAATTCCAGTCTCCCATAACAATTAAGTTTTCCTCTCCCTTAATTGTTTGAATAATTTCCTTTAGCTCCTCATATATTTCTTCGCTCTCCTCATCATCGGCAGAGCTAGTTGGCATATAAACCTGTACTTCTGTTGTCAGTGTCGGCTTCGTATCTATCTTGATAACGATAATGCGATCACTGTGCTGGTCATAGTAGTTTACTCGCATTCCTATTTTCTTATTCGTTATCAATCCTACTCCTGTGATACCACCAACTGATTTTGTATTTATAATCCTGTACTCGCCTGACCAGAAATCCTGTTCCTCTTTCCACCGAACTTCACTAATCCCCACTACATCTAACTTCAACCTATCCATTTCCCTTTTTAAATTTTCTAACTTTCCTACCCGATTAAGGGATCTGACATTCCACGCTCCGATCCGTAGAATGCCAATGTTGTCTTTCCTGATGATCACATCCTCCTGAGTAGTCCCCGCCCGGAGATCCGAATAGGGGACTATTTTACCTCCGGAATATTTTACCCGAGAGGATGCCATCATCATATGTTCATACAGTAGAGCTGCATGTCCTCGGGAAAAATAACGGCTGTAGTTTCCCCTTGCTTTCAGCCGTTCGCAGTAGCTGTGTGACAAAGCCACATTAGCTGATGTTACAAGGCCAGCTCAGTCAATCATCCAGACTGTTGCCCCTGTAACTACTGAAAAGGCTGCTGCCCCTCTTCAGGAACCACACGTTTGTCTGGCCTCTCCACAGATACCCCTCCGCTGTGGTTGCACCTACGGTACGGCTATCTGTATCGTTGAGGCACGCAAGCCACCCCACCTCGGCAATGTCTGTGGTTCATGGGAGTGGGGTAGATGCTTATAGAAAGCTATTTCAGGCAATATTACAGGAATACTGACAGAATCTAGCTCTATAAGGCAGAGAAATGGCGTACATAGTTATAGCACTAAATATAAAAGTAGTGTGAGCTCACAGGTTTAAGGTGAGGAAAATCAAAGTACTTTTAAATAGTGTGTGATAGAACTTACCTTCGCAGCTGAAAAAAAAAAAATAAATAAAAAATAAAAAATAAATAAATAAATAAATAAAAAAAACAGGATGCACCAACAGAAAAATGTGTGCAGAATGTACCTTTAATTTATGGGCGCTACTCGTCAATTTGTATTCACACTGTCCGTCACGTGAATTCGCCTATCCCAATACGCGATGGTGAAAGTGAAGTTATGCGTTGCGATCTGTTACGTAGAAAGTCAAAGTTTAATACTGGAATTGAGGGAACAACAACACTATGTGTTATCGACGAAGAAAGAAAACTTTGCAATGTATGTTTTTTGCCAACTTAGTGTGGTAAGTACTGGAAATTGGAAAAACATTTCAAAACATGAATATTTGCAAGCGAAAAAATAAACATATGAACGTGTCAAACAGTATAAGAGCATAAAAAGAGCCTGTTTACTTTATCCATTACGATTTGCCCACTGACATTGTTAATACCGTCGTAAACAACTGAATTTTTGTCTTTCATTATGCCGTCTTTTCATACAAAATGTTATTTAATGACAAATACGTCATCAAACTACAATGTTATTCAAATAAAAAGTTTGTTTCAGTCTTTTCTGTTAGAATATTACAGAACGTAAACCATTTTTCGGTTTCAGATATCCGACCTCACTTTTAGGAGGACATAATTGAGAAAAATATTTTAAGTATTTATGAAACATTTGGAATTTACTGCTAAAACAAAGTAAACAATAAAATAAACATTACTAAGACACATTTGAATATAAACCCTGTAATCGTCGACTACAACATGAAAATCGGGTGACGAAAATAGGTTAACTTCCAATGTTAGCAGACGTCTGTTCCGACGAAACGTCCTTATCGAGAAAGCTTGACGCGATGTGACGGTCCGTTGACGGACAGTGTGAATGCCGCCATTAGAAATGCATCGTGGAATGTTCTGATGTGCAGTGAATTGGCCTTAAAAAGTTCTCGTTACGACTGTTCCCATATACTCATAAACGATATCAATTTCGATGCTGTAGCGATCGACAGATCGATAGCCGCCTTCACACCACTGCTACGTCACGATGACGTCACGATTGCAAATGCCAGTGTGAAACGAACGCTACCGCGAGTTCTCATTGGCCGGAGACAATTTCTGCGTGTCGAAATAAGGACTCGTGTCGACAGGTCGATGTATCGCAATCAGCTCCTGATGACGTCAGGCCGACGCTTGCGTAGCGTGTCAGTCTCCTCGGCCATCGCGGCCGACGCACGCATTATTAGCTAAGGTTGGAGATATTCGTTCAACAAAATATTGGGGGGGGGGGGGCACGTCCCCCCTGTCCCCCCCGACGGCGACGGCCATGTTAACCACATTTTAAGGCTGCTATGGGAGCACTGGTTAACATGGGCTACGGCGGCCGGCGCTCAGTTGTCGCTACTTTCCTCACACACGGCTTTACCGGGCGGCAGTCGGTCACGCGCTCTGTCGGTGACAGTCCGTATTCAAACATTACCACAGTCAACCACATGCAGTCGCGACCCTCACTGCTGTGAAAGTTGTTACCAGCTGTCAGCTGCTGCGACTCTAGCGCTCCTAGCGGTGGGCAAGCCGCCCAAGTAGTGACGTTTGTTTATTATTATTTGTGTGCGTAATTAACAAAATAGATAGTATAATTTTTGAGTTACAAACATTAATAAAATATCAACAGACATAATACGGAAACTAATGTAAAAACAGCCGAATTTAACTGATTCAGTGGTATAACGAAGAACTTCGTCATGAACCAATACTTAGGAATACGTGTATATTTGCAGCTTGTTCCGCTGAAAGTAAGTAGAATATAAACATAAGACAAACATAAATTTATATTATGGTCTGTTCCTACGACGAAGTGCTATTTGACATGTGTCATTTCGGTATGACGTGTAATGATTCGCACATTTGTAGGCTTCACTCCTCTTTCTTATACGCTCATATTCGTTTGAGTGTGATTACTTTAGCTTAAGAAGACAATGTCTTGAAGATTCTTGCCGTTTGTGGTTAACTTGTAGCAACAATCGTGGAATTGGGTCCTTCTTTGCTGACAACAGATTGCTTGCTTCTTCCGTTTTCTTGTCAGGTCTGTGACTTTATCTTTCAGCTACAGTTGTGGCGACTAGATTTATTATGTTAAATACTGTAGTTATTACATTCTGTATTCGTTTCCTATGTTCCACCATCATCGATTTTACTAAAATTGTAGTGAAGAAGTGTTAACGTTCTTGAGTAGAAAAGCGACGTCTTTCTGCCAAAGGGCAGGTCTTCCGGTGTTTCCTAGCCATTTTTCTAATTTTAATACTAAATGAGATTATTCAGTATTCAGTAAAAGCTTGTAGGTTACAAGATAATTGTAAATAAACTGTGCTGTAATGTACCGTTTCGTACCGTGTCAGGGATCTTAGGAACCTAAGAAAGAGAAAGGTGGAGCTATTTTTAAATTATTGCCTATTTGTATGACACTACATACGTTTCCTGATGTAAAAAGTATGTTAAAATCAATGTAAACGATACAGGGCGGGCGCAAGGCACGTGCGAAACGTGCGGCCGCACGGGGCGGCACTTTCCGAGGGGCGGCAAATCTGCCGCCACCTTTATTTTATTACTATTATTACATATATATTTGTAGGACAAACTCAAGCCGGCCGCGGTGGCCGAGGGTACTGAGGCGCTCCAGTCACGGTCTGCACGGCCACTACGGTCGGGGGTTCTAATCCCCCCTGGGGCATGGATATTTGTGCCGTCCTTAGTATTAGCTAGTTCATAAATAGTTTGTAAGTTTAGGGACTGATGACCCCACAGTTAAGTCCCTTAAGCTCTACAAACATTTGAACATTTTGTAAGTTACGTTTAAATCTATTACCGTCAAGCTGAATGTAATTGTCAACATGACGATTTAGATGTAAGCATGTATTAAAAGCTTTGAGACTGCGATCGACTGCTGACATTTCCCACAGATTTGTTTGAATAACATTCCATAAGTGATTTGTAAAAAAAAAAAAAAAAAAAAAAAAAAAAAAAAAAAAAAAAAAAAAACGAGTGGGGGGGGGCGGAAATTTAGCAGCTCGCACGGGGCGGCACTTGGGCTTGCGCCGGCCCAGAAACGATACTATTCGCACTGATGCAATATTGTATTCAGAAACGTAGCTTGCCGGTCGCCTGGACCGCTGCTGTCGCAGTGTACAACAAAAATTTGCGGGAATGTCGTGAGTGTATATGTTAGACTGTGGTGTCAGTAAGCTCACCCGCAGGTGAGCGTCTCCCGCAGGTAGGCTAGAACCAGAAAGCCTGCGCACGACGTCACAACATGGCGGCGGTGAGAGGCTTATAGTCCTCTGCAAGATTGTAAACATTGGCAGTGCACGCTGTTCATAGTGCATTCTTTTTTTTCAGGAGTGTATTTATTACGTAAATTGGTGTTGTGTACGCTGTGATCGCTACGCTGGACGATTTGTGTGTGCGAGAACAACGTGTGATCTCTTTTTTACTGACAAAATGCCGTTTCGCTGTTCTGTATCGAAATGTAGAGGAAATTACGATTTTGGCCCAAAAATGTCTTTAAACGTCCGGAGAAGAATAAGCTAATGGGGGTGGTTCCGTAAATAAAACGAATCGAAATATCTAACGGTAAACAGACATGACTTAAAACTTTTTTATAAGGTTAAACAAAAACTAGAAGTTACTCATTAACTTGAAGAAGGAGCCAAGTTATCCTGGGAATTCTTGATATGCATTTCTTCTTCTCCGGATGTTTAAATACAGTAACAGTGGTAATTTCCTCTATATTTCAGCACAGAACAGCGAAACGGCATTTCGTCAATTTTTAAAAAAAAAAAAAAAAAAAAAAAAAAAAAAGATCGCACGTTGTTCTCACACACAAAAATCGTCCAGCGTAGCGATTACACCGTACACGGCACCAATTTACGTAATAAATACAGTCCTGAACGAAAGAATACACTGCTAATGTATACAATGTTTCAGAGGACTCTCAGCCTCTCACCGCCGGCATGTTGTGACGTCGTGCGCAGGCCTTCTTCTGTAGGGGGTGCTGCTAGAACCCGCAGCCTAGGAGAGCGGCCTCGTACGCTTGTATTGGACGAGTGGGGAGCGGTGTTTCGCACGCGTTTCACCCATCACGTTGCGGGATTCTCTCGCAGCTTGTAAAACGGCCTTTTCGCGGAACGCCACACCTGCAAACACGACGTCCGTGATAGGGGTGGGACTGTGAGGCACCGAGAATTTCTCGAGCAGCCGGCGCGGCGCGGCGCGGCGCTCAGGCCAGTCTCGAGAAGCTCGCGAGAAGCGGCGCAGCGCTGCGTGCCGCTGTCCGGCTAAGGCCGTGTCCTGCGTGGGCGACAAAGCGAGCGACAGCTTCCAGCGACAAATCTCAACACCGTGTCACAGAATAGGGAGCATACAGAAGGGAAAGTTGGGGGCGGCGCCTTTGATCTGTGTGTTACCAAGCGTTGCGCTCGACGCCATATTGAAAAGCAGCAAACGCCGAACTATAGCCACTTAGTACTTTGGCTGGAAATGAACTTTCTACGAACTGCAGCTAATCTCACCGACTTTTACGAAAGGAAACGGCTTTTCATTATGCTCTCATCTATTTTACGCCCTCTTCTTGCATCTAATTGTAATCCAACGAAAAAAACTACAAAAATGTACGGTGGAATCGATGATCGTTTTATTTGGTGCTTATCTCTAGAAAAATCCCAAATAACGCGGAGTTATGTTTGGGAAATTACTTATAAACAAGAAAGTGACTTTACAACTGCCAGGTTTTATTTGACACGAATAAATTCGCACAAAATATTGCGTCAGACGTAGCAGTACAACGTGATTACACAAAACTAATGACGTCTGGGCATATAAAAAAATTTAATTTGCTTTAGGAGTATCATTAATTTACTGATCGGAGAAGGGAGGAACAGCATAAAATAATTGTTCCCCTTAATCTATTTGTTTGGGTATCCGACGAGCATTCGTTGCCAACATTAGCGCACTACGCCTCCAATGCCCTAAGTAAAATTTTATCTGCCTTCTTACGCACTATTCTTTGTCATTCATTTTATATTATTCCCTGCAACGTTAAACTTATAAAATATAAATGTACTTCAACATTTCGATGCTGTTGAACTGCTGCAGAAATAGCAACAGCGAGAGTTATCGTCAAGAGAAGAAGCGAGGCTACTTTTAATAATTATGCACACATTGCTCTCATTCGAAACTAATAACATTTAACTTTCACTACACATATAGCGACGTTCACTTACTGCTCAGCAATTTTTTTGGAAGGTGAAGAAACTTATATCCTTATTTGTATTCGAATTATTGCGGCAATTAGGTGCTGAACACCATCGGCCGTCTTTTCTTTTATTGCTGCTCATAATAAAAACGGATCAGCTCCAACTACTGACACACAGTTCTTTCTTCTCACTGTACTGCACTGTGCCAAATACTTGTTTACTTTTATGCTATTCAGGCAGCTAAAATACAGAATTAACAAACAAAGACGGCTCATTACCACACCACAGAGTAGGGAGTGACCACGCGTTTACTGCTTTTCAAGATGGCCGATTCCGCGCATGCGCAGTAAATTTTGGACGACAGACTGCAGCGGGAGTTTCCTTTCTGTATACTCATTCTGTGACCGTGTATCGCTGCGGGCCTGTCCTACGTGAGCGACATCTGCAGCGCCGCGCGTCAGACGCCACAACGAGCGACGTTTGAATCTCAAACCTGCTTGAATCTTGTCGCTGTCGCACGCGAGTTCGTAGAGAATCGTCTGCTTGTCGAGGTTATAAAGGATGTCGCCAGAATTCTGCGACCTAATTATCCCTGACGTTCATGAAAGTGCAACTGTTTCTGTATTAACAGAATGTAAAATTGCAGTTTGCATGTAATTAAGAATTTTGATTGGGATAAGTAGTGTCTAAAAATCTCGTAAATTTTCTTTTGGACTTTAAATAAGAGTGAAGTTAAATTTTTAAATTGTTTCTAGTATAACAGTCTTTACTTTTTATTCTGAGTGGTAGTTTGATTACACAATGACGAACGTGTTTTGAACAATTACATTTGCGTGCTTTTTAAGCATTTTCAGCAACAATAAACTTACTCCAGAGAGAGAGAGAGAGAGAGAGATAACGATGTCACACAAGATGTGTGTAAAATTACGTTCCTAAATAAAATAACTTGCTTTAATGTTTCAACAGGAATTTAATGTGTTTGGTAGGGCTTCAGTGGGACACGTATGTTTGCAATAAAAATGAATATATTGGTATTAACTTGGTAAAAAGATTACAACTTGGAAGCCCACGTCACTACCCATATGTAACGCCCGCTGCTAGCAATTCTGTCCAGAATTAAACGATTTACTGTCGTCATACAGTAAAAAGACTCATTTTGTACTTATTCAGTTGTTGATGGATGGACTCACAAAAGAAAAACTCTAAAACTATCTGTACTCGTATTTAGCTGGTGATCTTCACTGTCTATTTTCGTATTTGAAGTTATGAATGAAATAGTGCACGAACATTCTTCACTTAGTAAATTTAATCCACAGCACTCTTTTTACATCGTATTTCATGAAGTAAATAAAACTTTATTGCCTTACTCTGTAGCTATCGATATCCTACGGTTTACGGGTGCCAAATTTTAGAAACAGCTGATCGCTTCTAGCGGCCATCTTGCAGCGAGAAGTTGTCGCTCACGTAGGACACCCGGCCATGTCGCCGAATGTCGCCGCTTGTAGCTGCAGCAGCAGCAGCAGTGTTCGTCGCGTCGCTGTATGTCGCGCGATGTCGCATGTCGCCCACGTAGGACACGGCCTAAAGCTCTGTAGAAGGAAAGTATGGCCAGCCATGCTGGGCCTGTTATATTCCGCTGCTGCTTACGCACCGAACGGTACAACGTTCCCAGCGCTTAGCAATACTTATCAACCGATTTTGAGAAAACTATTCAATGAAAAAAATTCAACTTTTTCACATGTTATAGCGTGATACATTCTCTCGATAATGATCTCAATTTCTGTTCATTATTTCTTATAGTTTCCGTGCTACATCAAATTAAGTAAACTAATGCGCAAAATTTTGAAGAGTTTGCAGAGGAAAAGTCGCATTGTGTACACTTTGCGTATGGTTGAGTTTAGCTCATACAATGCTGCAGACGAAATGTAGGTAAGATATCGGAATTTTATTTAAGGTTGAGAGCAGAACGATAACTCGTTTCATTCTCGAGATACAGGCTGTTATATCCGACGGACAGATGCGGTAACTTCGCGTAGTTCTGTTCATGCGGACCTGGCTGCTCTACGGAATACTTATCGTTCGAATTTAAGAAAACTGGTTTGTGGCTCTATATCTAAAGAGTTCACCTATAATTCAGGCTGACCTGTACCGTAGCCAAGTATTTCAATAGACCGCGAACATGTCATCATCGGAGCATAGTGTAAATTAAGAAAACAATTTTAGATCATGTAAAAGTCTTTGATGAGTATTTTCTTGGGTATTATGTACTTAGATCTTACATGAACTACGAAATATGAAAGGGTATACCCACTACATGCCTTTTACCAGAAAAAGAAATTAACGGTGTCTTTACAACGCCTATTACATTTGAATGTCTAATATTTGTCTTGTTTCAATTCTTTGTTTCTTGTTATGACACACTCTAACACACGAAAACCAAATAGAAAAGCTTGTTTTAGGAACTGTATGTTAATTTCATATCTAAACGGGAATCTAATTCACTCACTAATATGTAAAATAAAATTGTGTGTTTTCGACAACTACCTGCAGATAAAATCAACGACGCGTGAATAATTTAACCTCACGACATTGTGCAGGAATTTTCTGCACAAATTTATTCAAGTTAAAAATATATAGCTATCTGCTGCGTGATCCATTCGTCACTGAATCTTTAATCTATTAATTTACATTATGAATTAAAATCATCACAGCACAAGAATCGAAGTTCGTTTCTGGACTCCTAGTTTTCTCCGACGATTTTCATCAGCCAAATTGTTCATCTTCCTGCATTTCTGATACCTAATGGAAGTACTATACTGTTTACCTCCCTTCTTCGCTTCTTAAAAACACCCAAAAGTACAACACTGTGGCATTATTCAAACCAAAATATACGAATATTCACAAGGTTTTCATGGCAGCCAAGCAACGTATAGGACCAAGATGGCGGAAAGAACCACGTGACTGGATTTCAGCCAATCACGAGCTGCAGAAGGCGGCAAGCGGCGCGGAAAAGGATGGCCGTGCTTTCCCTATACAGAGCTTTACTGTCCGGCGGTAGGCCAAAGGCTAGTCTACACGACGACAGTTGGTTGCGACCACACTGGTTGCGTGAAATGAGTTGCGCGCAACTGGTTTCGTGTATGCCTGTAGACACGGCGCCGATACTATACACATCAGTTTCGTTGTTTTGTGAGCGCCGTAGTCGCCGTAAAATGAAAGTTTTGGCAGCTGTACGAGTTGTGGCGGAGATGTCGATTCTCTGTGTGAAATCGCTGCATAAGACTAAACAAAAAAAGACTAAAGCCTAGTTTACACAATTTATTTATTCGTGTCAGAAGCATCTTGTACAAACATAACATGAAACACAAAAAACATTAAGATCAACGAATATAAATACAAATTAGCCATTAATAGTACACATATTTACAAATAACAGTTCAAGAGGTCTTTTCCCCAGGATTAAACATTAAACTATGCTAGCCCAAAATCTGGCTACATCGCACGCATTACAGGTAGCACCAGTCAGGTCCTGCATGGTACAGCAGGCTGGACAAAGCTCACACTGTAGCAGATGCTCCGTGGTTTGTTATTTTCCACACTCACACATGACAGATGCATCAGAGAAGCCCCACCTTCTCATGTTGACTTTGCATCTCGTTACGTTGGTCCGCAGTCTATTGAGGGACTTCCACGTCATCCCGTCCTCCTCACAGCCAGGTGTGAGTGCTTCCTGTGGGGTCATCCAGCCACCAAGGTCCCCGATCTTTGCTCTCCACATCTCAAATGCATCAGAGAAGCCCCACCTTCTCATGTTGACTTTGCATCTCGTTACGTTGGTCCGCAGTCTATTGAGGGACTTCCACGTCATCCAGTCCTCCTCACAGCCAGGTGTGAGTGCTTCCTGTGGGGTCATCCAGCCACCAAGGTCCCCGATCTTTGCTCTCCACATCTCAAATGCATCAGAGAAGCCCCACCTTCTCATGTTGACTTTGCATCTCGTTACGTTGGTCCGCAGTCTATTGAGGGACTTCCACGTCATCCAGTCCTCCTCACAGCCAGGTGTGAGTGCTTCCTGTGGGGTCATCCAGCCACCAAGGTCCCCGATCTTTGCTCTCCACATCTCAAATGCATCAGAGAAGCCCCACCTTCTCATGTTGACTTTGCATCTCGTTACGTTGGTCCGCAGTCTATTGAGGGACTTCCACGTCATCCAGTCCTCCTCACAGCCAGGTGTGAGTGCTTCCTGTGGGGTCATCCAGCCACCAAGGTCCCCGATCTTTGCTCTCCACATCTCAAATGCATCAGAGAAGCCCCACCTTCTCATGTTGACTTTGCATCTCGTTACGTTGGTCCGCAGTCTATTGAGGGACTTCCACGTCATCCAGTCCTCCTCACAGCCAGGTGTGAGTGCTTCCTGTGGGGTCATCCAGCCACCAAGGTCCCCGATCTTTGCTCTCCACATCTCAAATGCATCAGAGAAGCCCCACCTTCTCATGTTGACTTTGCATCTCGTTACGTTGGTCCGCAGTCTATTGAGGGACTTCCACGTCATCCAGTCCTCCTCACAGCCAGGTGTGAGTGCTTCCTGTGGGGTCATCCAGCCACCAAGGTCCCCGATCTTTGCTCTCCACATCTCAAATGCATCAGAGAAGCCCCACCTTCTCATGTTGACTTTGCATCTCGTTACGTTGGTCCGCAGTCTATTGAGGGACTTCCACGTCATCCAGTCCTCCTCACAGCCAGGTGTGAGTGCTTCCTGTGGGGTCATCCAGCCACCAAGGTCCCCGATCTTTGCTCTCCACATCTCAAATGCATCAGAGAAGCCCCACCTTCTCATGTTGACTTTGCATCTCGTTACGTTGGTCCGCAGTCTATTGAGGGACTTCCACGTCATCCAGTCCTCCTCACAGCCAGGTGTGAGTGCTTCCTGTGGGGTCATCCAGCCACCAAGGTCCCCGATCTTTGCTCTCCACATCTCAAATGCATCAGAGAAGCCCCACCTTCTCATGTTGACTTTGCATCTCGTTACGTTGGTCCGCAGTCTATTGAGGGACTTCCACGTCATCCAGTCCTCCTCACAGCCAGGTGTGAGTGCTTCCTGTGGGGTCATCCAGCCACCAAGGTCCCCGATCTTTGCTCTCCACATCTCAAATGCATCAGAGAAGCCCCACCTTCTCATGTTGACTTTGCATCTCGTTACGTTGGTCCGCAGTCTATTGAGGGACTTCCACGTCATCCAGTCCTCCTCACAGCCAGGTGTGAGTGCTTCCTGTGGGGTCATCCAGCCACCAAGGTCCCCGATCTTTGCTCTCCACATCTCAAATGCATCAGAGAAGCCCCACCTTCTCATGTTGACTTTGCATCTCGTTACGTTGGTCCGCAGTCTATTGAGGGACTTCCACGTTATCCAGTCCTCCTCACAGCCAGGTGTGAGTGCTTCCTGTGGGGTCATCCAGCCACCAAGGTCCCCGATCTTTGCTCTCCCCATCTCAAATGCATCAAAGAAGCCCAACCTTCTCATGTTGACTTTGCATCTCGTTACGTTGGTCCGCAGTCTATTGAGGGACTTCCACGTCATCCAGTCCTCCTCACAGCCAGGTGTGAGTGCTTCCTGTGGGGTCATCCAGCCACCAAGGTCCCCGATCTTTGCTCTCCACATCTCAAATGCATCAGAGAAGCCCCACCTTCTCATGTTGACTTTGCATCTCGTTACGTTGGTCCGCAGTCTATTGAGGGACTTCCACGTCATCCAGTCCTCCTCACAGCCAG
The DNA here is from genome assembly GCA_026315105.1 of Locusta migratoria. Taxonomy (NCBI): domain Eukaryota; kingdom Metazoa; phylum Arthropoda; class Insecta; order Orthoptera; family Acrididae; genus Locusta; species Locusta migratoria. The sequence continues at coordinate 124,854,671 of CM048753.1, forward strand.
GTGTGAGTGCTTCCTGTGGGGTCATCCAGCCACCAAGGTCCCTGATCTTTGCTCTCCACATCTCAAATGCATCAGAGAAGCCCCACCTTCTCATGTTGACTTTGCATCTCGTTACGTTGGTCCGCAGTCTATTGAGGGACTTCCACGTCTTACAGTCCTCCTCACAGCCAGGTGTGAGTGCTTCCTGTGGGGTCATCCAGCCACCAAGGTCCCCGATCTTTGCTCTCCACATCTCAAATGCATCAGAGAAGCCCCACCTTCTCATGTTGACTTTGCATCTCGTTACGTTGGTCCGCAGTCTATTGAGGGACTTCCACGTCATCCAGTCCTCCTCACAGCCAGGTGTGAGTGCTTCCTGTGGGGTCATCCAGCCACCAAGGTCCCCGATCTTTGCTCTCCACATCTCAAATGCATCAGAGAAGCCCCACCTTCTCATGTTGACTTTGCATCTCGTTACGTTGGTCCGCAGTCTATTGAGGGACTTCCACGTCATCCAGTCCTCCTCACATCCAGGTGTGAGTGCTTCCTGTGGGGTCATCCAGCCACCAAGGTCCCCGATCTTTGCTCTCCACATCTCAAATGCATCAGAGAAGCCCCACCTTCTCATGTTGACTTTGCATCTCGTTACGTTGGTCCGCAGTCTATTGAGGGACTTCCACGTCATCCAGTCCTCCTCACAGCCAGGTGTGAGTGCTTCCTGTGGGGTCATCCAGCCACCAAGGTCCCCGATCTTTGCTCTCCACATCTCAAATGCATCAGAGAAGCCCCACCTTCTCATGTTGACTTTGCATCTCGTTACGTTGGTCCGCAGTCTATTGAGGGACTTCCACGTCATCCAGTCCTCCTCAGAGCCAGGTGTGAGTGCTTCCTGTGGGGTCATCCAGCCACCAAGGTCCCCGATCTTTGCTCTCCACATCTCAAATGCATCAGAGAAGCCCCACCTTCTCATGTTGACTTTGCATCTCGTTACGTTGGTCCGCAGTCTATTGAGGGACTTCCACGTCATCCAGTCCTCCTCACAGCCAGGTGTGAGTGCTTCCTGTGGGGTCATCCAGCCACCAAGGTCCCCGATCTTTGCTCTCCACATCTCAAATGCATCAGAGAAGCCCCACCTTCTCATGTTGACTTTGCATCTCGTTACGTTGGTCCGCAGTCTATTGAGGGACTTCCACGTCATCCAGTCCTCCTCACAGCCAGGTGTGAGTGCTTCCTGTGGGGTCATCCAGCCACCAAGGTCCCCGATCTTTGCTCTCCACATCTCAAATGCATCAGAGAAGCCCCACCTTCTCATGTTGACTTTGCATCTCGTTACGTTGGTCCGCAGTCTATTGAGGGACTTCCACGTCATCCAGTCCTCCTCACAGCCAGGTGTGAGTGCTTCCTGTGGGGTCATCCAGCCACCAAGGTCCCCGATCTTTGCTCTCCACATCTCAAATGCATCAGAGAAGCCCCACCTTCTCATGTTGACTTTGCATCTCGTTACGTTGGTCCGCAGTCTATTGAGGGACTTCCACGTCATCCAGTCCTCCTCACAGCCAGGTGTGAGTGCTTCCTGTGGGGTCATCCAGCCACCAAGGTCCCCGATCTTTGCTCTCCACATCTCAAATGCATCAGAGAAGCCCCACCTTCTCATGTTGACTTTGCATCTCGTTACGTTGGTCCGCAGTCTATTGAGGGACTTCCACGTCATCCAGTCCTCCTCACAGCCAGGTGTGAGTGCTTCCTGTGGGGTCATCCAGCCACCAAGGTCCCCGATCTTTGCTCTCCACATCTCAAATGCATCAGAGAAGCCCCACCTTCTCATGTTGACTTTGCATCTCGTTACGTTGGTCCGCAGTCTATTGAGGGACTTCCACGTCATCCAGTCCTCCTCACAGCCAGGTGTGAGTGCTTCCTGTGGGGTCATCCAGCCACCAAGGTCCCCGATCTTTGCTCTCCACATCTCAAATGCATCAGAGAAGCCCCACCTTCTCATGTTGACTTTGCATCTCGTTACGTTGGTCCGCAGTCTATTGAGGGACTTCCACGTCATCCAGTCCTCCTCACAGCCAGGTGTGAGTGCTTCCTGTGGGGTCATCCAGCCACCAAGGTCCCCGATCTTTGCTCTCCACATCTCAAATGCATCAGAGAAGCCCCACCTTCTCATGTTGACTTTGCATCTCGTTACGTTGGTCCGCAGTCTATTGAGGGACTTCCACGTCATCCAGTCCTCCTCACAGCCAGGTGTGAGTGCTTCCTGTGGGGTCATCCAGCCACCAAGGTCCCCGATCTTTGCTCTCCACATCTCAAATGCATCAGAGAAGCCCCACCTTCTCATGTTGACTTTGCATCTCGTTACGTTGGTCCGCAGTCTATTGAGGGACTTCCACGTCATCCAGTCCTCCTCACAGCCAGGTGTGAGTGCTTCCTGTGGGGTCATCCAGCCACCAAGGTCCCCGATCTTTGCTCTCCACATCTCAAATGCATCAGAGAAGCCCCACCTTCTCATGTTGACTTTGCATCTCGTTACGTTGGTCCGCAGTCTATTGAGGGACTTCCACGTCATCCAGTCCTCCTCACAGCCAGGTGTGAGTGCTTCCTGTGGGGTCATCCAGCCACCAAGGTCCCCGATCTTTGCTCTCCACATCTCAAATGCATCAGAGAAGCCCCACCTTCTCATGTTGACTTTGCATCTCGTTACGTTGGTCCGCAGTCTATTGAGGGACTTCCACGTCATCCAGTCCTCCTCAGAGCCAGGTGTGAGTGCTTCCTGTGGGGTCATCCAGCCACCAAGGTCCCCGATCTTTGCTCTCCACATCTCAAATGCATCAGAGAAGCCCCACCTTCTCATGTTGACTTTGCATCTCGTTACGTTGGTCCGCAGTCTATTGAGGGACTTCCACGTCATCCAGTCCTCCTCACAGCCAGGTGTGAGTGCTTCCTGTGGGGTCATCCAGCCACCAAGGTCCCCGATCTTTGCTCTCCACATCTCAAATGCATCAGAGAAGCCCCACCTTCTCATGTTGACTTTGCATCTCGTTACGTTGGTCCGCAGTCTATTGAGGGACTTCCACGTCATCCAGTCCTCCTCACAGCCAGGTGTGAGTGCTTCCTGTGGGGTCATCCAGCCACCAAGGTCCCCGATCTTTGCTCTCCACATCTCAAATGCATCAGAGAAGCCCCACCTTCTCATGTTGACTTTGCATCTCGTTACGTTGGTCCGCAGTCTATTGAGGGACTTCCACGTCATCCAGTCCTCCTCACAGCCAGGTGTGAGTGCTTCCTGTGGGGTCATCCAGCCACCAAGGTCCCCGATCTTTGCTCTCCACATCTCAAATGCATCAGAGAAGCCCCACCTTCTCATGTTGACTTTGCATCTCGTTACGTTGGTCCGCAGTCTATTGAGGGACTTCCACGTCATCCAGTCCTCCTCAGAGCCAGGTGTGAGTGCTTCCTGTGGGGTCATCCAGCCACCAAGGTCCCCGATCTTTGCTCTCCACATCTCAAATGCATCAGAGAAGCCCCACCTTCTCATGTTGACTTTGGATCTCGTTACGTTGGTCCGCAGTCTATTGAGGGACTTCCACGTCATCCAGTCCTCCTCACAGCCAGGTGTGAGTGCTTCCTGTGGGGTCATCCAGCCACCAAGGTCCCCGATCTTTGCTCTCCACATCTCAAATGCATCAGAGAAGCCCCACCTTCTCATGTTGACTTTGCATCTCGTTACGTTGGTCCGCAGTCTATTGAGGGACTTCCACGTCATCCAGTCCTCCTCACAGCCAGGTGTGAGTGCTTCCTGTGGGGTCATCCAGCCACCAAGGTCCCCGATCTTTGCTCTCCACATCTCAAATGCATCAGAGAAGCCCCACCTTCTCATGTTGACTTTGCATCTCGTTACGTTGGTCCGCAGTCTATTGAGGGACTTCCACGTCATCCAGTCCTCCTCACAGCCAGGTGTGAGTGCTTCCTGTGGGGTCATCCAGCCACCAAGGTCCCCGATCTTTGCTCTCCACATCTCAAATGCATCAGAGAAGCCCCACCTTCTCATGTTGACTTTGCATCTCGTTACGTTGGTCCGCAGTCTATTGAGGGACTTCCACGTCATCCAGTCCTCCTCACAGCCAGGTGTGAGTGCTTCCTGTGGGGTCATCCAGCCACCAAGGTCCCCGATCTTTGCTCTCCACATCTCAAATGCATCAGAGAAGCCCCACCTTCTCATGTTGACTTTGCATCTCGTTACGTTGGTCCGCAGTCTATTGAGGGACTTCCACGTCATCCAGTCCTCCTCACAGCCAGGTGTGAGTGCTTCCTGTGGGGTCATCCAGCCACCAAGGTCCCCGATCTTTGCTCTCCACATCTCAAATGCATCAGAGAAGCCCCACCTTCTCATGTTGACTTTGCATCTCGTTACGTTGGTCCGCAGTCTATTGAGGGACTTCCACGTCATCCAGTCCTCCTCACAGCCAGGTGTGAGTGCTTCCTGTGGGGTCATCCAGCCACCAAGGTCCCCGATCTTTGCTCTCCACATCTCAAATGCATCAGAGAAGCCCCACCTTCTCATGTTGACTTTGCATCTCGTTACGTTGGTCCGCAGTCTATTGAGGGACTTCCACGTCATCCAGTCCTCCTCACAGCCAGGTGTGAGTGCTTCCTGTGGGGTCATCCAGCCACCAAGGTCCCCGATCTTTGCTCTCCACATCTCAAATGCATCAGAGAAGCCCCACCTTCTCATGTTGACTTTGCATCTCGTTACGTTGGTCCGCAGTCTATTGAGGGACTTCCACGTCATCCAGTCCTCCTCACAGCCAGGTGTGAGTGCTTCCTGTGGGGTCATCCAGCCACCAAGGTCCCCGATCTTTGCTCTCCACATCTCAAATGCATCAGAGAAGCCCCACCTTCTCATGTTGACTTTGCATCTCGTTACGTTGGTCCGCAGTCTATTGAGGGACTTCCACGTCATCCAGTCCTCCTCACAGCCAGGTGTGAGTGCTTCCTGTGGGGTCATCCAGCCACCAAGGTCCCCGATCTTTGCTCTCCACATCTCAAATGCATCAGAGAAGCCCCACCTTCTCATGTTGACTTTGCATCTCGTTACGTTGGTCCGCAGTCTATTGAGGGACTTCCACGTCATCCAGTCCTCCTCACAGCCAGGTGTGAGTGCTTCCTGTGGGGTCATCCAGCCACCAAGGTCCCCGATCTTTGCTCTCCACATCTCAAATGCATCAGAGAAGCCCCACCTTCTCATGTTGACTTTGCATCTCGTTACGTTGGTCCGCAGTCTATTGAGGGACTTCCACGTCATCCAGTCCTCCTCACAGCCAGGTGTGAGTGCTTCCTGTGGGGTCATCCAGCCACCAAGGTCCCCGATCTTTGCTCTCCACATCTCAAATGCATCAGAGAAGCCCCACCTTCTCATGTTGACTTTGCATCTCGTTACGTTGGTCCGCAGTCTATTGAGGGACTTCCACGTCATCCAGTCCTCCTCACAGCCAGGTGTGAGTGCTTCCTGTGGGGTCATCCAGCCACCAAGGTCCCCGATCTTTGCTCTCCACATCTCAAATGCATCAGAGAAGCCCCACCTTCTCATGTTGACTTTGCATCTCGTTACGTTGGTCCGCAGTCTATTGAGGGACTTCCACGTCATCCAGTCCTCCTCACAGCCAGGTGTGAGTGCTTCCTGTGGGGTCATCCAGCCACCAAGGTCCCCGATCTTTGCTCTCCACATCTCAAATGCATCAGAGAAGCCCCACCTTCTCATGTTGACTTTGCATCTCGTTACGTTGGTCCGCAGTCTATTGAGGGACTTCCACGTCATCCAGTCCTCCTCAGAGCCAGGTGTGAGTGCTTCCTGTGGGGTCATCCAGCCACCAAGGTCCCCGATCTTTGCTCTCCACATCTCAAATGCATCAGAGAAGCCCCACCTTCTCATGTTGACTTTGCATCTCGTTACGTTGGTCCGCAGTCTATTGAGGGACTTCCACGTCATCCAGTCCTCCTCACAGCCAGGTGTGAGTGCGTCCTGTGGGGTCATCCAGCCACCAAGGTCCCCGATCTTTGCTCTCCACATCTCAAATGCATCAGAGAAGCCCCACCTTCTCATGTTGACTTTGCATCTCGTTACGTTGGTCCGCAGTCTATTGAGGGACTTCCACGTCATCCAGTCCTCCTCACATCCAGGTGTGAGTGCTTCCTGTGGGGTCATCCAGCCACCAAGGTCCCCGATCTTTGCTCTCCACATCTCAAATGCATCAGAGAAGCCCCACCTTCTCATGTTGACTTTGCATCTCGTTACGTTGGTCCGCAGTCTATTGAGGGACTTCCACGTCATCCAGTCCTCCTCACAGCCAGGTGTGAGTGCTTCCTGTGGGGTCATCCAGCCACCAAGGTCCCCGATCTTTGCTCTCCACATCTCAAATGCATCAGAGAAGCCCAACCTTCTCATGTTGACTTTGCATCTCGTTACGTTGGTCCGCAGTCTATTGAGGGACTTCCACGTCATCCAGTCCTCCTCACAGCCAGGTGTGAGTGCTTCCTGTGGGGTCATCCAGCCACCAAGGTCCCCGATCTTTGCTCTCCACATCTCAAATGCAACAGAGAAGCCCCACCTTCTCATGTTGACTTTGCATCTCGTTACGTTGGTCTGCACTCTATTGAGGGACTTCCACGTCATCCAGTCCTCCTCACAGCCAGGTGTGAGTGCTTCCTGTGGGGTCATCCAGCCACCAAGGTCCCCGATCTTTGCTCTCCACATCTCAAATGCATCAGAGAAGCCCCACCTTCTCATGTTGACTTTGCATCTCGTTACGTTGGTCCGCAGTCTATTGAGGGACTTCCACGTCATCCAGTCCTCCTCACAGCCAGGTGTGAGTGCTTCCTGTGGGGTCATCCAGCCACCAAGGTCCCCGATCTTTGCTCTCCACATCTCAAATGCATCAGAGAAGCCCCACCTTCTCATGTTGACTTTGCATCTCGTTACGTTGGTCCGCAGTCTATTGAGGGACTTCCACGTCATCCAGTCCTCCTCACAGCCAGGTGGGAGTGCTTTCTGTGGGGTCATCCAACCACCAAGGTCCCCGATCTTTGCTCTCCACATCTCAAATGCATCAGAGAAGCCCCACCTTCTCATGTTGACTTGGCATCTCGTTACGTTGGTCCGCAGTCTATTGAGGGACTTCCACGTCATCCAGTCCTCCTCACAGCCAGGTGTGAGTGCTTCCTGTGGGGTCATCCAGCCACCAAGGTCCCCGATCTTTGCTCTCCACATCTCAAATGCAACAGAGAAGCCCCACCTTCTCATGTTGACTTTGCATCTCGTTACGTTGGTCTGCACTCTATTGAGGGACTTCCACGTCATCCAGTCCTCCTCACAGCCAGGTGTGAGTGCTTCCTGTGGGGTCATCCAGCCACCAAGGTCCCCGATCTTTGCTCTCCACATCTCAAATGCATCAGAGAAGCCCCACCTTCTCATGTTGACTTTGCATCTCGTTACGTTGGTCCGCAGTCTATTGAGGGACTTCCACGTCATCCAGTCCTCCTCACAGCCAGGTGTGAGTGCTTCCTGTGGGGTCATCCAGCCACCAAGGTCCCCGATCTTTGCTCTCCACATCTCAAATGCATCAGAGAAGCCCCACCTTCTCATGTTGACTTTGCATCTCGTTACGTTGGTCCGCAGTCTATTGAGGGACTTCCACGTCATCCAGTCCTCCTCACAGCCAGGTGTGAGTGCTTCCTGTGGGGTCATCCAGCCACCAAGGTCCCCGATCTTTGCTCTCCACATCTCAAATGCATCAGAGAAGCCCAACCTTCTCATGTTGACTTTGCATCTCGTTACGTTGGTCCGCAGTCTATTGAGGGACTTCCACGTCATCCAGTCCTCCTCACAGCCAGGTGTGAGTGCTTCCTGTGGGGTCATCCAGCCACCAAGGTCCCCGATCTTTGCTCTCCACATCTCAAATGCAACAGAGAAGCCCCACCTTCTCATGTTGACTTTGCATCTCGTTACGTTGGTCTGCACTCTATTGAGGGACTTCCACGTCATCCAGTCCTCCTCACAGCCAGGTGTGAGTGCTTCCTGTGGGGTCATCCAGCCACCAAGGTCCCCGATCTTTGCTCTCCACATCTCAAATGCATCAGAGAAGCCCCACCTTCTCATGTTGACTTTGCATCTCGTTACGTTGGTCCGCAGTCTATTGAGGGACTTCCACGTCATCCAGTCCTCCTCACAGCCAGGTGTGAGTGCTTCCTGTGGGGTCATCCAGCCACCAAGGTCCCCGATCTTTGCTCTCCACATCTCAAATGCATCAGAGAAGCCCCACCTTCTCATGTTGACTTTGCATCTCGTTACGTTGGTCCGCAGTCTATTGAGGGACTTCCACGTCATCCAGTCCTCCTCACAGCCAGGTGTGAGTGCTTCCTGTGGGGTCATCCAGCCACCAAGGTCCCCGATCTTTGCTCTCCACATCTCAAATGCATCAGAGAAGCCCCACCTTCTCATGTTGACTTTGCATCTCGTTACGTTGGTCTGCACTCTATTGAGGGACTTCCACGTCATCCAGTCCTCCTCACAGCCAGGTGTGAGTGCTTCCTGTGGGGTCATCCAGCCACCAAGGTCCCCGATCTTTGCTCTCCACATCTCAAATGCATCAGAGAAGCCCCACCTTCTCATGTTGACTTTGCATCTCGTTACGTTGGTCCGCAGTCTATTGAGGGACTTCCACGTCATCCAGTCCTCCTCACAGCCAGGTGTGAGTGCTTCCTGTGGGGTCATCCAGCCACCAAGGTCCCCGATCTTTGCTCTCCACATCTCAAATGCATCAGAGAAGCCCCACCTTCTCATGTTGACTTTGCATCTCGTTACGTTGGTCCGCAGTCTATTGAGGGACTTCCACGTCATCCAGTCCTCCTCACAGCCAGGTGTGAGTGCTTCCTGTGGGGTCATCCAGCCACCAAGGTCCCCGATCTTTGCTCTCCACATCTCAAATGCATCAGAGAAGCCCCACCTTCTCATGTTGACTTTGCATCTCGTTACGTTGGTCCGCAGTCTATTGAGGGACTTCCACGTCATCCAGTCCTCCTCACAGCCAGGTGGGAGTGCTTTCTGTGGGGTCATCCAACCACCAAGGTCCCCGATCTTTGCTCTCCACATCTCAAATGCATCAGAGAAGCCCCACCTTCTCATGTTGACTTGGCATCTCGTTACGTTGGTTCGCAGTCTATTGAGGGACTTCCACGTCATCCAGTCCTCCTCACAGCCAGGTGTGAGTGCTTCCTGTGGGGTCATCCAGCCACCAAGGTCCCCGATCTTTGCTCTCCACATCTCAAATGCAACAGAGAAGCCCCACCTTCTCATGTTGACTTTGCATCTCGTTACGTTGGTCTGCACTCTATTGAGGGACTTCCACGTCATCCAGTCCTCCTCACAGCCAGGTGTGAGTGCTTCCTGTGGGGTCATCCAGCCACCAAGGTCCCCGATCTTTGCTCTCCACATCTCAAATGCATCAGAGAAGCCCCACCTTCTCATGTTGACTTTGCATCTCGTTACGTTGGTCCGCAGTCTATTGAGGGACTTCCACGTCATCCAGTCCTCCTCACAGCCAGGTGTGAGTGCTTCCTGTGGGGTCATCCAGCCACCAAGGTCCCCGATCTTTGCTCTCCACATCTCAAATGCATCAGAGAAGCCCCACCTTCTCATGTTGACTTTGCATCTCGTTACGTTGGTCCGCAGTCTATTGAGGGACTTCCACGTCATCCAGTCCTCCTCACAGCCAGGTGTGAGTGCTTCCTGTGGGGTCATCCAGCCACCAAGGTCCCCGATCTTTGCTCTCCACATCTCAAATGCATCAGAGAAGCCCCACCTTCTCATGTTGACTTTGCATCTCGTTACGTTGGTCCGCAGTCTATTGAGGGACTTCCACGTCATCCAGTCCTCCTCACAGCCAGGTGTGAGTGCTTCCTGTGGGGTCATCCAGCCACCAAGGTCCCCGATCTTTGCTCTCCACATCTCAAATGCATCAGAGAAGCCCCACCTTCTCATGTTGACTTTGCATCTCGTTACGTTGGTCCGCAGTCTATTGAGGGACTTCCACGTCTTCCAGTCCTCCTCACAGCCAGGTGTGAGTGCTTCCTGTGGGGTCATCCAGCCACCAAGGTCCCCGATCTTTGCTCTCCACATCTCAAATGCATCAGAGAAGCCCCACCTTCTCATGTTGACTTGGCATCTCGTTACGTTGGTTCGCAGTCTATTGAGGAACTTCCACGTCATCCAGTCCTCCTCACAGCCAGGTGTGAGTGCTTCCTGTGGGGTCATCCAGCCACCAAGGTCCCCGATCTTTGCTCTCCACATCTCAAATGCAACAGAGAAGCCCCACCTTCTCATGTTGACTTTGCATCTCGTTACGTTGGTCTGCACTCTATTGAGGGACTTCCACGTCATCCAGTCCTCCTCACAGCCAAGTGTGAGTGCTTCCTGTGGGGTCATCCAGCCACCAAGGTCCCCGATCTTTGCTCTCCACATCTCAAATGCATCAGAGAAGCCCCACCTTCTCATGTTGACTTTGCATCTCGTTACGTTGGTCCGCAGTCTATTGAGGGACTTCCACGTCATCCAGTCCTCCTCACAGCCAGGTGTGAGTGCTTCCTGTGGGGTCATCCAGCCACCAAGGTCCCCGATCTTTGCTCTCCACATCTCAAATGCATCAGAGAAGCCCCACCTTCTCATGTTGACTTTGCATCTCGTTACGTTGGTCCGCAGTCTATTGAGGGACTTCCACGTCATCCAGTCCTCCTCACAGCCAGGTGTGAGTGCTTCCTGTGGGGTCATCCAGCCACCAAGGTCCCCGATCTTTGCTCTCCACATCTCAAATGCATCAGAGAAGCCCAACCTTCTCATGTTGACTTTGCATCTCGTTACGTTGGTCCGCAGTCTATTGAGGGACTTCCACGTCATCCAGTCCTCCTCACAGCCAGGTGTGAGTGCTTCCTGTGGGGTCATCCAGCCACCAAGGTCCCCGATCTTTGCTCTCCACATCTCAAATGCAACAGAGAAGCCCCACCTTCTCATGTTGACTTTGCATCTCGTTACGTTGGTCTGCACTCTATTGAGGGACTTCCACGTCATCCAGTCCTCCTCACAGCCAGGTGTGAGTGCTTCCTGTGGGGTCATCCAGCCACCAAGGTCCCCGATCTTTGCTCTCCACATCTCAAATGCATCAGAGAAGCCCCACCTTCTCATGTTGACTTTGCATCTCGTTACGTTGGTCCGCAGTCTATTGAGGGACTTCCACGTCATCCAGTCCTCCTCACAGCCAGGTGTGAGTGCTTCCTGTGGGGTCATCCAGCCACCAAGGTCCCCGATCTTTGCTCTCCACATCTCAAATGCATCAGAGAAGCCCCACCTTCTCATGTTGACTTTGCATCTCGTTACGTTGGTCCGCAGTCTATTGAGGGACTTCCACGTCATCCAGTCCTCCTCACAGCCAGGTGGGAGTGCTTTCTGTGGGGTCATCCAACCACCAAGGTCCCCGATCTTTGCTCTCCACATCTCAAATGCATCAGAGAAGCCCCACCTTCTCATGTTGACTTGGCATCTCGTTACGTTGGTCCGCAGTCTATTGAGGGACTTCCACGTCATCCAGTCCTCCTCACATCCAGGTGTGAGTGCTTCCTGTGGGGTCATCCAGCCACCAAGGTCCCCGATCTTTGCTCTCCACATCTCAAATGCATCAGAGAAGCCCCACCTTCTCATGTTGACTTTGCATCTCGTTACGTAGGTCCGCAGTCTATTGAGGGACTTCCACGTCATCCAGTCCTCCTCACAGCCAGGTGTGAGTGCTTCCTGTGGGGTCATCCAGCCACCAAGGTCCCCGATCTTTGCTCTCCACATCTCAAATGCATCAGAGAAGCCCCACCTTCTCATGTTGACTTTGCATCTCGTTACGTTGGTCCACAGTCTATTGAGGGACTTCCACGTCATCCAGTCCTCCTCACAGCCAGGTGTGAGTGCTTCCTGTGGGGTCATCCAGCCACCAAGGTCCCCGATCTTTGCTCTCCACATCTCAAATGCATCAGAGAAGCCCCACCTTCTCATGTTGACTTTGCATCTCGTTACGTTGGTCCGCAGTCTATTGAGGGACTTCCACGTCATCCAGTCCTCCTCACAGCCAGGTGTGAGTGCTTCCTGTGGGGTCATCCAGCCACCAAGGTCCCCGATCTTTGCTCTCCACATCTCAAATGCATCAGAGAAGCCCCACCTTCTCATGTTGACTTTGCATCTCGTTACGTTGGTCCGCAGTCTATTGAGGGACTTCCACGTCATCCAGTCCTCCTCACAGCCAGGTGTGAGTGCTTCCTGTGGGGTCATCCAGCCACCAAGGTCCCCGATCTTTGCTCTCCACATCTCAAATGCATCAGAGAAGCCCCACCTTCTCATGTTGACTTTGCATCTCGTTACGTTGGTCCGCAGTCTATTGAGGGACTTCCACGTCATCCAGTCCTCCTCACAGCCAGGTGTGAGTGCTTCCTGTGGGGTCATCCAGCCACCAAGGTCCCCGATCTTTGCTCTCCACATCTCAAATGCATCAGAGAAGCCCCACCTTCTCATGTTGACTTTGCATCTCGTTACGTTGGTCCGCAGTCTATTGAGGGACTTCCACGTCATCCAGTCCTCCTCACAGCCAGGTGTGAGTGCTTCCTGTGGGGTCATCCAGCCACCAAGGTCCCCGATCTTTGCTCTCCCCATCTCAAATGCATCAAAGAAGCCCAACCTTCTCATGTTGACTTTGCATCTCGTTACGTTGGTCCGCAGTCTATTGAGGGACTTCCACGTCATCCAGTCCTCCTCACAGCCAGGTGTGAGTGCTTCCTGTGGGGTCATCCAGCCACCAAGGTCCCCGATCTTTGCTCTCCACATCTCAAATGCATCAGAGAAGCCCCACCTTCTCATGTTGACTTTGCATCTCGTTACGTTGGTCCGCAGTCTATTGAGGGACTTCCACGTCATCCAGTCCTCCTCACAGCCAGGTGTGAGTGCTTCCTGTGGGGTCATCCAGCCACCAAGGTCCCCGATCTTTGCTCTCCACATCTCAAATGCATCAGAGAAGCCCCACCTTCTCATGTTGACTTTGGATCTCGTTACGTTGGTCCGCAGTCTATTGAGGGACTTCCACGTCATCCAGTCCTCCTCACAGCCAGGTGTGAGTGCTTCCTGTGGGGTCATCCAGCCACCAAGGTCCCCGATCTTTGCTCTCCACATCTCAAATGCATCAGAGAAGCCCCACCTTCTCATGTTGACTTTGGATCTCGTTACGTTGGTTCGCAGTCTATTGAGGGACTTCCACGTCATCCAGTCCTCCTCACAGCCAGGTGTGAGTGCTTCCTGTGGGGTCATCCAGCCACCAAGGTCCCCGATCTTTGCTCTCCACATCTCAAATGCATCAGAGAAGCCCCACCTTCTCATGTTGACTTTGCATCTCGTTACGTTGGTCCGCAGTCTATTGAGGGACTTCCACGTCATCCAGTCCTCCTCACAGCCAGGTGTGAGTGCTTCCTGTGGGGTCATCCAGCCACCAAGGTCCCCGATCTTTGCTCTCCACATCTCAAATGCATCAGAGAAGCCCCACCTTCTCATGTTGACTTTGCATCTCGTTACGTTGGTCCGCAGTCTATTGAGGGACTTCCACGTCATCCAGTCCTCCTCACAGCCAGGTGTGAGTGCTTCCTGTGGGGTCATCCAGCCACCAAGGTCCCCGATCTTTGCTCTCCACATCTCAAATGCATCAGAGAAGCCCCACCTTCTCATGTTGACTTTGCATCTCGTTACGTTGGTCCGCAGTCTATTGAGGGACTTCCACGTCATCCAGTCCTCCTCACAGCCAGGTGTGAGTGCTTCCTGTGGGGTCATCCAGCCACCAAGGTCCCCGATCTTTGCTCTCCACATCTCAAATGCATCAGAGAAGCCCCACCTTCTCATGTTGACTTGGCATCTCGTTACGTTGGTCCGCAGTCTATTGAGGGACTTCCACGTCATCCAGTCCTCCTCACAGCCAGGTGTGAGTGCTTCCTGTGGGGTCATCCAGCCACCAAGGTCCCCGATCTTTGCTCTCCACATCTCAAATGCATCAGAGAAGCCCCACCTTCTCATGTTGACTTTGCATCTCGTTACGTTGGTCCGCAGTCTATTGAGGGACTTCCACGTCATCCAGTCCTCCTCACAGCCAGGTGTGAGTGCTTCCTGTGGGGTCATCCAGCCACCAAGGTCCCCGATCTTTGCTCTCCACATCTCAAATGCATCAGAGAAGCCCCACCTTCTCATGTTGACTTTGCATCTCGTTACGTTGGTCCGCAGTCTATTGAGGGACTTCCACGTCATCCAGTCCTCCTCACAGCCAGGTGTGAGTGCTTCCTGTGGGGTCATCCAGCCACCAAGGTCCCCGATCTTTGCTCTCCACATCTCAAATGCATCAGAGAAGCCCCACCTTCTCATGTTGACTTTGCATCTCGTTACGTTGGTCCGCAGTCTATTGAGGGACTTCCACGTCATCCAGTCCTCCTCACAGCCAGGTGTGAGTGCTTCCTGTGGGGTCATCCAGCCACCAAGATCGCCGATCTTTGCTCTCCACATCTCAAATGCATCAGAGAAGCCCCACCTTCTCATGTTGACTTTGCATCTCGTTACGTTGGTCCGCAGTCTATTGAGGGACTTCCACGTCATCCAGTCCTCCTCACAGCCAGGTGTGAGTGCTTCCTGTGGGGTCATCCAGCCACCAAGGTCCCCGATCTTTGCTCTCCACATCTCAAATGCATCAGAGAAGCCCCACCTTCTCATGTTGAATTTGGATCTCGTTACGTTGGTCCGCAGTCTATTGAGGGACTTCCACGTCATCCAGTCCTCCTCATAGCCAGGTGGGAGTGCTTTCTGTGGGGTCATCCAGCCACCAAGGTCCCCGATCTTTGCTCTCCACATCTCAAATGCATCAGAGAAGCCCCACCTTCTCATGTTGAATTTGGATCTCGTTACGTTGGTCCGCAGTCTATTGAGGGACTTCCACGTCATCCAGTCCTCCTCATAGCCAGGTGGGAGTGCTTTCTGTGGGGTCATCCAGCCACCAAGGTCCCCGATCTTTGCTCTCCACATCTCAAATGCATCAGAGAAGCCCCACCTTCTCATGTTGACATTGCATCTCGTTACGTTGGTCCGCAGTCTATTGAGGGACTTCCACGTCGTCCAGTCCTCCTCACAGCCAGGTGTGAGTGCTTCCTGTGGGGTCATCCAGCCACCAAGGTCCCCGATCTTTGCTCTCCACATCTCAAATGCATCAGAGAAGCCCCACCTTCTCATGTTAACTTTGCATCTCGTTACGTTGGTCCGCAGTCTATTGAGGGACTTCCACGTCATCCAGTCCTCCTCATAGCCAGGTGGGAGTGCTTTCTGTGGGGTCATCCAGCCACCAAGGTCCCCGATCTTTGCTCTCCACATCTCCAGCCTGGTCGGTTGTGGTGATTTGTCGAGCTCCGTCGTTGCACGCAGAAAGCTTTTCCTTGATTTGAGTCTGCTATGGGCTTGCTGATAATCAAAGTTAACACAATGACACCAGGTTTCATGAAACTGCGCTACTGGCCAATGCGCATGCGCGGCAGGCGTTCGCGCATCTCGTTGGGGAAACTGAACAGTATCGGCAGTGGCGGCGCTAGCGTCAGCGACTTCGGCCGCCGCCGACGGCCTCGCAAGACATTGTTAACATTTTAGCTTTTTCTTTCTTTTTTTATACTTGATATTTAACAGCGGTTTTCAACTGCTAGGTTGTGTAGCGACGACCTACGTCTAACTTACACTACCTTAACCAAAGAACGAACACTTGATCCGTACCCAAGGGTGGAACTCGACTCCCGTGGAGAGCGATCTCGCTCATCGTGGTGCCTTAGTGCGCTCGGCCATTCCCGGTCGGCAGCTATTTAGTTATCCGTATTTATTTCTGTCTGAGTGCAGCAGTGATGCAATTTGTAGTTAAATACTTAGAAGACAACTTTTTCAGTGCATTTTAGAAAACAATTTCGGAGAAGTATATCCAAATGTTTATATAACAACCAGAATCATGCTCACAGTTGCTGTCAGTACAGCTTCGGCCGAGAGAAGCGTCACAAAGTTAAAATTGATTCAGACTTACTGGAGAAGCACAATGAACCAAGAAAGATTACCTGCGTTGTCAGTACCATCAATTGAAGCCGTAAAAGCGGTTTGCATTAATTATGATATGATCTTAGAAAATTCAGTGAGACGAAAAGCCGAAAGTTTCTCTACTTTAATTTGAGTTTATTTATTGTAATTTTTGTCATTGCAATAATACCTGTATATTATAAAATCTTAGTATAATGATCATTGATGTATAATTAAGCTTATTTTATTTAACATTTTCTTCTTTACTGAAAAAATGAAAAGGGCCTCGCAAAGACGAGTTCGCCACTGAGTTTCGGCAGCTTCCAATTTCGACAAAACTGATTGCGCGTGTTTTTAGGTTAGGTTATGACCAATACAGAACAAAATATAATATACAGTGGGGAACGGAAGAAATAATTCGGTATTTGAACGTATATTCGTTTCGTAGGTGTTAGTGCGATTTTAACGGCGTGTTAGTGCTCTTCTAGCAATTATTTGTAAAATTAAATATTGATGGGTTGACGATTAGTGAATTGCAGACTAAAATACACCCAATTCGAAATACCTATACAAACCAAATTTGGCAATTGTGGATTTCGGAACACGGTACAAGTACTGCAGAGACGAATATCTACTTGACAAGAAAGGTAATGCAATTTATAATTTTAGTTGTGGTAACAATGCTTCACGCATAACAGTATCTTGTCTCTTTATTGCATTACTAACTCTGTTTATAAGGAACGTTAACTTCTCTGGTGACATTCTAAGTTCATTAAAATAACTTCTAGGGTCTTCAATCACAATTTCTTTCAGCAACGTCGCTGAGCAACAGAGCGTACGTCTTTTTTTAATCCAATCACGAACCCAAACACGTTTCTTATTCTTTTTATGTTTAGTCTTATGCAGCGACTTCACACACACAAGCAATAGATTTGCCACAACTCTTACAGCTACCAAAACTTCCATTTTACGGCGACTACGGCACTTACAAAACAACGAAACTGAAGTGTATAGTATTGGCGCCGTGTCTACAGACATACACGAAACCAGTTGCGCGCAATTCATTTCATGCTACGAGATTCGCAACTTAGTGTCGTCGTGTAGACTGGCCTTAAGATACGTGTTTGGCTTCGCGACTGGATTGAAAAACGACGTCAGCTCGGTTACTCAGCAACCTTTCTGAAATAAAGTGCCGTTGAAGACCCTAAAAGTTATTGAAATCACCTTAGAATGTCGTCAGAGAAGTTTACATTTCTTTTAAACAGAGTCAGTAATGCAATACGGAAACAAGATATGTTATGTGAGAAGCATTGTCAGGAGAACTGAAATTACAAATTACATTACGTCGCTGCTTATTTCTGAAATTTTCGTCGTTGAAGTCCCACAAACACTTATGCATTGCATGAATGTAAAAAAAACGAACAATCTCTTCTGTTATCCACTTCACTTTATATTTTAGTTTTATTTCGGTCATCACCTAACCTAAAAACTCGCGTAAACAGTTTCGCTAAAGTTGGAAGGTGCCGAAACTGTTTGACTTTCGCCAACGAGTTGCGCATACGTCGGCTGCGCATGCGCACTGGCCAGCAGCTCAGTTTCACGACACCTAGTGTCGTCGTGTAGACTAGCCTTAAAGCTCTGTTCTGTATAGGGAAAGTACGGCCATCCTTTTCCGCCACAGACATACATTACTAGAGTGGCAAACTAGCCTCTGTGACTGAAGTTTGATGCCGCCATCTTGCCTCACCTAACGTCAAAAAGTTTCCGTACGGTACTACTATGATCTTCTGACACGATATGACGTTGTAAACTTTACTAGTTGGTTTGAACATGATTTGCATTTGAGTTAACACTTATGAATTTTCTAATCGTGTTATGAGAAGTTTATGTACCGTTAAACATTAACATCTAGGCAAAGACTTTCTACCATTTTGTTGTGTTGCCAACATAATCATGAGAGGTCGGCGGGATGATAGTTAAAATTTTGCCGTTACGTACAGTTAAAGCAGAAGTAGTGACCTGAAAGACACTAACAAGAATAAAGGTATGTGTTATCCACGACAAATAACACATTTATAACGGTTGTTATAAAGTTGATCGAAACTGCAAACAGATTAATAAAACAGGACACACGACTTATTAGTGTCTGCGTCAAAGCAGACTATAGATTTCGTGAGAACTCTCAAAAGGGTACCATTTTATAATAACCGTACTACTGAAAGCAAATCCGAGGTTGAATGGAATTGGTAACAGATTAATAAAGACAGCAAATCAATGCAACTCATTACTGTATATGTTGAAGCTTACTCAAGCTTAAAAAATTTTCAGCCATATACAAAACACGAATTTCCTACATGTCAAAACTCTAAGGACAGCATAGTTACGCCAGTTCATCCGTATTCTTACGGCTGTTTTCTGTAATAACTCACGCGACTGCTCGCACGTTATAGTATAGAAATATGGCGGCGAGACTTGACTGACACCAGTGATACTGTATGCGGCATTGCCAGTCTAGTAATGTATGTCTGTGTTTTCCGCGCAGCTTGCCGCCGTCTGCAGCTCGTGATTGGCTGAAAACAAGTCACGTGGTTCTTTCCGCCATCTTGGTCCTATTCGTTGCTTGGCTGCCACGTGAAACCTTGCGAATTTTGTATGTTTGGGTTTGAATAATGCCACAGTGATGTACTTTTGGCAGTTCTTAAGAAGCGAAGAAGGGAGGTAAACATTATAGTACTTCCATTAGGTATCAGAAATGCAAGAAGATGAACAATTTGGCTGATGAAAGTCGTCAGAGAAAACTGGGAACCCAGAAGCGACCTTCGATTCTTCTGCTAATTCATAATATAAATTAATAGATTCACTGATTAATAGATTCACTGACAGATGGATCACGCAGCAGATATCTATATAATTTTAACTTGAATAAATTTATGAAAAAAATTCCTGCATAATGTCGTGAGGTTAAATTATTCACGCGTCGTTGGTTTTATCTGCAGGTAGTTTCGAAAAACATACAAATTTTGAACATATTAGTGAGTGAACTAGATTCTCGGTTAGATATGAAATTAATATATAGTTCCTGAAGCAAGCTTTTCTCATTCTGTTTCATGTGTTAAGTCTATCGTTACAGGAAACAAAGAACTGAAACAAGATAAATATTAAGACATTCAAATGTAATTGGTGTTGTAAAGGCACCTTTAATTTCTCTTTTTGGTAAAAGTCATATAGTGGGTATCCCCTTTCATATTTCATAGTACATAAGTACATAATAGGCAAGAAAATAATCATCAAAGGCTTATCCATAATCTAAATAGTTTTCTTCATTTACGCTATGCTCCGATGATGACATGTCGCGAATAGTTGGCTACGGTACAGGTCAGTGGACTCTTTAGATCTGGGGCCACAAACCAAGCAGTTTTCTTAAAATCGGCCGATAAGTATTTCGTAGAGCACCCAGGTCCGCATGGACAGAACTAAGCGAAGTTCCCGCATCTGTCCGTCGGATATAACACCCTGTATCTCGAGAATGAGAAGAGTTATCGTTCTGCTCTCAACCTTAAATAAAATTCCGATATCTTACCTACATTTCGTCCGCAGCATTGTATGTGCTAAAGTCAACCAAACGCAAAGTCTACGCAATGCGATTTTTCCTCTGCAAACTCTTCAAAATTTTGCGCAGTAGTTTACTTAATTTGATTTAGCACGGAAACTATATGAATTAATGAATAGAGAATCATATCATTATCGAGCTAATATATAACACTATAACACATGAAAAAATTAAATTTTTTCATTGAATAGTTTCCTCAAAATCCGTTGATAAGTATTCCTGTCCTCTGGGAACGTTGTAGCTGTCGGTGTGTAAGCAGCAGCGGAATATAACAGGCCCAGCATGGCTGCCGATGTTTGCAACGCTCGCAGCTCGTTGTGATTATCATGAAACAACGGGCACTGGACACACGAAAAGGCAAGTCGTGGAGCTGGCAGTACTCTACCGAGGATGGAGACGTCTGTTGCATGTTGCAAAGCTCCGTATTGTAGCAAAAGATACAACAGGCATGCCAAGACATTTAAAATTACGCATCATATATCTTGTTATGAAACAGATACGTTAACGGACACAAAAGTGTGTTTTTATATTGAGAAAAGCCAGATAAAATTCCCAGCTATTGTGTATGTTATCCATTCAAACTTCATTGAAAGGAAATTCGGTAAAAATGTCTGATAGTGCCTTAAACAGTCGGTTAGTATCGGAAAACTGTAAGTTTTAATTTGGCTGTAATAACATGCAAAATTCATCAAAATTAACACTATCCAAACTGCTGAACTGAACCGAACGAGGACATCACCAATTGTCAGTATTGTAGTTATATATTGTGGTGGCTGTGTTGAGAAAGTACCAGAGCTTCAAGCTGAAAGAAGGGCGGAACCTTAAATACGTAACGCTAGCTAATACTGTAATTACTAAATGCATGCAACGAGTTTATGGGCGTCACATGTTGTAGCATTTTCTCCCATGTAAGTATAAATAAATAAATACGGAATGGATATTTGGTTTTGGTAACAATAATGTTCTTGTTTCGTGTAAGATATGTGTTAAATGATTTTTGTCTTCTGCGAAGCTTTCCACTACTACTACTACTGCTAATAATAATAACTGAGTTGAAGTATTTTATCCATTTCAGCAACTGTTCAGATTATAAATTAATGAAATGCAGCAACCAGTTGCTTGTGGTTATTTATTTTTAACTTTAATGACCGGTTTCGGACGCTTGAGTGCCCTTCTTCTGGTCTCTATTCAGACAAACAAGTGCATTGGTATACAGTACAGGCTATAAAACGTATAAAAGTCGGTTACAGAAAGTTGAAGCAGTTTCGTACCAAATAGATTGTAATAAAGATAAGTTCATATAATGGGATAAAATTAACACTTACATTTCTGTACTGTTGCTTAATGAATGTACATGCTAGTAGGAGAATCAACGCTAAGTGCAGAGATTATGGAATGAATAACAATCAGCTGCTAACAAAGTATCAATGGATGAGGCTTATAGTAAAAGAGTAACGATAAATAAGGGAAAAAAGGCTATGGGAAAAAACAGTAATACTCAAAGTAGTTGAAGAAAAGCATAAAGAGAGGAGCAGGTGACTGATAAATCAGTCGCTTAGCAGATTACAATTCAGTAGTCTAGAAGTACAATGGTAAGTGGCGCCATAGGCGGAATATTTAAGAACTACCAGCTGACACAGTAGTAGGATGCTTAGAATGTCACTGTCAGGGCATCTGTCAATATAAAAAATTCGTCATTGTGTCTATGGCTTCAAATATTAATGGGGATAGATTGATGAAGTGATTATCATACAACAAATAAGTTAAGGATGTGGGTTATAAGTTTTAAGGTGCGTGAACTAATGTGCAGAGACTAGATGTACCAATTGTAACACTAGGTTAATATTACTGTAACCATTCACATTTCTTCATGAATATTTCTTCATGAATATTCTTATCAAAAGAATCTTAGGCACGTTTAAAGTTGTCGCGCAAGTTTGCCACCACAATGGCCGCCAGCTGGGGTCTAACGGCCGTAAATGGCACACGATCATCATCATCATTACGGAATTGTGGGGGCTTGGCTTTGTCTCTGGCAGGGAACCCGCGAACCGACCGGTCGCTGGGCCCTCACAGTCGATCCCATATAGTTCGCCTCTTGGTCCCGTTAAAGGAGAAACTTAGGTTAGGTTTGAGTGTATTCTGTGTCAGAACTATATTAGATTTCAAGTCCCTGGGGTGCAATGGATTCCACCGACATTTTTATTCTTCAAAATTTGTGCTGCAATGCGGCTTTTGTTATTAATAAAGACTTCGAAAGATGTACACCTCTCTGGAAAGAAGAAAGTGGCAAGGATTGTATAGACTGTCCCCAGTTACTGCTACTCCCAGGCAATGTTTACGAATATGTGAGGTACCTGTAAAAGGAGAAATTTCTAAATGTTCAAATGTTTGTATAGTCTATGGGACTTAACTACGGGATCATCAGTCCCTAAACTTACAAACTACTTATCAACTACTTACGAACTAGGACGGCACAAATATCCATGCCCGAGGGGGATTCGAACACCCGACCGTAGTGGCCGCGCAGGCCGTGACTGGAGCGCCTCAGTCCCCTCGGCCACCGCGGCCGGCGAGAAATTTCTGTCACATACTTGTGATATTTCGTGGTATCATTGACAAGCAATATTACAGTTTTGCTGAATTTGTTTGAAGTTCTACAGACTTACACGATTTAACCTCCATGCTGTAAATAATGAAAAACTACATCAGTTAAGGAAGTTTATTGCTTATCGCAAGGAGTTTCGAGGATTTATCTGCATCTTCTAGTGCATTTGTTTACATAAGTACGGTTCTTTTTCGACGTTTCAATGTGTGATTTCCTACTACACTTGCACTGCAGTTCTCTCTCTTAGGTTAGCTACTGAAAATCAGAAAATCGAACAGAATAAATATTGAGGTGCGTGTTTTATCCTAATGTTAGAAACCATAACTTTTTTGTGTCTGCTTAAAGATACTGTGCCTCTACCATTACTCAGAATATGCAACATAATAATCGTAACATAGACCTACCTGTGTACAAAAACCAATGTAAGCGACGATTTTTGTGTTGTGATATCGAATCAGACACGATACCTGCAAGTATAAAATGTTTAAATGTTTGTAAATCTTATGGGACTTAACTACGGGGTCATCAGTCCCTTAACTTACAAACTACTTATGAAGTAGGAGGGCACAAATATCCATGCCCGAGGGGGGATTCGAACCCCCGACCGTAGTGGCCGTGCAGACCGTGACTGAAGCGCCTCAGTCCCCTCGGCCACCGCGGCCGGCTACCAGCAAGTATAGAGAGGCGTACTATTTAGTATGTAAAGAAGTTGCCAAGATTTTATTATGTATGCTACGATTTGCCTCATTACAGTAACCTCAAAAGGATTACATCTGTGCAAGATAAGATGGAAACGTCACGATATATTTATGTAAACAAATGCACTAAAAGCGAGAAAAATTCTCGAAATACGTTGTACTAAGCGTAAAAATACATAATGGATGCAGTTTTTCAGTACTTAAATCCATGAAGAACACAGCTATAGGCCACCCAGAAACATCCGATTATGATGAACGAAATGAAGTTACATTCGACTTCAATGACTGTCATTCAATATATTTGTGAAAGACAAATGTGAAATTAAAAATAATTTTGAACACAGAAACCACTGAAAGGCGGAAGCACACGTAGGGCTGCACCACATTTGCAGGTCACTTCACAGAACAGACTCACCACCTTTTTAAAGAAGACCAGAACCAGTAAAAATGATTTGTGGACAGCTAATACCCGATTATCACAGTGCAAAACAACGTAAGAGAGCCACTACAATAACATTAAGATACGCCACAATCCCAGATTGAACACATTTTTTGAGGTTATAATTTACGCCTAAAATTTCTGATAAAGGATTTAACAATCTTGGGGTTTCCGATAAACTGTAATATCAGACCACAGATGCCGAATTATATCCGATTGTGATATTTATCGTCTTCTGGGTGCCACAATCTCTTTCTTTCTTTCACTAAGCATATCAGTTTCTCACTGTCCATATCTAGCATGTGAGAACGTCGGTCGATTTGACCGTAGAAAACAAACTGATTTGGATTTCATCGATTGTCGTCCGAAGTCTCTACATTCGGGCGATGAGGTCGGCTACACTGTGAGCGTGCCCATAGTGGAGTAGGCTACTGGTTTGAAACGGTCGGCCGTTTTCCACCGATGTCTGTCGTCGGAAAACCCCACCGACATTGCAGCCACTGTGAGCGCAGCCTTAGGTCCAGTTGACAGCGGCACCGACGAACCCCGTCAGACGCCGTCGACCGCGTTTCGCAGACAGCATCGGCGGACTGCGTGGTCGCACTGCAGGCGATATAGTTTGCCACTTGTTCGGATTAAGGAGAAGCTTAGGTTAGGTTACAATCTATTCTGTGTCTGAATAATATCCGATTTCAATTTCCTGGGGTACAATGCATTCCACCAACACTTTTGTGTTTGGAAATGAATGCTAAAAGCCAGTCGCGGTGGCGGAGGGGACTGAGGCGCTCCAGTTCACGGTCTGCACGGCCATAACGGTCGAGGGTTCGAATCCCCCTCGGGAATGGATATTTGTGTCGTCCTAAGTCTTAGTTCATAAATAGTTTGTACGTTTAGGGACTGATGACCCTGCAGTTAAGTCCCATAAGTTTTTTTTTTTTTTTAGTGCTAAAATTGGTTTTTGGCTATTAATGAAGACATCCAATGCATACAAGTGACCTACATCTATTTCCTCAGAAAAAAGTGGCGAGGATTGTGTACTGTCCTCATTTACTGCTACTACCAGACAAGGTTTACAAATACGTGAGGTACTGGTAAAAGGAGAAATGTCTATTACATACTGGCGATATTTCGTGGTGTTACTGACAAGCAATATTACAGTTTTGCTGAATTTATTTGAAGTTGTGTAGACAGACACCAGCATTAAATAGTGAAAACCTACACTCGTTAGGTAAGTTTATTGCTTATCACAATGAGATTGAACAATTTTTTGGCATTTTATACTGCATTCCTTTTCATAAGTACGGTACTGAGTATGATTTTGTCTGTCTCCTTAGAAGGTATCGTCTATTACTCATAATATCGAACATAATAATCTTGACTTAGGCCTACCTTTAGAGAAAAACCAGTGTAAGTGACGATTTCTGTTTAGTGATACCCAGTGTATCGGAGCCGACAATACTTACAAGCAGAGATAGGAGTACAATTTAAAAGAAACTGCGATTATTTATTACATGTGATTTCTCTCATCACTTGTGCAAATAAATCGACGAAAAGCGAGGACAATTCTCGAAATGCGTTGTGCTAAGCATAAAAATATATAATGCGTGCAGTTTTTCAGTACTTAAAGCCACAAATAGACTATCCAGAAACAACCAATTATAATGAATAGAATGAAGTTACATTGGTCTTCAGTGACTGTCATTCAGTATGTTTGTGACAGATAAGTGTGAAGTGTGCTGGAAGGTGCTTATAAGATTAACATTACCAAGAGCAAAAGTAGGGTAATGGAGTGCAGTCTAAGAAAATCGGGTGATGCTGAAGGAATTAGATTACGTAACGAAGCAATAAAGGAGGTAGATGACTTTTGTTACTTGGGCAGTAAAATAACAAATGATGGTCGCAGTACAGAGGATATAAAATGCAGAATGGCAATGGGTAGAAAAGCGTTCTTGAAAAAGACAAATTTAACCTCGAATATTGATTTAAGCTTAAGGAAGTCCTTTCTGAAGGCATTTGTGTTGACTTTTGCCTTTTATGGGAGTGAAACATGGACGATAAACAGTGCAGACAGAAAGAGGATAGCTTTTGAAATGTGGTGGTACAGAAGAATGCTGAAGATTAGGTGGGTAGATCGCATAACTAATGAAGAGGTACTGAACAGAATTGGTGAGAAAAGGAATTTTTGGCATACCCTGACTAAAAGAAGGGATCGACTGGTAGGACACATTCTTAGACATCGGGGAATCGTAAATTTAGCATTGGAGGGAAGTGTGTGGGGTAAAAATAGCAGAGGGAGACCAAGAGACGCGTATAGTAATCATATTCAAGTGGATGTGGGTTGTCGTTCTTATGAGGAGATGAAAAGGCTTGCTCAGGATAGGGTATTGTGAAGAGCTGCATCAAACCAGTCTCCGGACTGAAGACCACAACAACAACAAGTGTGAAGTAATACCCGAATATCACAAAGCAAAACAACGTAAGAGAGCCACTACAAATGTGGTGTCGCACAAGTCCAAAGTGCGCGCCGCCTACTTTCGCCGCGCGCCGCCATGCACGCACGGCGCGGCGTTCTTCCGACGTCAGCCACGAGCGCCCTCTGCTGCAACTCCGCTCGTGGCCACCACTGAACGACATCGTTCACTTGGGACTGAGATAGGAACCAGTTAAGACCTTCGGAATCAGATAGGCACCAGTGAAGACTTGGCTATCAGTTAGGCACTAGGCAGACCTCTAGCTCAACTATGTATCAGCCTTCTGCAGTACTGAGCTATGTAAAAGTTAAGTATTACTAAATCTCTAAGAAATATATATCTCGTTCTAATTTACTCTAGTGTTTCTAGTTTCTGCTGTCCCACTGGCTGCTCCCCTCCGTACCTGCACCAGCGTGCTACCTTTATTCCTG
Organism: Locusta migratoria; assembly: GCA_026315105.1. Classification (NCBI taxonomy): domain Eukaryota; kingdom Metazoa; phylum Arthropoda; class Insecta; order Orthoptera; family Acrididae; genus Locusta; species Locusta migratoria. The sequence goes on from CM048753.1 coordinate 124,881,057, forward strand.
TGTCGGTACTTGTCCACTCGGCCACCGACACCTACGACGGAAACGAGACACAAAAGCGGCGACGAGGCAGGGACACAAAAGTGGCGACAAGGATGGACACAAAAACAATAATGATACCGCGCACGGCAGTGCTCGGTATTAATATGTTCGTAAACGGCGCGTGTGAATTTGCGACTCTTTAGGGGCCCGTATCTCAGGTACTATTCATCTGAGAGTGAAGGGGTGAAGTTCAAATTCTTGTTAAGCTTATGGGACTTAACTACGGGGTCATCAGTCCCTAAACTTACAAACTACTTATGAACTAACGTATACTAAGGACGGCACAAATATCCATGGCCGCGGTGAAGTAGCCGAGCGGTCTAAAGCGCCTCGCTGCGGAGCGCGCGGTTGCTCGCCGTAGAGGTTCGAGTCCTCCCTAGGGCATGGGTGTGTGTGTTTGACCGTAGGTTAGTTTACCTAGGTTTAAGTAGTTTGTAAGCTACGGATTGATGACCACGCAGTTTGATCCGATAGATTTACAAACATTTGAACATTTATATGAAAAAAAAATATCCATGCCCGAGGGGGGATACGAACCCCCGACTGTAGCGGCCGTGCAGACTGTGACTGGGGCGCCGCAGACCGCTCGGCCACTGCGGCCGGCAAGGGGTAAAGTGTTCTGGATAGATGTTGGCCTGGTATTAAGATACGCCACAATTGAACACATTTTTGAAGCTGTAATTTACGACTAAAATATCTGATAAAGGATTTAACCAACTTGGGGTTTCCAATAAACTGTAATATCAGATCATAGATGCCGAATTATATTCCGATTGTGATATTTATCGTCTTCTGGGTGCCACTATATTTTTCTTTCTTTCCCTAAAAATATTAGTTTGTCACTGTCCATATCTACCGTGTGAGAACGTCGGTCGATTCGACCGTAGAAAACAAACTGATTTGAATTTCACCGACTGTCGTCCGAAGTCCCTACGTTTGGGCGACGAGAAGGGGTGCACTGTGACCGCACCCTTAGCGGAGTAGGCTGCTGTTCTGAAACGGTCGGCCGTCTTCCGCCGATGTCTGTCGTCGGTAAAAGCAGCGACACTGCAGCTGATGCGACCGCAGCCGTGGCCGGCCAGCTGAGCAGTGCGCAGGACTGAAAGGCCTGGGAGAGAGAGGAGCCGGGAGCCGGGAGCTGGCTGCATAACAGCACTGCCGGCCTAGGCGAGTGGCTGGGCCAGCGAGGCAGCAGGAGAGCGTGCGCCATTTGCAGATCGCTGGCAGTTTAGGGTTGCCAGATCTCCGGGCGCCGCCCGGAGTGCCCGGGTTTGGAATGCATTCTCCGGGTCTACGGGACAATCACTCTCATCTCCGGGCTTCAATGTAACATTCATCTTAACTACTTTTTTTTTTTTTACGACGCTTTTTAAGTACTATGCTCAAGAAGCGACGATCTATATCGAACTTCACGTAACTTAAACTAAGGACGAACACAACAACCGTGCCCTAGGGGGGATTCGAACCTCTGGCGGGAGCAGCCTCGCGCACCGTGGCAAGACGCCTCAGTGCGCTCGGCCATTCCCGGCCTGCTCCTCTCTAGTAATTATGAAAAACTTCATATAAATGTCAATTTCTTATTGCAACAAAACGCTACTTTTCTACTCCTCCTCTGAAAACTTTTCATTGTTGCGCCGGTAGTAATCGGCTAGCGCATTATTAAGCAAACACTGTTGCGGCAACGTGTCAACTGGCGACGTCTATTATTTTGTGTTCGTTCGTTCATTGTTTGTTATCAGTTTACCGGCAATTTTTGGAATACTCGGATCGTGTGTGAACAGACAAGCTTACATTAACTCAGATTAGTGAGTAATAACAGTGAAATGAAAAGACGATATCTAAGTTCGTTCCGTCAAGAATTGTTGCAGGAAGAAAATTATAAAGAGTCGATACTGATGAGTGTATGTGTAAGTGCAGAATATGCAATATCTCATTTACTGTTAAGTACGACGAAGTGAAAGCTGTGAATAAACATTTACAATCAGAAAGACACAAAGCGAATATTACCCCCATGAAAGAAGAATCAGTCGCTTCTTAACTTCTTGCCGAAACAATTTTCTGCAAAAGACGACAATCCTGGTTGGGAGGGGAGGGGGGTGAGTTGTCAGCAGTTGGGGGGGGGGGTGAGTCATTGGCCAAGGGGGAGGGGGCGTCTGGTCTCCGGGCCTGCCTCGAGTTCAATCTGGCCACCCTATGTCAGTTACGTACGCTTTGTTGTGCCTGTTTGAAATGTCTGCGTCGATTGAAAATCCCGCCGCCTGTGAAATCAGGTCGGTGATTCGGTTTCTGAATGCGAGGAAAGTGAAACCGAGTGAAATTTATCGGCAAATTTGCGATGTTTACGGACCAAATGCGATGAGTGAGAAGATGGGTCCGACAGTTCATTGGCGGGCGTAGTGATGTTCACGATGAAGAACGAAGTGGGCGTCCACCTTCGGTTACAGAAGAACTGGTTCACGCGATTGATGACAAGATCAAGTGTTTCCTTGGCGGTCATCACTACACCAATGACGACGAGCAGAAAGAAACTGTTTCAAATGGTTGAAGACACAGACGGCAGATTTCTATGAAGAAGGTATACAAAACCTGGTGCCACGCTATGAAAATTGCCTGCAAAATTTCGGCAGTTATGTGGAAAAGTAGTTTGAGAGTTGTAGAATTTTGTGCAATAAAAATTTCTTCTGTATCAGTGTACAATTTCATTTTATTACCAAACATGCAAATTAAGCGTTTCCGGACACATGTGCATCTAACATATTTTCTTTCTTTGTGTGTGAGGAATGTTTCTTGAAACTTTGGCCGTACCTTTTTGTAACACCCTATATATATATATTGTGTGTGTGAAATAACAATTATTGTTCCATTAAACAGTGTAAATTTTCTAAATTTACCACAAAATAAATAATAATACAAAAATACAGAATTTAGAGCTTGATGCGCCGTGTTCATCTGTGGGCACACTTGTTTCATCCTTTATGATAATGAACGACTAAATTTCATTATCATAAAGGATGAAACACTTCCCAACAGCTGAAAACGAACTTTGGAATAATTCGACTATAAGTCTGAACGGTGAAAATCCAAACAAAATTGTACAATATGCCAGAAAAATAACAGTGTTGTACAATGATGCCCGCAGCATTATGATATTAAATGAGCTAAATGACTTAACGGTGATTCTACCAACACATAGGCCATCTACAATAAAAAAAAAAAAAAAAAAAAAAAATAGAATGTTCAAGTGTAGGTAATCCGAAGGGACAAAAGTGCTAAGGTCTGGGTCCCTAGCCTCACAAAGTATTTAACCTAACTCATTCTAAGGACAACACACACACACACACACACACACACACACACACACACACACACACACACATGCCCGAGGGAGGACTTGATACTCTGGTGGGAGTGGCCGCATACACCACGACATTGCGCCCCGGATTCTGCGGGACAGTCTCGTATTTGGACTCGTCCCGCATTGGGATAATTACTGAAAATGTTCCGCAAAATGGCGAAAGAGTCACGCATTCCACTAATTTTTAAATTGTTGGTGTAAGAGCAAAAGCCGAAACTATTTGTGTCCGGCACGCTGTGTCATACTGCTTGCAAGACAACTTCACAATGCATCATCTACGAATAAATTACAGTCTTCTTATATTAAATGCAAAAGAAAAGAAAATGATGCACATCATCTGAATATTTCAAAATGACATTTTCGCTAGCAGTGGAAGTTATTTTTGTCTAAGCTAATACTGAATTTGATGATAGGGTGACTTATAAAAATGCCGGCCGCGGTGGCCGAGGGGACTGAGGCGCTCCAGTCACGGTCTGCACGGTCACTACGGTCGGGGGTTCGAATCCCCCCTCGGGCATGTATATTTGTGCCGTCCTTAGTCTTAGCTGGTTCATAAGTAGTTTGTAAGCTTAGGGACTGATGACCCCGTAGTTAAGTCCCATAACCTATACAAACATTTGAACATTTGATTTTTGATAATTATGTATTATTACAATGACATAGTGCACCTATGTACTCTACATTATGTTATATAGCAACTGATTGACATTACAAGATTATGGCCTCGTGAAATGATTTTATTGGACCACATGATGCTGACATAGTTCAGCGAAACCGGTCGTCTTAAATAAAAATTGATGATCAGCGATCTTGGCTTTTTTTATATCTTTCTACAATTTACAAAACCACTTTAAGAAGGCCTCGAACAATGAAAAGTATGCACAATAGTTATCTACTTCATAAAACATATTCCACTAAAATTCACATCTCTCCTAAGCTGATTTTAAAACGCACCATGAAAAAATGCACCCTCTTAATTTTGATCACGACTGCTTTTTAATATGAAGACGTATCTACATACTGCATTAATGAAACTGAAACGATTTTTAAATAGAGTGTAGTTGACACAAGAAGTAACTATTGGACGCTACGATTTCATTCCGGTTTTGCGTTCTGCGTTCTCGGAATAAGTCCAGAGCGAGTGCAGGGGGTGGCCGAGCTATCCGGACTGCTGGGTCACCGCCGGCCGCGGTGACAGAGGGGACTGAGGCGCTACAGTCACGGTCTGCACGGCCACTACGGTCGGGGGTTCGAATCCCCCCTCGGGCATGGATATTTGTGCCGTCCTTAGTATAAGGTAGTTCATAAGTAGTTTATAAGTTTAGGGACTGATGACCCAGTCGTTAACTCACATAAGCTTAACAAACATTTGAACTTTTTTTTTTTTTTTTTTTTTTTTTTTTTTTTTTTTTTTTTTTTTTTTTTTTTTTTTTTTTTGCTGGGTTACCTTGTGCCGCGGTTTTGGGACTCTACAAGAGCAAAGCTGGGGTAATGGAGTGCAGTCTAAGAAAATCATGGCGATGCTGAAGGAATTAGATTAGGTAACGAAACAATAAAGGACGTAGATGAGTTTTGTTACTTGCGCAGTAAAATAACAAGTGATGGTCGCAGTACAGAGGATATAAAATGCAGAATGGCAATGGGTAGAAAAGCGTTCTTGAAAAAGAGAATTTTGTTAACATCGAATAGTGATTTAAGCCTAAGGAAGTCCTTTCTGAAAGTATTTGGGTGGAGTGTTGCCTTGTATGGGAGTGACACATGAACGATAAACAATGCGGACAAGAAGAGGATAGAAGCTTTTGAAATGTGGTGCTACAGAATAATGCTGAAAATTAAATGTTCATATGTTTGTATAGTCTATGGGACTTAACTATGGGGTCATCAGTCCCTAAACTTACAAACTACTTATGAACTACTTACGAACTAGGACGGCACAAATATCCATGCCCGAGGGGGGATACGAACCCCCGACCGTAGTGGCCGTGAAGACCGTGACTGGAGCCGTAGTCCCCTCGGCTACCGCGGCCGGCACTGAAAATTAGGTGGGTGGATCGTGTAACTAATGAGGAGGTACTGAACAGAATTGGGGAGAAAAGAAATTTCTGGCATACCTTGACTAAAAGAAGGGATATATTGGTAGGGCAATTTCTTAGACATTAAGGAATTGTGAATTTAGCGTTGGAGGGAAGTGTGTGGGGTAAAAACCGCAGAGGAAGACCAAGAGATGGATACAGTAAGCAGATTCAGACAGATGTAGGTTGCCGTTCTTATGTGGAGATGAAGAGGCTTGCTCAGGATAGCGTATTGTGGAGAGCTGCATCAAACCAGTCTCCGGACTGAAGACCACAACAATAACAACAACAACAACAACACTGCATATTAATTCGACAAGTCAAGACGATTTTACCTGGTGATGAGAGCAGCAGAGAACATCTGCACTACTTGAAGGACATCCATTTATTTCGGATTTCTGGCAACGTTACGCTGCCCCTAGACGCGAAATATTACTGTAGACGTTGTTACGGGTAACGTTTCCAACACTGCGACGCTGCCTCCGCTCACAGCCTTGGCACACGCCTCCTGCCGCTGCCAACAGCCAGCGCACGAATCGTCAACTTACCGTGAACAAACACTACTGTAGCTGGCGTAGCTGTTTCATTATCAAACAGTGCACCGAACAACAATCAAACAGCCAGTAAACATGTCGCGCTAAAGTTTGATATTCGCTCTAAAATTTAAAACCAGATTTCCTGTGTTTGCGTTGTACTGAATCAGTTTCTTCTTCATGTTTAGTGAAGTTGCTACGCAAAACGAGATACGTTTTCAAGAAAGCTTCCGGGATCAACAAAAATACATTGAAACTTACTGCCAGATTAAAACTGTGTGCCAGAAACGGGATTGTAACCTAGGACCTTTGCCTTTCGCTGGCAAGACCTGACATGTGATTACATTTTCACTCAATTTGGGTGCACAGATCCTGAGAAATCAGTACCCAGAATAACCACCTCTGACCGTAATAACGGCCTTGATACGCCTGGGCATTGAGTCAAACAGAGCTTGGATGGCGTGTACAGGTACAGATGCCCATGCAGCTTCAACACGATACCGCAGTTCAAGATTAGTGACTGGCGTATTGTGACGAGCCAGTTGCTCGGCCACCATTGACCAGACGTTTTCAAACTGGTGAGAGATCTGGAGAATGTGCTGGCCAGGGCAGCAGTCGAACATTTTTCGTTTCCAGAAAGGCCTGTACAGGACTTGCAACATGCGGTCGTGCGTTATCCTTCTGAAATGTAGGGTTTCGCAAGGATCGAATGTAGGTTACAGCCACGGGTCGTAACACATCTGAAATGTAACGGCCGCTGTTCAAAGTGCCGACGATGTGAACAAGACGTGACCGAGAGTGTAACCAATGGCACCCCATACCATCACGCCGGGTGATACGCCAGTATGGCGATGGCGAATACACGCTTCCAATGTGCGTTCATCACGATGTCGCCAAATACGGATGCGCCCATCGTGATGCTGTAAACTGAACCTGGATTCATCCGAAAAAATGACGCTTTGCCATTCGTGCACCCAGGTTCGTCTTTGCGTACACCGTATAAGCTATCCCGGCACGCTTTACGGCTCGTCCACACAACTTTACTTCCGCCAGTGCCTCGCCTCATACTTTCCAAACTTCACAGAAGCTCTCCTGTGAACCTTTCAGGACTAACACTCCACATTCTGGAAACACCCCCTACGCTGTGGCTAAGCCGTGTCTGCACCTTATACTTCGTCCCAGGAGTGCTAGTTCCGCATCAGTGGCGTAGCTATCATAGGGCTGGGCGGGGCAGTGCGCCTTCGTGAGCTGCCTCCGGAAAAAGTTACAATAGACCGTCGAATTTTTTTATTGTTTTTACTCTCCCACCCTAAGTCCCTCTCCCTCCCCTCCCAATAGTAACCGCATTGGGCCACCGTATGGCGGAGCAAAGCTTCCTAATGGGACCTTCACTTCACACGACGCCATTCGGTGGCGCAGCTGACCAGCCAAGCCGCCAGTCGCCGTGCAGAACACTTCTGTCGGGATAGCAGCAGACGTAGCGGCAGCATCAAAAGCTGCTCACAGCAACAGCAGAGACTTCCAAGTGTTGCGGCGAGCCGCTCGGCGCAGTGTGGATGATCGCGCGCCTCCAAACACTGCATAAACTTCAATAAGAAGTGTACAGTGCGATTATCTGTATAAACAGGTTTTTCGAAGATCCATGTCTCCCAATAACTTTGGACAATAGACGTTCTACTCTATATAATATTTTAGTTGAATGAAGGATTTTCGACTTTATCCTTGACCAACAAACCTCAAAGGCAGGACGTGGAATCCAAAATTATTCCCACCTCCGGATATAACCATATCGAGGTCTATTGCTTGTCCGCTAAGACGTGTACCGTGTCACTATTAGCGTGTTGTCGGTTGAAGTCGGAGTTGCGAAATAAGTCAATGGCGCTGAATTACGAGCAGTGTGTTTGACAATAAACTGTGTGACCACATTTGAATATCAAGTATCTATAGTGTATTACTACAAAACGGTATTGTTATAGTAACTCCTGTTTGTGTAGTGAATACCCCCAAGAGAGTGCTTCTTAATCACAAATCCCAATTAAGTGCTCTAACGAATTGCACTCTGAAATTCGTGCAAGAAGAAGAGAAAATATGGATAGTGGATAGGCGCGTCATCAGTGAAGGTTCTGCCTGCAACTTCATTCGCCTAGTATGGAGCAAATTCCAAAACTATCTCATGGGGTCGTTTTATCTGTGTGTCCTACCCAAGTCGAACTCTATTCCTTTACAAAATGTTAACAAATCCACCCATTAATTTTTGCTTGAAAGCATAACAAACAAACTTACACAGTTATATTAGAGCGTGTGTTGTTGTTATGGTCTTCAGTCCGGAGACTGGTTTGATGCAGCTCTCCACCCTACTCTATCCTGAGCAAGCCTTTTCATCTCCTCATAAGAACGGCAACCCACATCTATTTGAATCTGCTTACTATACGCATATCTTGGTCTCCCTCTGCGATTTTTACCCCACACACTTCCCTCCAATGCTAAATTTACGATTCCCCGATGTCTAAGAATGTGTCCTACTAAGCGATCCCTTCTTTTAGTCAGGGTATGCCAAAAATTCCTTTTCTCACCAATTCTGTTCAGTACCTCTTCATTAGTTATGCGATCTACCCATCTAATCTTCAGCATTCTTCTGTAGCACCACATTTCAAAAGCCTCTATTCTCTTCCTGTCCGCACCGCTTATCGTCCATGTTTCACTCCCATACAAGGCAACACTCCACACAAATGCCTTCAGAAGAGACTTCCTTACGCTTAAATTAATATTCGATGTTAGCAAATTTCTCTTTTTCAGAAATGCTTTTCTTCCCATTGCCATTCTGCATTTTGTATCCTCTGTACTACGACCATCGCATGTTATTTTACTACCCAAGTAACAAAACTCATCTACCACCTTCATTGTTTCGTTACCTAATCTAATTCTTTCAGCATCACCTGATTTTCTAAGACCGCATTCCATTATTTTTGTTTTGCTCTTGTTAATATTCATTTTATACGCTCTCTTCAACACACTGTCCATTCCATTCAACTGCTCTTCCAGGTCCTTTGCTGTCTCTGATAGAATTACAATGTCATCAGCAAAACGCAATGTTTTTATTTCTTCGCCCTGAATTTTAATCCCTATTCCAAATTTTTCATTGCTTTCCTTCACCGCTTGCTCGATGTACAAATTGAATAACATCGGAGAAAGGCTACAACCCTGTCTTACTCCCTTCCCAACTGTTGCTTCCCTTTCATGCCCTTCGAGTTTAATAACTGCGGTCTGGCTTTTGTACAAGTTGTAAATAACTCTCCTTTCCCTATATTTTACCCCTGCTGACTTCAGAATTTGAAAGAGTGTATTCCAGTCAACATTGTCAAACGCTTTCTCCAAATCTACAAAAGCTAAAAATGTAGGTTTGCCTTTCCTTAATCTATCTTCTAAGATAAGACGTAAAGTGAGTATTGCCTCCCGGGTTCCTACGTTCCTCCTGAATCCAAACTGATCTTCCCCGAGGTCAGTTACAATTAAATATTATCTCGTCCATCGCACGTGATACTTTACTTAGTAGTATTTAGGTTTGCCTTATTATGTCTTCCAGTGGGCGGTAAGGAGCTGATGATGAAGTAGTTTTGCATCTGTACAGTATTAGTGTAAAGAGGGCCCCAATGTCATTTTGCCCCGGAGCCCTCGGTGATACAGCTACACCACTACAATGTTAGCATCAGAACTTCTGTGAAGTTTGGAAAGTAGGAGACGACTGCTGGCGGAAGTGAAGTTGTGCGGACAGAGTGTGAAGCGTCCCAGATAGCCCAGACGGTAGAGAGCTTGCCCGCGATAGGCAAAGGTCGCAGGTTCGAATCCCGGGTCCAGCACACAATTAAAATCTGCCTGGAATCAAATGTTCAAATGTTTGTAAATCTATCGGAGCAAACTGCGTAGTCGGAGCTTACAAACTACTTAAACCTAGGTAAACTAACCTACGGACAAACACACACACCCATGCCCCAGGGAGGACTCGAACCTCCACGGCGAGCAACCGCGCGCTCCGCAGCGAGACGCTTTAGACCGCTCGGCTACTCCACCGCAGCAATCTGCCTGGAAGTTGCATATCAGCGCGCACTCCTCTGCAGAGTGAAAATTTGGTTCTGAAAATTACACTTCAATGTTTTTTAAGAAGAATTTCTACTACCACGAAAATCCTATGTATCTGATGAAAAAATGCCATTGAAATTTCTAAGCCGGCCGCGGTGGCCGAGGGAACTGCGGCGCGTCAGTCAAGGTCTGCCATGGCCACTACGGTCGGGGGTTCGAATCCCCCCTCGGGCATGGATATTTGCGCCGTCCTTACTATTAGCTAGTTCGTAAGTAGTTTGTAAGTTTAGGGACTGATGACCCCGTAGTTAAGTCCCATAAGCTCTACAAACATTTTTTGTTGTTGTTGAAATTTCTAATTTGCTCCAATAACTGGAAAATCGAAACGTGTAGCTTCAAATAAAACTGTTCATAATGGGTGGCAGTACCCAAACTTAGTGTCAAGGGAAAGAATCCAGAGAGATGAACCGTTTACAAAAAAAAAAAAAAAAAAAAAAAAAAAAAAAAAAAAAAAAAAAAAAAAAAAAAAAAAAAAAAAAACTGAACGCGCTAGCCTGAACGCAGCCCTTGAAATTAACAGTTTTTTCACTTGGTTAAACCCTTTATTTTCGTTGTTGTTGTTATGGTCTTCAGTCCGGAGACTGGTTTGATGCAGCTCTCCACAATACCCTATCCTGAGCAAGCCTCTTCATCTCCACATAAGAACGGCAACCTACATCTGTCTGAATCTGCTTACTGTATCCATCTCTTGGTCTTCCTCTGCGGTTTTTACCCCACACACTTCCCTCCAATGCTAAATTTACGATTCCTCGATGTCTAAGAATGTGTCCTACCAATCTATCCCTTCTTTTAGTCAAGGTATGCCAGAAATTCCTTTTCTCCCCAATTCTGTTCAGTACCTCCTCATTAGTTACGTGATCCACCCACCTAATCTTCAGCATTCTTCTGTAGCACCATATTTCAAAACCCTCAATCCTCTTCCTGTCCGCACTGTTTATCGTACATGTCTCACTCCCATACAATGCAACACTCCATACAAATGCCTTCAGAAAGGACTTCCTTAGGATTAAATCAATGTTCGATGTTAACAAATTTCTCTTTTTCAAGAACGCTTTTCTACCCAATGCCATTCTGCATTTTATATCCTCTGTACTGCGACCACCATTTGTTATTTTACTGCCCAAGTAACAAAACTCATCCACCTCCTTTATTGCTTCGTTACCCAATCTAATTCCTTCAGCATCGCCTGATTTTCTTAGACTGCACTCCATTACCCTAGTTTTTCTCTTGTTAATGTTCATCTGATATGCACCTTTCAGCACACTGTCCATTCCGTTCAATTGCTCTTCCAGGTCCTTTGCTGTATCTGACAGAATTACTATGTCGTCTGCAAAACACAATGTTTTTAATTCTTCACCCTGAACTTTAATTCCTTCTCCAAATTTCTCCTTGCTTTCCTTTATAGCTTGCTCAATGTACAAATTGAACAACAATGGAGAAAGACTACAACCCTGTCTTACTGCCTTCCCAACCACTGCATCCCTTTCATGCCCTTCAACTCTGACAACCGCTGTCTGATTTTTGTACAAGTTGTAAATAACCTTACGTTCCCTATATTTTACTCCTGCTTGCTTCAGAACTTGAAAGAGTTTATTCCAATCAACATTGTCAAAAGCCTTCTCCAAATCTACAAAAGCTAGAAATGTAGGTTTGGCTTTTCTTAATCTATCTTCTAGGATAAGCCGTAAAGTGAGTATTGCCTCCCGTGTTCCTACATTTCTCCTGAACCCAAACTGATCTTCCCCGAGGTCGGCTTCTACCAGCTTTTCCATCCTTTGTATATAATTCGCGTTAATATTTTGCAGCCATGACTTATTAAACTGATGGTTCTGTAGTTTTCACACCTGACTGCACCTGCTTTCTTAGGGATGGGGATTATAACATTTTTCTTAAAGTCTGAGGGTACTTCTCCTGTCTCATACATCTTACACACCAGGTGAAACAGGTTTGTCATGGCTGGTTCTCCCAGAGACTTCAGTAGCTCTGACGGAATATCATCTACTCCAGGGGCCTTGTTTCGACTTAGGTCTTTCAGGGCTCTGTCAAATTCTTCTCTCGTATGAGTAAAAAATACACAGTAGCTTATTCATCTCCCAAGCAATCACGAAACAAGAAACAACTTTTATTTGTTATTATCGTAACTTACTGAGAAAAAGAGACCCAGAAGCAATTAAATGCAAGATTAACACAAAAAGTGAAATTACGTTATGTTAATTACAGGGAATTTGCATTTTTAAACTCACAATTAAATACTGCCCGTAAGTAGGAGTTAATTCTTCTAATGCTGAGATACTTTCCCTTTCTCCCTTCTTCACCCTCTCTCACTCATTCTGTCTCTTTCCCCCCCTCCTTTCTCTCTCTTTCTCTCTCTCTCTCCCCCTTCTTTCTCTTCTTCTTCTCCTCTCCCTCTAATTTTTCGTTAGGCCCTTTTTTTGGGGGGGGGGGGGGCACGTGCCCCTGTGCCCCCCCTCCCCGCCGCGGTGGAGTAGCCGAGCGGTCTAAGGCTCCTAGCTGCGGAGGGCGAAGTTGCTCGCCGTCGGAGGTTCGAGTCCTCCCTGGAGCATTGGTGTGTGTGTGTGTTGTCCGTAGGTTAGTTTATCTCAGTTTAAGTAGTTTGTAAGCTACGGACTGATGCCCACTCAGTTTGGTCCTATAGATTTACAAATATTTGTGACCCCCCCCCCTTCGAATCCGCCCTTGTCACTCGAGCAACAACTCCTATTCTTGCAGCGCTATGACATGGCACCGACTGTGATGGTACCAAGAGAATGGTATGTTGGGTGTATGTTATTAGTAAGAAGAGAGAAATCTTAGAAGACACCATCGACTCAGTATTGAACTAGACTCTGATGAAGATATGGTTTTCGAATATTTTCGTACGTAGCGAGAATGTTCTGAGGAACTCCATCTCCTTATAAAAGTGGGCATACAAAAGAGCAGAATGAACTGGAGTAAACCTAATGAATACAAGGCAAAGACTAGTCATTTGTTTGGGGGAAGTTACACCATTTTTGGTCTCTTTGTGCCTCTCGTAGAAGAAAACTAAATATAGCTATATCATGTGAAGCAAAATAACTGTAAATACGTTAACTGCAAGAGAAAGTTAAATACACTGTTGTAAGAAGTTTCCAAAAGCATCCCTTATTCCTCACCAGTGTTCGTGTCTTTTATGAAAGTTTAATTTGTTGCAGTCTTCACTCATTATCTTGTGTATTTATACTACCATTATTTCATTTTATTTTATTTGTTTATTTATTTTAATTTGTTGTTGTTGAGATACTTCGTTTGTTTGGATGCCATCTCACAACTGTTGAACTATCGCACTGAAGTTTCCGCTCCAGTTGTCACCATGTAAAAATGTCCCGCTTTTACAGGTGCCGTTATTAATAAAACGTCTTGCCACCCCCACAAACATAGAGTAGCGTTTTTCAAAAGTGCGGTACACAGGGTGAACTCCATTCTGCTAACCCCTGAAAATAAGAAAGAAGAAATGCGAACACTTCAGCAAATAGCGGTCGAAAATGGTTATGAGGCCGGGTTAGTCGATAAATTGGATGGGATCATCAGACACATAAATAAACAGATTGAGAAAACCTCCCAGAAATATAGAGTCATGCCATTTTGGGGTAATATCTCACATAAAGTGACTAAATTATTTAACAAAGAAGGAGTAAAAATAGCTTTTAGGACAGACAACAGATTAGAAACACAAGATTGATTCAGGAGACGATTGGGCGGCGAAAGCGGGAGTATATGAAGCTAAATGTTTAGATTGAGAAGTGAAATACGTGCGACAGACTAGTAGGAATTTTAAAATTCGATTTAAAGAGCATAACAACGTTGAGAACGGCTCTTCGGCGGTGGCGAACCATCTAAAAAATGAACGGCGTTCGTTGGGCAATATTAATAACAGTATGAGGCCAATACATTATGAGGATAAGGGAGGCTCGCTGTCTAACCTGGATGAGGTTGAAATTTTTTGTGCGTTAAGAAAAGAACCGAATAGCATCTTAAATGAACAAACGGAATTGTCCTTCTCGATAAACAGTGATACTTCACCTCGCATTCGGTTCCTTGGGGTTGGCGTGGCTGATGTACTGTTATTTTTTTTATATACATTTTAAATTTGTGTTTTTAGACGGGTTTACTTTCGATAGTAGCAATACGATAGGTTTATCTTTGCTAGTGGGTAGGTTTTGGACATCCCCTCAGGGGCTCAGCATTAGTTTGCTGGGTACGGGCTTGGCGAACCCGGGGTCCTGAGCTGTGGGCTGTGTCGCGCCAACAGTCCGCTACACCGTAAGCTCTGTGCGTGCTTCAACGACCATCGTTCGGCGCGACGGTGGAACGTTGTACGTTTCAGAGCCCGGGGATCTTGGCTTAATCGCCCGGGTCGCGAGGACGGTATAAACCTCTCTAAAAAAAAAACCTCAATCTCAAGGTGTGCTACGTGCCGAGGAGATGCATGGCTGTTGAGGTTGAACAGCCGCTAGCGAGCAACCTCTGAGGAACCTGCCGCACCTCAGTTGTGCAAGGCTTACCCAGGCAAGCGGGGCTCTGCCTGGGTGGACCTTTAGTTCCCTAGCTGCTCGTGGGACGAAAATGAAACGAGCAAATAGAAGCGTGGCCGGCCGCGAAAACGGCGTCTCTAAGAGAGGTAGAAATACATATAATGCCGCACAATATGACCCCCAATCGTTCCCTTCCCTGGCTACCCCATGGGAGGAACGACGGGCGAAAGGAAGGGTTGAGCCATACTCCACTAAATTTCTTGTTTGTGCTAGAACCGATGGGGATAATTTCAGTAGCACTAAGCCACTCTTCTTTGTTGAACACTTAGAAGATAAGTTTGGCGAAGTTTCAGGGTTGTCTAAGATGAGAAGCGGTGCAGTTCTCAAAGAAACGGCATCCCCAGCACAGTCACGGGCACTTCTGGCCTGTGAAAAGCTGGGAGATGTGCCTGTGACCATCACCCCTCACAAGAGTCTCAACATGGTTCAGGGGATAGTTTATCATCGTGATCTCCTTCTGCAGTCGGACGACGAATCACGCGCCAACCTTGAACTACGGGGTGTCCACTTCGTCAGGCGCATATATAGGGGGCCTAAGGACAACAAGGTAGCCACTGGTGCCTTCATCCTGGCCTTTGAGGGCGATTCTTTGCCCGAAAAGGTCAAGGTTATGGTATACTGGTGCGACGTAAAACCTTATATTCCTCCTCCGATGCGGTGTTTCAAATGCTGGAGATTTGGGCACATGTCCTCCAGGTGCAATTCCAGCTCCACCTGTAGAGAATGCGGGCGTCCATCCCATCCGGACGCTCCTTGTGCTCCTCCACCTATTTGTGTCAACTGCGGACAGCACCATCCCCCTTGCTCGCCAAACTGCACGATGCTCCATAAAGAAAGGAAAATTATGGAGTACAAAACCATGGACAAATTGTCATATAATGAGGCCAAAAAGAAATTTGAGAGACTGCACCCTGTAGCACTGAAGACATCATTTGCGAGTGTCACGTCGTCCCCTTTCCCCCTGGTGACGGCGGCCCCATTGTTTGTACCAACCTCTGTGGGCCGTCAGGGCCGTAAAACTGCATCAGCCCCCTCGACGGTTGGGGGCTCTCCACCGTGTGCTCCCCCCACTACACCTCTTGGGGGAGCACATCCCCCCACACCGTCGGGGACAACGGTCCCCGTCACTCAGCCGGAGAAACAACAACTTCCTCCAGCTCCTCTCGCTCGGAAGGGGTCCCTTGGGACGCTCCCTTCCGAGGCAACTCAGAGTACCACGGAGGGTCCCAGCTCACGGCTGTCGGACTCCCACACCCTTGGTCACAGGGCTCCGCGCGCTACGTCGGGCCCTGACTCCATCTCTGAGAAGCCCTCTCAGTCCTTAAGACCGAAAGGACAGCGAGAGGAAAAGAAGAAGAAGCTGAAGAAAAAGGAATCTTCTGTGGCTTCAAACCCACGCCTTGTCACTTCTTCCGCTTCTGACGATGAGTTGGAGATCCTTGCATCCCCCTAGGATCTCGCTCTCCTGGACTCTCCAGAACCAATGGTTCTGGATCCAGTCAGTACACAATCGACAGCAGCAGGTAGTGAACCTATGAGCTAATCATCCTTATCATATCATGGTCTATCCCGTCAGCTCTAACCTAATTCTCCAGTGGAATTGTGGTGGTTTTTTCTCCCATTTGGCAGAGTTACGGCAGCTTCTCACCACTTCACCTGCACTGTGCGTTGCCCTGCAGGAAACCTGGTTTCCCCCGACGCGATGCCCTGCTCTCCGAGGCTATCGGGGATATTATCGGAATCGCACAGATTATGACAGGCTTTCAGGTGGAGTATGTCTATTTGTCCTTTCGACTACATACAGTGAATCAGTTGCTCTCCAGACGCCTTTAGAAGCTGTGGCAGTCAGGGTGAGGACTACCGTCGACCTCACCATTTGCAGTGTCTACCTGCCCCCAGACGACATAGTACCCCAACATGTGTTGGCGGCACTGATTTCTCAGCTCCCCTCACCTTTCCTACTTCTGGGGGATTTTAACGCCCACAACCCCCTGTGGGGGGTACTACGATTACTGGCCGTGGCAGAGATGTTGAGAGCTTACTAACTCAGCTTGACCTCTACATTTTAAATACCGGTGTTGCAACACACTTCAGTGTGGCTCACGGCACTTACTCTGCAATTGATCTATCTGTATATAGTCCTGGCCTTTTACCGTCTGTCCACTGGAGAGTGCATGATGACTTGTGTGGTAGTGACCATTTCCCGATATTCCTTTCACTACCACGGCCTCAGTCCTCTGGACGTTTGCCCAGATGGGCCCTTATAAGGCTGATTGGCTCGAGTTTACTGCCGTTGCAAAGATTGGCCCTCCAACGGATGCCGCCATAGATGAGGTGACTGACAGTCTCACCGCAGCCATTATTTCTGCTGCTGAACGTACGATCCCTAGCTCTTCTGGATCCCCTCGGCGGAGGTCGGTGCCCTGGTGGTCACCAGAGATTGCGGAGGCTATTAGGGATCGCAGGCGTGCACTCCAGCGCCATAAGAGACACCCATCCTTGGAGAACCTTATCGCATTCAAGAGGCTCCGTGCACGAGCACGTCCTTTAATTAAGCGTCGTAAACAGGAGTGTTGGGAATGGTACGTGTCCACTATCGGTACAGGTACCTCTCCATCCCAGGTCTGGGAGAAAATTAGACGCCTATATGGATACCACAGTGCCACAGGCGTGCCAGGAATTTCTATGAATGGAGTAGTTTGTACGGACCCAGATGCAATTGCTGAACATCTAGCTGAGCACTATGCTTGTAGTTCCGCATCAGTGACTTACACGCCATCTTCCCGTACCGTGAAAGAGCGGAAAGAACAGAAGCGACTGTCCTTTTCAACACGCCGAATGGAATCCTACAATGCTCCTTTCAGTGAATGGGAATTCCTCGGTGCCCTTGCACATAGTCCCGATACCAGTC
The DNA here is from genome assembly GCA_026315105.1 of Locusta migratoria. Lineage (NCBI taxonomy): Eukaryota > Metazoa > Arthropoda > Insecta > Orthoptera > Acrididae > Locusta > Locusta migratoria. The sequence continues at coordinate 124,898,675 of CM048753.1, forward strand.
CCGGGCCAGATCGCATTCATAACCAGATGCTGAAACACCTATCAGCGCAGTCTACACTCAACACCTTATCTGTGGTCAATCGCATCTGGAACGATGGTGTCTTCCCGCCACAGTGGCGAGAAAGTATCATTGTGCCAGTGCTTAAGCCGGGTAAAAACCCCTGAGATTTGGACAGCTACCGACCCATCAGCCTCACCAACGTTCTTTGCAAACTGCTGGAACGTATGGTGAGCCGCTGTGAGCGGCTGTGCTGGGTGCTAGAGTCTAGAGGCCTGCTGGCTCCCTGTCAGGGCGGTTTCCGTCAAGGCCGCTCCGCTACAGACAACCTCGTTCATTTGGAGTCCCGTATTCGTACAGCCTTTGCTCAATGTCAACATCTTGTTGCGGTGTTTTTCGATTTGAGGAAGGCGTATGATACAACATGGAGACATCACATCCTTCGGACGCTACATGAATGGGGTCTTCGAGGCCAGCTCCCTATTTTTATCCAAAACTATTTAGCTGTCCGTACGTTTCGTGCCCAAGTTGGTGCTTCTCGTAGCACCCCTCATGTGCAGGAAAATGGGGTTCCTCAGGGCTCTGTTTTGAGTGTCCCCTTATTTTTAGTAGCCATAAACGGCTTAGCGACAGCAATTGGGTCGTCAGTATCCCCCTCTCTCTATGCTGACGACTTCTGCATCTCTTATAGCTCTTCCAGCACCCAAGTTGCTGAACGTAGGTTACAAGGCGCCATTCAGAAGGCACAGTCCTGGACTCTAGTCCATGGCTTCCAGTTCTCTCCTGCAAAGACCAGAGTTATGCAGTTCTGCTGGCGTCGTACGGTTCATCCACAGCCCGAACTTTATCTTGACAACCACCTCTTAGAGGTTGCTGACACTCACAGGTTTTTAGGGCTCGTGTTTGACTCTCGGCTAACGTGGCTCCCCCACATTCGTCAGCTGAAACAGAAGTGCTGGCGCCGACTGAATGTTCTCCGCCATCTGGGCCACATGAACTGGGGTGCCGATCGGTCCACACTGTTGCGGATATACCAAGCTTTGGTGCAGTCCCGTCTGGACTTTGGATGCCTTGCCTATGGCTCCGCATCCCCCTCGGCATTGCGCTTGCTGGACCCCATTCACCACTGTGGGGTTCGCATCGCGACGGGTGCTTTCCGCACCAGTCCCGTGGACAGCTTACTTGCAGAGGCCGGGGTCCCACCTCTGCGGATCCGCCGCCAGCAACTGCTCGCGGCCTATGCTGCTCATGTTCATAGCACGCCAGGCCACCCGAACCGACGTTTGCTTTTCTCCCGCACGGTCGTCCGTCCTCAACAACGGCGACCCCGTTCCTGTCACACGATCGCCTTCCGTGTCCAGTCCCTTCTGTTGGAACTAGAGTCTTTCCCTGTCCCATCTCCGCATCGGGCCCGTATGCGTACACCCCCATGGTGTGTACCGAGGCCATGCTCTAGGCTGGACTTGGCCGATAGACCCAAAGACTCTGTTCCTCCAAAGGCACTCCGCCATCAGTTCTTTGCTGTTGTTGCAGAGTACACTGGATACGACATCGTCTATACAGACGGTTCGTTGGTTCGTGGGTGTGTTGGCTTTGCCTATGTCCATGGCGATCACGCCGAGCAGCGGTCTCTGCTGGATGGCTGCAGTGTGTACACTGCCGAGTTGGTGGCCATTCTCCGTGCTCTTGAGCATATGCGCTCCTGCTCAGGTGGGTCTTTTCTGCTCTGCAGTGACTCCCTGAGCAGTCTTCGCGCGCTCGATCAATGTTACTCACGTTCCTCCTTGGTGCTGGCTATCCATGAGACGCTTTTTGCTCTCTACCAGTCGGGACGCTCTGTGGTCTTCATTTGGTCTCCTGGTCACATCGGCATCCCGAACAATGAACGAGCCGATACGCTAGCCAAACAGGCTGTCCGTGCGCCCGTGTTAGACATTGGCCTCCCGGCCTCAGATTACCAGTCTGAGTTGCGCCATAGAGTACGTGAGCTTTGGGCCGCAGAGTGGCGTAGCCTGAGCCACCCCAACAAACTCAGGGCAATAAAGGACACCACAGCTGTGTGGCACTCGTCCATGCGGGCCTCTCGCCGGGACTCGGTAGTCCTGTGCCGGCTCCGCATCGGCCACACTTGGCTGACCCATGGCCATCTCCTCCGCGGTGAGGACCCGCCTCGTTGCCGTTGTGGCTGTCCCTTGACGGTGGCCCACATTTTGATGGACTGCCATCTTTTAGCCGCCCTGCGGCGGAATTTTAATTTTCCTGTAATTTTATCCGAAGTTTTACGTAACGATGCCAATATGGCTGATTCTGTTTTAGGTTTTATTCATGACAGCGGTTTTTACAACTCTATATGAAGCTTGTGTTGCCCCGTGGCTGACCCTTCCTATTTTATTTTCATGGTCGGTCAACCACGAACTTTGACTTTGTCACTTGTTTGCTGTTTCCGTGTGATTGTGTCCTTTCGTGTTGTCTCCTGCTTTGTTGTCCTTTGTCGAATTTGTTTCCTTTTTATTGATTGAGTGGGGTTTTCTCCTCCCATAGCGGTTTTAACTGTGGGCGAACTTTACAGTCTTTCCACACTTCTCTCGCTCTTTGATGGAATGGGGGACTGATGACCTCCGCAGTTTTGTCCCCCTAAAACATCAAACCAACCAACCAACCAATCTCTGACATAGCAGAGCAGATATTTAGCAGTCCACAACTGTACCTCCAACTAGAAACATGTTTTACGGTGAGAAATGTTTATCTGTTGACATGTCGCATATGCTCTAAACATTTTATGATTGACGTTTCCTTAGGGCAGATATGTTTTAGAATTCAAGGTAAGCCTGTCTAGGATGAACACACTTGGTTATATTGACATGGATCGTATTTAAGGTTTTAGTGTTTTCCTTTTAATTTACGTTTTCCTTGGCTTTCTCGTTTTAGAACTTGAGAATGGGCTAATGTAGGCCCGAAACATGTCGTTCGGACATTTTTAAATTGTGACAACTGGAGCGGAAACTTTAGTGCGTTGAGGTATTTGGCTACAAGTGTCAGCCAACAGAGATATGCAAGTACTCTGAGAAAGCATTTTCAGAACTTTGGGCGTTTCCGAACTGCCTTGGTAGCATAGACGGAAAGCATTTCAAGTTAAAATGGCTGAAGGACAGTGGATGCCAGTTATTCGGTTACAAAACATGTAATTACTCTAGGTACACGTAATTGCAATTATGCAATTACGCAATTACTCTAAGTACACAAAATTGCAATTACGCATAATTAATTTGATATCAAATTTATGTCAATTTGATTGTTTTGGCCCCAGTATGCCCAATGGTATCCTACTCACGTGAGCTCCGTAATTGACCTCAGCTCCCACCAGACCACGATCCCGCGTATGCCGCTGGTTGAAATTGTACTAAAATGAACATTAATTTTTCTTCCTTAAGTGTGCTGAATTTCTACTATTATATTCGTAAGTTATCAGGTCCTCTGCTTTCATTTTACATATCTTTTACAACAATAAGTTACTTAATGTTGCCTGAGGAAAACTGTAGTTGCAGGCAACAAAACAAAGAAAGGAGACGCATCCACTTTCAGTTTGCAGGTCAGAGGTGCCCACAGTTGGTGGCCATGACACAAGCTACGTCATTGGGTGCGGGGGGGGGGGGGGAGTGCAGAATTAGTTCTTTTAGCCAGCCCGGGGGAAGGGGGGCTTTATAAAACGTGAAATAAAAGGTATTTAATTTCTATATTAAATGGGAAATCCATATTTATTAGGTCGCAAACAATACAAAAATTTCGGTTCTGGGAGGGAGGTTGTCGCAGTTTAGGAGGGGGGGTTGAGTCATTGGCCAAGGGGGGAGTGGACACCTCTGTTATAGGTAATTCTTACCATACTGACGTAATTACAACTAATCTTTAACTTGTCAAAGGTATTTTGAGAAAAAGCGATCTTGAAATGTTGAATAATCAAAATATTTTAAATGTGTTCATTTCCGTCAACAGTTGCTATAAAATTGTTTCATAACATGTTTCGATCACTTGGATCATCTTCAGATCTAAAAAACAAAAGTAAAATAGCAATGTACAATTTGATAAATTTACTAAGGGTTAATTGACAATAGTTAATTTATACATAAATGGATAGATTTTTCTTTACCTTATAGTTGCGTCCGCAACTCGTCTGGCTGAGTACTAATTGGTACTGAGTTTTACAGTTCAAAGTAGGCATTTTTAATTTGGTTGCAGGTGGTGGTGGGGAGGGAAAGAGTAGGTGGGGGGGGGGGGGAGGGGCAGGGATTGTAATGGATAAATAGCTAAATATCTAAAAGATTATCCCCTACGCAGTTTGACAATTTACGCTTATTTATTGACGATAGAGTAGACACTGAGAGGGCAAAAGTAATTGCAAGACACCAAAAGAAGTTGTCACATTTGATAGGAGGGAAGAAAGAAGAAAACATTAATGTGCCTAAGATACACGAATTCTCTGATAAACTTGTAAATCTTACAGATATTCCTCTCACAGATGAAGAAATATCTCTTTTGTCAAAAGGTTTGAACTAGAATCCAAAACCAACGCTAGGACAGGAAGATGTAAAGAGAATTATAGCAGAGGTCAAATGCGCAAGTGATATTGCAAAGCTCCCCACACATAAACAGAATACCATAGCAGTCAAGATCACCAACGCGTTAAAACCACAAATTAAGCCGGAAAATAACCTGAATAATGAGAACAAGATCATAGACGATTTAAATAAAAAGTTAAAGAGGCACAAAGCACTAATTACACGGGCAGATAAAGGCAGCACTGTAGTTCTTGTCAGCGACGACGAGTATGTAACTAAAACTGAAAAATTCTTCTCTGATAACGGTATTAAAGAAATAGCTAGAGATCCAACAAAAAAGTTTCATACACAATTAAAACGAAAAATCCAAAATTCTGACTTTCTCTTTTCAGACAGAGAGAAAAAGCAATATACAGTCATGAATCCGCAAACACCAGACGCCCGCGCACAGATAAAGCTGCATAAAAAAGACAAATCCATCAGGCTGATATGTAACACAAGACAAAGTCCTAACGCTCCATTAAATGCCACTTTAGCACAAAGGTTAAGAACGTTATACACATTTCATGAACTGCATAGTCTAAAAAATACGTACGAATTTGCGGAGAAAGTGAAAGACACAGTCATCCCATCTGATTCCATATTTGCATCCCTAGATGTAGTGAATTTATATACTAACGTGCCTGTCCGTGAAACAATAGATATAATCAAGCGCAATCTTATAAGACACCAAAAAATGGCTACAGGAGAAATAGTTGACTTTATAGAACTCCTAGAACTAACGCTCTCCTATAACTTTTTCACATTCAACGGCAAGATATATCACCAACCTGAAGGACTTGCCATGGGAAACTCCCTAGCAGGCATTATGGCCGAGATCTTCCTTAATCATTTAGAGAACGAATTTTTCACCACTAACCCTACAATAGCCAACAAAATTCTCTATTATTACCCTTATGTATATGATGCCATTTTATTAGTTAAAGGAGACCAAAATGATGTTAATGACATTGCGCAAAAAATGAGTGCTATTCATCCAAAAATCAAGTTCACAGTCGAGCGCGAAAATAATGGATGCATCAACTACCTCGACATTACAGTTACAAGAGAAGCGGGTAGACATCGTTTTGGTGTACATAGGAAACCTACTTGTGCAGACCTTATCATCAATTCAAAATCTTGGCATCCGAAAAGAGTAAAGATGGCATATTTTCGTTCAATGGCCAACAGATTATTGAAACTGCCTTTAAGCGAACATGAGAAGATGAAAGAAATTGCCACCATAAAGCAAGTTGCAGTAAGCAACGGTTACCCAGCTTCAACAATAACTAAGTTGCTGCAAAAAATTAACAAACAACAACGAAAAAATAATGACAGTACGCTGACAAGTAACGTAGAAGAAAAAAAAAATCATCTACATGCCAATGAGCTACAAAGGAAAGGTTTCAGACATCATTGCTAGGCAATTTCGAAATACCAACGTACGAATCGGATTTAAGACCAACGATGTCACTCGTTTTAGACTGAGACACCGTGTGAACAAAAAATCCTCGAAATTCACGGCAGGAGGCGTCTATAAACTCAAATGTGGAGATTATACAAAAATCTACGTAGGTCAGACAGACAGAACGTTCGAAACACGTTTTAAAGAGCATTGCTCTCTTCATAATAATAAAACAGCATTTGGAGAGCATTTAGTGACAGAAAAGCACACGGTTGGAACAATTAATACCCATTTACAAGTGCTTCATAGGGAACCAAAAGGACGCCTCCTAACGACACTAGAAGAAATCGAAATTTTCACACACCGGCTTCAAGAACCTGGAAATACACTCAACCAACAAAATGATTTTAATAACAGCGCATTTTTTAAAAACTTTGAAGGCCTCTTGCAACCTTCGGCCCCACTTCACTTTCCGGTGGCTGGCGGCGGCAGCGCGTCGCCCTAGCAGCAGGTCGGCGTGCAGACTGGCTTCCGAACGTACAAGAAGAACTGCGCGCCGCACCACGCCAAGTAGCGACAGAGGCAACTAACGCCCATACCATACTGTTTTATATAAGTTTTTTCTATAAAAATTTTATATATTTTTATATTTTAACATTTTAATGATATTTTAACAGACTGACGTTTAAAAAACTTTAAAGTATGACATATGTAATTTTATACATCTCTGTTTTACACATTCAATGTTTTAAATATCGTATGCATTTTTTAATTATCGTACCACATTTTTAAACTGATATAACATACAGTTTTATAATTTTTATGTCTGGATATATTCAAGAACCTCACTTTTAGAAATTATTTTTATAACAAACAAATGTACGGAATATTAGGGCTGAACCTATCCATTACAATCCCTGCCCCTCCCCCACCCACCTACTCTTTCCCTCCCCACCACCACCTGCAACCAAATTAAAAATGCCTACTTTGAACTGTAAAACTCAGTACCAATTAGTACTCAGCCAGACGAGTTGCGGACGCAAGTATAAGGTAAAGAAAAATCTATCCATTTATGTATAAATTAACTATTGTCAATTAACCCTCAGTAAATTTATCAAATTGTACATTGCTATTTTAGTTTTGTTTTTTAGATCTGAAGATGATTCAAGTGATCGAAACATGTTATGAAACAATTTTATAGCAACTGTTGACGGAAATAAACACATTTAAAATAACGTAGTGCAGTTGCGGACTCTCTATAATCGACCATGTCGACTATAATGAGAATCAAAATATGACAGTCTGGGTGGCAAGTTGCTGAGCTTTTGACTGGCAGGACCACCATGAGGCCTCTGGCACCTTGCCGACGCATGCTGCTGCCAATAAAGAGCTTAGCAACTCGCCAACTAGACTGTCATATTTTCATTATTTAACAAGAAATCTTATTGAAACTTTAAAGTGTGACTGTAACTGACTTCGTAACCGATGCACGAAACAGGAAGGCAAGGCGCAGGTTTGTGCAGCAAGCGGCAACAGCACATACTGGCTGATCAAGAAGTCAGTGTCAATCTGAAAACTTAATAAATCATGGAATAATGTAGATATAGGGGTAAAAATTGACACACATGTTAGGAATGACATTTGGTTTTATTAGAAAAAAAAACAATAAATAAAATAAAAAGTAAAAATGCATAAAAAAAAGTTCAAAAAATGTCCGAGAGGTGGCGCTTCAGCTGATCAGAAAAAGCAATAATTAGCATAACAAATAAAGACAAAGCAAAGATGAAGTTCTTTACAGGAAATGTTCAATATGTTCACCATCATTCCTCAACAATAGCTGTAGTCGAGGAATAACGTTGTGAACAGCACTGTAAAGCATGTCCGGAGTTATGCTGAGGCATTGGCGTCGGATCTTATCTTTCAGCATCCCTAGAGATGTCGGTCGATCACGATACACTTGCGACTTCAGGTAACCCCAAAGCCAATAATAGCACGGACTGAGGTCTGGGGACCTGGGAGGCCAAGCATGACGAAAGTGGCGGCTGAGCACACGATCACCACCAAACGACGCGCACAAGACATCTTTCACGCATCTAGCAACACTTCATTTTTTTCTTTCGTTCTAATAAAACCACATGTCATTCCAAGCATGTGTGTCAATTTTTACCTATCTCCATTATTCCGTGATTTATTAAGTTTTCAAATTTATACTGACTTTTTGATCAACCAGTATATACACTCCTGGCCATTAAAATTGCTACACCGAGAAGAAATGCAGATGATAAACGGGTATTCATTGGACTAATATATTATACTAGAACTCACATGTGATTACATTTTCACGCAATTTGGCTGCATAGATCCTGAGAAATAAGTACCCAGAACAACCACCTCTGGCCGTAATAACGGCCTTGATACGCCTGGGCATTGAGTCAAACAGAGCTTGGATGGCGTGTACAGGTACAGATGCCCATGCAGCTTCAACACGATACCACAGTTCATCAAGAGTAGTGACTGGCGTATTGTGACGAGCCAGTTGCTCGGCCACCATTGACCAGACGTTTTCAGTTGGTGAGAGATCTGGAGAATGTGCTGCCCAGGGCAGCAGTCGAACATTTTCCGTATACAGAAAGGCTCATACAGGACCTACAACATGCGGTCGTGCATTATCCTGCTGAAAAATGTAGGGTTTCGCAGGAATTGAATGAAGGGTAGAGCCACTGGTCCTAACACATCTGAAATATAACGGCCACTGTTCAAAGTGCCGTCGATGCGAACAAGAGGTGACCGAGCCCATACCATCACGCCGGTTGATACGCCAGTATGGCGATGACGAATACACGCTTCCAATGTGCGTTCACCGCGATGTCGCCAAACAAGGATGCCACCAGCATGATGCTGTAAGCAGAAACTACATTCATCCGAAAAATGACGTTTTGCCATTCGTGCAGCCAGGTTCGTCGTTGCGTACATCATCGCAGGCGCTCCTGTCTGTGATGCAGCGTCAAGGGTAACCGCAGCCACGGTCTCCGAGCTGATAGTCCATGCTGCTGCAAACGTCGTCGAACTGTCCGTTCAGATGGTTGTTGTCTTGCAAACGTCCCCATCTGTTGACTCAGGGATCGAGGCGTGGCTGCACGATCCGTTACAGCCATGCGGATAAGATGCCTGTCACCTCGACTGCTAGTGATACGAGGCCGTTGGGATCCAGCACGGCGTTCCGTATTGCCCTCCTGAACCACCGATTCCATATTCCGCTAACAGTCATTGGATCGCGACCAACGCGAGGAGCAATATCGCGATACGATAAACCGCAATCGCGATAGGCTACAATCCGACCTTTATCAACGTCGGAAACGTGATGGTACGCATTTCTCCTCCTTACACGAGGCATCACAACGTTTCACCAGACAACGCCGGTCAACTGCTGTTTATGAGAAATAGGTTGGAAACTTTCCTCATGTCAGCACGTTGTAGGTGTCACCACCGACGCCAACCTTGTGTGAATACTCTGAAAAGTTAATCAATTGCATATCACAGAATCTTCTTCCTGTCGGTTAATTTTCACGTCTGGAGCACGTCATATTCGTGGTGTAGCAATTTTAATGGCCAGGAGTAAGTCATCTTTACTTGGGACTGCAAACAGATATGGCTCTCCTTCCAGTGTTAAAAACAATTTCGAAACATTGGATAAATTTGATACACAGCTCTATATGACCTAAAATGCAACAAACGTAAACTGGTCAGCGACTACATTTTACACAACAAACTTTTCGAAAGGCTCGCGATGTTTTACTTACCTGAGAAGTATCACCGTAAATATGAGCAACATCGGAAAGAGAGCCACTTCATGGTCAGCTTGCGATTTATGAGTATAAAGTGTGAAAGAATCAATTTTTTTCATCGAATAGTTTCCTAGAATCGAATGGGAAGTAATGGATAGCGCAGAATAGTGGCGAATCTGAAAATAGTGATTTTTAATTTTTTAAGCGAAGACTATTATTTTGAACTAGCTTATATGCCCGTGCTTCGCAATGGTTGTTAAAGAGGGACCTGTGTATATTATGTTTTTTTTTTAGGGTTCTGGATCTAGGTCAGCATAAACAGAATCCTTGTTGGATCGCTCCTTCAATAAACTCAGTTCTCCTAGCCAAAATGGGAGTTGTGAGTAAGGCGGACAGCAGACTTCGGTTTATTGGGAGAATTTTGGGAAGATGTACTTCATCTGTAAAGGAGACAGCGTATAAAACGCTTGTACGACCACGTCTTGAGTATTGCTCAAGTATTTGGGACCCGCAGCAGATCGGTTTGAAGGAAGACATAGAGGCGGTTCAGAGGCGAGCAGCTAGATTTGTTACCGGTAGGTTCGACCAATGCGCGAGTGTCACGGAAATGCTCCGGCAACTCAATTGGGGATCGCTGGAAGAAAGACGACGTTCTTTTCGTGAATTTCTGTTAAGTAAATTTAGAGGGCTGAGTGTAGTACGATCTAGCTGCCGCCTACTTACATTTCGCGTAAAGATCACAAAGACAAGATAAGAGAAATTAGGGCTCGTACGGAGGCATATAGGCAATCTTTTTTTCCTCGTTCAATTTGGGAGTGGAATAGGAAAGGAAATGCCTAGTAGTGGTACAGTGTACCCTCCGCCACGCACCTTACTGTGAATTGCGGAGTATGTATGTAGATGTAGATGTAAAATGTCATATTTCATTTAAAAAAGGTGAAATTAATTTATGTCCATACTCCGGAACGATGTAAATTCAATCTTGTGTTCGTAATGTAAAGACTGCGGTGTGTAATTGTCTGTTTGGCGTTAACTTCTGAAAACATGTTTATCGTTGAGATGAGATATAGTAGTAACAGCGCCATGTATTGGTTCTATGGTGTAGTACTAAACTGTTTATCTCTCACAGTAAGTGCATGCTAAATGGAAGCAATGGAAGCAGGCTTGACTTCGAAGGCATGGTTGTCGACTGAACACAGCACTTATACTGAAAGCAGGTTTATTGCGAACTGAAACATACACGCAGCTCTGACTGCCTCTCGGGCAAAGTGCTCTGCTATTTATACACAGGCAGAATGTACCAGATATTAGAATAGTTAACATAAGAAACATTTAGAGAAATTACAAGTGAACATAAGAAACATGTAGAACATTCTGGAAATGTCAATTACAAACGGGGACCTTCAGCACCGCAGTCAGTGACGCTATCCCCTGCGCCACGCCGGCAGTCGGTTAACATGTGGTCTCGCGGCAATATATATATATATATATATATATATATATATATATATATATATATATATATATATGCCTAGAAGCTTGTATGTCCCGGGTTGGGAATATAATTATTAGAAAGAGGAGTGTGTTCCAGTGTTTTCTTTTCTTTTTGATGAATATTAAAAGAAGTGTATTCCGAGGGTAAAACCTGCCAGTTGTATAGGACATGGCAGATGGCATCCAACATTTTGCTGACGATCGTATTATTGTGGGACATAAGAGTAAGACAGCCGTATCGTACAGAGGTCTCCACACCGTGCCCCTTGTCCAATGAATCACCCTGCCACCCAAACTAACCCCAACCCCCACACCCGAGATATTAGGTCCTGGTTTCGGAAGATAAATTTATTTCGTATATAAACATTGGCTTATTGTGTTTTATTCCACGTTTTGTAAATTGCTTAATAAAGCCCTCCCCCAGGCTGGCCAAAAGTACAAATTTTACAACCCCTCCCCCTCCACCACAGAATCTTCACTGACGCAGTTTGCGTCGTGATCCCCTCCCTCTGTTATTGTACATAATTAATGGCGTCCTATTTTATGGTTTACAAAAGGCGCGGACATCGGTACCAATACTTAGCGCAGGCTTATTCTTCTTAAGGATCCGTACTGGTCGTTCCTCGTAAAAAGGTGGTTTTGGAAAATGACGATGTTCCATGTTGATTTACAATTCTGCTAACGTACTGATATTTTCATGATGCTTTACAGCGCACTCACGGAGAAGATAAAAGCCCCCGCAATGTTAAAATGAACAAATACGGTATACAGATTGGCTCTCGGAAGAGTACGTTTTACAGTTGATAAGTCATTACGATTAATATATGTAGGCAGATTTGTCGATCTATAGATCGACAAACCCTCTTCTCCACCTTGTGGGAACTAGGCCTAGATGAGAAGACTACCAGACTGGTCCAGGCTACCCTGAATAACACCACCCCCAAAGTCAAGTTTAGGGGTGAACTCTCAGCCAGCTTTCCCATCCAGACAGGAGTCAGGCAGGTCAGGCAGGGGGATGGCCTCTCGTGCATCCTCTTCAACTGTGCTCTGGAAAAAATCATCAGAGAATGGACTTCCACATTGTCACCAGAAGCAGGACTGAATCTTGGTTACAAGAAAGGAAACCTCAATGTACCATGTCTAGCCTTTGCTGATGATCTCACCCTATTGTCCAACAGCATGGAGGAGGCTACTCATCAACTACAGAGCCTCTACAATGTTGCAGTGAAAACCGGCTTAAAAATCAACCTACAGAAGACAGAGTTCATCACAAATATCAAGCAGGCTTCTTCTACAATCCCACTAGGAAACAATAATATCTATAAAGTTCCTGCGGTCAAGTACTTGGGAGAATGGATTTCAGCGAGTGAGAGCGAAACCTTGGTCATAGACGCCAGGTGCACCAAGTTAGAGAGAGCCTATCATTCATGTAAGAATATCTATACCTCCAAGTACCTATCCACGAATTTAAAACTGAAGCACTACAACTCGGTAGTAAGACCCTCTGTACTCTATGCCTCTGAGGGCCTCTTGATGAATCGAAAGGGCCCACCCAGGAAACTTAAAGAGAGGAAGATCCTGAGGAGAATATTAGGATCCATAAGAGAGGAAGACGGTACTTACAGAATCAGGCACAATAACGAACTGTATGAACACCAGGAAGACATTGTCACATGTATGAGGAAAAGGCGACTGACCTTCTACGGGCACATGCCCCGCCTGAATCACTCAAGGCTAACCAAGAAGATCCTCACAGTGACCAGGAGGGAAAAGGCGTCCAAAGCCAAGTGGTTCACCCGTGTTAGATCAGACTTGGAGGAACTGCAGATCCCATTACAGATAACCGAGAACCGAACGCAATACCGTCAGGCCATCTTACATGGAGTCTTCTGACTGTATCTCACAAGCTAGTAGTGTACAGGCACCACCAGACCTGATTGGACGGATGAGAGGAAGCAGGCTCACAGCCAGAAGATGAAGTACTGGGCCAAGAAAAAGCAGAAGACCCTAGCTGAGAGTTAAGACGAGCCTCGTGGTCCCTAGTAGGCCGAAACGAACTGAAAAAAATGTAGACAGATTTAACCACAACCACTGGCCAACTCTAGAGCACGATGATACTTAATAATATTAGAAATTATTGAATGTTCTTACATTTGAAAATTGTTGACACTGAACAATAATTGTAAAATTTGTATAATTTGTAACACTGCAAACAATGCGAATTTAGGACCACGACGTATCTGTAATACGTCTGCTGATTTGGTAAATTTATTATTAGCTATAAAAATACTGAGGGTAAAGAAATTATTAAGGAAAACGTATGTAAATTGAGACCTTAGTGGAGTAAAGTGAAGATGGTGATGATGATCCAATATTATACGTTAATTTCATACGTGAATAGTTGCAACTCCTTACATCCAAACATCTGAGGTATGCAGGGGCGGATTCAGGGGGGAGGGGGGAGGGGGGAGGGGAGAGCACGTCCCCCCCCAGACGGACCGACGAAAAATGAGAGAGAAAGAGAAAGAGAGAGAAAGTGAGGGAGAGAAGAGGGAGAGAGAGAGAGAGAGAGAACAGAGGAGAGAGAGAGAGAGAGAGAGAGAGAGAGAAAGAGAGAGAGAGAACGGAGGAGACAGAGAGAGAGAGAGAGATAGTGAGGAAGGGACTGAGGGAAAGAACCTTAGCATTAGAGTAATTAACTTTTACTTATGGCAGCATGTAATTGTGAGTTTAAAAATGCAAAGGAGAAGAACTGCTTCAGTACAATGCAAACACAGTTTTGAGGGAATATCAAACTTAGCGCGACATACTGGTATTTACTGGCTGTTTGTTTCTGACCCGACCTTCCAGGGTACGGTGTGTTTCCAATTTCTGCATTATTTGGTAATGGCACAGCTACTCCGGTTACTGTAGTGTTTGTTCACGGTAAGTTGACGGTTCGTGCGCTGGCTGTTGGCGGCGTGTACCATGGCTGCCAGGGGGACGAACATCAGCGAGCAGAAGGCAACGTCGCAGTGTCGGAAACGTTACCCGTAACTGTGTGTGCAGCAATAGTTCACGTCTGGGAGCAGCGCAATCCTAAATAAATGGATGTCCTTCAAGTAGTTCAGATGTTTCCTGCTGCTGGCATCACCAGGTAAAGTCGTCTTCACTTGTCAAATTAACACACTTCCATCTAATTACCATTGCGCTACTAGTTTCGACGCACTATGACGTCATTCTCAATTTCCTACGATTTAAAAAAAGTATTATAGTGAGTCAACCACATTAAACAGTGAAACGTTTAATAATTTATCAAACCATGTACGCCGTACGGAAATAACCGTGTGACCTGGGGCGAAACGTCGTGGAGTACGCGGCCACTGCCACCAGAGGTTCGAGTCCTCCCTCGGGCATGGGTGTGTTGTCCTTAGAATATGTTAAAGTAGATTATAGGACTAGTTTGTTGCACGGCCACTACAGTCGGGGGTTCGAATCCCCACTCGGGCATGGATATTTGTGCCGTCCTTAGTGTTAGCTAGTTCATAAGTAGTTTGTAAGTTTAGGGACTGATGACCCCGTAGTTAAGTCCCATAGACTATACAAACATTTGAACATTTGAATTTGAACAGATTTAAACCACTCAGTTGTGTATCCAGTGTTCATAATTGAGATCACTGGTTCGAAGGTCGAAGGAAGGCAACGGCATACCACCTCCAAAAGTTATACAAAGCTATACAAACATTTGAACATTTTTGGACTAGTTTGGTCCCTTTGGATTACAAACATTTGGACATTTTTTTAACAATGTGTCGTACGTTTTTGTAATCACCATTAAGTCATTTGGCTCATTTAATACGCACAAAACATTTTTCGACCATATTGTACAATTGTTTGAATTTTCGAGTGGTCAGTCTTACAGTCCAATTATTCCAAAGTTGTATTCATTTAGAGAAACACGTGCCAATTTCGCATGGCTTTCTCTGTATAGGGATTCGAATATACTCACCTGGCGAAGCACAGCAACAGTTCGATATTGAATTAAATTCAGAGCCTGAATGCCCAGTGTTCAGCTGTTGGCAAGTGTTTCATTCTTCATGATCTCGAAGGATTATATACAGCCGAACACAGGGTATTCACGCTCTAAATTCGTTTTTTTATTATTTTGTGATAAATTTAGAAAATTTACACTGTTTAATGCGATTGAGTCATTGTAATATTTTAGTGATCATTTGGCATTTGGCATTTGAAAATGACGCCACAGTGTATAGAAACTAATAGTGCATTGGTAGTTACGTGCAAGTATATTAAAAAGTTTTTATCTAAGAATTGGCTGTGGCTTTGGAACATGTTTTGTGTGTTTTCTATAGCAGTTATATGTGACAATAGCTGTAATAAAATTTATTTCATACTATCTGTAAACCCGGCGTTGCCCGGGTGTTTGTTTATCCTACACTCTGGTAGTCCACATCCCCTTCCCCCCTCTCTCTGCATCCACCTCTTTCTCTCCCATCTCTCTGTTCGTTTCCATCTTTCCCTCTCTCGGCAAAGTTTTCTGCAAGGTACCCTCCGTCATGTACCATACAAACATTTATGTATCCAGTGATCTTCCTCTTGGTTCAAAGGTCTTGTGTGCAAAAATTCATAAAGATTGGAGCAAAACTATGCATTTTGTAAAATTCCGTAAGTTAAGTACCCTCCAGCATGCACCGAACGAAATTTTATACAGACAGTGACATTCCTCCTGTTTTTGAGGTAGAGTGTGCAAAATTTCATAAATACCGGAACAAAAGTATAGATTTGTACAGAACCCGTTGAAGCGATGAGGAAGGCGCAGTATTCCGTTAGCATAGCTTGTTCTCTTGATGGTTTTACTGCTTTATGTATTTATTGTTATTTTGCCTTATTCGTATGCTTATCCTTACAGAGAAAGAGCTGAAGACATTGTAGAACGCTTGGACCAAAGATATGGTCAGTGGCATCCGGTTTCGCTGTATGTAACCTCCTTGCTATAGAGTCGCAAACGTCATCGCTGGCCTTCAGTCCGAATTTTTTTATAATTTGACGACTTTCAACCACCATATCTTCCACCCCCTTATAGCTATCGGCATAGAACTGCTATGGTGTACAACGGGAGACTTCGGACAACAATTACACACAGACCATTCGTTTGCGTTCTGTAGTTTTCGCAGCAGAGCGAAATATTAACACACACACACGTAGAATTTTATATACACCGATAACTTTCTATCCCAATATGCTCCACCCTTGTATCATTATCAAACTTCAAGCAACAATGCAACCAATAAAACCATTTTCTAACAGTAAATATAATTTTCAAAGAGTAATTATTGTTCCGTATTTCACGTTATATTCTTCAAATTACTAAATATCTATCAGGTCGCTATAAAACCGTGCCTAAAACCTTCCTCGGGTATAAATTAGAAGCTGTACAAATATTTAAGTCTCTGCGTCTTGTCTTTCGGACGTGATAAACGTACCCCGAACAGACATTCACATTAATATATATAGATAGTGTAGATCCTCAGCCTTGTGCCCCTCCCAGAAACAAATTCTGTATCCGCCACTGGAGGTATGCCTCAGAATTGCTTCTCACTACTTGCAGTTTATTTTTGTTATTGACAGCCGTTTACACATTTATCAGAAAGTTGAAATTTCTTTCGCGACTTTCACGTTTCTTGTAAAAATTTAAATTATACAATAGTAAGAGTGGAATGAAAGAAGTATATGCAATCTAAGCATGAAGCCCTTGAACCACACAGACAGTTTAGCGTGCTTTCTGCTGGATGAAAACTGGACGAGGGCATTTTCCCGTTGCTTTGTAATATGGGGTTATGCATTTGTGTATGTGTGCCGTATTAAATCGTAAACTAACGAGAAAATTACGTAGTATTTTAACGTAATGTACACATATTGTTCTGGTCTTCAGTCCGGAGACTGGTTTGATGCAGCTCTCCACCCTACACTATCCTGAGCAAATATCTTCATCTCCACATAAGAACGGCAACCTACATCTGTCCGAATCTGCTTACTGTATCCGTCTCTTGGTCTCCCTCTGCGATTTTTACCCCACACAGTTCCCTCCAATGCTAAATTTACGATTCCCCGACGTCTAAGAATGTCTCCTATTAGTCGATCCCGTCTTTTCGTCAAGGTATGCCAAAAATTCCTTTTCTCCCCAATTCTCTTCAGTACCTCCTCCTTAGTTACGCGATCCACCCAACTAATCTTCAGCATCTTCAGTAACACCACATTTCAAAAGCCTCTATTCTCGTCCTGTTACTCTTAATATTCAACGTCAGCAAATTTCACTTTTTGAAAAACGCTTTTCTACCCACTGCGATTCTGCATTTTATATCCTTGATACTGCGACCATCATAAGTCATTTTACTGCCCAAGTAACAAAACTCATTTACCACCTTCATTGTTTCGTTACCTAATCTGATATATTCAGCATTGTTTGATTTTCTTAGACTGCACTCCATTACCCTTGTTTTACTCTTGTTAATGTTCATCTTATACGCACCTTTCAACACACTGTCCATTCCGTTCAACTTCTCGTCCTTTGCTGTCTCTGACAGAATTACTGTGTCTTCGGCAAAACGCAAAGTTTGTATTTCTTCACCCTGACCTTTAATTCCTTCTGCAAATTTCTCCTTGCTCTCCTTTCTAGCTTGCTCAATGTACAAATTGAAACACACTGGCTACAACCCTGTCTTACTCCCTTCCCAACCTCTCTATCCTTTTCATGCCCTTCAACTCTGACAACCGCTGTCTGCCTTTTGTACAAGTTGCAAATAACCTTTGGTTCCCTATTTTTTACTCGTGCTGATATAAAGATCAGAAAGACCGTATTCCAGTCAACATAATCAAAAGCTTTCTCCAAATCTACAAAAGCTAGAAAAGTAGGTTTGCCATTCCTTCATCTGTCTTCTTAAAGTGAGGATTGCCTCCGTGTTCCTACATTTCTCCTGAATCCAAAATTATCTTCCCCGAGGTCAAAGCTTCTACCAGCTTTTCCATCCTTCTGTAAATAATTCGTGTTAGAATTTTGCAACCATGACTCATTAAACTGATGGTTCTGTAATTTCCACACTTGTCTGCACCTGCTCTCCTTGCAATGGGGATTATTACATTTTTCTTAAAGTCAGAGGGTATTTCCCCTGTGACATACATCTTACGCATCAGGTGAAATAGTTATGTCATGGCTGACTCTCCCAGAGATTTCAGTAGTTCTGAGGAAATGCGTTGGGCGAAATAAACTTGTAGTATTCAGGTGCATAAACGGCTTACATCAATAAATCTACATTATGGCATAGATGTCAATACAAAATTTAAAATATTTCTTGACACTGCAAAATACAACTGAACCATGCTTCGTGAAAAATTTAGAAACAAACAAGGCAAAGGCGCTCGTGAAAGACATATCTACTGAGCCAGGTCAAAGAAATCGTGGAAAACACTTCCGCAGCTGGTTGTCCCGAACGGTATGTCTGTGGTTCATGGGGGCATGACGCCATGAAAACGATGATACGGCCTTCGGTTCACGAAGGCAAAGGCTACGTTACACGGAGCGTGTTTGGTCGCTAGTCGCTGGCGTCTGTCGCTTGGCGTACAGGAGAATGGCGAATGAATACGCTGACGCAACGGCACGCAGCGACTTGAGACGCTAGCGTCTTCCTAAAAACAAGTGAAACGTGACGTATCCACAGACATACATTACTAGACTGGCAATGCTGTATACAATATCATTGGTGTCAGTCAAGTCTCGCCGCCATATTTCTATACTATAAGGCCGGATCCACACATTGGACCCAACGTTGGCGCCAACAGTGTTGGTCCAATGTGTGGATCGGTGAAATAGCGTTGGAACCAACGTTGGTACGGCTCCGTTGCTTGTCGGTATTTCGACCAAACATCAAAGGACGTTGGCCCAATATTGGTACGCCGTACACACATTGGCGCGAACGTTTCATTCTGTCTTTGTCGTCTGCTCATCTCGAAACTTACTTTCTTCGTTCTTCGTCACCGTTTCAAAGTTTCGAAATCTCTTTGTAAATATTAGAACTGTATGAGAAAGTTATTCATTTGTGAAAGAAACCTCAAAAACGAAATGCCACAGCAAAACTTAGGCGCGAACTGTGAAATTAAAAACTTTCTAGACTTTCGACACACTCCACTACTGAATTTAATATTTTAAATTAACAGTACAGTACTTGGTATTTCCTGTCAAGTTTTAAATATCGTTTTGCAAACTTCAAGCACTACTAGTGATATCAATTGCATGGCGTTTTTGAAAAGGGAAGTGTAGGCTTCTAAAGTTTCTCCTTTAGTAATAAATCGAAGCGTAATACCAAAAGAATAGCATCCCTCCTAAACATATCTTTCTTTTCTGTTTTATTTTCAATCATAAAGTAGCAGATCTAAGTTTTTATAATGTGTATTGTTTACTTGTCGCATATTTTAAAAAAATAATGATTTTGTACCGTAATTAATGTTCGGTAGGAATTGATACAACACCCATCATCTTTTACGTATGTTTCCCAATTTGATTTACAATGACAAAATGTAATTATTCACACTCATAAGCGTTAATGCATTGGCCACGATTTGTGCGTCGGATATGTTTTTGTTGGCTCTCTACGAATTCAACTGAATATTGGCTCCAATGTGTGGACGCTGTCTCAGAAATACTGGCCATGTTGGCGCCAGCGTTGGTACCAATGTGTGGACGCGGGGTAAACGTGTAAGCAGTCGTTTGCGTTATTACGGAAAACAGTTGAAAAATACCGTTGAACTGACGTAATTACGCTGTCTTTAGACTTTTGACTTACGGGAAATTCGTGTGTTGTATGTGGCTATAATTTTTTCAGCTGGAGTAAGCTTTGACACATGCCGTAGAGTAATGAGTTGTATTGATTTGCTGTTATTATTAATCAGTACCAATCCCTTTCAACTTCGGAGTTTCTTTTAGTAGTATGGTCATGAAAAAGTGTTATTTATTGTGGATAATACGTGTTATTCTTCTTTTGAGAGTTCTTATGAAATCTACAGTCTGCTGTGACACATACACTAATGAGTCGCATTTTCTGTTTTCATTAATCGGTTACTAGTTTCGATCAACTTCGGATTTTTTAATAGTATGTCCGTTTCAACCGTAATATTTGTCGTGGGTGACACACATCTTTATTCTTCTGAGTGTTTTTCAGATAAGTACAGTCTGCTTTAACTGTTCGTGACAGTAAAATTTTACTTACTGTCCCAGCGGTCTCTCATGATTATGTTGGCAACATCAACAAAACGGTAAAAAGCCCTCGCCAAGATGTAAATATTCTTAGAAGTCCACACAGACTAACTTGAGTAGTGTTTCGTACAGACTATGAAGTAAATAAATAATGTTGTTTCTGATCTGTGGTTGACAGGTTCTTGTATGTACCCTCGTTCACTCAGTAAAACTAATTGCCTTCGTAAACGAAGACTTCAAGACAAGACATTTGCGTTGTTATGGGATTGGCTAATGCCAACGTCACATGATTGACAACATAATCACTCGAGGCCGCCAGGACGCTAAGTAAAATTTAACCGTACGTAACACATTCTTCTCATAACGAGATTCGACAGTGTACGCCTGTGTGTTAAACTAAATTATTGCGGAAGTATTAGCCCAAACGCAAATCATGTTCAAACCAATTAGTAAAGCTTACAACGTCTTATCGTATCAGAAGATCATAGTAGCATCGTAGACGTGAGGTGAAACAAGATGGCGGCGTCAGAATTCAGTCACAGAGAGACGTTTGACAGTCTAGTAATGTACGTCTGTGTACGTAGCATATGAGTTATGACACATTGTTTCGGAGGTTAAGTGACACCAAACAGTTCTGTTTCCCCAGGTGCGACATGGTCACGAATTTATATCCGTGATTCATTTTGTAATTGCTTTTAATATCTCTATTTACGTCAAGCCCCCGCAACGCGTAAGCGGCCGACTGCGAAGAGCTGACAAATTGAAGAGCGCATCGGCGGCCATTGTGGTGGCAAACTTCCGCCCCGAACCTTAAATGTGCGTAAGTTTCTTTTGATTAGTGAGAGTATTCATTTGAGTTAAGTCGCGAAAACTATGTTTAATTGAAATATATACCTACAAAACAGCGTCAGACTCCTTGAATTTACAGAAACTGTCGGTTGTGTGTAAATTTATTATACATACGGTGTAGAAATTCGCCAACAGCGTTTCCTCTTCCTAACGAAAATGTTCAAATGTTTGTATAGTCTGTGGGACTTAACTACCAATATTTAGATATTTCATAGCATCAAAAAATGAAACAGGGCTGCCTGAAACTGCTAATGTTAAAAAGCGATTGTGAAATATGCCATCAGATACATAACTGAAAAATAGCTTCTTACGTTGTGAATATAGCAACCAGCCACTACCAAATTCTTTTAAGTACACGAAGTATACCATAATTTTTTCTTAACTAATGCATCTAACATTAGAATTAGAGTATCTAGCAAGAATTTAGCACGTTTAATGCTGTAATCCAAATATCTTACAGTAGCCTGAAAAAAGTCAAAAACTATTGTCTTAGGGTTTAACATCACAAAGTGCATCCATTGTGGCTATGTGTCATGTATATATGGAACTATACACAGTTCTGCAAACCCCTTTCAGTTGTTATATCTAAAGCAGATTACCTTTAAATTCTGCGTTACAAGTTGCTAATATTAATTTCGTAAACAAAAATTCTAGCTGCATTGAGGCAACTAATTTCGTGACCCCAATAGTTATTTTACACAATCATAAAATGAAACTATTTGAACTTCCTGTCCACCAATACTGCCTAAAGTAGCTCCTTTTTAAGAGCTACCAGTATTTATTTCATTCAGTCCTATATTGTCTTGACTAACAGACTGTTAAGCAAGAGTAACTATCTCTGAACACAAGTAGGAGGGCTACATGTATTCCTGAGAAATATAAAGGAGAAGACTGTATCCGTTCTTCTTATTCCTTTCTTAAATCGACTTATGCATTTAAATGCTGAGCAGCTCTTCACCATCGTGCTTCATGTACACTGCAATAGCCATACAATACAGACGTGACTATCAATTGTGTTTATATCGCGCAGTAGCTATTCAATAGATGATTTACCTGCTAACAACACTCGTATTTACGTGACGCTTGCCGCTACTGTGGTAGGCGGGCGAAGGTTCAAATTATCCCGTGACAGCAGCGCCGTTGGGGAGTCTGGTTATTTTTACAACGTCTTTGATTTACGTCGATGATCAGAAAATTTGTCGTCGACGTTTTGACGACCGGTTTCTGCCAGTGATGACAATATTCAGGTCTACAGCAAATCAGAAACATAAGGACACATTTAGTAATAAACTACGTTATAAAACATAAATAGGGCATTACAGTCATCAATATATAAAACGTGTTTGAAAATAATATACATCATACCTGTTCAGGGCCGGCGCAAGGGTTGCCAGGTGTGGCGATTTTTCGCATTCTTGGCTATCTTTTTCTTAGAATAATAGCCATTCTCGCTTTATGGCGACTGGCGATTAAATGTGGCTAGTAAAAAAATTAGTTGGCGACTTCAAGGCTATTTTATTTAAATTTAAAGCAATCACTCTTGTGACATTACATAAATGACACTGACTGAACATCGCTAGAATACTGGGGAAATGTAATCACACTACAGAAGTTGCCACAAATGTCTGCACGTATCTTTGATCTGTGAGTGAATGTTATAAAGATACAAAGAAATTAAACTTGCAGACATAAACGTAAAATACCTCGAGGAGCCTGCTTACAAAGGTTCAAGAATAGGCTTTAAACGATGACTCCTGAAATATACTACAACCACTTATGTATGGCTTCCGTAGACATCGCGAGCATTACAGCATGCACAGAGGCATTTAAACAGTAATATTTTTCGCGCTGAATGTCACCACAACAGAAATTACTAATGACTGCTACTGTGAGACAAGCCCTTTGCTACGTACTTTGCAGTAGTTAATAATGGTTTGCAGATATAAATGTCAATGTAGAACACTCGGTAATTTCCCTGTAATTCTCATGGCCTATAAATATCAGTTTTGAAGAAGATATAAGTGTTTAGTAATCGAAGTTATGCATCAGAACTTCCCTTGTGTAAGTTTTGTAGAATGATTCTTGAATAGTTTTATGTTTCAATTTTATTAGTTCTGAAATTAATACATATGATAGTTAAATGTAACTGTGTTTAAATTTAATATCCACTGTATCTCTCACTGGATTCGTTGATCAGTTGGTGATGCGTGTGGGTTCAGTTCCTGGCTGGACTTGGGTAAATGTTTCCTTGAAGAACGAGGTTTCAGTCTTCTGACTATGAATTTGAGAGCGCCATAGTTTGTGTTACTTGTTACTCAGTAACCAACTGACTCCCTGAATTTCAGGACTATTGTTGTCGAGACACACGACATAATACCATAGCACAATGACGTTAACTGATTATAAATTGCGATACGCCTACTTTACTATTTATACTGCGCAAAAGGTGGATATAATTAGGGATTTTATTGATAAGAAGATGGCGATATATTGGCTATTTTTTGTTTAAAATTTGGCGACAGAGCAGTGGAAAAACCTGGCAACCCTGGCCACCGCCAGTATTCTTATGAGTGGAGCGCTGACAGCCTGTTACGCGCCGTGCGTTTACTCACAACTAATCTTGCGGAACACGAAATCTAATCTGGAAATTCGAATTCAGTGTTCGATACTGCGGTTACATATTAAGCCTGAAGCAATTTTGCTAAGCCCTTCAGTGGCAGTTTTCGAGTGTTTTACTTTTCCAGAATTATGGAAAAAAAATGGTTGAACATTACTACAGTCAAACATGTCCAACACCTACAATGGCTCGAATTATTCCGAATGGGTAAATACGCAGCGAGTAATTTCAAGGGATAAAGACATTGGTAATAAGCCTGGCATAAGTTGGGTTTCGACATATTTTTGAAAATTTTTGCTAACCGTTTGTGAGTGATAGTAGGACGTTTTGGTTTTTGAGCCATGAAACACCTGTCTCAGCCTGCATGAACAACAATTAAACTCTGACCGGCACTTTTGTTTAACAATACTACTCGCGCACTATCACTTTGCCAACATTTATTTACTGTATAATGCGTGTGAATCCATGTTTCATCTAAGTAAACTACTGGTCGCTTTGATTCTGATGAAAATCTGAGGAAGTATGGTCTTTTAGCAACAATGCCCTCTCGTCCGCACAAAAGAAAACGTCATTTTTGACACCTTCTAAAACGAAAATTCATAGAAACAACATTGCTTCTAATGGTTTCCTTGCTAGCTTTGTAGCTCATTTCTGTTTGACAAACGGGCAAAGATGGCCGCTGTTGAGTGCCCTAAAACGCCAATCATCATCATCATCTATTTGACAAAAGTTGTGCAGTTTTCCCAGTTCGTATTTCTGTGTGTTGTTGTGTGTGTTATGGTCTTCAGTCCGGAGACTGGTTTGATGCAGCTCTTTTTTTTTTTTTTTTTTTTTTTTTTTTTTTTAAAACCACGTGTTTGTTACGATTAAATCATGTTCCGTGCAAAATTCTACCAGACGACTTCCTCTTTCATTCCTCCTGCCCAGTCCATATTCACCTACTATTTTTCCTTCTCTTCCTTTTCCTACTACCGAATTCCAGTCTCCCATCACAATTAAGTTTTCCTCTCCCTTAACTGTCTGAATAATTTCGTTTAGTTCCTCATATATTTCTTCGATCTCCTCATCATTGGCAGAGCTAGTTGGCATATAAACCTGTACTACTGTTGTCGGTGTTGGCTTCGTATCTATCTTGACAATGATAATGCGATCACTGTGCTGCTCATAGTAGTTTACCCGCATTCCTATTTTCTTATTCATTATCAGTCCTACTCCTGTGATACCCCCAACTGATTTTGTACTTATAATCCTGTACTCTCCTGACCAGAAATCCTGTTCATCCTGCCACCGAACTTCACTAATCCCCACTACATCTAACTTCAACCTATCCATTTCCCTTTTTAAATTTTCTAACTTTCCTACCCGATTAAGGGATCTGACATTCCACGCTCCGATCCGTAGAATGCCAATGTTGTCTTTCCTGATGATCACATCCTCCTGAGTAGTCCCCGCCCGGAGATCCGAATAGGGGACTATTTTACCTCCGGAATATTTTACCCGAGAGGATGCCATCATCATATGTTCATACAGTAGAGCTGCATGTCCTCGGGAAAAATAACGGCTGTAGTTTCCCCTTGCTTTCAGCCGTTCGCAGTAGCTGTGTGACAAAGCCACATTAGCTGATGTTACAAGGCCAGCTCAGTCAATCATCCAGACTGTTGCCCCTGTAACTACTGAAAAGGCTGCTGCCCCTCTTCAGGAACCACACGTTTGTCTGGCCTCTCCACAGATACCCCTCCGCTGTGGTTGCACCTACGGTACGGCTATCTGCATCGTTGAGGCACGCAAGCCACCCCACCTCGGCAATGTCTGTGGTTCATGGGGGTATTTCTATTGTTCGTAATTGCATAGAAATTTCTGCCTCATTTACCCATATCATCGGTCACATGCTTATTGTGAGCTTCTTGCGTCTTCATCTTTAACCGTAGCCTCGTCACGTGACCTACAGTAGTTCCTGGCACTGCTGCGTCACCATTTTGCTTTTCCATACAATAGGTATTGTTGTGTTCACTACAACGAAAACTGCAGAATTCGTTCGTTAGTTGGCCGAGGGAGTAAAGATTGGTCAGAAGCACTTTCATTGCGTTTCGTAAGAACAGAAGAATTGGTGAGTCCGAATTTCTTGCAACTTTGTATGTAATAGGTAAGTGCTTTTCATATAACGTACAATTAGTATTGCGCATGCACGTTACTCATAAGTTACAATTTTTCCTCTTCAAGATATCAGAATAGAAAAATTTATTTTTCTTATAATCTGTTACTTCAAAAATTGGCAGGTCGGCAAATAAGCACGCGTTGTCCTATTAGCTAGAATGAAAATAAAAGGCAGAAAAGTGAAGTAATGCGGCGATGACTAATTTGTTACCCCTTATTCCATATTCACACACGACAGAACTGACACATGGAATTTACGACGGATGTCGAGTGTCAGCTCTTTGAAATGAACAACCGCGGTGCAGTGAGTTAATATATCTCGACAAGCATTAGTACTCGCCGATGCCCGGATTTGTATTTATTGCATTATTATGTTACTCGAACTCCTTATTCTTCCTCTCTGCATTGTCTTCCGCCCCGCTCATTGACCGTTTCACGTGCGTCTGTAATGAAATTCAGCCTGAAATTTAATTTCACGCGGCTCAATTCTTATGACTTCATCTCCTGAACAGAGTATGCTACAGTAATATAAGATTTCACACACATTTGAACATTTTTGTAAATTTACAAGGCTTATTAAAATTAGCTAGATTTTTTCAATCAGGTTTGACTCCATTTTTCAGCTGACCGTTTCACGTGCGTCTGTAATGAAATTCAGCCTGAAATTTAATTTCACGCGGCTCAATTCTAATGACTTCATCTCCTGAACAGAGTATGCTACAGTAATATAAGATTTCACACACATTTGAACATTTTTGTAAATTTACAAGGCTTATTAAAATTAGCTAGATTTTTTCAATCAGGTTTGACTCCATTTTTCAGCTGGTGCCCAGCGACTATTTTACTGTTTTCAAATGTTCAAATGTTTGTTAAGCTTAAAGGACTTAACTGCGGGGTCATCAGAGTCTACTTATCAACTACCTTATACTAAAGACGACTTAAACATCCACGCCGAGGGGGGATTCGAACCCTCAACCGTAGCGGCCGTGCAGACTAACTGGCGCGCCGCAGACCGCTCGGCCACCGCGGCCGGCTTTATTGTTTTGTACAAATCTGTAGAGAATGTCACCAATCAGTCGCAATGTATCTTTTTTATTATTTTTATTTTCTAGATCTTATATAGATTTCTGGCACAGTATGCTTATTCTCAATGCCTTGAGTTACGTTTACCTACATCTACACCGTCATGCCATGCTGAACGTAACTGTCAACATGACGGTTTAGATGTAAGCACATATTAAAAGCTACGAGACTAAAAAAAAAAAAAAAAAAAAAAACGGCGTGGGGGGTGGGGGGGCGGCGGCAATTTAGCAGCTCGCACGGGGCGGCACTTGGGCTTGTGCCGGTCCTGTACCTGTTGTTACATTCCTTAATGCAGATACACTTATGATGTGATGATGCCATTATGGCTGTATTACATTATTCTGTGGTTTAGACTTTGCCGGCTGCCATCTGTTCGCCGTAGTTGGTACTTCTAGCTTCCTGCCGTCTGCCTCGTGTATGTGTGACTTTTTGAGTATGTGTTGGTCGAACGCCGTCGGCTCAAACCAGTGAGCTCGAACGTCCTCACTGGACCAAACCACAGAATAAGGAGTATACAGAAAGGAAACTCCCGATGCAGTCTGTCGTCCAAAATTTAGTGCGCATGCGCGGAATCAGCCATCTTGAAAAGCAGTAAACGTGTGATCACTCCCTACTCTGTGGCGTGGTAATGCGCCGTCTTTGTTTGTTAATTCTGTATTTTAACTGCCTGAATCGCATAAAAGTAAACAAGTATTTGGTACAGTGAAAAGAAAGAACTGTGTGTCAGTAGTTTGAGCTGTTCCGTTTTTATTATGAGCTTCATAAAGAAAAGGCGGCCGATGGTGTTCAGCACCTAATTGCCGCAATAATTCGAATACAAATAAGGATATAAGCTTCTTCACCTTCCCAAAAGATGCTGAGCAGTAAGTGAACGTCGTTATATGTGTAGTGAAAGTTAAATGTTATCAGTTTCGAATGAGAGTAATGTGTGCGTAATTATTAAAAGTAGCCTTGCTTCTTCTCTTGACGAAAAACTCTCGCTGTTGCTGTTGCTGCAGCAGTTCAACAGCATCGAAATGTTGAAGTACATTTATATGTGTTTAACGTTGCAGGGAATAATATAAAATGAATGACAAAGAATATTGCGTAAGTAGGCAGGTAAAATTTTACTTACGGCATTGGAGGCGTAGTGTGCTAATGTTGGCAACGAATGCTCTTCGGATACTCAAACAAATAGATTAAGGGGAATAATTATTTTATGCTGTTCCTGCTCTGTGGTTGACAGATTCCTCTATATGCCCTTCTTCGATCAGTAAATTAATGATACTCCTAAAGCAAATACAACTTTTATATATGCCCACACGTCATTAGTTCTGTGTAATCACGTTGTACTGCTAAGTCTGACTCAATATTTTGTGCGAATTTATTCGTGTCAAAAAATCTGGCAGTTGTAAAGTCACTTTCTTGTTTATAACTAATTTCCCACACAACTCCACGTTATTTGGAATTCTTCAAGTATAAGCACCAAATAAAACGATCGTCGATTCCACTGTACATTTTCGTAGTTGTACGAAAATTTAGGCATAATTTTTTTTTTCGTTGGATTACAATTAGGTGCAAGAAGATGGCGCAAAATAGATGAAAGCCGTTTCCTTTTGTAAAAGTCGGTGAGATTAGCTGCAGTTCGTAAAGAGTCCATTTCCAGTCAAAGTACTAAGTGGCTATAGTTCCGCGTTTACTGCTTTTCAATATGGCGTCGAGCGCAACGCTTGGTAACATACAGATCAAAGGCGCCGCCCCCAGCTTTCCCTTCTGTATGCTTCCTATTCTGTGACCAAACTGTGATTTCAGTGAAAAGTCGCGATTAAGAGTCGCAAGTAGCAACTGAGAATAGCATTTAATATTCCGCTTTGTGCTACATGTTGGCCAACTGTCGTACTTTTACTCGTGTGTTGTTTACGGATGTTGTCGAATTAATGAGCAAGAAGACAATTTTCTTTGTGAAAATGTTTACACTTAGTGGCACTATTTTACCTGGCGGCAGCATTTACATGTTGTGAAGCAAAACCTGGCATCTATGTTTTTAGGTTATAGTTGGTGAAGACAACAAATGTGAATGCCAAATAAATATTGCATTACGGACTTGATCCCTGTGTAAAATCATTTTTCGTCATAGAACCAAAAACTATTATGCGAATTCAGAATACGTATCTTACATTGCAAATCTGGTTTCGGCGAATATTTTTGCGTGCATTATACATCGTACATAAAATAAAAATTCCAAAGGGGTGGTATCAAGTGGTCAACTAAGTAAGTTTACGAAATGTTTAACAGTAGGCTAACTCCATTTTCAATGTGGACTGTGTTAAGTATTGTGGTATAGGAGTAAACTTGTATCTTCGAGGATTCTATAAAAATATTACACTTGAAAATAAGCAATTTTTCGCGTAATGGAAAGTTTTGTTTTATCAGATTTGTTTTAGGTTTAGGAATGTTGTTTCCCGTCTTTTTCCTTTTTGCACATTCCGTCCTGTGATGACATAAGTGAGAGCAGATGGATGGTATCGGATCCTTCAGTATTATTAAAACTTTTGTTTACTGCAGTGGTGGCATAGTGTGCTTATGTTGGCAACGACCGATTGATCCTAGAAATCTAATCACATATAATGATGGAAATAATATTTTATCATAAAATAAATAAATAATGTTATTCTTAATCTGTGGTTGTAAGGTTTCTTATGTGTAACCCTGTACAGTTAGTAAATTAAAAATTCTTATAAAATGAAGATTTAGTTGCCAACATTAGCACACTAGGTGGGCACGCCGATTAGTAAAATATAACGCAAGCTCTTATCTATAGTTATTTGGCAGAACATGTAGTGATACCGAAAGGTTTTAAAGGGGAAAAAGAATTTTCAGAAGTCACTCATGGTGTATTTCACATTTTCTTATAATCTCTTTCAAATTGGTAAGTGACTTATATTAGACAATGTTAAAAAAAAATCGGTTCATACATTCTACAGGCAAGAACATAGCACTTTCGTTGCACTGACACCAGTTTCTGTATGCCTAATCTGCCGAATGTTTCTGTTAAGGTAGACTATAGGTCTGCTTGCCAATTTTTGTTACACATTACTTGTGAATAACCTCACTTTTAACTATACGTTACACACCAAACACTGAAATAGCTTTTAGAAGACTAATTGACATTTGTAGCTGTGTAAATAATCCGAACATTACACGCAAATGGAGCATCAATATTCTGTTTTTGTATATATTTACATGTAGGACGTTGAATATGTTATGGGTGATATTTATTGCATTTGCCACACACATCGCCTAAGTCACGGAAGTAGCAGAAATCACGAAAGTAGCAGAAGTCGCAGAAATAGCAATATCAGTAGCAAAAGTAGCACAAATCGCAAAAGTGGCAGTATCAGTTGCAGAAATCACAGAAGTAGCATTCAGAGCATTGATCTGTATACTCTCTGGATGTTGAACTTCAGTTTCCCTAGCGTGCCAGCCATAGATATTCATATTTAGTTTCTTGCCAAATTCAAACATGGCTGCTAAGAAGCATTTAAAGAAAAAGAGAAGAAAATATGTTTCGATTCCGTCAGCCTACAACATCGAATATTGAATTAAATTCCAAGTCAAGAGGTAAGCAAGCAATTCTTTGTCACGTAATAACTGATGGAAACTCGTTTGGCAAATTTAAACATGGCGGACAATGCGAAATCTTGTGCCAAACATTTGAATGTGCAGGCACGCTGCAATTCAATGATGAGACACCAGAGTTGTTGTTGTGGTGGTCTTCAGTCCGGAGACTGGTCTGATGCAGCTCTCCACGATACCCTATCCTGAGCAAGCACCTTTTAGGTTGTAGAGTTATACATCCAGTTTGTATAGAGATCACTGATTCAGAGTCAGCGAAATCGCAGTTTGAGTGCGGAGGGATACATGTCGAGGATTTGTACACAGTGACAAATCGCAACTAAGAATGACAGATATCTAAAAGTAGCAGTGACAGAAATGACTGATATCGGAAAATCGCAGTTTAGTTCATCCCTACTAGCTCCGTGTAATATACCCTATGTAGAGCTTGTCGCGGAATGGCGATCGCAGCTGTGGGAATGCGAAAGGGCTCTCCCTTTTGCTTGTACGGCTGGCTGGCGTTTTTTGTTAGACGGTGGTGGGCGCGCTTTGTTTACGGCCGCAGGCGTCCACGTGAGGGGGCGTGGCCTGCGGGTGACGTCACGGGAGAAAGTGTCGCGCGGCCCAGACCTTCGCTGCGACAAGACGTTAAACCTCCTAGGCGCATCTGCTCCAAACGGAAGCGTCGTCATCGCTTACTGATGACGTCAGCAGCGTAGGCGCGCCTGAAATAAAATGTACGGGAAACCGAATTGCTACAGCTGAAGTGCCGTATTTAATAAATACCATTTATAAGCACATACTCTAGTGATTCTTTTTTTTTTTTTTTTTTTACGGTGGATGTGTGAAATTAAGTATATCAGCTCTTCAAGTATCGGTTCTTTCCTAAATTCTGAAAAACAATAGCCTGTTAAACTTGCCGTGTAATGTGTCATTAACTGAGTTACACTAACAGTACTACGGTACGGTAGCGGGAAAAAAATACTGTAAAAACGACAAAATATTTAAAATGAGAATTCGCTTGTAGTAGTGCAGTGTTACACACTGAGCATAAAGCGAGTGAAATTAGCCATGTTATTGCAACATAATGTCAGGGAAAGATGTCAGCTGAATAAAATGTAGAAGAATATTTCGCTGTCTGTGTCTGAGCTTCCTGAGTCAAAAGCTGGAAGTGTAATTTGTGTGTCCAACATTCGAGATAATTAAGCAAAATCGTGTTTAGGTGCGTCTGATAATCTTCGGGAAGGCGAAGTTCAACAACACG
Organism: Locusta migratoria; assembly: GCA_026315105.1. Lineage (NCBI taxonomy): Eukaryota > Metazoa > Arthropoda > Insecta > Orthoptera > Acrididae > Locusta > Locusta migratoria. The sequence goes on from CM048753.1 coordinate 124,930,753, forward strand.
AAATTAACATAAGAATATGGAAACGGTAGAAACTGATTAACTAATGAATTACAAAGACGCGAAAGGTATGTACAATGCACGGAACATAATGAGGTCAGGCAACAAACCCGTGTTGTAAACATTTGTTTCGGCCCGTCTGCAATATAAACAACGCGCAAACGATGACAGTGTCAACTATAGACAGAAGCAATAAATGTTGGCAATGAACTCTGATTTCTCTTCGAAAATCTGTCACACGGAATTAGAGGGAATAATTTATACGTAATTAATGCTGTTGCTGCTGTATTGTTGTCAGACTCTCTGTGCTTGCCGTCATAAGGCGAAAATTTTGTTGCCAACATTAGAACACTACGCCGCCGATGCTAACTTAATTAAAATTTAACGCTATCGGTAGACATATGACTCTGTAACGATGAACATAAACTAATAAAAGATTCTGCTCTTATTTAAGCTGGTTCGAATAATGTTGCAAAAAGTTAAGTGAAAATTGTTCTCCAACACATTTCAAGGTGTCTGAAAAATACGAACATTTTTGTGGTAGGAATACCACATGACTTGGTGGAATGGTGTTAAACAAAGAAATTAAGACGTACCAACGAGAAACAAAGCAAAATGGTAAAGAACACAAAGGCCTTATGTTAACAGGAAAGATAAATAACTGATCTCCAAAATAATTCCGGAAAATAATATGAAATATGCTCAGCGCTACTGAAAATTCAAGACAATGAAAACTGCAACATACCTACATGTAAGGCCTACACCAAGTGAATCTGTATATTCAAACTTACCAAATACATTGCTATCTAGAACTGAAGAAGTGTTCATATCTAATAGTTCTGTGCAAAGGAAAACTTCAAAGAAAAAACAAACTTCTGCTGAAAGAACACCATCAAAATCAGAAGAAATAGATTCAGGGTCAGCAAATACATCAATAATTACAAAAGGAAAGGTTGTGACCATGTGCACCATCCATAAATCAAGAGAGATGACAAAGGAATATAAGGCAGTAGCAAACCAGACACAAAGAAGTCCACTAAGGAGAAACATACTCAGTGAGCTGCAACAGAAAAAAAAGAACCCCAGCAACAAAGAAGAATAGCAGCCACACCTCACAAGACTGAACCCAGCAACAGCTGACCAACTAGAAGAGCAACCACCTGTGAGAAATCACAATTCTGGTGTGCGAAAAATGGCAGCAGCACAACCTAACAGCCATGCAGGGAATGTAAACATTGTTCCAAAACTAAATGACTTCCACAAAAACAGCAAGAAAGGCAAGGTCCTCACAACATTACAAACTAATATGTGTTGTATTAGAAGTAAGTTACTCAGACATTTCTGTGGTGACGTGATGATGATGTTGTGCAAAGGTTAATTGTGGATGTGTGGATGAATCTAAGATCACTTAAAGTATACTGTTCTGAACTTTATCCAACATGCAGAGCTACACAGGAGATGCATTTAACAGATGCAAGGCAGTACAGCAATTTATAGCTCAAGAGTCATGGCTTTGTCCCAGTGAATTGAATAACTTCTATATTAGTTAAGGAAACAAACTAAAATAGAAGCAACTGACACATTTGCTATGGAATTGCTTAATTCCTTTAATTGGTATATCATACACACTGAAATTAAAAGAACATTCCCAAAATGATCAAAGTCAAGTACGGACTGCTACTGACTCTCCAATTACAATGTATAAAACCACAAACTACTGACATTCATACTTAACAAATGTTTACTGTCTGGAGGACAAAGAGCTATCACCCAATTTCAATTGTACATTCTGACAGTTGTCAAATGTGGATTCTGTCAGGGTACAAATACCACTATAGCTGTTTAGAAATTATTGACCAGACATCAACCATCTTTAAAAAGCGGAATGTGGTACCACTTGTCTTGCATGATTTAAGTAAGGCATTTAATTTCATTCTCTATGATGTCCTGTCAGCAAAACTAGAATGTAATGGTGTATGTAATCCAACATTATCAGTAGAAGTTTCATATCTTCACAACAGAAGGCAGTTTGTCACAGTTAAAAATAAACACTCCCCGGTAACAATAATTAATACTGGGGTACTAAAATGCTCAATTCTTGAGACCTCCTCCATCATCACAGTAATTGATGTGCCTTGTTACATAAACAGTACAGTTATATGCTATGCTGAAGACACCACTCTTCTTCACTCACACAAGAACGTCGAAGCCTTAAGTAATAGCACACCGGAATCATTCAATTTCATCCTTCACTGGTTATCATGAATTAAGTTACTGTATAATCCCAAAAAAATAAAACAGCTTCTCTTAGGGTTGCCTAGTGCCATCAAAAATACACATTGAAACTTTTAGGACTCTATATTAATCCACAACTCAACTAGGAAGAACATATAGACCAGGTGTGTGAAAAGATATAGATTCTCCTTTGGAAACTTTTTTAGACTAATGTACTTTGGACTTTTCAGACACATGTAACTTTTGGCCTTCCTGTTTGTAGACATACTCCTTACATTTTGAGAATTCTGAAAATTCAGAACATTACACACAAGGTGTAAAGGAGGCTGCAAGCATAACTGCCTTCCACTGTTTTCCAGGTACAGGCTATTGACTGCTGTGATCATATATATTTGTGTAAAATATGGGAAAAACCAGTGGCATGAAAGGTCTTGTCAGGGTCCTTTTTAATGCTTAAATCATCAGAAAGAGGGTATATTTTCACATACCAAAACAGAGAAGCAAAAACTGGTAATTCACACAAAGTAAATGCTCCAAAGATTTCAACAAACTGTCACTAACACTTCAGGCCATACAAATTTAAATTCTTAAGGAAAGACAGCACATCTGTCTATCTGACAACCAATTCTACTGTTAAGACTTATATTGCCTCAGTAATGTTGAAACCAGAGGTGCCTCCTTCTCTCTTGCCCCCCCCCCCCCCCGACCCGAGATATTAGGTCCTGAATTGAATTCCTAGTTTATTATGTAATAGATATAGTTTTACCATTTAATATTGAAATGAAATTACTCATATTTCAAATTTTGCAAATTCTTTTATAAAGACCCCCCCCCCAAGGCTGGCCAAAAGTACTCATTTTTCAGCCACCCCCCAGAAATTTCAATGTGACAGTTTACATTATGACACCTCCACCCCCCTTGGGCACCTCTGGGTGAAATTTGCCAGCAACTGTACTAGCTGTGCCTTTTTTTGCACTTACATGGATCTACCATTTAACAAATGTATAATTTTTGTAAGTATAAGGAACAGCAGCTGAATCCACTAATGGCTCACGTTTCCTTCTTGTGTTTGGCATAGCGTCGCAATTTAGGGAATGGCTACTGCATGTGACGCTAGCCAGTCAGGTGATAGTACATGACATGGTTGCGTTTACAGGTCAATAATCGAGTGGACGAAGAAACACACAAGAACCTGTTAACCTAGAGCAGGCAGAGCATTAGTTATTTACTTCATGATCAGTGAAAAAAGTTAACCCCTCTTTCACATGCATCTTCATGGTAACGAAGTAAGATTGTAGACATGTATGTACCTCAGGAGACTGTTTTTAGCTGTATGAAAATAATAATGTTTATTGTGAAGACAAAACATCTGTTATCGGCTAATATTTGATTGATTGCCCCATCTGCACTACAGTTGGTCAGCCCTGGGCATTGCTACGCTACACGACAAGTAAACTTTTATCCGTCTAACTAATGAATGTTGGTATGCATAATTCATATAAATTTATAAATTCTATTTATTCGTTGTACTTGCTTTTTCAGTACACTTTGTACATACATAATAGTATTAAAAATTGACTATCTTTTAGACAATGTGGCTTCTTCTTATAATTTTGTCATACAAATTGCTTCCATAAGAACTATTCATTGCAAATTATGTGAGAAAGTTTTATTCTAATGTGTACTATATTAATGACAAAGCCTATTTCACCTTGACTGATCAATGGTCAATAAGATTACTTGAAACTGCTGCTTGACAATATGCATTTCATTGATGACTATGGCCTCTGTTGATTACCATTAAATTGTGAGATAGAGTTTTCATCTTACAAAATTACCACAAACATGTATGGTACTACAGTATCTGTATCCTACCCAGAAAAATCTGTCGGCAACTTCGATGCAGGAAACCTGCAGAATACAAGTGCTACAGCTCTGGCATATATTACACAACTGCTTATGATATAAAACAACATAACAATTTGAAACTAATGGCCACCAATCACCTCAACACCAATTCTGTGACTATAGAGAAGAGCCCATACAGATGCTTGAATATGTAGTTTGGATTCCATAAAAGATCCATTCTGAGAAACAAACATGGTTTATATAAGCAAGTTGCTTTCACTGTTTTAACTTAATGCAATTGATCTGGACTGATGTCACATGATTGGCTAAGTGTGGGCAGTTACAGTGGGTGTAATTTGACAGTTGTTACAAGTGAATAAGTAATAGGCTTCAGATGAGACTACAATATGAACAAAAATTTGTTGTAATGATTGACATGGAAATGTGTATTCACAATTGAACTGGATTACAAATATAAAAATGAAGGAGATAAATAGAGTATGCAAAGGAGAGGAGCCTATATGATGTCTGATAGGAGGGCAATGAATGGGTAATATTGTGTACAACTTTGTTTTGGCCTATGAAATTGTAAGTGTTGTAGCTCACATCCTTCAAGTGTTGAGAAAATGCTCCTCATTATTTCACTGAATACCTAATAAGGAAAATTAAAAAGCATTAATATTATCAAATGTTAATTTAGGTTCTGGATTCAATTATGCAAATTTTTTAGAGAAGTGGAGGGGTGAAGTAGATTCCAATTCTGTCAGTTTATTTTCTATTTATTTATTTGTTTAGGAGCCCTTAATGCACACAAGCAGGAGACCACCACATAGGTTCTACTGTCACTTTTACATACATTAGTAGTCAGTCAAGTAGTTCACAAGATGTGGATCTGATGTTATTTGGAGTACATGTGGGTAAGATTTCACATTCATATAGACCCACTGCAGTATATTGGAGGAAAGGCGATTGAAGGCTACGGACTTTAAGAACAGAAGGAAAAAGTGCAAGAGAAAAGAACCTCTTCAAAAGTGGATATGTAGTAAGGGCAGTAGCAATCTTCCTGTTGAGACAGAACTTAATATGATAAAGTATTGTTAGTTTCAGGTATTGTGTGACACAGAAACACAATGGCAGGATCTTAATTTCTCAACCACTGCTTCTGCAACTGATATCCTTTGTGCATCATTAACTGATAATTAATAGTAATATTCTGAGTGTAACTTCTGTAATTTTAGCTTATTATGGTAGCTGTTTTTTGTTCAAAGTTTGGAAATAATTTGCTAGAGTACACTGCAAAATGGTCAAATAGATGGAGATTGAAATTTTATGCCCAGTCTGACTTTTGGTACTTGCAAGAGTTGAACATGCTATCCAAGAGGTTTCTGACGTGCACCGAAATACAGAGCATAAGAACCACAGAACAAGTATAAAGAAATTTTTCTTGCTGAAGAGTGACAAACCAAGCCCAAATTATGAAAATACAGCACCATTGGTTTCTGCATTTACATATTACCAGGAATTTGCTATGCCATATTTTCAGAATCATGCTATCATTACAAAGGTAAGTTAATTTAGTGAAACAAAAGAACCAAAACTTGAATGGGTGGACTGATGTTTGAGTCTTGGTACACCTAGTTATAAGTCTTGACCCTCTGTTACGTCTACATTTGATGTAAGTGCACAATATTTGTAATAACTGCAACTCTGTGCTAAGAACAAAATGCAACAGAACGATTAAAGAATAGCAAATAAAATATAGTTATGGGACAGGGCTTCACTAGTCTTTATATATACGGTATATAAAACGTTGCTTTCGCTGAAAGAAATAAAGAAAATTTTTCTATATTCGTTTGTGGGGTCATCTTCTGCAGCACCCGTTACAATTAATTACAATCGGCTCTTCTGTTTTAAGCCGACAGCAACTAAGAACAATTTTTTACATCATAGGCGTTTCAATTATTTATAGGCATTAACACAAGCTACAGATGATGCTTTGTGTATAAAATATGAAATGCAGATGGTGTAAAGCTGCCTTTAATTTCAGTCTGCTTAAGACAGGAAATACGATTAAAATTCAGATATTATTTGCCTGTGTACAAAACTTATAAAATCGAACTTTGACTCAAAATCACGGCTGCTGTGAGCATATACTCAGATATATGGATTTTTTTGGAGATTCTCGTTAGTCATAAGCTCACTCACGAAAACATATACCGGTAATGTTACACTTCACTACTCACTACCTAGGTTTATATTTACTGCCGACGTTAAAATTTAATAATGTGCTGCAACTGCTTCACGTATTATCACTTTATTTGCTAATCATTACGGGTATCTTTCCTTTTCTTTAATGCAAACAAAACAAAGCACATTAGGTCTACTGCGTTTTGAAGAATCCTCTACATCCCCATAAGCAAAAGACATGTCACCAGAAATATCCACGTTACGAATAATCATTAATAACATTTCACAAGACTGTGTTCATCCGAAAGTAGCTGCAATTTCATTCTTTCGAACTTTTTTTCCCCTAACTTTTGACAACCACGGTTCGGATGACAGCACATGCTAATATCAACAAATCGTTGCAATCCTATTGGCTCTCGCTGAAACCAATGAAGTCGTACTTCTGACGTTACTTCCGTTTGGAGCAGATGCGCCTAGGAGGTTTAACGTCTTGTTTCGCTGCGCTCCAGCCGGCTCACGAAAGCTGCGCAGTGCGCAGTGCGCAGCCTCAAGGCCGAGGCTGAGGGGGACACCAGAGAAGGCCGCACGCACAGTCTATACCCGGGCCCCTGAAACACGGCCAGTTAAGTTGCCTACTCTGCTTTAGCGACGTTGCAACACTAGCCTCTATACACACAGCAGACGCAACGGTTTTCAGTTGCATCTCGTAAATAGGGTTTCCAGACGTCCTCTTTTACCCGGACATTTCCTCTTTTTTTGGACCCTAAAAATGGTCCGGCCGGGTTTTTAACAAAATGGGGAAATGTCCTCATTTTTGCGTTGTGCAACTGCTTCAACTTGAAAGTGCGTAAATACAACTCTGTGAAATGCCACAATCACTAACTCTAGAGAATTTAACCTTTCTTGAAACAACGTAATTTTGGATTTTCTCGTTTCTGTGCCGCCGCTGCTCTGAGGTGAAGCTACTTCGGAACAACTCAAATAATTGACGTGGCAATTATCGCGGAATACGAGTTTCGAGGCGACCAATTACAAACATTCGTCTGCGACAATGCAAGGCGGTGGAATACATATAGTATAATATGAAACTCTCCCACCTCCCCCTTTCTCTGGTCGGAGTGTTGTCTGACACCCAAAAATAAGACGTTCAGGCTGTCGTATGGGGCTCGGCAGTTCTGTGTGCTGTCTGTCAACCACACTTATGACTTTAAGATCAAAAGCTAGTGAAATCTTCGTTATTCAGAAGTTAAAACCTTGTTCAAAACTTCATGCAAATAAGGCCAGATTCCACAGTCACCATTGCCGTTTCACCATTCGCCCGTTTAGGACCAAAGAGACGTAACTACATAAACAGTGTTTTGAAAAATCGATTTAAAGCTTTTGTCCTAAAAACTGAGTAGTTTTTAATAATTAATTGCGAGACTTTATACTGTAAATAAAAAGTTAATTTTATTTATTGCTTTTTTCATCTAGACCTTACATATTCCATTCACTCACTAGAATACAGATGCTGATCATGTATATAGTCACGTCGGTTTGATCCGAAATGGGAGCTTAGGTATATCAAGGAACGCTTAGATAATTTTTACTGTCACTTTATTCGTGACGATTTTACAGTCAACAGTACTATGGTTACCGTAAATGTCGCATCGTAAAAACTTTCAGGTGAAAACAGGGGTGATCGACGAGGTATCTTATAAGTGTGGAAAAAATGTTCGGCACTTAAGACGATAATTACAAGTGAAGTGATGCTTCACTGCTATATAGTCATGTAATTCTTTCTGCGGATCTCAATATTTCATGCTTCCTAATTTGTAAGAAGATGAAGAAATTCTGTAAGATGCGTAAGATGTATTACAAACAAGACTCTGATAATACAGTAGAGACACTTGAGTACTTGAGTTGTCAATACCAGAGAGAGAGTTCTTTAATGATTCTAGAAATGTCCTCTTTTCTGAAGACGGACATCTGGTAACCCTACTCGTAAATGTAAGCCATTGAGTTGTAAAAGTGCATATAATAATTCGTTCTTGAGCAGCAATTAATTAACGGCAGATTAATGAAGACCAGAGCACAACAATGCACATGTTTTCAATAACGGAGCAAAGCAGTATAGGAAATAAGCACTGAATCACGGCAGATACGAAATAATCAAGATAGTAACTTCTCTCTCTACGTCTTATAATCAATGATTTTCACTCACCAACTTACGGCGACAATGGTGCTATTACATCCAGCTCCCCATCTTCACTGTTGTCGTCACTGCCAAAATCGTCGTCATCACCAAGACAAATCATTTACTGTTCACGATCCCTTCCGTTGTTTGCGCTGCCCGAATCAGTTTTTCAACGTGCTCGACCCCTTTTTTTCCCAAGATGCAGCATCCACATTGGCAAGAGCTTTTCCACCTCTGTTATTGTGAAAGACTTATTGTTCCTTAAGTAATTCTTCACGTCACTCCATACCAATTTTATAGGGTTAAAACGGCAGTGAAATGGTAGCAGATTTATTTCATCGTGGCGCTGCTCCTTTGCGATTTCTTCTACTGCATGTGTGGGTGTAACAGGCTTATTTTGTTTCACGAGCGATTATAAAAGAAGTTTTGACATTGACATATCTGCAGCAATATTTCTTTCTTGTAACCACTGCACCATAACATTTTTCCGATCGTTTTAATCGAGAATGAACTTCCTGCTTAGTGTATGCTTTTCAAGTTTTTATTCATACGAAACTAAGAACTTACTCAGAAAACGTCATTAGACAAACGTCTTTTCGGTGACATTATCCAATTACTTGAACTCGGGAAATCAACTTAAACCACTCACAGAAAAACAAACCGCAGCGATAAAAGCACACAACATAAACACGATAGACAACTTTGTTTACGTTAGAACTGAACAAAGCCGGGAACGCGGGAACTGTGACGTCACGGCTAGTGACCACTGCAAGTGTTTAGCGCGCTGTGATTGGCGCCTAGCGCCTCGCGCTTCTTTCTCGTCACTTGTTACTTGTAAACGTCAAGTGCAAAGTTTCAGCGGCTCGAGTATAGGTTGCGCGCACAGTCTCACATACACACTACGTCTACATGCAACACATCTTCCGGAAGACGAAAAACCGATTTTCGTGAACCGTTTTTCGCTGTCGTTTTTACATGGCATAGCCTGAATCGGATTTCCTAGCTCATTTAACATGGCGGCTGGAAAACAGTTGATTCAGTTCTTTATTTAATCTTCACAATCGCTATTATTTTTTATTTAAATACACAGATTTATATTCATTCTAATATTTATACTTTTATTTCACATTGAAAAATATCACTCTTTTCATTTGTGCCGAAAATTCTTAACAAGAAAATACAATCTGACAAGCCAAGAACGCTTCAAAAACGGTTGCGTTTACATGGGCACAAAAATCGATTGTGGAACTGGAAAACCGCTTTAGAGAAGCGAATTTCCAGAATCGATTTTCGAGTGTTTACATGACCAACCAAAAGCGGAATTGGGAAATCAGTTTACGAAACCCGATTTTGGGAGCCCATGTAAACGGGGTGAACTATGTAAGCTAGCAGGCAGACGCTCACATCGAAATGGCTCTCATAAGTATAAGGCAAACACGTGACTATTAATTCTGTTCGCGACCTATCGCGCATATTTTAGTTCGCGACCTATCGCACATATTTTAGTTCGCGACCGGTACCTCTCCCTGTAGTTCGCAGCTCGGCTGAGAAGTACATCGCCCTTTTTAGTTCGTCCGCTCGTTTTGGTTTTTCTACCGCTACTAAAACTCCAGCTGAGCTGCATCTCAGCTCGAAATGACGGCAACTGGCAGAAGGGAATCACGCAATTCTGCGCGCTCTCGCGTCCTCTCGCTGTTACCCGTCAGTCTTCGGAAAAGGAGCGCACGAAGTAATTGTTGTTGTTGTTGTTTTTTGCAAGGGACTAAACAGCAATGGTTATCAGTCCCTTGTTCCGGTCTTAGAGATAAAATAAAATATTGTTTAAGCGTTCGTAAGGAAATGCGTTAACAAGTCAAAGCTATAATTTACAACCGATCACTCAGCGAAAGGTCCGTACCCAAAGACTGGAAAGTTGCCCAAGTTACTCCAATATTCAAGAAAGGCAATAGGAGTGATCCCCAAAATTACAGGCTTATCTCATTGACGTCGATTTGCAGTAGGATTTTGGAACATATACTTTGTTCGAATATTATGTACTACCTCGAAGAGAACGACCTATTAACCAATAGTCAGCACGGATTCAGAAAGTATCGCTCTTGCGAAACACAGCTTGCCCTTTATTCACATGAAGTGTTAAGTGCCATCGACAAGGGATCTCAAATCGATTCCATATCTCTGGATTTCCGGAAGGCTTTTGATACTGTACCCCACAAGCGGCTTCTAATGAAATTGCGTGCTTATGGAATATCTCCCCAATTGTGCGATTGGATTCACGATTTCCTATCAGAAAGGACACAGTTTGTTGTAATTGACGGTAAGTCATCGAGTAAAACAGAAGTGATATCTGGCGTTCCACAGGGAAGCGTTATAGGTCCCCTACTCTTCCTCGTGTTTATAAACGATTTAGGAGATAATCTGAATAGCTCCCTTAGACTGTTCGCGGATGATGCTGTCGTTTATCGGTTAGTGAAGTCAACAGAGGATCAAAAGCAACTGCAAAGAGATTTAGACAAAATTTCTACGTGGTGCAGAAATTGGCAATTGACACTAAATAAACAAAAGTGTGAAGTAATACACATGACCACTAAAAGAGATCCGCTGAACTTCAATTACGCGATAAATCAGTCAAACCTTAAGGTCGTAAATTCTACCAAATACCTAGGAGTTACAATTACGAACAACTTTGACTGGAGAGAACACATAGAAAATATTGTGGGGAAGGCGAACCAAAGGTTACGTTTCATTGGCAGAACGCTTAGACGATGCACCAGCTCCACCAAAGAGACTGCCTACATCACACTTGTGCGTCCTCTCTTGGAGTACTGTTGCCCCTTGTGGAACCCTCACCAGGTGGGACTGACGGAAGACATTGAGAAGGTTCAGAGAAGGGCAGCTCGTTTTGTTTTATCACATTACGGGGGGGAAGGCGTCACGGAAATGTTGCACGAATTAGGGTGGAAATCATTAAAAGAAAGACGTTATTCATTGCGGCGTGATCTGTTTGCGAAGTTTCAATCACCGACTTTTAGTTCTGAATGTGAAAATATTTTGCTAGTACCCACCTACTTAGGGAGACATGACCATCCCAATCAAATAAGAGAAATCAGATCGTAAATGGAAGGATTTAAGTGTTCTTTCTTCCCGCGCGCTATTAGAGAATGGAACGGTAGAGATAAGTTATGAAAGTGGTTTATGAACCCTCTGCCAGGTACTTAAATGTGATTTGCAGAGTATCTATGTAGATGCAGATGTAGATTAAAAATCACTGGTAAATATGAGGAAAGGATACAAGTAAAGACGAAGAAGAAAACACACCACCATTAAATCACACGATAAAAACCAGCTGCTCGAATAAAATCTAAAACATGGTCAACCATAATGGCATTGTCTCCTAGCATAAAAGAAAGCGCATCTGGCAGATTACAAGATTGTCGCAAGGCAACTAAAAGTGGACAGTCCACCAGAATGTGGACCACTGTCAAGGGGGCGCCACAGTCACACTGTGGTGCGTCCTCCCGCCGAAGAAGGTGGCCATGCGTCAGCCACGTGTGGCCGATTCGTAGGCGACAGAGGACAACAGATTCCCTACGAGACGACCGCAGTGAGGACTTCCATGCGACCGTAGAGAGCTTCACTGCACGAGGCTTGTTGGGGTGAGCAGAGTTAGCCTACTCGGAATCCCACAGGCCACGGATCTTCCGATGGAACTCTAGTCGGAGATCGCTCTCCGGAAGACCAACCGCCAATGGGGGTTGGAACACTTGTGGGGAGTGACAGTTGCGGGGCCCTTGGGGCGGCTGATGGCTTTTCCTGGGTACAGGCACACCAGGAAGTCTAGCACTGCTGTTGTCAATGTCCAAAAGAATGTTCAAATGTTTGTTAAGCTTATGGGACTTAACTACGGGGCCATCAGTCCCTAAACTTACAAACTACTTATGAACTACATTATACTAAAGACGGCACAAATATCCATGCCCGAGGGGGGGATTCGAACCCCCGACCGTAGTGGCCGTGCAGACCGTGACTGGAGCGCCTCAGTCCCCTCGGCCACCGCGGCCGGCTGTCAAGTTTCCACACTGTCAACATAACACGAAACTCAGTGAAATTGCACAACCCTTTGCAACATGAAGAGCAACATAGTTAAAGCATATTATTCAGAACACTAAGCATATCAAGACACCCGATGTAATTGATCGCTATGTAGTTAACCCCACTATCACGCAACTTCCATCTCTTTAAAAATAGCTACTATGCTTTTTAATAGGAGACGTAACCTTAAACCTTCAATTAAAAAACGTTAATAATAAGTCAATGAGTATTTTTACATACTTGAAGCGTTTATTCGTAGATCCCAAAACGATTTGGCTGTATTCCAATTACAAATACATCTAAGAAATGTATGAAATACGGAATGTGTAAGGGAATGTCACACACCGAAAAATACTAAAGATAAATTCTATCTTCAATCACCGTCATACAGAACCATTTTTACTCCGAACTTGGCATAAACCAACAGGGAGAAACAAGTAGCAAGACTTCCAGGAAAAATTAAGCGAAATTGGCAGCCAATAGTTGGTTATAAATTACATTGCCTGTTAACTGTATAAATATAAATTACAGAATACGCGGAACTCCTGTTCAGTACAGTCAAAAAGGTCTAAGGTAATAGGCAGTGGTCTACAATCATATATCCGTATCACTCTCCTCCTCAAGAATGTGAAGATGTATATTCAGAACATTCAAGAAAAAAGGTACTGTGGTGTTGAAACTACAAGAAACAGCTCATTTACTCAGGAAGGGAAAACGTTATGGTGCCCGTAAATTTGAATGGTTGAATCTCTTGTAGTAACATTCAATTTTTGATAAAATGTTAAAATCCAATATACCAGAATTTTGTTTTTCTAAACTCAGTGCCAACTTCTTTTGTCGAAATTTTTGCAGGAAGTAGTTTTGACGTAGTAGGGGTGGTGTATCCCTACTTGTGGAACACCCTGTTCACTACCTGCAGCGTCCGGGTCTCCCCGCAAGTGTCTACACACTCCTTTTCCCCGCTCAAGTGTCACAAACTCCGCCAATGGACTGAAGGTAGTAGCACGAAGTAAGGGGCGAGGGATCTGAGAACTAGTTCGCGTAGTTCGCCTGTGGGAGCGCGCTTCCGAACTAGTTCGTTCGCGAACTACACAGGACTACTGGGTAGCCGCTGGGGCACGGCCCACTATGCTGAAGCAGCGAGCCAGTCAGCTATGCGCGCGCAACCTACTCTGCCTGACGTCACACCAGAGCGTCGAGGCCTTCCCTCTAGGGGGTGTTGAGCCGGGCGCCACTAGCTGAACTACACTGCTGTACACTCAAGGGCGGGCGTTGATGAAATTCAACAAAAAATGGCAATTTTAGATCTCAGTACGATTTAACCCATTTCTTCCCAGTGTTGCGTACACGCAACACAAAATTTAGCCTTACAAAATGCAGTAGAAATGGACTTACTATACAAAACTCACCACACATGTGTTAAAAGGCAGTCACGAGCTCTCCGTACGTACATGTGTTAAAGTTTCACAATTACCTTAACACTTCGTAAAAAGATGCAAGATTTACAAACGTCAGACGATCTACATACACAAGAAATGTCAAGTTCAGCTTCACACACAGTGTTTTTCAATATTCATCAATTGATACCATCAATGTAAGTCAGAGTTATCATATAATAGACAATATTGCACAGTTTGAACAAATAGAAGAATGTGATCACAAAAACTAAATTTTTCTATTTTTTTACTAGGAAACAGCGCAACATTATGTATGGTGCAAATTACAACACACTGTTAGTCTGTAATATTTGAAATGTTATTTCAATTATTTTAAAGAGAACCTGATGACTAAATATAAAACTTTTTCACAATAGTCAGAGTTATCATATAATATACAATATTGCACACTTTCAACAAATAGAAGATTGTGATCACAAAAACTAAATTTGTCAATTTTTTAAAATAGGAAACAGCGCAACATTATGGGTAGTGCAAATTACAACACATACTACTACCTGGTGAGGGTCCCACAAGGGGCAACAGTACTCCAGGAGAGGACGCACAAGTGTGATGGCAGTCTCTTTGGTGGAGCTGGTGCATCTTCGAAGCGTTCTGACGATGAAACGTAACCTTTGGTTCGCCTTCCTCAAAATATTTTCTAAGTGTTCTCTCTAGTCAAAGTTGTTCGTAATTGTAACTCCTAGGTATTTGGTAGAATTTACGACCTTAAGGTTTGACTGATTTATCGCGTAATTGAAGTTCAGCGGATTTCTTTTAGTGGTCATGTGTATTACTTCACACTTTTCTTTATTTAGTGTCAATTGCCAATTTTCGCACCTTGCAGAAATTTGTCTAAATCGCTTTGCAGTTGCTTATGATCCTCTGTTGACTTCACTAAGCGATAAACGACAATATCATCCGCGCACAGTCTAAGGAAGCTATTCAGATTGTCTCCTTAATCGTTTATAAACACGAGGAAGAGTAGGGGACCTATAACGCTTCCCCGTGGAACGCCAGATATCACTTTTGTTTTACTCGATGACTTACCGTCAATTACAACGAACTGTGTTCTTTCTGATAGGAAATCGTGAATCTAACCGCACAATTGGGAAGGTATTCGATAAGCACGCAATTTCATAAGAAGCCGCTTATGGGGTACAGTGTCAAAAGCCTTCCTGAAATCCAGAAATATGGAATCGATTTGAGATCTCTTGTCGATGGCACTTAACACTTCATGTGAATAAAGGGCAAGCTGTGTTTCGCAAGAGTGATACTTTCTGAATCCGTGTTGATCCGTGTTGACTACTGGTTAATAGGTCGTTCTCTTCGAGGTAGTTCATAATATTCGAACAAAGTATATGTTCGAAAATCCTACTGCAAATCGACGTCAATGAGATAGGCCTGTAATTTTGGGGATCACTCCTATTGTCTTTCTTGAATATTGGAGTAACTTGGGCAACTTTCCAATCTTTGGGTACGGATCTTTCGCTGAGTGATCGGTTGTAAATTATAGCTAAGTACGGAGCAATTGCATCAGCATACTCTGAGAGGAATCTAGTTGGTGTACAATCAGGCCCGGAAGATTTATTTTTGTTTAGTGACTTAAGTTGTTTTACTACTCCAGGAACATCTACTTCTAAGTTTCGCATGCTGGAAGCTGTTCTTGGATTGAATACTGGAGTGTTCACTTCGTCTTCTTTGGTGAACGAATTTCGGAAAGCTGTGTTTAGTAATTCTGCCTTAGCAGTACTGTCGTCGGTAGTATTACCATTGTTATCGCGTAGTGAAGGTATTGTTTGTGTTTTGCCGCTAGTGTACTTCACATATGACCAGAATTTCTTTGGATTTTCTGCAAGATTACGAGACAGGATTTCATTGTGGTAACTACTATAGGCTTCTCGCCTTGAAGTCCGCGCTAGGTTGCGAGTTTCAGTAAAAGATTGCCAGTCTTGTGGATTCTGTGTCTTTTTAAATTTTGCATGCGTTTTTCTTTGTTTCTGCAACAGTGATCTGACCTGTTTTGTGTACCACGGGGGGTCAGCCCCCTCTTTTATTAATTTATTTGGTATAAATATCTCGATTGCTACTGATATTATGTTTTTGAAAGTAAGCCACAAATGATCTACACTTGCATTTTTAGTTTTGAAAGACTGGAGACTATCACTCAGGAAAGCGTGAAGCGAATTTTTATCTGCTTTATTGAATAAATATATTTTTCGTTTATTTTTGGTGCATTTGGGCATTTCGACATTCAGTGTCGCTACTACAACTCGATGTTCGCTAATCCCTGTATCTGATTTGATGCTTTTACTAGCTCAGGATTATTTGTTGCTAGGAGATCAAGGGTATTTTCGCAACCACTTACTATTCTAGTGGGTTCATGAACTAACTGTTCGAAGTAGTTTTCAGAAAAAGCATTCAGAACTAGTTCGGACTATGTTTTATATTTGCCGTCGGTTTTGAATACGTAATTATGCCAACATATCGAGGGTAAATTAAAGTCGCCACTGATTATAACAGTATGCTTCGGATATCTATTTGAAATATGATTCAAGCTTTCATTGAACATTTCTGCAACCGCATCGTCTGAGTCAGGGGGCCGATAAAAAGATCCAGTTATTAATTTATTACGGTTGTCAGGTGTAACCTCTATCCAGATCAACTCACAGGAAGTACCTGTCTCAATTTCGCTGTAGGATAAACCGTTAGTAACAGCAATAAACACGCCACCCCCTGTTTTATTTATTCTATCCTTTCTGAAGACCATTTGGCCCTTTGAAAAAATTTCGGCCGAATTTATCTCAGGCGTCAGCCAGCTTTCAGAACCTATAACGATTTGTGCCTCAGTACTTTCTATCAGCGCTTGGAGCTCTGGAACTTTCCCAATACAGCTACGACAATTTACAACTGTTATACCAATGGTTTCTAGATCTGCTTTCTTCCTGTGTCTGACCTGCCCCCTTCGAGACTGAAACCCATTTTGTGTATTCCCGAGGCCCTCTAACCTAAAAAACCGCCCAGTCCACGCCACACAGCCCCCGCTATCCGTGTAGCCGCTTCCTGAGTGTAGTGGACTCCTGACCTATTTAGCGGAATCCGAAAACCCACCACCCTTTGGCGCAAGTCGAGGAATCTGCAGCCCACACGGTCGCAGAACCGTCTGAGCCTCTGATTCAGACCCTCCACTCGGCTCTGAACCAAAGGTCCGCAGTCAGTCCTGTCAACTATGCTGCAGATGGTGAGCTCTGCTTACATCTTGCAAGCAAGACTGGCAGTCTTAACCACTTCTGATAGCCGCTCAAAACCAGAGAGGATCTCTTCCGATCCAAAGCGACACACATCATTGGTCCCGACATGAGCCACCACCTGCAGTTTGCTGCACCCTGTGCTCTTCATGGCATACGGAAGGACCCGTTCCACATCTGGAATGACTCCACCCGGTATGCACACGGAGTGCACACTGGAATTCTTCCCCTCCCTAGTAGCCATTTTCCTAAGGGGCTCCATTACCTGCCTAACGTTGGAGCTCCCAACTACCAACAAACCCACCCTCTGTGAGTGCCCGGATCTTGAAGGCAGAGGGGCGAGTACAGGACAAGCGACACCATCCGCATCAGGAACATCCCCTGCCACAGACAGCGCCTCGAATCTGTTGGCAAGACTAATCGGGGAGGCGTCCACTTCGGTCCTGCGGGAAGTCTTACGCCGCCTGACACGCGCTGAGGAGACCTCCCAATCCACCACGGATTGGGGGGCTACCTCCTCGCGGGCAGTGAGCGGGCTGGCCACAGCCGCAGGCCGATCGGAGGGCACGACAGTCGCACAGGGCGTCTGCTGCACCCCCGCGAGGGGCACACAACAGCGGCGCCCACCCACCGCAGTCTCGAGCGTTGCCAGCGAAGCCAACGCCGCCTGAAGCTGCGAGCGAAGAGTCACCAACTCTGCCTCCATCCGTTCGCAGCAGTCACAGTTCCTAGCCATTCTAAAAACCTATGTAACTTCCAAGTAAGTACGTCTGAGGACACAGAAGTTTGATCAACAGTGAGCTTCGATAAATATGAATCTAACAATAAACTGTTTATTAACGGCGGATCTGAAAAATATATACGCGAGCTAATAAATCAAAATAACAACTGAACTGACAACTAAACGCGATTCTTAGTAAATAAACGTGCGAGCACACTAAAGATTTAAGAACTGTAAAAGAAAGCACACGCGAAATGAAAATAAGTCCCTTCTTTTAAGAAGCCGGTTACCGTATTACCGTACAATGTAGAGCTGCTGCTCTTATATAAAAAGATACTGTACTTTACGTAAGGGTGCCGCGTGGTCTAAGGCGTCACCTATGGAGAGGGCGGCAATTCCGCCGGAGATTCGAGTCCTCCGTTGGGCATGGGTATGTGCGTGTAGTCCTTAGTGTAAGTTAGTTCAAGCGGTTTCTAAGTCTGGTGACTGACGACCATATCAGTTTGGTCCAATAGGTTTACAAACATATGAAGACCTAAGGATATAAAATTCCGGCCGCGGTGGCCGAGGAGACTGAGGCGCTCCAGTCACGGTCTGCACGGCCACTACGATCGGGGGTTCGAATCCCCCCTCGGGAATGGATATTTGTGCCGTCCTAGTTCGTAAGTAGTTCATAAGTAGTTTGTAAGTTTAGGGACTGATGACCCCGTAGTTAAGTCCCATAAGCTTAAGAAACATTTCAACATTTTTTTGAATGTAAAATTTCTTTCATCTGCATTATTGCTGCAACGCCACTGTAAGGCTAAAATATTTGGTCTACAGTATGTTATCGTAATGAAAGATGTTCTCCCCCCAGCAATTTTGTAATGTAATTTCTGTCATTGCGTATATATTTCTTTGGAAGTTTAATGTTTGTTTTCTGTGAAGTTTATAAATCAACCCCACCAACATGATTAAATGTCAGTATACAGCTCAATTCAGTTACAATCACAAATCCGTTGTCATCATCTTTAATTTCACTTAGCTAGAGTTCTTCTCCGTGAAATTTTAATTGCTTTTATTTGATTGTGGCATGCATTGCATTGTCAGAGTAGGTAATGCTTAACAAGATTAGTCACAATGAGTGTTCGTTTCAATTATATACTCTGCACTTGTGCTGTCACTCTGGAGAAAGCCGTCACCCGCCAGCTAAGTGCCCAAAACCAAAGTATTCGTCGACAATATTATTGTTCCATGTTCCTCCTAGACGCACAGTTAATTTTGTTATGGTTTCCAAAGGATAGAATTTATATTATCGTGACGGGTAATCTGCTTTATTTCAGTGCCATAGGGTAATGTTAACAACATCTCAAAATTACGTAGGAAACAGGTTACCAACAACCGTATGTGTTACAGAAACGTGTATTCCTTAGCTACCAGTTTCGGCATTCCATCATGCCATCTGCAGGCCCCTATATCGGAGTATTTATCCATTTAAATAGGGACTTCTTGCTCTCAGTAAGAACCAACTACAACAAATGAGGGAATTAATTGCTTTATTTCACAATTTAGCATTAGAAAACTTCATTAAAAACAACATTTTTCGTAAAAAATCCTTTCATCATTCGCTAAATGTTCTTGTTCTCTATGTTTACAAATGTAAAATGTCAAACCATCAAGCAATCGAACTCTACTTGCTACAACATAGCTAAGCATGTGTGAAGACTGGTTATCTTAATATAATCCCAACTTTTTGAAATGTTTGCCTTTGAGACTTATTAATAGTCGTTGCAAATGCAGAAGTAATTTCGCTACGACATTCCGCTATGGCCTATGGGGTACTCAATACCCCAGTTAGGGACTGATGACCCCGTAGTTAAGTCCCATCAGCTGTACAAACATATGAACATTTGAATACCCCAGCACGCCAGCTCGAGGGTCAAGTCTTCATTCTGCGATGTTTCCAACACTCACTTCGCTATTAGAAAATGCTTGTTAGGTACCATTTTTCAATAAGAACATGTTATTATGGAAAATGAACGCAGACATTTGAAACGTATTATTTAAAACAATTGCTCTTTAAACGCGTTAATTGAAATTATTTTAATTAATCTGAATATATTAATTGTTTAATTATACTTAGAAACTATACCTAAAAGTTAAGAATTGAACATTACGAATAATTAAAAGCAATGAGGTGCAGCTACTACGTATATAAAATATGTTTACGGCAAGATAGTAAATAAAACGTGTTTAATGTGTTGCAAGTTGTTTTTAAGAATTTCCTCTTTGATTTTAAAGAGTGTAGTCCGATGGCTATGTATCACTTACATGCCTGGCCATCTAACCGAGATACTCGCGTGAGATAGCCCCGAAGTACATTTTTAAATTTGTAGCTAATATAAAATGTAGCATATCTTTGTAAAGAAAGTCGACTATTTGTTTTGTATTAAATGAAAATGCCTTTAGATTCAAAATAACAGTTATCATCATCATTAAAATTGTGAGTTCGACCGAAACCGAAACTTAGGTAATTAAGTTGAAATTTCTGTATATCTACGTTACAAACCACTAGTTTTTCCACATTTTTCAAGACGTCCTCCCTGTACCCAGCCTTGTTGAGTGTGTGTTAGCCTAATCAGGAGTCCGTGGAAGATGACATGGGAGGCAAACAGGTTTAGACAAACCGACGGTACTGTTATTGAAGTACCTCGAAATTGGATTTTTCCTTGTGAAATTTTCTACATAAAACAGAAAAATTAAAGTAAGTTGGACTACAAGTAAAGTGAACTCGATGCAGTGGAGTCTCGATATTTCCAGTCTCGGAATTACGAGTTTCCCGTAAATACGAGCGAAAAAAAAAAAAAAAAAGAAAAAAAATGGTAACTCGGGGTACATTCTATCTTCACAGAAAAAGGCACTCCGCCATTACAACGAGAAATAAATCGTGGAGAGACTTTAAAATCTTTGGGCTGCCAATGTAAATGACTATTTAAAAACTTTGTTTTTAAAAAAGGTAATATTTTTACACGTGTATTCTTTTCAAGATCGTTTTTCTTCTTTTTCCCACGTAAATTGTGATAGTTCGAGGTGATACCGGTCGCGTTCATCTGGAATTAACGAGACTACTACATAGCTAGCACAAATTCCACAGTCCTGTAAACTTTATTCTAGGAAGATAGTCTTTAGTCTTTAGGCACACAACAAACGTGCATAATAGATAAAATAGATACTACGAAATGCCAGAGCCTCAACATTACTACCACAATACAAAATACGCAGAAAGAAATCACTTGTTTGCTCCCATAAATAGCTTTATATTGTCATCTTCACTTCCGTTTTTTGCAATCGACAAACAACTTTACGTATGTCCATTTTGGCCTTCCTGAACACATAGCAGCTTGAGTCAGTGCTGCAGAAAGTATTTCGAAATATAAAGCCACAGTTACGGCTAACAGTTTGATTGTTGTCAGTATAAATTAAACTGAACAGCAAAAATTGTGTATCATATGGTCAATGTTTTCTAAAGCCATATTAATTATTAAGAAAAATGTTCCTCGCTTTCAAGGAAACTCATTAATAAAAGCATAAGGATATGATAACCCGTTACATTACGTATAGTACTGAGTAAGTTAAATTGTTACTAACATAGTATAAGAATATCACTATAAGGTACGATTGCGTAATATTGTGCGTGACTATAAAATAGCCACAATTTTTACGCGGGAGCAGCGGCTCCTAGCGGTTAAACGGAGCCGTCAGCTGGGGTAAGGCGTTGTTGTTGACTGAGTCCATCCAGAACGCGACCGGATTCAAATTCAAATGTTTGTAAATCCATCGGACCAAACTGCGTGGTCATCAGTCCGTAGCTTACAAACTACTTAAACCTAGGTAAACTAACCTACGGACAAACACACACACCCATGCCCCAGGGAGGACTCGAACCTCCACGGCGAGCAACCGCGCGCTCCGCAGCGAGACGCTTTAGACCGCTCGGCTACTCCACCGCGGCAACGCGACCGGACTTACAAGGGAACTCCACGAACCCGAGGCGGCAAAACTTTTTGAAAAGTTGGCTTTAGGAAGTCCTAACCATGATAAAATTTATGGCGCATTGAAAATGTGCGGAATTTTATTTTAACCCTGCGGAATTATGCGTTAAAAATTGAACAAAATCGGACTATCTCAAAAACTATCAAAGATAAAAATTTCGAACAACTTTTTTCCTATGAAACCGATAAAAGTAGAGCCTTAGGCGAAAATTTCGAGCATTTTGCGATATCTCCAGCCGTTTGTGAAAAAACTCGAAATTTGTGCAGTTTTGAACCTCTTTTTGCTTGTATAAATTATAATTAGGCAGTAATAAGAAGTGAAAGGCATAACGACGTCTGAAGTGATCATTTTAAATATATAGCTTCCGGTTGGTATGGTAAGTGCACCGATTGAAACCAGAATTTATGCTTTGAAACAAATTGCTCATGGCCCACGGAGTAGGCAAATGGCGATGCACGTTCGCCGTGCGACGAATGGAACTGTTCGGGAAGTGTGAAGGGAGGGGAGGGGAGGGAGTGGAGCCTCGCTCGTAGTCGTCCTCTACTCTGTGAGCCAGCTTGAGCACATGTGCACTGGTCCGCGTTTCTCGGACCCCTCTAATATGCAATTCTTATAGCTCATTTGGGGCGACAATTTTATTGCTACTTTTGGAAGTGTGGTCGCCATAGTAAAAGGACTGGCAAAGTTGTTCAAAGAAAAGATGAAAAATAAACGGCAATAAGCCAATTTATTGGAGTTTTTGCGAGGTCCTATCATAACGTTTTTCTTAAACGTAACGGTACTTTGTGTGTTTGAAACGCGAATACGAAAACACCCGTAAATTTGGTCATTGTGAAGAGTTGACGTGGTTTAGTAAACACGAAAATAGTTTTTGATTCGACCTTGAAAAACGTACTTCGTATAGTCTATTGTTCAACGCCCATGTATTTGGAAATTATCCCCATAGAAACTAGTAAAGGAAAACAAAATATCAGCTGATGCGTGGAGCTTTAAAAAAGGGAGGGGGCACGGTAGTTTAAAGAAATGGTTGATACCCACTCGAACAATCGCAACACAACTTCATTTATACACTTCTGGCTGCTCGGGTTCGAATTTCGAAAGAGCCGATTCCCGTTTTTGCCATTTCCCGATGTCAAGAGACCAAGAGCGAAAGTATCAGTGGGGGGGGGGGGGGGGGGCGAGGGGGGGGATGTAGAGCGGGGCGGGTTCGAATCACGCATCAACTCGACCTGCTGATCCCAAAGGCGGAGTGACGAACCGTCGGCCACAGCCAGCACCTCCTATATAAGAGGTGCTGCCACAGCGGACGACTGGGCTGCGTGTCTCTCACAGTCCAGATAGACTATGACCGCGGACGTGCGTCGCCCTTTGCCTACTCTGGGGGGCCAAGCGCAAATTGTTTCAAAGCGTAAATTCTGGCTTCAATCGGTGCAGTTACCATACCAACCGGAAGGGTATATATTTAAAATGATCACTTCATACTTCGTTATGCGTTTCACTACTTATTACTGCCTAATTATAATTTATACAAGCAAAAAGAGGTTAAAAAATGTACAAATTTCAAGTTTTTTTTCCATAAACGGCTGGAGATATCGCAAAATCCTCGAGATTTTCGCCAAAGGCTCTGCTTTTATCGGTTTCATAGGAAAAAAGTGGTTCGAAATTTTTATCTTTGATAGTTTTTGAGATAGTTCGATTTTGTTCAATTTTTAACGCATAATTCCGCAGGGTTAAAATAAAATTCCGCACATTTTCAATGCGCCATAAATTTTATCATGGTTAGTACTTCCTAAACCCAACTTTTCAAAAAGTTTTGCCGCCTCGGGTTCGTGGAGTTCCCTTGTTAGCCGTAAGTTCAAGAAAGCTAATTTCGGACAAGCCGAAGATTAGGCTGGTATCTGGCCCAAAACGAAACTGCAGCCGAAACCAATATTTTGGGCATAACTGACCGTTACCGAATCTTCAGCCGGCCCTTAATTATAATATTGCTGTATGACGTTTTTGGTGGAAACCTTTCGATAGTACTGGACCAGAACGTACAGATGTGATCCACCCCTTGCGGTCTCAACATTTTTTTTAGTGGTGTATTTCCGTCTATTGCAATAATGGAAGGCGTTTTCTGTGCGTTTCGCTTCTTTATTTGTGAAGCATCATCAGTGGCCTCTAATGCATGGTTTTAATTTTTAATTAATTTTTGGTGTAATATTGCAGTACACCTACAAATAATATTTTGCTATGTTTCACAGTATTTCAGTTATGAATCTTTGTTATGTTACGATTTCTTCAATGGTCACCTTCTAGGTCAGAAACAACTTCTGCAGCACAAACTTTTGCAAAGTTAATTTAATTTTTCTCTATTACTCGCGGTAAGTAATACTTAAAAATTAAATTAACGTCGCAAAAGCTTGTGCTACAGAAGTTGCTTCTAAGCTAGCAAGACATTGTATCATAGACAACTGTCACACTGTGAAACATATGTGTAGCCGGGATATGATTTCGCAAGGGGTTTAAAATGAATGGACACTGAATTAACGTGTACTACTGCAAAGAGCACTAATACTCTGTATACCGTATTATTTTTCATTGCAGAGGACTGCAAAACAGGAACAAGGCGAATCACATCATCATGATAGCTAAATGTGGATTGAAACACGGTTGAAATTCAGAAACGCGATTGGTGAATCTTTCAATAACACGTGAAGCATTATCAGAGAAACACTTCCTCACTAAAATTTTTGCGCTACGTCAATGCCGTCAATGACAAAAAATAAGTTTACAGATACTCTTTGACTAAACGAGAACCTTGATTCCTTTACATATGTTGTTCAAATGTTTGTACAGCTTACGGGCTTTACTACGGGGTTATCAGTCCCTAAACTTACAAACTACTTATGTACTAATCAAAATATCCACGGGTGTACTGCCGGTCTATAGTGTCCAACGGGCACAATATTTCGGCGATCATACATGTCACCATCATCAGGTGAACTGACGGACTGAGCTCCTGGAAACGCGCCGGCACGGACATCCGCACGCTACGGCTGCTCGAAGGGCCCTGGGTTCTAGCCCAGTAGCGGGCCATTTAAATACCCTCGGCCCGCGGAGCGACCCCTCCGCGGTCCGCGCAGTGGAACCGATTGCGACGGCGTCTGAGATGACGTCGGTGTGAGGGCTCTGTCCGCCGTGGTCGTCACTTCGTTACGTTTGCTAGATGTACTCTTAATTAACCCAATCGCTGGTTCCCAAGCCTTGCTAAGATTATAGCCACAGTCACGGTTTATGAGGTAGTCATTTGTGCGAATTTCAATGGCCTCTCTAATGACGCAGTCCCAGTATATCGACGTCTGCACCAGAATCCTAGTGCTTTCATACTCCATCGCATGATTCTCCGACAAACAATGTTCAGCGACCGCCGACTTGGTCGGATACATCAATCGTGTGTGTCTGTGATGTTCAACGCATCGATCCTCGACGGTACGCATCGTCTGTCCAATATATGACTTTCCACACTGACACGGAATCTGGTACACGCCGGCCTTCCTCAAACCGAGATCATCTTTGGCGCTCCCCACCATTGCACGAATTTTATTCGGCGGACAAAAGACAGTTCCAACCAGGTGTTTTTTTTTTTTTTTTTTTCAAAATGCGGACGACCTTCCCTGAGAGTGCGCCGGTATATGGAACGAACGCAGTGCCTACATCCTCCCTCGTGTTTTCATCCGTTTCCACAGGTTGTGCTGCAGTGGTTGGGCGGAGAGCCCGCTGAATCTGCCACTCTGAGTACCCATTTTTTAGAAATACAGTTCTCAGGGGTTCCAATTCCTGGGGTAGACTCTCTGCGTCGGAGATAGTGCGCGCCCTATGTACTAGAGTTTTAAGTACCCCATTCCACTGTGAAGGGTGGTGGAAAATGTTCAAATGTTTGTAAAGTCTATGGGACTTAACTACGGGGTCATCAGTCCCTAAGCTTACAAACTACTTATGAACTACTTACGAACTAGGACGGCACAAATATCCATGCCCGAGGGGGGATTCGAACCCCCGACCGTAGTGGCCGTGCAGACCGTGACTGGAGCGCCTCAGTCTCCTCGGCCACCGCGGCCGGCAGGGTGGTGGACAGCTGTCTGCCCCTATCTATGTATATAGAAATGAATGTTTGTCTGTATGTCCTCTATGTGTTCATAAACCGTTCATTCGATTGCAATGAAACTTTGGTGAACTGTTCACCGTACGCCTACGAAGGTTCTTGACCCATAAACGACGTTTATAAAGCGCTTGGTAACTGAACACCTCCCCCCCCACCACCACTAAATATGATGAAACGCAAAAAAGTCTACCGCTCACAACAGTTTTGCTGTAGATGCCGTAAAACTGTTGCATCAGGCATGAAATTGCATTAAATAAATTTAGCATCAAAGATTTCCATGTTACTGTTTATTTTTGTCTGCAAGTCTCCCTTAATTATCTTGCATCCAAAATTAAGCAATCTGTTTTCTTAATCTCTATTTATGTAAACGCGAAAGGACACTCACTCACTCACTGACTACACACGGAAAACTCACGAAACAATTATTATTGAAATAAACGAAGCAAGTCCACATATATATCACATTCATAGTTCAGTTACCTTTGTGAAATCTGATTAAATTCATACAGTCGAGATCCGGTCATAAATTTAGTACATTATTTCTCATCGAGATATATCGTACAGACATTTTCACAATTCATCAGGTCCTACAAGCGTGATATGGAAGAGAAGCTTACTAGAGGAGAGCATAATACAGATAATAATGGCGTCACTACTCCTTTCTTTTAAAATGAAACAATAGTTAAATCTATGTATTATTCTAATTGCTCTTTGTTCAGAGTTAGTCTTTGACTTAAATTTTTTCAAAGAATATTGCGTCTTTAAGAATTTAGTGACACATTGAAAATGATACGAAATTACAAGAAAAAATATACAAATATAAGCATAATTAATTTAAATATGGGCAGTTAAATATTGTTTTGTATGTGGAGGCGCATGTAACACTATACTAAATACGCTTGACCTTCAAAACAAGAGGAAGGTCACCGTCTAAAGTTTCATACGGTGCATGGTGGAGGGTACTATGCAACATAAAAATGGATACCTAAATACCTTGGTCGCGCAAGTGACGTGAGAACGGCTCGACCGGTTTTTTTCCCCCTCAGAGCTAGGGGTGTATGAAATAACACTGGAATATTTGAGAACAACTAAGTGAGTTTTTCAATCTGACCCTGCGTTTCTATTGCATAGAAATCTATAGTTCTGTTCCGATATTGATGATATTTTGCACACACTACCTTAAGAGGAAAGTCACTGTCCGTATAAAAGTTTGTTCAGTGCATGGTGGAGGGTACTTACTGAATTTTACAAAATGCGTACTTATGCTACAATCTTTATGAATGTTTGTACACATGACCTTTAAACCAAGAGGAAGGTTACTGGTTACATAAATGTTTTTATGGTACATGACAGAGGGTACCTTGCAGAAAATGTTGCCGACAGAGGGAAAGGTGGAAACGAACAGAGAGATGGGAGAGAAAGAGGTGGATGCAGAGAGAGGGGGGAAGGGGATGTGGACTACCAGAGTGGAGGATAAACAAACACCCGGGCAACGCCAGGTTTACAGCTAGTTTATAATAATTTACCGTGGGTAAGGAGAAATTTGCTGTAGGATATGAAGTTCAGAGTGAAGAAATAAAAACATTATGTTTTGCTGATGACATTGCAATTCTGTCAGAGACAGCAAAGGACCTAGAGGAGCAATTGAATGGAATGGACAGTGTGCTGATAGGTGCATATAAGATGAACATTAACAAGAGCAAAACTAGGGTATTGGAGTGCAGTGTAAGAAAATCAGGTGATGCTGAAGGAATTAGATTATGTAACGAAACAATAAAGGAGGAAGATGAGTTTTGTTACTTCGACAGTAAAATAACAAATGATGGTCGCAGAACAGAGGATATAAAATGCAGAATGACAATGGGTAGAAAAGCGTTCTTGAAAAAGAGAAATTTGTTAATATCGAATATTAATTTAAGCATAAGGAAGTCCTTTCTGAAGGCATTTTTGTGGAGTGTTGCCTAGTATGGGAGAGAGACATGGACGATAAACAGTGCGGGCAGGAAGAGGATAGAGGCTTTTGAAATGTGGTGCTATAGAAGAATGCTGAAGATTAGGTGGGTGGATCGCGTATCTAATGAGGGGAGAACAGAATTGGAGAGAAAAGGAATTTCTGGCACACCTTGACTAAAAGAAGGGATCCATTGGTAGGGCACATTTTTAGACATCAAGGGATTGTGAATTTAGCGTTGGAGGGAAGTGTGTGGGGTAAAAACCGCAGAGGAAGACCAAGAGATGGATACAGTAAGCAGATTCAGACAGATGTAGGTTGCCGTTCTTATGAGGAGATGAAGAGGCTTGCTCAGGATAGGGTATTGTGGAGAGCTGCATCAAACCAGTCTCCGGACTGAAGACTTATTAGACTGATGGTTCTGTACTTTTCACACCTGTCTGCGCCTGCTTTCTTCGTAATGGAGATTAGATTTTTCATGAAGTCTGAGGATACTTAGCCTGTCTCATACATCTCACACACCAGGTGAAATGTGCTTCTATTTTATATAAAGGTAAAGCAATCAAGAATCCGAAGATGTGTTTGAACACCACAGTGCTTTACTAGGCACGGTCCTGTTTGGAGGTGGTATGCCGTTGCCTTCCTCCGACCTTCGAACTGACTTACCCAGCCAGTTATAGGGGGACCTACAGTTTAACGTGGGTTCCGAACCACGGTGCTACTCGGTATTCTTCACATGAGCAATACTGCCAGAGGTGAAAGAAGTGGAAAGTGACAGATAAAAATCCTAGGTCCTGGTGGGGATCGAACGCGCGACCTTTCCAATTTTTAAATTATTACCTATTTATAAGGCACTGCATACGTTCTCTAATGTAAAAAGTATGCTGAAGTCAATCTAAACGATACTACTCGCACTCACCGACTATCGTATTCAGAAACGTAGCTTGCCAGC
Source organism: Locusta migratoria (assembly GCA_026315105.1). Lineage (NCBI taxonomy): Eukaryota > Metazoa > Arthropoda > Insecta > Orthoptera > Acrididae > Locusta > Locusta migratoria. Next base: position 124,959,772 of record CM048753.1, read on the forward strand.
CGCTTGGAGCGCTGCTGTCGCAGCGTATAACAAAAATCTGTGGGAGTGTTGTGACAGTATCACCCCGTTTACATGGGCTCCCAAAACCGGATTTCGTAAACCGATTTCCCAATTCCGCTTTTGGTTGGTCGTGTAAACACTCCAAAATCGATTCTGGAAATCCGCTTCTCTAAAGCGGTTTCCCAGTTCCACATCCGATTTTCGTGCCCACGTAAACGCAACCGTTTTTGAAGCGTTCTCGGCTTGTCAGATTGTGTTTTCTTGTTACGAATTTTCGGCACATATGGAAGGAGTGATATTTTCTAATGTGAAATAAAAGTATAAATATTAGAATAGACACGGTGCTACTCGGTATTCTTCACATGAGCAATACTGCCAGAGGTGAAAGAAGCGGAAAGTGACAGATTAAAATCCTAGGACCTGGCGGGGATCGAACACACGACCTTTGGACTTGTAGTCTGTCACTGTACCACTGTGCTACGAATCCGCACCGAAAAGCTTATAAAACTACAAATCTAAAGTGGTCGGTAATACACGTCAGTGCGTGTTTTTTTTTTTTTTTTTTTTTTTAGTAGCATGTTATTACGGTCACTGTCGCAGTTGTCGGGCGGTGCTATCTCGGCCGGCAAGAAAGTCTGAGTGTGGCATATGTAGACATTAGAGTATCATTTATCGTACGAAGAACGATGTGGTTTTGTTAATTCCTCAGTGTGCCATTGCTTTGAAATGACAACGTGTAAGTTACAATAAGAAAATCATCCAATACGCCAGGAATGTGACGTGACATCTTCGAACGGCTGGTTTTCGTTAATTCAATGGAGGGTGTCAAATCTCCGTTATTTTTGCAAATATGTCTCAATCGATACGAGATATGAAAAACACGTAAGGGAGCTAAGTTGTAGAGAATTTTCTCGTCTATCAATTAGGTCATTCAATTTTCGTGTCAGATGAACGGTTCGTTTGCAATTACAATTATATTACAAACGCCCTTTTTCGGTTTTACTATCGTACTTTTTGCCCGAAATTTTTGAAAAAGGGAGGTTCTGGTGTCTGGCGGCCTACAATCATGTCTGTAAAATTTGGTGCTGATCGGTTGAACGGTTCGTCTTAAAAACAGGGAACACGTTACGGACAGACAGACAGACATACATCTCAAAATCGCCTTTATTTTTGCAAATATCTCTGAAACGATACGAGATATGAAAAAAACGTAAGAGAGCAAAGTTGTAGAGAATTTTCTCCTGTACCAATTAGGTTATTCGATTTTCGTATCAGATGAACGGTTCGTATGCAATTACAATTATATTACAAACTTTTTTTTTGTCGCGTGTTATTACGGTCACAGTGAGTCGTCGGGCGGCGCTATCTCGGCCGGCAAGAAAGTCTGAGTGTGGGGTGTAGGGCGAGCGGGCGTTTTCCCGAGAGGAGCCCGCGATTAGCGGCCGTTGTGATCGGGCACTTTCTCCAGCGCGGGCATTCCAGTTCCAGGAGAGCAGGGCAGGCTGGAGAGGAGAGTAGGAGGCGCCTGGAGAGAGCCGGCAGCGGCGTGAAGGGCGGCGGTATAAAGGCCGCCGCGGACGCCCCGACCACACAGCCGTCCAGGCACCGACAGCAGCCCACAGCGCCAGTCCACTCCTCTGACAGCCATGAAGCTCCTACTGGTGAGTACTCTGGTGGCCGCACGCACTGCTACAAGCCACACACACACACACACATCAGATATATCACAATTGACGTCTGTTCTGTCGAAATAGACGCCACTATATATATATGACGTCTGTTCGCCGGCCGCGGTGGCCGAGGGGACTGAGGCGCTTCAGTCACGGTCTGCACGGCCACTACGGTCGGGGGTTCGAATCCCCCCTCGGGCTTGGATATTTGTGCCGTCCTTAGTCTTAGTTAGTTCATAAGTAGTTTGTAAGTTTAGGGACTGATGACCCCGTAGTTAAGTCCCATAAGCTTAACAAACAAACAACAACATGTTCCGTCGAAATAGACGCCATATATATATATATATATATATATATATATATATATATATATATATATATATAAGGATCAGAATTGAGGTCTGTTATGTCTATTAATATATATTTATATATATCCCACTTTCTCTTGGTTATATATATAAGGATCACAATTGACGTCTGTTCTGTCGAAATAGACATATATATATAATCTCCCGCTTTTTATATATATATATATATAAAATTGACATCTCTCCTGTCGAAATATATATATATCACGATCAGAACTGACGTCTCTTCTGTCGAAATAGAGGCCACTATATACAGGGTGTTTCACTAAGTGTGTTTGCCTCTGTAACTTATAAAATAATAGGTGACGGGAAATTTTATTGCGGTAGATGAACACAAGAAATGTTACACTTTCTGCGGAGCTATGAACATAGTTTATTGTATCATTTTCCAAACAGTTACAGCACAAAGATATAATTTTTTAAATGGAAGAATAGTTTTTTTTTTCTATCGTGAATTGGATTCGTTTAAACCAGCTTCGTCCAAATCAATTAAAACTACATTCCTATCACTGTTAGTTTGGGAGCTACAACCCTTCAAAGTTTAGGGGGCGGAGACTACGACAGCGTAGCTGACTGGCTCGTGGTCATGAGACAGTGGGCCGTGCCCCAGGGGATAGCCACTCGGCCAGTCAGCTACGCTATCGCAGCCTCCGCCACCGGAACTTTGAAGGGTTGTAGCTCCCAAACTAACAGTGATAGGAATGTAGTTTTAATTGAAGTGGACGCACCTGGTTTAAACGAATGCAGTGCACGATAGAAAAGACTATTGTTCCATTTAAAAATTATATCTTTGTGCTGTAACTCTTTGGAAAATGATACAATAAACTATGTTCATAGCTCCGCAGAAAGTGTAACATTTCTTGTGTTGACCTACAGCATTAAAATTTCCCGCCACCTATTATTTTATAAGTTACAGAGGCAAACACACTTAGTGAAACACCCTGTATATATATATATATATATAAATTTTGTACACGTAAGCTTCAATCCATGAGGACGGTCGCCGTAAGTGTAAGAATCACATACGATATATAGTTCACGAGATATGACGTCACAAACAATGAGATGCGCGGAAAATATATATATATTCTATCGAAATAGACGCCACTATATATATATATCCCGCTTTCTATTGTTGACGTCTGTTCTGTCGAAATAGACGCCACTATATATCCCGCTTTCTATTGGATCTGAATTGACGTCTGTTCTGTCGAAATAAAAAAAAATTCAAATGTTTGTAAATTATCGGACCAAACTGCTTTTGTTTTTGACGTCATATGTTCGGAAGGATATGTCATATGTTATTCTTAACCCTGTAGCAATTATTACCTCATGATAAGGAATGCGTGTACTAAATTTGGTTGAAATCTGTCCATTGGTTTAAGGGAAAGTGAGTAACATTGTCGTGTAATGCAGCAATTTTTCCGCGCATCTCATTGTTTGTGACGTCATATCTCGTGAACTATATATCGTATGTGATTCTTACACTTACGGCGACCGTCCTCATGGATTGAAGCTTACGTGTACAAAATTTCATAAAGATTGGAACAAAACTGTAGAATTGCATGCAACACGTACAAACATACGGACACTCAAATGTTCAAATGTTTGTATAGCTTCTGTGACTTAACTACGGGGTCATCAATCCCTAAGACTTTAAACTACTTATAAACTAGCTAAGACTAACGACGGCACAAATATCCATGCCCGAAGAGGGATTAGAACCCCCGACCGCAGTGGCCGTGCAAACCGTGACTGGAGCGCCTCAGTCCCCTCGGCCACCGCGGCCGGCATACGGACACTCTGCTTTATATATTAGATAGCTACCCGATCGCCATAAAACCGTGCCCTAAAGCCTTCCTCGGGTACACATTAGTAACTGTATAAATTTTTAGCTCTTTATGTCTTGTGGTTCAGACGTGATAAACGCACACCGAACAGACATTCTCATTTATAGATATATATGTAAACTAATAGTGGAGTGGAAGACTTTTATTTCATTTCATTTCTTAAAAAAATGTTCAATTGTTTGTTAAGCTTAAGGGACTTGACTACGGGGTCATCAGTCCCTAAACTTACCAACTACTTATGAACTACCTACAACTAAGGACGGCACAAATATCCATGCCCGAGGGGGGATTCGAACCCCTGACCGTAGTGGCCGTGCAAACCGTGACTGAAGCGCCTCAGTCCCCTCGGCCACCGCGGCCGGCTCCTTCGTCTTCTTTTCAAGGCCGAGTGTACAAAACATCATCAAGATCGGACTAAAACTCTACATTCTGTCCAAGTCCCCGCGGAAAGTAACCTACTCCATGTAACATTCGAATACTTTATACAGTAACCTCCCTCTTGTTTAAACTTTAAGTGTGCAAAATCTTATCACAATCGGAGGAAATCTGTAGATTTTGTCTAAGAACCCTCCGCCATGCTTCATACAAACTTTTATGTGCACAGTGACCTTCCACTTGTTTTGAAGGTCTAGTGTGTAGAATTTCATAGAGATCGTAATAATAGTGCCGCGGTGGGGTGGCCGAGCGTTCTAACGCACTTTGCTGCCGAGCGTGCGGTTGCTCGCCGTCGGGGGTTCGAGTCGTCCCTCGGGCATGGGTGTTTGTGTTGTCCTTAGCGAAAGTTACTGTAAGTTAAAGTAGTATGTATGCCTAAGGAATGATGACCAAAGTAGTTAAGTCCGTTAGATTTACAAACATTTCAACATTTGTAATAATACTGTAGATATGGCCGAGGTCCGTAATCAAAGTGCCCTCCGCCGTGCAATATACAAGATTTTATACAGACAATGACCTTCTACTTTTTAATATTCATAGAATATATGACATCAACTGCGATTGGGCAAAGCTGAAAAGGTGTACCCAGCCGGGATTCGAACCCGGGTCTCCTGCTTTCTAGGCAGTTGCGCTGACCCCTACACCACTGGGGACACAGTGATCACCGCACCTGAAAGGACTACCCATGCACGCCTCCCATCAGATACAAATTCCCAGCTTCGCCCTGCCCATAGTACTCAAACTCGTAGTTATGAAACTAATTCCTGTAAGAGTAAGGGCTTCAAACTTGCCCATCCCTCGCCACTAACGATAGGATCATTGCCCGTCACCGGCATATAGTATATATACTTGTGGCGTCTGTTCCGAAAGAATAGACGTCACTTCTGATCCTTCTATTTAATATTCATAGAATATATGACATCAACTGCGATTGGGCAAAGCTGAAAATGTGTCATATATTCTATGAATATTAAATACTAACAGCTGCAGGATCAGAAGTGACGTCTACTCTTTCGGAACAGACGCCACAAGTATATATATGATAGACCTTCTACTTGTTTTGAAAGTCAAGTGTGCGAAATTTCATGAACATCGAAATATTACTGTAGCTTTTACCGAGGTTCGTAAGTAAAGTACCCACCACCAGGCTCCATATCTGCTGAAGAATGTGTTGTGCGGAGAGTGTAGCGAAGTAGCAGCTCCCGGTGGCGGTCGCGCTCTGCCAGAAGGAGGCCTCTGCCCGCGCTTTCACGGGCGGGGAGGCCTTGGCAGTGACCGCAGAGAGGCGCGCCATTCACCGCTGCCAGCTGACCGCGGCAGACACCGCCGGAATCCCCAGCAGCCACTTGTCCCGCTTAATAGCCGCCACTGGCCAGCACCGGCCAACTGTTAGCACCAGGGCCTGGCGTTTCACGCCCGAAAGCTACGGCGACTTTCCACGTACAAGATGTCCCAGAATAAACACTCCCATGTCTAGGCGCTACGACAGTACTGGCAGCTTCGGTGCACGCGAGAAACTGGAACCGAGTCTCAGTTACCTTTCACATGCTCGAAGACAGAAGCAGGTATTGCCTTAGATTATGTGCCACTCACCGGAGACTTCAATGCGTGTAAAGAACAGCAACCACTTCTCAATTACCTGTGAGATGCTCGATAACCGACGTAGGTACTGCTTGCGACCTCACAGGCTTCATTAATAACGGAGACTTCAATGCATGTAAAGAACAGCAACCACATCTGCATTACCTGTGAGATCCTCCAGAAGAGACGTAGGTACTGCATGTGATGTCACAGGCTTCATTAACAACAGAGACTTCAATGCGTGTAAAGAACAGCAACCACTTCTCAATTACCTGTGAGATGCTCGAGAGCCGACGTAGGTACTGCTTGCGACCTCACCGGCTTCATTAATAACGGAGACTTCAATGCATGTAAAGAACAGCAACCACATCTGCATTACCTGTGAGATCCTCCAGAAGAGACGTAGGTACTGCATGTGATGTCACAGGCTTCATTAACAACGGAGACTTCAATGCGTGTAAAGAACAGCAACCACTTCTCAATTATCTGTGAGATGCTCGAGAACCGACGTAGGTACTGCTTGCGACCTCACAGGCTTCATTAATAACGGAGACTTCAATGCATGTAAAGAACAGCAACCACATCTGCATTACCTGTGAGATCCTCCAGAAGAGACGTAGGTACTGCATGTGATGTCACAGGCTTCATTAACAACGGAGACTTCAATGCGTGTAAAGAACAGCAACCACTTCTCAATTATCTGTGAGATGCTCGAGAACCGACGTAGGTACTGCTTGCGACCTCACAGGCTTCATTAATAACGGAGACTTCAATGCATGTAAAGAACAGCAACCACATCTGCATTACCTGTGAGATCCTCCAGAAGAGACGTAGGTACTGCATGTGATGTCACAGGCTTCATTAACAACGGAGACTTCAATGCGTGTAAAGAACAGCAACCACTTCTCAATTATCTGTGAGATGCTCGAGAACCGACGTAGGTACTGCTTGCGACCTCACAGGCTTCATTAATAACGGAGACTTCAATGCATGTAAAGAACAGCAACCACATCTGCATTACCTGTGAGATCCTCCAGAAGAGACGTAGGTACTGCATGTGATGTCACAGGCTTCATTAACAACGGAGACTTCAATGCGTGTAAAGAACAGCAACCACTTCTCAATTATCTGTGAGATGCTCGAGAACCGACGTAGGTACTGCTTGCGACCTCACAGGCTTCATTAATAACGGAGACTTCAATGCATGTAAAGAACAGCAACCACATCTGCATTACCTGTGAGATCCTCCAGAAGAGACGTAGGTACTGCATGTGATGTCACAGGCTTCATTAACAACGGAGACTTCAATGCGTGTAAAGAACAGCAACCACTTCTCAATTATCTGTGAGATGCTCGAGAACCGACGTAGGTACTGCTTGCGACCTCACAGGCTTCATTAATAACGGAGACTTCAATGCATGTAAAGAACAGCAACCACATCTGCATTACCTGTGAGATCCTCCAGAAGAGACGTAGGTACTGCATGTGATGTCACAGGCTTCATTAACAACGGAGACTTCAATGCGTGTAAAGAACAGCAACCACTTCTCAATTACCTGTGAGATGCTCGAGAGCCGACGTAGGTACTGCTTGCGACCTCACCGGCTTCATTAATAACGGAGACTTCAATGCATGTAAAGAACAGCAACCACATCTGCATTACCTGTGAGATCCTCCAGAAGAGACGTAGGTACTGCATGTGATGTCACAGGCTTCATTAACAACGGAGACTTCAATGCGTGTAAAGAACAGCAACCACTTCTCAATTACCTGTGAGATGCTCGAGAGCCGACGTAGGTACTGCTTGCGACCTCACCGGCTTCATTAATAACGGAGACTTCAATGCATGTAAAGAACAGCAACCACATCTGCATTACCTGTGAGATCCTCCAGAAGAGACGTAGGTACTGCATGTGATGTCACAGGCTTCATTAACAACGGAGACTTCAATGCGTGTAAAGAACAGCAACCACTTCTCAATTATCTGTGAGATGCTCGAGAACCGACGTAGGTACTGCTTGCGACCTCACAGGCTTCATTAATAACGGAGACTTCAATGCATGTAAAGAACAGCAACCACATCTGCATTACCTGTGAGATCCTCCAGAAGAGACGTAGGTACTGCATGTGATGTCACAGGCTTCATTAACAACGGAGACTTCAATGCGTGTAAAGAACAGCAACCACTTCTCAATTATCTGTGAGATGCTCGAGAACCGACGTAGGTACTGCTTGCGACCTCACAGGCTTCATTAATAACGGAGACTTCAATGCATGTAAAGAACAGCAACCACATCTGCATTACCTGTGAGATCCTCCAGAAGAGACGTAGGTACTGCATGTGATGTCACAGGCTTCATTAACAACGGAGACTTCAATGCGTGTAAAGAACAGCAACCACATCCCCATTACTGTTTGCTGATGATGCTGTGGTGTTTGGGAGGGTGTCGTCTGAAACTGACTGTAATAGCATACAGGATGACTTGGACAAAATTTCTAGTTGGAGCGAAGAATGGCAGCTAGCTCTCAATATAGAAAAATGTAAGGTGATGTGCATGAGTAGAAAAATCAATCCCATAAGCCTCTTGATGCAGTCACGTCGTTCAAATATCTAGACGGAACATTGCAGAGCGATATGAAATGGAACGAGCACGTAAGGACAGTTGTGAGTAAGGCGGACAGCCGACTTCGGTTTATTGGGAGAATTTTGGGAAGATGTGCTTCACCTGTAAAGGAGATCGCGTATAAAACGCTTGTAAGACCACGTCTTGAGTATTGCTCAAGTGTTTGGGACCCGCAGCAGATCAGTTTAAAGGAAGACATAGAGGCGGTTCAGAGGCGAGCAGCTAGATTTGTTACCGGTAGGTTCGACCAATGCGAGAGTGTCACGGACATGCTCCGGCAACTCAATTGGGGATCGCTGGAAGAAAGACGACGTTCTTTTCGTGAATTTCTGTTAAGTAAATTTAGAGGGCCGGAATTTGATGCTGAGTGTAGTACGATCTTGCTGCCGCCTACTTACATTTCGCATGGTGATCACAAAGACAAGATAAGAGAAATTAGGGCTCGTACGGAGGCATATAGGCATTCTTTTTTTCCTCGTTCAATTTGGGAGTGGAATAGGAAAGGAAATGCCTAGTAGTGGTACAGTGTACCCTCCGCCACGCACCTTATGGTGAATTGCGGAGTATGTATGTAGGTGTAGATGTAGATGTACGTGTGAGATGCTCGAGAACAGATGTAGGTACTGCTCGTGGTGCCACAGGCTCCATTAACGCAGGAGACTTCAATGCGTGTAAAGAACAGCAACTACTTCCTCTGGAATAGCCGAGGACAAACAATGACCACGACAGCTATCTGCGAGAATTAATTCATTCTTTGCTAATGACCTCGTAATAACGTGCCACAGACATACTGTTGACTTCAACACGTGAAAACAGCAACCACTTCTCAGTTAACTGTGAAATGCTGGAAGACAAGTGTAAGTACTGCTTCAGCATCCACATCTCCATATTTACTCCTCAAATCACCTTTAAGTGCATGGAAAATGATTCATTGGACGCCGCGGCGGAGCGGCTGAGCGCATTGTGTCATTATTCTACGATGCGCGAGGCCATTCCCGTCGGGGGTTCGAATCCCCCCCTCAGGCATGGATGTTTGTGCCGTCTTTAGTATAACCTAGTTCATAAGTAGTTGTAAGTTTAGGGACTGATACCCCGAAGTTAAGTCCCATAAGCTTTACAAACATTTGAACATTTTGATTCATTGAATCGCTTTCACAATATTTCTCTACCGTTCCATCCTCTAATAGGTCACGGGAAAAAGGAACGGCTAAATCTTTCTGTTTTAAATCTGATTTCTCTGCTTATGATGCGCGTGTCACCCTAGGTAGGTGGGTGCTAAAACATATGTTCGCATTCAGAGAATAATTTTATGGAAAAGAAATTTGGTTCGCCTTTCCATTATATCGATTTAACGAGTAAATTCAGTTTAATGGATTTCTTTTAGTGTCCAATACGAATGACTTCATACTTCCTATTATTTGTGGTCAATTACCAACTTTGGCACCAAGCAGTTATTAAAATCGTTTTGCAGTTGTTTTTGATCTTCTCGTGAACGACAGCATAACCCGCAAACATTCTAAGAGAGCTCCTCAGATTGTCATCTAAATGTTTATAAAGATTCGGAACAGTAGGGGCCCTATAACACTTTCCTGGGGAACGCCAGATGTCACTCCTGTATTACTCGATCAGTTGCCTTTCTGGCAGTAAATTTCGAATCCAATCGCACAACTCTGGCGATATTCCATCAGCACGCAATTTGATTAGAAGACGCTTGTCAGGTACAGTGTCAGAAACGTTTCGGATATATATGAATAGAGAATCGATTTCAGATCTCGTGTCGTTAACACACATCACGTGTGTAAAGAGCTAGCTGTGGTCCACAAGAACGATACTTTCTGAGTTCGTGTCGATCATGAATACATCGTTTGATAATGGTATGCAACCACATATCAGTTCCTCAGGAATAGTTGAGAACAAACAATGACCATTATAGTTAACTACGTTAGTGGCCAGTCTCATTCTTTAATATTCGTATATGTTGACGATTTACAGTGGTCGATATAATGTTATGGAAATTTATTCCCAATGTCGAATTTTTTATATCTCCACTGGTACGAGATGTAGAAGTTCTAGCAAATGGTGGCAGAGGAAAATTTGTGCCGAACCGGGCCACGAACCCAGATTTCTCGAAGTTTTTGAGCGATCCGTTAACCTTTATGCCATCCCAACACGTTTCCAGGACCGACCCAATCGTTGACTATCTTGAACATAGTCAGTGTGGCATACGGACCGCTCGAGAAATTTGAGAAATGTGTCGCGATCCGGCACTAATTTTCATGTCCGACCATTCAGTAGAACATCTACACGCGTTTTAAAAAAATTCGCTTTGTCGAATAAATTTGTGTAAAACCTTTATTATTGCATTCCGGGCTAATGACCGCACAATAGCGTGCACCAACCCGCCTCAACCCGTAAGGTGAGAGCGGAGAGTGTGGCAGCTTGCGGTCGGAGATGATGGGGGACCGAGAAATCTGAGCTTCCCTTCACTGTCCTGGAATACGAGCGGCATAATCCGGCGGAGATGCGGTCTGGACTTTCCCCGTCAACCGGCTGCAGCCTATTGCAGCGAAACCAGACCGGAACGCGAGGGAAGGGGAGCGAGGGGTCCGGCGTATCCCGCGGGCCGGATGCGACTTTCGCCCAGCCCGGAGGAACCGGCCGGGGACGTCGCCCGCCACGTGGACCGCACGTGAGCTTTCTCCGGCCTGCGCCGCTCTACAGGCACCCGCGCCACGCCCACGTCACACCGCGTCTCGCTGACACTTTCTCACTTTCCTTTTCCAGTTGCGTGTGGTGACTGATTGTTACCAAGTTTCCACGCGATATCGAATGTCCGGAAACTTAACCATTATTTGCGCTCGGCTGTTCTGGAGGAACTGAGTTGCAGTTGCTGTCCTTTCCGTGCATCGAAGTCTCCACTGTTAATTAAGTGGCGGTTGCTGTCCTTTCCATGCATCGAAGTCTCCACTGTTAATTAAGTTGCGGTTGCTGTCCTTTCCATGCATCGAAGTCTCCACTGTTAATTAAGTTGCGGTTGCTGTCCTTCCTATGCATCGAATTCTCCACTGTTAATTAAGTTGCGGTTGCTGTCCTTCCCATGCATCGAAGTCTCCACTCTTAATTAAGTTGCGCTTGCGGTCCTTTTTATGCATTGAAGCCTCCACTGTTAATTAAGTCTGTGACAGCATCCTAAGTAATACCTGCGCCTGTCCTCGAGGTAACTGAGATGTGGCTGGTGTTCGTTCCACCCATTAAGAAATCTGTGCCAAGCTATTCCCTTCGCGTTCTTTCCGCGAAAGACACGTAAGAGGAAGTAATACCGGAACTTCGATGCGTGCAAACAACAGAAATCACGTCTACAGTTCCTCGGGACAGCTGAGGGCAGACAATGGCCATGGTACATAACTACGGGAGTGGCCAGTCACGGCGTTAATCACTAAGTTTACATGCAACACATCTTCCGGAAGACGAATACCGAATTTTGTAAAGTGCTTTTCGCTGTCGCGTTTACATGCTATAGCCTGAATCGGATTTCCTAGCACACTTACTATGGCGGCTGCAAAACAGCTGAGTCTGTTCCTGATTTAGCCGGAACAATCGCAATTTTTCTTTACTTAAATACACAGTTTCATGCTCACTCTAATATTTACAGTTTTATTTCACATTAGAAAACATCATTCTGTTCATGAATACCGAAAAGTCTTAACAATAAAACACAATCTGGCAAGCCAAGAACGCTTCAAAAACGGTTGCGTTTACATAGGCACGAAAATCGATTGTGGAACTGGAAAACCGCTTTAGAGAAGTGGATTTCCAGAATAGATTTCGGAGTGTTTACATGACCAACTAAAAGCGGAATTGGTATATCGATTTACAAAATCCGGTTCTGGGAGCCCATGTAAACGGCGTGAGTACGTCTGCGGCAAGTTGTTGCCTTCGTGATCTTTTTCGCGTAAGTAATACAGGGTGATTAAAGATACGTTTACAAACTGACATGTAACATCAAAATGTTCAAATGTTTGTATAGCTTATGGGACTTAACTACGCGGTCATCAGTCCCTAAACTTACAAACTACTTATGAACTAGCTAACACTAAGGACGGCACAAATATCCATGCCCGAGGGGGGATTCGAACCCCGGACCGTAGTGGCCGTGCAGACCCTGACTGCAGCGCCTCAGTCCCCTCGGCCACCGCGGCCGGCCATGTAACATCGGGCTTGCAACAAGGATTAGTGACCACATAGGGAACGTCGACTCTTTCAAATTGTGAAGGTAGCAGGAGTAAAATATAGGGAGCGAAGAGTAATATTCATTTTTCAGTCTGTGTTTTAACCCAGCCCTCACCTCTCAACGATGTGATGAGTCTACGTTAAACTGAAGGTCCCTTTGCACGGTTGGATAACTGGGGTACGTTAGGGACACGCAAGTCACCGAAATGGCGTCCAATTGAACGACTTGCTCCAGCCGTCTCAGCAACACAAAATTATTATTATATCTGTTCCAAAAGTGTACGATCCACCCTCGTTGGTCTTTCCTCAGGAATACCGAAGACATCCACTAACAACGATCACATATGGATTCATTTTGTAACGGCTCGTGCACACAAGACATCCCATTCACCACTTAAACACAATTTGCGGTCTGGTTCACACACATACACACACACACACACATGCCTGAGGGAGGACTGGAACCTGCATCATCTTTGCAGCTTGGCGCCTCAGAGTGCACGACTACTACCCTTCCCCCCCCCCCACCTTCCCAGTTGCTCCCAGTGCCTTTCTTATGTTCTGTAACATAAATAAACCGATTAGTTCAAAAGTCAGTGGCAACTGTGGGTACCCACCCTTGTTCGTAAAACTAGGCCCGCCCACTGTCGCTCAGAGACTAACAAGGAGACCACATGGGTGTCGGATTTTAGCATTTCTTTACATTTACGGTACGTGAAGTTCAGAACTCAAATAACTATCAGGTTGAGGCAGGAGAGGGCTTTTTTCACAGACTGTTTGGAGGTGTGGCTTCCAGGAAAGGGACCAGGCGAGTGTTAGGCATAGGTATTTTTGGGTTTTGGTTTGTGGGGTGGGACGGTCGTGGAGCATAAGGTATAGGTTGCAGTGGCAGAAGGAAGGGGTGGTGTGTCTTATGACAGTTGCCTGGAATTTGGTGGGTTAACGGTGAGGAGCCACTGGTTAGACCAGGTGGAGAATTCAGAGAGATGGGACTGAAGGATGTGTTGGGATCGGCCGAGGCCAAGGAAAGCAGTGTCGTCAGCGTATTGTAGGAGGTGGACTGGAGGCTGGCCCTGGTGGAGTAGCCGAGCGGTCTAAAGCGTCTCGCTGCGGAGCACGCGGTTGCTCGCCGTGGAGGTTCGAGTCCTCCCTGGGGCATGGGTGTGTGGGTTGTGCTTAGGTTAGTTTACCTAGGTTTAAGTAGTTTGTAAGCTACGGACTGACGACCACACAGCTTGGTCCAATAGATTTACAGACATTTGAACATTTTGACAGGGGGCTGGGGTTGTGGCACTTCAGCCTACTATGTGAGGTAGAGGAGGGGAGAGAGGACGGAGTCCTGAGGCAGCCCGGCAGAGGGGTAGAACGAGTGGGAGTCGGAATTATTGACGGTGACATAGGATGGGCACCGGGCGAGAAAGGATGCGACGAATCGGACATAATTAACGGGAAGGTCATAGAGCTTTAGCTCGAACAGGAGACCGCAATGCCGTACGCGGTCGTAGGTATTCTCGGTGTCGAGGAAGACGAGGATAGCAGCACGACGGGAGTTCGTCTGGACGGAAAGGAGGTGGATTTTGTTTTTCTCTTTTGGCCACATTATGTGAATCTCCATTGAGGCGGATTGTATAGGGTACAAGAATTAAATGGTACAAGTGATCAACTTATTACTAGTACTGCATTGTGGCGGCGCAGCTACCTTGCCCCTAGCGGCCTGAATCGTAGGCTGAGAGAGTCGTTCCTTCTGCAGGTGACGTTGGCGCTGGCCGTGTGTGCGGCCGAGGAGGCGGCGCCCAAGGAGAAGCGCACCGCGGGCTCGTCGCTGGGCTATGGCGGCGGCGGCGGCGGGCAGCCGCTGTTCGTGTCCAGCGCCTCGCAGGGCGCCATCGGGGGCGGATACGGCGCTAGCCTGGGCGGCGGATACGGCGCTAGCCTGGGCGGCGGCTACGGCGGCGGCGCGTCGCCCGTGCTGCTGCAGGCGGCGGCCCCGATACCCGTGCACGGCGTCGCCGGCTTCGGGGGAGGTCAGTACCGGCGGACGCCCGCCTCTGGGAAAGCCGTCTCTACCAGCCCGAGCCTCCTCGCCCATTGCAATAACAATCTCACAGCGGTCACAAACTACTCGTACACAAATACAGAGCACACTCGCGGTTTGCTCAGCCAACACGTGACGCCGCGGCAGCACGGTGTGTGGAAGCCCGGCCGCGCACAGCAGTGTGTTTGTTTCCCAACCGATCGTCGAAGTCTCCGCACTCTCTGTGTTCACGAGATGCGGGCGTGCTCATATATCGGATGCTTGTTGTTGTTGTTGGATTTTTGAAGGGACTAAACAGCGACGGTTATCAGTCCCTTGTTCCGGTTTGAGAGATAAAACGCGTTAAGCCGGCTGCAGTGGCCGAGGGGACTGAGGCGCTTCAGTCACGGTCTGCACGGCCACTACGGTCGGGGGTTGGAATCCCCCCTCGGGCATGGATATTTGTGCCGTCCTTAGGATTAGGTAGTTCATAAGTAGTTTGTAGGTTTAGGGACTGATGACCACATAGTTAAGTCCCATAACCTCTACAAACATTTGAACATTTGAAATGCGTTAACAAGTCAGAGTAAAAATCACTGGTAAATATAAGAAAAGGATACAAGTAAAGAAGAAGAAGAAAACACACCACCATTAAATCACACGATAAAAACCAGATGCACGAATAAAATCTAAAACACGGTAAACCATAGTGGCATTGTCTCCTAGCATAAAAGAAAGCGCATCTGGCAGATTAAAAGATTGTCGTAAGGCAACTAAAAGTGGACAGTCCACCAGAATGTGGACCACTGTCAAGGGGACGCCACAGTCACACTGTGGTGCGTCCTCCCGCCAAAGAAGGTGGCCATGTGTCAGCCAGGTGTGGCCGATTCGCAGGCGGCAGAGAAAAACCGATCCCCTACGACACGACTGCAGTGAGGACTGTAGGTAGCTTTACTGCACGAAGCTTCTTGGGTTGAGCAGAGTTAGCCCACTCGGAATCCCACAGGCCAAGGATCCTCTGATGGGACTCCAGTCGGAGATCGCCCTCCGGAAGACCAATAGCCAATGGACTGGAGGAAGTAGCCTACTTAGCCAGCTGATCCACACGTTCGTTTCCAGGAATGCCGATGTGGCCCGGGGTCCAAAAAAAGACCACAGAGCGACCAGACTGAACAAGCCTGGAAACAGACTCCTGTATGGATTGCACCAAAGGATGTTTTGGGAAAAGTTTGGCGAGGACTCGTAGGCCACTCAGAGAGTCAGAACAGATGGCCAGAGTTTCCCCAGGGCACCCTCTGAGATGTTCAAGTGCCCGATAGATGGCAACAGTTCCGCAGTGAACACGCTACTTCCACAGGGCAGTGAATGCTGTTCGATATGCTCACCATGGACGTATGCATAGCCAGTACGGCCGTCGACCACGGAACCATCCGTTTACACGACTTCCGCGCCACAGAATGACTCTAAAACCGCCTGAAACCGGCGACGGAGACTCAGTGGTGCTACAGAGGTTTACGTCATGTGTTGCACATTCTATGCCATGCACTACCTTTACATTCACATCTTCCGGAAGACGAAAGCCGAATTTCGTAAACCCTGTTTCGCTGTCGTGTTTACACGTCACAGCCTGAATCGGCTTTCCCAACCTACTCAAATGTACCGGCTGAAAAACGGCTCTTTCATTTCCTGATTACGTCTGCACAATTTCAATTTTTTCTTTAGTTACCTACTAAGACTCGTGTTCTCACCAATATTTAAACTTCTCCTTCATAAGAGAAAAACTCTCGCTTGCCATACTAACAAAAAATATTCTTAACTAGAAGACGTTATACAAGCCAAGCACATTTCGATAACTGTTTCATTTACACTACTAGCCATTAAAATTGATACTCCAAGAACAAATGCAGATGATAAACGCATATGCATTGGATAAATATATTGTACTATAACCGACATATGATTACATTTTCACGCAATTTGGGTACACAGATCCTGAGAAATTAGAACGCAGAACGACCACCTCTGGCCGTAATAACGGCCTTGATACGCCTGGGCATTGAGTCAAACAGAGCTTGGATGGCGTGTACAGGTACAGATGCCCATGCAGCTTCAACACGATACCACAGTTCAGCAAGAGTAGTGACTGGCGTATTGTGACGAGCCAGTTGCTCGGCCACCATTGACCAGACGTTTTCAGTTGGTGACAGATCTGGAGAATGTGCTGGCCAGGGCAGCAGTCGAACATTTTCCATATCCAGAAAGGCCCGTACAGGACCTGCAACATGCGCTCCTGGCGAGAATACAGGGAGAGCTGTTGATCACCGACTACGACGGTAGAAGTAAGAGCACATGGCAAGCTTTAGGTCTGTCACGATATGTGCTCGCAGGTCTATTAAGTTCGTGACCCTGGGGCGGTAACTGTAAGCAGGAGGTGTCGGCTTTAAATCCCGGCCCCAGTACAAATTTTCATGTGTCCAAGTTGTACTACAACACTAGCAGTAGCCGAGACTGAAGAACCCAATTTATCTGCATTAAGCACACACAATGACGTCTGTTCTTTTGGACAGATGCCACATTTGTTAATTCTGGAATAGTTGTATTGAAAAATATGACACTGATAATGTTCTCTATTCTTTCTGAATAACCTTTCCATTGCATCGTCGATGGGACAATAGTACCTGTCTGTTTTGTTTCGTTGGGAGGCAATATTAAAAGAGCCGATCCCACCTGTCTGCATTGATCCGTGACGTCATTCGCAGAGACATAGAAAAGAGAAACAAACTCGGAAAACAACATTGCAAAACACAAAGTAATATCCATGAAATAAAACTTTTCATTATGCACAAAGAGAGCCTCGCAATAGTCTCGAGCCAAGTAATTGCCATTATAAACGGCCAACATATCGAGTGATTGGTATTTTTTAACTGAAACATGGGCCTTGGGGAGATGTATGGATGAATGTAAATTGATCAAGCTTCATTGTAAAAAGTAATTACACATTTATAACAGAAGGCCCAATACGCCTTCATCTTCTGGCTGTGAGCCTGCTTCCTCTCATCCGTCCATTTAGGTCTGGTGGTGCCTGTACACAAGCAAGAAGTGTACAGGCACCACCAGACCTAAATGGACGGATGAGAGGAAGCAGGCTCACAGCCGGAAGATGGAGGCGTACTGTGCCAAGAAAAAGTAGAAGACCCTAGCTGAGAGTTAAGACGAGCCTCGTGGTCCCTAGTAGGCCGAAACGAACTAAAAAAAGAAGGAAAATCACCAAATTTTCGAGTCATACAAGATGCCAAAAGCGACGGTCAAAGACAATGCTTGGTATCCCATGCTTCAGTTGACCACTTTGGAAACAGAGCAAGGCCCTGTGACCTTAATTTACATCTCGGTTATATGACTCTGCGTTCTTTTCATTTTCTTGTGTAAAGAATGTGTGGAGCACCTAGGACATCTTGAGCATCTTTGGATGTCGGGTTGCAGGTAGCGGCCTGGACCTGCAGAGCCTGGGAGGCGGCTTCGGAGGCGGCCTGCAGAGCCTCGGGGGCGGCTACGGCCTGGGCCTGCACGGCTTCGGGGGCGGCCTAGGAAGCCTGCAGCTACAGGGCCTGGGAGGCGGGCTCGGCCTGGGCTCCCTCGGGGGCGGCTACGGCGGCTACGGGGGCGGCTACGGAGGCGGCAGCGGGGGCGGCCTGTCCCTGGCGTCGCTCAGCTCCGGCGGACAGCTCGGCACCGTAGCGCTGCCCGGGGGCAGCGGGGGCGGCGCCGTCGGCTACGGCAGCGGAGCCAAGGTAAGGGGGCGGGGCACTCGCTCCGAGGTGGATGCCTCTCTTTGTAGCCGAAGGTGTGGCCGGGTTTCTGACGTCGACAGGTAGAGACAGCCTTCCACTCAGCTGAGCCGGCTCGGTAGGGTGTCAGAGGAGCAGTGGGGCCCGGCAGTTGTGCCACAAAATGAGTGTCACACTGGGCATAGGGGTCCACTGTGGCAGGGCTGATCTAGGAGCGACTTAGGGACACCGGCTGCTGTTGTAACTGGACACAATGCACTCTTCAACACCACTGCACTAATGGCAAGCGAATTTCAGTAAATTAAGTAAACTACTTTTCGTGTTGAACTGTCACTTATTTCATGTACACAGCATTTAGTGTTTTAACAAGATCCTGAACAAAGAATTTCTATGCTGGCTTATTATTTATCTGAACGTTTAGAAATTATAATTACTGTTCAGTCTCACTTCTCGTACGACATTCATTCTGGGAAATGAAAATGTTAGTTTTTCGGTACTGTAAAATCTGAGTCTTACTGTAATTTAGCATGCATTTGTTATCTACAAGGTGTGAAACTATTTGCTTAACTGCGTTATTCCAAAGAACATCATTTGCTAGCAATGCTCTAGCACGACCTACAGTAGAAGTGACCCTGCCACTTGGCACCTGACGACGTACCTCGTTCTCTCTGCAGCAGGTGGGCCCGGTCACGTTCGGCATCCACGGCGGCGGCTCGTCCGGCTCGGACGCCTCGTCGTCGGGCAGCAGCTACGCGCTGGGCGGCGCGGGCCTGTCGGCGGCGGCCCTGGGCAGCTACTCGCCGGCCGCGAGCGCCTCCTCCGGCGCCTACTCCTCTTCGCCCAGCTACTCCTCCGGCTCGGCGCCCAGCCTGTCCAGCTACAGCAGCGGGCTGGCGGCCTACGGCGGCGGCGGCCCCTCCACCGTCAGCGCCTCCTCCTCCTCCTCCGCTGCGCAGGCCTACTCCCCCTCCTCCGGCAGCTACTCCTCGGGCGGCTACTCCTCCCCCTCCTCCAGCAGCTACTCCTCCGGTGGCTACTCCTCCCCCTCTTCCAGCAGCTACTCCTCGGGCAGCTACTCCTCGCCTTCCTCGGGCGGCTACTCCTCGGGCGGCTACTCGGGCAGCTACAGCTCCCCCTCGGCCGCCTACAGCTCCCCGCCCGCCGGCTACAGCCGTGGCGGCTCCTCCTCCTCGTCGTCTTCCTCCTCGTCCGACTACCTGGGCAGCTACAGCTCGCCCGTCAAGACCTACTCGGCTCGCCCCGCGAGGTATTCCGACGGCGGCTACAACACCATCCGGTACAGCAGCCCCGACCCCGGCTTCAAGTACTCCGCGCAGTAAGGCGAACCGCCGACTCTCGCTCCCTCCCTCAGTTTCCATCTTCACTCGTACCCTCCTGGTGGCTCTGGCCGGCGCGCTTTCGTCCTATCGTTACGCCAATCCTCTTCGCTCGGCAGTGTGTCACTCGCCTTCTAGTTCCACTGTCTCGAATCTTACCATTGTGCGAGTACTCCCCAAAGCTGACATCCCCCTTTGGGTGGAAAAATATTTTCCATCCTTCATCAGTTTATTTCATCTCTATTTAAATAACAGGGTCTGTTTGCTACCGTAACAAAAATGTCATCGAGTGATTCAAACCTCGACTGGGATTGTGCGTGCACCGAGAGTCGTACAGTCCCTACTGTGCAGGTCATTTCACCTGCGCCTCATCACCGTCGTACCAAATGCTCATCTCGTGCCTCGCCGCACCTCGGCCGAGGCACACCTGACGCGCACGCGAGTGCCCGCTGCCCTCGCTTCGCTACGCTTGTAAAGCTGTCACATATTGTAAATAGCTCACTGCCACTTGTTGTTACATTGTTTGTTATTTAGTATTTTTGTGATATCTGTTGTTGTTTTTCTAATAAAAGTTAACATATATGGATGGTCTTTCATTTCATTAATGCCTGTCTCTATCAGTGCCATTCCCATTATTAAACTATGAACTACAATAGAAAATGACATCTGAAAGTTACAAAATCATTTGCGGCACACAGCTGATTTTTTTGCTGAGCTACTAACGCCACAAAACTTGAATCACTGATTGTCACAGAAACATCAGTGTGGTTTACGCTACCAGATGGAACATCTCACATGGCGGTCTGCCCCCTTTGCTCTGTCAGTCTCCTCTTCCCCTTCCTCATCCTCAACACACCCCTGCCACCTGTACGTCAATTTTCTCCTACTGTCAGACTCCTCCCCACCCCCCTCCCTACCTATAAAGTATCTGCCAACATTCGTGGTGACTGGTCAAGTAACGTCAAATTTTATTGCAAGATGCCTGCTGCCGTACACGGTATGGTGGGTTGTGGACTTCCGGGTTACAACAACCTCCATGAATTATATACGATGACTTTCATGGTGATCGAACAAATGGTTTCGACGGTATGTCCTCTGCCGAGCACCACATATGAGACAGATATCGAGATGATTTATTAAACACTAGCTGTAAACCCGGCGTTGCCCGGGTGTTTGTTTATCCTCCACTCTGGTAGTCCACATCCCCTTCCCCCCTCTCTCTGCATCCACCTCTTTCTCTCCCATCTCTCTGTTCGTCTCCACCTTTCCCTCTGTCGGCAACGTTTCCTGCAAGGTACCCTCTGTCATGTACCACACAAACATTTATGTATCCTGTAATTTTCCTCTTCGTCTAAAGGTCATGGGTGCAAAACTTCATAAAGATTGCAGCAAAATTATTCATTTTGTAAAAGTCTATAAGTTAAGTACCTTCCACCACACACCGAATGGAATTTTGTACAGACAGTGACATTCCTCTTGTTTTTAAGGTAGAGTGTGCAAAAACTTCTATGCAATAGTAACGCACGGTCACATTGAAAAACACACTTTGTTTTTCTCAAATATTCCAGTTTTATTTCATACAACCCTTGTTCAGAAAATAGCGAAAACAACAAAAAAAGGATCTGTGAAATCGGTCGAACCGTTCTCAAGTTATGGCGCGACCAAGGTATTTAGGGATCCATCTTTATGTTGCAAAGTTGCCTCCCCTTAGGGATCCATTTTTATGTTGCAAAGTTGCCTCCCCCATGAACCGAATGAAACATAAGGTAGACGGTAAGTTTCTCTTGTTTTGAAGGCCATGCACCTATCACAAAATACTTTCTTAGTTGACGTTTTTTGCCTTCGAACTATATTCCTGCCAAATTTCAACTCCATAGGTGAAGTAGTTTTCGAGATTTCGTGGATAGTCACTGAGGTAGTGAATGTTCTTTCGCTTCTATATAGACAGACATTAAGAAAACAGATTGCAAGAGAATTAAATAGTAACATGCAAATCTGTAATGGTAACTTTATGTTAAAAAGTAGTGCCTGAAAATACGTTAACAAAATAGAGGTTAGAGCGCCTATGACAGGTCACCTGAAGTCGATACACAGTTTTAAAATCTTTGAAATAAGGAAATAAAGTAATATAGAATGCTATGACTGTAACGTACACTGTTGTTCTACATTGTTTAGCTTTGGTATCTACAGAGTCGCAGAGAAAGCATCCTACTTTTTTAAGGGAAAAGCCATAATTACTATGATCTGCGCTACAACAGAAACAAGAAGCACAACTTGAGGCAATTGTAATGTAATGTGCATACTAGCTCTCAAGCGAAACTGAAGTAGATAGTTCCTGTGAATTAGTATGAGCAGACGTTGTACTAGACAACCGGAATAAATTAACAACTGGCTCCGTTTAACGACCCACGCACTGCGGAACAGCTGAAAAAAAACTTGACTCTCATCACGAATAGGTACACTACCCATACTTATTATAGTTGGCAATCACTTAAATCTGCCATTCATATTTTGACGAAAATACATGTTCAGACGCAGTGGTAGATACGTCTTCGGAATTTTTTCTAAATGTTTAGAAAAATCATTTTGAACATTTAGTTGACTAGTCGATCCAAACTGTAAATGGTTTGAAAACACACTTAGTCACAAATATTCTTGTACGTCATGACGGATACAGTTGACACCTTCCTAGGAGAGAGTTTACTCAGATTTAAGCGTCAATTATTGGAAAATGGGAGTAGGGGAGACCGGGGCTCGTTTTCCACCTTTTTACATTTTTATTTTTGTACCTTTTATTATTATCAGTTTTGAGGTAAACAGCGGATCATTGTATTTCCTACACCTTCATCTACAGTCTTATACAAATATTTTAGAAAATAGTACATATCCTTCTTGGCAGCAGATGGTTTTGTTTGACCATGTTGCGTTGGAAAATTTACCCCGTATGCGGGGAAAGTTTTCCAGCTTACTTAAAATGTACAGGCGCAAATTTTCCAACTATACTTTGAATGGTAAAACAGAGATAATTATCTTGATTTCACTGAATATGTATTTTTATTATGAATTTACAATACATTACAAAAGAAGGATAGCAAAAGTTACCACATTAAACAAAAAAATTGCTACTTAAAGGTTTTACAAAATATGTCACATATTTTACAAATACAGAATTTTTTTTAATGATACTCATACTCATTGTCTGAATCACAATGTAAGCAAACAAAAACAATGCAACATTCTCTTTCGTACAGTCTTCATGCCCCTATTTCTTGCATTTCGTGCACTGTACCCACTGAACCAGCATTTACTCTTGCTCATGAGTATAAACTGTGGTGTCGCACAAGTACAAAGTGCGCGCCACCTACTTTCGCCGCGCGCCGCCAGGCACGCACGGCGCGGCAATCTTACGACGACAGCCACGAGCGCCCTCTGCGACAACTCCGCTCGTGGCCACGACTGAAGGACATCGGCACTTCGGACTGAGATAGCAACGAGTTAGGACCTTCGTAATCCGATAGGCACGAGTGAAGACTTTGCTATTGTACAGGCACTAGGCAGGCCTCTAACAACTATGTATCAACATTCTGCAGTACTATATAAAAGTTAAGTATTGTTACATTCTGTGCAATACATATCTCTTTCTAATTTACTCTAGTGTTTATAGTTCTGGCTGCTCCCCTCCGTACCTGCACCAGCGTGCTGTTTTTGTTACTGTGTCGGTCTCGTTCCACTCGGCCACCGACACCTACGACGAGGCTGGGACACACAAGCGGCGACGAAGTTGGGACACAAAAGTGGCGACGAGGATGGGATACAAAATAAACCTTACAAACAAACCCAAAGTGTATTAGAAATTTAATATTTAAAAGGGAAATTGTAATATGTATATAGCCTATATATTTGAGCGTTCTTATTACGTTAGTGTGGGTGCGAAGTGTAGCCTACTTACACGCCATGGTTTTGCATATCCTATTGTCAGCGTGTTTGGTGGACGCCTTGCCATTGGTGCTCTTCTGGTAGTCGCAGGTCTATTTGTGGCGCTGTTTCTTCTGCTTGTGGCAAGTCTGGGACAGGCGATTCCGATTCGACAAGAGGTTCGTGCGTTCCTGATAGTTCTTCCAGTGGAGGCGGCGGGATCACAGCTGTTGATTGCACTGGTAGATTGTCTAAGGAACAGAATTTCAACCAGTAATTGTTCAGAGTCCCACGTGGAATAATGAAGTCCATGGATGCTTTTCTGACACTGCACCAGCCTCTAATTGCTAATAGAGCAGCATTTATTATTTCGGGAGTGTACGAGCCTCTATCGGTTTTCTTTCTATAATTGCGGACTATATTAAGTCTGTAAAAAAACATTTTACAAGCAACCATTTGAAAGACGGCTATTTGGCAGAATTTATTACACAATAAATACATATTTAAAGGAAAAAATAGCAGATGTTCCAGGCTGGGGCACGTTTTCCAACGAGACACGTGCAGGAATATGTGCCCCGTATGCTCTGGGAAAACGTGCCCCGTCGCCATATTCCGAACTATAGCACTACGTCCATGAGTAACTGTGTAAGCTATTTACGAAACAAATGCGCAGTTACGTGAAGAAAGAAACCTACTTTTAGTGCGTGCAACGTCAAAATAACAAGTTTAACGCTAGTATGTTTATTTTAAGTTTCAATAAAAACGTGAAAGTTTACTCACCTTTGCAAAAATGACAAAAACAGTCCTTCCGACAATGTGACTGCTGGTACAACACTGAAACTTTCGCAAATGAAGCGTTCTTTGTTGCTACTTCCTGCAGTATCGCCGGTGGTACCATCTAGCGGTTTGTTTCGAAACTAAAGCGAGTTGGAAAACTTGCCCCTATGGAAAATGTGCCCCGGTCTCCCCTAGTTAGGGACCTGCAACAAAGTTAGCATGTAATTTCGCATGTTTATGAAGCTTTTTGTAACTAACCCTTCTCCCCCCCGCGACCTACAAAATAATGAAACAAAAGAAGTCTACCGCTCACAACAGTTTCGCTGTAGATGCCGTAAAACTGTCCCATCAAAAATGACCTAGTATCAAATAACGTTAGCATTACAGATTTGTATGTTACTATTTTTTTCTGCAAATTTCCCTTAATTCTCATGCATCCAAAATTATGCAATCTGTATTCGTAATCTCTATTTCTATAAAAGCGAAAGGGCACGCACTCTCTCACTGACTAAACAGGAAATCTCGAAAATTACTTCACCTAAGAAGCTGAAATTTGGCAGGAATGTAGTTTATAGGTAGAAACGTCAGCTAAGAAAGTATTCTGTGATAGGTGCACGGCGGAGCATACTTCTCCCCTGTAGACTTACGAAATCTACACTTTGATTCTAATCTTCACAAAATTTCGCACATTTGACCTTCAAAACAAGAGGAATGTCACCGTCTACCTTAGTTTCGTACGGTACATGGGAGAGGGTACTTTGCCACATAAAAATGGATTCCTAATACCTTGGTCGCGTCATAACGCCCTACCTATTTCAGAGAGCCTTTCTTCGTTGTTTTCGTTATTCTCAGAACAAGGATTGTATGAAACAAAACTGGAATATTTGAGAACAACCAAGTCCGTTTTTCAATGTGACACTGCATTTCTATTACATAGAAATCTATAGTTTTGTTCAGATATTGATGAAATTTTGCACACTCTACCTTAATAACTACTGTCAGTGTAAAATTTCGTTCGGTGCACGGTGGAGGGTACTTAACTTACGGAATTTTGCGAAATGCATAGTTTTGCTGCAATCTTTATGAATGTTTGCACACATGACCTTTAAACCAAAAGGAAGATCACTGGGCACCTAAATGTTTGTATGCTACATGACACAGGGTACCTTGTAAAAAACTTTGTTGAGAGAGGGAAAGGTGGAAACGAACAGAGAGATGGGAGAGAAAGAGGTGGATGCAGAGAGAGGGGGGAAGGGGATGTGGACTACCAGAGTGTAGCATAAACAAACACCCGGGCAATGCCAGGTTTAAAGGTTTAGTACCTAATAAATTAATAAGAGACTGAACTGATCCCCCATGGTACACAAAATACGACAGAGAGCTGTTGCAGGAAATTTACACGAAAGCAAAATCCCCAAGTTCGGCGTAGTTTTACTGAAGATCGAAATTTAGCGTGGACTTCAATGCGAGATTCTTTTACTAGTTTTCAAAACGAAACTCTTTCCAGATATGTGACAAAAAAATCCAAAAAGATTCTTATCCTACGTTATGTGCACCACCGAAAAGACTTAGTCAATGCTTTACTGCGCTATAGCATCGGTAATGTTACTGATGACACTGCCTCAAAAGCGTTGTTAATAAATGCAGTTTTTCGAAATTCTTTTAGCAACGCAAACGAAGTAAATATTCCACAATTCGAAATGAGAACAGCTACAAACATAACATAGCAGTAGATAACCTTGGTGGTGCAAAGCAAATCACCCTATCAAATAAGTGATGTTGGAGAGATGTTTAATCAAAGTGATTTCCTGTCACAGAACACAGTACGTTGTAATTGACAGGAAGTCTGGCGTTCCCCAGGGAAGTGTTATAGGGCCCCTACTGTTCCTTATTTTTTATAAACGACTAGCTGTAAACCCGGGTGTTTATTTATCCCACACTCTCGTAGTATAACGTTGCCCTTGCTTCGTATGATGCCATAATGGTTAAAAGTAGATTCCGCGATTATATTTTTTGGACATGAAATTGATGGTACCGATTTTTTTAAATTTGGAATAATACAAAAAATATTCAAATGTTTGTATAGTCTATGGGACTTAACTACGGGGCTATCAGTCCCTAAACTTACAAACTACTTACGAACTAGGACGGCACAAATATCCATGCCCGAGGGGGGACTCGAACCCCGACCGTAGTGGCCGTGCAGATCGTGACTGGAGCGCCTCAGTCTCCTCGGCACCGCGGCCGGATTGAAATAATTTAGTTTAAGTACAGCACAAAATGAACATTAAAGCAAATAAACCGCGGGTTGCATATTAAAGTTGGGCACCATACAAGCAACAGCACGTTGTAAGACTTACGGAAAGCATCTAGCTGGATCCTGCACTTCGTATTGTAGAAGCTGGAAATGATAACTTTTACTTAATGTACATGAACGTTGGAGATACTTTCCGTAGTAGATAAATGTTCAGACTGTTCACTTCGCCTTTCATTGTTGTGTGACCGTGGGTGGATTATGAATTAAATTAAAAAAAAAAAAAATGATCGGACTTCGGGAAACTACAAAAGAAATGACTGCAGGATCTAAAATCTAGCAAAGTATTGTATAAGGATGATTGATTGATTGAAATTTTGCAAACAATGCGAAGCGATTGTAATGGCGTCTGAACATTAAACTATTACGGCTGCGAAGGAGCTGAAAACATTAAGAAATTAAATATTTGGCGTGGAGGACTTTGATTTAAATGAAAACCAAGGAGAGGGAATTCCTTTAAATTTAAATAATATATTTTCAGCAACAGCTTGCATTACTTACATTAATGGATACAGGTATGAAAGACAGGTAGCGATGACGTCAGACGGTAGCGCGGCGGCGACGACTACGGGTGGCTGGATGGTGTGTGACGTCAGTTGGTGTGACGTCAGCTGGTGTGACGTCAGCTTGTGTGTGTACGTGCTGACAGACTTTTCTCCATGACCACATACTGCCACCCACTCGTGGTTGTGGTGGTAGATAGCCCTTGGTCTAATGATGTTAGTAAGGGAGTTTGGTCGCGGTGCGTGGCAGTGGGTGAGTGTGACGAGCAAAATAAGCAATAAATACTCTTTGGAAAACCTATACACTTGTGACTTACGACCTTTACGGTACGAGTCAAAATCTGTAGATTCTTTCAATCGTCAGACAATGCGGTCCTTTCAGACTTTAATAACGACGAGGAATATCAAATACGCAATTTTTTAAACAGATCACATGTTTCCGTCAACCACACATTACCGACTATCAGCAAACACAAAACAAAAATCCAGATAGACTCAAAGATAAAAATACTCGTGGAACATTGATCACTGTCGTGGAAA
Source organism: Locusta migratoria (assembly GCA_026315105.1). NCBI lineage: Eukaryota > Metazoa > Arthropoda > Insecta > Orthoptera > Acrididae > Locusta > Locusta migratoria. Next base: position 124,987,715 of record CM048753.1, read on the forward strand.
CACTGACACACATTAATGAATGTCTCTTAGGCCATAGCTATTGATATGCCTGTGCTAGTAAACTCACTGGTCTGTGCTAATCAGTGATCTCTGATACATATAGCCGCGACACTCTCTGCTGTGAAAGGTGTTATCGTTTCACAGCTGGGTCAAGAAAAACTATGCGCCGTAGTCCTACTCATATCCCGGCGGCCTCCTGTGATAATGTTGGCCACAGATGTTGAATAACGAGAATCATGTGACATCGTCATAAGCCAATCGCGTGACACGCAAATATTTTGTCGTGAAATCAAGCATACAGCAGGAACAGCAGTATTTATCTACACTCTATGTCGTTCGGTCATCTTTGCAACGATTTTATATCGTGTTATTGATGTTGCCAACATAAAAACACGAGGCCGCCAGGATAGAAAGTAAAATTTTACCGAATCAGATACATCCGTTGTTGTCACATCTCATCATGATCAGCACTTTCACGCGAAACTCTTTTGTATAGAGTCTCTTGATTCACACAGTCTTACAATTCATTCCAAATTCCTATTCAAGAAGATATTTGTGAAAACTGTTACGAATCAATATTCGAACTTATCCAATATCGTTTTCAGAAATATAATTTGCCAGCCGCTTTCGGCGCTGCTGTTGCAATGTGTAACTTTATGAACAGAACCTAACATTGAATTTACATTGTTCCGAAGCACGGACTTAAATTAATGTCACTCTTAGTATGAAAAACTTTATGAACATTCATCGTTTTCGACAATGACTTCTACTTAAATTTGACATCTTGGCTAGGAGAACTGAGTTTATTGACAGAGAGATCCAACAAGGATTGTGTTTTTGCTGACCTACGTCCGGAACCCAAAGAACCATGATATACACTGGACCTTCTTTAACAACCGTTGCGAAGCACGGGCATATAAGCTAGTAGAGCTCCTAAAAGCACAGGCTGGCGCATCCGCCATTTTCATTCCCTGCGAGTGCTAAACACGACACGTAGCTCACGCGAACAGTGTTATTTTCTTCAAGTTTAATGAAATATTTTGGAAGTGCCGCCATGGAGCCCTAGATCTTGCTACTTTGAGCTTGCATTCCGCTCTTGTCTACATCGATATGTGGATTAGACACAAAAATTTCTCGTATTCTTTACTTATTGCTGCTTCTGTCCAAATACAGAAAAAAGTGCAAGAAGCATATATTTCTGTGATAAAAACGCGTACTACGTTGAACTGCCGAAACTGGTCATCTAGATAAAATTTTTAAGCGATCTTGGCTTCTATTTGAATAATGACTCAATATGCGAGGTTTGTTTGCCGTCTTTCAATAAGTGTTTGTTGTCTGCTGTAACAAATTTACCACATCTGATTTTTGTACTCAAATTGCTGAAAGTACTTCTAATATGTTACTGAGAAAGTTTCAGAATGTATTACAAACACTAAAACTAAAAAGAATATTAGTGTACAAGATTTAAAAAGTTTACGGTCGTAGAAGCACAGGGTGTCGATGTTTGCAGTAACCTTTGAATGCTATTTGAAAACCTAATCGTGTAGAATGTGTTGATCATGAAATAAATAAATCTGTTCTTTCTCTACGGCTGACAGGTTTTCGTATGTAACAGTAGTCCTGCCTTGTCAGTAATTTAATAATCCTTATAAAGCAAACATTTCGTTGCCAACATTATCACACTACGCCGCCGTGGATGTAAGTAAAATTTACCTAGAATTTTTTGCCAGTTATGTTACAGCCTCTTATAGATAAGCGTCAATATTGGCATTTAGTAATAAGAAATTGAATTGAGGGAGTATTGTGATAAAACACCAGGTACCGCACTATTCTTTCAAATTGCATACTACAAGTTATGACGCTAAAACTTCGAAATACCACAAACAGCATTCAACGGTAGTTGCCTGTATCAGCACAGTACGCTGCCACAGCCGTAACGAAACTCTTGGCCCAGTATATTTATATTTTCCGTTTTAGTGTTTGTAATACTTTCTCGCGATAACTTAACAGAAGAATCTTCATCAATTTGTGCAATTTCAGTACAAAACTTTTTGATGAGGTGTATTTCTCAATATACTATATAAGAGACACATATTGTGCTCTAAAAACAGTATGTTCTGGGATGCTTTGCTGTAATATATTTTTGCGGCTGCTAATTGTCTACAAGCAGCTACTCTGTTAAGAGGTAGTACTTCCAGAAGAGCTAAACAAAAACGTAAGTTCAAATATCACAGATGATTTTTACTATTAAATATTGCTGCAAGTCATAATAATTATTCACTTACAATACATAACTGTGGGTTCCGTTCGGGTTCCCAGTTTTTGCGCCGACCGTTAATGATTGATTTTTTTTTCTTCTCTTAGAATCTCCCGGGAAACTAAACGTTCTGTAGCCACCTCTGGAATGATCTGAGCAGTTTATGGCAACACAACCACCCGCGCCCGCCGCGGTGGCCGAGGGGACTGAGGCATACAGCTCTACTGTACGTGAAAGGTGCAGATTATGATTACATTAATGAAAACCAAATCGTTATTTGAATGTTATGGCACCTACCACAAAATCATGTTTAAGAACTAGTATTTCTCATGATCGTACTCTTCTGTATGGCAATAATTTTTGTCGTCAAAGCCGATTATACTGTTTGGAAAGCATGTATTGGGATCACGTTGTACTGCATAGGAAGCATCTGTTTGATATTAACCGTTAGCTCAATTACAGAACGTGAAATCATGCTGTGATGTAATAACAAGAGTATTACAGAGTTCTCACAGTTCAGCTGATTCATAAAAGCTAAAGTATGCCAACACACCCTACGACATTGCCTATTTCTTTCTCGTTGTGGGATGCTGAATTTCTTGTATACACAGGAGTTCAGTTACAACTAACGCCATGACACAGGGTTATTATTTCTGGAAGAGTAATAAGAATGAGAAAAAGATCGTAGTACCGTACTGGTTGGTGTAATAGCTGTCCCTCAAATACAATTTTTATAAATTTTACTACGAAAAAATATGATTAAATGAAAATTCCAAATGGTAATTGTGGTGTCGCACAAGTCCAAAGTGCGCGCCACCTACTTTCGCCGCGCGCCGCCATGCACGCACGGCGCGGCGTTCTTACGACGTCAGCCACGAGCGCCCTCTGCTGCAACTCCGCTCGTGTCCACCGCTGAACGACATCGTTCACTGGGGACTGAGATAGGAACCATTTAAGACCTTCGGAATCAGATAGGCACCAGTGAAGACTTGGCTCTCGTATAGGCACTAGGGGGGCCTCAACTATGTATCAGCATTCTGCCATATTGAACTATCTAAAAGTTAAGTATTGTATAAATTCTGTGTAATATATATGTCGTTCTAATTTACTCTAGTGTTTCTAGTTTCTGGCTGCTCCCCTCCGTACCTGGACCAGCGTGCTATCTTTATTCCTGTGTCGGTCTCATTCCACTCGGCCACCGACACCTACGACGGAAACGAGACACAAAAGCGGCGACGAGGCTGGGACACAAAAGCGGCGACGAGGCTGGGACACAAAAGTAATTATGTGTTATTTCTAGCCGGCCGCGGTTGCCGAGCGGTCTGCGGCTCGCCAGTCACGTTCTGCACGGCCACTACGGTCGGGGTTTCGAATCCTCCCTGAGGCATGGATATTTGTGCCGTCCTTAGTAGTAGTTAGTTCATAAGTAGTTTGTAAGTTTAGGGACTGATGACCCCGTAGTTAAGTCCCATAAGCTTTCCAAACAATTAAACATTTGAACAACCAGCCGTAATATCGTGCTGAAGTGCCGTGACGCAAATCCTACAGCACCGCAGTGTGTTTAACTTACGAGTCGCGAGAATGAAAATGGCGGATGCGTCAGCTCGGGCTTGTAGGAGCCTTAGGGAGAAGTAAAGCACCAGTTATACCGAGCTGAACAATCCGCCATTTTGAATCCCAATCCGACGACACAGTTGTATGCTTTGCCTGGTGCAGCGAAGTGAATCAGCTAACAGTTTGTCATTTTATTGTTTCGCAGTGTGAAATGGTTGGTTGTGTTTCTCCAAAATGCTCAAATAATAGCAGACATGGTCGCTAGAAGTTTTATCGGATTTCTTGAAACACAGATCGGCGTAAAAGATGGCTTATAAATTCCAGATGCCAAGTATGGACGCCAAAATCGAGCAACTATCTGTTAACCTTAAGAATTAAAGCTTCTTTTATTTGTATTAAAATAGTTATGCTGACAGAGAGGTAGTAAAGAAAGTATGGGCGTATACATGTCAGCAGTGTTTATTTTAATTTTGATACATTGTTAATATATCACGACACACAGTGTGTTTAAAGTTGCTCTTCTTGATATTATTTAGACCAACTAGGTATTTATTCTAAGGTCTATTAATTGTATTTTTAAGTGATGCATGAGTGCTGCTGACTTTACCCAGTTATTGTTTTTAAATTATATTATTTCACATTAGTATATTGTTTAAATTAAATGTGACTCTTAACACTGGAATATGTAGGCCTGTCTGAAAAAGAAAAATAATAAATTGAACTTGGCAAAGAATGGGAACAGGAAAGACGTAAAATCTTGTCTGAAATACGGTGTGTGTAAAATATGCGAGACATTAGAAGGGGGCAACACGGAAAGTACAGTAACGCAATTTAATATTATTCCGTAACTCTCTTCGTATGCAACTTTTAGTTACCGTATGTGGATGTACAACTTGTAAACTAGAAAATACGACAATTGTAACTTATCTTAACTATATTTGGTACATATTTAAAACGGCAACATATGCTTTAATATGGAATGTAAGTGAATGTATCATATCTCTAAATATCCCTCTAATCACTAACTTTAAATTGCTTGCCTCTTACAGTCAAATGTAAGCCAATAAATTTACTGTGCTGTAATATTTCTGCGCTAGGAAAGTATATTTAATGGCCTTAAGAGTATATTAAAAAGCGTAAGTGTACCGTATACTTTAAACGGGCACCTACAGTGTGGGATTCAAAATGGCGGATTGTTCTGCTTGTACTATACAGTGCTTTAGGGAGAAGCGTGACGTCACGGCCAGCGGCGTTCGAGCAGGGCGCCTCTGCATCTCGAACACCAAGCTTTGGCCCTCGGTACAGCGCTGCATCGCGCCTCCGATGGTGGTTAACATGAAAACAAAATCATATATACAAAATTACATTCTGTTTTTTTGCATAGACGTTGGTTTTCCTTCTGAAAGATGAGGACACTTTAGCATGTTATTGGTGTGCGGTATGTTTGCGTGGTCATTCGAATTTACCATTTGATGTGTTTCAGGTAAGAGTGATGAAAGCTGTACGGCTATCTTTCTGACATAAACTCATACCGTTATATATTTTGTCATTTAAAAAAAATCATCTATCTGCTATGTACATTTATTTACAGGCATATGTTCATTTATTCATTCACATGAAGTAGTTATTTTAAAGATTGACAAGTTAAAAAGGGAACAAATATTTTTATCATCTACGTCTTAAGTGACGTAGCACAGTCTTTGAGTTTCAGAATGTTTGTAAAGTGCAGTAGCAGAGTCTATACGTTTTTAATATGTTTAATTTGAGGGTACCACAGTCTGTGCGCCTCAGTTGCACAGTGGTAGAGTGCCAGACTACAAATCCCAAGGCCCTGGGTTCGATCCCCGCCAGGTCCCTAGGATTTTTATCTGTCACTTTCCACTTCTTTCACCTCTGGCAGTTCTGCTCATGTGAAAAATACCGAGTAGCACCGTGGTTCGGAACCCACGTTAAGCTGTAGGTCCCCCTATAACTGGCTGGGTAAGTCAGTTCGAAGGTCGGAGGAAGGCAACGGCATACCACGTCCAAACAGGACCATGCCTAGTAAAGCACTGTGCTGTTCAAAGCAATCTTCGGATTGTTGACTGCTTTACCTTATATATGTGTGTGTGTGTGTATGTGTGTGTGTGTCCCCTGCGTGTGCAGACAGTTCAAACAATAGTATAACTTGTTCGTCTAATTTTGTTTTAAATAATTTTTATGTGTTCACTGAATTTCACTTCTTAGGTTCATAAGTTGGCAACGCGCAAGCGTCGCAGCAGCGGCTAGCTTCAGCAATCACGGCAGTACCTTAAAGCCCTGTATAGAGAAAGTAGCGACAACCTTTCATGTGTGGGTTGCCGGCAATCGCGTCTCACCATTGGTCAGTTGCACGTCACGTGGTACGCGGCAGTCATTCCTGGGCCAACCCGAGCATGTACGTATATTGTAAAAATGTACTGACTGAAGGTTCATTCCCTTATACGAAGCTTCTGTGTCCTACAAGAGCGGTTCGTATTAACTAAAGAACTTACTGAACTACTTTTGTGATGTATAAATCGAGGCTACATGCAATAATGTTTTATTGAAATTTCTTTGTCCGACTAAGTGATATCGTTCGTATTTCTGTATCTGTGTAAAAAAATTTGTTAAGTCAAGTATATCTAATGTTTCAAATAATATTTTAAGCTACCGTTTGTATAAGTAAGGAATAACTGTGCAATTCTAACATTTGAAAAAATAATGTGCATACAAAGCAGTTTGGTCATTCCGTACTAGTGCTGTGTAAATGCGCCAGAAAATCGTCGGTTGTTGTAGCGTAACGGCTAGAGTCATTGATTACGGAATAACGTATTGGTGATGAGGTTGGGTTTGAAACCCGCTATTTTCAACTTTTTTTTTTTATCAGGTGTATAACAGTGCAAACGAAGTATTGAGAAATAGTTGTTTTCATTTTATGAGATTATAACAGGGAAATTTGGATTCACTGCCTCTGACAGACGGTTACTCACTGTTTTACTTTTGCCGCACTGCTGTAGTTCAAGGCCAGATCGTGGCTACAGTCTGCAGTCATTCTGGCAACCACCACTGCACTTAATGTCCAGGACTGTCTTTTAAATGAGAAGGATTTCTTGTGCGTTTTACTGTGCGGACTGTCACAAGATGCACTAGAAAATCTTTTCAGTGCCGTTCGCACAGCCGGCTGCGGTGGCCGAGGGGACTGAGGCGCTCTAGTCACGGTCTGCACGGCCACTACGGTCGGGGGTTCGAATCCCCCCTCGGGCATGGATATTTGTGCCGTCCTTAGTATAAGGTAGTTAATATGTAGTTAGTAAGTTTAGGGACTGATGACCCCGTAGTTAAGTCCCACAAGCTTAACAAACATTTGAACAGTTCGCACAAACAATTCTGTCCCAGATGCTTTAACATTTAAAAGCACTTGACGTCTTGCAGCGGTTTCGCAATATTTCCGCCCTTCTCAGTATGGTAATTACCAGAAAGCAGATGCTGAATTCCTAGCAGATTACCTGGAATATAGACGCGCTTCTGATGATACGGAATCTGCAAATGATGTTCCTCAAGTTGAAACCACGTACATGACTCACATGGATGACTTTCTGCCAGAGGAAAAGCAATCGTTGTATTATCTAGCTGGGAGAACTATTCGGCAAATTAAAAGAAGGTATGTCATGTGCGAGGAATGTGAGAGACCACTTCATGCAAAAAATTCAGAATGTGCAGAACTTCGGAGGTTAACCGACCTTAAAAACTAGTGTATGCATCAGAAGAAGTTTACTATGTGCTGAAAGTGGCGGAAAACATTTTTCGTGGTGTGAATGAGAAACTACTTCTTGCTTCCCAAATCTCGACAGAAGATTTAAAAACCGACACTGTCGCAGCAGCGGAGAACTTAGCGGACACTATACCATCCTGTCACTCTGTTCTTGAGAAAATTATTCACGTTTTCATTACAACAAGAATGTATATCCTTTTGAAGAAGCATAATCGGCTTCTTCAGGTGACAACCAAAACACACTACAGCAGCAAAAGTATGAGAAAAACAAAATGACTGTTGATATTGTAACATGAAAGTGTCATAACATTAATTACTTGGTAATTTAGTTAATCCATTTTTCATTAGTTTAATGAAATGTAAACGTTAACGTAATTGTAATTTTAAACTTCATTCTGATCCAGCTGTTACGTATTCCTCAAAAACATAACAGTTTCTTGTTATACCAGTACAAATTATTTCAAAGAAATTGTAAATGCTTGTCATAAAAATATTTGACAAACTCTAAAGGAAGGTATTTATCATTCATTTTCACAGAAATTTATTACGGTTTTATTCCTACAAGTATGGAAATGAAAGTTTACATGTTAAGAACCTGCTGTAGCGGAAGGATTACAAATCCTATCGTATTGACTGTTTCTATCGCTAGTTGGGTCATTCACTCATGTAAAACTGCACTGCAGTGTATATTTTTATTACTACGCTATCATTTGTGCTTCTCCTTCGGCCGAAAAGTGATGTTGACCACCATAGGCGTCAGCAGAACTACGTTATCGAGAGGGACGACTCAACCGGGACATTCCCGAACATTCTGATGCCTCAGGCGGTGGTAGGGCGGGAGGGAGGGAGGGGCCATTGGCAATGTCAAGTATCTGCTCCGCTACTGTTCAAGTTGCACTTAAAGTTCCTAAAGCGTGCCGATTTAATCCTGAATTTAAACGTATTCTGCAGTTTCCTGTAATAAAAAAAATTACATAACGCTTACATTTAAATTTTTTACTGTATTATTATGATTATTCAAAACAACTGTAAAGCATTGCAAATTGAATAGTTTTTAAAACGATATTCTGCTTCATTTTGAATGGAAATTTAAGCAAAAAACCGATTAGCAACACATTTTATTTTTCATTCATTAAAAAACCATTATAAAATGAACAAATGTATACATAGGAATAAACAAATCAAAAAAGTCAGAAGCGATAGTGAACTACAGTGTCGGAAGCATTGGGTGAAATACTCATACAAAGTTCGTCCTACACTGACCCAATCACAATTCTTGTGTTGTCACAATTATACATATTCTTGCAACATCTCGGAAGCCTATTTCATGCAGCAGCAACTTGCACACATTGCAGATTGCTACGTGATTGAGCCTCTGCTGCGTCTGATGCAGGGTGGATGATGCATCAAAGTACCTAGGCTTGCATATTGATAGCAGACTGAACTGGTCTAACCACATCCTAGATCTATGCAAAAGATTGAGTTCAGCAACATACGCGTTACGCATTGTTTCTTCTTACAGGAATATGGAAACAATGAAAGCCGCCTATTATGGTTACCTTCATGCCATTATGGCATATGGAATTATTTTTTGGGGAAACCAGACATTAGCTAAAAAAGTACTGTGTATGCAGAAAAGGGCCATAAGAATTATGTGTAGAGTCCAGCCTAGAGCCACATGCAGGAATCTTTTTAAAGAACTCGAAATACTCACATGCACTGCACAATACATTTACTCATTGATGTGCTTTATAAGAAAAGATAATACAATTTTTAAACCTAATAGTGCATATCATAGTTATGATACCAGAAGGAAACATGATATCCACTATGGACAGGCAAAATTAACAATGATACAGAAAGGAGTCCATTTCAGTGGCTCTAAAATTTTTAATGCACTCCCCTCAAGTATTAAATGTGTTGTAGAAGATGAGCCCATGTTTAAAAAAAACTTGAGGAAGTACCTATTGCGAGGAACATTTTACTCAATAAATGAGTTTCTTAAGTACAATATCTAGTAGTTTCTTAAGTACAATACCTAGTATTTTCATGTAGGTCTAATGTTAACGGTAAATACATGAATAGATCAATAGTTGTAATCCTTATTATTTTTATTGTAAACCCAAGTTCTATTATACTTACTTACTGTAACTATTGTTGGCTTGTAATTTTGTTTATCGGTGATTTTTTCTTGTAGTAGAATCTAGAAATTGTATAATGTAAGAAGAAAAGATTTTGTTTGATTTATGTGTTGTCATAAACTGTATCAAAACAAACTGTAATATTGATACGTTCCATATCCTGTGATTTAGTCTCAACATGGATCACCGGAACAAAAAATAAATAAATAAATAAATAAATAAATGTCGAACGCAGATGGTTCTTGATTCGTCGTAGAGCTGAAAGACTGCGTTCTGCTTCCCATGTTGAAGCCGGGCACACAGACAAACGTCTGACCAACGCTTCGCATAAGAAAATAATCCACGAACTTATTTTTTCACAGAAACGGAAACATCTTTTGCCTTTTTCAGGCGTTTTACATCGTATTGTAGACAAAACAGTTCAAGTTCTGTTTTCAAAGACTGATCGTCTATTTTCGGGTATGGAGTTTCCACATCGTATCGTTTTTCTCCAACGACACTTTTTTTCCCAGGAAACCTGTTTCTTCACGCCAGGGTGGTCAAGTATCCTGTGTCTAAACCCTCGGACAGCCGAATCAATGATTTCAAAATATTCCTGCCTGTGCAGTTCTTCAAGCGACTGGAATTGATATGGATCTGTGGCCTCAGATAATCGCTTGGGAATTACTTTTCTCCTTTGAAGTTTCAGTTGTTCTACGCCAAGCTCGGATATCTTAATATTACAATATTTGTACAAAGAAGAAATCTTTTCATTTGTCCTGAGATTTTTAAAGGTCTCAGTTATAATTTCAGCTGCAGGTTAAAGTCCCGAGACCGTTCTTTTCTCTCCTTGGAAGCTCCTGTTCAAAATTTTTAAACGCTCAGTTACTTCTTTCCCCGTTAGGAAACCGAGGCACGCTTTGCCAGACTCAAAAACATTAAGTACGTCAATGGCTCCTACGTATCCCTGTTCTGTTAGTTCATTCAATGTTTTGATAACCAAAGCATATTTTTTTCAAACACAGCAGAGCGGTGATTATTACGACGTCGGTCAAATGCGCGACTGCTTAAAACCTTTGGTGGTCACTCAGGGTCTTGACTACACCCATCTCAATCATTTATTATTGGCCTCCGCGGTGGCCGAGCGGTCTGCGGCGCGCCAGTCACAATTGGCATGGCCGCTACGGTCGGGGTTTCGAATCCCCCCCCCCCTCGGGCATGGATGTTTGTGTCGTCTTTAGTATAAGGTAGTTCATAAGTAGTTTGTTAGCTTAACAAACATTTGAACATTTTTATTTATTTATTATTACATAATTGATATAAGTGTACTTTCATAAACTGTGGTTCCTACGTACGAGCCGGCCGCCGTGGCCGAGGAGACTGAGGCGCTCCAGTCACGGTCTGCACGGCCACTAGGGTCGGGGGTTCGAATCCCCCCTCGGGCATGGATATTTGTGCCGTCTTTAGTATAAGGTAGTTGATAAGTAGTTTGTAAGTTTAGGGACTGATAACCCCGTAGTTAAGTCCCATAAGCTTAACAAACCTACGTACGAAGTAATGTGCGGCCGTTGTGTAGGAATACAGTCTATAATGGAAACCAAAGTTCCAAAAAAATGAGCAATACCCCGCGCGACAGTCTACATTACGGTGCCTTGAGAAAGCTTACAGTTATATTCCATAGGAGCTAACGGTCTTTTTCCATTCGGTGGCATTTATTCAGCAACTGATCGTTACAAAACAGAACAAGAAAGAGTGCAGAATCTTCTGAAAAAGGTATTAGATGAATCTTCTAAAGCAGATGAAAAGGATGACAGTTATGACGTTCTCTCTCGTCACAGCAACACGGAAACAGATGATGAAGACGATCTACAACTGCAAGTAAGAATACGAGATAATCAATGCAAGGAGATAATCAAAGGAAGATAATCAAAGCAAGAAAAGACATAGAAGCAAAATAATCCATTGATGATTAGAAATTTACGAAACCTTACGACTCTATCTGCACTACTAAAAGTGGTCTATCGATTTGTGACAATTGAGAATACAGGCATTTGTCGCACATCGATAGGCCACTCTTAGTAGTGGAGACAGAGTCGGAAGACTTCGCAAACTGTGAATTCTCTGTGCATTATTTAAATATATAGCGTCGTACCACGGCCAGTCGCCGTTCCTTTGGAACAGACACTTCGAGTATCAAGGCAAACGTATGTTTCTTCCATCTACCGTCACTACCTCACTGCAGCCCGTCGATCAAGATCAGTCCAAACGGTACTACAGATAAGAATTGTTACGTAAGTTGGGAAGATCGTAAAATCTGCTAAGAATCAACGAAAATACTGATTCGAAATATGCGTCGTGCATGACTGGTTAGTGTGGAACAGTGTAATGGAAGACAATTAAAAAAGTCATGGAATACTAATTTTCGTATGGCGTAAAGTTCTCAAAGTCCAACTGAAATGAACGGAATTGTATGTTAGAAAAGCTCAACTTTCTAAAAGCAGTCAATTACCAAAAGGAAGAAGGAAGACGAAGAAATTGGCACCTCAACAGCACAGACGAAGCCCGTGCTTGGCTAAGGACGGGGAAGGAAGTAAAAACCGTGCCCTTGCAAAGGAACCAGCCTGGCATTCGCCTGGAGAGATTTAGGGAATTCAATTGCCTTGAATTTGATGAAGAAGGCATGGAAGAAAGAATGAGTGTCAACGATGCAGATCCGGGGCATTAAATCATGCACGACAGTCAAATTGTAAACCTTGTTCAAATGTTTAAATGTTTGTGAAGCTTATAGGACTTTATTATGGGGTCATGAGTCCCTAAACGTATAAACTACTTATGAACTAGCTTGTACTGAAGACAGCACAAACATCCATGCCTGAGGGGGCATTCGAATCCCCGACGGGGAACGGCCTCGCGCATCGCAGCAAAGCGCCTCAATGCGCTCGGCCGCTCCGCCGCGGCTGAAAACCTTGTCACTAATAACACTTACGGCGCCAGCATCTTATCAATCAGTAGTGCAGAAACACCGGCTGATGCTGAAACATTTACAAGTTAGCAGACTGCGTTTGCGACGGTTAGGAGCTCAAGATGTAAGCGACCAGAATCAATTCTGTCCTTAAAAATGTGCATGACTTACACTGGTCCTTTGTGGGTAGGCTTGCTCGGTCAGAACAAAAGGAGTTATAAAGCGTTGATTCTATGCAGACGTACTGTACTTCCAGACTGCGTACATACATACATTTATACTGTCGTTTCCTTTCAAATAATAGAAGCTGTGGGGGTAAGAAAAAACTACTTTCCAACGAGTGGGTGTAAAAAGAGAGAGAGTAACCATATTGTATTCAAATGTTTGTAGAACTTATGGGACTTAACTATGGGGTCATCAGTCCCTAAACATACAAACTACTTATGAACTACCTAAGACTAAGGACGGCACAAATATCCATGCCCGAGAGGGGGATTCGAACCCCCGACCGTAGTGGTCGTGCAGACCGTGACTGGAGCGCCTTAGTCCCCTCGGCCACCATATTGTATTCATACACACTTTGAGAAAGGGTGCGGCTACCTTATTGTGACAAACTTTAGACGCAATGAAAAAGTTTAAAGAAACTGTAGTTGACAACACCTGCAAAGTAATGAAAGGAAACAGCTTTTTGCAAAGGAACTTTTCACTGTTCATGAAATACAATTATAGTATTCGGCACGACGTCATATCGTCGACGTCGAATGTATTGTCGATTTTTTAACATGCAGTGTGCAAATATAGGCCTACTTTAAATTATTTCACATTACGACGCATAGCTCAAGAGGTATCAGATCATCAACAATAAGATGCATTAAGTAATGCTCCATGAAGCGTAAGGTTTTTAATTCTTACATCTTTACTACTAAGTATAATCGCGAAACAGTTGGGAGGCACTTTCTTAATATTCTAATTCAAATCAAATGTTCGTATAGTCTATGGGACTTAACTACGGGGTCATCAGTCCCTAAACTTACAAACTACTTATGAACTACCTAAGACTAAGGACGGCACAAATATCCATGCCCGAGGGGGGATTCGAACCCCCGACCGTAGTGGCCGTGTAGACCGTGACTGGAGCGCCTTAGTCCCCTCGGCCACCGCGGCCGGCAATGTTCTAATGAAAATACCTAGAAAATCGTATTATTGTATTGGTATGTTGTCCTGGAGATCACGTTATAAGGATTGAGATGTGGAAAACGAAACTAGAGGTTAATATCCACTACATATGCATGCGAAATATAACGGGACAGAAGGCAAATTGTCAGAATGGGCAGGAGGAGATGTGTAGCAAAACAATGGGAAAAATACGTACGCAAAAAAAAAAAAAATAAATAAATAAATTAAAAAAATAAAATATTAAAAATGTATGTATCTGTATTTATATTATTAGTATTATCTGTTATTCAGCTTGTAAATATTGTTTCTTGACATGTTCCACATCCACGAGGATCCCCTCAACATGGATCTACGGAACGAAACGCTAATCTAATGTTATCTTACCATCATTACTTTTTCTTTTTAAAGAAAGACAATATTGATGAACTGCCTTTTACTCTCCTCATAGCTATTCCTGACTGTAACTTTGCCCCAACACGTGACGAATGAACTGACTACAGCATCGTTACTAAGCAGTAACGCTTTCTTGGTGACAATGCTCGTATTTGTGTTTCATAATATTCACTGTTACTTTACTAGCCCGTTAGTGAATCATGTAGATAATGAAGCACGGCATAAAATAACACGTTAACTGGGCGACACTCGAGTCGCCCAGTGCTGAGATTTTGTCGCCCAGTGGCTGTGGGCAGTGCTGGCAATTTATTTTTATTGAGTGACATATCAAATGTACCGGGAATTAAAAAATAACCTCTTGTAAATCTTTTAGAGAATAGGTTCCCAACCTTTTCAGTCTTGTTACTCCTAAGACCTACTATGGAAACTCATTTTACCCCCCCCCCCCCAAAAAAAATGTCCCCCATTAAAATATTATCAAAGAAAGCAATACATGGATACACTACCAATCTTTCTTAATCATAGTACACTGCATAAGACACATACCTTTTACACTTTCGATGCAGCAATGAAACAATTATATTCAATGAAAAGGTGGGGACTGTTTACCAGCAGCAAGTTTTCTAATGTTTGGTTTTGTTTTGCTTAACGCGCATCTCTGGTCACGTTCCACAGTGAGATGGTTTCTAGTCTTACTGTTTATTGTCAGTGGCTTTGAGAAGCCACTCTGATATCTGTAAGTGGTATCGAACTGTCTTAACGTTCTTAGAGCTCTGTCAACTATAACAGGATATTCGGCTTCTGCTTTTCGCCAAAATGTACCAAGGTCATACTTTTGAAATTCCATTTTGAATATGCTATCTTCGAGCAATCAGAAGAATTCTACTTTGGCTGAAACATCTTTGAAAATTTCCTCTTCAACAGAAAATGGTCTCAATATCCAAGTGTTCGTGTGCTGATGATCCATAGCTGAGGAATATTGCTTAATTGAGTTTATAACAGCAGACGGATGCTAAATAACGGAAGTTTAAAACACGATTCTTTTAATTTCGCCGCCTACTCATTGATCACACAATTGCTTCAACGTCAATAGATCTCCGACTTGAACCCTGCGTTGGTGAAGTTCCAGTTTACGGACGAAAATTGAAATTTTATCCTGCGCTGTAAAAACATTAGTCCTATTTTCTCGCAATGAAATACTCTGACTTCTTTTAGTTAGGGACTTTGTAACTTTCTTTTATCAAAATATTTTGTAAACCCAGTAATTTCATTATCCTTTAAAATTTTGTTGTAGGCCTATTTTAAAATATTTCTTGAAAATTGTTTCTTGTGTGCATTAAAACATTTATGAAAACGGCAAAAGAATTGTTTTTACCTACAATCGTACAAGTGAAGGTATAAAATTACTGTTCAATACTCTTTGAAAGAAAACTGTTACACTAGAACTTTACGTTCTTTAAAGACGTTTTTTAGCACTAGCATCTCATGACTCATTTTCTTCGGGATTGAGTACTTTTCTTAGATATCTTAAAATTTTAATTGTGTTTCTTTCCCGTTGGTGTACAGAATTCTCTAGAGCAAAAATACAAATTGAGGAACCATAACGTAATATGAGCTTTCAAGACAAATAATGATTTATTAACTTTTACAGAAAGTGCATAGGAAGGCATTTTAAGTAATCTTAGTACTGATATTAATCTAATTTAATACTACTTTCATTTAATAGCAATTAAAGTGAACTTATAACAGGTACTGTATTCTATTTAACTACTTAAAAAATAAAAGACAACAGAAACAATTGAAAGATTATTCAACAAAATTAGGAGACATAAATGAAACTTCCTGGCAGATTAAAATTGTGTGCCGGAACCGGGACTCGATCCTGGGACCTTTGACTTTCGCGGGCAAGCGCACTACCGACTGTGCTATCCCGACACGACTCACGATGCCGCCTCACAACTTTACTTCCGCCAGTACTTCGTCTCCTACTTTCCAAACTTCACAGAAGCTCTCCTGCAAACACGCAAGACTAGCACTCCTGGAAGAAAGGATATGGTGGAGACATGGCTTAGCCACAGCCTAAGGGATGTTTCCAGAATGCATGGTTCGCAGGAGAGCTTCTGTGAAGTTTGGAAACTAGGAGGCGAGGTATTAGCGGAAGTAAAGTTGTGAGGCGGCATCGTAAGTCGTGTCGGGATAGCACAGTCGGTAGTGCGCTTGCCCGCGAAAGTCAAAGGTCCCAGGATCGAGTCCCGGTTCCGGCACACAATTTTAATCTGCCAGGAAGTTTCATATCAGCGCACACTCCGCTACAGAGTGAAGTTTCATTCAGGAGACATAAATGATTTCTTCAAAGTCCAAATTTAGTATTGTTACACCAACATTTTTAATTATCATTAAAACATATATGAATAAAAATCTATTAAGGAAAAATTAAGCAGCTTTTATTTCAATGAAAAAGGCTTCAAAATACGGTTTTAGGAATCAATATTTTGCAATTTTTCCGGGGGAGGGCCCCCGGAACCCCTTCCAATGTCGCCCAGTGAAAATCCCTTTAAATATGCTCTGTAATGAAGGCATAGTGCATAAGAACTTTCGGCACGCATTATTCAAAATGTTCTGATGTTTGTATAGTTTATGGGACTTAACTACGGGGCCATCAGTCCCTAAACTTACAAACTACTTATGAACTACTTACGAACTAGGACGGCACAAATATCCATGCCCGAGGGGGGATTCGAAATCCCGACCGTAGTGGCCGTGCAGACCGTGACTGGAGCGCCTCAGTCTCCTCTGCCATCGCGGCCGGCGCACGCATTATTAGCTAAGCTTGGGGATATTCGTTCAACAAAATATTGGGGGGGGGCACGTCCCCCCCTATCCCCCCCGACGTTGACGGCCATGTTAACCACATTTTAAGGCTGCTATGGGAGCACTGGTTAACATGGGCTACGGCGGCCGGCGCTCAGTTGTCGCTACTTTCCTCACACACGGCTTTACCGGGCGGCAGTCGGTCACGCGCTCTGTCGGTGACAGTCCGTATTCAAACATTACCACAGTCAACCATATGCAGTCGCGACCCTCACTGCTGTGAAAGTTGTTACCAGCTGACAGCTGCTGCGACTCTAGCGCTCCTAGCGGTGGGCAAGCCGCCCAAGTAGTGACGTTTGTTTATAATCGCTTTTGTACCTAATTAACGAAATACTTACTATAATTTTTGCGTTACAAGCATTATCAGAATATCGAGAGACAAACATAATACGGAAATTAATATAAAAACAGCCTCTTGTAAATGATTCAATGGTATAAAGAACAACTCTGTCATGAACAAATACTTATGAATATGTGTATATTTGCAGCTTATTCCGCTGAAAGTAAGTTGCATATAAACATAATGGTATAATAGATTTCTATTATGGGCTGTTCTTACTATGACAGCCAGTTTTTTACGTGTATCAATTCGGTATGGAGTCTAATGATTCTCACATTTTTACACGTCACTCGTCTTTCTTACACGTGCATATTCTTTTAAGTGTAGTTACTTTAGCTTTAAAAAACCAATGTTTTGATTATTCCTTCCGTTTGTGGTTCAGATATAGCAACGTGGAATGGGGTTCTTCTTTGTTGGAAAACAGTTTGGTTGCTTTTATCGTTTCATTGCCATGTCTGTGACGTTTTTCCTTCAGCTACAGCTGTGATGGTTGATTTGGTACGTTAAATGCCGTATTTATTGCATTCTATATACGTTTTCTATGTTCCACCCTCACCGATTTTACTGTAATTGTAATGAAGAATACTTAACGTTCCTGCGTAGAAACTGACGTCTCTCTGCTAAAAGGCATGTCCCCTGGTGTTTCCTAGGCATTCTTATTTTTATTTGAAAATGAAATAATTCATTTAAAACTTGTATGTTACAGGATAATTGTAAATTAACTGTCCTGTAATGTACTGTTTCGTACCATGTCAGGGATCTTACGAAACCTAAGAAAGACAAATGGGAAGCTATTTTTTAATTATTACCTACTTATAAGGCACTACATACGTTCCCTAATGTAGAAACGTATGCTGAAGTAAGTCTAAACGATAGTATTCGCACTCATCAACTATCGAATTCAGAAACGTAGCTTGCCGGCCGCTTGGAGCGCTGCTATCGCAGCGTATAACAAAAATCTGTGGGAGTGTCGTGACTGTATATGTGACATTAGTACTTGTGCGGTTGCTCTCCGCTTTCCGACTTCCGTGAACCGTAAATTGTGATTTCTTGCCGTTTTTCCGTTTGTGCACTAAACACTGGATCATAGTTCTCTGCAAGATCCACCGCAGCTCGGCGAGTACACTTTGAGTCTTTTGCGGCAGCACAGCGTTTGGTTTAACGCCCGTGCAGTTCATTACACCGCCGTGAGGGTGTGCACTCCAGCACTGTGACTATTACGTATTACGTTCAAGATCACTTTATATAGTCAGTTCACCAAGTCAATTTATCGGTTCATGGGGTTTTATTCGCGCGGCACAAAATAGTCTCAGTGCAATCGTGTGCAGTTGTCCATAATACATTGTCTATGTACCACATTGTCTATGTACCACATTGTCTTTGTGGATACGAGCGGCACTGGAGTAGTGTCCCGTTCGTTGTTTGGATTAAAAGGTGTATCGTACCACACGACACTTTCGTTTTATCGTTCACTAAATAATGGTCACTTGCTACATTTAGATCGTCACAGTACATTGTTCGACTTAGTAGCCATTACTGACAGCAGAATGGTTTCTATCACTTGCAATGACTAGTTCGTTCATAATGTGTTCTATTTGCCACTTGTAGTTATATATATATAAGTGGGAGGAAAACACAGTGGATACTGAAAGTCGCTGATTGGCGTCCATTCACATCCGTTCACTGTTTTTCGAGTTCGTTCGTACGTGCGTTGCACTGCTCTGATAGCCTTTTCAGTTCGACACACGCAATCGTACACACGTTCACTATGATCACAGATGTAGATAATCTCAGAACGGCACGTGAACTTTTACAAAACAAATCTATAAATAAACCATGTTTAAGTCTGATGTTGGTACTAACTTTGAAAGTTTTCGTGATACATTAATAACGTATTTTTTTTTTTTTTTTTTTTTTTTTTTTTTTTTTTTTTTTTTTTTTTTTTTACAGGGAAGATAATTGCAATCTCTTTCTTTAGAACATTTTATACAAAGTTACACAAATTTATTTCGGGCTGTGTTCATGTCAGCTTAGAGGAAAATGTTAGCAAAAGGAACTGGCCGTTTTCAGCACCTCCATACAATCTACATTACCAAATTTGGTAACATTTCGTCTCATGACATTTGTTTACATATTTTATTGGTCTTAATGTCATCGATTTTCGTCATATTTCCTCTCGTGATTTCTTACTTAAATTCATGAGTGTCAAGTTGTATGTCATTTTGTAAATAAAAGAAATTAACCATTAAGTATTTAAAAAAATGATAGCAATTATTGTAAGTATATGACATTTATAATAAACATAAACAATTACTACGAAACTTTGACACAGGTAAAATCAGACTAGCAGGTATACTTGGTGCAGGAGGGCTTGCACTAAAGCATGCGGAAAGATAAATACTGAGATTTAAAAAGGAAGGATTCATTACATAAGACAGAGGGAGAAAAGCATCGCTAAAATAAGCATACGCATTGCAAATTCAGCATTACAGTTCCTAACTACATCAAATACTACTGTCACAATCATAAATTACAATAAAATTACAATACAAGTATCAAGTTTAAATAAAAGCATCGCGTTCTCTCGCTCCTCCCTCGCAGTACCTCTCTGCATCCCATACGTTTTGTTGCCATTGTCTGACTAGTGTGAAACTGTTGAGTACAATGTATTAGGAAGAATATCCTGTGTCAACCTTACGAATGTTCATGTCGTTGTCCAGTCCATGTTTGTCAGTGTGAGTGTGTTTTTTGGTGTATACCCCTGTCAAAATAGTCATAGCTCTATCTCATGTCTCTCCGAAGTAGCTTATAGTTCTGACGATCTCGCTGCGGTGACGGCGGCACCAAAGTTCTCGTAGACGATGGCAACCAGCTGAAAGAGAAAACTTCATCTATTCTTACGCTATTGACATGCTGATGTATGTGTTATCGTGTAATAGATAAGAAATGGCACAGTTTTACATACATACCTGCATAAAAAATTAAATTATTTTACGTAAACAAAAATTGGACTATTTGCCAAGGATCAAAATTTTTCTCACAGTATAGTAAATAAGACCAGATACTACTAGGTGTAGCGTGTGTGAAAAACATAAACATGTAACCAGCTGATTCTATTTTCATCTCCCATTCCTAGGTGTTCATGCACTTTCGCGGTTTCCGAAGTCACGTATTGCTGGTGTACGTCACTCTTACGTGTTATTTTTATAAAAGCTAGTTGATAAACAGATACATTCATTATGATTCCTGTCATTTGTAACAAAGGTTTCTACAGAATATATCTGTGTTATGCTTACGCCAAAATATTTGTTGCTTGACCTACAATGACATACTTGCAAACGGGTCCTAATCTAAATTCTTCCATTCACTCTCTCACACTTACAAACTAAACCTAGACAAGATAAATTCATTACGCAGTAGTGGGTTCCCTAACAAAAATAATCAGAGTGTGCTTGTACGCTCCGCCTGCATAATAATAATAATGTTTCCCAACTACTAGCCATAACAAATTGTTCATTATATTAAATCTTCACATAAATAATAAATGATGCCATTCATTCAGTTGCAAAGTTACACTACCCGTTTCAAGAAACATTACTTAGTATATTTGTCACACAGCATAAATGTAGATAAGTTATAGTGCTCAGAAACTTCTCTGAAAAGTGTTTATTATTGTGTCGCTATTTAAAAGTGGTATCTGTCAATCACTGAGCATTTCAAACATAACAGTACATTCTAGGAAGGCTTATGGTACACATTAAATCATAGAATCAGCTTAGTAACAATTTATGCATGATATTTCTTAAGATCTTTGTATGGCTAGATTCCTCTAGGTCGTGTCGTGTGTACAGGTGACAATAAATAACTTCCTTCGTGAGGAATCTGTAGTATTCTGTACGGTCCGGAATAAAGGTATTGCCATTTTTTGTTTCTCTTTTGGATAGCTGAAGAGTTTGGATGTACCCTGAACATTACCAAATCATTAAGTTTGAATGACTAGGTGCGTTTTAATTGTTTGTCGGAATAGTTTTTACGTTTGAAAGCTGCGTTCGTTAGTGCTGTTAAAACTATCCTTACCTTCTCTTCCAGCGATGGTTGCTGCTGCACCTGTGTCTATAAGAACAGTCGTAGGTATTCCTCCTACATTTATAAATATATTGGCTTGGAAAATGTCAACAAGTTGGCTTTTGTTTACTTGTATGTCAGCAAGTAGTTCTTCCCGTATGTCAACACCATTGTTGTAACGCAATAAATTTATACAGTTGCGACATGTGCCCTCACTAGTGTCATCGCTCAACGTCGGAGGGCATGAGTTGAGCGCAATTAATTTGTTTGAGTCATTTCATTCTGTCTTGTCGATTGAGTAGTGCTGTCTGTCACGACAGTAATTGTCACAGACGATCCGTTTTGTGTGCAGTGCGTGCTTTGCGGTGGGCGGTTAACTGTCATCGTAGCCACAGGGACGTTATGAATTCCACTGTTATTGCTTGGAGGGGGCTGTGGATAAAAGTTCTGTGCAGGTTGGCCGTTCCCGTTACCGTAAAAATTACGGTTGCCACCATTACGGGGTTGACCACTGAAATTAGCACTACGCCACTGATTATTTCTATTGTTACTGAATTGATTGCTGTTGCTGAAGTTTGCTGTTTAGTATGGGACACTGTTACTATTTTGGAAATAACCTGGATTAAATCTGTTGTCTTGTCGACGGCGATAATAATTCCCCCCATTAGGCGCATTGCGTGGCACATTTCTACTGCGCGAATCGCGTAAATTGAATGGTACTGCAGTTCTGCCAAACCCCCTCCAGACGGGCAGAAGGAGGCGGAGTCTCTTGAGCACGTCACTGGTCTTCAGTGGCGCTTCCAAGCGGCAGACAGCAAAAGCTTCCGTCACTTTTGTTTACAGTTTACGTGCATTATTGCGTGATTTTACGTGTAGGTTAGGTTGTGGGAAATGAATTTCATTCCCAGAGCAGACTTGGCAAAGTAACATGAAAATATTGTACAGCAGTCTGAACACAAGAGTGAATTACTGCCTTCCTTAGTAGCTTCAAACGAAACGGGAAGCTTCAATGCTTCATTCTTCTATACGTG
The DNA here is from genome assembly GCA_026315105.1 of Locusta migratoria. NCBI lineage: Eukaryota > Metazoa > Arthropoda > Insecta > Orthoptera > Acrididae > Locusta > Locusta migratoria. Next base: position 125,010,256 of record CM048753.1, read on the forward strand.
ATGTAACTACCTGTGAAAAAATAATAATAATAATCATTAGTTTTGTAATGAATGTCAATTGAGTGTGGAAGCGCCTCTCACGTCTTTCCATCGAAGAAAATCTAAAGAATGATGCTGACAACATTCTTATACCGATATCCGAATATTAGAACCGACGTGTGTAATTTATGCCAAGTTTCTGAAATATATATATCCATCTGACATAGAATGTCTCATTTGATGTAAGTGCGTTTTAAATACATAATTTATGAAACATTTATAATTATACATGTCAAAGACGTGGGCTTCAGTCATCTCCCTATAATAATAATAATTTCGTGTGGCTCGTTGGCCAGGTGCAAGTCTTTAAATTGGACGGCACGTAGGCAACTTGCATAAAAGAATGTGTTTCGTCACATGCCTTTATTCTCTTTAAACTCGTTGCCAGTAGCGTAGGTGTGAATTTAAGTTTACTGTTTATTAGTAAAAACACCAGTGGCAGTCAGTTAGCACAGACAGATAAAGACCATAATTTTTTATTCCTGTAGTGCAGACTATGGTAATTAGAACATAAATCAAATAATATATGAGATAAAATTTACAGTACCGGTAGGCCTGAGTTAATGTTTACAGTTTTCCAATTCTATCATTTTTGTTTGTAACTCAGAACTGTCCCACTCCTTCAGGCTTGCAATTTATTTTTATATTGTAGGGATAGTATGGAGAAACGTAACCTTGGTAGTACCTACTATGAAATTTCACTAAAATAGGAACATTCATGAGCTACAGACGTCAAAAATATAAACATGAACTATAAGACAGCAACAGCTGACAGTGTTAAGCTTTTGCTTTCTGCCGCTGGGAAGCGCTACTGCAGACTAGTCACGTGCACAACATGCCCCGCCTCCTTCTGCCCTTGTGGAGGGGATGTGGCACAACTGTAGTACCATTCAATTTACGCGCGCGAATCGCTCGTCAACTGTTGTGTCTGTTGCTGGCCAGAGGTGTTAACAAATGCTGCCTGCTGCGGCTGAGGTGGGTGTGGCATGTTTTGTAAACATTGGGCTGGCGAGTAATACGGCACAAGCTGGCTATCAACATTATTATGGTTGTTACGGAAATTTCCTTTCTGGTTGTTATTCTTGAAATTTCTGAAACCGTATTGGTTTGCTCGCTCGTTGCCAAAATGTGCACGCCTATCTTCAAAAATTAAATCCAGCTTGTCCACATAATTTAGAAAATTTTCCTTCCAGTCGCAGGTGTATTGGCAATTTTGCCTTTACTACCCGAAGCACTTCTCTGTAGCCCAGAGGTTCATCGAAAAAAATTGATTTATCTATATACTTTTCAAAATACTTCCTGAGACTACCATTGCGTTCGTTAAATGGCTACGTATTGTAAACTTCATTCCGCAGGCACTCTTGCGTAGCGGGGGACCAAAATTTCGCAAGAAATTCTTGTTCAATTTCTTCTACAGTTTCACAAGTTTTGGAAGCCTGATTTGCCCATACTTTGCTCTCACCTTGTATATATCCTGTGATAAACCGTATCTTTCGTTTTTCTGACCAAGATTCTGGCAAAATGTCTTGGAAGGATTGAATAAAAACAACAGGATGTACACTTTTACTATCACCCGCGAAAATCTGAAACTGATGATGTTTGATCATGTTTTCGTCCATCATGACGTTACTGATATTGATTCCGTTATTAGGCACGGAAGGTGAGTGTTGTGGTGACATCAGATTCCTACTACCGGACACGGGAAAATCAGGGAAATTGTGACGTGCGTTTTGCATGTCACGCAGCGGACACGTATGTGCCGCCTGACTCGGACGTGCCCGCCCACTACTTACGTCTGTCTGTCGGTCTTTAAAGTCACAAGTCGAACGGTTTCCTGTCTATGGTTTGTGTGTGTTACAGATTTTAGTTCTTTAACTAAAGATTTCAGTTCAGTCAAGTCATCCTGCATTGCTTTCACAGTCGTACCGTGCTTTTATAAACTTCTTCAGTAACATTAATCATATTATTCAAATGTTTGTAGATCTATCGGACCAAACTGCGTGGCCATCAGTCCGTAGCTTACAAACTACTTAAACCTAGGTAAACTAACCTAAGGACAACACACACACCCATGCCCCGGGAGGACTCGAACCTCCACGGCGAGGAACCGCGCGCTCCGCAGCGAGACGCTTTAGACCGCTCGGCTACTCCACCGCGGCTCAGGAACATTACTTATAACAATATTCAGCTCAGGGTCTATCTTTTCATTAAGCTCGATTTCTGTTTTTTTGGAAGAATTCTTGTACTTGATTCTGACTGTCTTTAACAACAGCTCCAGCCTGACTAGTTATTTGTGCGACAACAATTTCAAAGCTCTCTTGTTTTTGTTTAAGTTGCGTTACGTCGCGTGTAAGTGATTCAATAACCGGTGAAATAGTTTTCACAGACTGGCCTAGAGTAGCAACTCCGCCGACAACAGAGGAAATTGAGCCATCAACTGATTGTAAAATTTCTTTAGTAACCTTTCCTTGTATATCAGCGAATTTACTGTCAATAGCTTGTTCAAAATTTTGCATTTGAGCACTGATTTGCCTGTTAACTTCTTCAGATATTAAAGTAGGCAAATTTTGTTGCACTTTTTCTAGTTTTACAATTTCCTCCTTTGTCTGCTGTTGTTGTAATCCTACTCGTTCTAGGTGTTCAGTGAGAGTAGAGGACAAAACAAAAACTTGATTGTTTTGGTCATTAATCTGCTGTGTAAGATTTGAAGACAAAGCGGTAATTTGATTATTCTGATCATTAATTTGTTGTGTAAGAGTTGATGACAAAGCAGAAACCTGGTTCTTTTGTTCATTAATATGTTGCGTTAAATTCACTGACATGTTTATAAGTAAAGCTTCAAATTTCCTTATCCAATCATCTGGTGGATTGTGTGAACTGCTCCCGGGTGTAGAAGTGTTATCGGACGCGATGGTCGCGACCGATTGCTCTGTGCCGAAATTTTCTGTTATTAATTCCGCCGGCCGGGCCGCCATACTGACCTAACGGAACTAATTGTTGTATGTTACTACTAACACTTTCTTCGGTATTCATTGCTGGGGTTTGGCTACGGGTTTTGACCATACTAATCTGTATCTATATATAAAAGGCTTGTGTGTGTACGTGCTGACAGACTTTTCTCCATGACCACATACTGCCACCCACTCATGGTTGTGATGGTAGATAGCCCTTGGTCTAATGATGTTAGTAAGGGAGTTTGGTCGCGGTGCGTGGCAGTGGGTGAGTGTGACGAGCAAAAATTCCCAAAATATTCTTAGGAAAAGCTATATACAGTGTGACTTACGAACTTTACGGTACGAGTCAAAATCTGTTTATTCTTTCAATCGTCAGACAATGCGGTCCTTTCAGACCTTAATAACGACGAGGAATATCAAATACGCAATTTTTTTAAAATAGATCACATGTTTCCGTCAACCACACATTACCGACTATGAACAGAGACACAAAACAAAGATAAAAATCCAGATAGACTCAAAGATAAAAATACTTGTGGAACATTGATCACTGTCGTGGAAGCGTGGTGGAAACACAGACATACATTAATGAATGTCTCTTAGGCCATAGATATTGATATGCCTGTGCCAGTAAGCTCACTGGTCTGTGCTGATCAGTGATCTCTGATATATATAGCCGCGACACTCTCTGCTGTGAAAGATGTTATCGTTTGACAGCTGGGTCAAGAAAAATTATGCGACGTAGTCCTACTCATATCCCGGCGGCCTCCTATGATAATGTTGGCAACAGATGTAGAATAACGAGAATCATGTGACATCGTCATAAGCCAATCGCGTGACACGCAAATATTTTGTCGTGAAATCAAGCATACAGCAATATTTATCTACATTCTATGTGGTTCGGTCATATTTGCAACGATTTTATATCGTGTTATTGATGTTGCCAACATAAAAACACGAGGCCGCCAGGATAGAAAGTAAAATTTTACCGAATCAGATACATCAGTTGTTGTCACATCTCATTATGACCAGCACTTTCACGCGAAACTCTTTTGTACAGAGTCTCATTACTATATTTCAGCTATCCATGCCTCAGCCCATTGTCCACAGCTATGAATGATCACGAAATAAATGTTTTAAATAGCGAATATAACTGATGTATGATGCAAGCTACATCATTATTCATGAAGATATGCCTATTTCTAACACGTTTCGCAAACGTATATATATAAAGCTACTGGCACATTTTCAAGTGGTTTTCACAGAAAATTTGAGCTAAGATTGAGGCAACATAGAGACATGATTTCATCAAACTCAGATCACGGAAAAAAAAAGATACATCGCAATCTTATGTGTTTCAGTAACTGTCTGTTCATCTATTAGAAATACCTAATCTCCTAAACTACTTCACGGATTTGCATGGAGCAACTTCATAAGAGAAATTGTTTTAGATGTAGGTTATGCTTAAAGTATGGATTGCGTAGTACAGCAAACATGCGATAGAGGCGCTGTAGTGCACCAAAGAACTAATAAACACCGCTGCTACATAATAAGAATGGGGTAGGAAGCGAACGTCTGTGACAGAATTAAGCAGTCTTATGTCTACGAATATCAACAAACATTGAACATAGTGTTACTGATTTCTCTCTGTGTATTACATACTTAGCGACATTTCTTTGCTTATTTTGGCACGTTTCACTTTTTGTATCAAAAACTTTAAGAAGATACATCGTTTCGGACAATGACTTTTACTAACATTTGACATCTTGGCTAGGACAACCGAGTTTACTGACAGAGCGACCCAACAAGGATTCTGTTTTTTTTTTTACTGACTGAGGTCCGGAACCCTAATACACCATGATACACACAGGGTCTCCTTCAACAACCGTTGCGAAGCACGGGCATATAAGCTAGTTGTGAATAAAATAAGAGAAATTGATTTCTGTCTATCTTCACACGCTCAGTTAATTTTAAGTAAATTAATAAACATCGCACTGTAATCAGTGGCGTAGCTATCATAGGGCTAGGCGGGGCAGTGCCCCGGGGCCCCAGAGGTCAAGGGGCCCCTTGGCCTGCGTGAGCGACGTTCCAAAAAAGCTACCGTACATCCTTGCACACTTTAATGTCCGCCAATTACTTCGGATAATCGAAGTTCAACTGTATATAATAATTAAGTTGAATGAAGGTTTTCCGTCTTTGAACTCTTTGAACCCTGACCAACAAACCTCAAACGCACGAAGTGAAATCTAAAAATTATTCACACCCCAGAATATAAACATACCAAGATCCTTTGCTTGTCCGCTAAGACGTGGACCCTGCCATCATCAGCGTATTGTCGGTTGAAGTCGGAGTTGCCGTGCCTGCCAACCTTTGCGAAATAACAGCGAATGGTGCTGAATTACTAGCACAGTGTTTGACAGTAGACAGTGTGACCACATTTGAATATGAAGTCTCTACAATGTATTATTACAGAACGGTATTATTATGGTAACTCAACTGTTTGTGTAGTGAATTCCCCAAGGGTGTGTTCCATAATCATAGATCCCAATGAAGTGCTGTAACCAACTGCACTCTGAAATTCGTGCTAGAAGAGAAAATATGGTTACTTTGTCACAACAGTAAATTATGCATTCAAGACACTGCCCTGTACCCCACTGCCACTATAATAAGCGAAAATGTCAACTTAGTTATTTTACTTATTACTTTTTCCTGGCCTGACATTAATATATACTTCATGAAGCCTGGTAGGTGCACGGCTCAAACGAAAGTATTCCATCAAACAAAATCCGTCAACTTTGTTTTCTGAAACCGTCCTAGACGAATATTTCCCCTATTTTCCTTCTTTCATTGGGCTATCAACGAAATTAGGCTGATCGGTACGGAGCAGTGAGCTATCAGCGAGGAGTTTAGCGACAGTCAGATGTCGGCACTGAGAACAGTCCGCCTGCTGTCACCGCGGACTTGACTGTTCCCGGTTTGCTTCGCGGCAGGGGGCCATGTTTTCATGGTTAAGTAATACTTCTTCATTGTTTATTTCTTACTAGCTTATGCCTGCGACTACATTCACCCAGTATGGAGCAATTTCGGAAACTATCCCAAGAGGTCGTTTATCTTTATGTCCTACCCAGGTCCAAATCTATCCCTCTGCAAAATTTCATTCAAATCCGCCCAGTAACTTCTGCGTGAAAGCATAACAAATAAACCAACTTCCACAGTTATAATTATATTAGAGTGTACAATTAAATATTTTCTCCTGCGTGACACATAATAATTTACTTAATTGTATTTAGGTTTGCCTTATTATGTCTTCCAGTGGGCGGTAAGGAACTGATGATAAAGTAGTTTCGCGTAGTTTTAGTTTAAAGAGGGCCCCAATGTCATTTTTGCCCCGGGGCCCTTGGTGACATAGCTACGCCACTGGTCGGAAGCATTGGGTGAAATACTCATACAAAGTTCGTCCTACACTGACCCAAACACAATTCTTCTGTTGTCACAATTATACATATTCCTGCAACATCTCGGAAGCCTATTTCATCCAGCAGTAACTTGCCCACATTGCAGATTGCTACGTGATTGAGCCTCTGCTGCGTCATTGTCGAACGCAGATGGTTCTTGATTCGTCGTAGAGCTGAAAGACTGCGTTCTGCTTCCCATGTCGACGCCGCAGACGTCTGACCAACGCTCCGGATTAGAAAATAATCCACGAACCTATTTTTTCATAGAAACGAAAACATCTTTTGCTTTTTTCAGGCGTTTTACATCGTATTGTAGACAAAACAGTTCAAGTCCTGTTTTCAAAGACTGATCGTCTATTTTCGGGTATGGAGTTTCCACATCGTATCGTTTTTCTCCAACGACACTTTTTTTGCAAGGAAACCTGTTTCTTCACGCCAGGGTGGTCAAGTATCCTGTGTCTAAACCCTCGGACAGCCGAATCAATGATTTCAAAATATTGCTGCCTGTACAGTTCTTCAAGCGACTGGAATTGATTTGGATGTGTGCCCTCAGCTAATCGCTTGGGAATTACTTTTTTCCTTTAAAGTTTCAGTTGTTCTACGCCTAGCTCGGATATCTTAATATTACAATCATTGTACAAAGAAGAAATCTTTTCATTTGTCCTGAGATTTTTAAAGGTCTCAGTTATAATTTCAGCTGCAGGTTAAAGTCCCGAGACCGTTCTTTTCTCTCCTTGGAAGCTCCTGTTCAAAATTTTTAAACGCTCAGTTACTTCTTTCCCCGTTAGGAAACCGAGGCACGCTTTGCCAGACTCAAAAACATTAAGTACGTCAATGGCTCCTACGTATCCCTGTTCTGTTAGTTCATTCAATGTTTTGATAACCAAAGCATATTTTTTTCAAACACAGCAGAGCGGTGATTATTACGACGTCGGTCAAATGCGCGACTGCTTAAAACCTTTGGTGGTCACTCAGGGTCTTGACTACACCCATCTCAATCATTTATTATTGGCCTCCGCGGTGGCCGAGCGGTCTGCGGCGCGCCAGTCACAATTGGCATGGCCGCTACGGTCGGGGTTTCGAATCCCCCCCCCCCTCGGGCATGGATGTTTGTGTCGTCTTTAGTATAAGGTAGTTCATAAGTAGTTTGTTAGCTTAACAAACATTTGAACATTTTTATTTATTTATTATTACATAATTGATATAAGTGTACTTTCATAAACTGTGGTTCCTACGTACGAGCCGGCCGCCGTGGCCGAGGAGACTGAGGCGCTCCAGTCACGGTCTGCACGGCCACTAGGGTCGGGGGTTCGAATCCCCCCTCGGGCATGGATATTTGTGCCGTCTTTAGTATAAGGTAGTTGATAAGTAGTTTGTAAGTTTAGGGACTGATAACCCCGTAGTTAAGTCCCATAAGCTTAACAAACCTACGTACGAAGTAATGTGCGGCCGTTGTGTAGGAATACAGTCTATAATGGAAACCAAAGTTCCAAAAAAATGAGCAATACCCCGCGCGACAGTCTACATTACGGTGCCTTGAGAAAGCTTACAGTTATATTCCATAGGAGCTAACGGTCTTTTTCCATTCGGTGGCATTTATTCAGCAACTGATCGTTACAAAACAGAACAAGAAAGAGTGCAGAATCTTCTGAAAAAGGTATTAGATGAATCTTCTAAAGCAGATGAAAAGGATGACAGTTATGACGTTCTCTCTCGTCACAGCAACACGGAAACAGATGATGAAGACGATCTACAACTGCAAGTAAGAATACGAGATAATCAATGCAAGGAGATAATCAAAGGAAGATAATCAAAGCAAGAAAAGACATAGAAGCAAAATAATCCATTGATGATTAGAAATTTACGAAACCTTACGACTCTATCTGCACTACTAAAAGTGGTCTATCGATTTGTGACAATTGAGAATACAGGCATTTGTCGCACATCGATAGGCCACTCTTAGTAGTGGAGACAGAGTCGGAAGACTTCGCAAACTGTGAATTCTCTGTGCATTATTTAAATATATAGCGTCGTACCACGGCCAGTCGCCGTTCCTTTGGAACAGACACTTCGAGTATCAAGGCAAACGTATGTTTCTTCCATCTACCGTCACTACCTCACTGCAGCCCGTCGATCAAGATCAGTCCAAACGGTACTACAGATAAGAATTGTTACGTAAGTTGGGAAGATCGTAAAATCTGCTAAGAATCAACGAAAATACTGATTCGAAATATGCGTCGTGCATGACTGGTTAGTGTGGAACAGTGTAATGGAAGACAATTAAAAAAGTCATGGAATACTAATTTTCGTATGGCGTAAAGTTCTCAAAGTCCAACTGAAATGAACGGAATTGTATGTTAGAAAAGCTCAACTTTCTAAAAGCAGTCAATTACCAAAAGGAAGAAGGAAGACGAAGAAATTGGCACCTCAACAGCACAGACGAAGCCCGTGCTTGGCTAAGGACGGGGAAGGAAGTAAAAACCGTGCCCTTGCAAAGGAACCAGCCTGGCATTCGCCTGGAGAGATTTAGGGAATTCAATTGCCTTGAATTTGATGAAGAAGGCATGGAAGAAAGAATGAGTGTCAACGATGCAGATCCGGGGCATTAAATCATGCACGACAGTCAAATTGTAAACCTTGTTCAAATGTTTAAATGTTTGTGAAGCTTATAGGACTTTATTATGGGGTCATGAGTCCCTAAACGTATAAACTACTTATGAACTAGCTTGTACTGAAGACAGCACAAACATCCATGCCTGAGGGGGCATTCGAATCCCCGACGGGGAACGGCCTCGCGCATCGCAGCAAAGCGCCTCAATGCGCTCGGCCGCTCCGCCGCGGCTGAAAACCTTGTCACTAATAACACTTACGGCGCCAGCATCTTATCAATCAGTAGTGCAGAAACACCGGCTGATGCTGAAACATTTACAAGTTAGCAGACTGCGTTTGCGACGGTTAGGAGCTCAAGATGTAAGCGACCAGAATCAATTCTGTCCTTAAAAATGTGCATGACTTACACTGGTCCTTTGTGGGTAGGCTTGCTCGGTCAGAACAAAAGGAGTTATAAAGCGTTGATTCTATGCAGACGTACTGTACTTCCAGACTGCGTACATACATACATTTATACTGTCGTTTCCTTTCAAATAATAGAAGCTGTGGGGGTAAGAAAAAACTACTTTCCAACGAGTGGGTGTAAAAAGAGAGAGAGTAACCATATTGTATTCAAATGTTTGTAGAACTTATGGGACTTAACTATGGGGTCATCAGTCCCTAAACATACAAACTACTTATGAACTACCTAAGACTAAGGACGGCACAAATATCCATGCCCGAGAGGGGGATTCGAACCCCCGACCGTAGTGGTCGTGCAGACCGTGACTGGAGCGCCTTAGTCCCCTCGGCCACCATATTGTATTCATACACACTTTGAGAAAGGGTGCGGCTACCTTATTGTGACAAACTTTAGACGCAATGAAAAAGTTTAAAGAAACTGTAGTTGACAACACCTGCAAAGTAATGAAAGGAAACAGCTTTTTGCAAAGGAACTTTTCACTGTTCATGAAATACAATTATAGTATTCGGCACGACGTCATATCGTCGACGTCGAATGTATTGTCGATTTTTTAACATGCAGTGTGCAAATATAGGCCTACTTTAAATTATTTCACATTACGACGCATAGCTCAAGAGGTATCAGATCATCAACAATAAGATGCATTAAGTAATGCTCCATGAAGCGTAAGGTTTTTAATTCTTACATCTTTACTACTAAGTATAATCGCGAAACAGTTGGGAGGCACTTTCTTAATATTCTAATTCAAATCAAATGTTCGTATAGTCTATGGGACTTAACTACGGGGTCATCAGTCCCTAAACTTACAAACTACTTATGAACTACCTAAGACTAAGGACGGCACAAATATCCATGCCCGAGGGGGGATTCGAACCCCCGACCGTAGTGGCCGTGTAGACCGTGACTGGAGCGCCTTAGTCCCCTCGGCCACCGCGGCCGGCAATGTTCTAATGAAAATACCTAGAAAATCGTATTATTGTATTGGTATGTTGTCCTGGAGATCACGTTATAAGGATTGAGATGTGGAAAACGAAACTAGAGGTTAATATCCACTACATATGCATGCGAAATATAACGGGACAGAAGGCAAATTGTCAGAATGGGCAGGAGGAGATGTGTAGCAAAACAATGGGAAAAATACGTACGCAAAAAAAAAAAAAAAAAATAAATAAATAAATAAAAAAAATAAAATATTAAAAATGTATGTATCTGTATTTATATTATTAGTATTATCTGTTATTCAGCTTGTAAATATTGTTTCTTGACATGTTCCACATCCACGAGGATCCCCTCAACATGGATCTACGGAACGAAACGCTAATCTAATGTTATCTTACCATCATTACTTTTTCTTTTTAAAGAAAGACAATATTGATGAACTGCCTTTTACTCTCCTCATAGCTATTCCTGACTGTAACTTTGCCCCAACACGTGACGAATGAACTGACTACAGCATCGTTACTAAGCAGTAACGCTTTCTTGGTGACAATGCTCGTATTTGTGTTTCATAATATTCACTGTTACTTTACTAGCCCGTTAGTGAATCATGTAGATAATGAAGCACGGCATAAAATAACACGTTAACTGGGCGACACTCGAGTCGCCCAGTGCTGAGATTTTGTCGCCCAGTGGCTGTGGGCAGTGCTGGCAATTTATTTTTATTGAGTGACATATCAAATGTACCGGGAATTAAAAAATAACCTCTTGTAAATCTTTTAGAGAATAGGTTCCCAACCTTTTCAGTCTTGTTACTCCTAAGACCTACTATGGAAACTCATTTTACCCCCCCCCCCCCCAAAAAAATGTCCCCCATTAAAATATTATCAAAGAAAGCAATACATGGATACACTACCAATCTTTCTTAATCATAGTACACTGCATAAGACACATACCTTTTACACTTTCGATGCAGCAATGAAACAATTATATTCAATGAAAAGGTGGGGACTGTTTACCAGCAGCAAGTTTTCTAATGTTTGGTTTTGTTTTGCTTAACGCGCATCTCTGGTCACGTTCCACAGTGAGATGGTTTCTAGTCTTACTGTTTATTGTCAGTGGCTTTGAGAAGCCACTCTGATATCTGTAAGTGGTATCGAACTGTCTTAACGTTCTTAGAGCTCTGTCAACTATAACAGGATATTCGGCTTCTGCTTTTCGCCAAAATGTACCAAGGTCATACTTTTGAAATTCCATTTTGAATATGCTATCTTCGAGCAATCAGAAGAATTCTACTTTGGCTGAAACATCTTTGAAAATTTCCTCTTCAACAGAAAATGGTCTCAATATCCAAGTGTTCGTGTGCTGATGATCCATAGCTGAGGAATATTGCTTAATTGAGTTTATAACAGCAGACGGATGCTAAATAACGGAAGTTTAAAACACGATTCTTTTAATTTCGCCGCCTACTCATTGATCACACAATTGCTTCAACGTCAATAGATCTCCGACTTGAACCCTGCGTTGGTGAAGTTCCAGTTTACGGACGAAAATTGAAATTTTATCCTGCGCTGTAAAAACATTAGTCCTATTTTCTCGCAATGAAATACTCTGACTTCTTTTAGTTAGGGACTTTGTAACTTTCTTTTATCAAAATATTTTGTAAACCCAGTAATTTCATTATCCTTTAAAATTTTGTTGTAGGCCTATTTTAAAATATTTCTTGAAAATTGTTTCTTGTGTGCATTAAAACATTTATGAAAACGGCAAAAGAATTGTTTTTACCTACAATCGTACAAGTGAAGGTATAAAATTACTGTTCAATACTCTTTGAAAGAAAACTGTTACACTAGAACTTTACGTTCTTTAAAGACGTTTTTTAGCACTAGCATCTCATGACTCATTTTCTTCGGGATTGAGTACTTTTCTTAGATATCTTAAAATTTTAATTGTGTTTCTTTCCCGTTGGTGTACAGAATTCTCTAGAGCAAAAATACAAATTGAGGAACCATAACGTAATATGAGCTTTCAAGACAAATAATGATTTATTAACTTTTACAGAAAGTGCATAGGAAGGCATTTTAAGTAATCTTAGTACTGATATTAATCTAATTTAATACTACTTTCATTTAATAGCAATTAAAGTGAACTTATAACAGGTACTGTATTCTATTTAACTACTTAAAAAATAAAAGACAACAGAAACAATTGAAAGATTATTCAACAAAATTAGGAGACATAAATGAAACTTCCTGGCAGATTAAAATTGTGTGCCAGAACCGGGACTCGATCCTGGGACCTTTGACTTTCGCGGGCAAGCGCACTACCGACTGTGCTATCCCGACACGACTCACGATGCCGCCTCACAACTTTACTTCCGCCAGTACCTCGCCTCCTACTTTCCAAACTTCACAGAAGCTCTCCTGCAAACTCGCAAGACTAGCACTCCTGGAAGAAAGTATATGGTGGAGACATGGCTTTGCCACAGCTTAAGGGATGTTTCCAGAATGAAACTTTCACTCTGCAGCGGAGTGTGCGCTGATATGAAACTTCCTGGCAGATTAAAATTGTGTGCCGGAACCGGGACTCGAACCTGGGACCTTTGCCTTTCACGGGCAAGCGCACTACCCTCTGAGCTATCCCGACACGACTCACGATGCCGCCTCACAACTTTACTTCCGCCAGTACCTCGTCTCCTACTTTCCAAACTTCACAGAAGCTCTCCTGCAAACACGCAAGACTAGCACTCCTGGAAGAAAGGATATGGTGGAGACATGGCTTAGCCACAGCCTAAGGGATGTTTCCAGAATGCATGGTTCGCAGGAGAGCTTCTGTGAAGTTTGGAAACTAGGAGGCGAGGTATTAGCGGAAGTAAAGTTGTGAGGCGGCATCGTAAGTCGTGTCGGGATAGCACAGTCGGTAGTGCGCTTGCCCGCGAAAGTCAAAGGTCCCAGGATCGAGTCCCGGTTCCGGCACACAATTTTAATCTGCCAGGAAGTTTCATATCAGCGCACACTCCGCTACAGAGTGAAGTTTCATTCAGGAGACATAAATGATTTCTTCAAAGTCCAAATTTAGTATTGTTACACCAACATTTTTAATTATCATTAAAACATATATGAATAAAAATCTATTAAGGAAAAATTAAGCAGCTTTTATTTCAATGAAAAAGGCTTCAAAATACGGTTTTAGGAATCAATATTTTGCAATTTTTCCGGGGGAGGGCCCCCGGAACCCCTTCCAATGTCGCCCAGTGAAAATCCCTTTAAATATGCTCTGTAATGAAGGCATAGTGCATAAGAACTTTCGGCACGCATTATTCAAAATGTTCTGATGTTTGTATAGTTTATGGGACTTAACTACGGGGCCATCAGTCCCTAAACTTACAAACTACTTATGAACTACTTACGAACTAGGACGGCACAAATATCCATGCCCGAGGGGGGATTCGAAATCCCGACCGTAGTGGCCGTGCAGACCGTGACTGGAGCGCCTCAGTCTCCTCTGCCATCGCGGCCGGCGCACGCATTATTAGCTAAGCTTGGGGATATTCGTTCAACAAAATATTGGGGGGGGGCACGTCCCCCCCTATCCCCCCCGACGTTGACGGCCATGTTAACCACATTTTAAGGCTGCTATGGGAGCACTGGTTAACATGGGCTACGGCGGCCGGCGCTCAGTTGTCGCTACTTTCCTCACACACGGCTTTACCGGGCGGCAGTCGGTCACGCGCTCTGTCGGTGACAGTCCGTATTCAAACATTACCACAGTCAACCATATGCAGTCGCGACCCTCACTGCTGTGAAAGTTGTTACCAGCTGACAGCTGCTGCGACTCTAGCGCTCCTAGCGGTGGGCAAGCCGCCCAAGTAGTGACGTTTGTTTATAATCGCTTTTGTACCTAATTAACGAAATACTTACTATAATTTTTGCGTTACAAGCATTATCAGAATATCGAGAGACAAACATAATACGGAAATTAATATAAAAACAGCCTCTTGTAAATGATTCAATGGTATAAAGAACAACTCTGTCATGAACAAATACTTATGAATATGTGTATATTTGCAGCTTATTCCGCTGAAAGTAAGTTGCATATAAACATAATGGTATAATAGATTTCTATTATGGGCTGTTCTTACTATGACAGCCAGTTTTTTACGTGTATCAATTCGGTATGGAGTCTAATGATTCTCACATTTTTACACGTCACTCGTCTTTCTTACACGTGCATATTCTTTTAAGTGTAGTTACTTTAGCTTTAAAAAACCAATGTTTTGATTATTCCTTCCGTTTGTGGTTCAGATATAGCAACGTGGAATGGGGTTCTTCTTTGTTGGAAAACAGTTTGGTTGCTTTTATCGTTTCATTGCCATGTCTGTGACGTTTTTCCTTCAGCTACAGCTGTGATGGTTGATTTGGTACGTTAAATGCCGTATTTATTGCATTCTATATACGTTTTCTATGTTCCACCCTCACCGATTTTACTGTAATTGTAATGAAGAATACTTAACGTTCCTGCGTAGAAACTGACGTCTCTCTGCTAAAAGGCATGTCCCCTGGTGTTTCCTAGGCATTCTTATTTTTATTTGAAAATGAAATAATTCATTTAAAACTTGTATGTTACAGGATAATTGTAAATTAACTGTCCTGTAATGTACTGTTTCGTACCATGTCAGGGATCTTACGAAACCTAAGAAAGACAAATGGGAAGCTATTTTTTAATTATTACCTACTTATAAGGCACTACATACGTTCCCTAATGTAGAAACGTATGCTGAAGTAAGTCTAAACGATAGTATTCGCACTCATCAACTATCGAATTCAGAAACGTAGCTTGCCGGCCGCTTGGAGCGCTGCTATCGCAGCGTATAACAAAAATCTGTGGGAGTGTCGTGACTGTATATGTGACATTAGTACTTGTGCGGTTGCTCTCCGCTTTCCGACTTCCGTGAACCGTAAATTGTGATTTCTTGCCGTTTTTCCGTTTGTGCACTAAACACTGGATCATAGTTCTCTGCAAGATCCACCGCAGCTCGGCGAGTACACTTTGAGTCTTTTGCGGCAGCACAGCGTTTGGTTTAACGCCCGTGCAGTTCATTACACCGCCGTGAGGGTGTGCACTCCAGCACTGTGACTATTACGTATTACGTTCAAGATCACTTTATATAGTCAGTTCACCAAGTCAATTTATCGGTTCATGGGGTTTTATTCGCGCGGCACAAAATAGTCTCAGTGCAATCGTGTGCAGTTGTCCATAATACATTGTCTATGTACCACATTGTCTATGTACCACATTGTCTTTGTGGATACGAGCGGCACTGGAGTAGTGTCCCGTTCGTTGTTTGGATTAAAAGGTGTATCGTACCACACGACACTTTCGTTTTATCGTTCACTAAATAATGGTCACTTGCTACATTTAGATCGTCACAGTACATTGTTCGACTTAGTAGCCATTACTGACAGCAGAATGGTTTCTATCACTTGCAATGACTAGTTCGTTCATAATGTGTTCTATTTGCCACTTGTAGTTATATATATATAAGTGGGAGGAAAACACAGTGGATACTGAAAGTCGCTGATTGGCGTCCATTCACATCCGTTCACTGTTTTTCGAGTTCGTTCGTACGTGCGTTGCACTGCTCTGATAGCCTTTTCAGTTCGACACACGCAATCGTACACACGTTCACTATGATCACAGATGTAGATAATCTCAGAACGGCACGTGAACTTTTACAAAACAAATCTATAAATAAACCATGTTTAAGTCTGATGTTGGTACTAACTTTGAAAGTTTTCGTGATACATTAATAACGTATTTTTTTTTTTTTTTTTTTTTTTTTTTTTTACAGGGAAGATAATTGCAATCTCTTTCTTTAGAACATTTTATACAAAGTTACACAAATTTATTTCGGGCTGTGTTCATGTCAGCTTAGAGGAAAATGTTAGCAAAAGGAACTGGCCGTTTTCAGCACCTCCATACAATCTACATTACCAAATTTGGTAACATTTCGTCTCATGACATTTGTTTACATATTTTATTGGTCTTAATGTCATCGATTTTCGTCATATTTCCTCTCGTGATTTCTTACTTAAATTCATGAGTGTCAAGTTGTATGTCATTTTGTAAATAAAAGAAATTAACCATTAAGTATTTAAAAAAATGATAGCAATTATTGTAAGTATATGACATTTATAATAAACATAAACAATTACTACGAAACTTTGACACAGGTAAAATCAGACTAGCAGGTATACTTGGTGCAGGAGGGCTTGCACTAAAGCATGCGGAAAGATAAATACTGAGATTTAAAAAGGAAGGGTTCATTACATAAGACAGAGGGAGAAAAGCATCGCTAAAATAAGCATACGCATTGCAAATTCAGCATTACAGTTCCTAACTACATCAAATACTACTGTCACAATCATAAATTACAATAAAATTACAATACAAGTATCAAGTTTAAATAAAAGCATCGCGTTCTCTCGCTCCTCCCTCGCAGTACCTCTCTGCATCCCATACGTTTTGTTGCCATTGTCTGACTAGTGTGAAACTGTTGAGTACAATGTATTAGGAAGAATATCCTGTGTCAACCTTACGAATGTTCATGTCGTTGTCCAGTCCATGTTTGTCAGTGTGAGTGTGTTTTTTGGTGTATACCCCTGTCAAAATAGTCATAGCTCTATCTCATGTCTCTCCGAAGTAGCTTATAGTTCTGACGATCTCGCTGCGGTGACGGCGGCACCAAAGTTCTCGTAGACGATGGCAACCAGCTGAAAGAGAAAACTTCATCTATTCTTACGCTATTGACATGCTGATGTATGTGTTATCGTGTAATAGATAAGAAATGGCACAGTTTTACATACATACCTGCATAAAAAATTAAATTATTTTACGTAAACAAAAATTGGACTATTTGCCAAGGATCAAAATTTTTCTCACAGTATAGTAAATAAGACCAGATACTACTAGGTGTAGCGTGTGTGAAAAACATAAACATGTAACCAGCTGATTCTATTTTCATCTCCCATTCCTAGGTGTTCATGCACTTTCGCGGTTTCCGAAGTCACGTATTGCTGGTGTACGTCACTCTTACGTGTTATTTTTATAAAAGCTAGTTGATAAACAGATACATTCATTATGATTCCTGTCATTTGTAACAAAGGTTTCTACAGAATATATCTGTGTTATGCTTACGCCAAAATATTTGTTGCTTGACCTACAATGACATACTTGCAAACGGGTCCTAATCTAAATTCTTCCATTCACTCTCTCACACTTACAAACTAAACCTAGACAAGATAAATTCATTACGCAGTAGTGGGTTCCCTAACAAAAATAATCAGAGTGTGCTTGTACGCTCCGCCTGCATAATAATAATAATGTTTCCCAACTACTAGCCATAACAAATTGTTCATTATATTAAATCTTCACATAAATAATAAATGATGCCATTCATTCAGTTGCAAAGTTACACTACCCGTTTCAAGAAACATTACTTAGTATATTTGTCACACAGCATAAATGTAGATAAGTTATAGTGCTCAGAAACTTCTCTGAAAAGTGTTTATTATTGTGTCGCTATTTAAAAGTGGTATCTGTCAATCACTGAGCATTTCAAACATAACAGTACATTCTAGGAAGGCTTATGGTACACATTAAATCATAGAATCAGCTTAGTAACAATTTATGCATGATATTTCTTAAGATCTTTGTATGGCTAGATTCCTCTAGGTCGTGTCGTGTGTACAGGTGACAATAAATAACTTCCTTCGTGAGGAATCTGTAGTATTCTGTACGGTCCGGAATAAAGGTATTGCCATTTTTTGTTTCTCTTTTGGATAGCTGAAGAGTTTGGATGTACCCTGAACATTACCAAATCATTAAGTTTGAATGACTAGGTGCGTTTTAATTGTTTGTCGGAATAGTTTTTACGTTTGAAAGCTGCGTTCGTTAGTGCTGTTAAAACTATCCTTACCTTCTCTTCCAGCGATGGTTGCTGCTGCACCTGTGTCTATAAGAACAGTCGTAGGTATTCCTCCTACATTTATAAATATATTGGCTTGGAAAATGTCAACAAGTTGGCTTTTGTTTACTTGTATGTCAGCAAGTAGTTCTTCCCGTATGTCAACACCATTGTTGTAACGCAATAAATTTATACAGTTGCGACATGTGCCCTCACTAGTGTCATCGCTCAACGTCGGAGGGCATGAGTTGAGCGCAATTAATTTGTTTGAGTCATTTCATTCTGTCTTGTCGATTGAGTAGTGCTGTCTGTCACGACAGTAATTGTCACAGACGATCCGTTTTGTGTGCAGTGCGTGCTTTGCGGTGGGCGGTTAACTGTCATCGTAGCCACAGGGACGTTATGAATTCCACTGTTATTGCTTGGAGGGGGCTGTGGATAAAAGTTCTGTGCAGGTTGGCCGTTCCCGTTACCGTAAAAATTACGGTTGCCACCATTACGGGGTTGACCACTGAAATTAGCACTACGCCACTGATTATTTCTATTGTTACTGAATTGATTGCTGTTGCTGAAGTTTGCTGTTTAGTATGGGACACTGTTACTATTTTGGAAATAACCTGGATTAAATCTGTTGTCTTGTCGACGGCGATAATAATTCCCCCCATTAGGCGCATTGCGTGGCACATTTCTACTGCGCGAATCGCGTAAATTGAATGGTACTGCAGTTCTGCCAAACCCCCTCCAGACGGGCAGAAGGAGGCGGAGTCTCTTGAGCACGTCACTGGTCTTCAGTGGCGCTTCCAAGCGGCAGACAGCAAAAGCTTCCGTCACTTTTGTTTACAGTTTACGTGCATTATTGCGTGATTTTACGTGTAGGTTAGGTTGTGGGAAATGAATTTCATTCCCAGAGCAGACTTGGCAAAGTAACATGAAAATATTGTACAGCAGTCTGAACACAAGAGTGAATTACTGCCTTCCTTAGTAGCTTCAAACGAAACGGGAAGCTTCAATGCTTCATTCTTCTATTCGTGATGTAACTACCTGTGAAAAAATAATAATAATAATCATTAGTTTTGTAATGAATGTCAATTGAGTGTGGAAGCGCCTCTCACGTCTTTCCATCGAAGAAAATCTAAAGAATGATGCTGACAACATTCTTATACCGATATCCGAATATTAGAACCGACGTGTGTAATTTATGCCAAGTTTCTGAAATATATATATCCATCTGACATAGAATGTCTCATTTGATGTAAGTGCGTTTTAAATACATAATTTATGAAACATTTATAATTATACATGTCAAAGACGTGGGCTTCAGTCATCTCCCTATAATAATAATAATTTCGTGTGGCTCGTTGGCCAGGTGCAAGTCTTTAAATTGGACGGCACGTAGGCAACTTGCATAAAAGAATGTGTTTCGTCACATGCCTTTATTCTCTTTAAACTCGTTGCCAGTAGCGTAGGTGTGAATTTAAGTTTACTGTTTATTAGTAAAAACACCAGTGGCAGTCAGTTAGCACAGACAGATAAAGACCATAATTTTTTATTCCTGTAGTGCAGACTATGGTAATTAGAACATAAATCAAATAATATATGAGATAAAATTTACAGTACCGGTAGGCCTGAGTTAATGTTTACAGTTTTCCAATTCTATCATTTTTGTTTGTAACTCAGAACTGTCCCACTCCTTCAGGCTTGCAATTTATTTTTATATTGTAGGGATAGTATGGAGAAACGTAACCTTGGTAGTACCTACTATGAAATTTCACTAAAATAGGAACATTCATGAGCTACAGACGTCAAAAATATAAACATGAACTATAAGACAGCAACAGCTGACAGTGTTAAGCTTTTGCTTTCTGCCGCTGGGAAGCGCTACTGCAGACTAGTCACGTGCACAACATGCCCCGCCTCCTTCTGCCCTTGTGGAGGGGATGTGGCACAACTGTAGTACCATTCAATTTACGCGCGCGAATCGCTCGTCAACTGTTGTGTCTGTTGCTGGCCAGAGGTGTTAACAAATGCTGCCTGCTGCGGCTGAGGTGGGTGTGGCATGTTTTGTAAACATTGGGCTGGCGAGTAATACGGCACAAGCTGGCTATCAACATTATTATGGTTGTTACGGAAATTTCCTTTCTGGTTGTTATTCTTGAAATTTCTGAAACCGTATTGGTTTGCTCGCTCGTTGCCAAAATGTGCACGCCTATCTTCAAAAATTAAATCCAGCTTGTCCACATAATTTAGAAAATTTTCCTTCCAGTCGCAGGTGTATTGGCAATTTTGCCTTTACTACCCGAAGCACTTCTCTGTAGCCCAGAGGTTCATCGAAAAAAATTGATTTATCTATATACTTTTCAAAATACTTCCTGAGACTACCATTGCGTTCGTTAAATGGCTACGTATTGTAAACTTCATTCCGCAGGCACTCTTGCGTAGCGGGGGACCAAAATTTCGCAAGAAATTCTTGTTCAATTTCTTCTACAGTTTCACAAGTTTTGGAAGCCTGATTTGCCCATACTTTGCTCTCACCTTGTATATATCCTGTGATAAACCGTATCTTTCGTTTTTCTGACCAAGATTCTGGCAAAATGTCTTGGAAGGATTGAATAAAAACAACAGGATGTACACTTTTACTATCACCCGCGAAAATCTGAAACTGATGATGTTTGATCATGTTTTCGTCCATCATGACGTTACTGATATTGATTCCGTTATTAGGCACGGAAGGTGAGTGTTGTGGTGACATCAGATTCCTACTACCGGACACGGGAAAATCAGGGAAATTGTGACGTGCGTTTTGCATGTCACGCAGCGGACACGTATGTGCCGCCTGACTCGGACGTGCCCGCCCACTACTTACGTCTGTCTGTCGGTCTTTAAAGTCACAAGTCGAACGGTTTCCTGTCTATGGTTTGTGTGTGTTACAGATTTTAGTTCTTTAACTAAAGATTTCAGTTCAGTCAAGTCATCCTGCATTGCTTTCACAGTCGTACCGTGCTTTTATAAACTTCTTCAGTAACATTAATCATATTATTCAAATGTTTGTAGATCTATCGGACCAAACTGCGTGGCCATCAGTCCGTAGCTTACAAACTACTTAAACCTAGGTAAACTAACCTAAGGACAACACACACACCCATGCCCCGGGAGGACTCGAACCTCCACGGCGAGGAACCGCGCGCTCCGCAGCGAGACGCTTTAGACCGCTCGGCTACTCCACCGCGGCTCAGGAACATTACTTATAACAATATTCAGCTCAGGGTCTATCTTTTCATTAAGCTCGATTTCTGTTTTTTTGGAAGAATTCTTGTACTTGATTCTGACTGTCTTTAACAACAGCTCCAGCCTGACTAGTTATTTGTGCGACAACAATTTCAAAGCTCTCTTGTTTTTGTTTAAGTTGCGTTACGTCGCGTGTAAGTGATTCAATAACCGGTGAAATAGTTTTCACAGACTGGCCTAGAGTAGCAACTCCGCCGACAACAGAGGAAATTGAGCCATCAACTGATTGTAAAATTTCTTTAGTAACCTTTCCTTGTATATCAGCGAATTTACTGTCAATAGCTTGTTCAAAATTTTGCATTTGAGCACTGATTTGCCTGTTAACTTCTTCAGATATTAAAGTAGGCAAATTTTGTTGCACTTTTTCTAGTTTTACAATTTCCTCCTTTGTCTGCTGTTGTTGTAATCCTACTCGTTCTAGGTGTTCAGTGAGAGTAGAGGACAAAACAAAAACTTGATTGTTTTGGTCATTAATCTGCTGTGTAAGATTTGAAGACAAAGCGGTAATTTGATTATTCTGATCATTAATTTGTTGTGTAAGAGTTGATGACAAAGCAGAAACCTGGTTCTTTTGTTCATTAATATGTTGCGTTAAATTCACTGACATGTTTATAAGTAAAGCTTCAAATTTCCTTATCCAATCATCTGGTGGATTGTGTGAACTGCTCCCGGGTGTAGAAGTGTTATCGGACGCGATGATCGCGACCGATTGCTCTGTGCCGAAATTTTCTGTTATTAATTCCGCCGGCCGGGCCGCCATACTGACCTAACGGAACTAATTGTTGTATGTTACTACTAACACTTTCTTCGGTATTCATTGCTGGGGTTTGGCTACGGGTTTTGACCATACTAATCTGTATCTATATATAAAAGGCTTGTGTGTGTACGTGCTGACAGACTTTTCTCCATGACCACATACTGCCACCCACTCATGGTTGTGATGGTAGATAGCCCTTGGTCTAATGATGTTAGTAAGGGAGTTTGGTCGCGGTGCGTGGCAGTGGGTGAGTGTGACGAGCAAAAATTCCCAAAATATTCTTAGGAAAAGCTATATACAGTGTGACTTACGAACTTTACGGTACGAGTCAAAATCTGTTTATTCTTTCAATCGTCAGACAATGCGGTCCTTTCAGACCTTAATAACGACGAGGAATATCAAATACGCAATTTTTTTAAAATAGATCACATGTTTCCGTCAACCACACATTACCGACTATGAACAGAGACACAAAACAAAGATAAAAATCCAGATAGACTCAAAGATAAAAATACTTGTGGAACATTGATCACTGTCGTGGAAGCGTGGTGGAAACACAGACATACATTAATGAATGTCTCTTAGGCCATAGATATTGATATGCCTGTGCCAGTAAGCTCACTGGTCTGTGCTGATCAGTGATCTCTGATATATATAGCCGCGACACTCTCTGCTGTGAAAGATGTTATCGTTTGACAGCTGGGTCAAGAAAAATTATGCGACGTAGTCCTACTCATATCCCGGCGGCCTCCTATGATAATGTTGGCAACAGATGTAGAATAACGAGAATCATGTGACATCGTCATAAGCCAATCGCGTGACACGCAAATATTTTGTCGTGAAATCAAGCATACAGCAATATTTATCTACATTCTATGTGGTTCGGTCATATTTGCAACGATTTTATATCGTGTTATTGATGTTGCCAACATAAACACACGAGGCCGCCAGGATAGAAAGTAAAATTTTACCGAATCAGATACATCAGTTGTTGTCACATCTCATTATGACCAGCACTTTCACGCGAAACTCTTTTGTACAGAGTCTCATTACTATATTTCAGCTATCCATGCCTCAGCCCATTGTCCACAGCTATGAATGATCACGAAATAAATGTTTTAAATAGCGAATATAACTGATGTATGATGCAAGCTACATCATTATTCATGAAGATATGCCTATTTCTAACACGTTTCGCAAACGTATATATATAAAGCTACTGGCACATTTTCAAGTGGTTTTCACAGAAAATTTGAGCTAAGATTGAGGCAACATAGAGACATGATTTCATCAAACTCAGATCACGGAAAAAAAAAGATACATCGCAATCTTATGTGTTTCAGTAACTGTCTGTTCATCTATTAGAAATACCTAATCTCCTAAACTACTTCACGGATTTGCATGGAGCAACTTCATAAGAGAAATTGTTTTAGATGTAGGTTATGCTTAAAGTATGGATTGCGTAGTACAGCAAACATGCGATAGAGGCGCTGTAGTGCACCAAAGAACTAATAAACACCGCTGCTACATAATAAGAATGGGGTAGGAAGCGAACGTCTGTGACAGAATTAAGCAGTCTTATGTCTACGAATATCAACAAACATTGAACATAGTGTTACTGATTTCTCTCTGTGTATTACATACTTAGCGACATTTCTTTGCTTATTTTGGCACGTTTCACTTTTTGTATCAAAAACTTTAAGAAGATACATCGTTTCGGACAATGACTTTTACTAACATTTGACATCTTGGCTAGGACAACCGAGTTTACTGACAGAGCGACCCAACAAGGATTCTGTTTTTTTTTTTACTGACTGAGGTCCGGAACCCTAATACACCATGATACACACAGGGTCTCCTTCAACAACCGTTGCGAAGCACGGGCATATAAGCTAGTTGTGAATAAAATAAGAGAAATTGATTTCTGTCTATCTTCACACGCTCAGTTAATTTTAAGTAAATTAATAAACATCGCACTGTAATCAGTGGCGTAGCTATCATAGGGCTAGGCGGGGCAGTGCCCCGGGGCCCCAGAGGTCAAGGGGCCCCTTGGCCTGCGTGAGCGACGTTCCAAAAAAGCTACCGTACATCCTTGCACACTTTAATGTCCGCCAATTACTTCGGATAATCGAAGTTCAACTGTATATAATAATTAAGTTGAATGAAGGTTTTCCGTCTTTGAACTCTTTGAACCCTGACCAACAAACCTCAAACGCACGAAGTGAAATCTAAAAATTATTCACACCCCAGAATATAAACATACCAAGATCCTTTGCTTGTCCGCTAAGACGTGGACCCTGCCATCATCAGCGTATTGTCGGTTGAAGTCGGAGTTGCCGTGCCTGCCAACCTTTGCGAAATAACAGCGAATGGTGCTGAATTACTAGCACAGTGTTTGACAGTAGACAGTGTGACCACATTTGAATATGAAGTCTCTACAATGTATTATTACAGAACGGTATTATTATGGTAACTCAACTGTTTGTGTAGTGAATTCCCCAAGGGTGTGTTCCATAATCATAGATCCCAATGAAGTGCTGTAACCAACTGCACTCTGAAATTCGTGCTAGAAGAAAAAATATGGTTACTTTGTCACAACAGTAAATTATGCATTCAAGACACTGCCCTGTACCCCACTGCCACTATAATAAGCGAAAATGTCAACTTAGTTATTTTACTTATTACTTTTTCCTGGCCTGACATTAATATATACTTCATGAAGCCTGGTAGGTGCACGGCTCAAACGAAAGTATTCCATCAAACAAAATCCGTCAACTTTGTTTTCTGAAACCGTCCTAGACGAATATTTCCCCTATTTTCCTTCTTTCATTGGGCTATCAACGAAATTAGGCTGATCGGTACGGAGCAGTGAGCTATCAGCGAGGAGTTTAGCGACAGTCAGATGTCGGCACTGAGAACAGTCCGCCTGCTGTCACCGCGGACTTGACTGTTCCCGGTTTGCTTCGCGGCAGGGGGCCATGTTTTCATGGTTAAGTAATACTTCTTCATTGTTTATTTCTTACTAGCTTATGCCTGCGACTACATTCACCCAGTATGGAGCAATTTCGGAAACTATCCCAAGAGGTCGTTTATCTTTATGTCCTACCCAGGTCCAAATCTATCCCTCTGCAAAATTTCATTCAAATCCGCCCAGTAACTTCTGCGTGAAAGCATAACAAATAAACCAACTTCCACAGTTATAATTATATTAGAGTGTACAATTAAATATTTTCTCCTGCGTGACACACAATAATTTACTTAATTGTATTTAGGTTTGCCTTATTATGTCTTCCAGTGGGCGGTAAGGAACTGATGATAAAGTAGTTTCGCGTAGTTTTAGTTTAAAGAGGGCCCCAATGTCATTTTTCCCCCGGGGCCCTTGGTGACATAGCTACGCCACTGACTGTAATGGCGGACTTGATACAGAACGGAGGACAGCACACGGAACAAGCGAGAGTCGCGAAGCTAAGGCAACCATGTTTGTGCACTTCTAGAATTTTCCTAACAATGAACTGGCTAACTATGGAAAAATTTGGAAGAAAGACAATATTGCTAAAAGAAATGCTGAATAGAAATGCGCATACAAGCGACAGATAGGAGAATCTATTAAAGCACCAAATAAGCCAAATTGCTGGTCCGTCCTTACATGTGTGATATGATGTCTTGTTACGCGACGTGACGGCTCCAGATAATACAAAATTTTATGGGTCAGTCTTGCAATCTCGTTTTCTTTAAAACAGAGGTTCAGGAACGGCTCGTACAATATTGTAGTTGTAGTACATGAAATAAAATAAAATAGGATTAGACACATACAATGGTGGTATTGGTAACAATATTACGTAAATCTTAATTATTTTCAGTTACTAGCTATTTTACAAATTTCACAGGGTGGATATTAATGAAAAGGAAACAATTATTTTTTTACCGACATCCAGTCCTGTCACAAAGGGAGCCAATTATAACGTTGTCCTTGCTTCGTATGATGCCATAATTGTTAAAAGTAGATTCCGCGATTATATTTTCGGACAAGGAATTGATGGTACCGAATTTTTTTAAATTTGAAATAATTTAGTTTAAGTAAAGCACAAAATGAACATTAAAGCAAATAAACCGCGGGTTGCATATTAAAGTTTGGCACCATACAAGCAACAGCACGTTACGGAAAACTTCTAGCTGGATCCTGCACTTCGTATTGTAGAAGCTGGAAATGATAACTTTTACTTATTTGATATATGTGAACGTTGGAGATACTTTCCGTAGTAGATCAATGTTCAGATTGTTCACTTCGTCTTTCATTGTTGTGTGACCGTGGGTGGATTATGAAGTTACTGGTAGTGATAGAATAATCGGACTTCGTGAAATTACAAAAGAAATGACTGCAGGTTCTAAAATCAAGCAAAGTATTGTATAAGGATGATTGATTGATTGAAATTTTGCAAACAATGCGAAGCGATTGTAATGGCGTCTGAACATTAAACTATTACGGCTGCGAAGGAGCTGAAAACATTAGGAAATTAAATATTTGGCGTGGAGGACTTTGATCTAAATGAAAACCAAGGAGAGGGAATGCTTTTAAATTTAAATAATATATTTTCAGCAACAGCTTGCATTACTTGCATTAATGGATACAGGTATGAAAGACGTCTACACCGATTAGATACAGACCAGACCAGAGAGTGAGTAAAACTACTATCACGGTTCCGTCTTCTCGTTTGTTCGTAAGTAAAAAATGACGAACGAAATTAAATTAGTTGCATTGCGAGTCAGAGGGAACCGGAGGCGATAAGCATCGCTCATTAAAGATAAACGAAAAAATAAAAATTAGTGTATCGTTACAGAAGTCCACATCCCCTTCCCCCTCTCTCTGCATCCATCTCTTTCTCTCCCATCTCTCTGTTCGTTTCCACATTTTCCTCTCTCGGCAAAGTTATCTACAAGGTACCTTCTGTCATGTATCATACAAACATTTATGTACCCAGTGACCTTCCTCTTAGTTTAAAGTTCATGCGAGCAAACATTGACAAAGATTGGAGCAAAGCTATGCATTTTTTTTTTAATTCCGTGAGTTAAGCACCCTCTACCGTGCACCAAACGAAATTTTATATAGACAGTGATATTCCTCTTGTTTTTAAGGTAGAGTGTGCAAAATTTCATCAATATCGAGACAAAATTATAGATTTCTATGCAATAGACACACAGTGTGACATTGAAAAACACACTTTGTTGTTGTCAAATATTTCAGTTTTATTTCAAACAACCTTCGTTCTGAGAATAACGAATATATATATATAACTGTGAAATCGATCGAGCCGTTCTCACGTTTTGGGGCGACCAAGGTATTTAGGGATACATTTTTTTGTTCCAAAGTACCCTCCCCCATGCACCGTATGAAACTTATGGTAGACGGTGACCTCTGTCTTGGTCTGTGAAGGTCAAGCGTGCGAAATTTCGTGAAGATCGGAATGAAACTGTAGATTTGGTGAATCAGTAGGAGAAGTATGCTCCGCCATGCACCTATCACAAAATACTTTCAAATGCTTGTAAATCTATCGGACCAAACTACGTGGTTATCAGTCCGTAGCTTACAAACTACTTAAACTAAGGTAAACTAACCTAAGGACAAGACATACACCCATGCCCCAGGGAGGACTCGAACCTCCGACGGCGAGCAACCGCGCGCTCTGCAGCGAGACGACTTAGACCATTTGGATACTCCACCGCGGCCAAAATACTTTCTTAACTGACGTTTTCTATCTATAAACTACATTCCTGCGAAATTTCAGCTTCATAGTTGAAATAGTTTTCGAGATTTCGTGTTTAGTCAGTGAGTGAGTGAGTGTCCTTTCGCTTTTATATAGATAGAGATTAAGGAAACAGATGGCTTAATTTTGTATGCAAGAGAATATAGGGAGAGCTGAAGACGAAAATAAATAGTAACATGTAAATCTGTAATGCTAACTTTATTTGATACAAGGTCATGCCTGATGCCACAGTTCTACGGCGTCTACAGTTGTGAGCGGGAGACTTCTTTTCATCATTTTGTGGGATGGGGAAGAGGGGGGGGGGGGTCAGTTACAAAACGCTTCATAAACGAGCATATAAAATACTTCCAATATATATATATATATATATATATATATATATATATATATATATATATATATATATATGGGATGGGGAAGAGGGAGGGGGAGTCAGTTACAGAACGCTTCATAAACGTGCGAAATTACATGCGCACTTTTGATGCAGGTCCCTGACTATTCCCATTTTCCAATGACTGACGCATAAATCTGGGTATTCTCACGCGGTGGCCTCTCATTATTTATGACGTCAAATTTCCTGAGCTATGTGTCCTGGGCGTACGGTGAACTATTCACCAAAGTTTCATTGCAATTGAATTCATGGTTTATGTAAACGTAGAGGACAAACAGACATATATATATGTAAAAAATAGATGAAGTACACTTACCAGGCGAAGGGGCACAGGCAGTGATAGCAACAAATAAACACACACACACACACACAAACGCTAGCTTTCGCAGCCTAGCTGCTTCATCAGGCAGAAGGGAAGGAGAGGGAAAAGGAAATGATGAGGGTTTTAAGGAAGGGGGTAAGGAGCCATTCCAATCCCGGGACAGGAAAGACTTACCTTGGGGGAAAAATGGAGGGTAAACAAATGCACACACACCCACACATTTACACAGACGCAAGTGTCTGTGTCTGTGTAAATGTGTGGGTGTGTGTGCATTTGTTTACCCTCACACAAGTTGACACAAGTGTCTGTGTCTGTGTAAATGTGTGGGTGTGTGTGCATATGTATATGTATCGCGTAAATGTACGATAGAATATGACCCAGCACTCTTAAATGGAATATTTTACAGCAGAATAGCACTTTGTATTTAAGGGAGAAACAATTTCTTTAGTCAAAAACGTATTATAAATGCACATTCCGTGCCGTACCGAAATAAGCTTGAGCAGGCCGTTTATGAGCGCGCAGTCCCACAGTGACGTCACAGCGCTAGCCAATGGCAGAGCAGAGCGCTTACTGCCCAACCTTATATTTACTAACCTTGTTAGTTGCTCAGCCAGCGTCAGCTAAAGTGCGGTGCTCCTGCTGTCGTCGCTGTTTTCATATCTTTTGAAATAGTAGGTAAGTGAAGTATGAAACAATCTGATGATTAATCTGATGCTTGTCCAGCACGGGCTGCTGGCATTGCTGAAATTTCACCCTCCAACATCAGTGGAATCGAATCTTTGACAGCGCTACCCAGTCAGACTGATATCGTACTGTCAAAACGTCAGTTAAAACATCAAACAAAAGTCGACGAAAAATCCGAGACGAAAGCTAACAAACCAAGTATAACATAGATTTTCATTTCAGCAAGGTACATGATTTGATGAACATTATTGATGAATATTCATTTAAAAAAATACATTATTAAGTAATAACTGAAAGATGCATATTGTTTAATTTTCTCCAGGTCGACAGCTAAGAAAAATGCAATACGTCAACAAAACACAAGTTATTTCCCATGTAATGAACAAATCGATGTAAATCCCAAGTAAAATCAGCGCAATAGGTAGCGAAACCTTATTCCCAACTTCTTTTTCATTCTAATCTGCCATTTCGCTGTGTATTCGTAGCCTAGTGAAAGAAATAAGACAGATACTTTCTGCCAACACAACTTCATTTCAGTGTGTTTTCCCTAATATTTCTTAAACGTATAGAAACATCGGAAAAACATCGATGTATCGTTTTTAAGAGCGATGTTTTATCAACGATGTTGCATCCCTACCCACACCAGGTGGAACTGACGGACGATTTAGAGAAAGTTCAGAGAAGGGCAGCTCCATTTGCAGTATCGCGATATAGGGGAGAGAGTTGGGGTGGAAATCATTAAAAGAAAGGCGTTATTTGTTGCGATGAGATTATTTGCAAAATTTCTTTCACTAAGATAAGTGTAATCAGATCGAAAACGGATAGATTCAGGTGTTCCCTTTGTTCTGCGAGCTATTAGAGACTGGAACCGTAGAGAAACATCATAAGAGCGGTTTGATGAACCCTCTGCCATGCACGTCAGTGTGGTTTGCAGAGTATTTGTGTAGATGTACAAAACTCTTCCAGGCCCACAGTGTACAAAAAGGAAGGGGAAAATTATGCTGCTGTCCCACTATGTGGGGTTAAAAGAGAGCTGCACGAAACAATTGCCCAGGCGGCATCTACATACTACATCTACATGGGATAATCTGCAAATCACATTTAAGTGTCTGGCAGAGGGTTCATCGAACCACCGTTATTTTATTTATCTCCCCTAAATAGCCTAAATAGAGCGCGGGAAGAAAGAACACCTGAATCTCTCCGTTCGAGCTCTGATTTCTCGTATTTTATTCTGATGATCATTTCTACCTATGGAAGTGGGAGTCAACAATATATTTTCGCATTCGGAGGAGAATGTTGGCGATTGTAGTTTCGTATGTAGCCCACGCCGCAGCGATAAGCGCCGTTGTTGTAATGATTCCCATCCCAGATCCTGTATCATTTCCGTAACGCTGTCTCCCCTGTATCGTGACAATACGAAACGAGCTGCCCTTCTTTGGACTCTTTCGATGTCCTTCGTCAAACCCACCTGATAAGCATCCCACACTGGACAGCAATACTCCAAATGAGGACGGACAAGCGTAGTGTATGCAGTTTCTTTTGTAGTTCTGTCGCAACATTTAAGGGTTCTGCCAGTAAAACGCAATGTTGTTCTTCCGTTACTGCCAGTGGCAGATTTACCAGCAGGCTGAGTAGGCTCGACCCTAGGGCGACAGATTTTAGGGGAGGCAAATTTAGGGCCAACATTTTTAAACTGTAAGTAAGGGTAATAAAAAAATTAATTACATTTGCCAAATGTTCATTATTGTGCAAGAAGTATTAAAGTATCTTTTACCTCCCCCCCCACACACACATTATTCGTGGTATATAGCTCTGCTTTTATTAGCTCAGAAAAATACACAAAAACTATTTCTTGTGAAATTATAACCAAATAGTTGGGATATAAAAAGAACCTGAGAAGTGAGCCTTTGATCTCCTAGTACTTCGTCATGTTGTTGTTGTTGTGGTCTTCAGTCCGGAGACTGGTTTGATGCAGCTCTCCACAATACCCTATCCTGAGCAAGCCTCTTCATCTCCACATAAGAACGGCAACCTACGTCTATCTGAATCTGCTTACTGTATCCATCTCTTGGTCTTCCTCTGCGATTTTTACCCCACACACTTCCCTCTAATGC
This sequence comes from Locusta migratoria, assembly GCA_026315105.1. Classification (NCBI taxonomy): domain Eukaryota; kingdom Metazoa; phylum Arthropoda; class Insecta; order Orthoptera; family Acrididae; genus Locusta; species Locusta migratoria. The sequence continues at coordinate 125,041,994 of CM048753.1, forward strand.
TAAATTCACAATTCCTTGATGTCTAAGAATGTGTCCTACCAATCTATCCCTTCTTTTAGTCAAGGTATGCCAGAAATTCCTTTTCTCCCCAATTCTGTTCAGTACCTCCTCATTAGTTACGCGATCCACCCACCTAATCTTCAGCATTCTTCTGTAGCACCATATTTCAAAAGCCTCTATCCTCTTCCTGTCCGCACTGTTTATCGTCCATGTCTCACTCCCATACAAGGCAACACTCCATACAAATGCCTTCAGAAAGGACTTCCTTAGGCTTTTGTGTAAGTAGAACCATAGTGCACAAAATATAAAGCTACAATTTCACTGACTAAAACTGTACTTACCATGATTTTGAAGTAGGATATCGAACTGTAAAGGTTGATTTGAATAGCCTGCTGGTGGCAAATGTGAAAATCCGCAACTGGTTAAAATGTTCTCGTGTTCTGGCGGCAAAGCAGCGGTGAAGCAAGGGGGGGGGGGGGGGTGCTTCATGTGGGTGGCAACAGTTGCTGTAGTCCCTGATACCAGTTATATATAACAACAGTTTTCTATAAACTCCGGTCTGCATATAACCCATTAATGCATAGTGTAGCTGATAAGCTACGTACCTAATTTTTTGCATTATCTCTAAAACTGATCAACATTTTACCACAAATTCATTTGTAGTCGCTTGTATACATAGTGTTACTATGCTAGTAGCTCGTCCTAGAAATTATAAATTGTAGAGTGCTACTGAATCATTTCGACAGTTATTGAGTTACTCCTAACATGTGCGTCGGTTTACCTTGGTATTCCTCGTTTGCCATGTAAAAGTTGTCAATCACATACTACGGCTGAGTTATGAGTTACTTTCTGGAAAGATGAGGGGCACAATAGTGACGTTTACTGCATCGAATACATCATGGAAGTACTACATAGCTGTCCATCTATGAACTTTTTTTTGCTAGTAGTGCAGAATAATTTTAAGGAATTTTGTTTTTCAATATCTTTCTCAGTAAATACGCACTATAGATTAATCGTGGTAGCTTTTATAGCTTCAAATAAAAAGTCATGCATCATAGGGTTAATATTTCTACAATTACTATGGTATTCGGGTGTTCAATAAAGAATTTGAGAAAGTTAACCCTGAAGCCGCCCTCACGTGCTGTCTACCTAGTCTAGTGTAGCCACAGCGCCACATCCCACGGAACACAACGAGCTGCTGATCGTGATTTGCTTTGCGACCGCAGCGCTCTTTAGCGACTAGGGATGGGTCAACTCGAGTTACCAACCCGAGTTAACTCGGGTTAAGACTATTTCGGGTCAACTCGAGTAAGACTACTACCAACTCGAGTTGAGTACGTGTGTTACTGTCACTGTTGCGCCGCCGAAATCCGAGTTTACCCGAGTTATCGCGCCAACAGAACCCGTCATAGGGATGGGCCAGAAATCACGTACTCGTGAAAAATCACGGTGATTGAAAATTCACTGTTTTCACGGTCGCGGCGATCTGGAATCTGACCGTGATTTCAGTCACGGTCACGGTTGGGTAGCGACTTGCAGGAATAGCAGCGAACAGCAGTACAAACTACAAAGAGCCATCTGGTGGCCGAAATGAGTACTAAATGCAGCAGCGAATAGCAGGTGTAGCAGCGAATAGCGGAAATGCGAAGAGGAGGTGAGGGAAGAGAAGCAGCAAAGGCTAAAAGAGCCATCTGTGGGTCGAAATTTGTACTAATATCAATGCAGCAAATAGCGGGTATAGCAGCGAATCACCGATAAGCGAAGAACGGGTATAGCAGCGAATCACCGATTAGCGAAGAGCGGGTGTACCGGCTAAAAGCCGATTATGGACAGTGACCAGTTCGCATACACTTGTGCGTTTTTCCTAGAAAATCGCCAGGGCCCGGCAGGGAGATGTTAAAAACTGAAAAACATATCTCGTGCATTTCGCCGTTCGTCGCCTAAAAGTGTATATCTTGTTTCTGCTGAGATGAAGCGATCGAGGACGAGCGAGTTGTGTCATTTCACCGCTCTTAATAGCGGACTATGCAAAATGTAATTTGTGTGGCATACAGTTCTCGCATAAAACTTGTATCTCCAACTTGAAGAAGCACCGTGAATAGGCGCATGTAACCGAAATATGCGACGACTTCTTCGAGAGCCATCAAACCTGTGGTGCCAGAGCAATGTATGTTGCAATCACATTGTTTTATAAGTAATTAACTTTTGTCTGTACTCTATTTTTAAAACTGCTGTAATAATAGTAGGCGGTATGATGTTTTAATACTTTGTTAGTGTGGAAAGGTAGACTCCTTCAGCACTGAGTATTGTTCTAGCAGTAAAGAACGCAGTTGCAGCGTGCAGAGCAACAAGTAAGCTCTTCACTTATTTGAAATGTGTGCGCTTGCACTCCGCTACGATGTTGGCAATACCATTTAGTAGCCATTCAGAGTCCGAGTTGTGCGCTCTCTGCTGCCGTTACCAACGCATGAGCAACTCGAAAAAACATGTGCATGAAATCATTGCACTGGAATACTGATATCACATTAATTCCTTCAATTATAGTAAAGATCTCAGCTTCTTATTTCATATGTATGCATAAATTTTGAGTTAAAAGTGTATAGCACTGGTAATGAGACTGCAGTAACTTTTTATTTATTTCAGCATTCAGTTAACTGTGCATGATACATCTTAAAAACATATGGCACCTAACAGTAAAACTGATACTATATTACTGTAAGTAACTGAAGCGTGTAAAGTAATATGATAACGATTATAGGCCAGTGTATTTAAATAACAGCACACTCTAATAACTGCAGTATCAATTACATTAAAGAAACAAGCTATTAAAATTGAGGGCATATATTCATTGACAATTAAATAACACCTACCTTGCAAATAATTTTTGCACTTACTAAGAATATTTACTATTCTTTCATTGTTTTGATGTGGTTAGAAAGTTTATTATACAGTTATTTTAAAGTATACTTACTATTGACTTATTTGTTGAGATTTACTTTTCTCGGTTCACAACATAACTTTCATAACAACAAAGATACGATAAATTAGTTACTGGCGGATGAAACATTATAACAAAAGTATCTAACTCAATTTTTGTCAGTTCCATGGTAAATCACACAAGTCGCCGGAATCGCGGCGATTCAATCACGCAAATAGCGAAAAGAGCAGAAATCACGAAATAGCGGAAAGAGCTGAAATCACGGAATAGCGGGAAGAGTAGAAATCGCGGAGGGATACATGTGAATACCTCAAACAGTGATTCTAAACCGTGATTAATCACGTTTTAGAATCACGGTGATTTAAAAGTAGCAATCACGGAAATCACTGTTAGCGGAAAATCACGGTTTAGCCCATCTCTGTTTTACCCGAGTCAGAATGTGGCCGCCACGGCACTAGCGACACGTAGCGGGCAGCAGAGGCACTAGGCAGCAGGCAGCCACTGCTTACCCGAGTTGGCCCGGGTGCGACGCAGCAGGCAGCACTGCGCATGCGCGCGGAACCCGAGTCGGTTTAACTCGAGTTGGCTCAGCCCGGCGCGCCAGGCAGCTTACTCGAGTTAGTGCGGCCTTGCCCGTCGGCAGCGGCACGCTGCAATGGCTGCAACCCGAGTAAATCCGTACAGTGTCGAGCGACCTACATACATTCAAAACGACTTTCATCCCCTATTCCCGGCTTTGCCAATAATTGCACAATAAAACACTAGACGAACTGGAGTGATGTATGATATTTGACTACATTGTACAATTTATGATGTTTTTAAGAATAATAATGAAAATCAATTTACGAGCTATATGCTGTCGTAAATTTTAGGCAAAATAGCCCGATAAAATCTGCACTCGAGAAAGTTTCAAATTTCGGCATCTTGATTGTACATCCCCGGGACGAATGGGAAACTTGGCATGTAATAAACTAGTAACACAGTTCCAATTATAAAGGTTCATTAATGTACAACATCCGAATAATGAATAATTTATTTTATTTTCGACCTCGTTTTACATTACACTATGTTCTATAAAACTTTCCAAACTGGTCTCCCTGCGATATGTGAAGCCAAAATTTGGATGCCAATTTATTCGGACGATTTGCCTAAAATTTACAGGATGAACGTGCGTTTTAAAATTCGTTTCACTATTACTTTTAGGAGAATGCATACCGCTGTACAAGACCGCCAAATTTCCCGAGTTATAATAGCTCAAATTCGGCAGAAATTCATGCTCGCTCTTTGCAAAGTAGGGCATGGATTCAAACCAGTGACTGTAATTGTTTCAACGAATGTTAACTTCACCTATCTCCATCGCGACAGTGCGAATGTTCATTTGAATTTCCACCGCATTCTGTGATGGTGTCGAGCAGGGCGGACTGATTGACTTACCGGTACTACGACACTTGTGCTTCACAAAAAATGTTTAAAAACCTGAAATTTTAATTATTAAAGTAAAAAGTGTTTCGGTTAGCCTTGGCAATTACAACAAATGTATTTGAAACGTAAAAATTCGCCAGATAACTTGCTATTTGTAATTACTTGAAGTCAAACTTCGCGTGTTCTAATAATCCATGCTTTTGCCTAGTTTCATTGAGAGTACTTCATTCCTTCCCTGTTGTATGGTTTCAATTATCATTATGCAAAAAACGAGCCTACAATGTGTGTCAACACATTGGTAGCCCAAATATCCATCCACTTCGTACCGATTCAGATTTGCTAACCACGACGCAAAACGCAAACGAAAGTTTTTATTTTTTTGGCTTGTTAATTCTAGCGACTGCTGTATAATAATTTTCTGCCGATCGATTTGGTTAACTGAAAGGCGAATGAAACTGGCCGTTAACGTACATTTTTGTCCTTACTCGGGTTAGCCAACTCGAGTTAACTCGGGTTAGGCGAAATTTCAACTCGGGTTGACGTGGAACACGAGTACGCCCATCTCTATTAGCGACCGTTGCGGGTTGTATTTGGCGCGAAGATCACTGTGTTTACAAAGATGGATGTGCCTAAAATTACACGGTTTCTCTCTTAGCCATCGTCGGAAAAAATTAAATGCTTTCTTATGGTTGCATGTGGCAGGCAATACTCTTACAGAAATAGTTTTTTTTCTTTTTATTATCTTTTTTTATTGTTTATTTTTATTTTTCAAGATGCACAAAGACGGTACATGTATCTGAAAGCGATAGAGATAATAACGAAATTTAACACAAAAACAATTTTGGCAAAAATTCTTTCAAAAAATTGTCAATCGTGAAATAGGTTACATCGTTTTCACCAGCTCCACTTGTTTTGCTCTCATATTCCCATTTTCCACGTTGTACATATACTGTATATTCGCAGATAATAGTTTCTGACCATATATTTTACTTGTTATACACGCGGAACAACGCCCCAGCTCGACAATGTGATAATTTTTGCTCTTGGCATTGTACGTAAACGCTGTTCCTCCTACACTGCATCTGCTTCTATAACCACGCGCTAGCCATGTTCACTTTGCACTGTGAAACTCAACTATTACAACACTGTACTGAACTGCAACTTAATTCAAACTCCGTGTGGAAAACCGAGTAACGTATGGTACTGTCTTTAATTTTATTTGTTCCTGTAGCCTAGAACAAAAAAGGGTCCATCCAAATGAAGTGATACAATAAAAATTAAGTTGGTTGACTGACCATTTTTAAATATTTTAATTTTTTTATATGTGAATGCCCTGTATTAGAGAAGTTCAAAACCGTTTTTAAAGTCATTAATCTTGCACCTTTACTGAATGGCGGCCATTTTTATTTGTCGGCGTGCGGCGATTTTTCAGTCTGGAGACATTAGCGAAAATTTGAATATCTCTGCACTAGGTTAAGTTACAACATTGCAATTGACATGATTAGTTTTAGAAAAGTGTCCTCTACAACATTGTCTATTCCACAAAATCCCCTAAATTCAAAAATAACCAGTCAAAATGACCTCCAAAATTTGGTATCCAAATTTCCAAAAATCCACTTTTTAGGTCCAAAAATAACAAACAAGGAGTGACTTATGAGAGTCTATTTTTTTCCTGTAGTTAGATATACAAATTATAACACTGACTAACATTAAATACGATATCCTTTAAAGGTATGAATATATAGAAAGAATCTTTCACTCTGCAGCGGAGTGTGCGCTGATATGAAACTTCCTGGCAGATTAAAGCTGTGTGCCGGAACTGGGACTCGAACCTGGGACCTTTGCCTTTCGCGGGCAAGCGCTCTACCGACTGTGCTATCCCGACACGACTCACGATGCCGCCTCACAACTTTACTTCCGCCAGTACCTCGCCTCCTACTTTCCAAACCTCACAGAAGCTCTCTTGCAAACACGCAAGACTAGCACTCCTGGAAGAAAGGATATGGTGGAGACATGGCTAGCTACAGCCTAAGGGATGTTTGCAGAATGAATCTTTGACTCTGCAGTGGAGTGAGTCGTGTCGGGATAGCACAGTCGGTAGTGCGCTTGCCCGCTAAAGGCAAAGGTCCCAGGTTCGAGTCCCGTTTCCGGCACACAATTTTAATCTGCCAGGAAGTTTCATATCAGCGCACACTCCGCTGCAGAGTGAATGTTTCATTCTGGAAACATCCCTTAGGCTGTGGCTAGCCATGTCTCCACCATATCCTTTCTTCCAGGAGTGCTAGTCTTGCATGTTTCGCAGGAGAGCTTCTGTGAAGTTTGGAAAGTAGGAGGCGAGGTACTGGCGGAAGCAAAGTTATGAGGCGGCATCGTGAGTCGTGTCGGGATAGCACAGTCGGTAGTGCGCTTGCCCGCGAAAGGCAAAGGTCCAAGGTTTGAGTCCCGGTCCCGGCACACAGTTTTAATCTGCCAGGAAGTTTAGTATGAATATATTAGTTTTCGGTATTTTATTGTAACAAATCATAGCTAAAATGATGGGTTTTCAGAAGTTCTTCAATTTTCTGGCCCTTTAAAAAGATTATATTTATACATCGTACGCTAAAACGAAAGAAGGCACGAAATACGGGGTTCCGTTTGCAATATGGCGGATCAAAAGTTCAGCTTGTCACGTGAAAGCCAGGTCGGTTTCCATTGGCCATGTTCCACTCCACGAAGCTGGTCCCTTCATTCCACGCTTGGCAGGGCAGTGGAACGTGGAATTCCATGCTGCAACGGCACCACGTCCTCCTCCACGTGCATCTCCACGTCCCGTGAGAGGACGGCATAAGGTCTGTTTGTACCTGCACAACCACTCATTCTGTGTCTGAAGAGCCACCCCCCCCCCCCCCCCACATTTTTTAATTATATGTGCCTGTTTTGGGGCATTAGAATATATGGTGTCTGCAAATGCACCTCATTTCCCTTGTATACCAATTTGCTCAGTATTAAACGGGGGAAACGTCCCCTAAGGTCTGTGCGTGCATCTAGTAAAGTCTTGTTGTAGCCGCTCATTTATCTCTCGAATAAAAATTAATAATAAAATGAGGTCCAGCTATGCTGTGCCTCCAAACATGTCTTGTAAATTCTTCACTTTGCTGTTTATTGGTCGTAATTACAAAGCCAAGTTGAATACATGTGTCTGCTTCTACAGAACTTCCAACATTAACATAATTGAAACAAAAGATAATACACACGGAGTTTATATATCATCTATTCTGTGAACTCTCTCCACTTTCTCCTAGCATCCACTATGCAGTGAGCAACTGCTTGTCATATCTGCAACAAAGACAGATCCTCACAGTAACCACTGCATTGCTAGGCTACTCGTATGCAAATCAATGGCTTGATAAACTCAGGTCGATCCAGAAGGAAAATCTAGTTTATTTTGTAACACTACAATATGTAGGCCTACCAGAGGAATGATCCTACTGAAAATCATTGTAGTTATACTTAAGGAGACTTTCGGATCAAGGGTGATATGCTGAGATTTAAGCCGTTTCTGTTTTTCGAGTTGTGTCATCCCCGTATCAATGGCTTGATAAACTCAGGTCGATCCAGAAGGAAAATCTAGTTTATTTTGTAACACTACAATATGTAGGCCTACCAGAGGAATGATCCTACTGAAAATCATTGTAGTTATACTTAAGGAGACTTTCGGATCAAGGGTGATATGCTGAGATTTAAGCCGTTTCTGTTTTTCGAGTTGTGTCATCCCCGTATCAATGGCTTGATAAACTCAGGTCGATCCAGAAGGAAAATCTAGTTTATTTTGTAACACTACAATATGTAGGCCTACCAGAGGAATGATCCTACTGAAAATCATTGTAGTTATACTTAAGGAGACTTTCGGATCAAGGGTGATATGCTGAGATTTAAGCCGTTTCTGTTTTTCGAGTTGTGTCATCCCCGTATCAATGGCTTGATAAACTCAGGTCGATCCAGAAGGAAAATCTAGTTTATTTTGTAACACTACAATATGTAGGCCTACCAGAGGAATGATCCTACTGAAAATCATTGTAGTTATACTTAAGGAGACTTTCGGATCAAGGGTGATATGCTGAGATTTAAGCCGTTTCTGTTTTTCGAGTTGTGTCATCCCCGTATCAATGGCTTGATAAACTCAGGTCGATCCAGAAGGAAAATCTAGTTTATTTTGTAACACTACAATATGTAGGCCTACCAGAGGAATGATCCTACTGAAAATCATTGTAGTTATACTTAAGGAGACTTTCGGATCAAGGGTGATATGCTGAGATTTAAGCCGTTTCTGTTTTTCGAGTTGTGTCATCCCCGTATCAATGGCTTGATAAACTCAGGTCGATCCAGAAGGAAAATCTAGTTTATTTTGTAACACTACAATATGTAGGCCTACCAGAGGAATGATCCTACTGAAAATCATTGTAGTTATACTTAAGGAGACTTTCGGATCAAGGGTGATATGCTGAGATTTAAGCCGTTTCTGTTTTTCGAGTTGTGTCATCCCCGTATCAATGGCTTGATAAACTCAGGTCGATCCAGAAGGAAAATCTAGTTTATTTTGTAACACTACAATATGTAGGCCTACCAGAGGAATGATCCTACTGAAAATCATTGTAGTTATACTTAAGGAGACTTTCGGATCAAGGGTGATATGCTGAGATTGAAGCCGTTTCTGTTTTTCGAATTGTTTCATCCCCGTAATACCAATGCATTTTTGATAATGTGTACAGTGATGGTCCGGTGGGGGCTGTTGTTGGGTTTTTTAAAGGGGGCTAAACGGCTAGGCTATCAAACCCTTGCAAGTGGGAGGAAAAAGGAGAAGGGAATGAGAGGTGGACACCACATGACAGGTTAGATTAGATTAGATTAATAGTTGTTTCATAGATCATATATACAACATTTCCTAATGATGTGGAACCTGTCAGTTTAGTAAATGTTGTCTATACTTGACAATCAATATTTTAAGGATTTTTAAAAAAAAATTTATATTCATTTACATTGTAGAAATTCCTTCAATTTCTTTTTAAATACTAGTTGGCCATCTGTCAGACTTTTGATGCTCCTTGGTAAGTGGCCAAAGACTTTTGTGGCAGCATAATTCACCCCTTTCTGTGCGAAAGTTAGATTTAACCTTCAATAGTGAATATCATCCTTTCTCCTAGTGTTGTAGCTATGCACACTGCTATTACTTTTGAATTGGGCCGGATTGTTAATAACAAACTTCATGAGTGAATATATATATATTGTGAAGCTATAGTGAGTATCCCTAGATCCCTAAATAAATGTCTGCAGGATGCTCTTGGGTGGGCTCCAGCAATTATTCTGATTACACGCTTTTGTGCAGTGAATACTTTTTTACTCAGTGTTGAATTGGCCCAGAATATGATCCCATATGAAAGCAATGAATGAAAATAGGCGTATTAAGCTATTTTACTGAGATGTATATCACCAAATTTTGCAATGACTCTGATAGCATAAGTAGCTGAACTCAAACGTTTCAGGACATCTTCAATATTTCTACCAATTCAGTCCTTTGACAATGCAAACACCTAAAAATTTTGAATATTCTACCTTAGTTCAAATGTTTGTAGAGTCTATGGGATTTAACTATGGGGTCATCAGTCCCTAAACTTACAAACTACTTATGAACTAGCTAATCCTAAGGACGGCAAAATATCCATGCCCGAGTAGGGATTCGAACCCCCGAACGTAGTGGCCGTGCAGACCGCGACTGGAGCGCCTCAGTCCCCTCGGCCAACGCGAATATTCTACCTTAGCTACAGATTTATGTTCAAAGTCTAAATTTTTTAATGGTGTCATGCCATTTACTGTATGTAGGAGGAAAGAGACAGAAGGTGAAAAGGGAGAAGATACCAGCCGCTCGCCTAGCCGCCGTGTTGAGGAAAACTAGGAGAGGCCACCATCTACGGAGGTGAGGCCGCCGCAGATGAAAATCCTCCATGGAAGACAGTCGGTAAGATGTCGGAAAATCTCATTGACGGTCAACCTGTCCGGGCACTAGTCGATTCAAGAGCTTCCTTCTCTGTACTGTCGAAAGACTACCGCCGCAAACTAAAGAAGATAATGTTCTGTGATAAAAAAAATAATAAAAAAATAAAAATAAAAAAAAGTTGTCACAAGAGTAACCATCAACAACAGCATGCAGTCTTTTGAATTTGTGGTTTTAACAGAATGTAGGCATAACTCCATCCTCGGATGGGACTTCCTTCAGGCATCCCAGGCTGTCATTGACTGAGTAAGATCTGAGCTACATATTAAGAATGCCGTTCCTGTGAGAATAGGTAACATGGACTCCCCTGGGATGTTGTTTTCTGTCGAGATCCCGCTGTTAACAATGAGAAGAGTTCCAGTCAGAAGCTGAGATGACCAGTTGGATGGTGAAGTGCTTGTTGATTGCAAAAAGCTAAGCAGTATAACAAAGGAAATCTACATACCAGCGGCTATCATAAGCATTACAGGTGGTCGAGGAGAACTTTCTATCACTAATTTTCACAAGCAATCGCAACTTGTTCCTAAAGGAATGTGTATTGGAACAGCCGAAACAGTTCACGACAGTGAGCTGAATGTCATCGACGAAGTCTCATGCCCTGCTCTTACTGCCAACAACACTTTAGAGGAAACTACTATGGAATTGCATATAGGGTCCGGTGTGATGCAAGAATGATGTCAGCAGTTGTTAGCCACACTACACCAATTTTCAGGTATATTCCAGATGAAATGGCCCACAATAAAACACCGTATCAATACTGGGGATCATTCACCAACTAGCCAGCATTCGTACAGAGTGTTGCTAGCAGAAAGACGGATAATTCAGGAGGAAATGGGGAAGAAGTAGCACGATGACATTATTCAACCTTCAGAGAGTCCCTGGTCATCTCCGGTGGTTCTCATGAAGAAGAAGGATGACATGTGTCGTTTCTGTGTTTCTGTGTCGGGTACCGGCGGCTGAACAAAATCACAAAGAAAGATATGTACCCACTGCCACGCATTGACGACACCTTAGACTGTTTGAAAGGAGCTACATACCTCAACCATGGACATGAAGACAGTTTACTGGCAAATCGAGGTTGACGAAGCTGACAGGGAGATGACTGCTTTTGTTACACCTAACGGCCTCTATGAATTCAAGGTCATGCAATTTGGACTATGTAATGCCCCGGCTACATTCGAATGCATGATGGACAACTTGCTTCGACATATTAAATGGATGTCATGTCTTTGTTATCTAGATGACATTGTCGTTTTCTCAATGGCATTTGTGGAACATCTAAGCCACATGTCAACTGTGTTGAAGTATGTTCAGACAGCAGGACTCCGCCTCAACCCAAAGAAGTGTCTCTTTGTTGCCAAAGAATTAAAAATCCTGGGGTACCTAGTGGACGGAGATGGTGTGCGTCCTGATCCAGATAAAGTAAGGGCAGTCACAGCATTTCCAACTCCTCAGCACATCCGTCATGTGAGAAGTTTCATCGTTTCATAGAAGGTTTTTGTAACAAGGTATGTCCATTGCAAGAGCTTCTGCAGGGAGACTCAAGTTTTACTGGGACATGATGAAAGAATGAACTTTCTGGGAACTTAAGGAGGCTCTAACTTCTGCACCAGTTCTAACCTTATACGACGAGAATGCGGAAAGTGAACTTCACACAGATGTTAGTGGTTATGGGACTGGTGCAGTGGTTGTACAAATTCAGGAAAGTGCTGAAAAGGTGATAGCCCATGCATCAAAAGTTCTCTCAAAGTCCGAGATGAACTACTCTACAACCGAGAAGGAGTGTCTCGCCATTATCTGGGCTATCAACAACTTCCGGCTGTATCTATTAGGTAAACCATTCACCGTTGTGACAGACCCCCATTCTTTATGTTGGCTGACTGATTTGAAGGATCCATCAGGTCGACTGGCAAAACGAGCTCTAAGACTCCAAGAGTATGACGTCACGGTGGTATTCAAGAACGGGCACAAATGCAAGGACGCAGACTGCCTTTTGAGGAATCCATTAGCTAGACACAACAGTTTGGATGAAGTTTCATCCCTCACTGAGTTAGGTTACATTACAGCTAGGCAGACGGAAGATCCAACATTATTACAAACCATAGCCTTGGGGAAAGGAGAACCGACCAAAGGAGTGTTTCAACTTATAAATGGGACATTGTATAAGTGTAACAACGATACACTGAGTCCCAAATGGCTACTGGTTGTTCCAGCTCATCTCCAGCCAGCTATTCTCAAGTATTTCCACCATTTTCTAATATTGGATGATCTGGGATTCGTGAAGACCCTTGACAGAATCAGAAGCAGGTATTACTGGAAATGTCTCTACCGATCTGTCAAGCACTATGTGAGTCACGGTAAAGAGTGCCAGCGACGGAAGCATGTGCCCCGCAATTACCTCCACTTCATCTGATACCAATTCCACCTGCAGCAGCTCCATTCCACCAGATTGGAATCGACCTTTTAAGTAGGTTTCCAAAGTCGACAGGTGGTAACCAATGGGCAATAGTCTGAACTGACTACTTCACCCGCTGCGCTGTCACCAAACCTGTGCCAATTGCAGAAGCCCCAGAGATTGCAAAATTTCTAGTAGAAGACATTATTTTGAAGTATGGTGCACCATGGGTGACGAAATCTGATTGAGGAAAAGTGTTCATGTCAAAAGTAGTATCAGAGATAATGTCACGTTGGGACATTGTCCACAGAATAACAACTGCCTACCATCCTCAGACAAATGGTCTTGCAGAACGTTTTAACAAGACATTAGCAGATATGCTGTTGATGTACGTCGATGTTGAGCAGGATTGGGATACAATACTGCCCGTCGTCACATTTGCTTATAATACCACAAGACAAGACACTACAGGCTTCACACCGTTTTTCCTGCTCCATGGTCTTGAGGATGAGACGACAATGGATACGCTGTTTCCATTCCAACCGGACGGTACTCAGGATGACTATGTGAAACAGCTGATCATCAGGCAGCATTTTCTGTAGAGTGTTATACAAATGAAGTGATAATAACTAGTGCACATGCTGAATTTATTGTAGACAGTGGAGCTAACTGCCATATGGTTAATAATTGTAATATTTTAACAGACATTAAGAATGCAAGTCCTGTTACAATTAAAGTAGCAAAAAAGGATAATGTCATGCAAAGTAGTGTTGTTGGAAAAGTTGGCACACAAAATGTGATTATAAATGATGTCTCGTTTGTAGAAGATTTGTCAAGAAACTTACTGTCTGTGAATAAAGTGACAGAAAATGATGGAGAAGTACTATTTAAGAAGAATGAAGTCATGATTGTGAAAAACAATAAAACTGTGCTGCAAGGATTTAAGAATGAAAATGCACTGTATGTGATTGATTTTACAACCAATACAGAAACATTTGCATCTGAAAAAGAAAATGTGACTCAAATGTGGCACAGAAAAATGGTGCAAAAGTAAAGGAATACAACTTGATTACACTATTCCTTACACTCCTGAGCTAAATGGTACTGCAGAAAGAATGTACAGAACACTTGTGAATAAAACAAGAGCACTGACTCTGGCTTAGACAATGAAATGTGGGGAGAAGCAATATTGACATCAGCATATCTGCAAAACTGAAGTCCAACTACAACTTCTCCTGTCACACCTGCAGAAATATGGTACCAAAGAAGACCAGATCTGTCAAATATTGAGATATTTGGGTCTGAAGTAATGTATAAAATACTTGGACCACTAAATAAACTAAAAGCAAGAGCTGAATAAGTAGTTTTAGTGGGATATTCACAAAATGGTTATAGACTGTGGAATACAAAAGAAAGACAAATATTTGTGGCAAGAGATGTAACATTTTTGGGAACGAAGAAGAGAGAAGACAGCAAACCATATGAATACATTACTGTGGAAACTTATAAAGAAGAGGAGCAAGAAGAAAATCAAGAACAATCAGCAAATGACAGTAATTCTGAAAATACACCTGATAGAGATGAAAATGAAGACAATGAAACTGATGAAAGCCAAGAAACTGAAGAAAGACAAGAAACTGAACACCAAAGACCACAAAGAGAAAGAAGACTCCCAACTAATACCAAGATTATATCATGTATAATGGAGATGAAGAAGAAGCCCTGCTAACAATGGAAGAGTGCTTGAAGAAACCAGATAAAGACAAATGGAAAGCAGCTATCGAAGAAAAAAAGAACTCTATTAAAACTAACAATGTGTGGGTGTTAGTTGATGAAAATCAAGCAAAAAGGAAAGAGGTAGTTACTAGTCGTTGGATATTTAAAATTAAAGATGGAAATCAATATAAAGAAAGATTGGTAGCACGAGGATGTCAGCAAAATGATGATTAATTAGATTTTGAAGATACATATTGTGAAGTGGTACAAACAACTTCAATGAGAATTCTGTTAGCTTTAACAGCTCACTTCAATTACAAAGTGATAACCTTTGATGTAAAATCTGCATTCTTGCACGGCCAATTAAAAGAAGAAATATTTATGAAAGTGCCAGAGGGTTACTACCATCCTGGTAAGGTGTGTCTCTTGCAAAAGGCATTGTATGGACTGGAACAGGCACCATTACAATGGAATATAAGACTGACAAATTTTTTGATTAATGTAGGCATGAAACCACTAAAAACAGATAGATGTGTTTTTGTAAAGAAAATTGGCAGCTCAGTTATATACATTGCATTTCATGTTGAAGATGGTTTAGTTGTGGGAAATGATTTGAAAGAGATGAACAACTTAATGATAAAACTGAAGGAAAACTTTGATGCAGCTGTGAATGAAAATCCAAACAATTATCTTGGAATGGAATTGATAAGAACAGCAAATGGTGTTGGATTGTGTCAAGAATCTTAAGCTAAAAAAGTCCTGGAGAAGTATTATGACAGAAGCAAAACCAAGAAAAGTACCTTTGCTGTTTAACAAGAACTGTAAAGAAAAACAAATAAAAAGTGAATTTCCATATACAGAAGCAGTGGGTAGTCTGTTGTATCTTTCATGTAAGACACGACCACACTTGGCATATGCAATTAACTCTGAAAGTAGATCTATGAATAACCCAACAAAAGAAGACATAAATAATGAGAAGAATACCCTGAGATATTTAAAAGGAAGCCAAAATACAGGAACTCTCTACAAGTCCCACGTAAATAAGCAAAGTGTATCAGTTGAAGCATATTGTGATGCAGACTTCGCAGGTGATTTAAAAGACAGGAAGATTACAAGTGGTTATGTGATATTTATTGCAGGAGGACCAGTAGTGTGGAATTCAAAGAAACAAAGTATTGTAGCCTTATCGACTACAGAAGCAGAATATATATCAGCTGCAGAATGTGTAAAATATCTGAAGTTTCTAAAGACAATGTTAGAGGAACTAACAGACAATTTAATTGATACTACTTTGTATGTTGATAATCAAAGTGCCATAAAACTAATCAAATAAGTAGACGTAGTAAACATATTGATGTGAAATATCAGTATGTAAGTCAATTGTTGAAAGAAGGTGTATTCAATCTCCAGTATTGTAAATCAGATGAACAAGTTGCAGATATTTTCACAAAACCTTTGAATACAGAAAAATTTGAAAAATATAGGAAGATCCTGTGTAATGAAAATGACTGAAGACTGCTTGAAATCAAATCATATTTTTGTAATCATTTAAATGTTTTTGTTTATAGAGTGAAAGTGTAAATTATTTTTTTCTTTTTTAAATGTGGACAATTTTACTGTTAAGGGAGAGTGTTGAGTAAATGTTCGATTGGTAACAGGTAAAATTGTTTTAAAGATGATCAAAGAATACAAACATTAATACGCTTTGACGTACATAATAACTTTGACATATGTAGTTTGGTTTCCTGTTTTCAGTAATAAAAGTGTGTTTATGAAATGCAGTAATCATGTTCATAAAAACCCTAACCTAACATATATGAAGCTGAAATAGGATATACTATACTGTGAGAGATGAATTTGACAGAGCACTGAAAGACCTAAGTAGAAACAAGGCCCCTGGAGAGAACGACATTCCCTCAGAACTACTGAAGTCTCTGGGAGAGCCAGACATGTAAAAACTATTTCACTTGGTTTGTAAGATGTATGGGACAGGGGGAAACACCTTCATACGCTAAGAAAAATCCCCATTCCAAAGAAAGCATTTGCAGACACATGTGAAAATTACAGAATCATCAGTTTAATAAGTCATGGTCACAAAATTTTAACAGGAATTATTTACAGAAGGATGGAAAAGCTGGTAGAAGCTGACCTTGGGAAAGACCAGTTTGGTTTCAAGAGAAATGTAGGAACATGGGAAACAATCCCCACTTTACGGCTTATCCTAGAAGATAGATTAAAGAAAGCTTTTGACAATGTTGATTGGAATACACTCCTTCAAATTCTAAATCAGCAGGAGTAAAATATAGGGAACGGAAGGTTATTTACAATTTGCACAAAAACTAGACAGCAGTTATCAGAGTTGAAGGGCATGAAAGGGATGCAGAGATTGGGAAGAGAGTTAGACAGGGATGTAGCCTTTCCCCAGTGTTATTCAATTTGTACATTGAGCAAGCAATAAAGGAAAGCAAGGAGAAATTTGGAGAAGGAATTGAAGTTCAGGGTGAAGAAATAAAAACCTTGCATTTTGCTGATGACATTGTAATTCTGTCAGAGACAGCAAAGGACCTGGAGGAGCAATTGAATGGAATGGACAGTGTATTGAAAGGACCAAATAAGATGAACATTAACAAGAGCAAAACAAGGGTAATGTAGGGCAGTCTAAGAAAATTAAGCGATGCTGAAGGAATTACACAAGTTTTGTTACTTGGGCAGTAAAATAACATATGATGGTCACAGTACAGTTGATATAAAATGCAGAATGGCAATGGGAAGAAAAGCATTTTTGAAAAAGAGAAATTTGTTAACATGAAATATTACTTTAAGCATAAGGAAGTCCTTTCTGAAGGCATTTGTGTGAAGTGTTGCTTTGTATGGCAGTGAAACATTGACAATAAACATTCCGGACAGGAGGAGATTAGAGGCTTTTGAAATGTGGTGCTACAGAAAAATGCTGAAGATGGGTGGGTGGATCGCATAAATAATGAGGAGATACTGAAGAGAATTGGGAAGAAAAGAAATTTCTGGCATACCTTGACTAAAAGAAGGGATCGATTGGTAGGACATATTCTTAGACATCAAGGAATTGTGAATTTAGCATATGAGGGAAGTGTATGGGGTAAAAATTGCAGAGGGAGACCGAGAAATGAATATAGTTAGCAAATTGAGATGGATGTAGGTTGCTGTTCTTATGAGGAGATAAAAGAGGCTTGCTCAGGATATAGTAGGGTGGAGAGCTGCATCAAACCAGTCTTCGGACTGAAGACCACAACAACAACACAATGTTTGGGTGAAGTCCATCATCTTCTAGCACATTAACGAGGACTGTCAAACAATCAAATCATACACCTTTTTTAAGTTAATTCGTAGGCTGATTGGTAATAGAGCACAACACTTTGTACTTACAACACGTTTATTACTGACACGTGTTGACTCACAGTCTAGCTTGTGTTGCTGAAGTGGCCGGACAGGATATTTGTGTATGTGTATAGTTGTCTGAATGATTGCATGAATGTGTGTGTGTTTTTTTTCTGATGAAGGCCATGCCTGAAAATTTAAGTTGTGTGGATGTGATTATCTATTTTCATGTCTGTCAGCAGCTCAGCAAGCCTCTTTACGGTGAGTTGTTGCCTATCCTCCATAAGGAACATGAAGACATTCTGGAAATAGTAAATACAAAGAAATAAATTTTCTTCTGCCCATGGCGGGATTTGAACTAGAGACCCCAAGCCCAGCGATCTGCGATGCTAACCACTGCACAATGCATTCTGTCTGAAGACTGGCGGCATTTCTCTCCTTCCTGTTCTTTCCTGCGATTTTTACCCCATACACTTCCCACCAATGCTAAATTCACAATTCCTTGATGTCTAAGAATACGTCCTACCAATCGAGCCCTACTTTTAGTCAAGGTATGCCAGAAATTCCTTTTCTCCCCAATTCTCTTCAGTATCTCCTCATTAGTTATGCGATCCACCCACCTATCTTCAGGATTCTTCTGTAGCACCACATTTCAAAAGCCTCTATTCTCCTCCTGTCACTGCCATACAAGGCAACACTCCACACAAATGCCTTCAGAAAGGACTTCCTCATGCTTAAAGTAATATTTCATGTTAACAAATTTCTCTTTTTCAAAAATGCTTTTCTTCCCATTGCTATTCTGCATTTTATATCAACTGTTCTGTGACCATCATATGTTATTTTACTGCTCAAGTAACAAAACTCATTTAGCACCTTTATAGATTTGTAACCTTGTGTAATTCCATCAGCATCGCTTAATTTTCTTAGACTGCCCTACATTACCCTTGTTTTGTCTTGTTAATGTTCATCTTATATGGTCCTTTCAATTGCTCCTCCAGGTCCTTTGCTGTCTCTGACAGAATTACAATGTCATCAGCAAAATGCAAGGTTTTTATTTCTTCACCCTGAACTTCAATTCCTTCTCCAAATTTCTCTTTGCTTTCCTTTATTACTTGCTCAATGTACAAATTGAATAACACTGGGGAAAGGCTACAACTCTGTCTTACTCTCTTCCCAATCTCTGCATCCCTTTCATCCCCTTCAACTCTGATAACTGCTGTCTAGTTTTTGTACAAATTGTAAATAACCTTCCGTTCCCTATATTTTACTCCTGCTGATTTAGAATTTGAAGGAGTGTATTCCAATCAACATTGTCAAAAGCTTTCTTTAATCTATCTTCTAGGATAAGCCGTAAAGTGGGGATTGTTTCCCATGTTCCTACATTTCTCTTGAAACCAAACTGGTCTTTCCCAAGGTCGGCTTCTACCAGCTTTTCCATCCTTCTCTAAATAATTCCTGTTAAAATTTTGTGACCATGACTTATTAAACTGATGATTCTGTAATTTTCACATATGTCTGCAAATGCTTTCTTTGGAATGGGGATTTTTCTTAGCGTCTGAAGGTGTTTCCCCCTGTCTCATACATCTTACAAACCAAGTGAAATAGTTTTTACATGTCTGGCTCTCCCAGAGACTTCAGTAGTTCTGAGGGAATGTTGTTCACTCCAGGGGCCTTGTTTCTACTTAGGTCTTTCAGTGCTCTGTCAAATTCATCTCTCACAGCATAGTATATCCTATTTCATCTTCATATACTTCCTCTTACCTTCCTACAGTATTGTCTCTAAGTTCATTTCCTTTGTAGAGTCCCTCTATATATTCTTTCCATCTTTCAGCTTTCCCTTCTTTGCTGAGAACCAGTTTTCCATCTGAGTTCTTTATATTCACACAGCTGCTTTTCTTGTCTTCAAATGTTTATTTTATTTTCCTGTAGGCGATATATATATATTTCTCCTATATATACATTTTTCTCCAGACTTGCAATTGCTTTCTAGTCACTGCTGCTTAGCTATTTTACACTTCCAGTCAATCTCATTTCTTAGTCATCTGTACTCTGTTTTGCCTGTTTCATTTACTACTTTTTTATATTTTCTCCTTTCATCAATTAAATTTAGTATTTCCTGTGATATCGAAGGATTTTTTTGTAGTCTTGCCTTTCTGTCTACTTTGTCCTCTGCTGCCTTCACTATTTCATTTCTCAATGCTACCCATTCTTCTTTATTTCCCCCTGTTTCTGTTGTAAAACATTTTACAAATGTCTGTCTAGGTGTGTTTGCGTTTGGATATGTGTGAGAGTGTGTGTATTTGTTTACCTACCTTTTTTCCCCTAAGGTAAGTCCTTCCACTCCTGGGATTGGAATGACTCCTTTTCCACTTCCTTAAACCCATATCCTTCCCTTTCTCCTCTCATTTCTTCCTCTTTTCCTGAAGAAGCGACCAACGGTTGTGAAAGCTTGTATGTGTGTGATTTTATTTGTGTCTCTTGGCAAGCCCGTCCTTTGGGTAAGTCATCCATTTTCTATTTTATATAAAATAAAAAGAATAAAAAAGAAAAGAAAATCAGCTATAATTGAGGGAAAACAGATTACTGCAGGTATTGGAATGGGTAAGAGCTTTTATTAAGCTACCTTATTGTATTACCTGCCACTTTCCGCCCATACGTTGCACTTTGTCTAGTGTTGTAGGAGGTAAATGCAAATCTGGATTACCACTGGTTCATTCTGATTATGGATAACATGGTATTAATCACATCAATCCAGTTTAAGGTAAAGTATAATCAATATAGTGGCCTCAAAAGCACAACTAATGTGACAGCTGCCTATTAACATTCTAGATTTAAATAATTTTAATTAAGTAAGAAACATAATTTATTACGAAAGGTCAAATTTTTACGAGGATTAATCTCAGGGCACCATTAATCTCATGACCTCATCAACTTGGGGCCTCCTCAGTCACAGCAGCTGTGATTCTTGCGATACCCTTAAACCAGCCCTAGCTTCAATCCACGTAACCGATCATGCTAAAATCATTCAATGTATCTACATGAAAACCATCTATTTACTTTCTCATGTTTTCTGACAAAGATGTTAGCCTTTAGTCTACTGTTTTAGGTTGTCATGCTGCATATACATTTTTGTATGTATGGTTAAATATGGCACTGAAACTGGAGGCAAAGGAAGCTAATTAGCTCAAAACTGTCCTTGGGTGATGCATTTTCAGTTACATCGAAATCCTTGTGCAATCACAGATTTAATAATGTTAAGAAAATGTTCACAATCTGCTCAGATTTACAAAAGTGAAGCCTCATGTAGTTACAGAAATACTACTCTGACGTTTTCGATTAACTTCTTTACACATTTCACTTGACATTCAATCACAATCAAGCATGAATATTATTAAAAAAATAATATTAATAGCGGATTTAAATGTAAGTCCAAACATTTCAGAAGGGAGGTGGGGGAACTTTGGGCCAGGAAAGTTTTCAAGTGAATACGTGAGATGTTTACATTGAGGTTGGTAAGAGGAGAAAGACATGGATTGGGTATGACAAGTGCATTGAGATCCAAATTTCATCTTGTTTCACAGTTCAAACACAACACTGTTAAATCTGGTGGAGTGTGCATCTACGAGAACGAAGCATTGTGGGCACTTCCGAACTGCAGACCACAATCTCTTGAAATTTGATCCTAACGAAATGCAAGTAAAAAGGATTGCTACAACACAACAAGGTTGGAGATACATGTACAACTGAAACTGTGATTAATGATAAACAATCTTGGCTGGTTTCAGTATACTCCAGCAACACCTTTACAATCAAAGGCTTGTGTATTCAAAGTGGTGAAGGGGAATCAGTATCACTTTGTTGTATGAGTCAGAGGAACACGGTTTTTTGCTTTTTAACCTACATCACGCTAATCAGGTCCTTGATGTGTCAAAATGGCATCTCTCTATCTCTTTTCCTTGCTAAAATAAGCAGCTGCATATCTCCAAGTTGCGAGCTAGTTTTAGAGACAGATAGACGTATTGACACTTACGTTCTTCTGTCTCGAGTCAGGGCACCTCATTTACTGAAGTTTGACCTAGAAGCTGACAGATACTGCGCAAGCATAGCAGCTAAAGCCAGTTTTTTTTAAATATTTTCTTTTTTACAGAAGAAGACTGGCCGTATACAACGCAGATCAATTGAAGTAGCATCACGTACATTTCAAGATTGCAGATGGCCGACCAGTTTTTTTGTTCTCCGACACCTGTGGAGGACATAATCGAAACATCAACATGAGTACAGTGGCATATCTAGGGGGAGGGGCTGTCGTGCTGCAGCCCCCCCCCCCCCCCCCCCGATCTTGCAGCCTCTCGTAGAAAGAGAGAGAGAGACAGAGAGAGAGAGAGAGAGAGAGAGAGAGAGAGAGAGAGAGAGAGAGAGAGAGGAAAGAAAAGAAGAAAGGGATCAATCCTTCCAATATGAGTAAATGCACAGTCTGCCTCCCCCCCCTTTTTTTTTCCTCCCTAGAAATCACGTAAACTCGGTGACTGACCTCAGCACCCACCAGACCACGATCCTGGATTCGCCACTGCATGAGTACCATGTTTCTTCATTGAACATTCCTATGATACAGCAATGCTTTTTTGATCCTGGCCACTCTATAATGGAGTGTAATTCAGTCCATTCCCGTATAGAGAGGGCAGCAACAAATGTTAACATCTGCGATCCTTCGGGGTGGTTCACTGTTGTTCAGATTGCTACAAAGCAAAGACTATATGAAGTCATTGAAATTGAGCAGAAGGACTTCTTGGATTCTGGTGCCATGTAGAAGGAAAAGTTTTAGAATATTAAAATTGACAGTGTAGGAAATCCAGTACAATGGATTACAGTGACACAACTTCAGTGTCGCAAAAGTGATGTTAATCACATCTTTTTCAAACATTTCAATCGTGACCAATTCAAAAGTTCGCCGGTTTCCAGAAAATCCCAAAATTCTGATACTGTCATCCAGTTGGGACTGGAATACCATGGGCGACTAAAACTTTAGGAAGAGAAGGTAAAAGACCTCATGGACCTGTGCTGCACCAGGATTATCGAGTACCAGTATCACGCATTTTACAAGAGTCTACAAGAAGCGAAAGCTGGAGGTTCAGACTGTGGTCCCAATGATTGTGATGAAGTTAGCTAGGAAGTGAATGTACATTGCTGACATTGGTGCGAAATTCCACTAACATGATTTTATTTCAACTGTACCATATCTGTTTGAAAGGGTAAATTAACTTTTTACATTATATTTTGGCAAACCTAGTGCATATCTCCAAAGTGTAAAACCTCTGTGCAGACTGATTGATTTAGAAACATAATGACATATCTCCTTATCACTACATTTAACAATTAAAAACAGTAAACCAGTAACGAAATTTTTATAGAAATATTACCAAATGTACTTTACTACAGTTCATATGAAGAAGGTGATACAAAGAAACACCCAAACATACAAGAGAATGTGCTGTCTAACACTTCAGTTTACATCACCTCAAATGAGGCATTCGATTCGCATCAACCTCTGAAATATAAAAGAACATGTTATCATACACTTCAATTGACCTATAATACACCTCAAATGAATCAACTCTCCGACATACAAAACAATACAAACAAATATTACCGAACAAATATTTTGATCTATAAAATACCTCTAAAAGACACAATACAAAAAAACCATTCACACCCATCATCAACAACAATAAAAACTACACTATAAACATCTTTCATAACCTTGTCTGGCTCTCGAAATGGCAAAGATGATAGATGATGGGTGGTGTTCTGTGCTTCAACTGAACTAATTTTTAATGCAGCTGAAAATTTATTTAAATAATAAACTATAGTGTAACTAACATTAATAGCACTACAACAGTTTCCAAACTGATTTCAGTTCATGGCTGCTGTACACTTCACGCCTTCTTACTTTACAAGTAAAATAGTTTATTCTTCTGCTCATCTCTCACCTCGAACCCAACTTACAAGTTGCAACAAAAGACAGGACACACTGTAAAACTTCGCACAACCGACAAGAATGGAACAGCAAACACAAACGAATAAAGAACAACAAAACAAAAATGGCAATGAATCGCGAAGGATCACGGTAGTAGACCATAAGAGACATCTGTCGGTAGCTCGGTGTTTGGGCGTAAACATATCTGTTTAGCACTACCATCACACACTAGTAACGGGCGAGGGCACTACATGCTCGTCCAACTGGCTGCCAGCGGTGCAGGTGTCGAGAATGGTTACTGGAGCTTCAAAATGCTTGAAACACTAAAAGGCATTGCTTTTCCTACCAACAACTGCACTGATTTTGTTCGTATTGCACTTACCAACACGAAAAAATGAAATAAAAAATTTCTTCCAAGTTCTCAATATCGTAAAAAGGTTACTTTGTGGACAAAAAAGTTTAGGGGGACGTGTCCCCCAGAAAAAAAGCACTGTTAATGTGTAGTGCAGAAAATTATCAATTAAATTTAATTTACATCACTAAAATTAAAATATATGTCTTAAAATTTCGTTTTTTCACCTCTCCTGTAAAGTACCTAAAATGGAGTTACGTCCCTCTGATCCTCACACGATGACTTGATACCCTTGATTTTACGACGGGGTGTAAATATTGCTTTGTGAAATGGTGAGGGTACAAAGTTTGTTTGATTTCATGCATGAAACATTCAACCTCATATTGCAAAAAGACCCCTCATTCTTAATAACCAGAAATAAAACATACATTGAGGCAGTTTTCTCATATCATGTTGATTGTCTGAACACATAGAATTACATAAAAATTTTTTTTTTCATAAATTTGTTTTTATTCCCTTCTTCATGATGAATACATTAAAGTTGTCTAGATATCTAGTTAATTCCTCCCAAGACATCTCCGTATCCTGAACAACTCCCCACTAGGGAAGTAGTTTCTGGGTCTCCCCTCGTACATGCCCGTCATGATGATATAAATGGAAGTGAATGTATGAGAGATAATATGGAGCTACCCCAGTGTCCTGCATTGAGACTGGACACTCCACTGTCAGCACACATCTCTCTGCTAGGGATGGTGGTTTTCGGTTATACCGGTTCTTTTAATCTCCAGTTTAACCGCACTGTAAAAGCTGCTCAAGATAACTGGTATTTTAAATAACCAGTTTTCGGTTTTTTATTGCTATTATTTCTAGTAGAGTTGGACTGAAACATATTTTGCGGCCGAAACAGCACCCGTAATCGAATTTTCGGTTCTTCTGGTTTCTGCCAAAACCGAAACTTACAAAATTTAGTTAAAATTTAGGAGAAATTAACGTTATACAACAAGTCACTAGTCTTTCCATATTTTGCAAGATCCCCTCCCAATACTACGCCTTCTTGAGTGTGTGTAAGACTAGCCAGGAGTCCGTAGAAGCTGTTATACGAAGCATACAGATTTACTGGTCTAGTATTTGCATATGGCAGATGCGAATATTGAGCCAACCATTCCTTAAGTTGGACTTGTGAGCCAACGCATACGAATATCTCATTATATACACTATATATTTAAGTTACAGTCAGTAAATGAATATCAATCAGTGCTGCAGAAGTATTTCGAAAAATAAAGTCACAGTACCGACTAACAGTATGATTGTTTCACATCGTCACATCCAGTTGTTATCAATTTTGCTCCCTGAAGCAGCTACAAAATTAAGGGCTCGGTTATTGTTCCAAGCTTATAGTACATCATTTACGTAATAGGTATATGAATTGAATTTACCTTCTCTTCCAAGGAACATGTTGGATGCTTTCCATTTAAATGACACAGCATGTTTGTATTACCTCCACTCATTTTAAGCTTTTTAAAGCAAATGGAGCATTGTACCTCACTGCTCCCATACTTCGTGAAGTACTTTCACACTCTGGATGGTGCCATTTAAGCCACAACCGCTGTCTGGCGTGCCAGCCACGGTGGACGAGGGGACTGAGGCGCTCTAGTCACGGTCTGCACGGCCACTACGGTTGGGGGTTCGAATCCCCCCTTGGCCTTGGATATTTGTGCTGTCCTTAGTATTAGTTAGTTCATAAGTAGTTTGTAAGTTTAGGGACTGATGACCCCATAGTTAAGTCCCATAAGCTATACAAACATTTGAACATTTTTGCTGTCTGGCGACGACAGCAAGGAACAGCCGCATGACCAGACAGAGGCAAGTCTTGTACACTGCCGGTGCACGCGCGTCGCCTAATAGGCCAAGCCACATGGCAACAGGTGCATCGATGCCTCAGTAGTTGCATCAGTCGTTAAGATCTTATGCCACACGTTTATTGCACGTTTCTGACTGCCGGGATTGTTCTTAAATTATCACTGATCACTTTTCTTAGTTTTTGTGATGACCAAATATTTCACAGCAGTGGAAATTTTAGGGATAGCCCTGAATAGTAGGGTCTCCTAGTTTTAATTTATTTACAAAAACACATTTTGCACCACTACTATAGGAAGTAGTCGTACCGGTTTTTTTCCCCGATTCTTGGCAATAACAAAAAAACCAGTTACAACCGACAACAATTAAAAAAAAAAAGGTTACTCAAAACTACAATACATTGGTATCGGTTTTAACTGGTCAGCTTTTCCCATCCATCCCTACTCTCTGCTGCTGTATTGAGGGACGTTGTTATAGTGCCACAGTCTGTCACACGGGCCAAGTGGTCACTTACCTTGCTACGAAGATGAACCCACTTCTGACTCGAGGTATGTGACGTAGCAGTGTCATCTGACAGCTGACCAAAAGTGTATCCCGAGGAGAAATAAAGCTTTTAAATGGTGCAAAGTCTGGCTGTCCCAAACCTGTCCATTCCACGTTCACATTACAGTTTTGTGCAACAAGACGAGCACACCGGAAACTCAAGTTAGTCACAATCCTGCCACTGTTGAATTCTGATGTGTTCTCTTCAGTATTTCTCTACCTACATGAGGAATAATATGATCCTCTCAAAAATAAACAATAATCAAATAAAGGAAAATCCGATTGGAATGTCACTATTGGAGGATAGATAACAACTCACCGTAAAGACGCTCGCTGAGCTGCCGACAGGCACGAAAAATAAACAATCACATTTTCAGTCATGGCCTTCGTCAGAAAAAGAAACACATACATTCACGCAATCACTCAAACAACTATACACACAACTACCATATCCGGCCACTGCAGCGCCACAAGCGTCTAGCCTGTGAGGTGCCGAGTGGATGGGAAAGGATGCCATGCCAGGTAATGGTGGGGATGGAAAGTTCCGCATTTACAATCTATCATAAATGCAAAACACTTTCCATTGTATATTTTTCATGCCTGTCAGCGTGCCTCTTTATGGTGAGTTGTCATGTACTCTCCATTATTGACAATATTCAAATAAGATTTCAGAATGACACACTCAATGTGAGATCATTCTACATACACTGGTGGTCATCTGAAATGAAACATCAAGAAGGACGGGAGATATCACAGTCAAATTTATTTGATTAATGATGAAAACTCTCCTCAGAGATGATAAATATTGTTCAAACGAGATAGATTGGCTGGCCAGTACTTACCTTAGTGCTGTACCGCCGATAGTAACACACAGAAAAAAAGGGGACGAAAAGGACAAGCTTTCGGAACATAGTTCCTTCATCAGGTGGGAGAGAAGGGAAGAAGAAAGGATGGGAACGGAAGGGAAAGTTAATTCACGGCCTAGGTCATGGAGGTGGTGTTTCGGGAGTGTGGACGTCAGAGATCTCTGAATTACCTTTCCCTTCCGTTCCCATCCTTTCTTCTTCTTTCCTTCTCTCCCACCTGATGAAGGAACTGTGTTCCGAAAACTTGTCCTTTTTGTCCCCTTTTTTTCTGTTTCTTCATTTGTGTTACTATCGGCGGTACAACACTAAGGTAAGTACTGGCCAGCCAATCTATCTCGTCTGAATAATATTAGTCAAATGTATTTGGCAGATAAGATGCTGAATACACATAACATGATTTGAAGTAAACAAATTCTTACCCTTCTGTCAGTGAAGACTACAGTTTTATATTTTACACGGCGGAAACTTTGTGGGAGTGGGTACATGATATTTTGAGAAAGTACTGATGTCTGCTAATGCTATCCAACAATGCTATGAATACTGAAGAAGTGCCCAAGGTGTTGTTGGACGACATTTCCAGAATTCCTATTATAAACATTATCTGCTCACTCCCCTCTAAAAGTCACCGAAATCTGTAAACGTTCATTTGAATCACCGTGTGTGTGTGTGTGTGTGTGTGTGTGTGTTTTCTATATACATCAAACTCTAGCTTAAGGAATCATTAACTAAGAAAGCTAAAAAGTTATCTTTCTTTTTTGTATGTACCTATAGCTGACTCGGATCTCCTTTTATCTTAAATATTTACATTTAGCAGAAATTTTCTACTGTAACTAAATCTTAATTACACACCCTTGTGAACCCTTGACACATATCATTCTAAAGAAAATTAAAAATCTAGTCAGAATATGTACATATCTTTCTGTTAAGAATACAGTTAAGAAAATTATTTTACACCAGATGCATCCTGCTTTTATTTGTAAGGTATCTTCTGTAGTTGGTGTTATTGGCTCTTCCTTACATTCCTGTGGGATGCTTTGCATATAAAATTGAAACACATCTAGTGTAAAATAATTGTCTTAACTGCAATCAGCAAAAGATGGAAAATCTCTTATAATTTAAACAGCAATAATGGAAGATTGCCACACAACCAAACATAATATGAAATCAATAATGGAGGATAGGTAACAACTCACTGTAAAGAGACTCACTGAGCTGCTGACAGATACGAAAACAGATAATCACATTAACAAAACTTAAATTTTTGGCCATGGCCTTCATCAGAAAAAGACACACAAAAATTCACACAGTCAGTCAGACAACTATACACAACTATAATGTCCGGCCACTCCAGCAATACAAGCTAGACCGTCTACCTTTTGTCGCTGGAGTGACTGGACATGATAGTTGTGTATAGTTGTCTGAGTGATTGTGTGAATGTATGTTTTTTTTTTTTTTTTTTTTTTTTTTTTTTTTTTTTTTTTTTTTAATGAAGGCCAGGGCTGAAAAATTAAGTTGTTGAATGTGATTATCTGTTTTCGTTTCTGTCAGCAGCTCAGCGAGCCTCTTTACAGTGAGTTTTAGCCTATCCTCCATTATTGATATTCCTACTGGATTTTCCATTGTTAAAATAATATTAAATCACTTTCTGATATAGAAGTAGTCAGGAGGTAATTATATAAAACCAATGAATTTTACAAGGGGAAGGGTAAAATTACACAATGTCACAATGAAACAAAGTAGGTAAATTTTTCATGTCCAGTTTTATAGAGGTGATACATAATATATATTTGGCATAATATTTGAACATATTCACAACATACCATATAGTAAAAGTCACAATCACTTTATTATTGTTATTATTATTATTATTATTACTATTTTTCACAAGCAAGCTCACTACTCACTCCCATCCATTGACTTGCTCTTCATATGACACGACACAAGACTCTAAAAATAAATGCTTACACAGAACATCAGATAGCATACATTTCAGTTGGGAGTGTACTTCATCTCAAAATATAACCTACTAGTTTTAGGCCCTAAGACTATTTACATACAGTTACTTTCTCATATCCCTGGTATCTTTGCTTAAAGCTGTTTAAGGATAGTGCACCGGATCTTGAACAGTTTGCAGCAGTGGCTTGGATTTAAGAAATGAACAATCTGTTTTACATTAATTCTAATGATGAGACAGGCAACAAGCACAGGTGTGCTTCTTGTGCTGACACGTCTAAAATTAATTTTTCCAAGAGGTAGCACTGACGTTTTCAGGTATACCAATGAAAGTGAATGTGAAACAATATTATTCTACTGCAGAGAACCAGCACTGCAGCTTTCCTAGCATATTCTTCTATCCATCATACAGCTATAACTTCTGCTTCAGTGACTAGCATCACCCTCAGAACAAATTACACTAATGTACTGAATTGAAACTGGCAATTGCAGTGACTAGCAATGTTTGTACATTGCAAAAATAGAGAGCAGTACAGGAAAATGGAATCCCTTCAAGCTATTGAGCAAAATTCTGGAGTTTAACTGTGACACCGTAAGGTAGACATCATTAGAAGTCTGAGTGACTGTCTATTTTGAGTGAGCTAAGCGAAAATTCAAATAAATAACAGTTGGATGCATACATTCTTGAAACAAATAACAACAAAAATGATTTATTATGTATATGTATAAAGTACTCTAATGAAAACTGGATGCCACTGTTTATTACAAATCATTAGCATATAAAAATAACATGTATAAATAACAGCAAAAAATCTCATACATAATATATAAATGTTAGCAAAAATTATTTCATGTAAAAACACACAATATAAATTCAAGCACGCAAAGTTGTCTTTTAAACACATATACCTCACTATTTTAATTGGTGTTACATTCTCCAGGCATGAGCCTGATCAGACTTTAGGAAATGGAAACTTTTCATAATGAAAAAGATAATTAATAATGGGGGAGAAGGTTGGTTATGATGGCATTAAAAATACAAAAAAGATATAGACAAAATTAAAATAACCTGCCTTATAACTAAACAAAAATCAACCTGCAGTCGTTTAGATCAAAAAGCTCAAAGCTGCACTAAAATCATGTTTTTCATTTCACCTCCCCTATTTCTCTCTACCAATTTCTTTATGTCTTGAGAAAGGAGTCTTTTTTTTATTATTTGAAACATTTAAAATTTTGGTTCCCTATTCTGTGTAATTTCATTAGTTTACTATGCAATACTTTTCTTTTTGTTGTTGACAACATTTTATGCATTATAAAATATCAAAACCAGCTGACAGGCATTCTTATATTTTGCCTAATCGAATAAACATTTCCGAAAAATTGAGAATGATGTAAGCTGGTACATAATGACATCCTTCTTTTTCATGTATAAAAGTCACAAATTCATATGTTTATATACGAACTTACAAATAACAAAATGCTATATCACTAATCATGATTCCTAATTTTAACAGAAGTAAATACATAATAATATTCCTTGGTTTCTTTCATTACCATTGTAAACAAAAGATCAGGAAAAGCAGTCTCATGTTCAAATCCTACAGAACAAGTCATAGTAAAAAGGAAAGTTTGTATGTCAGTCTATTAGTCAGATGACAAATATCTTATCTCACACACAATTCCTACTTGTTATTAACACTTGGTAAGAAATTGATCCATTAATGTCCTACCTAAAAGAAGATAATGCCACAAGTACTGCTGAACTCTGTTTATACAGAATTGGAGAAGGGAACATTACCTCCATTTAAATTTCATTAAAGAGGTCTAAAGGTACAATTCACAGCTACAGAAAATCTAAACTAATTAAAAGAATTTAAGGGAAAAAATCTGTCTTGGTGGACACACACTCATATGTCCATTCTATGGCTTTATCAACACTATGTAAGCAATTTATCAAAGTAATGTACTACTTAAAAACAATAATGTCCACAAATATTTTCCAGTTCCATTCTAATATAGGAGTAAAGAAGTTTTTGAAATGTAACTGGAGAGTCAAGAGCAATTACGAGTGATTCAGCACAGCATAAAGTCTGGCACTTGGTAGGGTATTACCTTTTACCACAAATACTGTGTGTGTTTGAAGAGACTATAATGAGAATCACAAAAAAGAACACAATTGGTACATTCTGAAAAAAAATTGTGTTTCTTAAGATATTTGTCTTCTGTTAGCACTTATAAGAATGATTTCTCATAGTGAGTTACAAATAGGACACTTGAGATGTCCTAAATTAATGTAACTCAAGTCTGGCTGAAAAACTGTGTTATTCCTAGAGAACACAAGTTGTAACACACCTCGTGTCACAATGTGGAAGTTTATAGCCCACAGTATTCTCCTAATTATGCAGTCTCACCAATTTCAAATAAATCCATGATAAAAAAAAAAAAAAAAAAAAAAAAAAAAAAATCACTCTTTTTCTGCATCACTACAAATTACCACCTAGGCTACCGACCTTTAATACGAGTTGCACAATAATTTGTAATAAAGCAGTAATGCAGATAAAGGCTGTCTGTTGCTATTCACAGAAACATAGCTGCTACGTCGGTTTTTTTCCTAACCTATTTACAAAGTCCTATCTCTAATTCATTTGTATGCCAGACTATCACTTCCTCTGTTTGAGCCCCGGCATTCATTTCAGACACAAACTCTCAGTTCCAGATGCCGAAACTATTTACTAACTCTCGGAAGGGGCCGCAGACGGTGCCAAGTGCTTACCGTCTCCGCACGCGCGGGGCGCACTCCTCAGAGACGGGAGTGCCGGGCCGCGGCAGTGTCGATGCCTACTGTCACGCGACGCCGCTGTCGAGGTGTGCTCGCTTCTTGGAGTCGGTCCTGTGCAGCCTCTCCGGCGTCTGCTGGTGGTCAGGCGTCGACTTGAGGATGTCCGGCTGCGGTCCCGACCCGGACGCGGACGCAGATCCGTGTCCTCCGGTGCTGCTGCCGGCTCCCGTCGAAGTCGTCACCTGCGACTGCAGCGTCGACACGGTCGCCCCGCCGGGAGCCTGCGACAGGTGTGAGGGCCACTATTTATTAGCTGACTTCCCGAAAGGCCCCTGGACTGCCTTTTACAATAACGAAGGATTCACAGTGGTGGGACTAGCTCTTTGAAATTACCTTTCCTGCAGTGAGTGTTAGGGCCATTCACACTGATAGTTTGTAATTTGTCAATAATCATCAAACAAGAATTTCAGGATTTTCTATGATCCACTAGAACTTTGAAGAGAGGAGTAATGTTATAATGGATCTACAATCTGGTTGGTGAACTGAAGGTACTGGATTCAAACACTGTTAGTTGCATTACCATATTAACTTCCATTTTTACTTCTTTTTATTCTCTTTTATTTTGGAAACTTTTCCCACGTGTATTTAACCCTCCACCCACCTGGCACTTCCTATTCCAGTCCTGCCACAGGCTTATCCTACCCTATCAGAGGCCAGGCCACCTGTGACAGAAGCCGTGTAATTTACCAACTGTGCTGCAATCACTGCACAGCTTTCTATATTGGCGTGACCACTAACCAGCTGCCCAGTAGGATGAATGGCCCACCGCCACATCATGCAGTGGAGCACATGCCTGATTTCAATGGCTGCTTCACAACCTGAGCCATCTGGATCCTCCCACCCTCCACTAGCTTTTCTGAACTGCACAGATGGGAGGTATCCCTACAGTACATTCTCCAATCCCGAAATCATCCAGGCCTCAACATAAGATAACTTCCCTTTTTTCCACACCCAACAGTTCCTACCTCTCTATCCTAAATATCTCCTATTTTGAGTGGTGTGTGTGTGGGGAGGGGGGGGGGGCTCATGTGTTTGCTTTATTGATTTATTTTCCTCCCGTCACCCACCTCCCTGCTCCATTTCTAAGCTGCATCTCTTTACTTCTAATACATACACGCTCTACAAGGCTGTACTGTATCCATCCCCACCACTGTGACGTAAGCTTCCTATCCCCCCTCCCCTCTCCAATTTCCATACCGCAGTGCGGCAGCCGGAGCTGACAGTTGTGTGACTGTGTGAATGTTCTGTTTTCCGAAGAAGGCCGTGGCAAATAACTGAAGTGCGTATGTGTGTGTGTGTGTGTGTGTGTGTGTGTATCTTTTTTATGTGCCTGTTGCAGCTCATCGTCATGTCTTTGCGGTGAGTTATTAACTGTCCTTATTACTATATTGTTAATTCCAACCTGAACATTCCATTATTAGATTTTACAGAAGTGGTATGTATATAACAAACAACATATCCTAAAAACAGCAAATGTACTTGTAGTTACATTTGCCTGAGACAATTTTAAACACATATGCTTTGCAACTGTCCGTCCAATGTTTCAAACTATGCTGATTGCGGCAAGCAGAGGTTTGAGAGCAGCTGAGGAGCACTTTTCAGTGGCTCTGTGTGAAGGGGAGCTGCATATTTTCACTTAGATAAATACAAGGATCTTTTATAAGTTATCGGCATTGTCCAAAATTGCCTTGCACAATACACTTTTTTTGTTGTTGTTCTTAACTGTAGTTATTTTTTAAATTTGCAAACAAAACTCAACAAACTTGTACTGTGATTGTCTCAAAGCCGTAGCCTACAGATCTCATTGGCAGCTGCAGCTACAATACTTTTCTGCTGGTCACTACAAAGTTTATACTTCATCATGCTGCAAATAATTCACAGGGAAAACTGCCGGGTTCCAGAGTCCAACAGGAACAATATTTCAGCAAATGACCGTGCAGCTATCATCAGGTGGGTGGAGTGCTTTCCTTTCTGGATATCCTGGTTAAGAGAAGGGCTGATGATACTGTGGGCCACAGCAAGTACAAGAAGAACACTCACACTGACCTATACTTGCAGGCAGACAGCTGCTGCAGTGTTCCCAGCGAGATAGAGTTCCGATGACCGTGTTATTACAAATCGTACTCTCCTCTCGGGACACAGCACCCAAATTACGTGTAGTTTGATTTACCAAACATCACCCCTCATCCAATTTAGCAGATTTGTTAAAGTTTAAACATCGTAATCTTCAAACATTTGTATATTTTCAGTCTGTAGTTATGTCTAGGATTCAGGCTAGACTTCGTCCGTTTGCAATGGGGGAAGCACACAAAGTGAGAACAACTTTTCCACAAATGAAGAAGTCGTATTTGCACTTTAACAAAAACAAATATCATGCCCTGTAGGCCAATATTACATAAGGTCATAACTTGACTGAATCTCAATTAGAACTAAACTACTTTTACAATGCATATTTCTCTCTGGCATCAATAATGACCAAAGATTTTTTCAGGATTCATTTATGTTTTGACGCGACAGTCTCTTCTTCAGCACAATATTATCTTTGGCCGCATCACTTGCTCACGCCCTCGTACCTGCACACACGAGTGCACGGCACACATTAAAATTCTTATATCATTACTTATCTATATATAATGCATCTGCACATCCGGTGGCGAGACAGTACTGTAGTATACAGCTAAATTAGCTGTTACACTACACGGCCACCACCCAGCTCAGAGGAACAGTGTGCTCAAAACATCAGTACATGGGGTTCACACTCTCTGCCGACAGAAGTATTGATGAAAGCAGTTTTTCAGAAGAATAGCTACAAGAAGGGGCAAATTCAGAGACCCTTATGTCCTACGGCCACTGCACAACTGGTGAAGCCAGGAGATGCACAGAAGGATGCAGCAATTGCGTTTATTCCTTTTTGTGGCACATTATCTGGAAAAAATAGGAAAAATTCTCAGGAAGCACAGAGTGAAGACAGTCTTCCACCCACCAGCTAAGACACGAGCACTGCTCGGATGTGTGAAAGACAAGTGGGGACTACGGAAGTCTGGTGTCTATCACATCCCCTGCCAATGTGGTGCAACATATGTCAGACAGTGCGTACAGTTGAGGATCGGTGATGAAAACACCGGCGGCACGTGAGATTACGGCAACCTAGCGAGTCGGCAGTCGCAAACGTTGGCTGACAGAAGTATGTGGACTCGAGGTGTTGACACGAATGTCCAAATTATGGGACTGTGTCATTGAGGAATCTGTTGAGATACGTGTCAGGGAGCACCCTGATAAATCATGATAGTGGGTACATAATTAAAGCATGGGATCCTGCTATTAGATTGGTGACGAAGAGGAATGAAATATCTGAGAAAGAACTTTCTGGGGCACAGGAACAGCAGACACCTTGGCGTGGACCGCGGGCTGACCGCTCTGCCGGCGAAGGTGAGGGCAGGGGTGCCGGGCGTCAACTGCCGATACAGTGAGTGGCGATAAAATCACGGCAATAAACCACCCCTCCCCCCAATAGATCAGTTCATCAGCGCACCTTATGATGGGGGATTGATGACCTTGTAGTTTGGTCCCCTATAAACAACAACAACAACCTTATGATGGCAATGTGTTCATTTACCAAAATATTGTGCCTGTTGGGTCACTTGAACCCTACAGTTTACAAACGAATTTTCTCAATATAATCGTCAGTGTATTTTATTTATAAAAAACAGAGAATGGATGACTTACCCAAAGGGCAGGCTCATCGACAGACACAGATAAAAATCACACACAAACACACATACAAGCTTTCGCAACCATTGGTCGCTTCTTCAGGAAAAGAGGAAGGAAGGAGAGGAGAAAGGGAAGGATATGGGTTTTAAGGAAGTGGAAAAGGAGTCATTCCAATCCCAGGAGTGGAAGGACTTACCTTAGGGGAAAAAAAGTAAGGTAAACAAATACACACACACTCACACATATCAAAACGCAAACACACCAAGACAGACATTTGTAAAAAGCAAAGAAGTTGGACAGAGATACCAATTGAGGCAGAGGCTCTATGCACAGAACCAAGGCAAAGATGCTAAAGATGGAGGGCAGGAATTTGAATTTAGCGGAGGTTGAGACCAGGTGGGCAATGGGAGGAGAGAATAAGCTGAAGGGCAAGTTCCCATCTCCGGAGTTCTGAAAGGTTGGTGTCGGTGGGAAGTATCCAGATAAACCGGATGGTGTAACACTGTGCCAAGATGTGCTGGCCGTGCACCAAGGCGTGTTTAGCCACAGGGTGATCTTCATTACCAACAAACACTGTCTGCCGGTGACTGTTCATGTGAATGGACAGTTTTTTGCTGGTCATTCCCACATAGAACGCTTTACAGTGCAGGCATGTCAGTTCGTAAATCACGTGGGTGCTATCGCAAGTGGCTCTGCCCTTGATCGTGTACACCTTCCGGGTTACGGGACTGGAGTAAGTGGTAGTGGAAGGGTGCATAGGGCAGGTTTTACAATGGGGGTGGTTGCATGGGTAGGAGCCAGAGGGTAGGGAAGGTGGTTTGAGGATTTCATAGGGATTTATTTGCTTATTATACATGATCCAATATTTGTAATTGCCTTAAAGGACATCAACATTTTATATTTTCAATGCAGCTGGCTTAGTTCACTTACTTGTCTTAACCTAGTCAAATATAGCATTTTAAAATTGTGTAAGATCCGACTAGTGCAGGTACAGAAATTTCCTCTCCGAGCGCCTAGCGACGGTGGAGCCCACGTAAACTCGTCGAGTGGTTACAATTCTTCTTCGTGCTACAGTTTTGCTGTATGTACTGCGATCCATCTCATCACCCAGCATCTGAACTCTTCCTCCCTCACTTCCTCTGCCCTTTCACATAGTCCTCTAGGACGGTTTGGACAAATCCCTCCTTCTTTCTCATTATAAGCCCAATCCAGTCTTATTTCCCAGTTTTTAGTACATCCAGTAATTGTACTTGTTATCCCACTCTCATCAGTACCTCCTCACTTTTCACTCTGTCCACACAGCTTATTCTTTCCATCCTCCACCATGTCCATTTCTTAAAAGTCTCTAAACTTGCTCTGTCTTTGTTCCTCAACATCCGTGTTTCATCATCATACAGGAGAACACTCCATTTTCTTTTTCTTTTCCTGAGTCCTTTCTCCACATTAATGCAGAAAATTCCCCTTTTTCCAAAAAATGTCTCTTTTTGCCATAGTTATTCTGGTTACAATTTCTCTGCTGCTCTTCGAATCAGTTTCTACTCGTCTCACGATTAGATTAGATTAATACTTGTTCCATAGATCATATATACGACATTTCCTAATGATGTGGAACGTGTCAGTTTAGTAAATGTTGTTTACACTTGACAATATTTTAAGGATTTTTTATTACATTTTTAATTTTTTAATTTTTTCTCTTTAAACTTTTTAAAAAGTTTTATCTAAAAATTCATCTACATTGTAGAAGGAGCTGCCATTCAGAAATTGCCTTAATACTAGTTGGCTATCTGTCAGACTTTTAATGCTACTTGGTAAGTGAGCAAAGACACGTGTGGCAGCATAATTCACTCCTTTCTGAGCCAAAGTTAGATTTAACCTTCAATAGTGAATATCATCCTTTCTCCTAGTGTTGTAGCTATGCACACTGCTATTACTTTTGAATTAGGTCAGATTGTTAATAACA
Organism: Locusta migratoria; assembly: GCA_026315105.1. Classification (NCBI taxonomy): domain Eukaryota; kingdom Metazoa; phylum Arthropoda; class Insecta; order Orthoptera; family Acrididae; genus Locusta; species Locusta migratoria. Next base: position 125,079,902 of record CM048753.1, read on the forward strand.
AATTTCATGAGGGAATATATATATATTGTGAAGCTACAGTGAAGATCCCTAAATCCCTAATTAAATGTCTGCAGGATGCTATTGGGTGGGCTCCAGCAATTATTCTGATTACACGCTTTTGTGCAATGAAAACTTTTTTACTCAGTGTTGAATTGTCCCAGAATATGATACCATATGAAAGCAATGAATGAAAATAGGCGTAGTAAGCTAATTTACTGAGATGTATATCACCAAATTTTGCAATGACTCTGATAGCATAAGTAGCTGAACTCAAACGTTTCAGGGGATCTTCAATATTTCTACCAATTCAGTCCCTCGTCAATGCAAACACCTAAAAATTTTGAATGTTATCCTCTTTGACCTGTAATTATTTTGCTAGAAGGAACGTGAAACACCATATTCTTAAAACACACATTGAGGGTCAAATTCAGTCATTCTTGTAGTGGACTGTGCACAACTGGATCCGGAAGAAACTCAAATACGCTTTGCCGCACGGAGTGCACCCTGCCGCGCGCTTCACTCACCGGCGGTGCGGCCTGCGACTGCTGCTGCGTGGCTCCGCGGCCGCGGACCGACCGGTGGGAGCCGTTGCGGGTGAGCGTCCCCATCTGGGGCGTGCCGGGCAGCGTGTGGCCCATGGCGTTCATGTAGTCGGCGATGAGCAGTGTCAGCTCCAGGATCTGCGACAGACGACTCCACATTCACTACCTAAACTTGCTTACACATAGAAGTCTAGTATTTTGTCCAACTTTAGCAAGTGTGACATTTAATAAAACTCAGAAACCACTTGTGCAAGAGAAACATTTATTTCTGAATGGTTAGAGACCCATACTCCTCTGAAGAATGGCATAATAAATATTTCTAGTGTGCACCTGGTGGTAGATTATTATTATTATTATTATTATTATACTAGCTGCACCCAACTTACATTGCCATGCCTGCATTAAAATGCAGTGTTGTGCTATAATTAGAAATTAATCAGTAAAAAACTTCCAGAGATTTGGTACCATATTAAAAACAAACAATCAGAAAATGTAACTGTCACTAATACGAATTGTCTGAAAGTTCTTGACTGATTGTTTTGAAATTTTGATACAATGTTGCATTGGGATATGCCTGATATTTTATATACTTATTTTTAATATGTTTCTGAAGTTTGTTCTTCATAGCTTTAGTAGTAAAGATGTAATAACATGTCATGCCTGATGTGGCAGCATTTTACAGATATACAAAATATTTATGGAATATCTCCTGAGCTCTCTGTCATAGAGTTATATACATTTTCCTGCAAATATAGTGATATATATATGTAAATATTGTATGCAAAATATATTAAGAATAACATTAATAGCATCCAAAGTAATACATTAGAACATCATCCCTAATGTGGCAGTGTTACAACAGGTAAAAACATTTTTACTTTCATCATTATGTGGTGGATGCCAGCGAAAATGAGTAAATGTTATAAGTTATATGTAAATTTTGTTTCTAGGTACGAAAGTTCTCTCATTCTCAAATACTGGATGCACAAATCTTGGCATTTCCATGGGATACATATATTTTGGGTCTGATCTCTGGACAGAGCCTCTGCCCAACTGGCATCTCTGTCCAACCTCTTTGCTTTTTACATATGCCTGCCTTGGTGTGTTTGCGTGTAGATGTGTGTGGGTGTGTGTGTTTGTTTCCCCATCCTTTTTACCCTTAGGTAAGTCCTTCTGCTCCCAGGAGGAATGACTCCTCACCCACTCCCTTCCCATTTCCCCTCCTTCCTTCCTCTTTTTCTGATGAAGGTACCAACGGCTGCAAAAGCTTAGCTTTTGTTTGTTTTTATTTGTGTGTGTATCAATCAACCTGTGTTTTTTCACCTGGTAAGTTAAACCGTCTCTATTTTTCATACATATATATATTCCAAACATGGAAATCTATTTCATCAATATGTAATTTCTTGTTCATGTAAACTTACCAATGTTACTGGGGAATAGAAAAGGTTTACATCTCTCTTACGAATTTTGTAAACAACAATATCAGAGTTATTGTCAGTTTCTACATAATGACATTATAAGGAGTGTTTCTGGTGCAAACAATGAGGTCTTTATTGAAGGCCACTTTACTTTCTTTTAGAATAAAATTATCAACTTGTATAAATGGCTGTCTATGGCTCAGTGATCATCTTTAAAAAAGACTTGCTACATATTCTCATATTATTGTCATTACAATCTGGACTTTACAATGTTTCTTCTTGTATAAACACTGACAAGGCTAAATGCAACATTGGTTTTGAGAATATTAAATTAAAATATGAATTACATCCACTTCACAGACTTAAAAGAAGTAAATCATTTGCATGATTAGTATACATTACCTTTGGTTTGCTAAGAGCAAAAAGCATCTTTTGAGAAGCTCCCCCACCAGATTCGTCAGAACCGACAACGAGCATGAAGTCATCCTGGCAGCCTCCAAATGTGACAACCTAAAAACATACAGTATACCATTATGAAAATAGTATTATTTTGAGCAATTTATACATAATAAACACTTAGAGACCCACAGCAGAGAAAATTCTGCAACTGTCCTGCTGTAACTACTCAACTTTGCGAGCAAATAATTATAGATTTCTATGTTTTTTATGCTAACGACAATATTGCATTTAGAAGAGGAGGATCTAATCCAAGTATGAAACTGAGACAAAAAATACAAAGGTATGGGTTTTGGAGGAAATGTTAGGAAGCTGGAACCAGAAAGGATAAAATGTATAGGCAGTGTAAGAAAAGTCAGACTAAGTGTTGATTACAGCATACAAGGATTCAGAACTTCTGTAGCTCCTGATCAATGTTTATGTGATTCCCCAACCCTTTCCCTTTGTAGCCCGTAAGATTTCCTGTGCCTCAATAAAAATATTTTTGTTTCATCCAATAGCTACAAAATCGAATGAATTTTCTATTCCTGGCTAGTAATTTATCTCATAATTGATTTCCCTCTGATAAATTTCCCACATGTTTCCATGATTCCAAATCGAGTCTGCCAAACTGGGGCTAAGAGCCTGTCCATTTATTTTCTTATTGCAGACGCTAATACAGATTATTAACAACAACACACCTGGATATCATATACATGTCCACTCTAATGACAGTTGTAGTAATAGGCACTGCAGGTAACAAAAATTGCAAGTAAACCTTCTGGGTGATTAGATTATATGATATTCATCTTCAATTTTTCTCCAAATTCCATGTTTTGACCCCCTCATGATGTCTCCTACAAAGTAGCACTTAAGGAAAAAAACACACACACATACAAAAACTGTCCCATAAATTGGTCTGTTGTTGTGCACACAGTATGTAAGACTGTTTTTCTTCAAGTGCTCATCTCCATTGATCACAGAGATAAGGAGTAAAGTGTTTCTTATAGTCCTTCACATACTGACCATTTTTAAACTTATTTGGAAGAGCGGGTATTCCGTAGTTAAAATACACAAACAGGTCAAAATTTAAACACACACTTCCTGCAGGCCAGTCAAATTAAACAAATCACTTGGTTTTTATACATTGTGTGTGGTCTAGAGTGACACAAAAGCACCATTTGTTAATGGGCAGTTCTCGAGAAAACCACGATTCTTCTTCTTCTTTTAACTACAAATCTACAAATTTCAGGGATTGCCACTTTTGTAATTTCTATTCCTTGCAAAGTGCCAAATACTTCACCTTATTAAACAAGCCAATTGTTTGAAAGCCAAGAAATCCAAATGTGGCCAGAAGTAGTAGTTCAAAATTGTAGACAGCTCTTTCTAAACCTTGATGCAGCCTAAAGGAGAAAATGGGACAAAACTACCCAGGCATTAGACGTCAACATATGGAACCTATTAATAGGGGAAACTCCCTACTGCATACCCCTCCGATTTAGGTGGCAACAGCAGACAGGGGATAGCCTGTCACAAATAAATGGAGGTCAAGCATTGCACAGGAAGAAGGTGCACTCATGAAAGAAGCAGCCACATAGAAACAATCAACACTGCAAGCTCAATAAATGCAATGTTGGCATACTGAAAGAGCCATGGATTCATAATTATGGTGCTCAACTGCCAAATAAATTCTATGCCCAAACATCCCCCGTGTTCCAGTATGTGCGGACGCCACCCCCCCCCCCCTCCTTCCAAATGCGTGCACACACACACACGTTTGGGCATATAATTTATTTGGCAGTTGAGCACCATAATTATGAATCCATGGCTCTTTCAGTATGCCAACATTGCATTTATTGAGCTTGCAGTGTTGATTGTGGCTGCTTCTTTCATGAGTGCACCTTCTTCCTGTGCAATGCTTGACCTCCATTCATTTGTGACAGGCTATCCCCGTCTTGATTCTCTGGACAGAGCCTCTGCCTCAAGTGGCATCTCTGTCTAACTTCTAACTTCTTTGCTTTCTACAGTATGTCTGCCTAAGTGTACTTGCGTCTCTGTAAATGTGTGGGTGTGTGTGTATTTGTTTACCCTCCTTTTTTTCCCCCTAGGTAAGTCTTTCCTGTCTCGGGATTGGAATGACTCCTGACTCACTCCCTTAAAACCCTCTCCTTCCCTTCTGCCTGACGAAGCAGCTAGGCTGCGAAAGCTAGCGTTTGTGTATGTGTGTGTGTTTGTGTTTATTTGTTACTATCACTGCCTGTGCTCCTTCGCCTGGTAAGTTGACTTCATCTATTAAAGTACAGGCTCGTCGATAGAAACATAAAACATACATAAAAACATACAAACATTTGAGCTTTCGCTACCACTGGCAGCTTCTTCAGGAAAAAGAGGAAGGAAGGAGAGGAGAAAGGGAAGGATACGAGTTTTAAGGAAGTGACAAAGGAGCCATTCCAATCCAGGCTCCTTTTCCACTTCCTTAAAACCCGTATCCTTCCCTTTCTCCTCTCCTTCCTTCTCCTGAAAAAGCTGCCAGTGGTGGCGAAAGCTCGAATGTTTGTATGTTTTTATGTGTGTTTTATGTTTCTATCGACGAGCCTGTACTTTAGGTATATGTCTGCCTAAGTGTACTTGTGTCTGTGTAAATGTGTGGGTGTATGTGCATTTATTTACCTTCCATTTTCCCCCCAAGGTAAGTCTTCCCTGTCCCGGGATTGGAATGGCTCCTTACCCCCTTCCTTAAATCCCTCATCATTTCCTTTTCCCTCTCCTTCCCTTCTGCCTGATGAAGCAGCTAGGCTGCGAAAGCTAGCATTTTTGAGTGTGTGTGTGTGTGTCTGTGTGTTTATTTGTTGCTTTTACTGCCTGTGCCCCTTCGCCTGGTAAGTGTTCTTCATCTATTTTTTACGTATATATATATATATATATATATATATATATATATATATATATATATATATATATATATATAATTATAGAGGGAAACTTTCCCGGTGGGATGAACAAAAATAAAAATAGAAAAGAGATGACTTACCAAAAGGACGGCTCGTCGACAGAAACAAATAAAATCACACACAAACACACATACAAGCTTTCGCCACCACTGGCAGCTTCTTCAGGAAAAAGAGGAAAAAAGGGGAGGAAAAGGAAAGGATATGGGTTTTAAGGAAGTGGAAAAGGAGTCATTCCAATCCCAGGAGTGGAAAGACTTACTTTAGGGGAAAAAATAGGAAGGTAAACAAATACACACACACTCAGACATATCGAAACGCAAACACACCTAGACAGACATTTGTGAAAAGCAAAGAAGTTGGACAGAGATACCAATTGAGGCAGAGGCTCTGTCCACAGAACCAAGGCAAAGATGCTAAAGCTAGTGGGCGGGAATTTGAGTTAGCGGAGATTGAGACCAGGTGGGCAACGGGAGGAGAGAATAAGCTGAAGGGCAAGTTCCCATCTCCGGAGTTCTGAAAGGTTGGTGTCGGTGGGAAGTATCCAGATAACCCGGACGGTGTAACACTGCGCCAAGATGTGCTGGCCGTGCACCAAGGCATGTTTAGCCACAGGGTAATCCTCATTACCAACAAACACTGTCTGTCTGTGACCGTTCATGCGAATGGACAGTTTGTTGCTGGTCATTCCCACATAGAACGCTTCACAGTGCAGGCATGTTAGTTGGTAAATCACGTGGGTGCTATCGCAAGTGGCTCTGCCCTTGATCGTGTACACCTTCCGGGTTACTGGACTGGAGTAAGTGGTGGAGGAAGGGTGCATAGGGCAGGTTTTACAACGGGGGCGGTTGCATGGGTAGGAGCCAGAGGGTAGGGAAGGTGGTTTGGGGGTTTCATAGGGATGGACTAGGAGGTTACGAAGGTTAGGTGGGCGGCGGAAAGACACTCTCGGAGGAGTGGGGAGGATGTCATTAAGGATGGATCTCATTTCGGGGCAGGATTTAAGGAAGTCGTATCCCTGCTGGAGAGCCACATTCAGAGTCCGCTCCAGTCCCGGAAAGTATCCGGTGACAAAAGGGGCACTTCTGGGATTCTTCGGTGGAAGGTTCTGGATTTGGAGGAATGAGGAGGTGGCTCTGGTAATTTGCTTCTGAACCAGATCAGGAGGATAGCTGCGGGATGTGAAAGCTGTTATTAGGTTATTGGTGTACTGGTTCAGGGATTCGGGACTGGAGCAGACTCTTTTGCCACGAAGACCTAAGCTGTAGGGAAGGGAACGTTTGATATGGAATGGATGGCAGCTGTCATAATGGAGGTACTGTTGTTTGTTGGTAGGTTTGATGTGGACGGATGTGTGAAGTTGGCCGTTGGACAGATGGAGGTCGACATCAAGGAAAGTGGCATGGGATTTGGAGTAGGACCAGGTGAATTTGATGGGACCAAAGGAGTTGAGGTTGGAGAGAAAATTCTGGAGTTCTTCTTCACTGTTGGTCCAGATCATGAAGATGTCGTCAATGAATCTGTACCAAACTTTGGGTTGACAGGCTTGGGTTTCCAGGAAGGCTTCCTCTAAGCGTCCCATAAATAAGTTTGCATACGAGGGGGCCATCCTGGTTCCCATGGCTGTTCCCTTTAGTTGTTGGTATGTCCGGCCCTCAAAGGTGAAGAAGTTGTGGGTTAGGATGAAGCTGGCTAGGGTATTAAGGAAAGAGGTTTTAGGTAGGGAAGTGGGTGGTGCTAACCCACAACTTCTTCACCTTTGAGGGCCGGACATACCAACAACTAAAGGGAACAGCCATGGGAACCAGGATGGCCCCCTCGTATGCAAACTTATTTATGGGACGCTTAGAGGAAGCCTTCCTGGAAACCCAAGCCTGTCAACCCAAAGTTTGGTACAGATTCATTGACGACATCTTCATGATCTGGACCAACAGTGAAGAAGAACTCCAGAATTTTCTCTCCAACCTCAACTCCTTTGGTCCCATCAAATTCACCTGGTCCTACTCCAAATCCCATGCCACTTTCCTTGATGTCGACCTCCATCTGTCCAACGGCCAACTTCACACATCCGTCCACATCAAACCTACCAACAAACAACAGTACCTCCATTATGACAGCTGCCATCCATTCCATATCAAACGTTCCCTTCCCTACAGCTTAGGTCTTCGTGGCAAAAGAGTCTGCTCCAGTCCCGAATCCCTGAACCAGTACACCAATAACCTAATAACAGCTTTCACATCCCGCAGCTATCCTCCTGATCTGGTTCAGAAGCAAATTACCAGAGCCACCTCCTCATTCCTCCAAATCCAGAACCTTCCACCGAAGAATCCCAGAAGTGCCCCTTTTGTCACCGGATACTTTCCGGGACTGGAGCGGACTCTGAATGTGGCTCTCCAGCAGGGATACGACTTCCTTAAATCCTGCCCCGAAATGAGATCCATCCTTAATGACATCCTCCCCACTCCTCCGAGAGTGTCTTTCCGCCGCCCACCTAACCTTCGTAACCTCCTAGTCCATCCCTATGAAACCCCCAAACCACCTTCCCTACCCTCTGGCTCCTACCCATGCAACCGCCCCCGTTGTAAAACCTGCCCTATGCACCCTTCCTCCACCACTTACTCCAGTCCAGTAACCCGGAAGGTGTACACGATCAAGGGCAGAGCCACTTGCGATAGCACCCACGTGATTTACCAACTAACATGCCTGCACTGTGAAGCGTTCTATGTGGGAATGACCAGCAACAAACTGTCCATTCGCATGAACGGTCACAGACAGACAGTGTTTGTTGGTAATGAGGATCACCCTGTGGCTAAACATGCCTTGGTGCACGGCCAGCACATCTTGGCGCAGTGTTACACCGTCCGGGTTATCTGGATACTTCCCACCGACACCAACCTTTCAGAACTCCGGAGATGGGAACTTGCCCTTCAGCTTATTCTCTCCTCCCGTTGCCCACCTGGTCTCAATCTCCGCTAACTCAAATTCCCGCCCACTAGCTTTAGCATCTTTGCCTTGGTTCTGTGGACAGAGCCTCTGCCTCAATTGGTATCTCTGTCCAACTTCTTTGCTTTTCACAAATGTCTGTCTAGGTGTGTTTGCGTTTCGATATGTCTGAGTGTGTGTGTATTTGTTTACCTTCCTTTTTTTCCCCTAAGGTAAGTCTTTCCACTCCTGGGATTGGAATGACTCCTTTTCCACTTCCTTAAAACCCATATCCTTCCCTTTTCCTCCCCTTTTTTCCTCTTTTTCCTGAAGAAGCTGCCAGTGGTGGCGAAAGCTTGTATGTGTGTTTGTGTGTGATTTTATTTGTTTCTGTCGACGAGCCGTCCTTTTGGTAAGTCATCTCTTTTCTATTTTTATTTTTATATATATATATATATATATATATATATATATATATATATATATATATATACGTAAAAAATAGATGAAGTACACTTACCAGGCGAAGGGGCACAGGCAGTAAAAGCAACAAATAAACACACAGACACACACACACACACACACACACACACACACACACACACACACACACACAAATGCTAGCTTTCGCAGCCTAGCTGCTTCATCAGGCAGAAGGGAAGGAGAGGGAAAAGGAAATGATGAGGGTTTTAAGGAAGTGGGTAAGGAGCCATTCCAATCCCGGGACAGGAAAGACTTACCTTGGGGGGAAAAATGGAGGGTAAATAAATGCACATACACCCACACATTTACATAGACACAAGTACACTTAGGCAGACATACTGTAGAACTGTAGAAAGCAAAGAAGTTAGAAGTTAAACAGAGATGCCACTTGAGGCAGAGGCTCTTCCCAGAGAACCAAGGCAAAGATGTTAAGATGGTGGGTGGGAATTCGAATTTAGCGGAGGTTGAGACCAGGTGGGCAACGGGAGGAGAGAATATGCTGAAGGGCTAGTTCCCATCTCTGGAGTTCTGAAGGATTGGTGTCAGTGGGAAGTATCCAGATAACCCGGACGGTGTAGCACTGCCGGCTCGTCTGTAGACACAAATAAAAATAAAAATCACACTCAAACACACATACAAGCTATCGCCACCACTGGCAGCTTCTTTGGGAAAAAGAGGAAGGAAGGAGAGGAGAAAGGGAAGGATACGGCTTTTCAAGGAAGTGGAAAAGGAGCCATTCCAATCCCAGGAGTGGAAGGACTTACCTTAGGGGACAAAAAGGAAGGTAAACAAATACACACACACTCACCTGCCTCTGCCTATGTGTGTTTGCATGTGGATATGTGAGTGTGTGTCGGGTCAGAAATTTTCTGTGCTCAGGAAATGAGTATCTTATCGTCCTTATCATCAGTTACACACTATTCGTCGAAGTGGCGTCGGCTATAAAGACATGCAATCAGGCAGGCCTAACATAACTCCAGTTGGGTTCTAACGGTCATAAATGCCACATGATCATCATCACACAGTTGACATTTAGGCTGCGTTTACACTGCCGTCCTGGCCGAGCCAAGCTGGGATATGCCAAGCCATCTCACACCTTGTCAGTACATGCCACCGGCTTGGGCATCCGCACTTTGCACCGGGCCGAGTCGAGTTGAAAGAAGGGGGAAAATACACTTTTCCAATTTTCGAGTTGCAAAAATATTTGGATGGTATATAAGACCACCGCACATTGTTATATCAACTTACTTGTTTCTTAAAGCTTTGGTTTGCTTATGAAAAAAGAATATGTCTACTTTTCATTCCATGTGAGTTTTTATTTTCATAATGCTTCTCACTCGATTTTGATGAAAGTATGCGCTTAAAAAATTTGATTTTTTGACACCTGGAAGTAAAACATTTCACCTTTCTAATAAATAATTCTCCTTTTCATAATTCATAACAGTCATTTTCAAATGACGCCATCTGTCAAGTGCATGCACTTGATTTACAAAAAAGTGTATTTAAAAAGTTTGACAACAGGCAGCTTACTCTTCTATGCATTTTAGACCATACATTACAGTGAATGAAATGGAGCCAAAAAGCACAAAAATGTTTTTTCAAATGGTAGTCACACTGATATCTACCTCCTTTCACAAGTAATTGGAAGTTATCTGAACGGTTCCATGCCACGATCACAAGCCTTCGATCTATGTTGGGCGTAGTGAGAAGCGCTGCAGCACTGACAAAGTGAATTGCTGGCCACATGTGTTGCTCTCTCATGATCTGTTAATGATTCATTACCAGAAAACAAGTATAAACTATTTTTCCTTGGGAGCTGACTGATTACAATTGACAATGATCTGCTATGGTTTTACATGAGGTCATACTTTATAAGAGGCATACCACTGATTTCCTGTCCACATTATACAATTAATTGAATATATATATATATATATATATATATATATATATATATATATATAATGTTTGGAACTAGAAGAGAAGACTAAATTAATGTTAACTACAACTTTGGTGTTGATGGACTGAAATAAAATTTTCTGACATTATACTTATTGGCATTATACTTATGATAAAAGGAAGAAACCCAAAATTATACTGAAATTTATAGGTACATGTCATTCATAGCCTTTTCTTCCCAGTTTTGTAGCACTCGGAAAATGTCGTACCACAATGTAAAAATAATTTTATACAGCTTGTCCCACATAAAAGCAATATCACTCATTAAAGTAAGAATGAACTAAGTAAAAAAGAATAGATAAAAGTAACCTCCTTATAAAGGGTGTTGTAAGTGGTAGAATCCATGAGGTTTACTGGTTTTAAACCATTGCTATATTTTTTTGTATGTATATTTTTCCTACCAGGAATGTTTCCCTCTATAATATATATGTATATATTTTTTTAAAGTTGAAAAGTCCTCTTTGAAGCATAGTGTGAAGTTTGAATTATCAGATGAAAATTTGTACCAAATCTGGGGTTCGAACCTGGATCCCTGCTGACTAGCAGACATGATCAGCGCTATGTCACCACATGGAAGTTACTGCACGGTCTAAGGCACCACACTCCAGACTAAGCAGTTGTTCCTGCTGTAGGTTCAAGTCCTCAGGTTCAAGTGCTCAGGTTTCACCCACACACACCCCTCTTCAACCCAAATTCTCACCTCTGGCTCAGTATACATTGACTTGCCCTTAAACTCGAACAACATTGCCAAGGCTCTACAAATCAAATGGAACACCACCCCACAGCACGTAGACTGAAGCAGGGATAGGAATTTGGACTGGGCACAGAGCCCCGCTAGGGTAAAGGTGTGCAGTTGTGTGGGGCCAGTGTGTCAAAGTATCGAATACAATGTCCTAGTGTGGGTTCAAACCCAGGGCGCGGTACAAATTTTTTCGTGCTGCTTCAGCCGCCAAATAGATGTTTGTGGCTTGCAGAAGTCTCCGAATAATTGTTTACAATTAAGAATTGTGAAAACTGTTCTTTCAAATGTGTCAAAAAGATCAGATGCCACAATTGTTAATTGTGAGTCTCCGTATTGAGAATTAATGGATATTTCAGTGCAGATGCACACGGAACTGGACTGCTGGCAGGAATACGGGGCCTGCTGCCTGCCACAGAGTGCAGTGGATAAACTAAGAAGACATCTGGGGGTATCCGTCGGGTGGGGCTCACGGTCGTGTGGTCTGTGCAGGTGTGTTAAGCCCGTGTGCCTGGGGTGGCAGAGGGGATTTAACACAACGGCCTAGTACGCAGGAGGTCCCAGGTTCGAATGCTTGCCCTGGCACAAATTTGTATCTGTTCTCGTTGTACAATTCCGACACCTACCACCAGCTGACATTAAAAAACCCCAGTTTAAATAATTTGTTTGGTTTGCAGTAAGTTTTGATATAGCATATTGTACTGTAGAGTCTCGAAAACTCAGTCTAATGTGGACCGAAGGGTGGTCGAGTTTGTGAAAATGTCGAGTTATCGGGAACGGTTTTAAAAAAGATTAGGTTAGACTTTTTGTTATAAAATACTCTCTATTATTACTTTAGAATACAATACAAATGATGTAATACAGTAACACAAAATAAATTTAAGAGAATATCTAAGAAATTATATTTGTTACTTGCGGGTACGTACTTTAATTTACATTTACAAAACTCCTTTAAGAAGGCATACAGCCTTAAACAATGAAAAGTATGGACAATAGTGACTTACTTCATGAAACATATTCCACTAAAATTTCTATCACGCCTAAGCTGATTTTAAAAGGCACTATGAAAAAATGCACTCCCATAATTCTGATCATGAATGTTTTTTAATACGAAGATGCATCTACATACAGCATTAATGAAACTCAAAGGATTTTTAAACAGAATGAAGGTGGCACAAGAAGAGATGATGTCTTAGCCCAATTATAGCATAGTCTGTAACTACTACATATTACATTTCAATTCTATCTCACATTCTGCTAGCACAGAATAATTCAAGAGGGTGTGCACGGGGACGGCACCCAGACTGTCGGGTTACCGAGTGCCGCGTTTTCGGGACTCTGCTGCACTGTGGAAGCAAATTAAAGAAAATTGCCGCTGTGGAACACACTAGTCTCAGTAAATAGCTCACAAACTGCACAGTGTAGAAAGTTACACAAGTCAGCTAACCTGGGCGTACGGGTACTTGACGAGAGGCGACATGGTGCTCAGCTCGAGCAGCGACACGCCGTCCTCGGCCGCCGCTATCCACAGGGGCGCGCCCACCTCGGGCAGAGCGTTGGGCGCGGTCTCCGGGGGCAGCGGCACGGGTGCGCGCACCCGCGCCTGGAACAGCGACGCTCCGAACAGCGACCACTTGCGGGTGCACGTCAGGTAGATCCGCACGCAGTCGAGCACCGTGCGCCCGCGCAGCGAAGACCACTTCTCTGCTAGCACGTCCTGCAGCTCCCTGCAATTGCACAGGTTTCTGTGTCAAAATCTGCTCTGTCGTAATGTACTTCTTTTTTTTTAATTTGTTTACCTGGTACTATTACTAAATGGCAACCATTTTTATTTGTAAGGGAACAACCATTTTTCAGTTTCTAGACAGTACTAATTGGAATATCTCTGCATTGGGTTAAGTTATAACTTTGTGGTTCACATGATTGTTTTAAGAAACATCTGCACTACAACATTATTACACAAAAAACCCTAAATTCAAAAATAACCAATGAAAATGACCTCCAAAGTTTGGTAAGCCAAATTTCAAAACATCTACTTTTTAGGCCCAAAAATAAAAAGCGAGAAGTGATTTATCAGAGTCCATTTTTTTCTGTAGTTAGATGTCATAAACTACTTGCTTTATGTAGAGCATGAACAATTCCAAATATTTACTTACTTTTTTTTATGAATTTTTGAAATCTGAAAATTTTCATTTTTCGTAAAGTTTGGTGTTAGTTTTCTCTAATGGGATTGGTTATAAAAATCTCATTTTTGCGTAGTTTTTACACCTACATGATAGCAAAGCACTGTAAAAATTCAACACTGATATTTGACTGTCAACAAAGATATGTATTTTTTAAATGATAAGGTCAGATGGGGCATCTTGGCCATGATTTTACAATGTGAGTGTCTAGTGTAGGAAGTATAAATACATTAAATTACCATCTAAAACACATTTTCTTATAACCTACAAGTATGTTATAAAAGACTGTAATCTGTGTTATATTTAAACTGGAGAAGGGGGGGGATGCCCAATGGCCCCAGATACCCCCATTCTGTGGTGTAACTTGACCATAGGGGTGTTAGTTCCATATTAATTATTGTTGTCTCAATTGAGGTAATTGGACCTGTTGAGTAACATGCAAAATCCATGAGAAAATTACAAAATGTATGTAAGTCAATAGTCACTGATTGCGAGTAATTTCAACAAAAACGAATCCACCAATTAGATGAATGGAAATACATTATATAAAGCCTCAGGAGGCTACTGTGTTTAATAACGACTGTGAACACTTATTGATCACGCAACAGATTCCTCTGTAACTCCATAGAATTGATATGTTTTTCATAATTTTATTTTCCATTAACTTTTTGTTTTGTTTGTTTTATACATTGTTAACAGTAGCTTACAATTAATTTAACAGTTGTTAACAGATCTGAAGATGGGTAGCTATCCCAAAACTGGTCATGTTATACAAAATAAAAGTGATCTGCAGACGGATATTCAAGAATTTTACACTGGATAAAATTAACATAATTCACAAGGGGGGAAACTAATGTACAAGCAGTTTCTCAACCACCTAACCTCAAATGACATATTGTCTAGAACACAGTTTGGATTTCTGAAAAGTTCCGATATCAAGAAGGCTATTTACACGTACAGTGAGAATGTACTTAATTCATTAGGTAATAAATTACAAAAGCAGGTATTTTCTGTGATTTATCAAAGGCATTTGATTGTGTGAACCATAACATCCTTTTAAGTAAATTAGAATTTTGTGATGTCACGGGAATTGCTGCAAAATGGTTCAAGTCGTACCTTGCTAACAGGAAACAAAGGGTGTCAGTGTAGGGGACTAGTGCATTAAGACAACAGTCATCATCAGATTGGGAAGGAATTACATGTGGTGTTCGACAAGGATCCATCTTAGGGCCATTGCTTTTTCTTGTGTACATTAATGACCTCTCATCAGTTACAATGCCAGAAGCAGAGTTCGTTTTGTTTGCAGATGATACAAGTATTGCAATAAATAGCATGTTGAACTTAGTTTTAGAAAGGTCTGATAATGTTATTTTCATTAAGATTAATAAATTGTTTAAAGCCAACTCATTGACATTAAACTTTGGAAAGACTCACTACATGCAGTTCAGAACATGTAAGAGATTCCCATCTAGTATATGCATCAAGTATGAAGACGAGCAGATAGAAGAGGTTGACAGTGTAAAATTCCTGGGATTATAGCGTGATAATAAATTCAGTAGGAAGGAACACGCCACAGAACTGCTAAAATGACTTAACAAATCTGTATTTGCAATATTAATGGTATCAGACATAGGAGACATAAAAATAAAAAAAAGCTTGCATACTTTGCTTAATTTCAATCCAAAATGTTATGTGGTATAATATTTTGGGGTAACTCTTCAAGTCAAGCAAAAGTTTTCCAAAAGCGCGTAATATGTATTGTTTGTGGTGTAAATTTATGGACATCCTGCAGAAGCCCCTGCAAAGAACTGGGTATATTAAGTACTGCCTCTTAGTGTATTTATTCCTTAATGAAATTTGTTATAAATAATATAGCCCTTTTCCCAACAAACAGCTCAGTTCATATCTACAATACTAGGAACAAAAGTTATATACACAAGGACTTAAAAGCACTTACTTTAGTTCGAAAAGGGGTCCACTACTCAGGAACACATATTTCAAATAATTTACCAACAACCATAAAAAATTTAGCTACACATAAAGATCAGTTTAAGAGAAGCCTAAAAGACATTCTAGTGGCCAACTACTTCTACTTCACTGATGAGTTCTTAAATAGAACCAAATGATGCATGTATCTGTATTCATACTATTAATATTATTATATTATAAGCTTGTAAAAAGTGTACATACCTGTATTAGTAATGTTATATTACCAACTTGTAAAAAACAATAAATAAATAAAAAAGAAGCATTAATGCTAATACACTTGGGGTAAATAGTTACTAGGCAGGCCCAGATACCCCAAGCAACTGGCCCACTTCCCCAGATTTTAAAATTTTGGTGGGTAACTGGGCCACCTCTCAAACTAATAAAATAAAGGAGAACACGTGTTGCCAGTAATGTTTCAAGTGACTGTTGTGCTTGTACTTTATGCTAAAATACCTGTCAAAGTGATAATATTTACCGTAAACATGTAGGTGCTCCATAGAGTAAGAATGACACATATTGCTACAGAAATCCAGCACTACAAAATTGAAAAAAACTGCCACATGAAAACCACAAGATTTAGATAGGTGAGACTGCTTGTTCAAGGGAGAAGCCATTGTTCTTCAGTGCTTCCAACTGCTTGAATTAAAATTATTCACAAAACTTTCTTCAAAAAAAGCCCATGACTCAGTTACCCCTGGGCCCAGATACCCTGAGTGACCTTATTTGACTGTGAAGAAAGATTGTATTTTTGAAAATGAGGAAATAATTCAGATTACACTACAAGTGATCTTATGGCCACGCCTGTGTTTCTGGACATGATAGTTGTGTGTGTATACTTGTCTGAGTGATTGCATGAATGTATGCGTTTCTTTTTCTGATGAAGGCCATGGCCGAAAATGTAAGTTGTGTGGATGTGATTATCTATTTTCGTGTCTGTCAGCACAGCGAGCTTCTTTAAGGTGAGTTGTTATCTATCCTCCATTACTGATATTCCTATTGGATTTTCCATTGTTAAGATATAGGAGTAATGTATGAGCTAACATTAATTAGACACAAACAGTACCCAACACAATTTTATGTCTGCTAACGTTATATAATATCATACTATTTTTTTTTCTTCATCAAAAAGTTCTCTCAAAATCAAATGACACAGCAGCTACCAAGTCTGCTCATACAGAACCCAGTGCACCACACAGATCTGTATGTTGGGTATGAAACACAGTATATTGAGAACCAAATGAGCTTTAAATTTTAAATAACCTTCACTGCCTCAGTTTGCATTTCATTCATTGCAATGTATGCCTTAACATCAACCACACACTAAGTCTATGCATCGTTATTTTACCTTTGCAAACTCAATAAAATATTGGGCAGTAATTTGCTTAATTTGAGCAGCACAAATTGTGGTGTCGCACAAGTACAAAGTGCGCGCCACCTACTTTCGCCGCGCGCCGCCATGCATGCACGGCGCGGCGTTCTTCCGACGACAGCCACGAGCGCCCTCTGGTACAACGCCACTCGTGGCCACCACTGAAGGACATCGGCCACTTCGCACTTCGGACTGAGATAGCAACGAGTTCACTTCGGACTGAGCTAGCAAACAGTTACGACCTTCGTAATCAGATAGGCACGATTGAAGACTTCGCTATTGTACAGGCACTAGGCAGGCCTCCAACAACTATGTATCAACATTCTGTGCAATATATATCTTTCTAATTTACTCGAGTGTTTATAGTTTCTGGCTGCTCCCCTCCGTACCTGCACCAGCGTGTCGGTCTCGTTTCACTCGGCTACCGACACCTACGACGAGGCTGGGACACAAAAGCGGCGACGAAGTCGGGACACAAAACAAATGAAACCCCGATCTGTCTGCTTCCCCTGACACAGTTTGAGCCAAACCAGTGAGACCATCTCGTGACTTGCCCCAGTTGGCCAAGCAACCCTTACCGGACCACTTCATACGGATTGACCCGTAAGCATCCCGCAAACTAAAAACCGATAGCCCTTCTCTTGTGCAGTTTCTGTGTTACTAACATCTATAATTTCACAGGTAATTTATTGATATGATGCCTTTATTATTGCATTACAGAACACAAATCAAAATGTGAAATAGTAATTTATCTCAGACATTGGCACCCAGTAGAGAGACAAACGCTCCTTACTTGAGCTCATCAGGGGAGAGTCCGTCGCGGTAGCGGTACGGGTAGAAGCGGTCGAGCGCCTGCGACACCACCTGCTGCAGGTTGCCGCCGCCCGCACCGCCCACACCACCGCTGCCTCGGGTCTTCTCCGAGTTATACTCGCCGTAATCGATCTGCAAAAAGATTTTCACTCTCTGTGAATAGGAGACTCAGTCAGAAATGGTATTCTTATTACTAATTTAATCACCACTACCTCTATTAATATCATAAAATGCACATATTAAAATTATAATTGGAATTCAACAATATAATACAGACAGTTTACAACTCATGGCAAAGACGTACGACGAGCTGCGACAGGTACATAAAAAAGACCCTTACGTACAACACTTAAGCTATCGGCTGTGCTATTCTTCAGAATACAGAGCACTCACATAATAACACTTCAAAGTCACACAACCGTCGTCTCCAGCTGCTGTACTCCAGATTCTGGATCTGGAGTGTGGCAGCCAGAGATGATGTTTCTGTGACTTGTGATTGTGAATGCTCTCTAGTCTGAAGAATGCCATAGGGCAATAGCTTAACTGCTGTAGGTATGTGTCTTTTTTACGTGCCTGTCGCAGCTCATTGTATGTCTTTGTGGAGAATGATGAAGTACTGTTAGATGTGGAACTTGAGGAGATACTGTATTTACGCGAATCTAGTCCGCACTTTTTTCACCATAGGAAATACCCAAAATTGGGGTGCGCATAAGATTCGATGGCGTATTAGATTCATGTACAAACTTGAATCAACGACGTAAAAAAGAAGATCCATAGTCTACCTAGTGACCTTGTTGTTATTCCTGAAAGAATGACTTTCATATTACAACCCATGGATGTTAGTGTTAATAAACCTTTCAAAGGTTACATTCAGGAACAGTATGAAAAATGGTTTTGCGAACCAAATCGTGAACTGACTCCGACAGGAAAAATTAAACATGCTTCAACCTACTTTATTGCACACTGGGTTTCAGCTGCCTGGAAATGCATTGAAGCACCAATGATCGTAAAGTCATTTAAGAAATGTTGGAATTCCAATACTCTGGTTGGCAGTGAAGATGATGTGCTTTGGAACAACACCAAGGATGGCGAGGAAAGAGGAAACGAATCAATTATGTTGTAGACTCTTCCGAGGATTCCAGTAATGATGACATTAGTGAATAATTATGAGTAACACCTGAATTTACAGCATGTTTTGTGTGTTATGTAGATAATCGAGTTGGGTGTTCTTTTATAATAATGAAAATGTCACTTATTAGCTTATTGTTGTTTCTTACTGTTCATGTATACGTTCACTATTGTTTGAAATAAAGTCAGCATTGTAATATAAATTTCAACAATGCCAATAGAAAAAAAAAAAATTCCCTTCCAGCGAAGTACCAAAATTCCTTTTTTCATTAATTTAAAATCTTAAATTTGGGTGCACATTGCATTCAATGGCACATTAGATTCACATAAATACAATAAGTTGAAGGAAGTTAAAAACAATTTCTAAAAATGGAAAGCCCGGCTTGGACACAGTGGGGTGGCTGTAGATGAGGGTTGTGTGACTGTGTAGTGTGTGTGTAATTGTGTGACTGTGTCTTTTTTCTGGCTAAGGTTGGTGACCGAAAACTGAAGTTTTGTGTATATGAGTGTCTTTTTTTTTATGTACCTGCCACAGGCAATGTACATCTTTGTGGTGAGTTGCAAACTATCCTCATATTATTACGAGGGTAAGTCAATTATTATCCGCAATTTAGTTATATTTTTGTTTATGTTGGTACTACTGTTGTTTTACGTTGGTGTTGCATGCTTTGTTTATTTGTTGTTATATCTTTGCAATTTTCAAGCTGCTACGTTAGTTTCGTTGTCGCTGTCCTGTTGTTAATCATGGCTGCTCCGCTGTCTATTTGCACCAAAGAAGAGCAATGTTCAGTGATATGTTTTTTGTGGGTGGAGGGTGTATCAGGGCTGAAATTCATGGAAGACTTTCAGTACAGTACGGGAGCAGTGTTTTGCCACAACGAAGTGTGTACGAATGGATTGGAAAATTCCAAAATGGTCGCAAGAGTGTTAAGCACGATGAAGGAGTTACAGAGGATTCTGTTGCATGATGAATAAGGCTGAGGCTTTATATAATGTATTTCCATTCATCTAATTGGTGGATTCGTTTGTGTTGAAATTACTCGCAATAAGTGGCTATTGACTTACATACATTTTGTAACCTTTTACCGCCACAAAAGAAGAAACCATTGAGCGAACACATGAAATGATTCTCTTAGACAGACGATTAACTATTGATGAAGTGGCTCATTGTGTTCAAATTAGTTAGGGTTCTGCCTACGAAATTATTCACAACAGACTTGGGTTTCATAAAGTTTGTGCAAGATGGGTCCCAAAACAACTCCCACAGTTGCATAAGCAAACGCGCCTCAACATCTGCAAAAAACATTTGGATCGCTATGGTAATGAAGGGGACAACTTCTTAGACAGAATCATTACTGGTGACGAAATATGGATCCATCATTATGAGCTGGAGAGTAAACAGCAGAGTATGGAATGGAAACATCCAAATTCGCTGTGCAATAAAAAGTTCAAGACCCAACCGTCAGCAGGAAAACTAATGCTTACAGTTTTTTGGGATGCACGAGGACCTGTACTGGAACATTATGGTGAAAGGGGCACAAAAATATACAGTGTATGTTACAGTGAGATGCTTACTGACAGGCTAAAGCCTGCAATTCAAAGCAAACACCGAGGATTGCTGTCAGAAGATGTTGTGTTGTTGCACGACAATGCCCGTCTGCATACTGCTGTCCACACTGCTGAAACGCTCCAGAAACTCAAATTCAAAGCACTGGATCATCCTCCATATAGTTCCAATCTTGCCCCTTCTGACTATCACTTGTTTGGTCCACTCAAACAGGCATTAAGGGGCCATCGATTTGACTCTGACGAAGCAGTGAAGGAAGCGGTGCATTCCTAGCTCACAGCTCAACCAAAAATCTTCTTTTATGAGGGCATAAGGAAGCTTGTAGAGCGATGGATGAAGTGCATTGAAAAGCAAGGAGACTATGTCGAAAAATGATGTTCTTGTAAGTTTTGTATTTTATTACAATAAAATTTTATAACTACTTTGCAGATAATAATGGACTTACCCTCGTATATACAATTTTGTATCATTTGAAAATTAATACTAGAGTGCACACACACCTAAACATCCCCTGGGTGTATGTTCAAGCTACATATGAAGGCCAACAAAATTTTGTTTTTCCATATAGGATACAAGTAAAATACTTTGTTTGCATATATATAACAAAGGGAAACATTCCTGGTAAGAAAAATATATAAAAAATAGAGATTGTGTAACTTACCAGGCAAAGAAGCACAGGTACATTGATAAACAGACAAATAAAAAAAAAAAAAAACACCAACACACAAATCCTAAGCTTTCTAAACAGTTTGTTGCTTCATCAGAAAAAGAGGAAGGAAGGAGGGATAAAAGGAAAGGATGCAGGTTTTAAGGGAGTGGGTAATGAGTCATTGCAATCCCGGGAGAGGAAAGACTTACCTTGGGGGAAAAAGGACAGGTAAACAAACACACCCGACACACATATACATGCGCAGACATCAAGGCAGACATATGCAAATATATATATTTACCCTCCATCAGGGAGGCCAGAGAGGGAGGGAGAAGAGGATACAATGACAGATGGATTTGGGTTACTCAAATCCCCTTTCCCTTCTAACCCATTTCCTCTCCATGCTCTGTCCTCTCTGATGAATGCAAAGTTTTTCTTCAGAATTCTCTTCCTATTTACCTTTGTCATTTCTTACTACTGGCAGTACTGAGCTGACACATCATCTGATTTAATTTTCTTTTCTTTGCCATTTCTGTGGTAGGTAGAATTTTCTTAAGCTTAATTGACAAATCCATTTAAAATCAACGGAATTTAACATTTTAACTGTTTTTAAATAGAGAAACAAAAATATCTTCAAAAATAAAGTGTTTTGGACTGTGTTCCTAAATTTTTAATTTCAAAAGTAATACTTATTATTTGCCAGGAATTTGATACTCTAGCTGAACCAATAATAAATTTTTCACACTCTACTTCACGGATTCAGGACACACAACTGGACGATGTTACACTTGCTGTACTATTTGTTGCTGCAGTTGTGAGCCCTGCTACGGAAAGAACAGTGGCATCATCTCCATAATGAGTTGAAGGAGCAGCTCTAGAAACCCAAGGAAGAGGTCTGCCTTTGAGTTTGATGCCTCTGTATGTTTTCCTGTGATATGTGACTCTCAATAGTGTTTCTTCCTAATGTGAATCAAACTTCTAGGACAGGTAATGAAAGTGAACTGCTTTTCTTTCAGAGGCATTCACCTGTTAATATTACAAAATGATTTAGTACTATTATGAGACCAATAAGCACCAAGGGCAACAGAGGCATATCTTCGCCGTCATTATAATTATCCTCACCTTCCTCTTCCGTGTAGGGCTGGTGAAGTAACACAGGTGAAGCATATTGTATCACCAACTTTTCTTCTTCCTTAGTTTCATTCAAACCACATCGGCTTCACCATCCTCCAGCAGATACCTTCTAATTTGTTCATCCACATTACCTGACATCTAATAGCTCGACATCCATGATAAAAAATGACTAACTATAAAAAATATATTAAACTGACTCCACATACAAATATTACCGGTATTGCAGTAATTTTAAATTATTACAATAATTTTATTTAGCTCAGTTTCAGAATTTGTGCAATGGGAAATTCTACTTTCACAAACTATAGATGTAGCCCACAGACGTCAACAACTTATTCAGCCATTATTGCACTGCGTTAATTGGCACATTCTTGGTGGGAAAGCGACGGGGGTGGGGGTTCATAACCTGAAGAATACACGAAATGACAGTGTGTTAGTTCAAAAATGAAATAAGTAAATAAATTGTTTTATTCACGTAATTACATATGAAGCCCACATATGCATTGTTAACAAAAGGCTAATGAAATTCTGAAGGCAACAGGAATAAAATAAAGGAAGTTGAAGGTTATCTGCAACTTCTGTGAAAACCGGACTAAACATGTAAGAGTGACAAAGGCAGGCAGTAAATGATTTAGACAGTTTTGTAGCCTAGTCCCAATGTTGTTCATATGTACATTAAACAAGCAGTACATAAAACTATTCAATATTTGTGGTGATAGTGTGACTAAAGCAGAGTAACTACACACAGCTTGTTCAAATTCCTTCACCAAAGAAGATTCAATCACTACTTGTGATTTCAAACTAAGAACAACTGCCAACATGAGTAAGCCTTTTGACACTGATCTCACAAAGAGCTTTTAATGAAATTAAGTGCTTATGAAATATTGTCTCAGAAATGTGATAGGATAGGAGATTTCCTGTCATAAAAGATACAGTTCATAGTAATTGATGGAAAGCTACAGAGTAAAGCAGATGTGATATCTAGCATTCCCTGGGTTGTTTGCAAATTATGTTGTCTGTTACTGTCTAAGAAAGTAATCACAAGATCAAAACCAACTGCTGAATGATTTAGGTAAAATATTGGTACGATGCCAAAATTGGCAGTTGGCCGTAAATAATGAAAAGTGTGAAGTCATCCACAAAGAGTACTGATAGGCATTTGCTAATCTTCATTTACAAGATAAATCAATAAAATTTGAATGCTGTAAATTCACCTAAATGCCTAGGAATTACTATCACGACAGACTTAAATTGGAAAAAACAACCGCCATCTCCGGCTGCCGTACTACAAATTGGAGCCCAAGATGATGGTTGTGTAACTGTGTTGTGTGCCTGCACGATTGGGTGAATGTTCTATTTTCTGAAGAAGGCCACGGCTGACAGCTGAAGTGTTGTATGTGTGTGTCTTTTTATGTCTGTCACAGCACGTCGTTACGCCTTTACGATTTCCCCCTCATACAATTCATTAATTGTCATGCTACATGTTGAAGTTACTGTCCTGTTTATGTATCTCTGTAGCTTCCCTAAACAAGTGGGTGTGGCAACTCTTCTCAGCAAGATGTAGCTAGTAGTATGAATGCAACTGCTGATTTCAGTATCATCATTGAATCACAGAGAAGAGTTTCAGGTAAACTGAAAGCTGTGGATGACATTGGTGCAATAAACGATTGGTGAAATTCTTAAGGAATCTTAGGGAATTATTAACCTAAAATTGTCTACAACTGTGATGAAATAGGTCTAATCTACAGTCTGCATCCTAGTAAAATATTAGATGAATATGTTCACTCGTGCTACAGAGGGAAGAAAAGTAAACTTTGTGTAACAATTGTTGTCTCTGTAAATCTAAGAATCTGAGGCACTTCAAAGGTAGAAAGAGAAAACTCACGCAACATGAATCCAATAGAAATTTTTGGATGACAATGATTTTTTTTTTCAGTGGATCTACATCTGATTTCCTAATAACAGTGTTACAAGTAATTTGATATACTATATACTGTATAAACCGAGTGGAACTAGATAGGGTTCATATATTTTTGTAGCTATTATGGCATCAGGAATAGTGTTAATAACTGATAAAATGGTCTCCACACGAGAGAAGAGAGTACTCACCTGGGCCATTAGGGCGGCCAGCTCGAGCGCCAGCTCGCGGCTCAGGGGGAAGCGGCCCTGCACGGCCTGCCGGTTCACCTGGTAGCACAGCAGCAGCCGCTCCTTCTCCGTCTCGGTGCGCGCCTGCGACCGCCAGTACAACCGGTTCTTGTACGTCAGCCGGATCACCCGCGTGTTCTCGAACTTGCCCGATCCCTTCTCCCGGAGTGCCGTCTCCCACTTGGAAATGACGTCGCACAGCTGCGGACGTAACGGAGGGAGTGAACGAACTGTGCTACACCCGTAATAATTCTTTTAATTAAATAAATTATTATGAAATTAGTATTATGAAGGAAACTTTCCTTGTGGGATAAATATGTATAAAAAATACAAATCGGGTAACTTACCCAAAGCACAGGCTCATCTCGACAGATACAAATAAAAACACACATAAACACACATACAAGCTTTCACAACTGTTGGTCGCTTCTTCAGGAAAAGAGGAAGGAAGGAAGGGAGAAAGGAAAGGATACGGGTTTTAAGGAAGTGGAAAAGGAGTCATTCCAATCCCAGGAGTGGAAGGACTTACCTTAAGGGGAAAAAAAGAAAGGTAAACAAGTGCACACACACACACACACACACACACACACACACACACACACACACACACACAAACACAATAAGGTATACATTTGTAGAAAGCTACCTTGTTGTGTTTCCATGTGTATGTGTGTGCACTTGTTTACCTTTCCTTTTTTCCCCTTAAGGTAAGTCCTTCCACTCTTGGGATTGGAATGACTCCTTTACCACTTCCTTAAAACCCGCATCCTTCCCTTTCTCCCTTCCTTCTTTCCTCTTTTCCTGAAGAAGGGACAAACAGTTGCAAAAGCTTGTATGTGTGGTTTCCCCCCCCCCCCCCCCCCCCCCCCCCGGGTTTGAGATCCACCTGATATGCAAAACACTGTTTTTATTATATGCCTAAACTAGTTTCAGCATCTCTGTGCCATCATCAGTGGGTTTTTTCAATTTATTTAGTGCTTATTTTACATTCTGTGGTCATGTGGGACCCTTTCCACATGATTATGTAATGATAGCGTTGTCATAGCTTCTTTTGGTGTACACTTCCTCTTCCATGTTCTCATAAATGCCACACATGTAAGAAACATATTTAGGGGAATCTTTTCTATCACAATCACTTCCCACTTAACAAGTGTTAAATATACATTAGTTTTGTACTCACATTTGGGTCCTTAAAAATTTACTGCCAATGCAAGTACTTAAGAGCTCACACTCACTGAAGAATTTCACTAATGTATAAATGCCATTAATATCATTACAATGGTGAAAATCGCCTACACTGAAGGAAATTATACTTGATTTTGTATATTGACTTTTACATCGCATTTTCAACTTTTGTCTTCATACTATTGATAAATATCTGCTTTCCAAAGGCCTGAAGTGTCATCTGCATACATTGTAAGGAAGTTATCATTATTAAATGGAGTTTGGAAATCTCTAACAAATTAACAGGATAGGATCAATTATCAATAACTGAGGCACTTCAAATGTAATATTCCTGACCCTTGATTGTACCTTTCCATTCCCACCTTCCCCCTCTACTCTGCTCCTCACGGTCTAGATGCTTGTGGCGCTGGGGTGGCCAGACATGTTAGTTGTCTG
The DNA here is from genome assembly GCA_026315105.1 of Locusta migratoria. Lineage (NCBI taxonomy): Eukaryota > Metazoa > Arthropoda > Insecta > Orthoptera > Acrididae > Locusta > Locusta migratoria. The sequence continues at coordinate 125,105,948 of CM048753.1, forward strand.
CTGACTGTGTGAATGTATGTATCTCTTTTTCTGATGAAGGGTGCAGCTGCAAATTGGTTATGTGAATGTGATTGTCTATTTTTCATGTTTGTTAGCAGCTCAGCAGACCTCTTTATGGTGAGTTGTTATCTATCCTGCAGCATCGATGCTAAGTTAATATCTTTGACAATGTCATAACTGTAATATGCAAGTGCTTCCGGTTATTTTTTTTAGGAGCGAAAGTAATGTAATTTCATAAAATTGTGCGATTGTGACACTCATTGTTTGGAACTATTTAAAGTAAAACTTTCTAATACATTATAAAATGAAGGCACTATTGTATACATTGATGTAGTATTTATTTGGTATTTTTAGAATTTAAATTTCATATACTTTTCATCATTTGTATTTTTTTTTTCTTGTTGTATAAAATGCATTTTTAAATGGAATGTAATGTATGCCATATTGTTGAACAACTGATGTAAATACTGTTTTATTGTATTTTGAATAGAGAGCTGTAGAAAAAATAAAATGTATCTAGAAACTGCGCCAAATTTGCTGGTTGCGCTACACTGTATTATGCCGGCTTTGCTACGTCATGTTGTATGCAACCAGTCAGTTGAGGCGACTTCCCCTGTTGAGTGGCAGATGACAGCCCACCACAACGTAACTTGTAAGTGCAGTGCAAGCTTATGTATTTATTACTTAATTATTTCTCTCTACGTTGATGGCAAGGGACTCCATTATACTTAAGACAGAAATCAGTATGTAATGAGAAGAAGTGCAAGCCCACGAATATTTAATACTTATGAAATGTACAATTATGTGTAATAAATAAAAAAGAAAAGGTTTTACAGCAATGAATTAGATGTTGGCATATTACTGTTATATAACCTAAATTAAGTTCAGATATTCAACTTGAAGTGGAACCAGAGTTCACTGAAATGAGATTTTCCAGCTGAAACCACACAAAGTGTTGCATTTGGGAAATAGTACTAACTTCACCTAGTAGTCATTTAAGGGATAACTTCATGACAATTGTTTTATTTTACATCAAGTGGCACATGTAGAATTTTTAATTACTAGCTTATATGCCCTTGCTTAACAATGGTTGTTAAAGAAGAACCTGTGGGTATCATGGCTTTTTTGGGTTCCGGATCACAGTTAGTGAAAACAAAAACCTTGTTGGATTGCTCTGTAAATAAACTCAGTTGTCCCTAGCCAAGATGTCAAATGTAAGTAAAAGTCATTGTCCAAAATGATGGATCTTTATAAAAGTTATTGATACAAAAGTGAAATTAATGTAAGTCCATACACTGTAATGGATAAATTCAATGTTGGGTTGTATTCGTAATGTTAAGACTGCAGTGTGTAATTGTCTGTCTGGTGTAAACTTCCGAAAACACTTCTGTCATTGAGATGAGAAATAGTAATAATAATAATAATAATAATAATAATAATAATAATAACAATAATAACAGCACCATGTATTGGTTGTTTGGTGTAGTACTGAACAGTTTATCTTTCATAGCAAGTGTATGCTGAAGAATTAGTATGTTGCAGAGTTGCACGGGTGACAGTGTAGTTATTATTATGCAATGCTCACTATTATCGAAAACTCGACAAATGCTGGAAGTCTGGTAATTCAAGCAACAGAGCAATTCATCGCTGTTTAAATAATATGTCATGGTGGTGTCAATGTGTGATAAAGGAAGTGTAGGCAATCATTGAAGGAGTGGCAATTATTCTTACAATTGGCTGTCTTTCTGCCAGAGTCGCTATTGTCACTCCAAGCGTGAGACTTAAACTTCCATAACAGTTAGACTGTGATATCAGTATGTAACGGTGAATTGAACACAGTGTGTTTTATATTAATTTTGTATTACTTGCATTGAATCATATTTTGTAGAACATAGCAACTGAGAAAATAATTTCCAGAAATATGGTAAATTTAAAAAGTAAAAGGGTAAATAGCATTTTCAAAGGGTAAAATCCAATTGGTACTAAACTTCACATGAACACTCGCAGTGCTATCTATTAGTTTTCTGGTGCACTACGAAGCTAACAGTACCTCTATTGGTTCTTTGCTGCTTTACGCCATTCTTTCCAAGCATGAAATACACCTAAAACTTCAAATTACGACCTATATTATGTTCGTGATCAGATTTTGATTAAATGAAGTCTATATGTTGCCCCAAGCTATTCTCAATTTATCTGTGATACCCCATGAATGTTCATTCAGTACTTTTAGACACTTGCCACACTATTCCATGCTTATAAGCATAGTGTGCACATAAAACTTCAAAGTATGATATCTTTTCTTCCCCTGATTCAATTTTGATGAAAAGAAGACTACATTATACTCCAAGCTATTCTAAAATTATGTGTGAAGACCCACAAATGTTTGTGCAGTGCTTTTGGAGATTACCCTCTACAAATAGACACATGTGATTGCTTTAACAGAAATGCTTACATTGTGATATCCTTACTTTCTCTGATCTGATTTTGTGAAATTAAGTGTTTATGTAACTGCATGATACCCTCAAGTTACTAGTGAAAAAAACCTTGAAAAATCTTCTATTCATTTTGGAGATTAACGTGATGAAAGAGAAAGACAAGCGTAACAGTTGTAGATAAAAAATATTAAATTGTGATATTCTTTTTTTCCATGATCCAATTTTTATAAAACTAAGTCTATACATTGCCCCAAGGTACGCTGATGTTACCTGTGAAAACCCCATGCAAATTCGTGAAGTAATTTTGGAGATAAGTGGTTTCTAATAGATGAACAGACAGAAACAATTGATTAAATCATGCCTAGATCCTGAACAAATCTTCTCTCATATTTCCTGTGAAAACCACATGAAAATTCATCCAGTAGTTTTGAGATTGAAGCGAACAGTGACAGGCCTACATTTACAGATTTATTACTAGTACAGATTTAAAAAAAATATGAGTTCAATTTTCTTGTTTTTCATCTGACTTTAAAATGAATAGCCCTCACTAGTACACATTCATTAACCATCCCCTGTTACATGTCTGAAATATTCCAGTCTGTTGTCCTCCCATACGTTCAGAGGTTAGCAATAGCCACACTGCAACAGTATAATGTAGCAAGCAATATTCACGATCTGCTTTGTTGCCCATCAGATTGTGCTGCTGCCTCGGCCTCCCCATTCTCCCGATCCATTGGATGATCGAAAACATCTCCTTGATGTGGAATGACTGTTGCAGGATACAATGCCCACTGCTACACCAGATCTACTTTGGAAATATATAGAAGCAGTGTTGATTGCTATACCCTAACAAAATATTCAGAGCCTCTCTAATTTAATGCCAAGGCACATAGCAGAAGTTATAGCCAGCGAGAGTGCAACACTCAATATTGATTTCATCACAATGGAGCTATATTTCCCAGTCATGAGTGTGATCTTTGTACAATATGTTGTCCCAAATACCGTAAATGTACCTATGATATCTCCGGTCTTTCTTCAGGGGTCAGATGTACAACTACATGAATGTTAGTGTCACACGGTAGAATAACTACAATATATTTCTGCAGATAATACGATGGATGAATCATAAAAAGAAAGCCCCAAAATCCAAGGTTGTCTTATCAGATGGAACACCCACAAACACACAAAATAGATTGATATTTAGTCTGAAATTTAAATTGTGGAGGAAAGATTTATAAAAACAAAGGTTTGCGTGATTTTAAAAAAAAAATATATATATATATATATTCGCTTTAAGAGCTTTATTAATTTACCGAGTGGACAAGAGTACATACGATAACCTATATGCCGTAGAGCAGAAATAGAATTAATTATTTACAATGCAGCTTGATTTTACATTGTCTCTTGTCAAAAATAATTTCTCAATATATCCAGTGTTGCACTGAGACGATTATCGTATATTTACGTATGGAGCAGTGAAAGGGTTTAAATATTTCCGAGCTACATGCAACAATTGCAGCTTCCTTTGAAATCCTTTTATCTTCTGTTCTTGGGAAATTTTGTGTGTTTTCACCTACATATCATGTGCATTGGTGTGATTAAATAATGTCGCCTCGGCAAAAGAAATTACTTTTCTCCTAAACTTAACAGTAAAAAAAAAGTTGTAATAATAATTTGCTTTGGATACAACATAGCACTACATGCACAAAAGTTCTGGGACCTCCATTTTTCGCAGGCAAGTGCTCTACTGAATGAGCTATCCGAGCACTCTTCACAGAATGTTCTTACAGCTTTACTTCAGTCAGTACCTACCCTACTACTTTCCAAACTTCACAAAAGTTCTCCTCCGAACCTTGCAGGATCTATTTATAAAATAAATAAAGACAACAAAGTCACAAACAGTAATTATAATGTGGATTACAGCATGTATACGTTTAGCAGTTATATAACACAATCAGACAAGAAACACAAATTTGAAAGATAATAAATTTTTCTCTAATTTTTTATCAGCATTTGTGCTAATGCAATAAAAGCTGTCACATTTTGAATTTTAGTGCTGCAGAGACCAGCTTGTACACTTATCTCAATAGAACCACAACTCTGATGGAGTTCCACAGTTAAAAACTAGTTCACAACAGATACTGTTGTTTAGAGGCTACTTCACACCATCATCTTACCCGAATTAAGTTCTTTTTACCTTGGCTTGCAAGTCGACGTAGTGCTCCAGATCCTTTTCGATGGGGTCATCACTGAAGAGCGTGAATCCAGAATGCGCAACATCTCGACAACCGATCTCCTGGTTTAACGTGCTGACGAATTCTTCGATCGTAGTCGAGCCGTCGAAACTTACGACCTGCGGGTGACAAATGAATACTGAAGCTGGACCTACATACACATTTTAATTACTGTCAAATATGTTCCCAGCACGAGACTCCGGAACTGCAGGAGCCAAGAGGGTGGCCCTCACCTGGTAAGTGCCGTTGAGCATGTGCACGGGGATCGCGTGCGGCAGCGAGTGGTGGTACGGGTTCTTGAGCAGGATGGAGAGCACTTCCATGCGAGACGGCTTCGCTTCGCGGCCCCCATTCTGCAGCGTCCTTTCGAGGGCGCGTTGGCAATATGCGGCATATTTGCCACATTCCGTCCTGCAAATGGGGTGTGTTTGTGTTAGCCAGCAACATCGTTAGCTAGATATAGAGCCGTATCTCTCCAAAAGTGTTTTTATGTGTGCCAAAACTTTTGTGACAGCAGAAATATTTCACAGTCATAACTAAATATCTTAATGTGCAAGTGTTATACTGTGCTACGTGTCACCTGATGAAATTCGATCAAGTCATAAGTGGTGAAAATTAAATCAGTTTTCAAATCATGATTATGCCATTTGTGGACTTAACCCTTTAATGCATAGTGTAGCTGATAAGCTACATAACTTATTTTTTCCATTAGCTCTCAACTGATCATCATTTTACTACAAATTCATTTGTAGCTGCTTGTATACATAGTGTTACATATGCTAGTAGTTCATCCTAGAAATTATTAACTGCAGAGTGCTACTGATCATTTTGACAGTTAGCTGAATTGAGTTACTCCTATCATGTGTGTTTGTTTACATTAGCATTTCTCCTTTGCCATGTAAAAGTAGTCCATTACATACTACTGTTTCATTATGAGTTACTTTCTGGAAAGATGAGAGGCTGAATAGTGACATTTACTGCTTGGGGTACATCATGGAAGCACTATATAGCTGACCAGCTATGAACTTCTTGTTGCTAGTAGTGCATTATAATTTTAAGGAATATATATAATTATTTTCCTCGGTATATACGCACAGACATCAATCATGTAGTTTTTATAGCTTCAAATAAAAAAGACATGCATTCAAGGGTTAAAACTGAACCACAGTGACAGTTATATGTATTGACAAGTGTTTCTACATAATTAAATTGGTAGCATGAATGCAAACTTCTCAAGTTTAGCTTACATTTCAGGATGCACAAGAAACCAACACAATTAGGCAAGTATGTCCATTGTGAGACAAAACTGTAATAACTGTAAGTAAAAAGTGTTGGGCATAACATTTAATTATGTAACATTTTCTTTCCCACAGTCATCCAATGTTATCATGGTGCTACAAAAATGAGAGTAATCTTGCAGACATTTGAAGTAGATATGAATGCTTTGAAAGAAGATAAACTCTAGAGTTTTCATACATGTGGTACTCATTTTATACAAAAAAATCAATGTTTGCAAGTTTGACCTCTAACTGTACCTAAACCATTCATCTGTTTGTGAAGAATCCTAGCCCAAAAACAAACACATAGTTGATGGGATATGACATTACACAGTAAGAGATGTTATTACATGAAAATGCTCAGATGTATTCCTCCTCTATATGAGAAAGAGAGCATTAAGCAACTAGCAAGTGACTTTACATATGATTTCAAGCCTGTTTCATAATTTTTCTGGCTGACACCCCCAACTGAATGATGATAGGAAAGAAATTTATTGCTTATCACATATTCAACTCCCATATCAAGCAGGACAGTGCAATGCACAACTTCTTCACTGTCGTACTTCTTTAAAACATATTTTCCATACAGTATCCACATATATAACTAAGTGTTCCAGCAAATGTATATCATTGTATGACACACACTTGAGAGACATGAGGTAATAAAAACCGAGGCACATGAAAAACTGCATGATGTTTTGTTTTGATTTTCAATATGGCCTGACCGCGGCAGCAAATGTATTAATGTGTGAGAAGATGCAGCCCCACAAGTTGCTTTGAAATAATTGAATTTTATCAAGATTTTGACTATCACTAAGGGTGTCTTTATCAGAAATAAAAGTTTGATACCACTTTAACTGTGGATACTTTAGCAGCCCATAGAGGCAATACTGTTTTGATAATAACGGTATGGTTGGAACTTAACATTCATGGAAGGGCTGCACTTCCTAAATTCTTAATAAGAGAAACCATCAGAAAGCTGTAAAAGAAGTGATTACCAAGTGATAACCATGGGATTTGGGTCAGATTAATCATTATTTACATTGCTCCCTACAACCAACATTGTTTATGTATCAAAAATCCCAGAAGGAGCTTTTGATACCTCATGTCTGCTTCTTACAGTCAAGTACAGGGGAGGTTCAGTCGTGATTTGGGCATCTACATCACTGTAATCAACTGATTCTATCAGCAATCTTAACTTTTCAGATAACTGTGACCGAATATCTTTACATTATCGGCAATAAACTGCTTATTGTAACTAACATATAGCTAGCAAATATTGCCACATTCCAGAATGATAACCCACCCACTCACAGAGACAAAAAGGTTAATGTGTGCTTTTTACAGCACCAGGAAACTAACAAACATCTCCCCTCAACAGCAAAATCATCACATTTCAACGTAAGTGAAGTATAACTGGGAGTTTAAGAGCACAGAGGAACTAAATTTACTACCCTGACATCTTGGAAGTAATTTTGCCTGATGTCTTGTGTGACGATACTGCTGGCCCTCTCATCTCAATGTTACCGTACGATACCGTCTGCATCGGACCTGGAATTGTGTGGTTTAATAGTGATAGATGTTGCGTGTGAAGTTAGTTACAAACGAAATAGCCAGCCTAGGAATCAGTGTAGGACAGTGTCTCGGGGATACTGTAATTAAAACAAGTGATAGATTTCATTAATGAAGAGATTCGTTTAGATGTTTTCCAGAAAGTTCTATAAACAATAGTTTTGTTATTGTACATTATTTCAAGAACTAGATAGACAAATTTTAGAAACTTTATGTAAATGAAAATAAATAGCATTGTATATATGTTATGCTCATAAACAAGTTGTGTTGACCAGTTAATTGTGTTAATTAATGTAATAGTTGAGATTTAAATATTATAATTCTTTGTATATATTGACTGAAGTTAGATTTTGAACTTATTTTGAGAATTGACAAGATATTTTATCATTCAATATATGTTAGGAACATGTATGATGTACTCATTAACTAATTAATTGACATTTAACAGCGCACTTTGTTGTCAACAGAAAGATAGGAGATTTCGACTTAAAAGATATGTGCCATGTAACACTATTGTGTGTATAGTTTTCATTTTATATTGTGATTATTTTTGTATACATGAAATGTTTTACTGTTGTGTTTGGTAATTGTAAATTAGTATATTCAATTGTTGTGAACAATCCATAATGTAATGCCATTATTGTCAAGGTTCTATATTTGCCTCACCGCCTTGCGTGGGGGAGTTCGAGTTTTGGCGATCGTTATGTGCTTTGGAATCTATGTCACTGTGTTGTTGTGGTAAATTGTTTACGCATGAAATGAAGTTGTAATGTTTTGGTGGAGAAGCAGTTTGATTTCAAATTAAAGAAAAAGTGAATAATTGTACGTACTGAGTATTTATTTCTACCACGACGCCCCAGGAGAATAATGTTGCAGCGAGCAGAACCCCCATACATTGTAATGTTGAAAAGGTAAGTATCTTGTTTGGAAGTGGTAGAATGAAATGTAATAACTTAAGAATCAAGTAAACATTTTACTTGGTACAAAAATGGGTAAGATTGTATTGGAAACTGTAAAGACTCATTACAAATCTTTTCTTTGAACAATTACATCTTTCTCAAAGTCAATACTGAGCCAACTCATTGCCAATAAATAAATATTGAGCCTGTGCAGCTGTTCATATTATTTTGCCCATCCTCTATGCTTTGAGGGTGATAAGATGTCCAACAGTCCAGGTATTCCAGTAGCCCCCCGGGCGTAGACGTGATACTTTCCTAACGGGCCTTAAATTACGGTATAACGTTTGCAGTTTATTTTGCGTAACAGTGAAAATAGTGCAGTCGAGAGAACAGTGCCGAGCGCTACTGACTTGGTGTCGGCACTGCGGTGCAGGTGGCACTTGAGGAACCACAGCAGGCGGTTGTTGCGCGGCACGAACAGTGAGACGGCGAGTGCCAGAAGCTGCCAGCCCTGCACGAACACGAACGTGGGCGGGTTCGTCTTGCAGTCGAGCAGCACGGGCGCGGGCGGCGGCGTAGCCTGCAGCGACGTGGGCGAGCCGCCCCCGCGCCCGCCTCCGGCGCCGCCCGCACCCGCGCCCGTGCCGCTGCCCCCTGTGCCGCCGCCGCCGGACGAGGAGGACGTGTCGCAGGCGAACAGCGACTGTGTCGCGCACAGCAGCAACTGCGGAAGAGAAGCGGGGTGGAGTTAGGGCGTGCCCACTCGGGCACTGCACAATTCGTGACTACAGAGATTTACTGTACACAATTTTTACACACAGCTCCAGATTTTCTGAGTTCAAATTCTTTGACTCATAGGTTATCAGTGGTAAGCACTATTTGAAAAAAATACAAACAAAATCTTTAATATTTTATTATTATAACAATGGAGCAAATGGAAGGTCCAATACCACATGTCAGTTAGACCCGTAACATCAATGTGTTGTCTTGCGTGACATCACGGTCGTGTGGTGTGTTTGAGTTGCCCTGTTTGCAGTGTTTTAGTTTACTGTGACACTTTGCTGTACTGTTAACGGTCGGAACATTTCTCCGTCATTTAATGCTATTAGAGTTGTTCGGTTTGCTTATGTTCACTTTGTGTTCTTCAGTTTCAATTAAAGAGTTTGTTTAGCTGTACTTGTGTGGTTGTTTCATATCACTGTCTTCATTTGAGGTGTTTTGTAGGTGAAATGAAGTGTTTGCTTTGGTTTTTCCTGGTTATTTTACATCTTTGGGACTGGAGGGGGTGGGTGTTATTGTCTTGCCTTGAAGTTCTCGTATAGGTACTTTGAAGTGATAGTTCCATTTCACCTTTCTTTTTTTTTTTTTTTTTTTTCATTTTTCTGTAGTGGTTTCATGTGCTGGGAGGGGGGTGGTGGGTTGTCTCTGGTCTTGGTGTCTTCATTTGAGGCTATTAAAAGTAAAATAAAGGGATGAATTCCATGTTTTTATTTGCTTTATTGAAGCATCTGATCTTTGTGATATTTTATTGTTTTTGTTAACTGGAATAATATGTTTCATATTATTTTTATTTAGTATGTCCCTGCCCTAAACCCCTTTATGATTGTTGATGATCTCGTGGGCGAAAGCAGATAGGTGATATAGGAAAATTTAGTATTTCCATAATAAAATATTTTAACTGTGAAGATATAGTTTACAGTAACAACTGTGTACAGCTTTGAACCAAGATTTTTAGTGCTTAGTGATGAGCATATTGTGAACACATAGTTTCAGACAGGGAGAAAATGAAGTGATTGAGGAACACTTTATAACTGTCATCTGACCATTAAAATGCATTCATTTGCTATTAGAACATGCAACACAAAATTTGTTGAACTGTATTGATGTTTTGATTCTCGAAAAAATGAGAACCGTCATCAGGAAAAAACTTAATAAAAAACAGAAACAGAAATTGTATAACTATTCTTGAATGAACCAAAAGTAAGTGATGTGTTATAAAATTAGTCTGATGTTTAATTTTGTAAATAAGTTCTTAGTTTCTGGCAAGTAACACATATACAGTGGGTCCTGAAATGTAACACACAGCAAATTCTATAAACACAGTAAGTGGCAGCTTTAGTAAGAATGTAAGTATATTCATTATTCATGGTTCTTTCTCCTCAATTGCAATCTCATCTTATCATCAATGTAGAAAGTCAAGAGCTTTCTTTAAAATGGGATCTTAATATGAGTGTGACAGCTAAACAGGGTTTAAATTATCATGAACTGCTAGTAGCAAAGACTAGTAAAGTTGTACTCATCCTGAAAACCAATTAAAAGTCTGCATTGAAAGCAGTGTTGCAAACTATGACACATGTGTCTTGGCTAAGCTAACTTTAAGAATCTGTTACAAATCAGCTACAAAAGAATACTTCAAATGAATATATTTTCTTTATTGCATTAATACTAAATGCGGTATTTGAAAAGCACACTGTTCTTTTATTTGTATAATCTTTCTCTTTTTCTCAGAATACTGAAATTTAACATCTCACACCATGATAATATTGTCTCTGAATATAGCACTACAAGAAAACTGTTGGTTGACAACAATGTTTGCCATTTTTGTATTCATTAAATTTGCCAAAAAGCAACAAAAGTTGGATGGCCTTGATGGAGGTGGTTTTCCATTGCATCCTCTGACCTCTGAGCCAACCAGTTTTGTAGAGCATCCCACTTTTTAGCACAGTTTGTCACAAACATAAACCAGCAGATCTATCTGTCTGCCTAACAGATGTTTGTTTATGCAAAGAAGAGCCAAAATCTCAACTCATTCCAACATGCAACCATGGAAGTACTTGGCAAAAGCCATTTCTGAAACTAATGAGCACATCCCACAAGCTATCGATCTCACTTCCATTACATGTACCGAGCTGTTCTACCAGGGCGAGGCATTCTGTGATATCACAGATGAACAATAATCGATGCCTTCCTCTTAGTCGAGGTCAGTACACTTCAAAACACTGTGGCACAATCTGGATGTCACAGTATCAAAAGAAAACTTTTCTAGTTCAGCAAAGGAATAAGAGGTCACAAGATAAATTGTGGAATGCTATTACACCAAAAAGCAAACATTAGTATCATGCACCGATTCTTTTTGCTCCCAAGATGGAATAGATTGGACAATTGAGGGGTGAATGACCCATTGTATGCAACTGTTCAGTATTCTCCAGCCTTTTCCTCTTTTTGTCTTTAGTTTAAGCAAAATTCTCTATCGGAGCCTTGGCAGTAAAAAAAAAAAAAAAAAAAAGCCACTGCCCTGTCATTGTCTGGCCTGTAATGCTGAAGGAGGTGATGACACTCCATACAAGCACATAAACACCTGTTGGAATGTGTGTGCATATCCATTAAGATGAAAAAAATTAAGAAAACATTGTTGCCTACCATTATGCATGTTACCGTTGTTTCTGTTCTGTACAAAAAGAACTGCCGAATATGAAAAAAGGTGGAAAATGGAAAGAGATCTTCCTTTCCTTTCCCGCTTGTAAAAGTTGTCAGTGTTGTAATCAATTAGTTATAGTAAACAAGAGTGTATATTTTATAAGATCAGTGAGATCTGATATTTCTATTCTTCAGACAAAATGAGATTACTTTCACAGTGTACACAATTACAAATAGCACTTGCTTCATAAATACGTCACTGCTACCAAGGAAATGGCATCAGCAACTATCGTAAAACAACTGTTGGTGTAACTACCTGTCCAAATGAAAGAGGTCAATGGTAACGATGGAAAATGTTAAAAACAGAGTCAACTTTTTAACTGAGGCCCATTAATTTTCAAAGCATGGGTGGTAGCAATAACAATGCAATGGGAACTCCATTATGAAATGAAGAGGAGGGAGCAGATAGTTAAAAGAGTACATTTAAAGTAATTTATGAGGGGAAGGAACTTGTTCTGATGATATTCCTTCAAACCGTCTTGATTGAAATTTTTTTTATTAGTTAATGACACGTTTCGCCCTTTAGCAGGACATCTTCTGATTATAATGCGCTCTCCGTGGTGTGACACTGTAAATTGTTATTGCGGTGTTTCTATTTTCCTGGAATGTTTTTTGGATTTCCTTGTGGCCCTTAATCGAAGCAGTGGTCTCTGATGCCACAAGATAAGCCCATGTTTACAATTGCGCTCACGGGCGGTGGGCGGGGGTGGTGTGCTGCTCCGCCTACTTGTACAGACCAACTGTACAGACTGTACACACTAACTCCCTAACCACATTCCCTCAGACAGTCTGTACAAGTCGGCGGAGCAGCACACCACGCACGCCCACCGCCCGTGAGCGCAATTGTAAACATGAGCTTATCTTGTGGCATCAGGGACCACCGCTTTGATTAAGGGCCACAAGAAAATAAAAAAAAAAACATTCCAGGAAAATAGAAACACCGCAATAACAACTTACTGTGGTGTCGCACAAGTACAAAGTGCGCGCCACCTACTTTCGCCGCGCGCCGCCATGCACACACGGCGCGGCGTTCTCACGACAGCCACGAGCGCCCTCTGCTGCAACCCCGCTCGTGGCCACCACGGAAAGACACCGTTCACTTGGGACTGAGATAGCAACGAGTTAGGACCTTCGTAATCAGATAGGCACCAGTGAAGACTTTGCTATCGTACAGTCACTAGGCAGGCCTCTAACAACTATGTATCAACATTCTGCAGTACTATGTAAAAGTTAAGTATTGTTACATCCTGTGCAATATATATCTCTTTCTAATCTACTCTAGTGTTTATAGTTTCTGGCTGCTCCCCTCCGTACCTGCACCAGCGTGCTATTTTTGTTCCTGTGTCGGTCTCATTCCACTCGGCCACCGACACCTACGACGAGGCTGGGACACAAAAGCGGCGACGAAGTCGGGACACAAAAGTGGCGACGAGGAGTGATAGACGAACCTTGGACCAGCCCGCTAGCAGCAGCCAGACAGCAGCAGTCGGAGCACGCAGAAATTGCTCCCGCCCACCCACCCTTATTATAAGATTTTTGGGGGAACATTTTCAGTTACGTGTTTGTGGACTTTTTTGTTGCAGAGCGTCCTCTTTCATATTGCATTTGTGTTTTGTACTAATTTACTTGTATACGTGGCGCCTAATCGGTCAGCATGGCCACTACCCCGAACCCAAACTTAATGGAAATTATTCAGTTACAGATGGCGCAAATCACTCAACTGCTGCAGGCCGTGTCGCAGTTGACGGCACAGGCTGCTCACCAACAACAACAGCCGTCACATCAGCAGCCCACACCTGCCGCTGTACCGCTCCCTACGTTCCGCCAGTACAACGAACATGAGGAAGAATGGAGCGACTACTTCGCACAGTTTCAAGAACTCGTCGCGGCTCATCAAATTACAGGTCAGAGAGTGAAGAACCTTTTCTTATCGATTGTGGGCCCCCGGACCTTCGTATTACTGCAGAAACTATTCCCGCAAGCATCTCCTCGTGATGTAGACTTTGAACAAATTGTAGATGCACTGAACGCTCATTATGAGAGAAAAGTTCTCGTAGCCGCTGCGCGGTACCGATTTTTCAGACTTAAAAAATTACCGCAGCAGTCACACCAAGACTGGATCACTGAGTTGAAGGGCTTAACCCGCAAATGTAAATTTACTTGCTCTTGTGGACTTTCGTATAGTGACGTGATGTTGAGGGATGCAATTACGCAGAACATTCAGGACCCCAGAATTAGGGCAGCAATTCTAAAACAGTCAGACCCTTCATTAGACAGTGTACTGCAGCTTATAGAAGCGCATGATACTTTTGACTTAGCTGATGTAGAAATGCAAAGCCATAGTGTAAATTCAGTGCGCCGCAACGGACGCTTTCCTAGCCGTAGTTCTCAGTATAACACTGGTGATTCTTATTTTTCTGCCGGCCGTGCTGAACAGACAGTGAACAGTAGCCAGAGTAAAAGTGCAACGCAAAGGTCGCCCCGTAGTGTTAGACACAGTAATTTGCATAACGGGCGCCAACGCTCATTTCAGAAAAATGTTCGTAAGTCTTGCCCCCAGTGTGTGTCTCGCCACAAGCGTGCTCATTGCCCTAGTCGCAACGCAACCTGTTATCAATGTGGCAAATCGGGACATGTGCAGTCTGTGTGTATGCAAATTAAAAACTCAAAGAACAGTAACGTTAGAAACGGTGCTTCGCAAAGTGCGAGAACAGTTCATTCTGTAAATGTTATACGGGCTGTGGAATTGAACAGTGCTTTCCTTGGATCTCAATTTCAAGAAGTTCTGCGCCTATGGCAAAACTATATAGTGCACCACGTAGCAAGCGCCAACGAGCGCGTAAAACAGTGCAACGGAAACGGGTTCGGGACAAGCAAAATGACTATGAACAGTGCATTCCTGTAGTGAAAATAGTGCCTTCTGCAACTGCTCCTTGTAATAGTGCCCAGTACTGTGTAGCTAGTGACAGTAGACTTGTTGTAGATACTGAAAGTAATTTTAGTGCAATAGCCTTGCATTGCGCGGACGCCGATCCGGCGATAGTGCCATCTAGTGACAGTGTTGTTAATCCCCTGCGTGCCGAGTCTGAGCCGCTTCCTTCACTACGCGGCCCGCGCATACGCAGCACACAAACCGTAGCAGACGTTGCCCACATTCGCGCACCTGTTGTGCGCCAGAAGCACAAACTTTTTGTAAATCTCTCCATAGAAAATAAGACTGTGCAATTTCAGCTTGATACTGGTTCCGCTGTCACATTAATAAATAAAGATACTTATGAACTCCTGGGTTCGCCAAAATTGTCGCCGTCACAGCAAGTGTTAACAGCTTATACAGGTGAAAATATTCCCGTGCTAGGAACGTGTAGCCTGCCCGCCTCTTTTCAAGGTGTAACAAAAACAGTTGCTTTTGTTGTTCTTCAGGCCAAATCTACACAGAACATTTTTGGACTAGATGCTTTTGATTTGTTTGGTTTATCAATTCAAAGAGATGTGCTTCAAATTTCGTCAGTAGTGCCTCAGGACAAAATCAATGCTTTATGTGACAAATATAGTGACTTGTTTTCGCCGGAACTAGGTTGTGCAAAAGACTTCGTGGCACATGTAACTTTAAAAGAATCTGCAGTTCCAAAATTTCGTAAAGCTAGACCAGTGCCTATCGCAATGCATGATACAGTTGCCGAAGAACTTCAACGTTGGCAAGATAGTGGGGTGATTTCTCCTGTTTCTGCGAGTCAGTGGGCCTCGCCTATAGTAATTATACCCAAGCCGTCAGGAAAACTTCGTCTCTGTGCGGACTTCAAATCAACAGTGAACAGTCAAACAATTGTCGACACTTATCCCCTGCCCAGACCTGAGGAACTGATGGACAAATTAGGACAGTCTCGCTTCTTTTCCAAGATTGATTTAGCAGAGGCATACTTACAGATTCCGCTTGATGACGAATCAAAAAAATTTTTCGTCATTAATACTCACATGGGCCTTTTTCAATTTCAGCGCCTACCCTTTGGCAGTTCTTCCGCCCCTGCTATTTTTCAGCGTTTTTTGGAACAGCTGACAGTTTCGGTACCTTGTTGCTCGAACTATTTAGATGACATTGTGGTATCCAGACGTACAGTTGAAGAACATTTAGCAAACCTGGAGTGCCTTTTCAAAGTTTTGACCGCAGCAGGTCTACGTTGTAATAAAGCAAAGTGTTCGTTTTTTCAAACTGAAATAGAGTACCTAGGCCATGTGATTAATGCCCAAGGAATCCATCCGTTACAGTCACATCTTCGAGCAATCAAAGACTTGCCTCCTCCTAAGAATGTGCACGAATTGCAAGCAGTAATGGGAAAACTTAACTATTATTTCAGATTTATTCCCAATGCCTCTCAGATTGCAGCTCCACTGCATCACTTACGTAGGAAGAATGTTCCTTTTGTATGGTCTAAAGTTTGTCAGGTTGCCTTTGACAAACTAAAGTCTGCACTACTCAGTGATGCATGTTTGATTCCCTTACGGTGTCACACCACGGAGAGCGCATTATAATCTGAAGATGCCCTGCTAAAGGGCGAAATGCGTCATTAACTAATAAAAAAATTTGCAATGAAGACGGTTTGAAGGAATATTTATTCTAACTGATTGCTGTTGTACACCATGGATTTAAAATCATTGTTCTGATGATGTGTTGAAAAAGAAATTGCAGTCAATATAATGAGATAGGGGATCCAGTATGAAGAATCTGAATTCAAAAGAGCTCTGGCTGTATAAACATTCCACCAGAATATCTAAAATCATTCGGAAAAGTAGTAACCAAATGATTATTGAAGTTGGTATGTAGGATCTATTAGACTGCAAATGTACCACTAGAATTCTGAAAAGGAATCATCCACAAAATCCAGAGAAGTGTTTTGGAAAGTATATGGAGACAATAGGAAACAAACTGATTGTGGAACAGCCTGAAGAGGAAGAAATAAACTAATCGTATTTAAAATGATATAGCACGTAGCTATGGCAAATGAACAGTAAGAAAAGGAGTCATTAAATAAAATGATAATAAATGAAAAAAAAAAAAAACACCTTTAATAATGACCCAATGAAAGGTCACTATATGATACCATTGTGGATAAATTCGGGTAGTTTCTTACCTCTTCAATCAAATGCCTTTTTGGGAAAAAACATAGGTAGACTAAAAGGGAATGGATAGATTAAATAGATAATAAACACGGACAACAGAGGCACTGAACAAATGGACAGCATTTGTAAAATCCGAGCACTTGAAAAAGGAGAAAGGAGAAGTCCAATTCTAGAAGAGTGCTTCCCTGATCAAATATATTTGTTACATTAACATGTTTTTTTTAATCCTTTGCATGTCACGTGAAGTATTCTGCTCTCACTATATTTCATCTCCCAATTTCCCATTTGTAATGGCTCACCAAAAATTTTGTTTATTTTACAATTAGTATGTCATATTGTATGAATGTTTTGATACGTGATACTTTTATTGAAACATCAAGTTATATGTAGCACGTAGACCAGATCTAGCATTAATAATTTACGTCGCTGAATATTTCTCCACTTTAGGTGATAAAACACTCTTTTCCACAGGAAAAAGGGATGGACGTGCAATTTTTTCTGAGAAATTATCAATCATGGAACACACAATCAATGTAACATGAGTACTGGGTGATTAATTAAATGGTTTGATGTCATCTCTTATCTAGATACATTGAATCTTAAGAAACATTCACTAAAGAGGTCACATAATATAAAAGTTATATGAATAATATAGTAATAAGGACAGTGTACAACTCACCACAAAGACGTGGCAACGAGCTGTGAAAGGCACATATAAAGGACATACACATACAACACTTTCAGCTATCGGCCACAGCCTTCTTTAGAAAATATAAGATTCACGCAATCACACAGGCACACAACACAGTCATACAACCATCACCTCCGGCTGCCGCACTTCGAATTACGCTCTGCAGCGTGTAAATTGGGGAGGGGGGAGGGGGGAGAGGGATAGGAAGGTGGCATCACGGTGGTGGGGATGGGTACAGCACGGCCTAGATGGGAATAACGAGATGCAGCTTAGGAATGGAGTGGGGAGGCAGGTGAGGGGAGAACAATAAAATAAGAACATAAAATAAACAAAATAAATATAGAATATTATAGAGGAAAAATTCCTAACAGGAAAAATATACAACTTCCTAAAATCCTGCCCCGAAATGAGGCCCATCCTTCATGACATCCTCCCCACTCCTCCGAGAGTGTCTTTCCGCCGCCCACCTAACCTCCGTAACCTCCTGGTCCACCCCTATGAAATCCCCAAACCACCTTCCCTACCTTCTGGCTCCTACCCTTGTAACCGCCCCCGTTGTAAAACCTGCCCTATGCACCCTTCCACCACCACTTACACCAGTCCCGTAACCCGGAAGGTGTACACGATCAGAGGCAGAGCCACTTGCAATAGTACCCGCGTGATCTACCAACTGACATGCCTGCACTGTGAAGCGTTCTATGTGGGAATGACCAGCAACAAACTGTCCATTCGCATGAATGGTCACAGGCAGACAGTGTTTGTTGGTAATGAGGATTACCCTGTGGCTAAACACGCCTTGGTGCACGGCCAGCACATCTTGGCACAGTGTTACACCATCCGAGTTATCTGGATACTTCCCACCGACACCAATCCTTCAGAACTCCGGAGATGGGAACTAGCCCTTCAGCATATTCTCTCTTCCCGTTGCCCACCTGGTCTCAACCTCCGCTAAATTCGAATTCCCACCCACCATCTTAACATCTTTGCCTTGGTTCTCTGGACAGAGCCTCTGCCTCAAGTGGCATCTCTGTCTAACTTCTAACTTCTTTGCTTTCTACAGTATGTCTGCCTAAGTGTACTTGTGTCTGTGTAAATGTGTGGGTGTGTATGTATTTGTTTACCCTCCTTTTTTCTCCCCAAGGTAAGTCTTTCCTGTCCCGGGATTGGAATGACTCCTTATCCACTCCCTTAAAACCCTCATCATTTCCTTTTCCCTCTCCTTCCCTTCTGCCTGACGAAGCAGCTAGGCTGCGAAAGCTTGCGTTTGTGTGTGTGTGTGTGTGTGTGTGTGTGTGTGTGTCTGTGTGTTTATTTGTTGCTATCACTGCCTGTGCCCCTTCACCCGGAAAATAAATATAGCCTAGATTTAAATAAAAAATAAAAATAAAATGTGTGCACACTGCATGTATACACCGCGGACATGCACACGCTACTCAAAATAGGAGAGGTTTAGGATGGAGAGGTAGGAACTGTAAGGTATGGAAAAAAGGGAAGTTTATCATAGGTTGAGGCCTGGATGATTCCGGGACCAGAGAATGTATTGTACTGATAACTCCCATCTGTGCAGTTCAGAAAAGCTGGTGGTGGATGGAAGGATCCAGATGGCCCGGGTTGTGATGCAGCCATTGAAATCAAGCATGTGCTCCACTGCATGCTGTGCAACAGGGTAGTCCACCTTGTTTTTGGCCACAGTTTGGTGGTGGCCATTCATCCTAATGGGCAGCTGGTTAGTGGTTCTATTATTTGAAGAAGGCCACGGCCGATCGCTGAAAGTGTTGTATACGTGTGTCTTTTGTATGTGCCTGTCGCAGCTCGTCGCCACATCTTTGTGGTGAGTTGTAAACTGTCATTATTACTACATAATTAATTCTAACCTGGACTTTCCATTATTATATAGTTATATGAACATTTATAATTCCTTCTCTGAATTTACAAAGATTTTAATTAATGTTGGTACCCATTAAGCAACATTTATCAAGGAAATTTGTTGCCTTAAATACAATTAATCCATGCTGTATCAGTCAACAGTGTTTTCTGGAATATTTTGCCTCGTAGATAAGAAAAAGTAAAATTGTGTATGAATGCAGATTGTTATGTATATATGCTACAGCAAAGTAGGCCACAAAATAAACATTAAAAAATTCTGTTATAACCATCAGATTTGCATAATTAAATATATAAAAAAAACATTTTATGAGTACTGGTTTGAATACAAGTAACACTATTGCTAAATTTTAACATTATACATGAAAGCCAAAGGAAGAAATTAGTAAATATACCCTACAAAAGAGAGAAGAAGAAAGTAGTCTTGATTTTTTTCAATTTCCTTAGATAAACAAACGCAAAGAAGATAACAGCCCACAAACATCCAAAACATGCTTTTTCTTTAAATGAGTGAGTGGAATAAGATAGGCACAAGTGTAATAAATGTGAATTGGTGATAAAATAAATATGCATTAGTTATAAATTCATGGAAAGCAGAAGCATTCATGCATGTTTCATTTTGTTGATCTATCATGAGATACAGTAAAGATGAACAACTATTTTCAAAGGATGTGTGACAGTAGCAAATGAAACAATGATCCAGGAAGAGTAGAGTAAACTTCCTTAGTCCCTTCTATGATGACAACATTTTAGCCCTTAGACTAATGGTGCCAGTCTGCAATCACTATCTTCAGATATGCGCAAAACAAGGGAAAACCAAATAAAACTAGTGGATAAGTTACATTTAAAACAATATCGTAAGCCAAAATTAGAAGCAATACTATTGTACATGTAGAAAACTAGTGCATAAAATACGATGAAGAATACCTGTTTTACAACATGTCATAATATAATGAATGGCATCAGAATGAATTAAATGCTTATGATTGTCACAAATGTTTAAAATATGATATAAACAAAGTCATGTTGCATGCTGAGTCATAAGAATAACAGCACTGTTGTTCATAAGAAAATGAGATACAGCAGTCGCAAAACGTATATCTGTGTCATAAGCTTGCTAGATTTACTTCTATCTACACTTATTCATCAAATTATATAACTGCACCAAATATAATGGAAAAACACAACACATATAATCTGTAGTGGGTCTATAAAATGCACATGTTATTGCAGTAATCAAATGGAATAAGTTAAAATAAACTGCTGGCATGTCAACATACGGTGCTCATTACTTACTTTAGTCTTTTTTTTATACAATTGAACTTTTCCTAGTTATATTATTATTGTTATATTACTTTGTGACCTCCATACGCTTGTTCCTTATGTACATAGAATTTTTTTTCCTTTAAAATTTCCACAGTTATGTTTGTGATGAATAAGTGCAGACAAATAGCAAGATCTGGTGAACTTATGGAAAAAAAAAAGTTTTATGCATTCTGTAATTCAGTGTTATTAGGGAATTGTTAATGAGATGCCTCAGCCTCCAATGTGGCCTAGTTGACATGATATTTTAAGCATTTATTTTGTTTTTAGTTTGATGATGCCACTATGGCTTCATTATATAAACTAAGTAAGTTCATTACATTATGACATTTTCAAGATAAGTATGCTTAATTGTAGTATCGGCACATTTTTGACAGTTATGAAAGTAATACTTTTTGTCACAGTTTTATTGTTTTAGGTGTAGATGATGCACTAGTTGTATTTGATTTTATCATGTTTTGCTTCAGATCTGAAGATAGTATGAACTGACCAAAATTGTAACTCTTAAGGGCCAAAATGTTGTGGTCATGAACAAAAATTAAGAAATTTATGAAGAACTATATTCATATCCACCCTAAATGTATGTTTGTTTGTTTATATTTCAAATTGTTAAATTAACACTTGTCATAGATTTAATGGTTCAATAATACATCAAAAGAGAGTTTTTGTTCAAGGTTTCAAAATTACAAAAATTGTAATTACTTGAAAAGTACAACAACACAAATCTGAATACTGCTGCTCATCCAAAATGTAATGCCAAGAAGGACCACAGATATGAGACCCAAATTTATTTGAGAAATAACACGTTGTATAACACCGATGTGAAGTGAGTAAGGTGATAGTATCAATGTTGAATGTTACAGCCACTGCTTCTTATAGCTTAAACTTCTTGCCTCAGAACTGAATCAAAGCTGTGGTGGAGTAGAAGGGGGGGGGGGGGGGGGGGCGTCTTGGGCCTCTTGTCTAGGAGAGGGGGTCTCCAAATATCTCAAAAGCACACTTCTTTTTTTTTTTTTACTGTTCTTGGCCTCTTGTTCTGGGGGATTCCAAATATTGAAAGCTACTTTTCTTTACCGTCCCGTGCCTCTCATCCTGGGAGTACACATGGCAGTATACTGACCAGCCAGCATTACATCTCTGAAGTGTTGTAGTCTGTTGTCATCCTGTATCCACGGCACTTGCCGACGGCCACATGAAACACGATAATGCACTAGCATAATTGGCACTCAATGTTAGATACTTCTTCCTCGCCCCTCAGTTTGCTTTGCTGCCTTTGCCTCCCTGTTCTCTCAGTCTCTGGGATATTGTAAACATTTGGTTAGTGACTGCTGAACAACTACCCCGAGATACACCACCTGCTGTTACATACACTGCTCAAACAATTCTGTAGCTTGGTTCTAAAAGGGCCAATGTCAAAAATCTTAGTTTTACGGTATAAGCTTCTGAAAATTTTGTCAGTTCTGAAACATATTAACAATGTGTTTGGGGCTATTTCTTACTATTATTATGGTACATCAACTTAATAACAAATTTCTAGAATTTTCAACTTCAAAATTAAAGGACTTAAGGGAACATTGGCCTTTTTTTAATATCATGAACTCTCTTAAATTATTTGGCATTAGCCCTTTTGACATCAGGGACAGGTACACTAAATAACCACAAACAAGTAATTTTAAGATAAAAATTTCCTTGTATTCATTCCTCAAGAATTAAAAGAATTAACAGCAACTGTCACATGTTCCTGAAATCACATTTTATCACCGTAAATTATGAAAAACTGTTTAGTCTCGTAATTCACATTTCTTAATGTAAGACAAAATAATTTGCTTCCACTACGGTCGATATTGTAAAAGAGGAGAGAGAAAGTATATCACTCGTTTCCGTCATCAGCACCATCCTCATCCTCCTCTTCGTAAGATATCGGTTCATGTCTTTGATCTGACTGTGTATTGGCTCTCAGGTGATTGATAAACTGCATGTAGAATGGATGACTGTTACAGTGGAAGAAGATCCCTTAAGAAATTAGTTGCCACGATGACGCCAGAGCCGCTTGCTGTGGCAGCCACACGGCAGCCAACGTGTTAAGTCCTTTAATTTCTTTTCTGAAATGGGTATGATGGCATCAAAAATAAGTGTAAGTTTTGGCATAGCTTTCTGTTCAGATCCATCATCTTTAATGGTTCTTCTGAGGAGGAGGCATACCTGAGTGATACTTCATCCATTTTATGTTATTCCAAACAATATGATTCCTTTTAGTGTTAATTTTCTTGTGCTGGTAATGACTTTTCATCAAGTCTTCAAAATTATAGAAGTCCTTTTCTTCCAGCTCTGTTGCAGTTATGAGTGGCTTTCGGGAACCGTATTTATTAAGTTGGCCCAGTCTCTTGGCAGTTCTACTTCAACAGTTGTTATTTTCTTTGTCTTCTCAATGGCTGCGTGAAATGAGTTAGCTTCCAAGTATGTCCAACATTTCCAAATGTCTTCCCTGAAACCTGAATTCTTCCACTACTCTCATAAACATGATGGCAATAAAAATATTGTCTTGTCCAGCACTATACCGATGTACCTAAAAAATTGCATCATCCAGTTTCATCAAATAATCATATAGACAAGAAGCGATTTCTTGACCATCTCTTCCTGACACTGTTTCATTCCAAATGTTCTTCATACCAGTTTATTTCACTAAATTTACCTTCAAGTCAAATAATAACAAATAAGAAACCAAACTACAAATATGTAATCAAAATGAACCTACTTAATGTATTCCACCTGTAAGACAATGATTTGTGGTTATTATAATGACCAGACTTACTTGCCACTAATGTCAAAGCCTCTGTGAAACATGATGATTGTGCCAACCAAAAGGAAAAGGAAGATTAGTGTTTAATGTCCCATCGACAGCGTTGTCATTAGAGACGAAGCTTTCACTTGGAATTTTTGGGTAAGGATGTGGAAGGAAATCGTCTGTGCCCTTGCAAAGGAACCATGTCAGTATTTGCCTGGACTGATGTAGGGAAATCATGGAAAATATAAATATGGATGGCTGGAGGTGGATTTGAACCATCATCTCCTGAATGTGAGTCCAGTGTGTTACCATTGGACCACCTTGCTCTGTCAGTCTGCCAATCAAGACTGTCTTGACTCCTAACTGACAATGCACCGAATGGGTAGGGGAATTGATGAAGAAACAACTCTTATTATTGTTGTATTTCCAACAGATTTAAGTCCAATGTCACAGCACTGTTTCAGTTGTTGAAACCACCTGTCAGCGAAAAAAAAAAAAAAAAAAAAAAAAAAAAAGGGCCCCTGTCGGCATTGGCCCTTTTAGGCTGTTTGGAAACTTCATAAAATGCTCTGGGGCTTATATCTTAAAATCCCAGTATCTCTCATTCTATGTGGCTTAGACATTGGCCGTTTTAACATTATGAAGAGCACGTGAAACTATATGGCGTACACCAATAAAACCAGTTTTGATTAATATTGACATTGGCCCTTTTAGAACCAAGCCACAGAATTAAGGGATCATGTAAGATATCTACACAATAAACATATGGTAATGTGTTTTATTCAGTTTTTGGTTGCAACTGTAATTTATGTGTGATACAGTACAATATATTGATGTCTCATCTTCTTACTTAAGGTTTACATGGCATTTACTTAGAATGAGGCACCTTGGGCTACCATAATAGTGAAAAAGTCATTCTCATTGCCCTTTACAATGGTGTGTGATCACCTCGGATGACCAGTACAGTTGCAAACATATGTGTCAGGGACGGTATGAGGTTATCTATCAGCTATTGAGCAATATTGAGCCATTCTACCATGAATACAATAGACAGCTCTGCAACAATTGTGGGAGGTGCTGGTCAGGCTGCAATGCACCTGTCAACTGCGACCCAGACATGCTCAATCAGGTTTAAGTCTGGTGAAGAAGCTGACTAATACATTAATTCAGTTCCCTCAGCTTCAAGCATGTTGTCCAGTAGTGCAGTTCTGTGAGGAAGAGCTTTAACATCCACCAGCAAGAATCCACCTCCTATGGCACCAGCAAAGGCCACAACAAATGTTTGAAGGCCAATACTGACTCCTGCCCACACCATTCATCCATTACTATAAAATGGTGATGTTTCCTGCACAAAATTAGGATTGTTTTGAGTTCCACATTCTCTCCAGAAGAGGGAACGACAATTTTCCAGCTGAAGACAAAATCTTGACTCATCTGTGCCATTCGTTACAAATCCGATCCTGATATTCCTCTGCCAAGTTTCTGCAGGCTAAATAGTGTCATGATTTTAATGGGACACACACCGTAGCCCTGTCTGCATAGAGGCCACATTCATAAATGTGATTTTGGACTGTTTGTGTTGATTTTGCATGTCCTGTTGCTGCCTGGAGACTGTGTTGCAGTTTAGTTGCATTCAGCCTCATGTATCAAGAGGCTGTTAATAGGAGATAAAAGTCATCTCTTGCTGAAGTAACCAGTCAACAACCTTGGCCCTGCCTTCTTTTAACTGTTATTGCTGCCTGAAATTACATCCAGGTCTTCAAAATTACACTTTGGGACACTCCAATAGCTGCAGCTACCTTCCTCTGTGTCTATCCCACATCCAACCTTCCTATGGCGCTCCATGCCATAACTCTGGCAAGTCACACTTTTGTTCCATAGCACTACCTGCCGACTACACTGTCTGAATCTGACTCTTTGTGTAATTCATTTGGTAAACACGAGTCAACACCAATTCTCTCTGCAGCATCTTTCTATTATAGGGTGACACAAGGAAGACAGACGGTTTTTAATGAAATAATACTCAGCCAACTTTAAAAATAATGCATGTTTATTTACACAAAATCAAAGCTCATTATTTGCCATTTCAGTTAAGGAAGTCGTTTGTGAAAAATAATGTGGTCAAGGTGATGTCCATCATTTCAAATGCACGGCTCAAGTCTCTTCTCAAAATCCTCCATCACATGGACTAAAATCTCTTCAGGGATGGCATCAATTTCTTGAATGATTGCATTCTTCAACTCATCCAAATTTCGCGGTTTGTGGTTATAGACACAATTAGTAAGGTACCCCCACAGATAAAAATCACATACTCACAAGTCAGGAGACTTGGAAGGCCCAGGTACATTGCCAAAACGTGAGATAATCTGGCCAGGAAACTCGCGTCTTGTAACTGTCATTGAAGTGTTTGCAGTGTGCAATGTTGCCCCATCCTGCTGGAACCAAATGCGTTTTAAAGGGGTTCGTTGTCTTCTTAGTTCTGGTTTCAAGAATGTTTCAAGCTTAAGAATGTAAGAAACTGAATTAACAGAAAAAGTCCAATAATGCCAACAGAGCCAAGAGCACACCAGACTGTTACTTTTTCTGAGTGTAGAGGACGCTGGTGGATAAGGTGTGGATGCTCTGGAGCCCAGTAATGTAGGTTTTGCTTATTTACGGTCCCATTTAAATAAAAATAAGCTTCATTGCTCATCAATTATATTTCATTTCCATTCGTTCCCAAAATAACTTGTATTCTGTAAGCAAAGTCTTCTCATACAGCAAAATCAGTTTCCTCCCGTAGTTGGACAATGAGCATTTTGTAGGGATGGAATTTTAATTCTTTATGCAAAATTTGTCTGACTGATTCATAACTCACTAGCACGACGTCTAGCTGACTCTCCTGGGCTTCTGATGCCACTTGCCTTACCCTTTCAACATTTTCTGGTGTTGTTACACTGCATCTCGGGCCAGGATGCTTTGTATCCAGTACGATTCCAGTTGATCTGAAGTTTTCCACCCATCTGAGGATTGTCTTACAGCCCGGAACAGCTGCATGTCGACTGACATTAAACCGCACATGAAGCAATCAATGTGTAGCAATAACAGACTCACCACTTTTCACGAAACTGTCATAGACAAACATTCAATGCTGCAAGTCCCACTGCTCCATAGTGACTGATTAAATGAAATAGCGTCTTGTGTGGATCAGAACTACCCCCTCCACGACCACCTACCACCACCGCGCCCTCAGTACTATGCAGTTCAAAACCGTCCGTCTCCCGTGTGTCACCCTGTATTAGCACTATCTCAGTTGCCGTAATGTTGTTGTCTCCATTCTGTAGAACTGACAGAAAGACATTCAATCATTTTAGTTCATTCTGCCAATTACAATACTGCAGACCCTTGAAATTTCAACTGACCCCTAATTCCAGAATGAAACTTCACTCTGCAGCAGAGTGTGTGCTGATATGAAACTTCCTGGCAGATTAAAATTGCATGCCGGAACCGGGACTCGAACCTGGGACCTTTGCCTTTCGCGGGCAAGCGCACTACCGACTGTGCTATCCCGACACGACTCACGATGCCGCCTCACAACTTTACGTCCGCCAGTACCTCGCCTCCTACTTTCCAAACTTCACAGAAGCTCTCCTGCAAACATGCAAGACTAGCACTCCTGGAAGAAAGGATATGGTGGAGACATGGCTTAGCCACAGCCTAAGGGATGTTTCCAAAATGAAACTTCACTCTGCAGCGGAGTGTGCGCTGATATGAAACTTCCTGGCAGATTAAAATTGCGTGCCGGAACCGGGACTCGAACCTGGGACCTTTGCCTTTCGCGGGCAAGCGCACTACCGACTGTGCTATCCCGACACGACTCACGATGCTGCCTCACAACTTTACTTCCGCCAGTACCTCGTCTCCTACTTTCCAAACTTCACAGAAGCTCTCCTGCAAACACGCAAGACTAGGACTCCTGGAAGAAAGGATATGGTGGAGACATGGCTTAGCCACAGCCATGACGAGGTAGGAGACGAGGAACTGGCGGAAGTAAAGTTGTGAGGCGGCATCTTGAGTCGTGTCGGGATAGAACAGTCGGTAGTGCGCTTGCCCGCGAAAGGCAAAGGTCCCAGGTTCGAGTCCCGGTTCCGGCACGCAATTTTAATCTGCCAGGAAGTTTCTGGCCCCTAATTGTTCTGACCAGTGTAGATCAACTCTGGCAATACGTGGCAGCAGCAGGGACTGGTAAATCCCAACAACACATCAGAAAACCTCATATAGAGGTCTGTAGCAGTGGCAATAACATTAATACTAAATATTGATTTCATCATCATCTTCCTCACTTCACATGGGGTTGTATCTTCATCCATTCCTCGTATTGCATTTTGAAAGGCAAACAATGTAAGAAGAGGAAGACATTCAGACTGTCCAGATTTACATTATTATTAGTGTCAGTGTCACGGCTTGCCGTTAGGCATCAGTAATGGTAGGGCAATGCAGGGTTTCAGCACAAAATATCAGTTATCATTAAATTTATTGCAAAAATAAGGAGATAAATATAGCTTTGTAAAAGTTTAAAATGGTATCTCTCCAGAGAAGGCTACTTGATTGAGAAAGTTGTTTCTGAACACAGACCTCTACCTATAAAGAGATCAAATCTGTGAAGGAGGAAGGGGCAGGGTGGAAGCAAAAAGTGGCAGCTGTCAAAAATGCAGGTATTGATGGTCAGTAAGTTTAATGTCGACACGTGTGTGGATAAAGCCATCAGAGAGATTGATTATTGTCCAGGAGGCACACAAGAATGAAGGCATGGAGGAGAAGGTGTTGAGACTGTGAAGGAATGAGAGCATAGTATTTTGGTTAAACGGGTATTAGGAATCATTAGCATAATGTTGCCTTTAAAACCAGGAAGACTAAACCAAAATGATAGAAAGTAAGTTAGTATCAATCTGTCACTGTGAAACAGACATGGACAACATTCAAGGATAGTCTGCAACAAACTCCAAATTGTGGCAGTGAGAATGAGATATCTGAGAGAACAAAAAGATCATATATAGCTTGTCACTTCTGTGACACTGTGCAGCACCAACAATCATATCTGTGTGTAGGGAAAACTTGACAGCTCCATCTCGCTAATGCACCCGCTCATTGTGCACACAATTTAGACTTCCCTTGCCAAACACAATCATCATCATCATCATCATCATCATCATCATCATCATTAGAGACTGATTATGACTTTCAGCGTTCAGTCTGGAGCATAGTACCTCTAATACAATTCCTCCATGATCCCCTATTCAATGCTAGCACTAATGCCTCGTCTGATGTTATGCCTTTTACTTCAAAATCAATCTGCACCGAATCTAAGTACTTTCTTCTTGGTCTACCTGGACTCCTCTTACCCTCCGCTGCCGAGCTCAATCTGTTTGAATCTCTTTCCCACAGACATTACTTTCGTTTTGGAGATGCTGATCTTCATATCATAATCCTTGCACTTCTGATCGAGCTCTGATATATTAGTTTGCAACATTTCAATCGAATCGGCCATTACAATTAAGTCATCTGCATATGCGAGACTGCTTATTTTGTTTTCACCTATTTTAATCCTGCCCTGCCAGTCTACTGTTTTCAAAATATGATCCATGAATAGTATGAACAACAGTGGTGACAGGTTACAGCCTTCTCTTACCCCTGAAACTACCCAGAACCATGAGCTTAATTTACCACCTATTCTAACTGCTGCCTGACAGTCTACGTAAAGCCCTTTAATTGCCTGCAGAAGTTTGCCTCCTATACCATAATCTTGAAGAACTGACAGTAGCTTCCTCCTAAGAACATGGTCATAAGCCTTTTCCAGATCTATGAAACATAGATTCAATTCCCTGTTCCACTCATAGCACTTTTCCATTACCTGCCGTAAGCTAAAGATCTGGTCCCGACAGCCTCTAAGAGGCCTAAACCCACACTGATTTTCATCTAATTTGACAAACATTCCTATTATTAATCAGGCTCCTTACTCAGACCCTGATATGGCTCTGTGAGAATTTTGTCTGTTTCATAAGTTGAAAATGCCTCTCAAAGAAACAAAACTCCAGTCAAGAGAAAACACCATACTGAATGCAGTAATCCAGCTTACCACAATTTAAAAAAAAATAAATAATAATAATAATAAAAAAAATTAAAAAGTACCAGAAGTGTTTCCAACACTGACAAAAAATTCTGAGAGAAGAGTGTACTTTACTAAGGAGATGAATTTGACGGGGATATTGGTTCTGTTTCTCCAAATATTTCCGTCACCCAAAGGTTTGATACTTCTTGAACACAACTTTTGATTAAATTTTCATCCAAATTAAACTACTAACTTCAATGAAAATTTTAAAAGATATATTTAATGCAATAGTAAACATCTTGTATGACATTTGTAATTAAAATATGTTAACCCTGTTTGTGAACATTTACTCTTGCTCCAGGCTGCATTACTTCAAGCAGGATCCTACAGAAAATACCTGCAGCCATGTATTCAGAACCACTCTATCAAAATATAGTATGTGACACATTATGGGTGACTATCAATCATACATAACGCACAAAAATGAGCCATGCTGTTTTGCTTTTGTTCACAGCTACAATAGACCCTAAACGACAATTTACACAAACAGATTAGTGTGCAAGGCTGCATGTGGATTGTGCATTAAAACTTTTAGTTTTTCTAAGACTTCAACTGTGGCATTATATGTCACATGTAGCCACAGAGGAAGTTTACTGACATGATAAATCCTGCAGAAAAGTACAGCAATACAGTCAAAAGTAAAAGCTGGAATCTACATAGCAACAAATGCTGCAAATTCAGGTGGTGGCCCACAGTGTGTAATAAACCAAAGCGATGCATAAGCCTTCACATCAAAAGCTTAAAATATATTTAGTGAGGTCTTACGTAATGAGCAACATATACAAATGTGCATCCTGCAACAATCATAAACTTTACAAACACAAACATACAGTTTCCTCCCTACAAATACATGCAATCTGTGAAAGAACTTACCGGGATGATTGGGACCAATGTCCTTAACATGAGAGGTGATAAGGGCTGAATTGATGGAGAAAACTAGGGTTGAAGGTTTATTATGAAGTGATTGAAACATAACATAAAAGGATTGAACTTAAGAAAAAAATAGAAAGTTATTAAGGAATGTAGGAAAGGTATTTTGATCCGTACTGATATTAAGTGTGTGTCAAATTCACAGTTTATCAGCATTAATATTAATAAGATAGTAAGGACAGTTTACAACTCACCGCAAAGACATGACGACGAGCTGCGAGAGGCACATACAAAAGCCACACACATACAACACTTTCAGCTATCGGCCATGGCCTTCTTCAGAAAATAGAACACTCACACAATCACACAGGCACACAACACAGTCATACAACAATCACCTCCAGCTGCCGCACCTCTAATCACGCTCTGGAGCGAATCGGCGGTGGGAGGGGATTGGAGGGGAGGGGAGAGGGGATAGGAAGGTTATGTCACAGTGGTGGGGATGGGTTAGATGGAAATAACGAGATGCAGCTTAGGAATGGAGTGGAGAGGCGGGTGAGGAGAGAAAATAAAATAAAGTAAAATGAATATACATACATATAAAAAATAGACGAAGATTACTCATCAGGCGAAGGAGCACAGGTGTTACAGCATCACAAATAAATAAATGAATACACACACACACACACACACACACACAAACGCAAGCTTTCGCAACCCAGTTGCTTCTTCGGGCAGAAGGGAAGGAGAGGGAAAAGGAAACTCATCATTTCCTTTTTCCATTTCCTTTTCCCTCTCCTTCCCTTCTGCCCGAAGAAGCAAATGGGTTGCGAAAGCTTGCATTTGTGTGTGTGTTTGTATTCATTTATTTATTTGTGATGCTGTCACACCTGTGCTCCTCCGCCTGGTGAGTAATCTTCGTCTATTTTTTGTATATAATTTTTCCTGCTAGGAATTTTTCGTCTATAATATTCATAAATATATATACATATATATTTATTTTGTTTTACGTTATTTTATTTTATTTTCTCCCCTCACCCGCCTCCCCACTCCATTCCTAAGCTGCATCTCGTTATTCCCAAATAACCCGTCCCCACCAACGTGACGTAACCTTCCTATCCCCTATCCCCTCTCCCCTCCCCTCCCCTCCAATCCCATCCCCAATTCGCTGCAGAGCGTGATTCGAGGTGTGGCAGCCGGAGGTGATGGTTGTATGACTGTGTTGTGTGCCTGTGTGATTGCGTGAGTTTTCTATTTTCTGAAGAAGGCCAAGGCAAATAGCTGAATGTGTTGTATGTGTGTGTCTTTTGTATGTGACTGTCACAGCTCATCGCCATGTCTTTGTGATGAGTTGTAAACTGTCATTACTATATTATTAATTCCGACCTGGCCTGTCCATTATTATAACATTAATATTACAAGTAATAAATCATAGCTGTACAAAGACATACAGTTCAAGAACAGTAATTTAGTACATGTTTATTTCTGCCCATTTTATGTAATTGTCTTAGAGGAATTAATGAGTTCTGATCATTCAAACTAAGAATACCAAAACGTAATCATTCTGAACATTCAAAGTGACAATACCAAAATGTAATAAATACACATACAAAGAAAAATACTTGAAAATTTGTTTGAGTTTTATCATTGTGACTGGTTGAGAAAATGTTACGTACAGAGCTGCCAGTGTGAAGTGAACACATCAAGGAGATCCACAAATAATGTGCACAAAGGGAGTGCAAGAACACAATAAATAGTTACTGTGATAGAATATGTATTCTGCACAATCAGAACTTCAAAGAGTGGAACTTCTTTCCCTTAGAGTCTAATGCCTTCTTTTTACACATATTATATACTAATATCAAAGTCCAAATAGTCATGACCCTCTAGTGGTCCCTTTTTTGGAGATTTAGAGGACACAAATATTATTCATGGTACTGCTAC
The DNA here is from genome assembly GCA_026315105.1 of Locusta migratoria. Taxonomy (NCBI): domain Eukaryota; kingdom Metazoa; phylum Arthropoda; class Insecta; order Orthoptera; family Acrididae; genus Locusta; species Locusta migratoria. The sequence goes on from CM048753.1 coordinate 125,138,602, forward strand.
AAACTGTATGTGCCTAGAAGCATCAGTGTGATGCTCGATTACTCTCATTTTCTAGTTGGAACCTTTTGCGAGACACACATGGGAGGACACTTGAGGGGAAGGTGGATAATCAACTGCAGTTTACTGGGAGAATTATTATTAACAAATGTGGTTTGTAGATAAAAGAGGCCACGGGTAGATCACTTGTGTGACCCCGTCTTGAGTATTGCTCAAGTGTTTGGTTTCTCCACCTCAGACACTGACCATCATGTTTCTGATAAGATCACGTATCAAAAACTACAAGACATGTGCTCTGAATCCTCTTTGTCATTGACTTCAGGTCTAGGGTGTACAATAATTTTGAAGCACATATTACACTGAAGTCGAGTGCACAGCCGTGTTGCTTTTTGAGTGTGCCCTGCACCTGAGGCATTATGTGACTTAGTCACTGTTCAGACTATTTTCTTTGGTGACTGGTGGTCTCCCATAGTAACTGTACAGAAACTAAATGGCAAATTGAAACTGTGTGGCGACTGCCTAAACTTGTTGGGACCCAGTATTTCTCTACAATCAACTTATCAGAAGCATACCACCAAGGCTAAAAATTATTGAAATCATCACTTCTTGAACTTTATTGATACCAGTACTGCCTATTTGGTGTTGCTAACAAACTAGCCATATTTCAATATTTTGTGGAGCAGTTACCTCCATCTGATACCAATTGTATAAATTATGAGGGTGCTTTGACTGACGAACAGCTTGTGCTTTGTTCAGGATTTTGCAGAAAGCTAGTTTAATGTGAAACACAGCTGGGAATCAATTTTTTTAATCTTTTATTGTCTACCTCGGGCTCAAAGTCTCTTGAGAGTAAGTTAAGCCTCTTCTTCAACACAATGCTGCTATTATGTATCCCACTGCCCTATCATCATCAAGCAGTTTCAGGGATTTTTGAGCAAGATCTCGATATCATAAGTTCATTCTGAATGTTGACAATCTAACTCAACCTCTTCGTCAGTTGTTATGCAAAAATGTATTGTTTCAGTGAACCTTGGCGTGCAAAAGAGCAGTCTTGCAACTGAAAGCCAAGTTACAGTCCACACTGCCTCAGTCACCTTCCAACCATTTATTTGTGCCTTTCCACGGCTCATCAGACATCTCTGTGGTGAGCAGCAACCTATCCTTCACAAAAATATTGTTGACCAGTACTTACCTATTTGCTGTACTGCCGATAGTTACACTCAGAAAAAAAGCTTTCAGAACCGTGTTCTGAAAGCTTGTTACTTTCCTCCTTTTTTTCTGAGTGTAACTATTGGCAGTACAGCAAATAGGTAAGTACTGGCCAGCTAATCTATCTCTTTTGAATAATAATTTATCATCTCTGTGGAGAATTTCCATATTAATCGAAAAATATTGTTGAATCCTTCTTGGAACTTCCATTGTTTAATTATTTACAATATATTTATATGTTTTTATTTCAGTATATTTATAACAATGGCTCACTTTCTTGGTGATTTTTACGACTGTTAAAAAAAAAGACACTGAATCAGAAAGTGAAGATTCAATTCTTAGTTAACACCTTTCTCATTCAGAGATACAGCGAAGTGAAAGCACTTCTGCTAAGGAGGAAGAAGAAAGCTCGGGGATATATTTTTACAGTAATGGAGTAATTTTGTCCCACATTCGTCTCATATATAACAGCATAGTATTGTATGAGATCATATGGAATTGAAAGAACCTGCTGCTTGTACAAGTGAAATGTCACCAGTAGAGAGTTGGGAACTTACATACCGATGATCTGATCGAGACTACTGTGTGCTCTAAACCTACAAAAAACTTGAGGACAAATATTCAACTGCATTATTATGACCATACTATGCTAGAAACATTCAATGCTGTAAATCACAAGTTTGTCTTGGATTATTTCTGTTTAATTATATATTCAAGTAAAATCATGAAGATGTTCGACCACCGTGGGCAACTGCTTTCACTTGTGGTGATATTTCTTGAAGTGTAATGGGAATGGAAAGCTTTTAATTTTTTCATTTCAATGTAACCTTTGATTACGGAAGAACATGAGAAGAAAGCAGATAAACTGGTCTTGACATGACAAATTTTTGAAAAGTTTGTTAGCAACTGCAGCTTGAACTATTCTTGATCAGAATATTTATATGTTGATGAAATTTAGGTACAATTTCAAGGAAGGTGCTTATTTAGAATGTTTATCAAAAGTAAACCTTGAAAATATGGCCATAAAATGCAGTTTCATATTTGTGATATGAAAAGTCATTCCTTTTATAAAGCACTTATATACTCTGGAAAACCGCTTATCCAAAGCAGGTTGTGCTTCCCATGTACATCTGCCAAAATGACTAGAACTGGTAAATCAGAGAAATTACATGTTGTCTTGAATCCTAACAGCCACACACCATTCTAGATTGAACCAAAGATGAGGGAAATGATAAGTGTTGCTGGAAGTCTCCTCTGTTAAACACATCATATGGTGGAACATGTAAAGAGATATGTGTAAAAACAACCCACATTGAGTAACAGAAATAGAAAGAAACTCAAGCACTTAGTGGTTACCGTAAATGCTAAGATACAGGAATTCCTGCAATTTAAACAGTGCAATTCTAGCCAAGTTTTCTCAGTGTTGCAGGTATTCCTCTTTATATTCACTATTCTGATCTGGTCAGTTTTCATAACATGTGCACGTTTTCATTCTTGATGACACTACTGGCAACTGTGTATAAGTTAACCACAAGGAAGGTGCAGGTATAGCAGTTTGGCTGAGCTCAGTCAGATGTGCAGGGCATGGTTCACATGAGAGGTGCGTGCCACAGGTAGCTTGAGCCAAGATGAAAGCACTCAAAGCTCGTAGCAAGATGAGAAAGCTGGGAGTATAGTGAGAATTAAATGCAATAATACACACTTGTACATTAAGCAAAATTGAACTTTGAAAAATATGTAAAAAATATAATTACATTTGAGTGATAGCCCCTGAAAGTCCAACAACAGATTAAATTAATATCACTTTAGCTTGAACAAATATCACAAAATGTAAATGAAATATTATCAAATACATTTATCTTTATCATGTATCTTGGTATGTAGACAAAATTTTCTGGAAAGGCCATCATACAAATACATTTCTGATGTTAACATTAAAATCTCCTGATGCAGAGGAAATTCAAAAAGAAAGTGCCAAGTAACTGGTCCCATATCCAGAAATAAAATGCAGTCACATCAATGGTATTCTCATTTGTTAAGTGAAGACCATTCTTAATGTACAGGCATTCAAACATGCTACTGTTCTGAAAACAGACGCAGCAGATGGTGTAGGTCCTTAAACAGAAAGAACTCAACTGTAGGGGACAGCTATAGGGAATTACCAACAATGTGGGAAACAGATTGTTGCTGCAGCAAAAGACTACTCATGTGCAATTAAAGTCAGACCTAACTTTACACTACTACCATAAGATTATACATAAATTTATACTTCCAGTTTTTAAACAGTGTGTTTCAGTTAGAAATATTTCAATAATAAAATTTACAAAGGTACAATGTAAAATAAACTATATTTTGAAAAATATATAAATAAATATAAATGTCAGTATATTTGTACTGTGGAGTTTAAAAGGTGTGTGTATAAAAAATTATGGAAGCAAAGACAAAGCAACAACCAGAGTAGGAAAATCCATAACTGGATGAAACAGCAACAATTCACATTGAGATTCACCTTCTTTAAGTGCCTTTTAATAACATACAAATTAATACAGTTGTGTCAACATTCCCCGACAACCTGAATTTCTGAACCTCTTTAAAATCTTTTGTAGCTACCTACACTTAACAGAAACTCGAGAATGAAAACACAGTCACATGAAAAAAATTAAATCCGAATTATGCAATGAAGGCTTTCCATGACCAGATGTCAAAGCTTCTGGTAGATTTGCCACATTATAAGTTCGTGGTCCACAAAACTTTGCAGTTTTTCCTGACGTTTCGTCCAGAGCTGCACTGGACATGTTTGGAGGTCTTTCTAGGTCTGCTGAGTCTTTCCGGCTGATGAAGCGGGCGTCTGAGAGAGACATATATACTGTGGAAAGTATGTGTGAACTAGGTGTCACATTATCACCAGAGAGAGTCCTTGTCAGATATAAAACTTCACTATCGATTGCAATCCCCCAAAGATAAAACCTGTCAATCTTGCAAAGCTACTGTGCATATGTCACTACGTTTCATAGCTTCTTCTCTCCTATTAAAAGTATCCTTATGTTCATATATTTCAGCCAGACAAGCCCTTGAAGTATATAAACATAAGGATAATTTTAATCAGAAAGAAGAAGCTACAAAACTTGGCGACATATAGAAAGTAGCTTTACAAGATCGACAGGTTTTATCTCTGACAGATTACAATCGATAGTGAAGTTTTATCTCTCACAAGGACTATGTTTGCTGATAAAGTGTCAGCTTGGCCACACCCTCTTTCCACTGTATGTATGTCACTCTCAGATACCCGCCTCCTCAGCAGCAAAACTCAACAGGAGTAAGAAGACCTGCAAAGACGTCAGCACAGCTGACAAAAGTCAGGAATAATGCAAAGTTATATGAACCACAGTCTTATAACCTGGAAGATCAACCAGCAGCTATAAATCCCTAATTATGATTTGGTTGCAACATTTTACATAAACCAAGCTCAATGAAAGCACCAGCACTCAAACCAAGACACAATCAGTAATAGTTTTTTGGAACCTCATCCACGGTTCGTTGCAGGCTTATACTGTCAATTTATCTCTGAAAAGTTCCTTCCATGCCCAGGACATGAATAAATCTTCAATGCCAGTGGTATTTTTGGTAAAATTATGTGACACACTGCAGCTAGTGAGTACTTATTTTCACAAATCATAGTTCCAAACTGCCAAGAGACTTACTGAAAGTAGAAACAAACATCATCTAGATTGATTCTACTATTTGTTCTCTGTGGTTTGCAGAGAGAAATAAACATGTTCCAAGTTATTTAAACTGACAGTTCTCTCAGTGAGGAGGAAACAGGAATGGGCTGAGAATTAGAGACAGCTAAGTCTTACTTTTCGCTTTTAATGTGGCTATGGGAAGTACTGCAACTTCACCTCTTGAAGTTATGAAATGGTCAATGCCAAGTCATTATATTTATTATAGAAATAAAGATGTATAATTTTCATATAGTCACTGCAGATGTTGGTAGATAACTAATAAGATAAAAATTATGACAAGGTGTTAAATAGTTGGTTCCATGAACACTAACTAAAATAATGAAATATTTTTCAATTTGTAGGAGAAAGTGTAGTAGGTAAAATATGAGAATTTTATGGGGTTGGTATGAGATTCGCATGCTCTGGATATGACAACCTTATGCATCCCTCTCTATCAGTGCAGCATCTTAGGATCTTAACCCCCCCCCCCTGGTCAAAATTTGGTGGTGCGCTGATTACTCGAGTATATACGGTACGTAGGAGAAAGCAATATATTGGTTGATTCTTCATTAAATGTATGCTATTGGAACTTTTGACAGCAGCCCACAATTCAAAACAAAATGTCTCTCATGCATTGTCTGCCACCTCTGTGATGGTTTTAAGCTTATTAAATGATCCCATTACAAAGTGTGCTGCTCTGTTTGGTTAATGTGTATTGGTTACCTTCTTCCATCAGATGAGACTGTACTTCTGATATGTTTCTGTAAATATATACCCACATATGTACTCTGAAAATTACATTGGGTGCCTCCCAGAGGGTTCATTGAACTGCTTTCATTATGTTTCTTTTCCACTCTATTCTTTAATACCATATGGGAAAAACAAACAAGTAAATCTAGCTTGTGATTTCTAATACTGCATTCTGGTGAACACATCTCCCCATGTCAGTGGGAACTAACAAAATACATTCACTATTGGAGGAGAAAGTCAGTAAAAGGAATTTCACAAACAGATCTCATCTCAAAGAATAATGCTATTTAATGATTTCCACCCTGACCCGTGCATTATTTCTGTGACATTACTTACTAAGAAGTTACAGATAGGCATACTACATTGCAAGAAAATATACCCAGTACTTGTGAAGTATAATAATGGCCCTTTGGTTGTTTCTGATAAGATTACAGAAAGCGCAAAAAGAGAGAGAGAGAGAGAGAGAGAGAGAGAGAGAGAGAGAGAGAGAGAGAATGAATTGTTAAGTAATATAACCCAATTTTAGCCAATAAGTTGCAGGTTAAACTTCAGCCTTTCTATAATAGGGTGAATCAGTAAGGATTGTGGAATTTTATATAAAGAGCTGGGACCTACAGTTTAACGTGGGTTCCGAACCACGGTGCTACTCGGTGTTTTTCACATGAGCAATACTGCCATAGGTGAAAGAATATCTTCTTTGAGCAAAATCACTTTGAAAACTGGTAATAGATCCTATTCCACACCCTACAAAGGAGCAAACTTGGAGTTCAACTGCATCCAATTGGCCGATGTACTGGAGAGTCCAAGATGCTCATAATTTTCAACACTTTCACAATCTTCTTAGAAACAAATAATCAAGTCACGAACAGTTGTTTCACACACAGGGTTGAAACAAATTTTAAGAATGTGGACCGGGCAGGTTCAGCATTCTGAGATAGTCTGTAGAAACACATTGTGATGTAGCTGGATAGGTAGAATGGGACTCACACGGTCAGTCACAAGTTTACTGACAGACTATACTGGACATGCAAAGGAATTTATAACGCCAGCTGCCAACTGGTATCAAAATAAATTGATGGGGAAAGTTGAAAATTTGTACCCGTACGGGATTCAAACCCGGGTTCCGTGGCTCACTAGGGCGGCGCTCGACAAGTGCGCCACTGGGCTTGATGATAATTGTGGCTGTGTGGCCTACCTCTGCTCACCTTCCCGCAGATGATATTCCAACTCAGCCACATACTACTAAAGCTGTGTCCCCAGTGACTCAGTGGTAAAGCGAGACTGCCTACTAAACAGAAGGACATGGGTTGAATGCTAGTTGGGCATAGCTTTCCAACTTTCCCCCATTGATTTATTTTGATGCCCACTGACAGTAGGGATCACAAATTTGTGTGTTCAATGGTAAGAGCTGTTGTTTCTGAAACAACAAACACGCACACACACACACACACACACACACACACACACACACAGAGAGAGAGAGAGAGATAGATAGAGAGAGAGAGAGAGAGAGAGAGAGAGAGAGAGAGAGAGAGAGAGATTACATTTATGTATTTGGAATACAAATAAGTTTAAATCTTCTTCCCAAATACATATATGGCACCAAAGAAGGAGAACAATGCATGGACTTCATGAATCACACCAAACAGAGGACTGTTGCTTTGCCTTATTGACGAAGAGGACGAAGTGCAGGGAACGATGAGCGGAGGACGGGAGAAAAGGACTCTCAACGGCGCGCAGGCAGGCACCGAGCAGCGAGCGAGAAAGCAGACGTAACGACACTTACGCGCGAGTGCTTAAGCTTGTTGGCGGCCCTGTTTACCTGGACCCCCAGGCGGTGGTGCGTGTGGCGCGACGTCTGCTTGACGAGCGCACAGATCAGCTCCGACTGCAGCTCGGGCATGTCCAGGCACTGCTGGAGGGCATTCTGGGCCAGCACCACGTGGTAGTCGATGCCGGCGCTGTCCAGCGCCACCGAGATGAACAGCTGGCACGACTGCGACAAGACACCACTTCTGAGATAGAGTAAATGCTTCTTCCTGAAATGGATCTAGTCTCTGTATTTAATTAACCTGGATAAGGCTGAATTATTTTTTGTTTGGATTTCATCAAAACTTTTATTAATCACTTAATTATAATAGAAGATGCATTCTTTATTTACATCTCTATATATAAAAATGTTGTGTTGGTTTGTGTGTGTTTGAAAATCTCAAAAAGTTCTTCGCTGATTGATCTCCAAATTTGCCATAATGTTGCACTGTAATACGGGAAGGTTCTTAGACACAAAATTGTTTAATATATTACTTATTATATATATATATATATATATATATATATATATATATATATATATATATAGTATAAAATAAAGATTTTTGACTTACCTAAAGTACAGGTTGGTCGATAGGAACACTAAACACACACAAAAACACACAACCATTCGAGCTTTCGCCACCAGTGGTGGCTTCTTCGGGAAAAAGAGGGAGGAAGGAGAGGAGAAAGGGAAGGATACGGGTTTTAAGGAAGTGGAAAAGGAGCCATTCCAATCCCAGGAGTGGAAGGACTTACCTTAGGGGACAAAAAGGAAGGTAAACAAATACACACACACTCACACATATCCACATCCAAACACACTTAGGCAGACATTTGTAGAAACCAAAGAAGTTGGAAAGAGATGCCACTTCAGGCAGAGGCTCTGTCCACAGAACCGAGGCAAAGATGTTAAAGATGGCGGGCGGGAATTAGAATTTAGCGGAGGTTGAGACCAGGCGGGCAACGGGAAGAGAGAATGTGTTGAAGGGCAAGTTCCCATCTCCGGAGTTCTGAAAGATTGGTGTTGGTGGGAAGTATCCAGATAACCCGGACGGTGTAACACTGTGCCAAGATGTGCTGGCCGTGCACCAAGGCATGTTTAGCCACAGGGTGATCCTCATTACCAACAAACACTGTCTGCCTGAGACCGTTCATGCGAATGGACAGTTTGTTGCTGGTTGACCAGTTTGTTGCTGTTGACCAGCAACAAACTGTCCATTCGCATGAACGGTCACAAGCAGACAGTGTTTGTTGGTAATGAGGATCACCCTGTGGCTAAACATGCCTTGGTGCACGGCCAGCACATCTTGGCACAGTGTTACACCGTCCGGGTTATCTGGATACTTCCCACCAACACCAATCTTTCAGAACTCCGGAGATGGGAACTTGCCCTTCAACACATTCTCTCTTCCCGTTGCCCGCCTGGTCTCAACCTCCGCTAAATTCTAATTCCCGCCCGCCATCTTTAACATCTTTGCCTCGGTTCTGTGGACAGAGCCTCTGCCTGAAGTGGCATCTCTTTCCAACTTCTTTGGTTTCTACAAATGTCTGCCTAAGTGTGTTTGGATGTGGATATGTGTGAGTGTGTGTGTATTTGTTTACCTTCCTTTTTGTCCCCTAAGGTAAGTCCTTCCACTCCTGGGATTGGAATGGCTCCTTTTCCACTTCCTTAAAACCCGTATCCTTCCCTTTCTCCACTCCTTCCTCCCTCTTTTTCCCGAAGAAGCCACCACTGGTGGCGAAAGCTCGAATGGTTGTGTGTTTTTGTGTGTGTTTAGTGTTCCTATCGACCAACCTGTACTTTAGGTAAGTCAAAAATCTTTATTTTATACCATTTTCCTACCTGGAAGGTCTCCTTCTACAATATATATATATGAAACGATTATTAAGACGAAAAATTCCTAGCAGGAAAAATAAAATATAAAAAATAGACGAAGATTACTCACCAGGCGAAGGAGCACAGGTGTGACAGCATCACAAATAAATAAATGAATACACACACACACACACAATCGCAAGCTTTCGCAACCCAGTTGCGTCTTCAGGCAGTAGGGAAGGAGAGGGAAAAGGAAATGATGAGGGTTTTAAGGAAGGGGGTAAGGAGCCATTCCAATCCCGGGAGAGGAAAGACTTACCTTGGGGGAAAAAATGGAGGGTAAACAAATGCACACATGCCCACACATTCACACAGACACAAGTACACCTAGGCAGACATACTGTAGAAAGCAAAGAAGTTAAGTTATAGAAGTTAAGAAGTTAGACAGAGATACCACTTGAGGCAGAGGCTCTGTCCAGAGAACTGATGCAAAGATGTTAAGAAGGTGGGTGGGAATTCAAATTTAGCGGAGGTTGAGACCAGGTGGGCAACGGGAAGAGAGAATATGCTGAAGGGCTAGTTCCCATCTCCGGAGTTCTGAAGGATTGGTGTCAGTGGGAAGTATCCAGATAACCCGGACGGTGTAGCACTGTGCCAAGATGTGCTGGCCGTGCACCAATGCGTGTTTAGCCACAGGGTGATCCTCGTTACCAACAAACACTGTCTGCCTGTGTCCATTCATGCGAATGGACAGTTTGTTGCTGGTCATTCCCACATAGAACGCTTCACAATGCAGGCATGTCAGTTGGTAGATCACGTGGGTACTATCGCAAGTGGCTCTGCCTTTGATCGTGTACACCTTCCGGGTTACGGGACTGGAGTAAGTGGTGGTGGAAGGGTGCATAGGGCAGGTTTTACAACGGGGGCGGTTACAAGGGTAGGAGCCAGAAGGTAGGGAAGGTGGTTTGGGGATTTCATAGGGGTGGACTAGGAGGTTACGGAGGTTAGGTGGGCGGCGGAAAGACACTCTCGGTGGAGTAGGAAGGATGTCATGAAGGACGGATCTCATTTCGGGGCAGGATTTAAGGAAGTCGTATCCTTGCTGGAGAGCCACATTTAGAGTCCGCTCCAGTCCCGGAAAGTATCCGGTGACAAGAGGGGCACTTCTGGGATTCTTCTGTTGAAGGTTCTGAATTTGGGGGGATGAGGTAGTAGCTCTGGCAATTTGTTTCTCTACCAGATTAGGAGGATAGCCGCGGGATGTGAAAGCTGTTAATAGGTTGTTGGAGTACTGGTTCAGAGCTTCAGGACTGGAGCAGACTCGTTTGCCACGAAGACCTAAGCTGTAAGGAAGGGAACGTTTGATATGGAATGGATGACAGCTATCATAATGCAGGTACTGTTGTTTATTGGTAGGTTTGATGTGGACGGATGTGTGGAGTTGGCCGTTGGACAGATGGAGGTCGACATCGAGGAATGTGGCATGGGATTTGGAATAGGACCAGGTGAATTTGATGGGACCAAAGGAGTTGAGGTTGAAGAGGAAATTCTGGAGTTCTTCTTCACTGTGTGTCCAGATCATGAAGATATCATCAATGAATCTGTACCACACTTTGGGTTGACAGGCTTGGGTATCCAGGAAGGCTTCCTCTAAGCGTCCCATGAATAAGTTTGCGTACGAGGGGGCCATCCTGGTTCCCATGGCTGTTCCCTTTAGTTGTTGGTATGTCTGGCCCTCAAAAGTGAAGAAGTTGTGGGTTAGGATGAAGCTGGCTAGGGTATTAAGGAAAGAGGTTTTAGGTAGGGAAGTGGGTGGTCGGCGTGAAAGGAAATACTCCATCGCAGCAAGGCCCTGGGTATGTGGGATATTTGTGTATAGGGAAGTGGCATCAATGGTTACAAGGATGGTTTCTGGAGGTAACAGGCTGGGTAAGGATTTCAGGCGTTCGAGGAAGTGGTTGGTGTCTTTGATGAAGGATGGGAGACTGCACATGATGGGTTGAAGGTGTTGGTCTATGTAGGCAGAGATTCGTTCTGTAGGGGCTTGGTAACCGGCCACAATGGGGCGGCCGGGATGATTGGGTTTGTGAATCTTGGGAAGTAGGTAGAAGGTGGGAGTGCGGGGTGTCGGCGGGGTCATGAGGTTAATGGAGTTAGGTGAAAGGTTTTGTAGGGGGCCTAAGGTTTTGAGGATTCCTTGAAGCTCTGCCTGGACATCGGGGATGGGATTGCCATGAAAGACTTTATATGTGGTACTGTCTGAGAGCTGACGCAGTCCCTCAGCTACATACTCCCGCCGATCAAGTACCACGGTCGTGGATCCCTTGTCGGCTGGGAGAATGATGAATGAATGGTCAGCCTTCAGATCACGGATAGCTCGGGATTCAGCTGCGGTAATGTTGGGAGTAGGATTAAGGTTTCTCAGGAACGACTGGGAGGCAAGGTGGGAAGTAAGGAATTCCTGGAAGGTTTGAAGAGGGTGGTTTTGAGGAAGAGCAGGTGGGTCTCGCTGTGATGGAGGACGGAACTGTTCTAGGCAGGGTTCAATTGGAATGATGTCTTGGGGAGCTGGGTCATAGGGAGTAGGATTATTCTTCTTCGTGGCAAAGTGGTATCTCCAGCAAAGACTACGAGTATAGGAAAGTAGATCTTTGACGAGAGCTGTGTGGTTGAATTTGGGAGTAGGACTAAAGGTGAGGCCTTTGGATAGGACAGAGGTTTCAGATTGGGAGAGAGGTTTGGAGGAGAGGTTGATTACTGAATTAGGATGTTGTGGTTCCGGATTGTGTAGATTGGAGTTTTGAGGTTTAGGGGGGAGAGGAGTTGGGAGTGGGAGATTGAGTAGATGGGAGAGACTGGGTTTGTGTGCAATAAGGGGAGGTTGAGGTTTATTGGAGAGGTTGTTGAGGGAGAGAGTATTGCCTTTCCGGAGGTGGGTGACCAGGAGATTGGATAGTTTTTTGAGGTGGTGGGTGGCATATTGTTCTAATTTGCAGTTGGCCTGAAGGAGGATGTTCTGGACAGTAGGTGTGGATGAGGGAGAGGAAAGGTTGAGGATTTTGATTAGCGATAGGAGTTGACAGGTGTGTTCATTAGCGGAGTTGATGTGTAGGTTAAGGATTAGTCGGGTGAGGGCTATTGATTGTTCAGTTTGGAATTGGTATAGGGCGGGATGAAAGGATGGGTTACAGCCAGAGATGGGAACTTTTAGTGTGAGGCCCTTGGGAGTGATTCCAAATGTCAGACAAGCCTGCATAAAAAGAATGTGGGAGCGTAATTTGGCTAGGGAGAAAGCATGTTTTCGGAGGGAATGTACATAAAAATGGATGGGGTTGTTATAGGGATGTTGTGAGGGAGGCATAGTATATGGATGAAGGAGGAGTGGGAAATATGGGCTATGTAATAGGCTGCAATGAACAAATAAAAAATAAAACGTAAAAATAACTGTAAAAATATATTTACATGTCAGGAGGGAGATGAAAGTGGGCAGAATTTCAGGTATGAGAAAAGAAAGGAAATAGGAAAAGTTTTTAAAATTTGTTGTTGATACTTTTCCTATTTCCTTTCTTTTCTCATACCTGAAATTCTGCCCACTTTCATCTCCCTCCTGACATGTAAATATATTTTTACAGTTATTTTTACGTTTTATTTTTTATTTGTTCATTGCAGCCTATTACATAGCCCATATTTCCCACTCCTCCTTCATCCATATACTATGCCTCCCTCACAACATCCCTATAACAACCCCATCCATTTTTATGTACATTCCCTCCGAAAACATGCTTTCTCCCTAGCCAAATTACGCTCCCACATTCTTTTTATGCAGGCTTGTCTGACATTTGGAATCACTCCCAAGGGCCTCACACTAAAAGTTCCCATCTCTGGCTGTAACCCATCCTTTCATCCCGCCCTATACCAATTCCAAACTGAACAATCAATAGCCCTCACCCGACTAATCCTTAACCTACACATCAACTCCGCTAATGAACACACCTGTCAACTCCTATCGCTAATCAAAATCCTCAACCTTTCCTCTCCCTCATCCACACCTACTGTCCAGAACATCCTCCTTCAGGCCAACTGCAAATTAGAACAATATGCCACCCACCACCTCAAAAAACTATCCAATCTCCTGGTCACCCACCTCCGGAAAGGCAATACTCTCTCCCTCAACAACCTCTCCAATAAACCTCAACCTCCCCTTATTGCACACAAACCCAGTCTCTCCCATCTACTCAATCTCCCACTCCCAACTCCTCTCCCCCCTAAACCTCAAAACTCCAATCTACACAATCCGGAACCACAACATCCTAATTCAGTAATCAACCTCTCCTCCAAACCTCTCTCCCAATCTGAAACCTCTGTCCTATCCAAAGGCCTCACCTTTAGTCCTACTCCCAAATTCAACCACACAGCTCTCGTCAAAGATCTACTTTCCTATACTCGTAGTCTTTGCTGGAGATACCACTTTGCCACGAAGAAGAATAATCCTACTCCCTATGACCCAGCTCCCCAAGACATCATTCCAATTGAACCCTGCCTAGAACAGTTCCGTCCTCCATCACAGCGAGACCCACCTGCTCTTCCTCAAAACCACCCTCTTCAAACCTTCCAGGAATTCCTTACTTCCCACCTTGCCTCCCAGTCGTTCCTGAGAAACCTTAATCCTACTCCCAACATTACCGCAGCTGAATCCCGAGCTATCCGTGATCTGAAGGCTGACCATTCCATCATCATTCTCCCAGCCGACAAGGGATCCACGACCGTGGTACTTGATCGGCGGGAGTATGTAGCTGAGGGACTGCGTCAGCTCTCAGACAGTACCACATATAAAGTCTTTCATGGCAATCCCATCCCCGATGTCCAGGCAGAGCTTCAAGGAATCCTCAAAACCTTAGGCCCCCTACAAAACCTTTCACCTAACTCCATTAACCTCATGACCCCGCCGACACCCCGCACTCCCACCTTCTACCTACTTCCCAAGATTCACAAACCCAATCATCCCGGCCGCCCCATTGTGGCCGGTTACCAAGCCCCTACAGAACGAATCTCTGCCTACATAGACCAACACCTTCAACCCATCATGTGCAGTCTTCCATCCTTCATCAAAGACACCAACCACTTCCTCGAACGCCTGAAATCCTTACCCAGCCTGTTACCTCCAGAAACCATCCTTGTAACCATTGATGCCACTTCCCTATACACAAATATCCCACATACCCAGGGCCTTGCTGCGATGGAGTATTTCCTTTCACGCCAACCACCCACTTCCCTACCTAAAACCTCTTTCCTTAATACCCTAGCCAGCTTCATCCTAACCCACAACTTCTTCACTTTTGAGGGCCAGACATACCAACAACTAAAGGGAACAGCCATGGGAACCAGGATGGCCCCCTCGTACGCAAACTTATTCATGGGACGCTTAGAGGAAGCCTTCCTGGATACCCAAGCCTGTCAACCCAAAGTGTGGTACAGATTCATTGATGATATCTTCATGATCTGGACACACAGTGAAGAAGAACTCCAGAATTTCCTCTTCAACCTCAACTCCTTTGGTCCCATCAAATTCACCTGGTCCTATTCCAAATCCCATGCCACATTCCTCGATGTCGACCTCCATCTGTCCAACGGCCAACTCCACACATCCGTCCACATCAAACCTACCAATAAACAACAGTACCTGCATTATGATAGCTGTCATCCATTCCATATCAAACGTTCCCTTCCTTACAGCTTAGGTCTTCGTGGCAAACGAGTCTGCTCCAGTCCTGAAGCTCTGAACCAGTACTCCAACAACCTATTAACAGCTTTCACATCCCGCGGCTATCCTCCTAATCTGGTAGAGAAACAAATTGCCAGAGCTACTACCTCATCCCCCCAAATTCAGAACCTTCAACAGAAGAATCCCAGAAGTGCCCCTCTTGTCACCGGATACTTTCCGGGACTGGAGCGGACTCTAAATGTGGCTCTCCAGCAAGGATACGACTTCCTTAAATCCTGCCCCGAAATGAGATCCGTCCTTCATGACATCCTTCCTACTCCACCGAGAGTGTCTTTCCGCCGCCCACCTAACCTCCGTAACCTCCTAGTCCACCCCTATGAAATCCCCAAACCACCTTCCCTACCTTCTGGCTCCTACCCTTGTAACCGCCCCCGTTGTAAAACCTGCCCTATGCACCCTTCCACCACCACTTACTCCAGTCCCGTAACCCGGAAGGTGTACACGATCAAAGGCAGAGCCACTTGCGATAGTACCCACGTGATCTACCAACTGACATGCCTGCACTGTGAAGCGTTCTATGTGGGAATGACCAGCAACAAACTGTCCATTCGCATGAATGGACACAGGCAGACAGTGTTTGTTGGTAACGAGGATCACCCTGTGGCTAAACACGCATTGGTGCACGGCCAGCACATCTTGGCACAGTGCTACACCGTCCGGGTTATCTGGATACTTCCCACTGACACCAATCCTTCAGAACTCCGGAGATGGGAACTAGCCCTTCAGCATATTCTCTCTTCCCGTTGCCCACCTGGTCTCAACCTCCGCTAAATTTGAATTCCCACCCACCTTCTTAACATCTTTGCATCAGTTCTCTGGACAGAGCCTCTGCCTCAAGTGGTATCTCTGTCTAACTTCTTAACTTCTATAACTTAACTTCTTTGCTTTCTACAGTATGTCTGCCTAGGTGTACTTGTGTCTGTGTGAATGTGTGGGCATGTGTGCATTTGTTTACCCTCCATTTTTTCCCCCAAGGTAAGTCTTTCCTCTCCCGGGATTGGAATGGCTCCTTACCCCCTTCCTTAAAACCCTCATCATTTCCTTTTCCCTCTCCTTCCCTACTGCCTGAAGACGCAACTGGGTTGCGAAAGCTTGCGATTGTGTGTGTGTGTGTATTCATTTATTTATTTGTGATGCTGTCACACCTGTGCTCCTTCGCCTGGTGAGTAATCTTCGTCTATTTTTTATATTTTATATATATATATATATATATATATATACGAATATTATAGAGGAAAAATTCCTAAAAGGAAAAATATACGTAAAAAATAGAAGAAGTCACTTACCAGGCGAAAGGGCACAGGCAGTAATAGCAACAAATAAACAC
Organism: Locusta migratoria; assembly: GCA_026315105.1. NCBI lineage: Eukaryota > Metazoa > Arthropoda > Insecta > Orthoptera > Acrididae > Locusta > Locusta migratoria. The sequence continues at coordinate 125,155,017 of CM048753.1, forward strand.
ACAGACACACACACACACCAAAATGCTAGCTTTCGCAGCCTAGCTGCTTCATCAGGCAGAAGGGAAGGAGAGGGAAAAGGAAATGATGAGGGTTTTAAGGAAGGGGGTAAGGAGCCATTCCAATCCCGGGACAGGAAAGACTTACCTTGGGGGAAAAAATGGAAGGTAAATAAATGCACATACACCCACACATTTACACAGACACAAGTACACTTAGGCAGACATACTGTAGAACACAGTTCTACAGTATGTCTGCCTAAGTGTACTTGTGTCTGTGTAAATGTGTGGGTGTATGTGCATTTATTTACCTTCCATTTTTTCCCCCAAGGTAAGTCTTTCCTGTCCCGGGATTGGAATGGCTCCTTACCCCCTTCCTTAAAACCCTCATCATTTCCTTTTCCCTCTCCTTCCCTTCTGCCTGATGAAGCAGCTAGGCTGCGAAAGCTAGCATTTTGGTGTGTGTGTGTGTCTGTGTGTTTATTTGTTGCTATTACTGCCTGTGCCCTTTCGCCTGGTAAGTGACTTCTTCTATTTTTTACGTATATATATATATATATATATATATATATATATATATAAAATGTCTGCCTAAGTGTGTTTGGATGTGGATATGTGTGAGTGTGTGTGTATTTGTTTACCTTCCTTTTTGTCCCCTAAGGTAAGTCCTTCCACTCCTGGGATTGGAATGGCTCCTTTTCCACTTCCTTAAAACCCGTATCCTTCCCTTTCTCCTCTCCTTCCTCCCTCTTTTTCCCGAAGAAGCCACCACTGGTGGCGAAAGCTCGAATGGTTGTGTGTTTTTGTGTGTGTTTTTTTGTGTGTGTTTTTTGTGTGTGTTTAGTGTTCCTATCGACCAGCCTGTACTTTAGGTAAGTCAAAAATCTTTATTTTATACTATATATATATATATATATATACGAATATTATAGAGGAAAAATTCCTAACAGGAAAAATACTTACCAAAAGGACTGGCTCGTCGATAGAAACAAATAAATAAATAAAATCACACACAAACACACATACAAGCTTTCGCCATCACTGGCAGCTTCTTCAGGAAAAAGAGGAAAAAAGGGGAGGAAAAAGGGAAGGATATGGGTTTTAAGGAAGTGGAAAAGGAGTCATTCCAATCCCAGGAGTGGAAGGACTTACCCTAGGGGAAAAAAAGGAAGGTAAACAAATACACACACACTCAGACATATCAAAACGCAAACACACCTAGACAGACAAAAAAAAAAAAAAAAAAAAAAAAAAAAAGTCTGTCTAGGTGTGTTTGCGTTTCGATATGTCTGAGTGTGTGTGTATTTGTTTACCTTCCTTTTTTTCCCCTAGGGTAAGTCCTTCCACTCCTGGGATTGGAATGACTCCTTTTCCACTTCCTTAAAACCCATATCCTTGCCTTTTTCCTCCCCTTTTTTCCTCTTTTTCCTGAAGAAGCTGCCAGTGGTGGCGAAAGCTTGTATGTGTGTTTGTGTGTGATTTTATTTATTTATTTGTTTCTATCGACGAGCCGGTCCTTTTGGTAAGTCATCTCTTTTCTATTTTTTATTTTTGTTTATCCCACGGGGAAAGTTTCCCTCTATAATTTTCGTTTTATATATATATATATATATATATATATATATATATATATATATATATATATATATATATATATATATATACGTAAAAAATAGATGAACACTTACCAGGCGAAGGGGCACAGGCAGTAATAGTAACAAGTAAACACACAGACACACACACACACACTCAAAAATGCTAGCTTTCGCAGCCTAGCTGCTTCATCAGGCAGAAGGGAAGGAGAGGGAAAAGGAAATGATGAGGGATTTAAGGAAGGGGGTAAGGAGCCATTCCAATCCCGGGACAGGAAAGACTTACCTTGGGGGAAAAAATGGAAGGTAAATAAATGCACATACACTCACACATTTACACAGACACAAGTACACTTAGGCAGACATACTGTAGAACTGTAGAAAGCAAAGAAGTTAGAAGTTAGACAGAGATGCCACTTGAGGCAGAGGCTCTGTCCAGAGAACCAAGGCAAAGATATCTTAACATCTTTGCCTTGGTTCTCTGGACAGAGCCTCTGCCTCAAGTGGCATCTCTGTCTAACTTCTAACTTCTTTGCTTTCTACAGTTCTACAGTATGTCTGCCTAAGTGTACTTGTGTCTGTGTAAATGTGTGAGTGTATGTGCATTTATTTACCTTCCATTTTTTCCCCCAAGGTAAGTCTTTCCTGTCCCGGGATTGGAATGGCTCCTTACCCCCTTCCTTAAATCCCTCATCATTTCCTTTTCCCTCTCCTTCCCTTCTGCCTGATGAAGCAGCTAGGCTGCGAAAGCTAGCATTTTTGAGTGTGTGTGTGTGTGTCTGTGTGTTTACTTGTTACTATTACTGCCTGTGCCCCTTCGCCTGGTAAGTGTTCATCTATTTTTTACGTATTTTTTTCCTGTTAGGAATTTTTCCTCTATAATATATATATATATATATATATATATATATATATATATATATATATATATGGCACTTTTGTGATTTTGGGCCTCAACGTTTCTACATTGTAAAATTTATATAAATTCATATGTGATATATATTTACATAATAGGTATGTTAAAACATCTGTGTAATCCAGTAGAACATTATATCAATATTTCAAAGCATTCGGTCAAGAATGTTTTAAGTTAGATTTCTAAGAAGAGATACAGGAAGGGTAGGCAATGACATAGAGGGGAGGGGAGATATACATGTACTTTCTCAATTGTAACCAAAACTCCAAATACCAATATTTGTAGTTCAGGCCAAAAAACTAGCTTCATAGCATCATTTTTCAAAAACTGTTTCATCCCCTACTTCACCTCCTTAAAGGCTGATTTTCAGAGAAAGCTGAAAGACACCTTTTTTAAATTCTAACCAAGAATCCATATACCAATTTATGAATGTCTTGCATGAAAATTAACTGGATAACAGCGTATTTTCAAAAAAATTTCCATCCCCTATTTAACCCCCTTAGGGAATATCGAGAAATTGCTTCTTAAATGTCACCAATAGTGTAAGATGAACACCATCTGCAAATTTCAAGTTTTTATCATCTGTGGTTTTGGCTGGGTGATGAGTCATTCATTTAATATGTCAATCAATCAGTCACCCATAAAATTACCTTTTATTTATAGATATTATGCATTGCAAGCTGTTGTGATCACTCTCAAAGGTGGTCTATGCCGTGTTCCTTGTTATATACGAAGTATTATCAAACAGAGTGCAGTAGAGTCGCTTACAAAGTCTCTTACTAAGTCGGAGGACGATCCTCCCACTCAACTAATTGCTGTACGATGAACATATGGACTCCCAAGCACCAAATAATAGCCCCCCCCCCCCCCCCCATAGTGCAAATAAACGTCAGGGACATGGACACACAGATATAACTTCATCATCCTTACAGCTTTGAGGCAATGATTAAATTTATCCCAAGGCGGAGGCACAGCTTGCCAATGTTGACAACTTAACAATCCTTCAACCAGAGTGATAATTGATTTATTGACAGTTGTCCATACAGGAACATATTAACAGCAGAGCAGAACTGCATAAATGGATATTTTATGGTAAAAAAAGATTCATTGAAAATATTCATTCTGATAATGATCTCCTTCGAATTACCACTGCATTATAGAGAACAACATTCCCGAGTAATGTTTGGGAACCAGATGCTATATAATAATAGGTTTCAGAAATCACTGCAACCAGTCGCCTTTTCTCTTCTCAACAAAGATTTATTAAACCATAACCGGTTTCGAGCTGCCTAGCAGCTCATTATCAGAAGGTATATATACATTTAGCGTAAATTACATTTGTATAGTTAGGAGTTTCACATTTAGTATGTCCATGTGTGTTCCACTTTTGGATAGGATTTCAAAATACTGCCCTTCCATCAGTACACCACAGCAAATCCCACGACTTTCAAGTGGTAATATTAAAAAATACTGCACATGAATTACCACAGCACAGCCACTAGCATGTCTTTCAACTTGTAAACAAACTGTATGTAACTCAGTTTTCAAAGAGCAGATTTTGGCAACGTCAGCCACTGCCACAAGTGAAATTTTACCGAAATTATACAAATACATGAACATGAAAAATGATGTATCGATTTTCGATTATAATTTTACAAAGAGGCCAATATAACTTACAAAATTCAAAAGGCCCTTTGCCGCAGATGCCTGCAAGACGAAAATCATGTGTATATGTAGCCATTAAAAGAGGAATCTTAAATAAAACATGTGCCAAATCTCGAACTCTAATCGAGTCTTCCGAATCTCAGACCAAGCCTTCTGGGATGGATCTTAAATGACAATATAAAGAAATTAAAACTTCATTTAGATTTTTATTTTTAATCTTAAGGAATTCAAAATTGAAACAAAGTTGCTTCATTCTAACTTGAGATACAAATTAGATAGAATGGATGATGGTACCATACTCCAGCTCCTGTAATTTAGTTCGAGGCATAATCTTAGCAGTCGAACTTAACCCATGAAAACGAGCAACCTGTGAGGTCTCTTTTGTTTTCTCTTTAAATTGTCGTCTGTCTGCAAATGCCTTTTGAAGGTCGTATAACAACTTTCTTTCCCGAGTTCCGTGTTTATTCGATGTGTGTGCCACAAATACATTTCAGAACTGTGAAAAGTACTTAAAGCACAGACTGCGCATTCTGGGGGGTTAAGCAAGGGTATTTTGTAGATTTATTTATTCTTTCAAACATTTAATATCACGTAAATTGTGTGCACAGAATTTCTATTCGTAGAAAATTTAAAAATCAGTACTAGAATTCAGTTGTAGCCTTTCATTTCTAACTATTCCCATTCAGCCAACACTACCTAAACACCACCTAGAGACAGGGCCTCACAACAGCCCGTGCTACGTCACACTGACCAGGCCTCGGCCACCAGCTGAATGGCTGGCTGCTATGAGGCAGGGAGTGTGCCCCGTTGGCCAGCCATTCAGCTGGCAGCCACGGCCTGGTCAGTGTGATGTAGGATAGGCTGTTGTGAGGCCACGCATAATAATAATACAAATGTAAACATTAACATGATACGTATATTCTCCCATGTTCGCCGTTGTCTTTCGGATTTGTGAGGCGGACGGAATTCAAATATGGCAACAGCCAGCACGAAAGTTACATGGCGTAATGTTTACATTCGTATTATTCTTATGGCGAAGAGAGTACGGAATTTATGAATCACAATTCATAGGAACAATCCCTTGCCCCTAATAGAAAAACACGTAAGTTGTAGCATGAAGGCAGTGGTTGTAGCCTCAGGCATATTGACACAATACAGGCTTGCCAGTTGGCTTTACATAGTAATTTTTAGATAAGACTTCAAATTTACGGCTATTGTAGCAACACTAAACACTTACTAAATAAGAATGGAAATAACTTTGAAACTAAATGCAGAAATATAAAACAATTTTATAAGACTTATAATACAAATTTTACGAAATGTTTAATAGCAATTAGATACCGGTACAGTAATTCTGAAACACTATCTCTTATTATTCAGTTCCTCTGTACAGAGCATCATCCCTCATACAATATAGTGCATTCAATATCGAACATTTTAAATGCCTGTTATCGTACACAATCTGATTTGGAACTCACTTCCATGTATCATCATTCCATTGGCATACTTGCATGTTTTAGATGACCCGTTGGTGTCAGGTGTGTGTCATTTTTCGAAAGGCTGTTGGTGTACACGTGTTTAAGCTTAAACGATTTATTGAAACAGACGTCAATTGGCTGCTGAAATGACGTCATCCGGCCTGAATGGCAGACGATTAGTACTTTATTTCCACATAATAAATAACTTTCTTCTTTAAATCCTGTTGCTTCTTTATGGTTCACATACCCCAGCAATTCACAAAATTCGATGAAACAATAAGTGAAATCCAGACTGAGGCAACTCATGCAAGAATCCTAAAGCCTTATGTATTGTCAGTGTATACATAAAGAAATTAATTTTTGCTGCTACGATTATTTGAAAGGCTGTTACATTTGAAGTTGAGCAATACTACTGTTCTATTTCCTTTGTTAGAGGTTGTATTAAAATTCAATAGTGGAAAATAAAAAGGAAATTAGACTCATTTTTCTGTTTTTTAACTTTTACGAGCACAAAAGTTTTAGGACCAGTATTTTTATTTGCATCTGCAAAACAAGCCTGTGTAGCACTGCTTATATTAGACAAGAAAAGTTACTGGTGCCGGCTCCTAGCACCATTTTTCAGAACTTCGTTCACTTTGTACTCGATTTAAACCACAGGCGTTTTTTTTTTTTGGGGGGGCTCCAAAAACTAGAAAAAGTGTGCCTTAGATTCGGGTAAATACGGTAGATCCTTTTCACAATAGCCTCGCAACTGGGTGAGAATAAATTCTTGAAACGCGTCATGCAAAGCATGAAAACCTACCAGTTGCGTAAACAAAGCCAAGCTGACAATCGGTGCGGTGGCTGAAGGCCCCTACACACGTTCAGATTTATCGTCCAACTAACCAACCAACCAAATTTGTAGCAGCCTACACACCGTGCTACACACGTTCCAACCAACTGTACGCAGCAATTGCAGCACCTCAGCATTCTCTGGTGTCCATTTGTCAAACTATTTTTGTTTTCAAATATGAATATTAAGACGAAAAATTCCTAGCAGGAAAAGTTAAATATAAAAAATAGACGAAGATTACTCACCAGGCGAAGGAGCACAGGTGTAACAGCATCACAAATAAATAAATAAATACACACACACACACACACACACACACACACACACACACACACACAAATGCAAGCTTTCGCAACCCAGTTGCTTCTTCAGGCAGAAGGGAAGGAGAGGGAAAAGGAAATGATGAGGGTTTTAAGGAAGGGGGTAAGGAGCCATTCCAATCCCGGGGGAGGAATGGCTCCTTACCCCCTTCCTTAAAACCCTCATCATTTCCTTTTCCCTTTCCTTCCCTTCTGCCTGAAGAAGCAACTGGGTTACGAAAGCTTGTGTTTGTGTGTGTGTGTGTGTGTGTGTGTGTGTGTGTGTGTGTGTGTATTCATTTATTTATTTGTGATGCTGTTACACCTGTGCTCCTTCGCCTGGTAAGTAATCTTCGTCTATTTTTTATATTTTATTTTTGTTTTCACATGTTCGCTGTGCAGACAGCAGATGATCGCAGGCAGGAAGTTGGTCGGGTAGCGCTACACACGCACAATTTGTCGGATTGAGTGGTAGGGGGGATACTATACACCCATCTGTTACCTCTTAGTAAGTTAACTAGGCTAGTACACATCGACTACACACAAAATATATGTTTTAATAAATGCAAAGTGTCAAGGAACTTGACTGTGTAGCATTTATAAACATTCTACTTTAAGGTGAAAGCATCAATTTACCTCAATTACGTCATTTTTTTCTTCATGAACATAGTTTCAAAAAGTGTAAAATGTGGCAAAAGTGTAGATATGTTAACACAAAAATGGCGGTGAATTAAAATTGCGAATGTAGTTAATTTTATGGGACCAACAAAAAATGGTGTAAACAACGGGAAAATGTAAATTCCAGGAACTAAAAATGGGGTTTTACAGTATATCATCCAAACATGAACTTCAACACCATCTCAATGTTCTTCTTTATAATTTGTGTGGATATTGCCAGTACTCTTCAACATCGGAATACCATTGGCAGAAATTTCAATTCAATGCTTCACTTGGTACATGTCCCGATGGGGCCGCACATGCTCTCACCTCGAGATTGACATGTATGTTGGCAACAACACAAATCAAGCTGCCACCACAACAATTTTTTTTTTCTGGTTTTACATTCACTGACCTTGATAACTCACAACCATACAGTTGCCTCCCAACCTACCCAGACCTCGGAAAATTTACAGATCAGAGCAACCACAATGATCTATTGCATTATATTGCGAATGAGTCAATGTGTCAATGTACCCCGATTTAGACTTTAGCCCTTGCCTTATACTCATTATGTGGGATTATGTAGAGCACAGTTGGGCAATCAGCGGGTCATGGGCTGTCTACAGCCTGCAGTTGGTTTCAATCTGACCCTCTAAAGTCATTCATGAAAGAGAGGGACAGAGCTACTGAAAAACGTTGAAAGTAAAGAAATAATGTTCTACATTCAAATGAGTGTTAACATATTTAATAGGGTGAATATAAAATGAATGTACACTCAAACACACTTGTTTTAAGGCATAATTAGTTGCCGTGGCATATCAGGAAACAGGTAAGACTCCTATACGAGGATTACTCCGTAAAGACAAGGCTGCCTGCAAGCTTAAGTTAGCATGTGAGTCTGGTCTGCTAAAGGGTGACTGTGACCGATACAGAGACCAGGTCTGTCTCATCAGGAACATGTACTTATTCAGTCTCAGTATCACACCAGGGGCACAGGCAGGGTTGTTCCCATAACATTCAATACTGGGGTGCCATTTTAATAATGGAGAGCCTTGGCAAAACTGAGGCAGATCTGAAATTTGTGTTGGGGAGGGAGACATACTGAGGTTATTCCGTGCAGCTGTGCCACTGCAGTGTAACGGCAAGCACATCTGCAAAATATAGACCCCTTGATTCCCTTTATCTTTTTCCTTTGTTTTCCATCTCAAAACAGTTGACATCAAGTACCGGCTTTTACAAATAACACACTTTCAGCCATTTAAAGTGTTACGAAACTTTAAATTTGACCACTTTTGATAATACCATATTATCATCTTCAGACCCCTGCTCAGCGCACAAATTTAGATGTGTTGAACTACTTCCTGTCATCTGCTGAGGGCTGAATGTGAAACATTATAAGGCTTAGGTTAAAGAAGACCAATTTCGATACATACCAAAAAAGATAGATACTTCACCCATACTGTAATCGAATATTTAGGTTTCCAGTTCCTGTACAGTTTTGAAATAGAAGGGTGTACTGTGAACTCTTGTCTCACCCTGTAGTTAGGCATCAATTCAGAAAGAATTTCAAGTGTATATATATTAATTTACTCTTCTTGCATACCAAATACGGGGGAGTCTGCCTGTTTGACCTCGTCCTGAATATTAAATTTAATTTATACAGGTAGCTGATTTATGTCACCTTGAAGAGCTTGATGGCCTCGGCTTGTATCGCCTCAGATGACAGCGTGGTCAGTGGTGAGGCGATGCACTCTTTACTGTGGAGCAAATGCGGATGCCTCCACAGCACACAATCTGCAAAATACACAACACCTTTCAGTGTCTTACTATAAAACTGTGCAGTCACTGTGGACTGTGGACTGTGATTTAAGAGACATTTAAAAACTGTGTACCTCTTAAATATTTAATTTTGTACAGAAGTGGATTACTGAAAATAACACAAACTAGATTTGAAAAACAATGGTGTATGTAAAAATGAAAAAGAAAAAAATTCTAAGGCATTCTGCCAAATACGTTCAGAGCACTATGTTATGCATTTTCATCAGCTTCTTCCTCATTTTTCCCACTTTGCCCCTTCCTTTACTGGACCGAATCTGTGTGTGTTTAGAAAGGCTATGTAAAATGTGAAAACATTTTGGAAATATTTGCATAACCTGTATCTAACATGGAAGTGAGTACCAGCCTAACTGTATGTGGGAAACCACCCAAAAACCACATTCAGGCTGGTTGTTTCACCAATCACATTAATGTATGAACATGAAAATTGAAGTACCCGACGGGCCTTTCGAGGCCTTAGTGGGATGGACTTTAGTCTCAGTTATTCATATTAATTATACAAGGAGCCAATAAAACCTATGTAAAGCAAAAGGTGCTGTTCCAGAGACGTGAACAAAATGAAAATCGCGTGTGTATGTATCAGTTAAGAGAGGTAAAAAGAAGTAGACATTTTTCATATGTACGCTACTGCTGTTACCTTTCCTATAACACATTGAAATCTCTATCTGTTATAATAACTGAAACTGAATAACTACCAACTTCTGTCCTGCATACTGCTCAGTTTCTGTGGAAAAAATGCCACACAAAAGTAAAAATGTTTCGTTAAATCAACAACTGTTAGAACAGGGTGTTTCTGTTGAACCCTAGTCATAATTATTAGGAGCATTTTAATTTATGATGAGTTAGAAATTGCATATTGAAATTACAGAGCTCCTAAATTTTTTATTATAGATGAACAATTTCGGCCCAAATCCGATCATCTTCAAGTGTCCTGTACATGAGAAGATAAATACATAAAATGTGAACAATGCAACATGTGTTTTTAACGTTAGTATTTATTTATTTACTTTTGGTCCTGTGAATCATTCATTGTACAGACATGCACATCATGATATAGGACAAGTCAGAATAGGTGATGTGATGGAAGATGATGGAGAACATAAGGTAGAAAATTAATGCTATAAAATTATACATAATTACAAGTTTGGAAGAGTACAACATTAGATGAGGATTCAGTGTAATTTTTACATAGGTCTCATACTTATTCAATACCAGAATTTAACATTTTACATTCATTTATATTACATTTCCTTCGAATGATGTTAATAACTTACATACATTGCCTGATGTTCTTTGAATTGAAGCTTCTTATAACAGGTTGGTTTTAATAAATTCCTGTATAATATGTTTAATTAGGAGTGACCACAGTTTTACATTGTGTCAATCTGAGTTTATGTCTAGGTTGCCAATGTTTTTCTTCGTGTAACACAGTAGGTCTTGTATGTACTGGCATGGGAGGGGTAGTACATTCAGTTTCTGGAACAATGGTTTGCATGATTCTTTCTGTTGTTTGAACAGTATTAATCTAACTGCTTGTTTCTGGAGTTTAAACAGCTTCATTGTCTCTGCACTATGCCCCCAGAAGATAATTCCATAACTTAGTACAGAATGGAAAAGAGCATAGTACATTGATGTGAGTGTGCTGGTACTAACAATGTTTCTTATTTGTCTAATCATAAAACATATTTTACTCAATTTGGTACAGGTTATGTTAGTGTGGCTTTTCCATGAAAGTGTGTCTGAGATGGTGATATGATATTATTTTTCCTCAGGAATGACTTAAGTCTGTCTGCCATTGTGTATTCAAATATCTTGCTGAATACTGAGAGTACTGCAATCGGTCGGTAATTGCTAGTATAATCTCTATTTCCTTTTTTTATGTATGGGTATGATTATTGCCCACTCCCATGAACCACAGACATTGCCGAGGTGGGGTGGCTTGCGTGCCTCAACGATACAGATAGCCGTACCGTAGGTGCAACCACAGCGGAGGGGTATCTGTGGAGAGGCCAGACAAACGTGTGGTTCCTGAAGAGGGGCAGCAGCCTTTTCAGTAGTTACAGGGGCAACAGTCTGGATGATTGACTGAGCTGGCCTTGTAACATCAGCTAATGTGGATTTGCCACACGGTTATTGCGAACGGCTGAAAGCAAGGGGAAACTACAGCCGTTACTTTTCCCGAGGACATGCAGCTCTACTGTATGAACATATGATGATGGCATCCTCTCGTGTAAAATATTCCGGAGGTAAAATAGTCCCCCATTCGGATCTCCGGGCGGGGACTACTCAAGAGGATGTGATCATCAGAAAAGACAATACTGGCATTTTACGAGTCGAGGAAATGGATAGGTTGAACTTAGATATAGTGGGGATTAGTTAAGTTCGGTGGCAGGATGAACAGGATTTCTGGTCAGGTGAGTACAGGATTATAAATACAAAATCAGTTGGGGGTATCACAGGAGTAGGATTGATAATGAATAAGAAAATAGGAATTCGGGTAAACTACTATGACCAGCACAGTGATCGCATTATCATTGTCAAGATAGATACGAAGCCAACACCGACAACAGTAGTACAGGTTTATATGCCAACTAGCTCTGCCGATGATGAGGAAATCGAAGAAATATATGAGGAGCTAAAGGAAATTATTCAGACAATTAAGGGAGAGGAAAACTTAATTGTTATGGGAGACTGGAATTCGGTAGTAGGACAAGGAAGGGAAGGGAAGATAGTAGGTGAATATGGTATGGGCAAAAGGAATGAAAGAGGAAGCCGCCTGGTAGAATTTTGCACAGAACATAATTTAGTCATAACAAACACCTGGTTCAAGAATCACAAAAGAAGGTTGTATACGTGGAAGAGACCAGGAGACACCGGGAGATACCAGATAGATTTTATAATGGTAAGACATAGATTTCGGAATCAGGTTTTAAATTGCAAGACATACCCAGGAGCAGATGTAGACTCTGACCATAACTTGTTGGTTATGAACTGTAGGCTGAAACTGAAGAAACTACAAAAAGGTAAGAAAATAAGGAGATGGGATCTGTATAAATTGAAGGAACCTGGGGTTCTTAAGAATTTCAGAGGGAGCTTTAGGCAACAATTGACAGAAACAGGGGAAAATAAAACAGTAGAGGAGGAATGGGTAGCATTGAGAGATGAAATAGTGAAGGTAGCAGAGGACAAAATAGGTAGGAAGGCAAGACCTACAAAAAATCCTTGGATATTACAGGAGATACTAAATTTAATCGATGAAAGGAGAAAATATAAAAATGCAGTAAATGAAACAGGCAAAATGGAGTACAGACGACTAAGAAATGAGATTGACAGGAAGTGCAAAATGGCTAAGCAGGAGTGGCTAGAAGGCAAATGCAAGGATGTGGAAGAATGTATAAATAGGGGAAAAATAGATACAGCCTATAGGAAAATAAAAGAAACATTTGGAGATAAGAAAAACAGCTCTATGAATATCAACTGATGGAAAACCAGTTCTCAGCAAAGAAGGGAAAGCTGAAAGGTGGAAAGAGTATATAGAGGGACTCTACAAAGGAAATGAACTTCGAGACAATATTGTAGGAAGGGAAGAGGATGTAGATGAAGGTGAAATAGGAGATACTGTACTGAGAGAAGAATTTGACAGAGCGCTGAAAGACCTAAGTCGAAACAAGGCCTCTGGAGTAGATGATATTCCCTCTGAGCTGCTGAAGTCTCTGGGAGAACCAGCCATGACAAACCTGTTTCACCTGGTGTGTAAGATGTATGAGACAGGCGAAGTACCCTCAGACTTTAAGAAAAATGTTATAATCCCCATTCCAAAGAAAGCAGGTGCAGACAGATGTGAAAACTACAGAACCATCAGTTTAATAAGTCATGGTTGCAAAATATTAACACGAATTATATACAGAAGGATGGAAAAGCTTGTAGAAGCCGACCTCGGGGAAGATCAGTTTGGGTTCAGGAGAAATGTAGGAACCCGGGAGGCAATACTCACTTTACGTCTTATCTTAGAAGATAGATTAAGGAAAGGCAAACCTACATTTCTAGCTTTTGTAGATTTGGAGAAAGCATTTGACAATGTTGACTGGAATACCCTCTTCCAAATTCTGAAGTCAGCAGGGGTAAAATACAGGGAAAGGAGAGTTATTTACAACTTGTACAAAAGCCAGACCGCAGTTATTAGACTCGAAGGGCATGAAAGGGAAGCATCAGTTGGGAAGGGAGTAAGACAGGGTTGTTGCCTTTCTCCGATGTTATTCAATTTGTACATCGAGCAGGCACTGAAGGAAAGCAAGGAAAAATTTGGAATAGGGATTAAAGTTCAGGGGGAAGAAATAAAAACATTGCGTTTTGCCGATGACATAGTAATTCTTTCAGATACAGCAAAGGACCTGGAAGAGCAATTGAACGGAATGGACAGTGTGCTGAAAGGTACATATAAGATGAATATTAACAAGAGCAAAACTAGGGTAATGGAGTGCAGTGTAAGAAAATCAGGTGATGCTGAAGGAATTAGATTGGGAAATGAAGCAATAAAGGAGGTAGATGAGTTTTGTTACTTGGGCAGTAAAATAACAAATGATGGTCGCAGTACAAAGGATATAAAATGCAGAATGGCAATGGGTAGAAAAGCGTTCTTGAAAAAGAGAAATCTGTTAACCTCGAATATTGATTTAAGCCTAAGGAAGTCCTTTCTGAAGGCATTTGTATGGAGTGTTGCCTTGTATGGGAGTGAAACATGGACGATAAACAGTGCGGACAGGAAGAGGATTGAGGCTTTTGAAATATGGTGCTACAGAAGAATGTTGAAGATTAGGTGGGTGGATCGCGTAACTAATGAGGAGGTACTGAACAGAATTGGGGAGAAAAGAAATTTCTGGCATACCTTGACTAAAAGAAGGGATAGATTGGTAGGACACATTCTTAGACATCAAGGAATTGTGAATTTAGCGTTGGAGGGAAGTGTGTGGGGTAAAAATCGCAGAGGAAGACCAAGAGATGGATACAGTAAGCAGATTCAGACAGATGTAGGTTGCCGTTCTTATGTGGAGATGAAGAGGCTTGCTCAGGATAGGGTATTATGGAGAGCTGCATCAAACCAGTCTCCGGACTGAAGACCACAACAACAACAAATGATTATTGCAGTTTTAAGTTTGCTTGGAAATATGCCATTGAGGAATGAGGAGTTTATTATGTGAGAAAGTGGTTTACTAATAAGCTTGCTACAATTATGAAGAAGGAAGCAAGGGATCTGATCTTGTCCTGCAGATGACTTTTTTTTTTTTTTTTTTTTTTTTTTTTAATTTTTGTTTGAATAATTTTTTCTATCTCTGCTTCTGTTGTTGGTGTTAAGAACAATGTGTTGGTGCAATTATTTGGGTAAAGTTCTGGAAGGTGATTATTTTTTAGGTGATCTGTAAGACTTTCAACGGATTTAATGAAATATGAGTTAAATTCATCTGCTATTTCTTTTTTATTTGAGGTTAACTTCCCATTTATTTTTAAGTTGACATTGCTTGTCGGATGCTGATTTCTACCACTGTATTTTCCACATACATTTACTTTTGTTTGCTGATGTTTTGAGGAGGGTATCATTTTGCAGTTTTTTTGTTTGCATTAACTACATTTCTAAAGATTTTTTAATATTTAGTGAAGTAATTCTTAAATTCTTCAGTTTTGCCAAATTCGGTCTTGCTGAGGGAGAAAAATTCTCTTTTTCTTTTTGCTGAGGTAATAATACCCATGGTTATCCACTTAGAGGGTTTACTGTTAGTGCAAATACTTTTTGTTTTTAAGGGGAAATGGTAGTTGAAGTAATAATTAAAAGTATTGAGAAAAGCCTCAAATTTGCTATCTACAGTTTGGGACTGATATACTTCGTACCAGTTTTCTGTTTGCATGTGGGACAGAAAGGTGTGGACATTGCTTTCACAATAGTTCCTACTTTGTGTTGAAAACTTTTTTAGAGGGGGCTTGCTTTCTGGCACATTTATTTGTAAGAATAGAGCATTGTGGTCAGAAAAACCTAGCTTTACAGAACATGCAGTGCAATCTATGTCAGTAGCTACTTGGTCTAGACAAGTTTTACTATGGTTTGTTATTCTGGTAGGAGAGTTAACCTTTAGTTCCAGGTTATAAAGATTCATAAAATTTTTGAAATTTAAATGGTCACTATCTTCTACTACGAAATCTATATTAAAATCACCATCAGTAGATGATATACTGCACACATTGCCATACATATTCACAAAACAGTATATTAGTTGCACATAATCTACTAATATTAAATCCAAATGTTGCATTGTTCTGCTTATGTACAGCAGACCCGAAAATAGCCTAATTTTGAGCAGAAATTGATAATCTATAATAAGCGTTTTAGGTACAGATGCATTATTTCAATATGTGATTTTTAATCTATCTAAAAGTTGTCCAAAAATATTTCTTTATTTATGATAGTTGGATGTGGCCCAACACATTTTATTTGTGACCGGCTGACCATGTATGTGAAACTTGCTGCAAAGGCACTGGTCTGTTGATAGATCTAGAATTCCAAACCAGTTATCAATAATAAAAATAACTGAATTTACAACTGTGGCTGACAATCAAATAAGCAAAATTAAATAACATTGGTGATCCTCCTCCACACAATGGAGATTGCATTAACTTAAAGTGTCACAATATACAATGTTTCAATAGTGTTAAGCTAAGTTTTGCAATGAGCTAAACATGTAGGTTATCACAGCCCAGTGTGTTTTTAAAGTTTTAATTATGTTTACTGTTTTATTAAGCTGTTATGTCTAATACCATTACAAAGCAGATCTGTGGTTGAATAATCAGTTAGATGGAACTCATGTGACACTTTACAATTCAGATTCTTTATTTGCCATTGACCACATATAGTGGAATAGGCAGTCATTAAGTTAAAAATACATTCAATTAATGTTAACATTATGTTTACAGGTGAATAATTTATTTTACACATTATATAATTTTAAAAACAAGACATTAAAAATCAATTTCAATATTACCTGCATCAAAAACTTCTCTCATACTATAGAACGGGTTCTCAGCTAGCCAGTTATAAAGCTTATTTTTAAAATTATTAAAGGGTGTGGTAAAAGCAGTATGTGGCAACTTATTAAAGAATTTAATATAGTAATTTTTATGTGAGTTTCCTGTTTTTGTCAGTCTGTGCCTAGGAATATCAATTTTAGTTTTGCTTCTGGTGTCATGATAGTGTATACAGTCTCTAGTATAAAAATCTGTTATGTTATTCTTAACATGTAGTAGCAAAACATAAATATAAAGATTTATCACTGTCAGTATTTTTAATTTTTTGAACAGAGTACGGCAGTGTTCGTTAGGTTCAACCTTACACATTATTCATACAACTTTTTTTTTTACATGAGAAGCGTGTCCCCATAGTAACAGACCATAAGATATATGAGACTGGAAAAGACCAAAGTATGCTGTTCTCTAATAATTCTTACTTATTGAATCAGTTAATTTCCATGTGAGGAATGTCACATGAGATAGCTTTTTACAGACATGGTTGATGTGGGGTTCCCAGTTCATTTTTGAATCAATGAATATGCCTAGCAATTTGACAGATTTTGTTTCTATTTCTTTAGTTAGTCAAAGCTGTAAGTGTTGGGTTTTCCTGGATTGCATACTAATTTGTTAGATGCAAACCAATAGAGTGCCAGGTCAAGCTTCTCCTGTGAATTCTGGTGTAAGCTTGCCATTTGTAGGTCAGTAGTTATTAAGGTTGTGTCATCTGCATAACAAATAACTGATTGTGGCCCAACAAAATGTGGAAGATTGCGATAATGAAAGGAAATGGTCCAAGGACTGAGCCCTGAGGCACTCCAGATGTGACCTCCTGTAGCGAGGATTGTCTGTCTTTAACTGACACAAATTGTGTCCTGTTGTGTAAGTAGGAACTTATTATTGCTAGTGATGAGCCATTTACTCCATAAAGCTGCAGTATGGCAAGTAAAATGTCAAATGGTATGCAGTCAAATGCCTTACTTAAGTCACATAGCACAAGAGATACCATATTCTTGTTTTCAAATGCTGTTAATGTCTGGTTTACAAGTTCAAGAACAGCAAATGTAGTATTCTTCCCTTGTCAAAAACTATGTTGTCTACTACAGAGGAGATCATGTTTTTCAAAATGGGTACTAAGTTGTGTATAAATTAATGCCTCAAATATGTTTGAAAATATTGGGACAACAGAGACTGGTCTGTAGTTCTGGGGGAGATGTTTTTCACCCTTTTTGCGTATCGGCACTACTTTTGAAATTTTAAGTTGCTCTGGGAAGATTCCGAATTACAAACATTTATTAATAATGTACTGCACAACTCACCCACACCTTTAGTATGGTTGATTACATATTAACATGAGCTTTGTTAGATTTAGGCTTGGCTCAATGAAGACGGGGAGGCATTCAAATTACGTCAAAATTTCAGAAAAATTGAAAACCTCCAACTTCATTAATTTTTACCTCTGCATAAAAAACTCATTTTTAAATCAGGTAACATAAGCAGATGATTACTTCTGGCTCCAAAAGAGAATGTATTTTTACTTCACAACTGTGTCAGGTAGGTGAAGCAATGCAATTGTGATAAACAGAGCAACCTGTTTTTAAGCAAGAGGGAATCTGTCTCAATTTTGAGGGAGGATTTTCCTGCTTCAAAAACCTGATATTTACTGGATGTAAAACATGTGTTACAATTGTGTAACTGACTGAATGGAACTATAATGTATGTGAACATTTCTGATGTTGCTTCTTACAAAGGAAACTCCCTATTGCACTTTCACCGGGTTTAGTGGTAAGATGATGCAGCAGGTATCATGTCAAAAGCACAATAACAGGAAGACGTACAGAAATGTTAAAGAAAAGTTGTTTGCTTTTGTCAAGTTGCAAATTTAACTATGATGACCAGCACATTATTTTCTTCTTTACAGAATTTACAATCTACAGGGGAAGTAGAAAGGTAAGTTGTTTAAATAATAGCCATTGTCGGTTAAGTGATTTATATGCCACAAACAGCAGTTTACTCACTCGGGTCTCCGTCGGTCTCCATGAGCTTCTGCACGAGCTGCTCGTACTGCGTGCCGGCGCTCGGACCGCCGCCGGACACCACCGTCAGGTGGTACATCCACTGGTCCTGCAGCAAAAGCACTCTTCACAAATCTCCAAAACCCACTATATACCTGAGCTCAATTAATCGTGAATGAAACTGGAGGTGACCACTGACTGGCAATCTATAGATTGTATGTATATTATAGACGAAAAATTCCTAGCAGGAAATATATATATATATATATATATACGAAAAAAATAGATGAAGTACACTTACCAGGCGAAGGGGCACAGGCAGTAATAGCAACAAATAAACACAAGGACACACACACACACACACACACACACAAATGCTAGCTTTCGCAGCCTAGCTGCTTCATCAGGCAGAAGGGAAGGAGAGGGAAAAGGAAATGATGAGGGTTTTAAGGAAGGGGGTAAGAAGCCATTCCAATCCCGGGACAGGAAAGACTTACCTTGGGGGAAAAAATGGAGGGTAAATAAATGCACATACACCCACACATTTACACAGACACAAGTACACTTAGGCAGACATACTGTAGAACTGTAGAAAGCAAAGAAGTTAGAAGTTAGACAGAGATGCCACTTGAGGCAGAGGCTCTGTCCAGAGAACCAAGGCAAAGATGTTAAGATGGTGGGTGGGAATTCGAATTTAGCGGAGGTTGAGACCAGGTGGGCAACGGGAAGAGAGAATATGCTGAAGGGCTAGTTCCCATCTCCGGAGTTCTGAAGGATTGGTGTCAGTAGGAAGTATCCAGATAACCCGGATGGTGTAGCACTGTGCCAAGATGTGCTGGCCATGCAACAAGGCATGTTTAGCCACAGGGTGATCCTCATTACCAACAAACACTGTCTGCCTGTGTCCATTCATGCGAATGGACAGTTTGTTGCTGGTCATTCCCACATAGAACGCTTCACAGTGCAGGCATGTCAGTTGGTAGATCACGTGGGTACTATCGCAAGTGGCTCTGCCTTTGATCGTGTACACCTTCCGGGTTACGGGACTGGAGTAAGTGGTGGTGGAAGGGTGCATAGGGCAGGTTTTACAACGGGGGCGGTTACAAGGGTAGGAGCCAGAAGGTAGGGAAGGTGGTTTGGGGATTTCATAGGGGTGGACTAGGAGGTTACGGAAGTTAGGTGGGCGGCGGAAAGACACTCTCGGTAGAGTAGGAAGGATGTCATGAAGGATGGATCTCATTTCAGGGCAGGATTTTAGGAAGTCATATCCTTGCTGGAGAGCCACATTCAGATTCCGCTCCAGTCCCGGAAAGTATCCGGTGGCAAGAGGGGCTTTGTTTGGGTTGAAGGTTCTTAAATTGGGGGGATGAGGAAGTGGCTCTGGCAATTTGCTTCTGTACCAGACCAGGAGTATAGCTGCGGGATGTGAAGGCTGTTATCAGGTTATTGGTGTATTGGTTCAGGGCTTCAGGACTGGAGCAGACTCGTTTGCCATGAAGACCTAAGCTGTAGGGAAGGGAACGTTTGATGTGGAAAGGATGGCAGCTGTCATAATGCAATTGTTTATTGGTAGGTTTGATGTGGACGGATGTGTGTAGTTGGCCGTTGGATAGATGGAGGTCGACATCGAGGAATGTGGCATGGGATTTGGAATAGGACCAGGTGAATTTGATGGGACCAAAGGAGTTGAGGTTGGAGAGGAAATTCTGGAGTTCTTCTTCACTGTGAGTCCAGATCATGAAGATGTCGTCAATGAATCTGTACCAAACTTTGGGTTGACAGGCTTGGGTTGCCAGGAAGGCTTCCTCTAAGCGTCCCATAAATAAGTTCGCGTATGAGGGGGCCATCCTGGTCCCCATGGCTGTTCCCTTTAGTTGTTGGTATGTTTGGCCCTCAAAAGTGAAGAAGTTGTGGGTTAGGATGAAGCTGGCTAGGGTATTCAGGAAAGAGGTTTTAGGTAAGGAAGTGGGTGGTCGGCGTGAAAGGAAATATTCCATCGCAGCGAGGCCCTGGGCATGTGGGATATTGGTAACGAGGATCACCCTGTGGCTAAACATGCCTTGGTGCATGGCCAGCACATCTTGGCACAGTGCTACACCGTCCGGGTTATCTGGATACTTCCCACTGACACCAATCCTTCAGAACTCCGGAGATGGGAACTAGCCCTTCAGCATATTCTCTCTTCCCGTTGCCCACCTGGTCTCAACCTCCGCTAAATTCGAATTCCCACCCACCATCTTAACATCTTTGCCTTGATTCTCTGGACAGAGCCTCTGCCTCAAGTGGCATCTCTGTCTAACTTCTAACTTCTTTGCTTTCTACAGTTCTACAGTACGTCTGCCTAAGTGTACTTGTGTCTGTGTAAATGTGTGGGTGTATGTGCATTTATTTACCCTCCATTTTTCCCCCAAGGTAAGTCTTTCCTGTCCTGGGATTGGAATGGCTCCTTACCCCCTTCCTTAAAACCCTCATCATTTCCTTTCCCCTCTCCTTCCCTTCTGCCTGATGAAGCAGCTAGGCTGCGAAAGCTAGCATTTGTGTGTGTGTGTGTGTGTGTGTGTGTGTGTGTGTGTGTGTGTGTGTGTGTGTGTGTGTGTCTCTCCAGAGAACCGATGCAAAGATGTTAAGATGGTGGGTGGGAATTCGAATTTAGCGGAGGTTGAGACCAGGTGGGCAACGGGAAGAGAGAATATGTTGTGGGGCTAGTTCCCATCTCCGGAGTTCTGAAGGATTGGTGTCGGTGGGAAGTATCCAGATAACCCGGACGGTGTAGCACTGTGCCAAGATGTGCTGCCGTGCACCAAGGCGTGTTTAGCCACAGGGTGATCCTCGTTACCAACAAACACTGTCTGCCTGTGTCCATTCCTGCGAATGGACAGTTTGTTGCTTGTCATTCCCACATAGAACGCTTCACAGTGTAGGCATGTCAGTTGGTAGATCACGTGGGTACTATTGCAAGTGGCTCTGCCTCTGATCGTGTACACCTTCTGGGTTACGGGACTGGAGTAAGTGGTGGTGGAAGGGTGCATAGGACAGGTTTTACAAATGGGGCGGTTACAAGTGTAGGAGCCAGAAGGTAGGGAAGGTGGTTTGGGGATTTCATATGGATGGACTAGGAGGTTACGGAGGTTAGATGGGCGGCGGAAAGACACTCTCGGAGGAGTGGGGAGGATGTCATGAAGGATGGATCTCATTTCGGGGCAGGATTTAAGGAAGTCATATCCTTGCTGGAGAGCCACATTCAGAGTCCGCTCCAGTCCCGGAAAGTATCCAGTGACAAGAGGGGCATTTCTGGGATTCTTCTGTTGAAGGTTCTGAATTTTGGGGGATGAGGAAGTGGCTCTGGCAATTTGTTTCTCTACCAGATTAGGAGGATAGCTGCGGGATGTGAAAGCTGTTATTAGGTTATTGGTGTACTGGTTCAGAGCTTCAGGACTGGAGCAGACCCGTTTGCCACGAAGACCTAAGCTGTAAGGAAGGGAACGTTTGATATGGAATGGATGGCAGCTGTCATAATGCAGGTACTGTTGTTTATTGGTAGGTTTGATGTGGATGGATGTGTGGAGTTGGCCGTTGGACAGATGCAGGTCGACATCGAGGAATGTGGCATGGGATTTGGAATAGGACCAGGTGAATTTGATGGGACCAAAGGAGTTGAGGTTGAAGAGGAAATTCTGGAGTTCTTCTTCACTGTGTGTCCAGATCATGAAGATATCATCAATGAATCTGTACCACACTTTGGGTTGACAGGCTTGGGTATCCAGGAAGGCTTCCTCTAAGCGTCCCATGAATAAGTTTGCGTACGAGGGGGCCATCCTGGTTCCCATGGCTGTTCCCTTTAGTTGTTGGTATGTCTGGCCCTCAAAAGTGAAGAAGTTGTGGGTTAGGATGAAGCTGGCTAGGGTATTAAGGAAAGAGGTTTTAGGTAGGGAAGTGGGTGGTCGGTGTGAAAGGAATTACTCCATCGCAGCAAGGCCCTGGGTATGTGGGATATTTGTGTATAAGGAAGTGGCATCAATGATTACAAGGATGGTTTCTGGAGGTAACAGGCTGGGTAAGGATTTCAGGTGATCGAGGAAATAGTTGGTGTCTTTGATGAAGGATGGGAGACTGCACATGATGGGTTGAAGGTGTTGGTCTATGTAGGCAGAGATTCGTTCGGTAGGGGCTTGGTAACCGGCCACAATGGGGCGGCTGGGATGATTGGGTTTGTGAATCTTGGGAAGTAGGTAGAAGGTGGGGGTGCGGGGTGTCGGTGGGTTCATGAGGTTAATGAAGTTAGGTGAAAGGTTTTGTAGGAGGATTCCTTGAAGCTCTGCCTGGACATCAGGGATGGGATTGCCATGAAAGACTATATGCGGTACTGTCTGAAAGCTGACGCAGTCCCTCAGCCACATACGCCCGCCGATCAAGTACCACGGTCGTGGATCCCTTGTTGGCTGGGAGAATGATGATGGAATGGTCAGCCTTCAGATCACGGATAGCTCGGGATTCAGCTGCGGTAATGTTGGGAGTAGGATTAAGGTTTCTCAGGAACGACTGGGAGGCAAGGTGGGAAGTAAGGAATTCCTGGAAGGTTTGAATAGGGAGGTTTTGAGGAAGAGCAGTCGGGTCTCACTGTGATGGAGGACGGAACTGTTCTAGGCAGCGTTCAATTGGAATGATGTCTTGGGGAGCTGGGTCATTGGGAGTAGGATTATTTTTCCTCGTGGCAAAGTGGTATCTCCAGCAAAGGCTACGAGTATAGGAAAGTAGATCTTTGACGAGAGCTGTGTGGTTGAATTTGGGAGTAGGACTAAAGGTGAGGCCTTTGGATAGGACAGAGGTTTCAGATTGGGAGAGGGGTTTGGATGAGAGGTTGACTACTGAATTAGGATGTTGTGGTTCCGGATTGTGTGGATTGGAGTTTTGAGGTTTAGGGGGGAGAGGAGTTGGGAGTGGGAGGTTGAGCAGATGGGAGAGACTGGGTTTGTGTGCAATAAGAAGAGGTTGAAGTTTATTGGAGAGGTTGTTGAGGGAGAGAGTATTGCCTTTCCGGAGGTGGGTGACTAGGAGATTGGATAGTTTTTTGAGGTGGTGGGTGGCATGTTGTTCTAATTTGCAGTTGGCCTGAAGGAGGATGTTCTGAATAGTAGGTGTGGCTGTGGGAGAGGAAAGGTTGAGGATTTTGATTAGGGATAGGAGTTGACAGGTGTGTTCATTGGCGGAGTTGATGTGTAGGTTAAGGATTAGGCGGGTGAGGGCTATGGATTGTTCAGTTTGGAATTGGTACAGGGCGGGATGAAAGGATGGGTTACAGCCAGAGATGGGAACTTTCAACATGAGGCCCTTGGGAGTGATGGTGTACTTGTGTCTGTGTGAATGTGTGGGTGTGTGTGCATTTGTTTACTCTCCATTTTTTCTCCAAAGGTAAGTCTTTCCTCTCCCGGGATTGGAATGGCTCCTTACCCCCTTCCTTAAAACCCTCATCATTTCCTTTTCCCTCTCCTTCCCTTCTGCCTGATGAAGCAGCTAGGCTGCGAAAGCTAGCGTTTGTGTGTGTGTGTGTGTGCGTGTGTGTGTGTGTGATTCATTTATTTATTTGTGATGCTATTACACCTGTGCTCCTTCGCCTGGTGAGTAATCTTCGTCTATTTTTTATATTTAATTTTTCCTGCTAGGAATTTTTCGTCTTAATATTCGTATCAATAAAGATATTTGACTTACCTAAAGTACAGGCTCGTCGACAGAAACATAAAACACACACAAAAACACACAAACAATTGAGCTTTCGCCACCACTGGTGCCTTCTTCGGGAAAAAGAGGAAGGAAGGATAGGAGTAAGGGAAGATACGGGTTTTAAGGAAGTGGAAAAGGAGCCATTCCAATCCCAGGAGTGGAAGGACTTACCATAGGGGACAAAAAGGAAGGTAAACAAATACACACACACTCACACATATCCACATGCAAACACACCTAGGCAGACATTTCTGCCTGTGATCATTCCAAGTGGCTCTGCCCAGTGCAGAACATAGTTAAATATGGACTGGGAAAAAGAAAAGTAAGAGGAAGCCACCTGATAGAATTTTCCACTGAACATAATTTAATCATAAAAACACTGGGTTCAAGAATAATGAAAAACGGTTGTATACATGGAAGAGACCAGGGGACAATGGAAGGTAACAGACAGATTTTATAATGGTAAGGCATAGATTTTGAAACCAGGTTTTAAACTGTAATACATATCCAGGGGCAGATATAGACTTTGACCATATCTTATTGGTTATGAACTGTCGACTGAAACTGAAGAAACTGCAGAAATGTAGGAATATAAGGAGATGGGACTTGGATTAACTGAAGGAAATTGAAGTTCTTGAAAAGTTCAGAGAGAGATTTACACAACAACTGTCAGAAACAGGGGAAAATAAAACAGTAGAAGAGGAATGAGTAGCTTTAAGAGATGAAATAGTCAAGGCAGCAGAGGATCAAATAGGTAGAAAGGCAAGACCTACAAAAAATGTTGAATATCACAGGAAATAATGAATTTAATTGATAAATTGGAAGGTATAAAATGCAGTAACTGAAGCAGATAAATTGGAGTACAGACAACTAAGAAATGAGATTAACGGGAAGTGCAAAATGGCTAAGCAGCAGTGGCTAGAAGCCAAATGCAAATCTGTAGAAGAATGTATAACTAGGGGAAAAATAGGTACCACCTTCAGGACAATAAAAGTGATATTTGGAGACAAGAAAAATAGCTGTTTATGTATCTCAAAAACGCAGATGGAAAACCAGTTCTGAGAAAGGAAGGTAAAGCTGAAAGGTGGAAAGAATGGTTCTACAAAGGAAATTAACTTCGAGACAATATTGTAGGTAGGGAAGAGGAAGTAGATGAAAATGAAATAGGAGATACTATACTGAGAGACGAGTTTGAAAGAGCACTGAAAGGCCTAAGTCGAAACAAGGCCCTTGGTGTAGATGACATTCCCTCAAAGTCTCTGGGAACAGAAGGTTATTTACAAGTTGAAAATTAAGCAAACATCTGTTACTAGAGTTGAAGGGCATGAAAGGGAGGAAGTGGTTGGGAAGGGAGTAGGACAAGGTTGTACCCTTTCTCCAATGTTATTCAATTTTTACATTGACCCAACTGTGAAGAAAAGCAAGGAGAAATTTGAAGAAGGAATTAGAGTTCAGGGTGAAGAAATAAAAATATTGTGTTTTGCTGATGACATTGTGATTCTGTCAAAGACGTGGACCTGGAAGAGCAAGTGAGTGGAATGGACAATGTGTTGAAAGGAGCTTATAAGATGAACAGTTACAAGAGCAAAACAAGGATAATGGAATGCACTCTTAGTAAATCAGAGGCTGCTGAATGAATTAGATTAGGTAACGAAACAACAAAGGTAGTAGATGGCTTTTGTTACTTGGGCAGTAAAATAACATATGATGATCGCAGTGCAGAGGATATAAAATGCAGAATGGCGATGGGAAGAAAAGCTTTTTTGAAAAAGAGAATTTTACTAACATCGAGTATTAATCTAAGTGTAAGGAAGACTTTTCTGAAGGAATTTGTGTGGAGTGTTGCCTTGTACATAAGTGAAAAATGGACAATAAATAGTTTAGACAGGAAGAGGATAAAGGCTTTTGAAATGTTGTGCTACAGAAGAGGTACTGAACATAATTGGGGAGAAAAGGAATTTTTGGCACATGTTGACTAAACGAAGGGATTGATTGGTAGGACATATTCTTAGACATCAAGGAATCATAAATTTAGCATTGGAGGGAAGTAATGTATGTGTGGGGGAAAATTGCAGAGGGATACCAAGAGATGAATATAGTAAGCAGATTCAGATGGATGTGGGTTACCATTCTTATGAGGTGAAAAAGCTTACTTAAGATACAGTAAGGTGGAGAGCTGCATCAAACTAGTCTGAAGACCACAACAACAATTGAAGTGAGACAAAAGGATAATACAGGGTTGGAGGTGATGTACTACTGTATCTGGTAGTGCTATTGATGGGCTGAACAATGAAATTATGGTTTTGTGACCTGTGATCAAGTGAGACTTGGTACCATAGCAAAAAATGTAGAATTTTTCAACTCATAACAATGGCATATGCCTATTCTTAATTTTTGACTACTGAAGCTGTGCTAGGTTCAGCATTTTGGACTCATACGAGATGGGGCACTCGGAACTGTCGTACCTACGGACTAAAACTACTTTCGAGCCATATTGTGTCGGCTGCTTACCAGTTCTGCCTGGAGTTTAAAATAGAGGCGTCCTCGATTATAATGAATGAAATTACGTCAAAAATTTCTTCTTCCCATAAAATTACCGGTTCTGCCTGGCACTTAAAATAGCGGCGTCCTCGATTATAGTGAATGAAATTACGTAAAAAATTTCTACTTCCCATAAAATTACCGGTTCTGCCTGGCACTTAAAATAGCGGCGTCCTCGATTATAATGAATGAAATTACGTAAAAAATTTCTACTTCCCATAAAATTACCAGTTCTGCCTGGTGTTTAAAATAGTGGCGTCCTCGATTATAATGAATGAAATTATGTCAAAAATTTCTGTTTCCCATTAAATTACATTTTTGCCTGGCGCTTGAAATAGTAAAAATTTGGATAACCTTTATTGTATAATAAACTTCCTGGTGAGTATTTAGATACCTATTATGTACAGATATCACAAATAAACTATGAAAATGCAAGGGTGATCCAGTAAGCATATTTTACCATTTAAAACATTATTTCCCGCATTTTATGTTTTCCTGCATTTTACTCCATTTCACTGAAGTCCCTTGTAAAGTGTAAAAACGGGGTTCTACAGTACTTACTAGCTAACATGTCCACAAAGTGCTACAGTCTTGCAACATAGGCAGCTGACTACTGCTCAGTTATAGGTGACACACAAACTTGGCAGACGATTTCACAAACACTGTACACGGAGCAATATTCGAAGCTAACACCACGGGTTATGTTGGGAATGCGACAGCTGATTTTTAAGTGTCAATGTTTCATCCATAGAAAATAACATATTTTGTTGTACTCAACTTATTAAACTGATCTTATGACATGTACTATACCTGAAAAAAGAGTGTCCAGCAATCAGCAGCAAAACTAAGATCATAATAGTACCTTCATAGCAATTACAGTCAGCCTCTATGAGCAAAGGGAACTGTACTTGTCAATACTATTGATTACCTACAAATGTCCCCACACTGGCTACTGGCTACTTGAACTGCTGCATCATGACTCAATGGTCAGTGCACTCAGTTACATGTTGTAGAATACACACAGGCATGTACCAGTGGATAAGAGGATGACGGTTCGAAAAATAAAAGTCAACACCATTATGAAAATGCCGCGGCAAAGTGTTTTAAAGAAAACAATTAAGACAATTAATTTGGTAAAAATAATAAATACAGTGAGTTTTATTAAATTTAGAAATGAAAAATAATTGTCGCTGAAGATATTCAAACCTGCAATCTTTGGCACAAGAAGTTATGACCACAGCCATTGCACAAAGCCACCAGACTTTTATGTTTCTAGGTAATTCTGATAATGGTGAAATGTAGGTTTGCTTCATGTAATCATATGAACCTCATGTAATGTAAACTGATCTCTGTGATTATAATGACTGAATATAAGTCAATGGAAATTTCAGGAAGGATTCAAAAATATTTTTGAAGAGCTACTCACCACAGAGACATCTTGCTGAGACTCACATACCAGTTTACAACTTACTCAAATCTTTCGGCCATTAAAGCCTTCATCAACAGAGAAACTCTCTCTCTCTCTCTCACATGCATGCACGCACACACACACACACACACACACACACACACACACAGAGAGAGAGAGAGAGAGAGAGAGAGAGAGAGAGAGAGAGAGAGAGAGATTCTCTGTCTGAAGAAAGTGTTTGAGAAAGTAATCTGTTATGCGTGCCTTTCTGCGGCTCACCGAGATGACTCTGTGGTGAATAAGAACCTATCCTTCTCAAAAATATTGTTAATAACTGAATATGTGACACAATAGTGTAGATTGTGGGAAAGAATCCAAATCTAATGGTGATCGGTTAGTGCTGTGTATGAAATGTATGTATTTCAGTGGCACTGTTGTGTGTGTATTGTTTTTGGTGAGGTTATCAGGTGTGATGAAATACGAAGAAACAGGCCTCAAACTGGAATCAAAGCACAGAAAAAAAGAAAAGCCAGATAAGGAACTGGAAGTGAATTGACCACTTGTGGCAGTCTGGCAAGGTGAACACTTCTGATGTAATGCTGAACGCTCTGATTGGAGGAAGCAGTTCCAATGTGTGAAGTGTCAAATAGGGAGTAATTTTAATCAGACTATAGGTGCCTGATTGTTGCTAGCATCTCCAAAACGAAAGTAATGTCTGTGGGAAAGAGATCTAAACAGATTGAGTGCCAAATAGGAGGAACAAAGTTAGAACAGGTAGACACTTTCAAGTACCTGGGATGTATTTTCTCAAAGGATGGCAACATTGAAAGAACTGGAATCGAGGTGCAGCAAAGCCAATGCAGTGAGTGCTCAGCTAAGAGCTACTCTCTTCTGCAAGAAGTAAGTAAGTACCAAGACTAAGTTAGCAGTGCACCGCTCTATCTTTCGACCAACTTTGTTGTATGGGAGTGAAAGTTGGGTGGAAACAGGTTACCTTATTCATAAGGTAGAGGTTACAGATATGAAAGTAGCAAGAATGATTGCAGGCACTAATAGATGGGAACAATGGCAGGAGGGTGTCCATAATGAGGAAATCAAAAAATAAAAAATAAAACTGGGAATGAACACCATAGATGAAGCGGTTAGAGCGAAGATTCGGTGCAGAATGATTTTGAAGTAAAACGCATAACATCAGACGAGGCATCAATGTTAGCATTGAATAGGGGATCATGGAGGAATTTTATTAGAGGTACTATGCTCCAGACTGAACGCTGAAAGGCATAATCAGCCTCTAATGATGATGATGATGATGATGTATAAGTGCCTATCCCATGAGATTTGATGTCAGTATATGTTCCAGAGTTCAAATTATCGCAGTCAGAGGAAAAAAAGGATTGAGGTTGTCATTTTTGGTATGTACAACAGCCATACTTCCAGCACTCGTGAGCAATCAAATGTTGCAAACTAGTTCTTTTGTTTGTATGCACTTCCCTGTGACATAGCATAAGAATTTATCTTTTAGCTATTTGAAAAGCTTAATTTGTGAATCACTGTGGTAAAACGCCACAGACGTATCACTAAATGCACATTGATTTGCCGCTCACCTTCTCCTGCTTGCTGGGCACGAGCAGGTATGTGGGGCCCTGGTGGGACGGGAAGATCCCAACAGTGAGGTCGGACGGGCCCGGCTGCCCGTCGGGGTCGCGATCCTCACTGTCCGAGTCTGAGACGTGGTCCACCTCCTCCACACGTGCGTCACGCATGTTGATCTGCCCCATTGGGTTCTTAAAAAAAGAACAAAAGTGAGACAAGTCTCAAATATCTAAGGCTTAGGATTGTCTTTTTTTTAAGCCTGAAAGTCCTTCATAATAGAACAAATTATGTAGTTAAAAGTTTCACTGCCAAATGTTTATTCACAGTTATTTATCAAAATGTTTTCCTCTCCATTATAAGAAACTATTAAAAATTCAAAATGTACCACAAGAAAACATTTTTGGAGCCTGCTTAAAAACCTAAATTCTGATAAATACAGTTAGCTACTAATTATTCAGGTTAATGCACAGCTGATACTTTACAAATATCCAGAAGTTCTGGACAACGTGAAATACTTAATCTTTTACCAGGAAATACCGTATTTGCCGGCATGTAAGACGCATCGATGTATAAGACGCACCCCACTTTCAAGACTAGTTTTTTTAGAAAAAAAAAAATCACACCTAATACATCTATTGCAATATAATTATAAAACATTTGTTCATGTACATCAAATATCTAAGGCAATGCCTTCAATCAGTGTTCATAAACTTTATGTAGTCAAATTTCTTGACAGTTTGCGCTTATTCAAATGGCCATTTTGCCTCTCGCTGTTTGAAGTGCGCCCCAACTATGGCGCGACGTCTGACGAAAGCGTTGTAAAAGTTAACGAGATTGACACCTAGGTGGCTCTGCTTATGATTGCTCCAATTAGACACCGCACCGAGTATCAGTTCATTAACTTCATGCAATGAGTAGGGACTTTTCATGTTTAAAATGATGCATTATGAGAATAATTTATTGTGATGCACAAATATTTATGTATTTTGTAATGTTCCATAAACTGTAAGAATGATGGATGGTTTGCATCTGTGTATTGGTGTATTGGGGCCAAAAAGTTATAACCTCAAAAATACGACAACTGTGAGATGCAGAAGCTGTGCTAACATTACAGAAAATACTTGTGTACATATTTGCACTTGAGAATGCGAATAAATTCTCAAATATCGTCAGGCGAGACATCGAAAAATACGTAAGTAGTGTTTCATTATTCAAATAATTCATGACACCATTACATGATTGCCAAAGAAATCGATTATGATGAATTATGAAGGAAGTTTCCACTTCCTATAAATTTAGCAGTTTCAGTTATGCTTGGCACAGAAAATAGTATAAAATTCAGAAAACCTTTACTACATAATAAAGTTCCTGACGAGTATTTTGGTGCATATTATGTACCTATATCAAATAAAAATGTGAGAGAGAATCTTAAAGCACATTTTCCCACTTAAAACATTATTTCCCGCATTTTACACCATTTTTTAATCCCTTGAAAAAAAATCAATCTTGTAGGTACCTACTTTAATCGGCAACTGGTGTATAAGACACATCCAGTTTTTGGACCAATTTTTGTAGGAAAAAAAGTGAGTCCTATAAGCCGGCAAATATGGTAATGCTTACACATGCCACATTTGAGAAACCCCTGCATTATGTAAGTGTTAAATGCTGAGAACAACAAATGGAAATTATGTATATTTAGTTCATAACAAATAAGTCAGGCATACAGACAGGTAACTGGGTGAGAACTTGTTACAAATGTGAAGTCCCTGCATTTACCTGAAGATGAAACAGGAAATTATACACTGCTTGTCATCCAAAATGCAACACCAAGAAGCAATGGAGATACCAAAGCCAAATTTATTTGGGAGACACCACACACACAAAGATCACACGCCGCATGAAGTGAGGAAGGTAATGCAGACAGAATCGAGTGTCACTACCTTTCCTGGCTGTAAACTCTGCTACATGAATCAAAGGGTCTCTGGATGTGTTTTTCGGGTGCAGCAGTACAAGCCGCTGCCAAAGTTAGCGAGAGACTAGCGAGAAATGGGGAGGCCGAGGCAACAGTGCAATCTGATGGCTGATAAAGAAGTCTCTAACATTTAGTGCCATGTGTGGCTGTGCATTATCCTGTTGCAATGTGACCACCGACAAGCTCTGAAGGATTGGGAGGGCTCAGAGATGTGACGCTGGCCGGTTAGCACACTGGCAATACACACTAATCCAATACCCCCCCCCCCCACACTAACACTGGGTGCAGTGCACCAGGAGACTCTAATCCAACGACTATGATGGTGCAAGTAGTAAAAACAATGTCATTCATATACTGCAGTGCCACAATGCTCTGGAGGCACTGTGGTGAGAAACTGCTGTAGTGTTGTCTCCGCATCGCCATGCCAGTCCCGTGCTCAGTAGCACAGTTTGGGTGTGGGATGGTATCGGAATCTCGGAATCCACCCCCCCCCCCCCCCCCGCACGCACACACACCAGTCTACAACTCTTGACCTCTGGCCCTCTCCCTCCATTGGATCCAACACCCCGTCCAACAGCACCTTCTTCAATTTTACACCTGATGTAACCGGTGACTCCTCACCGCCAACACTGAATAATCCCAGGCTATTCTCATATATCACACCTCCCCTTCGTTCCACCTTGTAGTGTATCAAACACTACACGCTCTCGGAATGCTCTCGTGATGCTCTCTGCAGTTCTACAAGATGGCCAAATGAAGTAGTTTTTTATATATTTAGGGAGGTTTTATTGGGACTGTTACTGTCCTGTGCTTTTTATTTCGCAGGTGAAGGCCCAGACAGAAACTTTACTAAGGGAATGGAATGTGCAGAGGCAAACGACTGTGCATAATAAAAACTCTGTGAACCTGCACAGAAGTGTTTGAAGTGGAAAAGAAACAAAGGAACTGTGATTGATAGTGTGTTGTTTTATAATTAGTTACCACTGTAAAGTTGACCTCAGCATAGTGAGGTCACAAGACTGTATATGTGTTCTGGTTGTAATATTGTAAATCAGAACTGTAAGTCGGTTTAATCATTGTAAAAAGGGAAAAATAAACCCGAGATGTTTACGATAAAAAGAAGACTCTTCTTATTTCATGAGTGAGAAAGTTATTTTTATGGAGAAGAAGCCAGACCAAATTTAAACTGGAAGGAACTTATTTAGAGGCACTGAGTAGCACGATCTCTAACTAGAATATCTCATCAACTTAGGGGAGTGAATATCAAATAACTAAACAATAAACTTTAAATATGTGACGGTATTCCTAAATAGGTGGAATTACACAGTCCCGTCGCAACCTCTACAACTCCCTTCTTACCTTATGCGATCGCCCCATCTGCCTCACCCCAACTCTCGAATACTCCGACCTCGCCCCGGATCGCTCCCTCTCGTAGACTCCCCACCTTGAGAATATCCGACAAAAAACCCAAACCCGAATCCATCTGCTTAAAGTCCTTGCTGTGCAGACGTGGAGCCTTCGACCACCCACCGACCTCTATACCTACCGTTCTCTCGTACACCTCATCTCTGCAGCTTCCACCCCAGTGGACGTCCATCACCCCTGCCTTCTACAAAGCCCTCCACATCGTCGAATGCCCTGCACTGCACCTCTCATTCTGCATCCACCTCCCATTCCCAACACAGATCCAGTACTCCTCCGATTCCATTTTTCCACCTTCTCCAATTCCTCGAATACATCTACATCCGATACGTAAACCACAAGATAAGACTCCCACAACCCCTTGGTGCACCTTCACCTCAAAATTCCTGGGCTCCTGCCATGCCTCCATCATATCCTATCCCAAGGCAATTTCTGTCAGCTATCCCTTCCAGATAGTGCCCTCCTTCCTTTGTACCAAATCTGATCCTGCACCACCCCCACCGTAAATTGGCCCCTCTCCCAGCCCACCTGCTACTCTGGAGTGCTTGCAGCTCTCCTCCTCCTCGCCTTACCTTCTACCATCCTGCCATTTGCATTCCCCAATTCTTTTCTCTTTGCAGGTCCATGTTGCAACACTGGTTGATGCTTTTTACAGTGTGGTGTTTCAGTGATATAGTGCTGCAACAGTACCCTATTCTGAGGTTTCAACTTGTCGCATCTGCAGAACGATCGAGGCACCTGTGTTCTTTTAGGGCCGTGTTTACCAGTGTGTCATTATGTGTTTTACTTTGTCCATTCCAGTATCTGTGTGGTTTTACACGGAGGCTCATTTTACCTTCACCGTGTGATTTTAAATACTTCTTTCGTGTACATTTCACCCATCGACTGGACATTTATTGTATTTAAATTCACTTATTTTGTCTTCTCATTTATTTTTGTACAGTATGTTTGCAAAATACGTACATCCATGTGGCTGAAGAGCAGAGTGACATGCTACTGCCAGCCTGCTAAGTACAAGCATGGAAAAAAGAAATAAATAGATAAATAAAAATAAAACCTGCATTGTTGTTGAAAACTTTAAACAAAAAACTGCAAACGGCTTTGGACAAAAACGATTCTGTAGCAATACCGTAGAGATATTTACACAACTGCATGACATAGTAATAACAGTATATGCACAAAGCTGTTGCGACCACACGATGTTTGAGATACCTTTGTTGCACATTGGATTGTGTTGCTGCCTCAACCTAACTCTTCTCCCAATCTCTCACCTATCGAAAATGTCTAGTTGACGATTTTGGAACATCTGTCCTGGAATACTCACTCCACTACTACACCAGATCACATTTGGCATTATGTGCAAGCAGCACAGACGGCTCTACCCTGACAACAAAACCACAGCCTCTTAGATGCAATTCAACTAGGCTCGGCAGTAGTGGAAACACTCAACAGTGGTATCATCATCTTCTCCACCTTACATAGTGTTGCATTTTCAATCGTGTGGTCATTGTACAACGAGTTATCTCCCAGATAAATTTGTTTGTGATATCTCTGGTCTTGCATTTTGCAATGTAGAAAAATATTTCACAGCTATGAATAGTAGAACTGGTTTCCATTCATCTAATATGAGTAAAACATGAGTCTTATGCATAATAGTCCACTCGACATAAAAATATTGATTCTATATAAGAATACTTCAGGCTTTATTTATTTTTTAAAATAACTGTTTAATTACACAAAGATAAACTGCAATCCAAGTAACCCACATCTGGATATTGGCTTGCTTGCTGTGTGTCCACTTTCCCACAGTGGATAATTGTTGAAACTATACTCCCGACACACTTGAAAAAATTCTTTAAAGAGTTTCAAAAACGATACAGTGGTTGGCCAGTACTACTGTGAGTAGCACAAAATAAACATTTCTTGCTCTCAGATTCAATCTTTCTTCAAGAAGGAGAGATAAAGGAAGAGAAAGGGTGTATAAGGGAAAGTGGTTCCTCATAACTTCGGTCATATTGTACAGGTGAAGTGAAGAGTGTTTAGTGGAGGCCGCACATACTGCATGCAGGTCCCTCACTCTCATCTTTTACTAGATTATCAGTAAACTAATCCTCCACCCCTTCTACTCCCTTTTACTTCCTTCTTTTCTCCTACCTGAAGGAGACTGATTCCAAAAGCTAGTTACACGTATTTTCGTCCTATTTTTGTGATACTATAGGCAATACTGAGCTGATCTGAGTACTGATCGGCCTTTATTATCTTAAAAATAACCACATCTCGGTAGTAGACTTTCTTTCATATCAATAAATTATTTAAAGAGAGCAACAACAGAGAACAAGATTCTAATGGAAACATAAATTATAATTGTGGATGGACTCACAGTGTCACCGGGC
Source organism: Locusta migratoria (assembly GCA_026315105.1). NCBI lineage: Eukaryota > Metazoa > Arthropoda > Insecta > Orthoptera > Acrididae > Locusta > Locusta migratoria. The sequence continues at coordinate 125,190,404 of CM048753.1, forward strand.
GACTTGAAGTAGAGGAACATTTTACCGATGAGGACACACCAGCAGCGCTTGGCGTGCCCGTTCTTCACTTTGGTCAACCAGCCCTGCACCGTCGGCTTCTGGTCTTCCCGGCCCAGCAGGAGCTTCGTAGCATTGCGACGTTGCACATTCTGTCGTAAAATAAGTTTCACTCGTAAAATGCGTACAATTGTTTTAATAAGTTATTTATGAACTAACACATTATTGCCTTGTTTTTAATAGTAAGTAATAAAATGTGATTATAAACCTACACAGGTCTACCAGTTCTATGGTTTGCCTTTCAATACTATAGTTTGTCTAGTATTTTGGCACACAACCATTATTTATCAGATTATTATGAACTTTTTTATTACAATTAGTATTTCCTGGGCTCAAAATTGAGCCAACTGTGTGTTCAAAGTAACGAAACAAAATTTTAATGCAATTGGAATTTATTGGTACGCAGATTCTTAGCTCCTACCTGAACTCCACAAAATTTTTATTTGACACTATGAGATAAAGAGTAAGAAAGAGAAAAGAAGAAACTTGAGAGAATGAAAGACACAAATGATGGGAAACTGCTTTATTCCATAATTTAATTATACAGAACTGATATGAAAACACCCACTTCCTTTACCCACTGTTAATGGCACTGTACCACTATTTTGATTTTTGTGCCCCTCTATGGCAAACCCCCACTTGAATTGTGTAAGTTTCATTAGCATCACCATATAATTAATACTGCAGAATATCACTTTCATTTTCATGCTATTTCATTACTTCAGTACTTTTGATTTAAACTGCTGACATGTTTGACCTCGTAGTTCCACCTGTTCTGCCACTAGATGGCTCTTGCACAAGACTTGTATTTCACATGTTCTGCACCCCAAGCTGGGGTGTGGATATGGTGCTCATGTATGCATGAGTTGTACCTGAGTAATTGTATGAATATGTGTAAGTGTGTGTATGTGTGTGTGTGTTTTATTTGTGTTGAGTGTGATTGCCTTTTCTATGTGTCTCACCACTGCTCTGCAATCACTACGGTTCATCATGTAAAAATACATAAAAAGGGAAAAACAGTATTGAACAATTTGATACCATATTTAAAATCTATTATATAAGTAAAGTTCTAACTCTAAACAAATGTTTGTAACAGTGAATGCAATTGCACACCTTAAAAAAATATCAAAAGCTTACTTCATGTCACAATAGTTTCAAAAGTTTTACGAGTTATGGGAAGTAAGTGTTTACGATGTTTACAGCATATTTTCAAACTGTTGGACTGATATTAGATAGAGTAACTCACAATTCAAAATGTAAAATATGTCAATACTTACATATCAAAATGCATATTTGGTAAAATCAAATTAAAACTTATTATTCACTATCTTTTTCACTGTTGTTTTTATGTAAATGATTTAATATATTGTAAATCACCCTAAACACCCAAAATCAACTAGATTCAGGATCAAAGCTTACACAAAATTTCTACTTTATCAGGTTAATGATTTCTTTTGTTTACAATATCCACACATGATATTAAAAAAGTCAGGCGCACAGTACTGTTTTGAATATATTTACTTCAACTTAATATCATAGATTAAACAAAAATAATAAAAATAGAAAAGAGATGACTTACCTGAAGAACCGGCTCGTCGATAGAAACAAATAAAATAAATAAAATCACACACAAACACACATACAAGCTTTCGCAGCCTAGCTGCTTCATCAGGCAGAAGGGAAGGAGAGGGAAAAGGAAATGATGAGGGTTTTAAGGGAGTGGATAAGGAGTCATTCCAATCCCGGGACAGGAAAGACTTACCTTGGGGAGAAAAAGGGAGGATAAACAAATACACACACACACACACATTTACACAGACACAAGAACACTTATCATAGATTATTTTGTATGTTCTATAAAAGCAAATGTAAGATGTTAAAAGGAGGCATTGTTGCTTTGACTTGGACAGGAGAGCACATGATTTGCGTGTTGTTCCCAAATATGAGTCAATGTTGTTATATCTTTGCTACAAAATTTCTTATTACATGCACTGTTCTGTGCAAGGTCTATAATCTGGACAGATACAGTAAATGTTTTCATGACAATCTTAAATAAAATCATTTTAATCTGACCTTGTATAAACAACCTTGGGACGATTTGTCATATTACCGAAGACAACGGTCCCATAAATGTCTCTGAGACTTCTTCACGATAAGTAGAGATGAAGCAGACTTGACCTTCAAATCATTTCTTTACACACGCAAAAATAAATAAATAAATAATAAAAAGATAAAGATTTATCATTAATCTAATATATAAAAATGAATGTCTGTGTGTTCGTATTTTATGTGCGGCCATACTGTTCAGCCGATTGTGATGAAACTTTGTCAACATATTTGCTTGCACTTCCGTGATGGTCATAGGCACCATTAAATTACTGTATGGTAAATAGTTCAGGAGATATGACGTAATAAACAATGAAGTGCACGGAAAAGTGATGCATCACGCGACATCTGCTTCTAAACCACCATACCGATTTCAACCAAATTTGGTACACATACTCCTTCCATGGTTGAAAATCTGTGGCATCATGTGACATGCATATAAGGACACTTTATTCATCCTAAAATCTTCATGACTTTTGACACTTGACCATCAAAACAAGAGGAAGGTCACTGTCACATAAAATTTTGGATGGTGCATGACAGAGGATACTTTACATATGGACTTTGTCAGATTTTACAGTTTTAGTCCGATCCTGACGAAATTTTTAAATATGACTGAACAATTCAGTTTATCAGTCTAGTATTAATATATTCAGATTACCTACAATCATTTCAATTAATTAAAGTGACTAAACATTTAATTTTCAGATTTTGGTGAAGTTTCAAATGAAATAAAATTTCTGAAAATTCTAGCAGCTTTTTCTAGATGTTATGTTACATTTTTCAGGGTAATAATTATTAAAGGTGCGGCTCGATAGCACAGTGGTAGAGAGCCAGACTACAAATACAAAGGTCGCGGGTTCGATCCCTGCCAGGCCCTAGGATTTTTATCTGTCACTTTCCACTTCCTTCACCTTTGCCAGTAATGCTAATGTGAAAATATCGAGTAGCATCATGGTTTGGAACCCACGTTAAACTGTAGGTCGCCCTATAACTGCCTGGGTAAGTTAGTTTGAAGGTCGGAGGAAGGCAACGGCATACCACCTCCAAACAGGACCATGCCCAGTAAAGCACTGTGGTGTTCAAACCAATCTTCGGATTGTTGACTGCTTTACCTTACCTTATTATCAAAGAAACATTTAAAACATTAATGTTGTTCACATCATGTAAATTTTATGTAAGCAATTTAAAGTAAGAATTAAAATAAAATTAAAAAATTAAAAAAGTAAAATAAAATAAAAATGCTTCAGTGGAAAGCATATTTCACTCAGATTTTTAAATGAAATATAATAATGGAAAGTCCAGATTGGAATAAATAATATAGTGAGGACAGTTTACAACTCACCGCAAAGACGTGGCGACGAGCTGCGACAGGCACATACAAAAGACACACACATACAACACATTCAGCTATCGGCCATGGCCTTCTTCAGAAAATAGAGCACTCACGCAATCACACAGGCACACAACACAGTCATACAACTATCACCTCCGACTGCCACACTTCGAATCACAGAATGTGTTGTATGTGTGTGTCTTTTGTATGTGCCTGTTGCAGCTCGTCGCCACGTTGTAAACTGTCCTCACTATATTATAGATTTTTAAATGACAGTTTTTTGCCTGTCAGCTTTCATGCACACCAAGCGTACAGAATCATTGGGGTGAAAACCACCAGCAGAAGGAATTTGTTGTTACCAACGTATATTTTTAATGTGAATTTTAAAATAAATACATAAATCTAATATATAAAAATTAATGTTTGTCTTGCTTGCAGTCACATGAAGGTTATAGGCATACTAAAATTGACTTCTTATGGTGCATGGCAGAGGGTGCTTTACAATTAGTTAATTTTATTCTTATGCCTTCATGCTGAAACGGTTGGATGGATACAGATGAAATTTGAAATAAAGGTATGTTATACCCCGATTAATACATGGGCTACCTTTCATAAGCCATGGTGTGGTGAGTTTGCCATTCCTTCATGCTGAAAGTAATGGACAGATTTGAATGAAACTTGGGATGGAGATGGCTTATACCCTACACTAATACATGGGCTACCTTCCGTAAGCCACCATATGGTTCATGGTGGAGGGTACCCTAGAATGGCTTAATACATTTGTTTCTCTTACGCTGAAACAGTTGAAAGGATTTGAACGAAATTTGGAATACAGATAGCTTATACCCTGAATTAACGCAGAAGCTACTTATAAGAAGACACCGTAGGGTGCCTTACAGAGTTAACACATTTGTTACTCTTCACTCTGAAATGGCTGGTTGGAATTGAATGAAATGTGGAATGAAGATAGCTTATACCCACATGGGCTACCTTTCGAAAGCCTCCATAGCTGCATGGCAGAGGCTATATTACAATGAACATACAAATTGTTTGACTGGTCGCCATGAAATCAGCACATAAATATATGTTTTCACGAAGGAGATTTTTATAATCTGCAAGCCAGTGAATTTAGCAGGTCGGAGGAGTACCTTGTGAGTTTGACACCGTATGACCAGTCACCATGAAACTTGGCACATTTATGTATGTTTTCATATGTAGGAGAGAGAGGAGTAGCTGGAGGAGTAGACGGACAGAGAGGGGAGAGGAGGAGAATGAGGGGAGTCGGAAATAGACAGAGAAAGGGACAGGAGGAGATGGGGGGAGGAGCATGTGATCAGAGAGAGGAGGAGAGAGAAAGTGAGATGGGAGGAGAGGAGACAGAGAGAGAAGAAAACAGAAAGTGATCAGAGAGAGAAAAGGAAAGGAGAGATGTACTAAATTGAAGACTGGAATAAATAACTACACGATCGACACCGGGTTATCAGCTAGTAATGCATAAATAAATCATTTTTGTACATTATTTTAAGGGGAAAGGGGTGTTTAAATCACAATCTATCCTCAATTTATTATTGAAAAAAGTCATAAATTTATAAGTAAAGAATTACCTATAAAAAATAGAAATCGGATAACTTACCCAAAGCAGAGGCTCACCGACAGATACAAATAAAAAACACACATACAAGCTTTGGCAACCGTTGGTTGCTTCTTCAGGAAAAGAGGAAGGAAGAAGGGGAGAAAGGGAAGGATACAGGTTTTAAGGAAGTAGAAATGGAGTCATTCCAATTCCAGGAGTGGAAGGACTTACCTTCTACAAATATCTACCTTGTTGTGTTTGCGAGTGTATGTGTGTGGATGGGTGTGCACTTGTTTACCTTTCCTTTTTTCCCCTTAAGGTAAGTCCTTCAACTCCTGGGATTGGACTGACTCCTTTTCCACTTCCTTAAAACCTGTATTATTCCCTTTCTCCCCTCCTTCCTTCCTTTTTTCCTGAAGAAGCAACCAACGGTTGCAAAAGCTGGTATATGTGTTTGAGTGTTTTTTACTTGTATCTGTCGATGAGCCTGTGCTTTGGGTAAGTTATCCAATTTCTATTTTTTACACATATTTATCACACCAGGAAAGTTTCCTTCTATAACATAAGTAAAGAATTATGTATAAATATAGAGACTGTTTAACTTACCCAAAGTAAAAGCTTGTTGACAGACACAAAAACACAAATAGAAACACACACACACATACACAAAGATTCAAGCTTTTGCAACCGTTGGCTGCTTTATCAGGAAAAGAGCAAGGAAGGTGGGTAAAAAGGGAAGGATACGGGTTTTAAGGGAGTGGATGAGGAGTCATTCCAATCCAGGACTTACCTTAGGGGAAAAAAGGAAAGGTAAATAAGCACACACACTCACACCCAAACCCATACACACACAAACACAATTCATTTTTCTCCTGGCCAAATAGGCTACATACAACAATCAGTGTGTGTGTGCTTGCTTACCTTTCTTTTCTTCCCAAAAGGTAAGTCCTTCCACTCCCGGGATTGGAATGACTCCTCATCCACTCTCTTAAAACCCGCATCCTCCCCTTTTTACCCACCTTCCTTGCTCTTTTCCTGATGAAGCGGCCAAAGGTTGTGAAAGCTTGAATCTTCGTGTAAGTGTGTGTGTTTTTGTGTCTTTCAATAGGCCTGTACTTTGGGTAAGTTAAACAATCTCTATTTTTGATACTTATTTTGCCCACCTGGAAAGTTTCCATCTATAATATAAGAAAAAAAATATTTTTTTTTGCCTTAGTCTTGTCACTTATTATTAAAAATTACTTTCAGCAAAATAATTGTTTTACGTATTAGTGCACAGAATAAAACCCATTGATACAATATTAGTACAAAGAGACACAATGGAATACACTTTTTTAATTCTGCTCACCTGCAGAACACGTATCCAGTCCTCCATGGTAGCAATGGAGTCTGCCGTGAGGTAGTACGTCTTCTTCCCAGTGGAAATCTCAAATGTGGCAGCGCCCTCAGCCCTGGTGATTCGGCATACTTCGTCGAGGACAATCTGGCCTTGAGGTTTTCTGTTGACGTCATTCTGAAAATGAAATGAGCATGTTTCAAAAAGCATGTTACACTTAGCTTTCATCCAATCTTCTAAATTATATTTGATGATATATTTATGCCACTCAGAGCGTGATTCAAAGTGCGGCAGCTGGAGGTGATGGTTGTATGACTGTGTTGTGTACCTGTGTGATTGCATGAGTGTTCTATTTTCTGAAGAAAGCCATGGCTGATAGCTGAAAGTGTTGTATGTGTGTTTCTTTTGTATGTGCCTGTCGAAGCTCATTGCAACGTCTTTGCGGTGAGTTGTAAACTGTCCTTAGTATATTATTAAACTTTAGCATTAACACTTTTGAACAGGTTGCACTAATTATATGATACATTGCACAAGTGTCAGACATTGTTGTATAACCACTTTTTTTTTTTTTTTTTTTTTTTTTTTTTTTTTTTACGATTTATGTTCCAAAAATTTATATTTATTTTATTAAAGAAAAACATTGTTTATAAAAACCATACAAAGATGATTGTAAGGGCTCCAAGTAATAAGTTACAAATATCTGAAAATCATCACAAGTAACAGCACGAGTATACTCGTGAAATGTGCTTTCACTAAAGAATATTTTTCTTTACTTCTTTTGTAGATAAAGGGCAAACAAAGAATTTAGAAATGATTTAAATGTTTGTCACTGTGTGAAAAGTGTGAAAGCAAGGAGCACTAAATATAGCACGGCTATTCCACCGTTGTGCGACATGACAGTCTTTGCAACAATATCTTGACTCTTCTCCCTCTTTTTCCATCTGCATTCCATACACGGCTGTACATTGCACAAATCCTTGTTGGGTGGTGTTTCTTCAGCGTGGAATTATTGACAGAAAATGTCGGCAAATGAGTCGCCCAGGATTGGTGCTCAAAACCAGATGCCGCGGCGGAATGGCTGAGTAAATTGAGGTGCTGTGCTCTGATGCGTGAGGGCATTCCCTCGAGTGTGGGTGTTGATGTTGTCTTTAGTATCAGTTAGTTCATAAGTAAAGTTCAGGGACTGATGACTCTGCAGTTAAGAACCATAAACTAAACAAACATCTGAACATCTGAATTTTGAATCCAGACATTTGAAGCAAACTCTTTTTTCTGGTGTTTCAAAATAATATCCTCGATAGCACTATGGAACCCGATTGGATTTTTTTTTTTTTTACCTCTTTGTTTCGTGAACAGAACACAAGTATTTCACAAAGCAAGTTCAGTGAGATGGAAAATATTTTTTGTTTTTTGTAATATTTCTTTTTTCTTTTATGAGTCACTGGGTTGACCCACCCCGTCTACTCAAGCCATTGTTTCATTGCATGCCACAACAGCTACCGGATTCAACATTTCTCTTTGTTTTTTCTGTACAGCTCCCTTTTCAGCGCTGTGAATTGTTGTCAACAATGAAACTTCTCCTTTGTTTTGTTATCAAATTGCTATCACCTTTCACTTCTGAAAAGCAGTAATTTCTCCCTTCTGTAGTTTCTTTTGTCAAAATGATGGAGTTGTGTGTCTTCTTGATGGCTGCACAGTTCCATAAATTAGTTCTCTGTGAAACAAGGATATTGTGAAGTTGAGAAGATGTGTAATAGTTATCAACGTAGGTTGCCCAAGTATATTCGGGGTTTTAAACTTAACTTTAACGTCAGTGCTGGAATGAATATCAGTGAGCTTTTCTTTTTGAAAGGATCGTCTGCAAGGTGCATGAGTATATTTGTCATTTTAAATTCCTACAAAAAGATAAGAAACGAGATAACTCAGGGTTTTATATTAAGGGGTTAAGATATTTATTTATTCACTATTGTTATACATTGTGTGTCTGCCTTCTTAATTACCCGAATTTCCATAATCAATCACTGAAACAAAAGACCCTGTTGTTCCTTCATACTTTCACATAACTTTCCTAATGACAAAATTAGTGATTCTAGGTAGCTTAAAGGATGGTCAGTCAATTTTCTCTTGTTTCATCCAGTTTACTATAAACTATATGGAATTGCCTGATACCAACAATCTTCCATAATAATTGAAACTAGCTAACACTGACACACTTTGCTGTGATTCTGTGTGATATGAAATGAGTGGGAGGGTAAATGAAAGAATTCCTGCAATCATACAATATGTGATAAAAAGTATCCGGACACCCCCAAAAATAAACTTTTTTCATAATATGTGCATTGTGCTGCTACCTACTGCCAGGTACTCAATATCAGCGACCTCAGTAGTCATTAGAAATCATGAGCAAGCAGAATGGGATGCTCCTGGGAACTCACGGACTTCGAAAGTAGTCAGGTGATTGGTTGTCACTTGTTTCAGAAGTATGTACGAGAGATTTCCACACTCGTAAACATCCCTACATCCACTGTTTCTGATGAGAGTGAAGTGGAAATGTGAATAGACACATACAGCACGAAAGTGTACACACCAACCTCATCTATTGACTGACAGAGACAGCTGACAGTTGAAGAGGGTCGTACAGTGTAATAGGCGGGCAACTTTCCAGACATCACACAGGAATTCCAAACTGCTTCGGGATCCTTTCCAAGTACTATGGCAGTTAGGAGGGAGGTGAGAACACTTGAAGTTCATGGTCGAGCATCATTTGAGCAAATTTTTTCCAGGGCACTTAAATAATTTTGCTATCAGGCTTGGGAACCTGTGTAAAGAAAACCTTATCAGGCTTCTGATTCAGTGGAAGAAACCCGCCGATGGCTGTGGCCCCTGTGGTAATGGGGATGCTGGTTTTCTCAGGTGAAATGAAACTAGCAGTGGTTAAACCAGCATGGACCATAGCAACTCATTTATACACTTCTTTTCCATCAGTAAGCTAGTGTTGTTCATTAAAGAGCCTACTAATAATTAGATAATGATTATGCAAATAAATTCTACAATTTATATTCATTCTAAATAGTAATATTGTGTGTGTGTGTGTGTGTGTGTGAGAGAGAGAGAGAGAGAGAGAGAGAGAAAGAGAGAGAGCGGGGGGGGGGGGGGGCGGTAGGGGTGACAATTACGAAATAACATAGTTTGTGTTTGTATTCTTTCACTATTTGGACTTGAGCTAAGTCCTATTCATCAGGACTTCTTATTTCATTTATCCCAGACATTAATAAACATTTATAGGCATAATAAAAGATTTCAGGTATAATTCGAGTGCCAGAAAAATGTGTTCAAACTTCCAGTGCGTCTCTATGATGATGCTACTTTTTAGGGCCTTATATGCTTGCATTGCAAACGAAACACACTTTTCTAGATATTTTAGAATATACCGTATTTGCGCGAATATAGGCCGCGTGCACATATAGGCTGCACCTAGACTTTTGACACGAGATTATAGAAAAAAAATAAGAGTATAGGCCGCAGGTTTTTAGTTTTTTTATTTTTTTTTTTTTTTTTTTTATTTGTATAATGGAATTTTTTTCGTAATGAGAAACACAATATTAACGAAATAATGTTCTCTTTTCAATAAACTAAAAACAAATATACAAAACTATAAATCAACAAATAAAGCGAGATGACAGGCCGATCCGGGCGCCCCAAGTGAGGGGACTCCGAACCAAGGCCTGTTACCGGGCATTTCAAGTGTTGTATAGCCTAGGCGTGTGCTGCGGAAATTCATAGTCTTTTCGGCACGCGCGGGTGTGTGTGTGTGTGTGTGTGTGAGAGAGAGAGAGAGAGAGAGAGAGAGAGAGAGAGAGAGAGAGAGAGAGAGAGAGAGAGAGAGAGAGAGAGAATGATTTGGCTTGTAAGTGGTAGCGGAAAACGAACGTACGAGTTAAACCGCCGAATGTAAGCTTCAGGTTGCCCAGTCACAGTAACGGACATGGAAAACGGGAAGTTCGACGTAAATTTGACGCTGACGAAAAAACAAGTTCGACGCTAGTGTGTAAGTGAGAACAAACTATTAAAATATTCGAAAAGTCGTTGTGCATTTAGAGGGCTTAAATGTAAATATCCCCCTGTTTGCTTAACTTCGTAATTCAGAATAGGAACTGTGGTTTTGCTGTTGCAACAGAAAACATTCAGGGTCAAGGCTGCAAAATAGCCCCGAGTTCCATGTACATAGTTTCATGGAAATAACCCCCAACGAAAGTGAAACCAGTGAATCTGGTCATAGTAAAATACGTAATTTTAAAATGTAGCATTGGAACTCAACGTCGGCATTAGCTACACAAATCAGTTGTTCCGCTACCTTAACCTCCAATCACCGCTCGCGGTAGGCTTTACCGTATCAACGTAAACGTCACGGTAAAATCTCTCAATACACACACTAATGCCCAACTTCACCAGGCATCGTTTATGACTTTGACGATCGTTTAATTTTCATTTTTGCTTTTCATCGACGTCTGTTTACTGTAACGATCGTTAAACTCGCCGTCAAAACTGACGCGCCGATTTTGCGTCAAACCATTTGAGGAGTCGTTTATACAAGACAGGTTTACCGTAGTTTGAATATTCAGGAGTTTTTGTAAAGGTAACAAAGATACTTCATTGCTGTTCACGTCTTGTGGCTGTGATGATGGGAGATAACTTTGATGCAGACGCATTGTACATAGATTTGCTAGGGCCTGAACGCGAAGTTTTCTGAGCACAATGATCATTTCTACACAATGAATGAAATAAAATTCATTACAAGGTACATGTTGTCCAAGAAAGTAGCATTAAAACTTCTGGAAAAAATTGAAAATAGACTATAGTATCCAACTAACAGAAACAGACCATTAACCCCAATACAAAAGCTGTTTTCAACTCTACGATTCTATGCTACTGGATATCTTCCAAAGGTAATAGCAGACTTAAATGGGGTTGCGAAATGAACCGTATGCCGATATATCAAGAAGGTTTCAGAAGCAATTGTGTCGCTGAGACCCCTATATGTGAAATTCCCGCAAGGAATTAAGTCTTTCATTTTCGAACTAAGGCCCAAAACAAACTTTTCTCATCATCAGAAAACTTAGAACCTCTCTTTATTTCATCGGCACGTTCCATTTTCTAAGCGTTATTATTGCCCGGTTTCACCAGACTTACGAATCACAACTTTGGCTGTACTGAAAATCCCGCTATTCATTTGTACAATCGAAAACTAGAACACAAAAAATGATAAAACTCGATAGTATCGATTTAATACACGATACTAGACGCTTTTTCGATTGGAGCGTCTGTTAAAATAAACGCAACGCTGTAGCTTTTGACGGTACGTCAAAATTAAACAAGGCGTTGAATTTGACGTTTGTCTAACATCTTTAGACGACGTTTGGTGAAATCGGGCATAAACTTTTATCGCGAAGACTAGCTTCGCTAACTATATCAAATTAAAATCATTTGTGTGCTTAGAAAGTGTATATTACGTACTACTTTTGTTTAAGGCCGCTCGGACGTGTTAAAAACAGTCGTCAGCTTTTGTTGGCTGCGGTACAGAATGACACCATTTGATTTATATCGAAATATCGGCTTCCACGAATTACTGCGCCGTTTCCGTAAACGAGTACAAAAACATAGATACAGTTCTGCGAAACTGTTACTGTAAGTTAGCAATTTTGAAAACTATCTAATTTATTACGTTTCTCAAAACAAAATAAAAGTGAGCGTGTAATTTTTGAAACTAATGTCTTTGGAAATTTAGAATTCGGTCGGGTTGCGGAGAGGGGGGGGGGGGGGAGGGAGGAGATGAAATCTCGATTATAGGCTGCACCACGATTTTGTACCCCAAAATTTGGCAAAAAAGTGTGGCCTATATTCGAGCAAATACGGTAATCTTTCTAATGACCATAGTTTACAAGAGTTTAGAGAAAACATTTTTCTGTAAAATTTGACTAACAATACCCATTTTTAGCACTTTTTGAAAAATCGGCAACTTTACCCTAGATTTGCGAAATAATGGAAAGCAGTAGAAGAATGAAACTTTATATCCAAAGACCTTGTGTTGGTGAGTTATGGTGTACAAAGTTTCATGCACATCCCACAATTACTTTCGGAGATATGAAAACCTAAACTTCGCATTTTTTTTAACCAGCTATCTTTTCGTCCAACTTTGCTTCAAATTATCTATATGAAAATTGCGAAGAAATCATTTTCTTAAAATTTTACTTTAAAGAGCTCTAAACGTTGTATAAGATGGCCAGGCTTTGTTTCTTTCATGCAAATACTACCAGAGATATATCATCTCAAAGTTGCTGAAAATTAAACGGCGCACTATTGGATGCTGTGCTATGGTCTTAAACAAGTGACAGTATCTCAGAAAGTATTGAATTTCTGAAGCTGAAACTTTACCAGCATTCATTGAGAACACGTGTGAATGAACATACAAAATTTCATCAAAATCCATGATGGTCATTTGGGAACTTTCTCGATATGAGACCACTTGGCATGGAATGGCCCTGCTTTATTTCGGTACACCAGCAAGAAGAAACTGGCAATAATTCATCAGTGAGGAAGTTATCAAGAAATGAGAAAATTACAAGTTATGAATTTCATATTGGTTAAACAATAAATCTTAATAGGATATGCATAAACGTAAAGCCAACATTCACTTCAAAGCAAACTTTATTTTTCTAGTATAATTTGTAATCCAGCAGACAGAAATATTTGTATTAGGACATTTTTGACACATTGCTTTGTTCAGATGATTGAGTCTTACAGTGTCGAATGTCTTGTGTAGGTGGTGGAACAAAAGTGTGTTTACTGGGAGTAGATTTTTCATTGTTGCTTTTTTGTTAATTTTGCATGTGTTTTATTCGTACAGGATGTTGAAAGTGCAATGTGCATAGATTACAAACAAGAATGGGAAAACAATGCAGAATTCAAAGATTGGATTCAGTTCGTTCCCTCGGATAGAACAAAAGCATTTTGCAAATTTTGTAAAGTAGAAATCAGGTCCAAAGTGTATGATTTAAAAAAATCACACTGGTGTGTTTTACGGCCCACATTAGATTTGTAGTTTTATAAGTTTTTGCAACCATTTTGGACCAGAATAATAATCTAAATAATAAAAAATTAATTAATAAGAGTGTTCGAAACACTTTTAGGAAAAAAAATTCTAGGTAGTGGCGGGTTCTGAACCACTTACCTTTAGCATCATAGTTCAACGCATTGCCCACTACGCTACGGCTAACAGTTAGGATTTAGCTTCTTTAATCTCATACTATTGTTGGTCATTGTTAATTGATGCTAATATGGCATATAATTTATCATACAAAGAACGACGTGTTTTTTTAATTCCTAGTGCGCCATTGCTATGAAATGACAATGTGTAAGTTGCAATAAGAAAATCATCAAATACGCAATGCTAGATGGCGTATGCCAGAGAGAGTTTTGGGCAAGTAATGTCACATGACATCTGCGAATGGCTGGATTTCGTTAATTCAATGGAGGGAAACGAAACTCCATTATATTTGCAAATATCTCTCAAACGATACGAGATATGAAAAAAAAAAAAAAAAAAAACCATAAGGGAACAAAGTTGTAGAGAATTTTCTCCTCTACAAATTCGTTTATTCAATTTTCACGTCAGATGAACGGTTTATTTGCAATTAAAATTACATTACAAACGATTTTTTTTATTTTATTTTTATTTATTTATTTATTTATTTATTTATTTTTTTTTTTTTTTTTGCATTATTAATGTATTTCTTGTCCGAAATATATGAAACAGCGAGGTTCTGGTCTCTGTTAGCCAACAATTATGTCTGTAAAATTTGGTGCCTATCGGTTGAATGGTTCAACCTAAAAAGTGGGAACACGATACAGCCAGTCAGACATCGTCAAATCGCTGTTATTTTTACAAATATCTCTACAACAATGCAAGATATGAAAAAAACATAATAGAGCAAAGTTTTAGAGAATTTTCCCCTCTACCAATTAGGTTATTCAATTTTCATGTCAGATGAACAGTACATTTTCAATTATAAACGGCTTTTTTTGGTATTACTACCGTATTTTTTGTCCGAAAAATTTGAAAAAGGGAGGTTCTGGTCTCTGGTGGCCTACAATTATGTCTGTAAAATTTGGTGCTGATTGGTTGAACAGTTCATCTTAAAAACAGGGACAGACAGACTGACGGACAGACAGACAGACAGATAGACATACATCTCAAAATCGCCGTTATTTTTGCAAATATCTTTGAAACGCTACGAGATATGAAAAAAAAAGAGAGAGGAAATAACTTTTACCAAGTTATCCTGTGTCATAAGGAAAGATAGGCATAGAAACAATGGCTTCATTAAATTACAGTAATATTATGAGACGTATGCAGCAGTTCCATCATTGCAAACATCATACATAGGATGATGTAATAAACACCAAATGCTGTTCATAACAGGAATTATGTTTTTTGAAATGCATAATGCAGAAAATAAAAAACACGGGAGCAATGAGCTCAGCCCCCTCTCCAACCCTATCCACCCTCCTTCCCTCAAGACCAAAATCCGGTAATTGAAACTGAGAAATGTTGTCACTTTGATTTTCGCCATTTCTTGCCATTTTTTGAAGCCAGTTCTAGCCACATTTTGTCACTGAGTGTTGGTAACACTGAGCTGAATAAATATGATAACTCATTTGTATTTTGTTTACTATCTTTCTTTGTTTGGATACTGCACTTATAATTTTGAACATTATGCAAGACAGCCTTATTTCTTATATATTTTCTGATAAATATAACACGTTTTTACAAAACAGATGGACAGAGTGAGAAGGAATTGGAGAAGTATTAACTCAAGACAGGAATAGATAAATACCTGGGCATTGCCAGGTTTTGTGCTAGTAATAAATGAAGCTCCTGACGAGTATTTTGATGCCTATTGTGTATGTATATCATACATAAACTACAGAAAGTCCACGTTGGAATTCAACAGTACAATGAGGATACTTAATAACTGGCCCCAAAGACATACGACTAGCTGTGACAGGACATAAAAAAGGTATTCACACATACGACACTTGAGCTATCGGGCGTTGTCTTTCATCAGGAAAGTTGGAAATCCCTCATTTATACTTCACAGGCACACAACCATCATCTCTTGCCACCTCACACCGATTCACAAGGCAGTGACTGGTGATGATGGTTGTGTGTCTGTTATGTGTGCCTGTGTGATTGTGTAAATGCACTCTTTTCTGATGAAGGCCGATGGCTGAGAACTTAAGTGTTCTACGTTTTAGTGTTCCTTTTATGTCCTGTCGCAGTTTGTAGTGTGTCTTTGTGGTGAATTGTGAACTAACCTTATTATATTGTCCATACATGACGTACAAATATGCACAGGGGATCCTATAAGCAAATTCTACCACTTAAAATGTTCTTTCTTGCATTTTACACCATTTTTTGAAATCCCTTTAAAATTGTAAATGTGAGGTTCTACTGCATCATCAGATATCAGACAGAAGTGGACACCGACCTGTGACTTCCAGTAGGTGAGGACGCCGTTCCTGAGCAGGAACCAGCGCTTGCGCCAGGTCTTCAGCTTGCCTCCCAGCTTGGCGAGGTGGCCGCACTTCTCGAGGGAGGACTCCGGCCTCGTTCCTGCCCCCGCTGCCGGCACCGTCCCGGGCGGTCTGGGGGTCGGCGCGTTGGCAGCGGGAGGCGCCCCACCGTCCGCACCCGCCGTCGACGACCGGTGGTGGTGGTGATGGTGGTGGTGGTGGTGCAGCAGCCCGGCCAGAGACGAGTCGGCAGACGAGTCGCCCGACATGGCGTCGGGTGGTATCGCGTAGTCGTCCGACATGCCGGACTCGAACGATGTGTCTGTCCGTGTGAAGAGCTCGAGTTCACTTCACTTGTAACAGAACTCTTTGACTTGTAATGCAATGGTTTCTTTGTACAATGCTTTGTAATTAAATGTGTGTGTAAGGGGGGAGGAAGGTAGGGTGATTCAAAAAAAGTTTACAAACTTTAAGAACTTGTAGAGGGAAGTGAGTACATTTTTAGCAGCTAAAAATACTCTTTTAACTGGATAAAATACACCATTTCAAGGGAGAAAATACACTTTTCCTATTGTCCAATTAAAGTTATTTGCTAGTTGACAATCCATGCATTGAAGCTGCTTTCCTCCAATCGACAACCCTCACTGCCACACCTAAATTGCGACAACTGGTCAGTTCACTTCCATTTTCTTGTCTGGCTCTTTCTTGATTCGTTTCATCACAGAATCATAAATTTGGCCTTTTTATTTTGTATTTTGCCACTAAGATGATCACACAAAAGACAATACAGGGTCAATGATGCTAATGAAATACATACTCAATACACAGCACTAACCCCACACTATTGGATCCTTTTGCACAAACTGTGATTTATCTTTACACATACAAAAGTGATATAATCACAGAAATCAGCTTACATTAGATGAGCTTCATACGGCATATGTGACACCGAGCCCTCCAAAGGCTACATTTCAGTGTTGTTACCGTGACAGTAAGAAACCAAAATAATATCATTGTAATTAAGGTAATAATTAAGGTAATAGCTTGCCATACAGAAGATAATGGTTTCTAATCTTGTTTTGGGCACAATTTTTTTATCTATAAATGTAATCAAAGTGATGTTTATTTTTATCCAATAAATTGCTTTAATTGAATTTTTTAAGTTCTAATACTCTGCTACATCTTTATAATAAGAGTACTGACCTTTTTGTTTGCTCTTACTATTCATCCTATAATTCTTCTTTTGATTGGAATCTGCCTGTGTTATTCATAAGCTGTAACCAAGTGCCAAATAGGACTCTCATCAGTTCATGACATGGCTGCCCATGTACCTATTAGTCAGTGTGAAGATATTTTCAGGTAACCAATGATCGCGAGAAATTACAGTTTGCTTTTAACGCTGTATCTCAAAATTCTATGTCTGATGTTGCTTATAAACATAAGCTTTAATCACTATGAAAAAAAGCAATCATGATTTTAGTTCTGCTACAGATTACTGACTGCCATTTCGTCGGGTACATTGACCATCACAAGTGGTTAGCTTATAACTTGGGATTAAATTGAGGCCTACAAACCACGTATTCTGCTGCAGCTCAGTCATTATCACTTAAAATCAGTTGTCAGCAGAGCTTCTCGTGTTGTCGCCATAGCTCTCAGTGACATCATCCAACACTGCTCTGCCTTAAACAGAAACAGTATTTGTAATCTGATTTGCTGCATTTTGTGTCGCCTACAACCAAATGGTACCCGTCAACCTGTGTGTCAACAATGTAGTGCCACGTGACAAATGTCAACTGCCAATTACTCTTAATTGGACTATATGTTAAGTGACAATGTACTTTATCTTATCTACATCTACATACATCTACATACATACTCCGCAATTCACCGTAAGGTGCGTGGCGGAGGGTACACTGTACCACTACTAGGCATTTCCTTTCCTATTCCACTCCCAAATTGAACGAGGAAAGAAAGAATGGCTATATGCCTCTGTACGAGCCCTAATTTCTCTTATCTTGTCTTTGTGATCTTTACGCGAAATGTAAGTAGGCGGCAGCAAGATCGTACTACACTCAGATTCAAATTCCGGCCCTCTAAATTTACTTAACAGAAATTCACGAAAAGAACGTCGTCTTTCTTCCAGCGATCCCCAATTGAGTTGCCGGAGCATTTCCGTGACACTCGCGCATTGGTCGAACCTACCGGTAACAAATCTAGCTGCTCGCCTCTGAACCGCCTCTATGTCTCCCTTCAAACCGATCTGCTGCGCGTCCCAAACACTTGAGCAACACTCAAGACGTGGTCGTACAAGTGTTTTATACGCGGTCTCCTTTACAGGTGAAGTACATCTTCCCAAAATTCTCCCAATAAACCGAAGTCGGCTGTCTGCCTTACTCACAACTGTCCTTACATGCTCGTTCCATTTCATATCGCTCTGCAATGTTACGCCTAGATATTTGAACGACGCGACAGCATCAAGAAGCTCACTACTAATGCTGTATTCGAACATTATGGGATTGTTTTTTCTACTCATGCGCATCACCTTACATTTTTCTACATTGAGAGCTAGCTGCCATTCTTCGCACCAACTAGAAATTTTGCCTAAGTCAACCTGTATGCTTTTACAGTCAGTTACAGATGACACCCTCCCATACACCACAGCATCATCAGCAAACAGCCGCAAATTACAACTTACTCTGTACATCAGGTCATTTATATAGATAGAAAATAATAGCGGTCCTATCACACTCCCCTCGGGCACGCCTGACGATACACTCGTCTCTGATGAACACTCGCCGTCGAGAACAACGTACTGCGTTCTATTACATAGGAAGTCTTCCAGCCAGTCACAAATCTGTGAACCTATTCCATAAGCTCGTATCTTCGTTAGCAGTCTGCAGTGTGGCACCGCGTCGAACGCCTTTTTGAAGTCGAGAAAAACACAATCCGCCTGTTGCCCTTTGTCCATGGCTCGCAAGATGTCATGTGAGAAAAGGTTTCCTAAACCCGTGCTGATTCATGGACAGAAGCTTTTCCGTTTCAAGGAAAATTACTATATTCGATCTGAGAATATGCTCCAAAATTCTACATGAAACCGATGTCAATGATATTGGCCTGTAATTGTATGGGTCAGTTCTCTTTCCTTTCTTATACACAGGAGACACCTGCGCTTTTTTCCAATCACTAGGAACTTTGCGCTGAATTAAAGATTCACTATAAATGCAAGCTAAGTAGGGGCCAATGCCGCAGAATAGTCTTTGTAAAACCGAACTGGTATTCCATCCGGACCAGCAGCCTTCTTCGTATTTAGCTCTCTCAGCTGCTTCTCTACACCGGAAATACCTATTGCTATGTCCCCCATTTCGGAATTAGTACGTTGATCAAATGATGGTATATTTGTGCGGTCCTCCTGCGTGAAAGATTTCTTAAAGGTTAAATTTAGAACTTCAGCTTTCCGTTTGCTTTCTTCTATTACTGCCCTGGAATGATCAACTAGTGACTGGACAGTAGGCTTGACCCGTTTATCGATTTTACATAGGACCAGAATTTTTTCGGGTTCTCGGAAAGATCTTTTGATAAGGTATGGCTGTGAGAATCGATCTTTTTATAGACGCACGTATCTCTACTAACTTTTGCCTGTCATCATTTGCGTGTTCCTTTTTTAATCGAGAGTGCAACAGTCTTTGCTTTCTCAGCAGCTTTCTAACATTATTATTATACCACGGTGGATCTTTACCATCCTTAATCGTCTTTACTGGCACATATTTCTCTAACCCTTTATCAACCATGCATTTAAATTTAGTCCACAATTCCTCTACGTCCATAGTCCCGGAATTAAACGATGCCCATTCATTTTCTAAGTGCGATCGTAACATTTGCTTATCGGCTCTTCCCAACAAAAACACGCTCCTAGCCTTCTTGATTGGTTTATGAAATTTGGTCACCATCGACACTATGACGATATCATGATCACTAATTCCTGTCTCTACACAGACATCGTTAATAAGGTCAGGCCTGTTTGTGGCTATAAGGTCTGGAATATTTCCATTGCGCGTGGGTTGCCGGTTTAACTGCTCAAGACAGTTTTCGGAGAATGTGTCCAAAAGTAGCTCGCAAGACTGCTTGTCTGTACCGCCTGAAATGAGCCTAGCGAGGTCCCAATCTATACTCTTAAGGTTGAAGTCACCTCCGACTAATATTACGTGGCCCGGATACCTATGCACTACCTGGTGTAGACTTTCCTTGAATGATTCTAAAACTGCTACAGCAGCACTGGGGGGCCGGTAAAAACACCCAACTATTAACTTTACTTCTTTTAGACCTGTCTACGTGCCCAGATAACTTCACAGTTACTTTCAACCTCAATCTCAGTAGAAACAATATCTTTGTCCACAGTCATGAACACTCCTCCTCCAGTTGTATCAGATCTATCTTTCCGATATACATTCCACGCTTCGCTAAATATTTCTGAACTTGCCACATCATCTTTTAGCCAGCTTTCGGTGCCTAAAACTATCTGAGCGCAATAACTTCCATGCAGTGCTGCAAATTCGGGAACTTTGTTTCTAATACTCTGTAAGTTCGCGGCTAATATTTTTATGTTCGAGTTTTTGTTCCGAACGTGGCCTGAATTCGCTGTTTGAATGCTGACAGGTGAGTGCTCATCAGAGTTAGCGCCTAGCCTAAAAAAAACCCATGTGTAATCCACAAGTACTCTGCTACCCGAGTAGCCGCTTCCTTAGTGTAGTGCACCCCTGATCTATCTAGGGGCACCCTACAATTCCCCACCCGATAACGCAGATCCAGAAATCTGCAGCCATGACTGTCACAGAGTCGGCGAAGCCTCCGGTTCAGACCCTCCACTCGGCTCCAAACCAAAGGACCCCGATCAACCCTGGGAACAATGCTGCAAATCGACAGCTCTGCTTGCACCCCGCGTGCGAAGGCAGCAGCCTTCACCAATTCCGCCAGCCGCTCGTAGGACCTGAGGATGTCCTCAGAACCCAAGCGACAAGCGTCATTGGTGCTGACGTGAGCCACGACTTGCAGTCGACTGCACCCTGCACCCTCGATAGCCGCCGGCAAGGCCGCCTCCACATCTCGGATGAGGACCCCCGGCAGACACACCGAGTGCACGTTGGAATTCCTTCCATATCTGGACGCTATCTGCCTAAGGGGCTCCATCACACGCCTAACATTGGAGCTCCCAATAACTAATAATCCCCTCCCCCCGTGCACCTGCTCGGACCCCGCTGAAGGAGTGGCCACACTTTCACTCACAGGACGAACGGGCGCGGACGGACGTCCAGCCTCCACATTGGCCTTCCGCCTCGAGCGACGTGAACGCCGTACAACCCGCCACTCCCCTTGCGGAGAAGGCGGCTCGACGACGCCCGGTACACCTGAAGGTGCCTCGGTAGCAGGGACAGAGAGCAAAGCGTGAGACACCTGAGGTGTCCCACTCGACGCACCAGACTCCCCACCATCACTGCACCCCGAGACAGCAGCCTGAAGACGGCTGACCGTAGCCAACAGCACGCTCAGCTGTTCGCGAACCGCGGCCAACTCCTCCTGCGTCCGCACACAGCAGGCACACATCCTATCCATCCTATCGATACAATTAACTGCAATTAACAACTTTAAAGAAGCCTAGTACTCTAATGAAGGTGGCTGGCTACTGACTTAACTGTGGTCAGTGGTAACTACACTGTCAAATCAACAAAACTGAGTCCGGCAGTTTAGCGCTGTTAAAGCTGCGGCACTGGTGGCAGCTGGCACTGGACTGACTGATAACGAGCTATAGTAACGGTCTCTGACTTGTTTTGAAATACACTGGTCAAAGACGAAGACTAAACACAATGGTATTTATCAAATACGATAGAATAAACTATTAAAACAGTAGTACAAACGAAATCTGCAAGTACGCGGGAATAAACCTCTTAAAACAGAGTACTAACGAAAATGAACTAGACTGGCAAATTAAATTTGACACAAATTAAATTCAGATACTTAGCGCTGTTTACGATGTGGCACTTATCAATTCTTTGAAAGACACGTGTTTTATACACTTCGTTAAACTTCCCTGGGGTTAAAATGCACTTACAGTGTTCCCAATTTTTTCATTATGTGTAAATGTTCGAGCATTAGGATCAAAGGGAAGTGAGACTGGCCAATTATAAGTTAGGTCAGACAGCCAAGGCAAATGTGGTTTATGTTTTCTTGTATTTATAAATGAGGCTCATCTGTATTTCACTTTTGTTGTGAGGGAAAAGACATTATAATATAGGAGAATTATGTTTATCATTCATTTCATACTGAAGGGAAAAAAAAAGTTCAATTTTGTACGACTATGTTATAAATTTGAAGTATGGGGTTAGCTGTTGTAAAATATGATGATGATTATTTTGATGTTTCATTTGGTGTAGTTATCAGGCTCAGTATATCATATGTCACTTTATGTTCGCCACTTACTGTAAATAAAATTAATACAATTGTATTATTATTTTGTAGCTCATAACTGTGGTATGATAGAAAAAATATAACTGCAACATTCAATCCAGCATTGCTCACTGAAGCAAAACCACCCACATATAAACCAAACAATGAAAAATATTTTGAATTTGTCAACCGGTGCAGTTTTACAGTTGTCGAGAGGTGCAGGACGGTACCACCTCACCTCTCTTCATGCTCTTGGACGGCGAGCCGGAAGAGGAGCGCTTTGCAGGCGACAGGCTGGAGGTCGTCTTGAGGCTCTTGGACGGGCTGGACAGAGAGGTGTCCGTGTCGCCGCTGCTGCTGTTGGTGGCCCGCGTGCTGTGCCCTGCCCCATCGCCTCCTTCGCCGTCCGACGAGTCGTCCGATGAATCGCCGGTGAACGGCACTGACCTGATTTGGCTGGCACGCTGTGGGGAGAAATGGATCCTTGATGTAACAATAATAATAATAATAATAATAATTTTGTATGGCTTGATAACCTAGTGCAAGTGTTTCAACTGGATGCCCACCATGTTATGTCAGCAAGCTGCGTGTTGCTGATACGATTCGGCACGGTACAAATAGCAAAAAGACAAGACGGTTAGAGTTAACCTTGAATGCACGCGTATGCTACATTTGCAACAATCATCAATATGACCATATTCAAACACCCAGTTAGAGTGCCGACAGCGGGACATATTACGGGACTATCACACGCCGTTCCCATTCCGCAGACTGCTCGGCGAGCGAGCACCCCAGTACCTCACATCAGAATAAGAGATCCCACTTATCTAGTATCCTGGCCGTGCCCGCTCATAAAACAAAAACATATGCAAACTCCTCTGCTGTCAATCTCTGGAACAAACTGCCTGCTCTCTTCACACAATTCAGTCTTCTGCTACGTTTCAGAAAAAGCTGCAGCATTTCTTTCTGTCATTATCTTAAAATGTTCCCCAAAATCCATACAGTCAACTTCCTCTGTGTCTAATAGTCAAACCAATGCTCTTCTCTCTGTTATTTCTCTTCCTCCTCTTTCTTCCACCATACCTCGTGCCACTTGTTCTTCTGTTATATCTCTTTATCTGTGTATCACATTTCCCTCCCACTTCCATCTTTCTTCCATGCCCACTGCTGCTAGCAACCATAATTAAAACCCTACTGCTTTGTAAACCTGACAGTTTTGGTTAATATTTATCAAGTACTAGAATGTTACCCGTTTATTACAATGAGTTGTACCTAGCAACATACACAAATGATTCCCTGTCTAATTTTTCCACAGATAACACTTGATTAAATTATGGGTATGCATAAAAGTGTAATTAATACTAATTAGAGAAATTTCATCCAAGCAGCAAATTGAATGAAGTCTTTTGAGTCTTACAGTAGTGCTAATCCATACTTGATGGCCAATATAGTGTTCTTTATGCTTTTAATTAGACATGTAGGTCATTTCCATCATGACTGTGCCTCCAGATTGTTAACTCATTCACCTGAGTTTATTTTATGACTGCTATCTGAAAAATTCTAGTCGATGTGATTGCATAATTTGACAAGACAGCAAGATGACAAGAGCTTTACTATGAAAACCTGAAGCTGAGTCACATTTAATTGCTCTGGTACGAGTATATGTTTTATGCTGAATAAATATTAGATATATGAAGTATTCAAAATCTGTAAAAAAAAATAGAAGTTAATAAAAATATGTCAGTAGTATCATTAAGTGACTTTTATGTACAAGGCAGGTAGCTCTGCAGCACTGTTCTCTTTGTTGCTGTAACATAATGAATGTATCACTTCTAATTTCAGTACACGTGGCAGATGTCTTCTGATTTTGTATCAAGCATCACTCCCCTATTTACAACAGCAGATACAGACTCCACTGCTTTATTTTATGAACAGAGATGTCAGAAAAGTTATAAATATGTTTGTGATACTATGTAAAGGCATGTATGTATACGCGACTTTGCGACATGTATCACAACTTGTATGAGCTGACAAGTATCAACCTCATACATTTATAAGTGTGCATTTACACTTGTTGATTTGTATCACTGTGCAATGGCTTCCGAGAACGATTTAGAGGATTTCACATTTTTAAGTGCTGGTGCGCTTCCTCTTTCGGAAGATGATAGCAAAAAAAGGCTGAGGAAACATAGATGGTGGCAAAGAATGTTTATTAGCAAGTGCGCTACTTGTGGAGCTTACAAAATGCTTGATCAGGAATTAACACTATAGGATGGCGTGTATTTTAGAAATTATGTTTGGATGAGTATGGAGGATTTTTGCAGTTTGTTATCTCTTGTGGCTTCTCTTGTGTCCAAAACCAACATGAACTTTCGAGAAGTGATTCACTAGAGGAGCAGTTGGCAGTAACACTCCATTATTTGGCCACTGGGGATTCCTTTTCAACATTAATGTATCTGCATAGAGTATTTGCAACATTATTCTTTGTGTTTGCAAGACCATTGTGCAAGTTTTATCCCAAGAAGGTAAAAGTTTCATATATATCACAATATGCAATACATTATATAAAAAAAATTTCATGCAGCTGGCACATATATTAATTTTTAGTTCTTAGCCTGGCAGCCCCACGTGATAATGTTGGCAATGAATGCTGATTGCTGACAATCATGTGTGTGAGACGTTGGCATTCGAAATCGCCCAAAGTTTTTTTCATGAAATCTTTGTTTTAAAAGGGCAATTACTTTTACAGAGTGGACAAGGGTACATACAAGTACCTGTCAACCACAATAGTGGCACAAATTTTCTACCACGTCATTGTTGCCAACCAGGCCAGACCTCCGGAATAGAAACTAAAATTTTACTGGCACATACATTTTGCGCCATATTTTTTTTTCCAAATATTGCTAAAATGGGTTAGTTTTTAGTTATTTGGAATGACTGGCATGCTTCCCTCAGTAATAAAATATTAAAATTTCTGAGGACACTTTGTGTACAGTAGAGACATCAAACAACATTGATTTGTATTTTTTTTTTTTAAGTGTTACTTCACAGTACATATCAAAAGAACGTTTGAACATTTATACATTGTTTTTAAATGAAGCATATGTTATGGTCTATCTGGGACTGCATTAATCAGTTCCTGGTTTGCCTCTTGCAGACATTTGTATATCCCATTTTACAGTCTTGCCATAATTCGAGTATGGCCAATTGTTCTTGCACTCCGCTAATTTCACATCCTAACTCCGCACTGCTTCTATGACGTTCAATGTATTTTGCTTCGACCAAGAAGTCATGGCAAATTTCAAAATTATAATACTACGCGGACACTACACACGACACAATACACCTATACAAATGGCAGTCAGCACCTCCAAAACACACCAAAGACACATGCGCTACTTCTGCTACTTGTCAAATAAGCAGCATAGTACTAGATGACAATAAATAATAGTACTGGGCATGCACAAGTTCTGTGAAATGTCGCTCATAAATGTCACGTATATGGCCAAAAAGTGATATACAAAATGTACATGCAACATGTATGAGCTGGATGGTCCACATACAAGTTCTGTGGATTTTTGTATGAGGTGATGTATGCGACATGTCAAAGTGACATGTCGCTCATACACGTCGTGATACATGTAACCCAGTGTAAATGTATCTTGAATGTTACTTTTCTTGGGAACCTAATGAGTGACAAACTGGAATTTTTTAAATTAATAGTTGAGAGGAATCTACAGTTACTATTTAACATAAATGAAGTATACTCTGAATTGCTATACATCTTCAGCCCTACAGTACCATAGTTAAATGATTATCTGATGGAAAGTAGCACAAAATATACTCCTTTAATTAGTTCATTAAGAAACTAAATTGGATGCACTGATGATTCCGCTTCATAGTTTCAACAATATACATGAATTTTTAAAACACTACAAACTATAAAGAGCAAAAGTCTAACAGTACTGATGATTAATTTGAACAAAATGCACATCTATGTAAGAAACAGAATTTAATCTTAATGCCAGTCTGCACAAACAAAAATTTAACATAAACCAACTGAAATCTGATTAGGAGGTGATATTAAGTCATATTTTTAATAAGCAAAAACAGGAAAATTCTGCAAAAATAAAAGTGTAAAAAACAATGGTAAAAAGTGTTTATTGAGAAAATAGGGGAATGGGGTCATTTTTAAGAAATATCACAATGTTATTTCAAATTCCATACATAAACTGGAGGATGACACTTCTTCAGTATTCATAACAAAT
This sequence comes from Locusta migratoria, assembly GCA_026315105.1. NCBI lineage: Eukaryota > Metazoa > Arthropoda > Insecta > Orthoptera > Acrididae > Locusta > Locusta migratoria. The sequence goes on from CM048753.1 coordinate 125,217,091, forward strand.
AGTTATTTTATGTTAAAGTTGCCTTTTGACTCATAATCCATAAAGATTGAGGTGTATGTATAATCTTAAGATGACAGTTCCTTCCACATGTAAAGAAATTTTATGTGATAATGAAAATTGTACCAAAATGTGAAATCAAATTGTTCAAAAAGCTGCACCAAACTTGACAAAAAACTATGCAATTTGGTAGCAAGCATGTAATTAGGAAAAAGGAAAACAATTCTAAGAAAAAGAAAACACATAGTCTTATGACAGTGCACAGAATTCAGAAAAACACAGAATTTAGTAATAAATAACACCAAATAAGGCAAAAACTGAATTTAGAAATAACCTCTAATTTGGGGGGGGGGGGGGGGGGGGTAAACAAAAGTTGTCCAAAAAACAAACACAAAATTTGGGAAAACTCCAACACAAGTTGTGTGAGAAACCCTTAAATTTAGCAATAACAAACATCAAGTGACAAAATTGGCAAAAAAAAAAAAAAAAAAAAAAAAAAAAAAAAAAAAAAAAAAAAAAGAAAAAGAAAAAAAAGAAAGGGACGTGATTATGACGACCCTTTCCTGCCCTAAGAATGAGATAGGGAACTATGGGTATTGCTGCCACAGTTTAAATATCGTGTCACAATGTTTATTTATTTATTTTTGTCTTTTTTAAATAACTATCAGTGTTACTGAGCTGAGATAAGAACAGGCCAGCTACTCTCTATCTTTCAAATAATTTTGTCGCTTCTCATCGGAGAATCTCTGTCAGATTAATCGATAATGAAAGTGCATCCAACTCGAGACGCCGCGGACATCAGGGTAGATGTCGTGGCGCGAACTCACCCCTTTGACGGTGGCGTAGACGGGCACGGAGATGTCGCAGTAGCCGCCGGCCGGCTGGTGCCCCGCACTGGTGTGGCCGGTGGTGCCGTCCGCCTGCAGGCCGCCGGCCGCCACCTGGTAGATGCGAGACTCCCACGACGGGAAGCGGTGCAGCGGGGGCGTAGGCGGCCGGCACGCGTCCGTCGAGCCGCTCGTCGTACTGCTCGTGCTGCCGCCTGCCACACACGCTCTTATTACGTCTCCTGGCAGCTTCGTTAGCAGACCTACTGTGACATCCTTAAACATTTGCTCCAGATGGAGAGGATAATCAGAGAAACAGCAGAAGTGAAAGAGCTCTCCTATCCAGAATGGAAGATTACTCGTGATAAACAAGGTGAAGAAATGTTTTATCATCATAATTTCATGTTCTTTGAGGTACAATACACAAATGAACAAGATATTACAAAGTGATAGCACACTGTAAATAGTCACAGCCTTCTTCACAGTTACGGAAATGATTCAGGATGGACCACTTTTATTTAACAATTCATAACCATACAGAAAACTCTACAGCACAACAATTATGCTAAAAATGTTGGCAGTTCCAAAGCTTCAAAGATAAATTTGAGCATTAAACTGAGAGATTTTGATGAATAAGACCACAATGCAGCAAATGATACCACAGATGATAAAAAAATAAGGTCTGGTGAGCCTGCGTGCAACTGAAAATGTGTAGTTCTTAGGGAATGTCGTCCACTCCAGGGGACTTTTTTCTACTTAGGTCTTTCGGTGCTCTGTCAAATTCTACTATCAGAATAATATCTCCTATTTCATCTTCATCTACTTCATCTTCCCTTCGTACAATATTGCCTCTAAGTTCATTTCCTTTGTAGAGCCCCTCTATATACTCTCTCCATCTTTCAGCTTTCCCTTCTTTGCTGAGAACTGGTTCTCCATCTGAGTTCTTTATATTTAAGACTGCTGCTTTTCTTGTCTCCAAATGTCTGTTTTATTTTCCTGTAGATGGTATCTGTTTCTCCCCTATTTATACAGTCTTCTACAGACTTGCATTTGCATTCTAGTCACTCCTACTTACCTATTTTGCACTTACTATCAAGCTTACTTCTTAGTCTCTGTACTCCGTTATGCCTATTTCATTTACTGCATTTTTATATTTTCTCCTTTCATCAATTAAATTTAGTATTTCAACTCACCTTAAAGATGTGGCGACAAGCTGTGACAGGCACATACAAAAGACACACGTATACAACACTTTCAGCTATTGGCCATGGCCTTCTTGCAGAAAGTAGAACACTCACACAATCACACAGGCACACAACATAGTCATACATCCATAGTCATACCTCTGGCTGCCATACTTCGAATTACACTCTGCGGCGAGTAAATCGGTGATGGGAGGGGAGGGGGATAGGAAGGTTACGTCATAGTGGTAGGGATGGGTTAGATGGGAATAACGAGATGCAGCTAAGGAATGGAGTGGGGAGGCAGGTGAGGGGAGAAAATTAAAATAAAATAAAGTAAACAAAATAAAATAAAATAAATTTTATTTTTCTCCCCTCACCTGCCTCCCCACTCAATTCCTAAGCTGTATATTGTTATTCCCATCTAACCCATCCCCACCACCGTGATGTAACCTTCCTATCCCCTCTCCTCTCCTCCCGTCCCCAATTTACTCACTGCAGAGTGTGATTCGAAGTGTGGCAGCTGGAGGTGATGGTTGTATGACTATGTTGTGTGCCTGTGTGATTGTGTGAGTGTTCTATTTTCTGAACAAGGCCATGGCCGATAGCTGAAAGTGTTGTATGTGTGTCTTTTGTATGCGCCTGTCGCAGCTTGTCACCACGTCTTTATGGTGAGTTGTAAACTGTCCTTACTATATTATTAATTCCAACCTGGACTTTCCATTATTATAAATTTAGTATTTTTTTCCTGTGATATCCAAGGATTTTTTGTAGGTCTTGCCTTTCTACTTAGTTTGTCCTCTGCTGCCTTCACTATTTCATTTCTCGATGCTACCCATTCCTCTTCTACTGCTTTAGTTCCTGCCCCCCCCCCCCCTTCTGTCAATTGTTGCCCAAAGCAACGAATGAACGGTCACAGGCAGACAGTGTTTGTTGGTAATGAAGATCGCCCTGTGGCTAAACATGCCTTGGTGCACGGCCAGCACATCTTGGCACAGTGCTACACCGTCCGGGTTATCTGGATACTTCCCACCAACACCAATCTTTCAGAACTCTGGAGATGGGAACTTGCCCTTCAACACATTCTCTCTTCCCGTTGCCCACCTGGTCTCAACCTCCGCTAAATTCTAATTTCCGCCCGCCATCTTTAACATCTTTGCCTCGGTTCTGTGGACAGAGCCTCTTCCTGAAGTGGTATCTCTGTCCAACTTCTTTGGTTTCTACAAATGTCTGCCTAGGTGTGTTTGGATGTGGATATGTGTGAGTGTGTGTGTATTTGTTTACCTTCCTTTTTGTCCCCTAAGGTAAGTCCGTCCACTCCTGGGATTGGAATGGCTCATTTTCCACTTCCTTAAAACCCGTATCCTTCCCTTTCTCCTCTCCTTCCTTCCTCTTTTTCCCGAAGAAGCCACCACTGGTGGCGAAAGCTCGAATGTTTGTGTGTTTTTGTGTGTGTTTGGTGTTTCTGTCGACGAGCCTGTACTTTAGGTAAGTCAAAAATCTCTATTTTATACCTATTTTCCCACCTGAAAAGTCTCCTTCTTCAGGCAGAAGGGAAGGAGAGGGAAAAGGAAATGATGAGGGTTTTAAGGAAGGGGGTAAGGAGCCATTCCAATCCCGGGAGAGGAAAGACTTACCTTGGGGGAAAAAAAGGAGGGTAAACAAATGCACACACACCCACACATTCACACAGACACAAGTATTGGTACTGCCCTATATACCCTTCCACCACCACTTACTCCAGTCCCGTAACCCGGAAGGTGTAAACGATCAAAGGCAGAGCCACTTGCGATAGTACCCACGTGATCTACCAACTGACATGCCTGCACTGTGAAGCGTTCTATGTGGGAATGACCAGCAACAAACTGTCCATTCGCATGAATGGACACAGGCAGACAGTGTTTGTTGGTAACGAGGATCACCCTGTGGCTAAACACGCCTTGGTGCACGGCCAGCACATCTTGGCACAGTGCTACACCATCCGGGTTATCTGGATACTTCCCACTGACACCAATCCTTCAGAACTCCGGAGATGGGAACTAGCCCTTCAACATATTCTCTCTTCCCGTTGCCCACCTGGTCTCAACCTCCGCTAAATTCGAATTCCCACCCACCATCTTAACATCTTTGCATCGGTTCTCTGGACAGAGCCTCTGCCTCAAGTGGTATCTCTGTCTAACTTCTTAACTTCTTTGCTTTCTACTGTATGTCTGCCTAGGTGTACTTGTGTCTGTGTGAATGTGTGGGTGTGTGTGCATTTGTTTACCCTCCATTTTTTCCCCCAAGATAAGTCTTTCCTCTCCCGGGATTCGAATGGCTCCTTACCCCGTTCCTTAAAACGCTAATCATTTCCTTTTCCCTCTCCTTCCCTTCTGCCTGAAGAAGCAACTGAGTTGCGAAAGCTTGCGTTTGTGTGTGTGTGTGTGTGTGTGTGTGTGTGTATTCATTTATTTATTTGTGATGCTGTCACACCTGTGCTCCTTCGCCTGGTGAGTAATCTTCGTCTATTTTATATATATATATATATATATATATATATATATATATATATATATATAAAATCGAACTTTTTCGTAATCATATAATCGACCTTTTTCGTAATCAGAAACACAATGTTAATGAAATAATGTTCTCTTTTCAATAAACTCAAAACAAATATGCAAAACTGTAAATCAACGAATAAGAAAGCGAGACGACAGGCTGATCTGGGTGCCCCAAGTGAGGGGACGCTGAACCAAGGCGTGTTATCGGGCATTTCAAGTGTTGTATAGCATAGGCATGTGCTCCAAAAATATAGTTTTTTCAGTGTGTGTGTGACAATATTTTGACTTGTAAGTTTGTAGCAGGAAATGAATGTAAGAGTTACACCGCCGAATGTAACCTTCAGGTTGCGTAGTCACAGTAACGGACATGGAAAATGGGAAGTTTGACGTAAATTTGACGCTGACGAAAAAAAGTCCGACGCTAGTTTATAAGTGAGCACAAAATATTAAAATGTTCGAAGAGTCGTTGTGCATTTCAAGGGCTAAAATGTAAATATCCTCATGTTTGCTTGACTTCATAATTCAAAACAGAAACTATGGTTTGCTGTTACAACAGAAATGATTCAACTGCAAGGCTGCAAAATAGCCCCTAGTTCCATGTACATCGTTCACGGAAATAACCCCCAACGAATTTGAGACCTGTGAATCTGGTCGTAGTAAAATACGTTATTTTAAAACATAGCATTGGAACTCAACATCAGCATTATCTACACAAATCATCTGTTCCGCTATCTTAACCTCCCATCACCACTAGTGGTAGGTGTTACCGTACCAATGTAAACGTCACGGTAAAATCTCTCGTGACACACACTAAACGTTTATCGCGAAGACTAGGTTCATTGACTGCATCAAATTAAAATCGTTATTGTGCTTAGGAAGTGTGTGTTACATACCATTTTTGTAAGGCCGCACGGACGTGTTAAAAAACAGTCGTCAGCTTTTGTTTGCTGTGGTACAGAATCACACCATTCGATTTAAATTGAAATATCGACTTCCACGGATTCCTGCGCCGTTTCCGTAAACGTGTACAAAAACGTATATGCAACTCTGCGAAACTGTTACTGTAGAATTTTTTTTATTATGATTCTCAAACAAAAATAAAAGTGAGCGTGTAATTTTTGAAACTAACGACTTTGAGAAAAGGAGTAGTGGTAGGGGGGGGGGGGGGAGGATTGAATCTCGATTTTAGGCCGCACCACGATTTTGTATGCTAAAATCTGGGAAAAAAAGTACGGCCTATAATTGAGCAAATACGGTAATAACCTTGTCCATCCCATGGCTCATATCCCTGCATCCCTTAGATGCAAAACCTGTCCTACCCACTACCACCTGTTCAAGTTCCAGCACAGGCATTTCCTATCCCATAAAAGGCAGGGCAACCTGTGATAGCAGTCATACAAACTGGGCTGCAAATACTGGGCAGCTTTTTACGTGGGCACGGCCGGCAACAAGCTGTCCGTGTGGACGAACGGCCACCGTCATACTGTGGCGAGGAGACAGCTGGACCGTCCTGTTGCAGAGCGTGCAGCACTGCATGATGTGGCTCACTTCAGTGACTGCTACAAAGCCTGAGCCATACGGATCCTCCCTAAAAACACCAACTTGTCTGAACTGGGCAGGTGGGAACTCTCCCTACAATATATCCTATGCTCCCACAATGCCCCGGGCGTAAACCTCTTCACTAGTTCCTGCCCCCAGCACTCTCCCTTCCTTTCCCTCCCTACACTCGAGCTTACGCACATCTCGCTTTCCGTCACATACTCCAGTCCCTTCCTATCTGTGAGACAGCACTGATGTATTGCTCCATCCCCAACAGCATCCCTTCCCTCCCTTCCTGCATCACTCTCCATGCTGCTTCCTCACCCCCACCAGTGGTTGCTCTCGCCTCAGCTGTGCTATGTGTTGCAGTCTGAGTGCAACAGCTAGGAATTGCAGTTGGGTTTTGTGTGTGAGTGTGTGTGTGTGTGTGTGTGTGCGTGTGTGCACATTCACTGGCAGACGTAGACTTAACAACCAAAAGCTATATTTTTTTGTGGCTTTCTGTGGCTCATCAGGCATATCTGTGGTGAGTAGCAGCCTATCCTTTCCAAAACATTATTGAGTTTTTCAAATCCACTTTCACTTGACATTGCTCTTCTAGAGTATAACACAAGTTATCTGCATTAGTACTGTACATACTTGAGCATACTCTTTCCTATATTATGTAAATTCTTGTTTACCCCTCATGTTCGGTGTTAACATGCAGTTTCAGACGCATTTGGGAATGGTCCAAATAAAGGTGGGATTAATAAAGTTCAAACTAAGCAAATGGAGTGAATTATCATTAACTGAACCACAGCTGCAGAAGAAGTGGACAAAACAACTTTAATTTTGGTGATTCCTTCTTCAAAAACACTGTAATTTGCACAAATGGCACTACACAAGAGGATATGTATCACAAAGGCAGCTGTGGTAATTGCAAGACAGGAGATGGGGGAGGGTGTTGCAGTACAAAAGTGGTAATAATAGTGGTACTAATAGCTCAGCCTATTTTGCAAATGATTTTTAACAATGAACATGGTATTGAAACTGCTGAGAACAAAAATTTTGAAGTAAAAATAGCATATGTACTTCCCACTAAGTACAAATTTCATACAAGCTGTCAGATAAATAATCATGTTGTTGGGGCTTCAAGGTGAAGAAAATTACATATATAGTGATTCCATGAGGGCGCTGTTAACTTTTGGCGATCACGAAGTATGACAAATGTGTCAGTCTGAAGTAAGGGACCCCAGCCCAGCCGCTAAAAATTTCAAGCAAAGATAAGTTTCACCTTAGCCTCAGTGCACAAATTGTTGTCTGCAACTTCTGAACTGTGATCAGGATGCTTCAGATAAGGGCGTTTCAGAGTTCCTACTAACTACTTCCTGATAGCCTCAGATAATTTCCATAGTAACTGGACTAGTAATGCCCAACTCAAAGACAGAGACACCGAACATCCCACGTCCACTGTCCAGTAACAAACAATTCCTTTATCTCAATAACTTTCACAAGCTGCTACATTTAAAACAGTTGTTCAAATATATGTCACAAAAAGCATCTTGCTGTCAGGACCAAACTGCCCCTTACTTAATTACATATACAAAGCAGATTGTACATACATATGTCCATGATCCCCTCCTAAAAGCATGTACCAATTTCAACCAACATTAGTACAGAAACAGCAAGCTTCACAAGTTTCGACACTGTAGAGTTTATAACCTCCTCGCCTGACAATGAGCAGATGCACAACAGAAAGGCTGCTTACCAACAGTATCAGGATGCCATATTGCCACGATGCTTACAAGTTTTACAGCCACTTCCACACGGGTTGTGTCGTGCAGTAATTATCGGCATGCATTGTAGGGCTCAGATGAGTGATTTGGCACGCACGGCTGAGGACGGAGAAGGGTAAGGCTGCGGACAGTTAACAGGGATGAGGGGAGACACAGAGAGAGAGCAATAAGACGAGACGGGCGGAGAGACGGGAAGGAGGGTACGATCGAGGTGACAGGAGGGTAATCACAGAGGAGGGGAGAAGTAAGTCACAGAAATGAGGGAGAAACAGAGGGAAGGGGAGGAGATGGTCAAAAAGAGGAAGAGGGTAAGGAACTAACTGAGGTGAATGCAGAGCGGGAGATTGAGGAGAGTGACAGCTGAGAGATGGGGAGGAAGAGACCGGACAACGGAAGGCGGAGGAGGCAGAAAGATTGGGAGGAAGAGGGAAGAGTCGGGGAGAGGGGGACAGAGGAGCCGGACACAGAGGGAGAGGGAACTTGTGGGCAATATACACATCAGGTGCAGGTGCAAGTGAAGCTAAAGAAAATGGCACACAAAGCTGACTACAAACTGGCTGTGCAGTTGTTCACAAATACTACAAAGCAATCACCACTTATCCTGTACTCGGTACACAATCTTCTCAGCTTCATGCACTAATAATATTTCTGGATTGGGGTAGTCACAGACCACAGTATAGAGGTATTACAGTTACCTATAGGCAATTTTCCTACTTCTGCGAGATGTCAGATCAGCGTAGTAAGGACACCCTGTACGGGAACATTTGACTAAGTGTACCGCTGCTCTTACACCGCCGTCGAAGTGTGAGTGACGTAACACTTGTCACACTGACATTGCCGTGTATCGTACCACTATTGTGAGGGGACTGTACAGAACCGTGACTGTCCGTTGCACGAGATGAGGCTCCACAAGCTTTGCAGCAAGTGGCTTTTCTGCCTCAGGCTGTGACAACAGTAGTCTTCAAATTGTGCACAGTAATTAATTAAACCACCTGACTTACAAGCCCTGTAAACTTTTTCCTACAGCTCACAACCAGAGTGGGCATCTTCTTTGGCAGTGCCACCACATAAAAAAAATAGATGAACTACATGTGCATTTGTGTGTCACTTTTCAAAATTTGTACAATTACTTGTCTGATACTCAGTATACACCAGTACTGAGTGAGGTTTTTTTTTATTATTATTTTATTTTATTTTAATTAAACATAGTACTGGGCTGATCCAACAGACACATCACAAGTTAGGAAACTGCAGATCCTCGGTGTGTTTCTCAATAGGTCTCTCAACTTGTGTAATTCATTTGCTGTGGGCTTACTAGGTCTCATCAGTAGGATGTTTATACTTACCACGGAGAAGTTACAAATAATTACATATTTTCCACTGATGGACAATTGTGTATCAACAGCTGATATGTCGTGAGCTTTGATACAAGTGGCATTGCTATGCCATGTGACCAGTGGCTATGAGTCAGCTAGCAGGCAGAACTCAGAATGTGGTGATAAGGCTAGCCACAGAGCAGGTGGCTTCTACCAGTTTTTCCTTCCTACTGTAAATAATTTGTGTTAAAATTTTGCAACCATGACTCATTCAACTGATGGTTCTGTAATTTTCACACCTGTCTGCACCTGCTCTCTTTGGAATGGGGATTATTACATTTTTCTTAAAGTCTGAGGATATTTCCCTTGTCTCATACATCTTACACACCAGATGAAGTAGTTTTGTAATGGCTGGCTCTCCCAGAGACATCTTTACGTGCTCTGTGAAATTCATCTCTCAATATAGTATCTCCTATTTCATCTTCGTCTACTTCTTCTATCCTTTGTACAATATTGTCTAGAAGTTCATTTCCTTTGTAGAACCCTCTATATATTCTTTCCACCTTTCAGCTTTCCCTTCTGTGTTGATAACTGGTTTCCCATACAATTAGTAATACTTGATAATAATGTAAGCAAGTTTCATTAGTGTTCCACACAGTGTCAGCTCTGTTATTACTGACATGCAGAGGAGACGTATTGCAGTGTATCTCCTGTGCAGCAGGGAAAGATGGCGATTTATACAGACTAACAAAAGTGATGTCCAGTGACAGTGGCAATCAGAAGACAGATTTTTGATGCAGCTGGTGGTGACATCGTAAATTGACATAATTGTAAAAGGTTGGTCCAAAACACTCATGTCGAAAGATATCTCGTGATAAATAAATAAAATAATAAATTTCAATGTTTTGGACAAACCTTTTACAATAATGTCAATTAACCCTGAATAATGGAAAGTGTGACACCATACACGACTAATAAAAAGTGTGCCTTAACTTTCATCTACAAGATAAATCAAATCTAAAGGCCTTAAATTGACCTAAATACATAGGAATTACTACTGCAACAGACTTAAGTCAGAAAAAAACCACATAGATAATGTTGTGAGGAAGGCAAACCAAAGTCTGCATTTTGTTGGCAGAACACTTGGAAGATATGACAGAACTACTAAACAGATCGCCTACACTATGCTTGGCTCTTTAGGAGCATTGCTGGATGTTATGGAATAATTACCAGGTAGGATTGACAGAGGACATTGAAAGAGACAAAGAAAGACAGCCCATTTTGTGGTATTATCTTGATGCAGTGGAGAGAATTTTATAGAAATGATAAAGAAGTTGGGGCTGGAATCATTACAACAATGGTGTTTCACAAAATTTAAATTTCAAAATTTTTCCTCTCAGTGCTAAAGTATATGGCTGACTTGCAAAAATCAGAGCTCAAACAAAGAGATTTAGATGTTCTTTCTTCCTGTGTCCTATTTGAGAATGGAGTGGTAGGCAACTAGCACAAAATGATTTGATGAACCCTCTGCCAAGAAATTACATGCGATATTCAGAGTATGTTATGTAGATGTAGTCTTTTTATCTCCCGAATAATTTTGACTGTGATGTCTCTGGTCCCGGTAAAATTTTACTTACCATCCTGGTAGCCCTGTGTGATTACGTTGACAACATCAATAACACAGAAGAAAATCTTTGCCAAGACATCAGTATTCTTAGAAATGCACATAGAATGACTTGGTTAATGTTTCATTCAGACCACGAAGTAAATAAATAATACTGTTTTTGCTCGAATGTCGACAGGTTCTCGTATGTACCCTCATCTGCTCTGTAAAAGTAAATGCTCCCGTAAAATGAAGATTTCACAACAAAACATTTGTGTCGCCTGTAGCTGGCTAATGCCAATGTCACACTATTGTGCGAGGCCATCAGGACGGTAAGTAAAATTTAACCCTGGTCGTTCTTGGTTTTGCATTTTTTATAGGTATCAAAGTAATTTTTCCTATATAGAAGTGTCGTACTGTTTCAGTTGTAGTTATGTTTGAACTGAAAAAAAAATGAATTATAGCCTTAGGTTAAAGCAGAGAAGCTAAATAAATTAGAGGCCAGTACTTGTGACACTGGTGTAACTATCCTGTCCTACGAGTATCAATAATGGAGGATAAGTAACAACTCACTGTAAAGAGGCTCACCGAGCTGCTGACAGACACAAAAATAGATAATCACAGCTCAGCGAGCCCCTTTACGGTGAGTTGTTACCTATCCTCCATTATTGATCTCCTGTCCTACAACTTATTTATTGTCTCACCCTAAACCTCAGGTGATAAACAGAAAGACAAACGAGCTGTAGTAATTATCGAAGCACGGTTTAGCAGGCAGAAGCGGACTGCTGGCCGGCTCCCCCACCTTGCGAGACATCGCGTCGGCCCTGGCCGTCGTCCAGCCAGGGCGCGCGCTCCCTGCTCGGGGTGTAGATTTCAGCGTAGTCGTGGACCGCCTCGTCGGCGGCGGCCGTGCCGGCGTCGCAAAGCGGCGACGCCGCCGGCAGCAGGGCCAGACCCTCCACCGCCGCCTGCAACTCCTCGTCCAGCATGTGCGCGTCCGAACCTGCACAGGGCGAGCACCACGTTCTGCACGCCACCGCTGCTACCGAGGCTGCCGCCACTGTCTCTGTCCCGTCCACCTCCTCCACCACCACCACCACCACCACCACCGACACCATTACTACCCAAAACCACACACACCATGCATGTATATACTGGCACATTCACCTGTCTCAACATCATAATGTTTAGTACAGAAGTTAGTACTTCTTTATCTTCTTGGTAAATAGAGCAAAAATCTCAATTACCTGAAATTGTCAGCTTCATAGAAGTCAATCTAAAACTGTAAATACTGGAGCCTTCTTGCACAAAACACTTTATTTGCTAAGATCGCTAATATCAGAAAATTTGAATTTGCCACTTTCAAATCACACTGGTACAAGGAGAAGCATCTACAATGATTACTCTTAGATAAACACTTTGTCATAATTGAAGTTTTCAGAAACATTGTGGGAATAACAGTGCTTTCATGTCACTGGTGATAAATAAATAACTTCATAAAGAGTCTAGAGCACACCAATTGTGCAAGCAGTGTGAATATACATTTTTTTTTTTTTTTTTTTTTAAATTGAAATGGATGTTATGTAGAACCAGTCAAAAGTTCTGTCTGATGCCAGTCATGGTGGCTTCCCAGTCAACAAAAATAATATTGGGATTAAAAGAAATGAAGGGTAGCATTGGACACCACCTGTTCTTTACAATGTAATAAAACAATCACTCTTTACAATACAATAAGTGGCGTCACATAAAAAAAAGACTTGCACCAGGCAGGCTGAACACGACCCCAGTTGGGGTCTAACAGTCACTAATGCCACACGATCATCATCATCATCATCATCTCATTATTTGCGACGTAAAAATTCCCTGAATTATTTCCTGTACAGTGATTTGGTTTTGCAGGTCCATTCACTTATATAAGTGTTGGAAATATCATTAGTAAGAAAGAAGTAATACAGTACAATGGCACACCTGACGGTGAGTAACACTGCACGCCAATATAAACAGAAGGTAATTTTTGAGCAACCTGTTATATCTCCTGGACTATGTGCCAAACAGTGATATCATTTTGTTCACACATTCAGTGATACACATGATGGTGCAGTATAAGTCATCCGATTTGTTTTTAAAATAACATATTTGCTGTTGACAAGATACGTAGAAGTAAAGAATACTGCTGGGAAATACAACCTAATGACTCACGTATGCAATGTGACTGCCACTTTGGTTTACAACTACTTCAAGTCAAACATGTACACTTCCAACACAAATCTTATGGAATGGTGTGGCATTACCTCACAATGGTGGCCATAAGTTGCTGCATTTTCGGGTTTACACGGTACACCTTCTCTTTAAGGAACCCCCGAAGGAAGAAGTCACTCGGGCTAATGTCTGAACTGTGGGGTGGCCACATTCTCCTCCTGCATAACATTCTGGAAATCTGTTCGAGAATACTCTAAGGTCAAGTCTTTCGTGTACAAAATTGAGCGTAACAGTGGCAGTACGATGGCATCCTTCATCCTGCACAAACCACTCTCTCCACCAATGGAAGACCTCAGCCACGAGTTGAGGAAAGACTTGGTTTCACAGCACATGTAAATAGTGTTAACCGATTACTGTAGCATCAAAAAAGAACGGACTGGTGATTCCGGGGCCTGTCATTGTGAACCACATGCGCACTTTCTCCCCTTAGTGCCTTTCATGTGTATTATTCAAGAAGGTTCATGCGCTGGTGTCATTCGTGTGGATTATTTGCAAAGGTTCACATGTGAAGAATCAAATGTTCCATTTGTTCACAACACTGTTTACGTAAGAAAACCGTGTGTTGTGTAGCACTGCCTCTTGGTGTTGCTCAATTGCCCACCTTGCAAACTGCAGTCTCCGCTCCTTATCTCTTGTACGGATACGAGTGAAAGTCTGATTGAATAATTCTCTGTACAGATCGGCACGAAATTCCCAACTTGACACTCTCTCTTCATGTCGATTTACTGAGACTGTACGTAAAGCAACTCGGACTGCTTCAATGTTTGCAGTGAACGTGCTGTTACCTTCAACACATAGTTGAGTGATTTTGAATGTATGTCTTTCTTTTCTCGATGAAAGTCATGGCCAAAAATCAAAGAATTTGTGTGAATGTGATTGTTTATTTTTCGTGTCTGTCAGCAGCCCAGCAAGCCTCTTTACGGTGAGTTGTTATCTATCCTCCAAAATTGATTACGACATATTTCCTAATTATAAAGGTAAATGCTACTACTTGGAGCGATATGATTTGAAAATGGCAATTCAGATTTGTCGAAACTAGTCGCAATTGCACACACAGTTGCAATCTTGACAAATAAAGTGTTCATATCAGAAACAGAAAAAATATGTATGCACACATACCAAAAAAACTTGAAGAAAGAAGACAGCAAGGTAAAAAGGATAATACAAAAAGAGCAGTAGCACATATGTCCAATCTTAGGCTCCTAAAAGACACTGTGACGTAGCTGCAGACCACACCACTAGACATGTCAGCACATAATGGAATGAAGTGTGTGTATTTTGTGTCTTTGATTTTGTTAAATCTGAGTAGAATGTGTAAGATCATTGACAATTTCATACCAAACATTAGGTTAATGATCACAGGTAGTGCAACAAATTCCGTGCAACCAGCTGCTTATATGGAGTGAAGAAAACAGGCCAGTCAGGATCGTCGGCAGAGAAGATGAAGTGTGTGTGGAAATCATTCATCAGGACCACAAAGACACCAACAACAGATGCAAGCAGATAAGCCTGACAAGCACTGTCAACAGTCTGTTACATTCTACACATTCTGCATGGGAAACCATACTGGCTGCAGTTGTTACACATGTTGATTCCTCAGACAGTTTTTCACAAAAGTTAGTTTTCAGAAATGAACCACTTTCATGTGCCTGGATCCCTGAATCTTCATAATGAGTATGCCCAGAGTACAAGGCATCCACAGAAAACTGTAACATATTTGTGATGCACCTTAAGTATAACTATATTGTATAACTTCCTCTTCAAAAATCAACAGACCATTTTTCTTTACAGAGAAAACTGCTACATGAGTATCTAGAAATTTTTCAGCAATACGTTATGCCACAATTAAAAGTGATCTGAGGCTTTCCCAGAGTATGTGCTGTTTCCAAGGTTCTCTGGTGTCCAGCTGGTTCCAATCATCGAAGTTCCACAATATTTCAGCGAATAACCGTCATCAGGTGGTACATCAGTAATGCCTGATGATGGCAGAACAGTTATTCCCTAAAATATTGTGGAACTTCGATGATCTGACCTGGCTGAACACCTGAGAACCTGGGAAACAACACAGCAGAGACTTCATTTTGTGACAAAATGACACTCCATGACACTTTCTTTCAGGCATTTGTGATTACATCAATGCCAAACATTGTTATATGTTACATATTTCCTGTTATTACTTTTCTCTCTTTAGTGGCTTCCAAAGCCAACTGACTTAACTCCAACATCATTTCTTCTTACACAGTTACATCATGCTTCCACTGCATTTGATAGAGTTGTGAGGAAATATAATTAATCTAGTCACTGATATCAATTGTGGTGACTAAGGATGATACTGAAGGACCTTTTGACTATTGTATTGATTGCAAGTGAAGGCTTTCACAGCCATCGTGTCTGTCAATACAATTATTCTGGGCACTGGACCACATCATCAATATATCTGCATCTACATGGGATACTCTGCAAATTACATTTTAGTGCCTGGCAGAGGGTTCATCAAACCACCTTTATACTATTTATCTCTCACTACATTCTTGAATAGTGCGCGGGAAGAAAGAACACCTGAATCTCTCCGTTTGAGCTCTGATTTTTTGTATTTTATTCTGATGATCATTTCTAACTATGGAAGTGGGAGTCAACAACATATTTTCGCAATCGGAGGAGAATGTTGGCGATTGGAGTTTCGTAAGTAGCCCACACTGCAGTGATAAATGCTGTTGTTGTAATGATTCCCATATCATTTCCATGACACTGTCTCTCCTGTATGGCTGCCCTTCTTTGGACTCTTTCGATGTCCTCTGTAAAACCCACCTCATAAGGATCCCACACTGGGCAGGAATGCACCATAAAAGTGTATGCAGTTTCTTTTGTACTTCTCTTAAATCTTTTAAGGGTTCTGCCAGTAAAACACAGTATATCAAAATTCACTGACATTTCAACCACTACCACAATTAGCCTTCTTCTGAGTGTCTCTTGCAAATGTGGCTGGAATGTCTGTGAATTGATATACATTATTGATGATGTGGTCTAAAGACCAGAATAATTTATTGTACTGATGTTTGTTAGATCACAAATAAAGCCCAGTGACAGGGAATGTAATGTTTTTTAAAAACACATTTTGATAAAGATGTAGGGTAGCCATTTCTTACATGACAGATGTCACTATTTTATTTTATTGTAATTTGCAGATGCATTTGATGATGAGTTATAGGTCTTGAAACTCAGTAGTGCATACAAATAAAAAAAAAAATGTAATTCAACAACTGTTGCGGATCATATAATTATTCAAAATGAAAATATTTTTGTAAAAATCATTCCAATGTTTCTCTAAATTTTTGCCTTTAAAATGTATACCATTTTGTAAGCCTTTGAATGAACTCTGTATTTCTTTTCCATTTACAATGGCACCTTTAAAATGTGGTTCCAGAGGGTTCAAACAGCTTCTGGGTGAGAATAACATAGTTTCCCAACAATTTCCGTTTGTTATAAGTTGTTATGTGATAAATAAAGTGTCAATGAGACATCATTACAGTGCTTTTCTCCAAGTGATAGGGTGTTTATGTGGACAAGAAAAAAATACAGTTTTCTCAAATTTTGCACTTAGAAATACATTTTATCCCACATGAAAATCCATTTCCCATGAAATTTATCAATCCACTAAGGTAAAAGTTTTAAACACCAGTGTAGAGCTTCCCAGAATTAATATGCACTTACAGTTTTGTCATTTCTTTTGTGATTTCTAGATGAAGCAAAAGGCACAATGGTTGATAAGAAACAAGAATAGCTAATCATTAATCGTGTGCTGACAACCACTGAGAATGTTTTTGTGCCTTTTTCCCATTTACTGTGTGTAAGTAAACAAAATTCGAATACATTTCAGTTTTACCATGCTGATACAGATGCTGTAATATGTGAGAAATTTGTTAAGCACTTATTTTATTTAGTAAAATACTTTGCTATTTTGTTCTAATATGTTACAATTTTCAACTTTGTTGATAGTCAGCAACCTAATAGAACTTACATAATTATTATGAGTTAAACAAACTGCAATCACATTTAAACTTTTTTTCCTCAACTGATTGCATCATGAGTTTTTTAGTTTGTAGTTAGGAAGGAACCTGACAGGATAGCTTCAGCTGTTGGAAATGAAACAAACAGTAGTCTAATTCCCCACTTGCTTCTCAAAAACACCTGCTGTTTTGTACTAACATGTTATAATTTTTTGAGTGTGTGGTACAGCAGGAACTGCCATTATACTGTTGGTTACTGAAAGTACCTCGCTGTTTTCTATAATGTGTTATGAATTTGTGGTTAGACATGAGCACAATAGCACAGTGAAGTATGACAAGAATGCAGAATTACTTATTGCCTGCCTGCACAGAACTCCTGGTAGGCTGTCTTCATATCCCATCTATCGTTTTAAAGATAATTTCACATTTTCCAATTATTATTGCCTAATTTGTATTGTATGAATGAACTAAAATAAATATGATGAACTAACTTTGAGCCTGATCTTTCTTTTATCATATGTTACCATTTAATATATGTAAAAAATAGATGAAGTACACTTACCAGGCGAAGGGGCACAGGCAGTAATAGCAACAAATAAACACACAGACGCACACACACACAAAAATGCTAGCTTTCGCAGCCTAGCTGCTTCATCAGGCAGAAGGGAAGGAGAGGGAAAAGGAAATGATGAGGGTTTTAAGGAAGGGGGTAAGGAGCCATTCCAATCCCGGGACAGGAAAGACTTACCTTGGGGGAAAAAATGGAGGGTAAATAAATGCACACACACCCACACATTTGTGTGTAAATGTGTGGGTGTGTGTGCATTTATTTACCCTCCATTTGTGTGTAAATGTGTGGGTGTGTGCATTTATTTACCCTCCATTTGTGTGTAAATGTGTGGGTGTGTGTGCATTTATTTACCCTCCATTTTTTCCCCCAAGGTAAGTCTTTCCTGTCCCGGGATTGGAATGGCTCCTTACCCCCTTCCTTAAAACCCTCATCATTTCCTTTTCCCTCTCCTTCCCTTCTGCCTGATGAAGCAGCTAGGCTGCGAAAGCTAGCATTTTTGTGTGTGCGTGCGTCTGTGTATTTATTTGTTGCTATTACTGCCTGTGCCCCTTCGCCTGGTAAGTGTACTTCATCTATTTTTACGTATATTTTTCCTGTTAGGAATTTTTCCTCTATAATATGTTACCATTTAAAGTACATCAAATACAAATCTGCCAGTAAAAGTTTTAATAATAGCATAAATTGCTGGTCTCCTGACTCAGGAATTTTATAAAAATTAGTGGCTGGCCTCAGACTGCTACGTTTTGACTGAGAGTCAAACAGTACATAACTCAAGACATTGATTGTGCTTTCTTATCGATGACTTACTGTAATTCATCTTGTGCAAAAGGAAATTTACTTTTAAAGTGATGCTTCTCAAACCACCAATTACTAAATTTTTCCGTGGGTATTAGAAACAAAGAGCTGTGATATCTGGCTCATCAAAAGCAAATTTTGTTGAGAAGTATTGAACAGTCTTTGCCTAAAGCTTTCAAGACATCTTATGTCGGCAGACGCTTGTGTGTGTGTGGGTGTGCGTGCGTGCACACTGTGTTTTGTTGCAAATCTTGCATTTGTAAGTATTCATAATTAAGAAACTATGAACTAGAAATTTACTAAATTTTTGTGGTATTGACTTAAAATTATCAGAAAGTTACTCTAACATAAAAGTAAATGAAATAACGACACCAATAAACAAGGTTATTTACAGACTTCAGTTACTACAATGTTCCGATTTCCAATGCTGATATCATCGACATCAACATTATGGCACTGTAGCTGCCTGGTGTGCATGTGTCACTGATAATGAACCATTTACACATGAAGTCTCTAGAATGCAATTTCATGAAAAGTTGTTACATTCATGTGGCATTTTTACTTCAGCACCTGATCAGAATGCAGGGTAGAATCTGGTAGCACTGGGTTCAGTTATTAAGACTGCTGGAAATTTTCATTCACGATCAGAGTTATAAATAATAAAACAACAACTTTCTTTTACCTCTCTTAATGGCTATGTACAAACATGATTTGTACACACATGATTTTTATTTTCAGCACATCTATGCCTTAGCACCTTTTTGAATTATATGTTTCACTGATCTTCTTGTAGGATTAATACTGAAAATTGGCAATTCAATTTCTTTCTTCATGTGTTAATATAATGATGTACCTCAGAACCAAAAACAAAGAAAAATTTGCAGAATTCTTGAAAGGTTCCATTTTCCCAGAGTTTATATGTATGGAAAAATTACCAGGTTTTTCCCCAATTTTCCCAGAAGGCATAGATCCTGAATAACATGTCATCTAGATGGTGTAGAGGTGGTTGCGTTTCTAGTGCAGAGGTGATCACATGTATAAACAACCGTAAACAAACAGTTTTCTTGGCCACAAAGTCACAGATGATAACATTTGTGGTAGGCAGGTGACTGGTAAGGCACGATTTGAAACATCTTCAAACACGATACATAAATGAGTCTCTATCTGGGGAAATTATTTTGTTTTGTACACCCGAAGTATGAAGTATTGTGTTGACTAAATATTACAATTTGTAGAAGAATGTACTTTATAATTTGTGTACAGTATTTAAACTTTTAAAATGAAGTTTACTAAAATCTATAATTCCTCTTCCTGTCTTACAAAAGTTTGGAATACATAAGAAACTGGACAATCAGCACATTTCAAACAGTCCAAGCTAGCATGCAGGAAAGTGACACCCAAAACTACTTTCAGGTTCAAAATTACTTTTTGAAAAAAATCTGTGCTCCACACAAAACTGACTTAGGTGAGTGCCAGATACGAGCAGTGCGGTGCGGAATTAGTACTGACCAGAGAACTTGGCAGCAGGCGGCTGGGCGCGGCGCTCCACCTCGGCGTAGAGTGGCTCCTGGCTGTCGAGCAGGGCACCCTCGGAGCAGTGCCTGCAACAGCGGGCACACCTCTCGACTAGAAACTCGTTGAGCCCACGTTATCTGTTGCAGCAGAACTGCGATTCACATTATTCGATAACAGGAATTACGCTCACTCTCTCAGTGAGGTAGTGATGTTAAGTTAAATTGATATCAAACAATAATTCAGAGACATATATTGTCTCAATATATCAAAGATATTGAATAGAAGGAAATGCACTGAATTAAAATTTGCGCCGCAGCTGTAATTCCAACCTGGGACCTCCTATTTGGTGGCAATTGCTGTATCCACTCAGCTACCACAGTCTTACGCATAGCGTGAATGCGCAGAATATCCTAAAGCACTTCTCCCTCCACAACACAAACTTAACTTATGCCTCGATGTTCCCCGACATAACACATATTGATATTGCCGAGACTCTCCAATAACAGAACAGCACCCCAGCTTTGAATGTAAATGGGGACAATCCTGCTTTGTACCAAGGGCATATCTGACATCCCAGGTAGTCAGTTTCAGCTCGACGTTTTGCCAAGTGAATTAACTTACTCTCCGTGTGCAAGCATTTTACTGCAACATTTTCTGCTAATTTTACTTACATAAATTATTTTCTAAGAATTTAATGCCTCTCTTTCTATTCAATATCTTTGATATATTGAGTCAAAATATGGGTCTCTGGAAATTAATGTCAAATATGTCTGAAGTACAAGGTAGGATTGTTGCCATCAATATTCAATGGTCAGGTGCTATTCCGATACTGGAGAGCCTCGGCATTATTCACCCCGTTTACATGGGCTCCCAAAACCGGATTTCGTAAACCGATTTCCCAATTCCGCTTTTGGTTGGTCATGTAAACACTCCAAAATAGATTCTGGAGATCCACTTCTCTAAAGCGGTTTTCCAGTTCCACAATCGATTTTCGTGCCCATGTAACGCAACTGTTTTTGAAGTGTTCTTGGCTTGTCAGATTGTGTTTTCTTGTTAAGAATTTTTGGTACATATGGAAAGAGTGATATTTTCTAATGTGAAATAAAAGTATAAATATTAGAGTGAACATAAATCTGTATTTAAATAAAGAAAAATAAGCAATTGTGCAGACTAAATAACGAACTGAATCAGCTGTTTTCCAGCCGTCATGTTAAGTGAGCTAGGAAATCCAATTCAGACCCTGCCATGTAAACACGACAGTGAAAAACGATTTACGAAAATCGGTTTTCGTCTTCCGGAAGAGGTGTTGCATGTAAACGTAGTGATTGCTACATGTTACATAGGGGAACATCGAGGCAGAATTGAAGTTAGTGTTCTGGCAGAAGATGTGCTTCAGGACATTCTCTGCATTTGCAATATTCATAAGGCTGCCTAGAAAGCAGGAGGTCTTGGATTTGAATCCTGGCCATGATATAAATTGTAATTCAATTCCTCTCCTTCTGTTTAATAAAGTTAAATTGGATTGGGAGTCACCTGCATAAATATTTATAAGCTGCCCTTGCTGGTCAGTTCCAGCCTAATTTCTTGCCATATTCACTAACTCCTTTTCAGAAGTACAAGTTCTTCACTGGAAGAGAGCAGGTTGTCTGTTAATTTTATCTACATAAATTAGTTTCTGACAATGTAAAGTCCAGGTAGGAATGTCAATAACAGCAATCCACATTACACCTCCTGAAAATTCATGCCTCTCTCTCCCAAATGTTTGCCCCTCTTTTCTCTTCTCTGCATCCAACCCTTTCTGACCTCCTCTCCCCCCCCCCCCCCCCCCCCCCCGCAAAAATAAATAAAATAAAAATAAAAAATCCTGCTTTAACTACAGTCTACATTCCAAGCTTCATCTAACATTCCCACCTGTAAAGTCCACTAGACAGAGCAGAACGTCCTGTCCAAATACATGCCTCACATTCTTCCACATCCACTGCCTCCCCCCCTCCCCCCAAATAAAGGCCGTCCACACCCCACTCACTGATGAAAATGGCTGTCATCTGTGCATAAGCTGTGCATTAGTACTTCTGATAAAGGCTGCCCACCAATCATCTTTACAGTGAATTTTAACCATCCTCGTTATTACATTATTTCTGACAATTCTTTTATTTTAAGCACAGTATGTTCTTCCATAAACTTATGCAATCATAATTCACAACCTATAATGAAAGCTATTATCTTGACTCTCACTCAAGACAATTAGTCTGTTTTGAGTCCTCCTGACATTGTTGGAGTGGCTTGCTTACATGTTCTATGGAAACCCCTATCCAAAACACCTTCAAATGGTGGCAGCGTGGAACAGCACACACCATCAGAAAGTGGAGCCCACCACTCACCGCTGATGCTGCTCGCACTGGTAGCGCCTTATATCACTTGAGTCTATACCTGTGTTTCTAGAAATCCATCAAAGTTATGTGACTCATTTTTGTATTAATAATATAGTAAGGACAGTTTACAACTCACTGCAAAGATGTGGCGATGAACTGGGACAGGCACATACAAAAGACACACACATACAACACTTTCAGCTATCAGCCAAGGCCTTCTTCAGAAAAATAGAACACTCACGAAATCACACAACACAGTCATACATCATCACCTCTGGCTACTTGCATGAATGTTCTATTTCCTTAGGAAGGCCATGGCCGATAGCTGAAACTGTTGTATGTATGTGTTGCAGCTCGTCGCCACACCTTTGCAGTGAGTTGTAAACTGTCCTTATTACTATATTATTAATTCCAACCTGGACTTTCCGTTATTATATTTCAACTACTAGTAAGACACATTTGAAAGTGTTGTGTTACAGCAACAAGATTCTGTATGCTTTATGTAAGAGTGTGTACCTAACTTAATGTCTCATACAATATTTTTGAGAAGGATAGATTGCTATTCACCACAGCTTGATTAACTTCAGAAATGCACACATGAAAGTTTAGAACTTAGTGAAAAGCTTTCTGCCGTTACGGCCTTCTGCAGACACAGAAATACACACACACTCTCTCTCTCTCATATATATATATCTCTCTCTCTGTCTCTCTCTCTCTCTCTCTCATATCTCTCTCTCTCTCTCTCTCTCTCTCTCTCTCACACACACACACACACACACACACACACACATACAAACAGGACCGCTGTCTACAGCTGCTGTGGCCAGTACGTGGGACTCAGTACAGCCCAGACAAAAGCAACTGTTGGTGTGGGTGAGAAAGCAGTTAAGCAGGATCGTAGAGGATGGTTGCACAGTTGGATGGGGGAATACGCCACTGCTGTCTTGACGGACAGGGAGAAAGGAAGCGGGAGAGACTAATGTGTGGTGTAATATAAGACGTATATGAGGCTAGTGTTGGCAGGAATGGGAAGGGGAGGGTGGTGGAGGGAGGAACTAGCAAAAGTTTAGGCCTGGGGGATTGCGGGAGTGTAGGATATGTTATAGGGAGAGTTCCCCCTGTGCAATTCAGACAAGCTGGTGTTTGTGAGGAGGATCCATAAGGCACAGTCTGTGTAGCAGTCTTTCTGAATTGTGCAGTGAGAACTCTCCCTACAATATAACCTACACTCCTGCAGTTCCCCAGGTCTAAACCTTCACTAGTCCCTGCTACCACCACCTCCCCTCCCTTTACTAGCCCACATTCTAGCCTCGCTTGCATCTTCTATTTTGCCAAACACTCTAGTGTCCCCCCCTTCCTCCCAGTCTGTCAGACAGCAGTGGCGTATTCCCCTACCGTGCATCCGTCTCCTCCCTTTCTCCTTCCCTCTCCATGATACATCACCCCCACCACTGGTTGCTTTCACCTTGGCCATGCTGAGTCCTGCATACTGGCCACGGTGGTTGGAGATGGCAGTTGTGTGTGTGTGTGTGTGTGTGTGTGTGTGAGGCGGGAGAAGCAGTTGTTTTTCTCTGTCTGACGAAGACCGTAATGGCCAAAAGCTTTTTTTTAGCAAGTTGTAATCTGTTACGTGTGTGTTTCTGCAGCTCACCAAGCTGTCTCTGTGGTGAATAGCAACCTATCCTTTTCAAAAACATTGTATCACACATTAAGTTAGGTACATACTCTTACAAAAAGCATATAGAATCTTCCAGCCGCATCGTGTGGATTACTGTCCACGACGTTTCGGCTGAGATCTCCTCGCCCATTGTCGAGTAGTTGACTGTCGAGTGATGGTCGACTATTAAATGATTGCTGCTGTTGTCCTTCTATAATTGTACTGGGGCTGTGATGCCACTGGTGTTCTGCGACACGATCGTTAAAGGCAATGTTTTGGTCGCACGCCTGCCGCGTCCGCTTCGACCTTCCGATCGCCGGGTTCCGAGACGTGCTCGGCTGCAAGCCGCCATCTCTATTAATAGTACTGTCAGCTATATTGATCTCAATCATCTCTTTTATTGCACTACCCCAGAAACTGTTCATTCTTGTAATTATGGATGTTTCCTCAAACACAATAAGATGTCTGTTTTCAAGTGCATGCTTCACAACTGCTGACTTTTCGGAATAACGTAAACGATAACACCCTTCGTGTTCCACACAGTACTGTTAAATAGTGTGCACTGTTTGTCCTATAGAAAATTGTCCACAACCACAAGGTATTTTATATACTCCCAGTGTTCTTAGGCCTACATCATCTTTAACTGGTCTCATCAACTGACGTTTTTTTGAAGGAGCTCTGAAGACTGAGTCGATCTTGTGTCTCTTAAGGAGTCTGCTAATCTTTCCAGTGATTCAGCCACAAAACGGCAAAAAGGCTAGTTTCTTTGAGTCCTCTGCTTCTTTGTCTTCATAATAGCTTTCGTAATCTGACTGTTGCTGTAGCCGTTGTCCCTAAAAAACTTTCCGTAGGTGGCTCAGTTCCTATTGCCGACTTTCATTGACTGACACTACTTCCACTCGATGCACAAGGTCCTTAAGATAGACTGTTTCATAACTCCCACAAAACAATGCATTCACATTTATAATCTTATTGCTGTAAGAGGTTGATGAGAACTGATGGAATTTGACAGCATGCAAATGAATTTGAAACAGCCTCGACTTTTATACTCCGATCAGGAGTTGAGGAAAAGAAAGTTATTTCGATGAACAATATGATCCTATACACCTTTTTAAAGAGGTGCACAGTTTTTCACTCCTGAGGAGATCACTTTCGATCTTAATGGGCAAACCTTTTTGATCACTGAGGCACGTCATCTTACACCCTCTGTTCATGGTGCAAGTTAATGGTTTATTTTGAACATTTTTTTTAATATTGATAAATGTCCTTTTTGTGAAGTGTGATACATAGACCACATAGAAGGTTGACCTATTCACCTTTCGGACACTCATTTTCAGTTGCCCTGGTGATTCATATAGTGAGTTATTAGCAGCTGATATTTTCCTTATCATGATTCTCAACATAGCACATTCAAATCAGTCTTACTAGAGACTGAACTTGTGACTTCATAGGATTCCCTGTTAGACCACTCAAACAAACTGGCTCATACATTGTTAAGATGACTGTTAGTTACAAAGTTTCAACTGTTACATATTCATCATTTAATACAGCATCGTTTTTCTCAATATAACTTGGCAGAAACTTTGGTTCTAGAAGTGCATATTTCTTATTTCCTCTATTTTTCCACGAAACATTGTACTTTCACAATCATGTTGTCCTACAAATGCTAGCAATTGTATCAGCGAGTAAATGACAGCAGACCTGTGCTATGGAACAGAAAATACTAACACAGGAAGGAGAATATAATCATTTCTGCCATTCTACTTTTAAACATATATTTGCTGATAAACATTCACTATTTTGTAACCCCAAGTTTTCCAGTATTTAAAAAAAAAGAGTAATAATACCCACCACTGTACTCTTACTCCTGTAATTACTATTTAAGTACAGAAAATTTTGCTACATATAATTTTCTATTGCTACAACACAGGGAATCATGTTAGTAGATGCAATACTATCTTCACCAATATATTAACTTTTCAAATAATACAAAGGAACATTCAGTGGTTAATGATTTATTTAGGTGTGCCAATTCAGACCTTAGGGAAGACGAAACAGTCGAGAGCGGTCGCGTGGGCAGATCGAGTGGCGCGATGCCCAGCGAGTCGTCGCTCGCTGTCGTCACTTCCAGGCTGAGGCTAGCTCTCGAAGAGGAACCCTGTAGAAAAATTAAAAAATTGTGTAAATTTAAACTTGGTTTATGGTTATGGTGTGGTTGCACCACACTTCTGCCCACTACATGGCAGTACATTTAATGAATATACAAATGAAATCAATAAGAAGCTGGAGAAATATTTAGAATTATGAATTAACTGCAACCAAGATGATAGGCTTATGAGGATTTTTATTGCATTTATAGGCATGCATAACCGATATACAGGGTGTCTCAAACATTTTAGGTCAAACTGCCTTTGGTCGATACTACCCAGTGACAAGTTATTGTGGACTGTACCCCTTGTTGTACACAAAAGGATATGGTTTCAACACTATGGTGCACTGGTCTATTTCAATGCACCTGAACATGTACTTTCACAGTTGCATTGAAAAGGGACATCCTGTACCACAGCCTACACAATCACATCTGCATCTACGTCATATTTCTGACAGTCACACTGAAGTGTCAGGCACAGAGTTCATCAAACTACTTTCATACTATGTATCAACATTTCATCCTCGAACAGTATGCAGGATGAATGAACATCTAAATCTCTTCCTGTGAGCTCTGATATCTCTTATTTTGTTTTAATCATCACACCCATAAATTTATTTTTGTGAGTTTGTAATTGCAATGAAAAGATTTGTAGAATTTTAAGAAAAAGATTGAGGTGCATGTAAGATATTTTATATGTGACCACCAACTTTTTTGTTTTACATCTTACAAGTATTTTCATAGCTACTAACAACTGACATCACCAAATCTTTAGGGATATCTGTACAGGATTACAAATCTATATGGGATTAGCAGAAACTATTTTATATATTTCTTCCAAGATCAAAACATAATGTTGCTACATTAAAAAAAATATTTTTTATTTAAATTACCTTATTCTACTTTCAGGCCTTGGCTGCACAATTTTTTTTCAGTCAATTTTCAAACATTTAAACTAGATTACAATGGAGAAATGCTAAATTTCAGATTTATTTCTGTTTATCTTTACCTGAGTCAATGACTATATTATTATGTTCTCCAACAATTATCTCCTATCAGCTATTTACTACTGAAACAGAAATAATGGGAAAATGACCTCGCCGGCCGCGGTGGCCGAGGTGACTGAGGCGCTCCAGTCACGGTCAGCACGGCCACTACGGTCGGGGGTTCAAATCCCCCCTCGGGCATGGATATTTGTGCCGCTTAGTTCGTAAGTAGTTCATAAGTAGTTTGTAAGTTTAGGGACTGATGACCCCGTAGTTAAGTCCCATAAGCCTTAAAACATAATTAAAAAAAGAATGACCTTCCACCACACACTAGAGAACAAAGAAAGTTAATGTTACACTCACGTCCAATCATGAAATTACAAGGGGTGTTCAAATGAAAAGGTATGAAATGTATTAAAAACCAAACTGGTTGAAATTTGAATATGCCACTTTGGCATAACGTAGTGCAACATCTAGGAATGTGAAGCATGCGTATTCACCTTCCCCTAAAAATTCAAGACTGTATCCTCATCAAACAATGTAATACTGTCTTTTTCGACGTCTGAGGTCTTATCCTCCTCAAATTCTTTGGGTATGGAAATCCATTAACAGTAACGAGTATTGTGATACACTCTGTAGCCTAAGCATCTCCATCAAGAGCAAACAGCCTGGGCTGCTCTCAGAGGGAGTCATTCTGCTCCACGATAACGTGTGTCCGCACATCTCCAGAGTCAGATGAAGTTTACTGGCCAAGTTCAAGTGGAGCAGCTTGAGGATCCGCCCTACAGCCCGGACATGTCGCCCTGAGACTTCCATCTGTTTGGTCCACTACAATAACATCTCAAAGGGAAGCACTTCAACTTGGACAACGAACTGAAGGACACAGTAGAGGACAGCCACAGAGGTTCTGGAAACAGGAAATCCTTTGACTCGTTAAACAATGGGATAGTTGTGGTTAGGCCTCCGGTGATTACTTTTGAATAAAGCAATTATACTCACACCCCTCATACTATGTGAAGGGTTTTCAGTGTCTTTCTCATAAGGAAATGACAGTGGTAAATATAATACTGTCCAGCAAACATCAGACAAGAAAAAGAATTAATGTGGTATTCTCAAGCAGTTCTAAGCAAGTTTTGAATAGAAGCTTGTAGTGTTACTGGGAGAGGTTTTTTGTGTGTTGTTGAATGACCATGAAATCAGTACTTTGTCACTAGTCAGGATTATGATTGAGTCTTCTTCTTATCTTCTTTCTTCCCTATATGAAGAAATGCCATAAGAGGTCCAGCTAGTCTGTACTCCTAGTATTAAGTTTTAGTCTCCTTTACCTAAATAAAACATCAGGCTTTCTTCTCCAAAAATCGTTTCAGCATGAGAAACTAGAGAGAGACAGCTACTATTTAAATAATTGTCTCGAACTCAAGGTTTAATGTTTAACGAATATTTATTCTCTCCCGTAACTACACAGAGGCACTTCTGCAGTTATCACAGAAGCTGATACAATATGAATGCCCGTCAATCTTCTAGCACATTTTCAGATAATAATCTTTAACAATGACAAACAAAGAACATATATTAACTTCAACAAGGAATAAATAAAGTCTCTGTTTAGTAGTCCAGGGAAAATTCAGCTCGCTACAGCAAGTGAAATCCATCCATTATTTATCTGAAAAAAAAAAAAAAAAAAAGAAATATCTGACCACTAATATTTCCTAAATAAATATATTTGACATTCTTATGTCAGGTCAAAGGTTTGCAGTGCAACTCGTTACACTACAATGCACTATACTGTATTTACAAAACATTATATAATAATGGAAAGTCCAGGTTGGAATAAATAATATAGTGAGGACAGTTTACAACTCACCGCAAAGACGTGGCGACGAGCTGCGACAGGCACATACAAAAGACACACACATACAACACATTCAGCTATCGGCCATGGCGTTCTTCAGAAAATAGAGCACTCACGCAATCACACAGGCACACAACACAGTCATACAACCATCACCTCCGACTGCCACACTTTGAATTGTGGCAGTCGGAGGTGATGGTTGTATGACTGTGTTGTGTGCCTGTGTGATTGCGTGAGTGCTCTATTTTCTGAAGAAGGCCATGGCCGATAGCTGAATGTGTTGTATGTGTGTGTCTTTTGTATGTGCCTGTCGCAGCTCGTCGCCACGTCTTTGCGGTGAGTTGTAAACTGTCCTCACTATATTATTTACAAAACATTATAGATGTTTTACCTGCATTTTAGTCCATGTAACTGATAACTACTTGCAATATAACACTCAGTATACTGTTTTTCATACTTGATTGCAATTCACTTGAAGAAAACAATTACTTAATTTTATCTGTCTCTGTTTCTCCATTCGCTTTTTTCCCGACACCATTATCATTTTTGGCAGAGCCAAAATTGTGATTAAAGTGAAACTTGAAAGTTACACAAAGGCCTAGGGACACAGAGAGAAAGAGAGGGGAGAAAATGCTGACAAAACAAGGGACACTGGCAGCTTGACACGGCATGGACTCGACAAGTTCTTGCTAGTTGAGCCTTGCTGCCTCTATAGCCATCCACAATTGCAAACGTGTTGCCGGTGTGGCATTTTGTGTGCAACCGAGCTCTCAATTATGTCCTGTAATGTTGTATGGGATTCATCTCGGGCAGTCTCAGTGCCCAAATCATTCAATGGAATTGTTGAGAATGTCCGTCAAACCGACAGCGAACTTCTGTGAGTCGTCAACTGTGAAGCACAGAGTCTGAGAATGGCTGAACATGGCCTCCAATAGGACAAATATAACTATCTCCAGTCAACAAACACACCTAGGCAGACATACTGTAGAAAGCAAAGAAGTTGGACGGAGATACCACTTGAAGCAGAGGCTCTGATCAGAGAATCGAGGCAAAGATGTTAAAGATGGTGGGCGGGAATTTGGATTTAGTGGAGGTTGAAACCAGGTGGGCAACGGGAAGAGAGAATATGCTGAAGGGCAAGTTCCCATCTCTGGAGTTCTGAAAGACTGGTGTCGGTGGGAAATATCCAGATAACCCGGACGATGTAACACTGTGCCAAGATGTGCTGGCTGTGCACCAAGGCATGTTTAGCCACAGGGTAATCCTCATTAACAACAAACACTGTCTGCCTGTGACTGTTCATGCGAATGAACAGTTTGTTGCTGGTCATTCCCACTTAGAACGCTTCACAGTGCAGGCACGTCTGTTGGTAAATCACGTGGGTGCTATCGCAAGTGGCTCTGCCTTTGATCGTGTACACCTTCCGGGTTACAGGACTGGAGTTGGTGGCGGAAGGGTGCATAGGGCAGGTTTTACAATGGGGGCGGTTACAAGTGTAGGAGCCAGAAGGTAGGGAAGGTGGTTTGGGGATTTCATAGGAATGGACTAGGAGGTTACGGAGGTCAGGTGGGCGGCGGAAAGACACTCTCGGTGAAGTGGGACGGATGTCATTAAGGATGGGTCTCATTTCAGGGCAGGATTTAAGGAAGTTGCATCCCTGCTGGAGAGCCACATTCAGAGTCTGCTCCAGTCCCGGAAAGTATCCGGTGACAAGAGGGGCACTTCTGGTGTTCTTCTGTTGAAGGTTCTGAATTTGGGGGGATGAGGATGAGAAGTGGCTCTGGCAATATCATACTGTTACATCTCTTAATTTATTTTTATCCCCTGTCTGTGAATCAAATGTTGTGAGTCAATTTTCACCACTGCATATGATGTTGGGGAACTAATCTTGTTACAATGATTTAATGAACTATAACTAATTAAGGTTTTTAATAATAGAATATCCAGGTTGGAACGGAACAATAAAAAAGGATAGTTTACAACTATCCTACTTCACAAACAAATATCCAGCGCCATAACCCCACATACCGCAAATCCTCCCTCTACCACCAGTAACCATCCACAAAAAAGTACTCCCCTTGTCATCCAGAACTACCCTTGACTGGAACAACATCCTTCACCAGAGTTTTGATTTTCTGTCCTCGGGCCCAGAAATGAGATACATTCTGCCCAAGATCCTTCCCACAGCAATTAAAGTGGTGTTCCATCTTCCTCCCAACCTATCCCTATGCCACCCCAAACCCAACTCCCTGCCACAGGGATCATATCTCTGTGGAAGACCCAACAGCAAGACCTGTCCAATCCACTTCCCATTCCAGTCCCATCACAGGCTTATCCTATCCAATCAGAGGCCGAGCCAACTTGAAGCTGCCATTAATTTACCAACTGTGCTGCAATCACTGCACAGCTTTCTATACTGGCATGACCACTAACCAGCTGTCCAAAGGATGAATGGCTACTGCCAAACAGTGATCAAAAACAAGGTACACCAACCTGTGGTACAACATGCAGTGAGCACATGCTTGATTTCAATAGCTGCTTCACAACCTGGGCCATCTGGATCCTCCCAACCACCACAAACTTTTCTGTACTACAAAGATGGGAGTTATCCTTACAGTCTCCAGTCCTGCAATTATCCATGCCTCAAGCTATGATAATGCCCTTTTCTCCACACCCAAAGTTCCTGCCTCCCTCTATTCTACACCTTTCCCATTCAATGAGGTGTGTGTGTGTGTGTTTCCTTTCTTGCCCTCCACCACCCCCTTACTCCATTCCTAAGCTGCATCCCATTCCACCCATCTACAACATATATGCTATGTAAGATGGAGACTATTAATTAATAAGGGTATAATTAATTTAATACCTAGAATGTCTATTTGGTGATAGCTGTATCACTCCCCAACACTGACACAACCTTCCTACCCCTCCCCCTTTCCCTTCCCCTCGCCTGATACCCTCTCACCATAGAGTGTGATTCACAGTGCGCCAGCCGGAGATGATGGCTGTGTGACTAGTGTTCCTGTGTGGTTGTCCGAATGCTCTCTATTCTGAAGAAGGTCAATTGCTGACAATTGAAATGTTATATGTGTGTGTCTTTTTTATGTACCTGTCATAACTTCTTGTAATCCTTAGCAGAGAATTGTAAGCTATCCTAATTACATAATTAAGGAAGTCACAACTGGTTAATAATAAGTATATATTTTGACGACTTTACAGCATTCAATGAATGAAATAAATCGCAATTTGCGATCTGTTATGGCTTCACTGTACTAGGTTTAGATGGAATACCAAAGTGTGGTGAATGAAAATTTGTGCCCAGCTGGGATTCGAACCCGGGATCTCCTGCTTACTAGGCAGACGCGTTGACCACTCCGCCACCGAGGACACAGTGACCAGCTCGACTGTAGAGGACTCTTCCCTGCACGTCTCCCGCCACACACAAATATCCAACAAATATCCATTCACCACGCTGTCTTGATACCTCATGGTCTGTTCTCCCTGATGCGGGAATACAGTATTGTGGCTGCGAGCATTACAGAACAAATAGGCTGTGGTAACAGGAAAGAGACAGCGTGGCGAATGGAGATTTGTGTGTGGCGGGAGATGTGCAGGGAGAAGTCCTCTGCAGTCGGGCTGGTCACTGTGTCCTCGGTGGCGGACTGGTCAATGCGTCTGCCTAGTAAGCTGGAGATCCCAGGTTCGAATCCCGGCCGGGCACAAATTTTCATTCGCCGCACTTTGGTATTCCATCTAAACCTAGTACAGTGAAGCCATAATGGATCACAAATTGTGATTTATTTCATTCACAATTGGTTAATATTCGTTTGTGTGCGCTGGCTACACATTTCAGAATAGATTTTTTGCTGTTCCAGATTTCATTATGTCAGTGCCCAACAACCATCTACATAAATACTTTGAAAATCACACTGAAGTGCATGGCAGAGGTTCATCGAATCACTTTTATGATAATTCTCTACAGTACCATTCTATAGTAGTGTGCAGGGGACAAAGAACACCTACATCTGTCTGTTTAAGATCTGATTTCCCTTATTTTATTGTAACAATCACATCTCCATATGTAGGTGGGGCTAATAAAATATGTTCACTTGCAGAAGAGAAAGTGTGGAATTACAGTTCATATCCTCTTATTTACAAAATAAAAAATATCAGTACTACTGTTAATAACTTACAGGCTGCATATAATTTAACTCCCGTGTAACACAACTGTAATCCTATTCAATCAGAGAAGTATAAATTCGTAGATTGCTTTGCCCACTGGTTGTAGAGCCATATCAATACAGGTCCAGAGGACATGAATTCACTTTACAGTAGAGACGGTGAGGTTCAAGATTTTAAATGAGTCGGGTTCAGATCTGCAGCCAGTTGTATGGATATGCATAGGTTGTGTCCACTGCACCTGTAGGGACCAATCCAGGTTCACAGTCGGTCAGTGAAGTGAATCTGTGTCCACTGGACAGAGTGTAGCTATCAAGTGAATCTTATCTAACAGAGAAATAATGCAGTTGTGTTGCACAGGAGTTATATAATATGCAGCCAATGTTATTAACAGACAGAACTGATTTAGAGAAGAGGATGTTACCTGTGTTCCACGGTAAAAGTGCAGTTTATGCGGCAACAGCTAGCCGTCGCGCTCGCTAGATTGGTAACGGCAGAGCAGCCAATCAGGAGTCGCGATGCGGCGGCCAATAAGAAAGAGCGTTACAATTGTACTGTGTAAACAAAACGAAGCGGTGCATGCAAAAGTTTTTGACGATCTAAAAGTTACAGTTGCTATGAGTATGGATGTCACTTGATCACTGTTTCGAATAAATGTTCAAATGTTTGTATAGTTTATGGGACTTAATTACGGGGTCATCAGTCCCTAAACTTACAAACTACTTATGAACTACTTACGAACTAGGACGGCACAAATATCCATGCCCGAGGGGGGATTCGAACCCCCGACCGTTGTGGCCGTGCGGACCGTGACTGGAGCGCCTCAATCCCCTCGGCCACCGCGGCCGGCTGTTTCGAATATATCATAAAGTAAATAAAACATGCTATACCTGCTCTATGGTTGACAGGTTCTTGTATGTACTCTTGTCCGGTCAGTAAAAGTAATTGCGTTAATTTCCAAGAATGCTTGCAATCGAGGTAGTTCGGACTGAAATGGTATATATATCGAGCGTACACCTGTAAATTGATAATATAGTGAGGACAGTTTACTACTCACCGCAAAGACGTGGCGACGAGCTGCGACAGGCACATACAAAAGACACACACATACAACACATTCAGCTATCGGCCATGGCCTTCTTCAGAAATAGAGCACTCACGCAATCACACAGGCACACAACACAGTCATACAACCATCACCTCCGACTGCCACACTTCGAATTCGAAGTGTGGCAGTCGGAGGTGATGGTTGTATGACTGTGTTGTGTGCCTGTGTGATTGCGTGAGTGCTCTATTTCTGAAGAAGGCCATGGCCGATAGCTGAATGTGTTGTATGTGTGTGTCTTTTGTATGTGCCTGTCGCAGCTCGTCGCCACGTCTTTGCGGTGAGTAGTAAACTGTCCTCACTATATTATTTATTATTATTTATTCCAACCTGGACTTTCCATTATTATATTTCACCTGTAAATTGAGTGTTTTTGAACCGGAGATTCGGGCGCTACGCGCCCTCACATACTAAAACTTTCACTTAAAATGATCAGTGCTTCGTGCTGGTCATAAAACAAATAAAACATGTTTGACTGCTGTGGTGTATTAATAATAGGTCACTTATGTCCGTAATACGACAATTATCTAAAAATCTCTTATACGTGAAAAATCAATTATCACACAAACGCCGCACCGATATCCTCGAATAACTTCGAAATTGAAGCCAAATTCACTCGTCATGAAAAACGCAATCTCATTGGCCACGGCATCGCGACTTCTGATTGGCTGCTCTGCCGTTCCCAACCTAGCGAGCACAAAGGCTAGCCGCTGTCGCATAAACTGCACTTTAACCGTGTTCCACACTTCACTATTCTGGGGTGGTGACATAATAAAATCTAAAATAACAAAAATTCTATGCTAAAAGTCTAGCCAGTAGATGACTAAATAGCTTAATTGGTTAACAGTCATTAAATCAGTGGATCAAGATTAGTGCCTGTAGCACTGTATGCAACTGTCAAAGTTCCTTCGATAGGTGAGATTAATACTGAAAAGTTATTTCAAACGATACAATTGATTGTATATGCGAGTGTAAGCTTTCCCAGTGAGTACTGCTGACGGGAAGTCTCTCGGGTCTCCAGCCCAGTGACAGCGTTAATATATCACGACGTTTCAGGAAGTGTTATACGACCCACCTTCACTCACTACAGTAGACTCAGTCTCCCTTCCACTCCAACACAGCATTTCAAAATCTGGCCGCACGTGACCCGTTTGCTGTCCCGAGCACACAATCGATGAATATCTTCACTTACACTAGGATTTACATCCAACAATCTATCCGTCACTAACACAACTGATTTGGGTACAAGGAACCGTTTACACTCTGACCTACCCATGTACTCAGTATACAATTCTGTAACCCATACGCTAAATAAATAGAGAGAGGAGACTTACGGCGGTGCTGGAGCGGTGGTCCCTGGAGAGTCCGAGGCCGAGTGCGCTCTGCGCCAGGTGGTTCCTCAGCAGCTCTAGCTGCGCATTGCACTTCTGGTTCTGCTCCCGCAGGTGTTGGTTCTGCTCCTCCAGCTGCAATCAGAGCTCACAGTTACTGACACTAGCAGCGATCGTGTTTACAAAGTAATGAAAATCAAAAAAATTTAAACCTAATTCCAATTTATTTGTATGCACATTTTAGTTATTGACTGAATCGTGAGTTTTCATATAATAAGGGAAGTAGAGAGTTGTAGCTGTTCAAAATTAAGCTTTTAAAACTTAAGAACTTAACTTTAATTTTCTGGTAGTAACAGCAGCAGATCACTACAAAGTTATACTTTGAAAATAATAAGAAAAATAGCAACACTAAGGATTAACATTATTTCACGATTTCCAGTGCTGACAATATGGTCCACCTCATCATTCCAACTGTCCTACCGCTTGATGCCTCTCGTGACAGACTCTTCTAATACCCCATTACATGTGGGTCATGTTCTAATGTTTGTTAAGCTTAAGGGACTTAACTACGGGGTCATCAGTCCCTGAACTTACAAACTACTTATGAATTACCTACAACTAAGGACGGCACAAATATCCATGCCCGAGGGGGGATTCGAAACCCCGACCGTAGTGCCCTTGCAGACCGTGACTGAAGCGCCTGTCACATATGGGTCATTCCGTGCCAAGTGGTCTAGATGGATTTTGATGAAATTTTGTATGAACATTCACACATCTTCTCAATGAACACTGGCAAAGTTTCAGTTTCAGAAATTCAATACTTCCAGAGATACAGTCACTTGTTTAAGACCATAGCACAGCTTCCAATAGTGTGTCGTTGAATTTTCAGCAACTTTGAGATGATATATCTCTGGTAGTATTTGCATTTAAGAAAGAAAACCTTATACAACATCTATGGAAAAGCCCCTTTCAAATTATGAAAGTTTCATTGGCTTCCTTGTATAATTTATTAAAAATTGTCACTTCAATTTTCAGGCTTGCATATTTATATAATGATGCTCTGACTGTCAGTGTACATGTTTCAGAGTAGGGCTTTCCTCTGGTGCAATGTCATGACTATACCGGTACTTACTATCTGGAATAATATGTTGTGGCAATACACATGTAGCAGAGATGATGTGAAGCAGATAATATTAAAAACACAGTTTATGTCGTACATGGGATGACCCGTAAGTTCTGATGATATTCAAACTGTAGAAGTTAGGTAGTGGAATTCAAAGATATATGTGAAGCTTTGATGGTTCAGAACAATACTATGGTAACTAGCATTTCTTTAACTTACAGTTTGGAAAATTAAAGTGCCAGTACTTCCCAGAAGTCATCCTGGAAAAGTATAGACCTACGGTACTTATGAATGGTCTTTGGAATCTCTTGTTGTCTTATTGTAATTAAAATCTTTACAGCTAACAATGTCCTAGAAGTTATTACTAATGAAGGTATTGTTATCTGTCATTAACATAGTTGAAATAATCTTACTGCAGTTTAACATATTAGCACTCACATGTTAAAAGTATATTCAAATCAATATAAATGCTACTATTCGGACTCATCCTATATCCTATCAGAAATTTAGATTGCTGGTTGCTTGGGACGCTACTGTCGCAGTGTATAACAACAGTTAGTGGGAGTGTCATGACTGTATATGTTAAGCTGTGGTATTACTCTGAAAAGTTTAATAGACATTCATTGTGAATGGCAATGGGGCATGATGACTACTCCTACTACTCAATTTTTACAGGGGTTTGGATAGGTTACAAAATATATTTGTTGTTGTGTGTTAGCAATATTATGAAGTTGACTATAGTCTCTTGTTTCTAAAACTAGGACCTTTGCATGTGGGTCTGTCACTGTGACAATATGTGACATTCTATGCAGTAAAGCAACCCAGGCTCAAGAAAAGTTGGTTGGCTATCATTGTGGCTGTGATACGTACTTAATCTTTTAATTATTGTTCTAACTTTTTGTGTGGATGTGAGGCAGAAATGAGTGCACATACTATTTTGAGAAATCTGTACGGAATTATTTTAAATATATTGATAGGTTGTGAGTGCGGGGGGAGCAGTAAATAGACCACTGTTTGGGAAAAGGAAATACGGGAGGAACGTTTCTCTCCTACGTTTGCCAATGTGGGGGAGGGAGGGGGCTCTGCGTTGGTTGCTAGTTTTTCAGATGATGTTTTCTAGATCCCTTCGGCACAGAACTTTATTTATTTATTTTAATACCGTATAAATTTTGATGAATGTTGTCTTTCGTATTTTAGTTATTATTTTAATACTGGTAATGAGTGTTTTGATAAAAGGGGGAAGGGATGAGATACATGAGTTGTTTAAATGATTTATTCTCTTTTGTTTTTGTTGTGAATGCGTTTTGTGTTTTGGAGGTTTCGTTTTGAAAATATTTTTATTGGATGATTTCTGGTTAGTAATGGATTACTGGTTTATCGGTATGTTTGTTTAAAATTACAGATGCTCGTGTGTATTTTTAGTCAATTTTTCGATTTTGATTCTTTTGAAACGTGAAGTTTTTCGTATTGCGATAGGCTACCGTATACTGGGTATGCCCCCGACCTAAACCAACATCGTCCCGTTTGATCCACAACATTACTGAAAGAAATATTTCCCGTCATTAAAATGTAACGTCGCGGGTATAATTCGTGTTTTTCGCTCCGAACGTGCGTTACCGGCATACGCCATCTTGATAGCGTAAAGCAGATGGCAGGAATCAAACATATCGGTTAATTTGCTATGCAGACTATTAGAGTAAATTCAAATAAAGTGACGTCACATAGGCATAACAGTTCGCCACATACTTCCCGATGAAATCGCACAATAGTAAATGAAAGATTTTGAACTGCTTGCTACATTTACGGTACAGTATAGGAATCTTGCTATCATTAAGCATTTTGCATGGCGTGGCCCGCAGAGTGCAGATAGCACTTGCATTGTGTGTTGTACATGGTACAACCCAAGAAGTAATAGCAATAGTTATTTATTGGTCCCAAAAAATTCGTTCAAACAGTTGCATCTATACTCTATAGTGACATAAGACTAAACGACAGAGGTGAACGTAGTTTAAAATACCGTAATTAAAAGAATATGGGAATCAATAAAAATAGAACTTATGGAACTTAGCTCGCTGTTGTCCTGCCAATTCACTATTACAAATAAATACTTCTCTTTCCGACGACATCGATAGAGTCGTCACAATGAAATGAAGAAACCAATTGTTGGATAGAACAAAAGTATCGCAGACGTGTGTATCGAATACACTGACTCTACAGTCGATATTCTCGCTTTTGCTTCCGAGTTGCTAGAAATGTACAACGGAATTAACCGTGTATTTTAGCCTACTTATATTTCAGACAGTATAATAGATAAAGCTAAATTTACAGTCTTTTTTTATCTCTATCGGATTGTGTGCATTGCGCAAGATGGAATAGAATTGTCATCTCCCACACAAAGACCTTGTAAAAATGTCCCAGAGAGACAATGCCCTGACCAAGGAGGTTAAAATAAGGGGAGACGGCGCTACTATTCAAAGCTTAGCCGTTGATTGAAGCCAGTGCGCCATCATGTGGAGCCAAGGAAATATGTTTTCAGATTAAACCACTCTGATTCTTGCCCTGTTAACTTTCATACATTTAAATGACTGTCGAGTATATATTTGATATAATATACTTTTGTGGACAAATACAGACAGGACAGTTAAATACACACTAGGCGCCACAAATGCTATTCGGGTGGCGTTCTGCTCACACCACTTGGAATAAACGTGACCACAGAATAAGGAGTATACAGAAAGGAAACTCCCGCTGCAATCTGTCACCCAAAATTTAGAGCGCATGCGCGAATCGGCCATCTTGAAAAGCAGTAAACGTGTGATCACTCCCTACTCTGTGGCGTAGTAATGCGCCGTCTTTGTTTGTTAATTGTATATTTTAACAGCCTGAATCGCATAAAAGTAAACAATTATCTGGTGCAGTGAAAAGAAAGAACTGTGTGTCAGTAGCTGGAGCTGTTCCGTTTTTATTATGAGCAGCAATAAAAGAAAAGGCGGCCGATGGTGTTCAGCACCTAATTGCCGCAATAATTCGAATACAAATAAGGATATAAGTTTCTTCACCTTCCCAAAAGATGCTGAGCAGTAATTGAACGTCGCTATATGTGTAGTGAAAGTTAAATGTTATCAGTTTCGAATGAGAGCAATGTGTGCATAATTATTAAAAGTAGCCTTGCTTCTTCTCTTGACGATAACTCTCGCTGTTGCTGCAGCAGTTCAACAGCATCGAAATGTTGAAGTACATTTATATTTTATAAGTTTAACGTTGCAGGGAATAATTTAAAATGAATGACAAAGAATAGTGCGTAAGTAGTCAGGTAAAAGTTTACTTGCGGCATTAGAGGCGTAGTGTGCTAATGTTGGCAACGAATGCTCTTCTGATACTCAAACAAATAGATTAAGGGGAATAATTATTTTATACTGTTTCTGCTCTGTGGTTGACAGATTCCTCTATATGCCCTTCTCCGATCAGTAAATTAATGATACTGCTAATGCAAATACAACTTTTATATATACCCAGACGTCATTATTTCTGTGTAATCACGTTGTACTGCTAAATCTGACTCAATACTTTGTGCGAATTTATTCGTGTCAAATAAAACCTGGCAGTTGTAAAGTCACATTCTTGTTTATAACTAATTACCCAAACATAACTCCACGCTATTTGGGATTTTCCTAGAGATAAGCATCAAATAAAACGATCATCGATTCCACCGTACATTTTCGTATTTGTATTAAAATTTAGGCCTATTCTTTTTCGTTGGATTACAATTAGGTGCAAGAAGAGGGCGCAAAATAGATGAGAGCATAATGAAAAGCCGTTTCCTTTCGTAAAAGTCGGTGAGATTAGCTGCAGTTCGTAAAAAGTCCATTTCCAGCCAAAGTACTAAGTGGCTATAGTTCCGCGTTTACTGCTTTTCAATATGGCGTCGAGCGCAGCGCTTGGTAACACACAGATCAAAGGCGCCGCCCCCAGCTTTCCCTTCTGTATGCTCCCTATTCTGTGACGTGACGTCAATTTTACGTCACGTGTTGTATCGAGACCGCGCAAACAGCTATCGACTATTGCCTGTTACTCGATACTTTAATGTGACAGACACCATCTTGATTTGCCGTATTTCTAAGAGTTTTGGTATTATAATATGCAGTAAGCCGTTTCGTGGAAACAACACATTACAGATGAGTCACAAAAACCATTTTCGGCTGCATTTCTTATCACTAGATGTAAATAATAATACACCAACAATCAAAAATTCCTGAAACTATAGTAGATAAGTATACTAAAACGTTTCGATTCTGGAAGTCGTCGTAGTGTAGTGGTTAGCGTTAGAGGTCCACCATGAGGATGTTTTTGGTTCGAAAGTCTTAGTATGGAAATATTTTTTTTTTAATCTTACAGTTTGTAACATAATGTAGATGTTGCTTAATCGTAACACACTGCGGGCCTTTCTTATTCATATAACGGTAGTATTGTATGCAATACATGATGTTTCCTGTAACAGAGCGCTGTCTTAGGAATTAGTGACATCGATTTGGTGACTTTGGTCTGATTAGAAAAGGGAGAATGGAATTCCTGGAAGTGATACGGCCAGCAATGACATTTCTGTTGAGAATGGACTTCGTGGAAATGATACGACCAGCAGTCACATTTCTGTTTTTCTTCTCACAAATATTTGACCTTTGTACCAAATATGTAACGATTTCCTGGGATATGGTTAGAGACAAGCCTAAGGGAAACGTTTAATAGGCTACATTGTAATAGTAAAAGACAATGTACGGTATACAATATCTCTCCAAACAGCAATCAAAGGAAGAATAAGTAAATAAACTGCTGATACGTAAAATAAGTGCTGATGCCATTTATATTGTTCGCTTCTAAGAAATGTTTCACTGTTTATTTCTGAATATCTTGTGATTTGCGAGCGTGTGGTTACGCCGATATTCCTGGTTTATTTCAATATGTGACTGTTCACTTTCGAAAGTGTCGCGATTTCCGAGCGTGTGGTTAGAACGATATTCCTTGCTTGTCACCAATTTTTTTTAAATTCATCCATAATCCGTTAGAAATATTCATTTTAATCATAGTTCGATGTTGTCTACACATACTACAAAGTGGCATTACCTAATTCGCTAGGCCTATTCCGATTAAGGGCATTAGCATTACACTTTTTAACATTTCAGCTTAAAACCATTTCTTACTTATTAAGGCCTGGGGAAAAGGGTACTGTATTGTATCGAGTTCTATTCTTAACATACATCAGTGAAACTACAGATAGTATAAGAGATACTGCTAATAGCAACGTCATACTAAAGGATAAACTTCTAGAATTCGTATCCGAAAAATAAACTCTCCAAGGCATTTTGAATATTGACCTGCATTTCCATGTTTCGTGCTTACATAGTTTAATATTATTAAGATGGCCTGTAGTAATTTAGAAACACGAAGCTGAAGAAAGGAAAATAAAATGGAAACGGATCACAATCACCATATCAGGATAAAGTTGCAAAACTTCGGACGATACCAGTGTTTGTTTATAACCTATCGTAACGAGAACGAGGTGTTTTTATGCTTGTTTATAACCTATAGTACCGAGAACGAAATGTTTTTATGCTACCATTAAATAAGGCAATACCCAAGCATGTCACTTTTGCAGCAGACTGTAATCTAACCAACAACGTCATTTATTATGATGCGACAGCTATTGAAATAAAGCAATTGACATTACATTAGAATATCACGTTTGCACAAAGTTATGTGACCGCAAGTCGATAGGTCTTCGTGCGATCGTCGATACAGCGTGTGACGTAAAACTGACGTCACGTTTGTTCCAAGTTGTGTGAGCAGAACGTCATTGGCACCATAATATGGCGGCAATGGCTTCACTTCTGTGGTGTTAAGGGCATCTCCCTTTATTCTAACCTCCTTGGCCCTGACATTCATACTGCGATCTGCGCCTAGCCAGAAAATGGATGCAAGTATGGGCAGCACAATGTAAGTTATTTTTCAGAATCGCAACGAGCAACACAATAAAAATCCTGTTAAAAAACCGATAAAACCATTATTTTCTTTGAAATACTTCACGAGCACAACACTTTTGTTGCTTTCAATTCAGAATAGATTTTTACGAAATATCTTTGCTATTACTTATTCCTTGTTTCATTTGTTTATTCTGTAGTTGATCAGTTTTTGTACTATAGGACCAGAATTTACGGACGTGTTGTGTAAGGAATGTTGCCATGAAACTGATTTTTAAGGACTTGCAACAATAATGGTGACCCCGACATGATTTCTGAAGGCCCTATTCACATGGGGATACTTCCTCTTAAGTCTCCGAGTGACATACTGGGCGACCACGAGACGCGTCATGTATAGGCACAGAATGCTCCCTATTCTGTGGTATAGGTAAGGCCGGTATTACTCTATCAAATTTTCTTTGACAAAGAATCTGTCACAGTGAATCGAAAATGGCGGATGAATATTTGTTATTAACCTTAGTTGTTGATTACATAGATTATAAATATCAATTTATATACTTTGATTGCATGTACGCCTACAACAATTGCAACGACTAGAAATTTGGAAACGTGCCTTTATTCACAGAACCGTTTACGACTTGTACGGCGGCTCTCGCCTCAGGTGTATCGTATAATGTGGCCTAATATCAGATATTTGTAGAAAAGGGCGAAGTACTTTCGACAAGCTAGACTGTAGATGTCATCGCTGCTTGTTCACTCACAACAATTTAAGCTGTACTCATAGGACATATATAATGAAGTACTTTTGTTAATCATAATAGACATCTAAAGTGTAGCTTGTCAAAGTACTTCGTCGTTTTCGAAAAATATGTAATATTAGGCTGCATTACACGATACACCTGAGGCGAGAGCCGCTGTACCACTGGAAAACGGTTCTTGTCGTCGTTTGGAAGACTGACAATATTGGTGGCGCTTGCGTCTGCAGTGGCGTTCAGCTCTAAATATTGCAGTACGTTTGTCGCCGGAAGAAGCCTGAGACCTGTTCCCGGTTTTGCTAGTACTCGGCCGCGCTTGCAGTTAACAAAAACTTTTGAAATATTTATATTTTGTATATTATATATCGTGTAAATAGTATTGGTCTGACTAAATATATGTAGGGAATTAAATAGTGTCTTAATGTACTTTTGCTTTCTTCGCTGCAAAACTGGTGCAGAGACAATTAATTTTCTTTTTTACGTCGTCTGCAGTGCAAACAGTACTCACTTGATCGCTAATGAATTCCGCAATTATCTAGCTTTCGGCTCGATGCAGCCGGTTTTTATAA
Source organism: Locusta migratoria (assembly GCA_026315105.1). Taxonomy (NCBI): domain Eukaryota; kingdom Metazoa; phylum Arthropoda; class Insecta; order Orthoptera; family Acrididae; genus Locusta; species Locusta migratoria. Next base: position 125,261,066 of record CM048753.1, read on the forward strand.
TCAACCTTATACAACTGCATAAATTTGCGACGACACGCAATACGAACTACACGGTCATGTTTTCAAACAGTACGTCAAAAAAGTGCTACAGCGATGCTAGCGCTTCCAGTGGTCATATTTCTCACCGCAGTTAACATAAAACGAAAGCTTTCTTTGATCAAATCTACGGTGAGCTGCACAGACATACACTGCTAGACTGGCAAACTAGCCTCTGTGACTGACGCCGCCATCTTGCCTCACCTCATGTCATGAAGTTTATATACTGTATTAGTATGAACTTCTGACACGATATGACGTTGTAAGCCATATTAGTTCGTTTGAGCAGGATTTGCATTTGAGTCAATACTTCCGCAATGAATTTGACACACATTGTCGAATCGTGTTATGAGAAGAACTAGTTACGTATGGTTACATTTTACTTAACGCCCTGGCACCCTCGCATGATTACGTTGTCAGTCATGTTACGTTGGCATTATCCTGCCGCGTTATAACGCCAATTTTTTGTCATGACATCTTCGTTTTACCAGGGCAGTTTCTTTTATTGAGTGAACGAGGGTACAAGTACATTGTACATACAAGAACCTGTCCATCATAGAGGAGGAACAGCATTATTTATTTACTTCATTGTCTGTACGGAACACTAATAGAATCACACAATGCGCACTTATGAGAATATTAACATCTTGGCAAATACTTTCTTCCGTTTCGTTGATGTTGCCAACATAATCATGCTAGACCGCTGGGATGGTAGGTAAAATTTTACTGTTACATACAGCGAAAGCAGAAGTAGTTATCTGAATAACACCAAGAAGAATAAAGATATACGTTATCCACGATAAACAGCACATTTATCACGGTCATACTATTGAAAGACAAGCCGAAGTTGACCAAAACTGATAAGCGATTAATAAAAACAGGAAACACTACTCATTAGTGTATATCTCAAAGCAGACTATATATTTCCTGAGAACTCTCAAAAGAATGATACGTGTTAATCACGATAAACAACACTTTTATAATTACCATACTACTGAAGGAAAATCCTAAATGGACTGAAATTAGTAAGAGATTAATAATAACAGCAACTCGATGCAACATATTACTGTATGTGTCAATATTACTGAACGCTGAAAAAATTACAGCGATATACAACACACCAATTTCCCATATCTCAAAACTCCATCCATATTTTACGACTTTTTTTCTATAATAACACACGCGACTGCTCTCACGTTTATAGTATAGAAATATGGCGGCGAGACTTCACTGACACCAATGATACTGTATACGGCATTGCCAGTCTAATAATATATGTCTGTGGTGAGCTGCTAGATTTGATCAAAGAATTTTTGACGAAAGGCAACTTTGACCAAAGGCAACTTTGACCAAAGTTCCATATTACACTGTCCAATTTTCTTTGACGAAAAAATTTTTGTCAAAGAAAATTTGATAGTGTAATATCGGCCTAAATGGTGTTAATTCACACGAGGATACATGAGTCGCAGAGTCGCGGCGACTCTGATACCACGTGATTCGACACACCGATCGCCAGGCTCCCAGTCTCTTTGTTACATTCCCTCCAATGTGCGGAAAAATGTTTAAGTTTAAATTGTAGGTAGAAAATTTTTGCAAGCTTTCTGATGAGTTGTAGACGTGAAATATTCAGTAGCTCAGAACATGATGAATCTGTTTCTTATATGGTGTGTGGCGGAGGGCACATTTTGTACCACTGCTACTTCGGTCTTTCCCTGTTCCTATCATGAATTTTTCGTGGTACGAACGAATGATGGTAAACTACATGTGACCTCGAATCTCTCTAGTTTTTACTTTCATGGTATTATATATATATGAGGGGCTCTACAAACGAAATGAACTTCGAGACAATATTGTAGGAAGGGAAGAGGATGTAGATGAAGATGAAGTAGGAGATACTGTACTGAGAGAAGAATTTGACAGAGCCCTGACAGACCTAAGTCGAAACAAGGCCCCTGGAGTAGATGATATTCCCTCAGAGCTACTGAAGTCTCTGGGAGAACCAGCCATGACAAAATTGTTTCATCTGGTGTGTAAGAGGCATGAGACAGGTGAAGTACCCTCAGACTTTAAGAAAAATGTTATAATCCCTATTCCACAGAAAGCAGGTGCAGACAGGTGTGAAAACTACAGAACCATCAGTTTAATAAGTCATGGTTGCAAAATATTAACACCAATTATATACATAAGGATGGAAAAACTGATAGAAACCGACATCGGGGAAGATTAGTTTGGGTCCAGGAGAAATGTAGGAACACGGGAGGCAATACTTACTTTACGGCTTATCCTAGAAGATAGATTAAGAAAAGGCAAACCTACATTTCTGGCTTTTGTAGATTTGGAGAAGGCTTTTGACAATGTTGATTGGAATAAACTCTTTAAAGTTCTGAAGCAAGTAGGAGTATAATATAGGGAGCGTAAGGTTATTTACAAATTGTACAAAAACCAGACAGTGGTTGTCAGAGTTGAAGGGCATGAACGGGATGCAGTGGTTGGAAAGGGAGTAAGAGAGGGTTGTAGTCTTTCTCCATTGTTATTCAATTTGTACATTGAGCAAGCTATAAAGGAAAGCAAGGAGAAATTTGGTGAAGGAATTAAAGTTCAGGGTGAAGAATTAAAAACATTGCGTTTTGCCGACGATATAGTAATTCTGTCAGATACAGCAAAGGACCTGGAAGAGCAATTGAACGGAATGCACAGTGTGCTGAAAGGTGCATATAAGATGAACATTAACAAGAGCAAAACTAGGGTAATGGAGTGCAGTGTAAGAAAATCAGGCGATGCTGAAGCAATAAAAGAGGTAGATGAGTTTTGTTACTTGGGTCGTAAAATAACAAATGATGGTCGCAGTACAGAGGATATAAAATGCAGAATGGCAATGGATAGAAAAGCGTTCTTGAAAAAGAGAAATTTGTTAACATCGAATATTGATTTAAGCCTAAGGAAGTCCTTTCTGAAGGCATTTGTATGGAGTGTTGCCTTGTATGGGAGTGAGACATGGACGATAAACAGTGCAGACAGGAAGAGGATTGAGGCTTTTGAAATATGGTGCTACAGAAGAATGCTGAAGATTAGTTGGGTGGATCATGTAACTAATGAGGAGGTACTGAACAGAAGTGGGGAGAAAAGAAATTTGTGACATACCTTGACTAAAAGAAGGGATAGATTGGTAGGACACATTCTTAGACATCAAGCAATTGGGAATTTAGCACTGGAGAGAAGTGTGTGGGTAAAAATCGCAAAGGAAGACCAAGAGATGGATACAGTAAGCAGATTCAGACAGATGTAGGTTGTCGTTCTTATGTGGAGATGAAGAGGCTTGCTCAGGATAGGGTATTGTGGAGAGCTGCATCAAACAAGTTTGCAAATGTTTGTATAGTCTATGGGACTTAACTACGGGGTCATCAGTCCCTAAACTTACAAACTACTTATGAACTAACTTATACTAAGAACGGCACAAATATCCATGCCCGAGGGGGGATTCGAACCCCCGACCATAGTGGCCGTGCAGTCCCCTCGGCCACAGCGGCCGGCCATCAAACCAGTCTCCGGACTGAAGACCACAACAACATATATATATATATACACACCACAGAGATGACGTTCTACAGACGTGAAATTTAACCGACAGGAAGAAGATGCTGTGATATGCAAATGATTAGCTTTTCATTTCAGAGCATTCACACAAGGTTATAGTCTTGTGTAGTTCGTGAACGAACTAGTTCGGAAGAGCGCTCCCACTGGCGAACTACGCGAACTAGTTCGCAGATCCCTCGCCTCTTAGTTCGTCCGCTCCTTTTCCGAAAATTGACGGGGAACAGCGAGAGCGCACAGAATCGCGTGATTCCCTTCTGCCAGTTACCATCATTTCGAGCTGAGATGCAGCTCAGCTGTAGTTTCATAGTTTACTGCCACAAGAAATCTGTTTTAAAAATGAAGTACTACGAGCACTCTGTACGCAAAGTAGTTGAATACCATTGTATCACCCATTCGTGTAAATGACTGGTTTATTTTCCTAAGTATTTGATGTCAAATTGCCCAAAAATATGGGTAATAGGACATGCTTTGGCAACACTGATTCATTATATAAAAAAGCTGTCATAAAAAAAGAGCTCTTTTAGTAGCGGTAGCAAAAGCCAAAAAGAGCGGACTAACTAGGAGCAGCGGACGATTATGCCAAACGTATCTCGCTTCATAGTTCGTTGGTTTCTTTTCCGAAGACCTATGGGCAATAGCGAGAGGGCGCGCAGCAGAATTAAAAATCACGTGTTTGCCTTCTGCTAATGTGTGGTGAGCGTCTGCCTGCTAGATTACATAGTGCAGTGCAACAAAATTTCGGTTTTGATGTGTTCTGCACTCTGCAATATCTGACTAATAAATTCTATAATGCTAAGATATAGAGATAACTAAACTTAAACGCGAGAAATTATCCACAAACTAATTCTTTTGGTTTGCTTGATATCGTTAGCGGCTCAAGTGCATGAAGCAGCTAGGTGGGGGAACTTCTCCCTCCACCTGCAAGCGCAGACCACGCCGCTCAGCCGTCACTGGGAGCGGACGAACTAAAAGAGCGAACTAGTTCGCGGCAGAGCCGCGAACTAAAGTGAGCGCTCCCGATCGCAAAACTATTATGCGCAAGTCTACAAGGTTGGCGCCGGTGGCGACACCTACAACGTACTGACATGAGGAATCTTTCCAACCGATTTCTCATACACAAACAGCAGCTGACCGGCGTTGCCTGGTGAAACGTTGTTGTGATGCCTCTTGTAAGGAGGAGAAATGCGTACCATCACGTTTCCGACTTTGATAAAGATCGGATTGTAGCCTATCGCGATTGCGGTTTATCGTATCGCGACATTGCTGCGTCGCGATCCAATGACTTGTTAGCAGAATATGGAATCGGTGGGTTCAGGAGGGCAATACGGAACGCCGTGCTGGATCCCAACGGCCTCGTATCACTAGCAGTCGAGAAGACAGACATCTTATCCGCATGGCTGTAACAGATCGTGCAGCCACGTGTCGATCCCTGAGTCAACAGATGGGGAAGCTTGCAAGACAACAACCATCGGCACGAACAGTTCGATTTTGTTTGCAGCAGCAGGGACTATCAGCTCGGAGACCGTGGCTGCGGTTACCCTTGACGCTGCATCACAGACAGGAGCGTCTGCGATGGTTACGCAACGACATACCGGGGTGCACGAATGGCAAAACGTCATTTATTTCGGATGAATCCAGGTTCAGTTTACAGCATCATGATGGTCGCATCCGTGTTTGGCAACATCGCGGTGAACGCACATTGGAAGCGTGTATTCGTCTCACACGGCGTGATAGTATGGGGTGGCATTGGTTACACGTCTCGGTCACCTCTTGTTCGCATCGACGATGCCTTGAACAGTGGCCGTTACATTTTAGATGTGTTACGACCCGTGGATCTACCCTCCATTCGATCTCTGCGAAACCCTACATTTCAGCAGGATAATGCACGACTGCATGTTGCAGGTCCTATACGGGCCTTTCTGGATACGGAAAATGTTCGACTGCTGCCCTGGCCAGCACATTGTCCAGATCTCTCACCAATTGAAAACGTCTGGTCAATGGTGGCCGAGCAATTGGCTCGTGACAATACGCCAGTCACTACTGTTGATGAACTGTGGTATCGTGTTGAAGCTGCATGGGCATCTGTACCTGTACACGCCATCCAAGCTCTGTTTGACTCAATACCCAGGCGTGTCAAGACCGTTATTACGGCTAGAGGTGGTTGTTCTGGGTACTGATTTCTCAGTATTTATGAACCCAAATTGCGTGAAAATGTAATCACGTTAGTTCTAGTATAATGTATTAGTCCAATGAATACCAGTTTATCATCTGCATTTCTTCTTGGTGTAGCAATTGTAATGTTCAAATGTTTGTAAATAATATCGGACCAAACTGCGTGGTCATCAGTCCGTAGCTTACAAACTACTTAAACTAAGGTAAAGTAACCTAAGGACAACACACACACCCATGCACCAGGGAGGACTGGAACCTCCGAAGGCGAGCAACCGTGCGCTCCGCAGCGAGGCGCCTTAGACCGCTCGGCTTCTCCATCGCGGCGCAATTTTAATGGTCAGTAGTATATATATATATATATATATATATATATATATATATATATATATATATATATATAGGAGGGGCAATATATTGATTGATTCACAGTATAAATCTGAAAATTGTCATATGTCTGCTGTAATCTCATCATAATGTTTGGAATCGATTTAGAAACTTCACATGCACTAGACCCAAAACCAGAAAGTAGTTATTTAAATATGTATTTTTTTTAAATAAAACATTTTTCTAAAGCCGACCAAAAAGTATAATAATATTCAACCTAATCCCATATAGATAGATCTAAAATTTCGTGTTTATGATTTTTAAATAGTTGCGACAATACTTGTACAATTTAAAACGAAATACGTGGAGTGCTTGGAATAGTTAACAGTAGAAATCATGTGTTGCTTAGAGAAATCACGTAACAGTTCATATCGTTTGTAGTGAATCAAAATCGTGATGTAAATGACTTTGGTGAAATATTCGTGTCTCGGTAATCTAAGGCATGTGACCCACGTTTTTTGTGCCAGCTATTAAAAAGTGACAGACACAATTTTTCAGGCCTGTCACCACCGTCATTGCTAGAGTCATTAGATATTGTACTTTAGGGTACACAAAAAGCTTATTAACACAAATTACATTGTTGTTAGTATTTTCACAAACTAATATAATTCCACTGTTTACAATCTACAATTATCTCTGGAGACCACAACCTAAAATATGTTCGTCTGGGTGGGAAAGTAGGAACCATCCCCTTCTTCCGATCACAGTGACGTCACCCTAGACCTTGACCTCGCAAGGCACGAAAATCATCCAGCACTTCTTTCATCACCATCCCTATCTCTCCAAATCAGATCAGGGATGTTGAGTCTGATCCATCGTATTGACCAATGCCAGCCAGCTTGGAGGGACAGTTCTCGTCATAATCGGGTTATATTCTCCTTTTGCGTGTCCTGCCAACGTGTACCAACTCTCAGCAGCAAATGCGACGTTTCTGTCCTAATTTTCGCGACTCAGTAACTGTCTCTTGTGTAACATCTGCGCGTGAGTGGATACTCAATCTGTCAAGTTGATTAAACTGCGCGCTTGTTCTTTATCACGCCAAACCTGAAGAAAAAAAACATCTTTACTAACGGTTTGCCTCAGAACGAGGCAACCTGTACGTAAGTAGGGCAGTCGAGGACTGTTTTCAGTTGCACAGTGGCAGACCTGATCCGGTATTTTTTTAAAATTCTTTATTGCTTTGGCAATCACTGCCCATTATTTGCTCTACCTCTGGATAATCATGCCTTTTAATCTAGTAAATTGCAACACGCTGCCATACTATCAGTTCTATTGGACTTGATCCCACGATGACTGAAAGGCCGTCCTTGGGAGAAGGCCCGAAGGCCCCCACTGATCTGACTATAACGAGTATAATAATAATAGTAATGTTTTATGTTCCGCAGTCCCACCAGGCGTGGATCCCACAATGCGCAGCAAAACTCCAAAACAGGACGCACAAGTGTAGTGTAGCCAGTTTCTTTACTAGAACTGCCGCTTCTTCTAAGTGTTCTGCCAATGAAACGTAGGCTTTGGTTCATCTTCCCTGTAATACTTTCTGTGTGTTCTTTCCAATTTACGTTGTTCATAATTGTTACTCCTATATATTTAGTAGAATTTTATCGAATAAATGAACTTAACGAATTTTTTTAGTGCTCATGTGGATGACTTAACATTTATCTTTATTAAGTGCCAAATGCCAATATTTGGACCCTGCAGATATCTTATCTAGGCCATTTTGTAGTTGCTTTTGATCTTCTGGTGACTTTACTAACACGATAAATGACAGCATCATCCGCGAAGTCTAAGAGAGTTACTCAGATTGTTTTCTAAGGAACAGTAGGGGCCCTATAACACTTCCCTGTGGAACGCCAGGTATCACTTCTGTTCTAGTGGATGACTTATGTATCTATATATCTACATACATACTCCGCAATTCACCGTAAGGTGCGTGGCGTAGGGTAGACTGTACCACTACTAGGCATTTCCTTTCCTATTCCACTCCCAAATTGAACGAGGAAAAAAAGAATGCCTATATGCCTCCGTAAGAGCCCTAATTTCTCTTATCTTGTCTTTGTGATCTTTACGCGAAATGTAAGTAGGCGGCAGCAAGATCATACTACACTCAGCTTCAAATTCCGACCCTCTAAATTTACTTAACAGAAATTCACGAAAAGAACGTCGTCTTTCTTCCAGCGATCCCCAATTGAGTTGCCGGAGCATTTCCGTGACACTCGCGCATTGGTCGAACCTACCAGTAACAAATCTAGCTACTCGCCTCTGAACCGCCTCTATGTCTTCCTTTAAACTGATCTGCTGCGCGTCCCAAACACTTGAGCAACACTCAAGACGTGGTCGTACAAGCGTTTTATACGCGGTCTCCTTTACAGGTGAAGTACATCTTCCCAAAATTCTCCCAATAAACCGAAGTCGGCTGTCCGCCTTACTCACAACTGTCCTTACATGCTCGTTCCATTTCATATCGCTCTGCAATGTTACGCCTAGATATTTGAGCGACGCGACAGCATCAAGAAGCTCACTACTGATGCTGTATTCGAACATTATAGCATTGTTTTTTCTACTCATGCGCATCACCTTACATTTTTCTACATTGAGAGCTAGCTGCCAATCTTCGCACCAACTAGAAATTTTGTCTAAGTCATCCTGTATGCTATTACAGTCAGTTACAGACGACACCCTCCCATACACCACAGCATCATCAGTAAACAGCCGCAAATTACAACTTACTCTGTCCATCAGATCATTTATATAGATAGAAAATAATAGCGGTCCTATCACACTCCCCTGGGGCACGCCTGACGATACACTCGTCTCTGATGAACACTCGCCATCGAGAACAACGGACTGCGTTCTATTACTTAGGAAGTCTTCCAGCCAGTCACAAATCTGTGAATCTATTCCATAAGCTCGTATCTTCGTTAGCAGTCTACAGCGTACTTTGTTCTTTCTTACAGGAAATCACGTACCCAATCGCAAAACTGTGGCGATAGTCCATAAGCACGCAATTCCATTACAAGACGCTTGTGACTTTCGGAAATCTAGAAATACGGAATATGTTTGACATCCCTTGTCGGTAGCACTCATCACACCATGTGAGGAAAGAGCTAGCACAAGAACGATACTTTCTGAATTCGTATTGACTGTGGGGCAACAGGTCGTTCTCTTCCAGGTTCAGATAAAATGTTTGTAAATCTATCGGACCAAACTGCGTGGTCATCAGTCCTCAGCTTACAAACTACTTAAACTAAGGTAAACTAACCTAAGGACAACACGCACAGCCACGCCTCAGGGAGGACTCGAACATCCGACGGCGAGCAACCGCGCGCTCCGCAGCGGGGCGACATAGACCGCTCGGCTACTCCAACGCGGCTCTCTTCCACGTAGTTGGTAATATTTGAGGAGAGTATATGTTTTAAAATCGTGCTGCAAACCGACGTCAATGATGATTTGATGCTACACAGATACTGTAACGCATAACGAGAATAAAACAAAAACCTCTATCTGACAAAGATACTAAACAGTTAGAGATGCAAAATACAAATGCTTCGCCATCTGTCAGTCCTATCGGCACGTTTGAAAACCACAGTGCTTTACTAGGCATAGTGCTGTTTGTAGGTGGCATGTCGTTGCCTTCTTTCGACCTTTGAGTTGACTTACCCAGCCAGTTATAGGGGGACCTACCGTTTAACGTGGATTCAGAACCACGGTGCTACTCGGTATTTTCACATCGGCGACATTGCCAGAGGTGAAGGAAGTGGAAAGTGACAGATAAAAATCCTACCGGGCCACTTGCACTTACGGCACTAAACGTCACGGTTCCTGGAGTGTATCTTTATAACGGACTAGCTGTAAACCCAGCGTTTCCCGGGTCTTTATTCTACACTCTTGTAACCTACATCGTCTTTGCTCCTCTCTCTGCATCCACCTCTTTCTCTCCCATCTCTCTGTTCGTTCCCACCTTTCCAAATCAAATGTTCAAATGTTTGTTAAGCTTATGAGACTTAACTACGGGGTCATCAGTCCCTAAACTTACAAACTACTTATGAACTACTTACGAACTAGGACGGCACAAATATCCATGCCCGAGGGGGGATTCGAACCCCCGACCGTAGTGGCCGTGCTGACCGTGACTGGAGCGCCTCAGTCCCCTCGGCCACCGCGGCCGGCTCCACCTTTCCCTCTCTCGGCAAAGTTTTCTGCAAGGTACCGTCTGTCATGTACCATACACACATTTATGTATCCCGTGATCTGCCTCTTGCTTTAAAGATCATGTGCAAAAATTCATAAAGATTGGAGCAAAACTATGCATTTTGTAAAATTCCGTAAGTTAAGTACCCTCCACCATGCACCGAACGAAATTTTATATAGACAGTGATATTCCTCTTGTTTTTAAGTAGAGTGTGCAAAATTTCATTAATATCGGAACAAGTCTATAGATTTCTATGCAATAGAAACGCAAGGTCACATTGAAAACCGCACTTTCATGTTCTCAAATATTCCATTTTTATTTCATACAATCCTTGTTCTGAGAGTGATGGAAAAAAAAGGATCCCTGAAATCGGCGCGACCAAGGTATTCAGGGGTCCATTTTTATGTTGCGAAGTACCCTCTCTCATGCACGGTATGAAACTTAAGGTAGACTGTGATCTACCTCTTGTTTTGAAGGTCAAGTGTACAAAATTTCCTGAAGATCGGAATGAACCTGTAGATTTTGTGAATCTGTAGGAGAAGGATGCTCAGCCATGCACCTATCACAAAATACTTTCTTAGCTGACGTTTCCTGCCTATAAACTACATTCCTGCCAAATTTCAGCTTCATAGGTGAAGCAGTTTTCGAGATTTTGTGTTTAGTCAGTGAGTGAGTGTCCTTTCCCTTTTATATAGATAGAGATTAAGAAAACAGATTGCTTAATTTTGGATGCAGGGGAATTAAGGGAGACTTGCAGACAAAAATAAATAGTAGCTTGCAAATCTGTAATGATAACTTTATTTGATACAAGGTCTTGCCTGATGATACAGTTTTACGGCATCTACAGCGAAACTGATGTGAGCGATATACTTCTTTTCGTTTCATCATTCTGTGTGGTTGTGTGTGTGTGTGTGTGTGTGTGTGTGTGTGTGTCGGGGGGGGGGGTGTTTAATCAGTTACAGAACGCTTCATAAGCGTCCCAAATTACACGCATACTTTGTTGCAGGTCCCTAACTACTCCCATTTTCCAATAATTGACGCATAAATCTGATATTCTTATGCGGTGCCGACTCATTATTTATGACGTCATATCTCCTGAGCTATGTGTCGTGGCCTTTTGTTTTTTGGTCAGGAACCTTCGTGGGCGTACGGTGGTCAGTTCACCAAAATTCCCTTGCAATCGAATGAATGGTTTATGAACACATAGAGGACATACAGACAAACATTCATTTATATAAAGGTTTTAGATAACGGGAAAACATCAAGTCTTAAATGTCTACAAAATATATTATTAAGATGTGCGCCAATTCCTATAATTAGTTACTCAAATATTTGAATTCCACGGTACAAAAATGGAAAAAAGAGATTTTTGTAAGTAGGGTAACTCTGAACGCCCGGTTCTCGGTAATGGGTAAAGATCTTCAGAATACACGGTAAAAAGTTGGACGACCTGTAATGAATAGAAGATCTCGAAGAGCCGATCCCCACACTCAGCAATTTTAGTAACACACAATCGTGGTTTTTCGTGATTTTCTCAGGAACCGTCCATGAATAAAAGGTGCTATTGTAAGCGGTACGAAGCCCATCACAGACCACACGTAATGTGCAAAGCCAGGCGACTTGCCCAATGGGCTGCAGGAAGTAAGTAATAATAAAGAATTTGACGCTGTACTGTATGACAGCTACAGTGTCGCCAGTCTTCTAATACGTATACGAATGATCACTACGCCACGGGCTGTCCAGAACACTGTAGCCCCTAAGTGTGTAATCAATGAACCCAACGTACTGGCCCCTGAAGAAGGGCGAACTGGCGCGCGCCCTTAACGAACACGACTCCGTCCACAGTATGCTTCTATACAAGTGTCTTCATTATCTACAATTATTCTACTGCTCTCTCTCTCTTTCTCTCTCTCTCTCTCTCTCTCTGTATCTCTCTCACTCTACATATACATCAACATCCATACTCCGCAAGCCACCCGACGGTGTGTGGCGGAGGGTACCTTGAGTACCACTATCGGTCCTCCCTCCTATTCCAGTCACGTACTGTTCGCGGAAAGAAAGATTGTCGCTATGCCTCTGTGTGGGCTATAATCTCTGTGATTTTATCTTCATGATCTCTTCGCGAGATATACGTAGGAGGGAGCAATATACTGCTAGACTCCTCAGTAAAGGTAAGTTCTCGAAACTTCGACAAAAGCCCGTACCGAGCGACAGAGCATCTCTCCTGCAGAGTCTTCCACTGGAGTTTAGCGATCATCTCCGTAACGCTTTCTCGATTACTAAATGATCCTGCAACGAAGCGCGCTGCTCTGCGTTGGATCTTCTCTACCTCCTCTATAAACCCCACCTGGTACGGATCCCACACCGGTGAGCAGTATTCAAGCTCTGTGCGAACATATGTACTGTAACCTACTTCCTTTGTTTTCGGACTGCATTTCCTTAGTATTCTCCCAATGAATCTAAGTCTCGCTTTACCGACGATTGATTTTATATGGTCGTTCCATTTTAAATCCCTCCTAATGACTACTACCAGATAATTTATGGAATTAACTGCTTCCAGTTGCTGCCCTGCTATAGTGTAGCTAAGTGATATAGGATCTTTCTTTCTATGTATTCGCAGCACATTACACTACATTGAGTTCGTTGATTTAAAATTTTTCCAAATCTCACTTTTGGAAAGAAGTTCTCTATTATTTGATTTTTGAAGTGATATATAACTTTGAAAATATGCAACTGACAACGTTCAAAATGTTTTAAGAACTTAAAACTTAGATAATTTAGATAGTTAAAATTCTTTTGTTGTAAATACTGCAATATTGAAAACGAACTGGAATTCTTTTCTATTCTGAGTGAGATGTTCAAATGTTCTCAGGCAGATGCTGCGTTTCTTGACTCCCGCAAGGTGTTTGATACAGATCCCCACAGACGTTTAATGAACAAAGTAAGAGCATATGGTTTATCAAACCAATTGTGTGATTGGATTGAAGAGTTCCTTGATAACAGAATGCAGCATGTCATTCTCAATGGAGAGAAGTCTTCCGAAGTAAGTTGCTGTTCACGATATATATAAATTACCTTGCTGATAATATCTGAAGTTCACTGAGGCTTTTTGCGGACGGCGCTGTAGTATATCGAGAGGTTTTTACAACGGAAAATTCTATTGAAATGTAGCAGGATCTGCATCGAATTCACGCATGGTGCAGGGAACGGCAATTGAATCTCAATGTAGATATGTTCAATGTGCTACGAAACACATAGAAAGAAAGAACCTGTGTCGTTTAGCTAAACTATAGCAGGTCAGCAACTGGAAGCAGTTAACAATAAATTATCTGGGAGTAGGCATTAGGAGTGATTTAAAATGGAACGACCATATAAAATCAATCGTCGATAAAGCAGATGCCAGACTTAGATTCATTGGGAGAATACTATGGAAATGCAGTCCGAAAACAAAGGAAGTAGGTTACAGTACACTTGTTCGCCCACTGCTTGAATACTGCTCACCGGTGTGGGGTCCGTACCAGGTGGGATTGATAGAGGAAGTGGAGAAGATCCAACGGAGAGCAGCGCGTTTCGTTATAGGATCATTTGGTAACCGTGAAAGCGTTACGGAGATGATCGCTAAACTCCAGTGGAAGACTCTGCAGGAGAGACGCTCTGTCGCTCGGTACGGGCTTTTGTCGAAGTTTCGAGAACTTGCCTTTACTGAGGAGTCTAGCAGTATATTGCTCCCTCCTACGTATATCTCGCGAAGAGATCATGAGGATAAAATCAGAGAGATTAGAGCCCAGACAGAGGCATACCCACAATCTTTCTTTTCGCGAACAATACGAAACTGGAATAGGAGGGAGAACCGATAGTGGTACTCAAGGTACTCTCGACCACACACCATTGGGTGGCTTGCGGAGTGTGGATGTAGACGTAGAGTTTCAAATGTTTGTAAAAAACTTAAGGGACTTAACTGCGGAGTCATCAAAAAAAATGTTCAAATGTCTGTAAATCTATCGGACCAAACTGCGTGGTCATCAGTCGGCAGCTTACAAACTACTTAAACCTAGGTAAACTAACCTACGGACAAACACACAGACGCATGCCCCAGGGAGGACTCGAACCTCCACGGCGAGCAACCGCGCGCTCCACAGCGAGGTGCTTTAGACCGCTCGGCTACTCCATCGCGGCGCGGAGCCATCAGTCCCTAAACTTACAAACTACTTATGAAGTAACTTATACTAAAGATAGCACAACAGCACATCCATGCTCGAGGGGGGATTCGAACCCCTGACGGGGAACGACCTCGCGCATCGTAGCATAGCGCCTCAATACGCTCGGCCGCTCCGCCGGGGCTGAGTAGGATGATAATGATACACGATCAGAGTATAAGGTCACAAAATATCGATGTTACCAATATATCGGTTAGACAATCTCGATCAAAATGTGGCAGTACCTACCTGATGCATCGTTGTATCGCAGTCCGATATCGGTTGTAAGGAAAACTCACCTCTCGGAGCTTGTTGGTGACCCACTCCTTGATCTTGGCTGCCTTCGCCTCGACTTGTTTCGCGTCCTGAAGACGTAGCTGCCTCTGTGAAGACAAGAAACAGGCATAAATCACAACGTGTACACAACACTACATCCGCGTTTCAGAAATGCTTCCGACTACATACGACATGCATTCAACTTACACTGTGTGACACTCGGGAATAGTTCGCACCATTAGTGGTCAGTGGCGACTTTAGGCCATAAAGAACCGCGTGCCTTAATTAGAACTGAAGATCTCATAGAACAAACCGGTTAAAATATTCACAACAAGGGCAGAAGCCTACCAAGTTTAAGTATAAACAATGGGAGGCGAATTTTTTGATACTTACAAGTTATGATAAATCTATGGATGACCTTTCAATTAAATCGAAAATGAACGAAATCTGTCGGACAGAACACCCTATATATATTAGTGTCCCAACTTCGTCGCCGCTTTTGTGTCCCGGCCTCGTCGTAGGTGTCGGTGGCCGAGTGGAACGAGACCGACACAGGAACAAAGACAGCACGTTGGTGCAGGTACGGAGGGGAGCAGCCAGAAACTATAAACACTCGAGTAAATTAGAAAGAGATATATATTGCACAGAATGTAACAATACTTAACTTTTACATAGTACTGCAGAATGTTGATACATAGTTGTTAGAGGCCTGCCTAGTGCCTGTACGATAGCAAAGTCTTCACTGGTGCCTATCTGATTACGAAGGTCCTAACTGGTTGCTAACTCAGTCCGAAGTGACCGATGTCCTTCAGTGGTGGCCACGAGCGGAGTTGTCGCAGAGGGCGCTCGTGGCTGTCGTCGTGAGAACGCCGCGCCGTGCGTGCATGGCGGCGCGCGGCGAAAGTAGGTGGCGCGCACTTTGTACTTGTGCGACACCACAATATATATATATATATATATATATATATATATATATATATACATCGGGATATAATTGACGTAATGCCATGCAATCAACGCTGTTATTTTTGTGATTTTTCATGCTATTGATTGCATAAGAAATAATAGAGGCTGTCCATTAAAAAAATACACAAGTTTGTATTTAAAATAGTATTTGTTTACGTTTTAAAATTTCGCCGAATATTTAGTATCCTAAGTTTCTGCCATCCGTTCATGCTGGTGAAAACCGTTTTTGAATATCTATTGTTGTTCCAGAGATATTTGGGGTGGCAGATTTGGTGCGACACATATCGGGTGATCAAAAAGTCAGTATAAATTTGAAAAATTAATGAATCACGGATAGGGAGGTAAAAATGACACACATGGTTGGAATGACATGGGGTTTTATTAGAAAAAAAAAGTCCGACAGACAGAGCTTCATCTGATCGGAAAAGCAATAATTAGCATAACAAATTAAGACAAAGCAAAGATGATGTTCTTTATAGGAAATGCTCAATATGTTCACTATCATTCCTCAACAATAGCTGTAGTCGAGGAATAATGTTGTGAACAGCACTGTAAAGCATGTCCGGAGTTATGGTGAGGCATTGGCGTTGGATGTTGTCTTTCAGCATCCCTAAAGATGTCGGTCGATCACGATACACTTGCGACTTCAGGTAACCCCAAAGCCAATAATCGCACGGACTGAGGTCTGGGGACCTGGGAGGCCAAGCATGACCAAAGTGGCGGCTGAGCACACGATCATCACCAAACGACTCGCGCAACAGATCTTTCACGCGTTTAGCAATACTTTGTTTTTTCTAATAAAACCCTATGTCATTCCAAGCATGTGTGTCAATTTTTACCTTTCTATCCACATTATTCCGTGATTTATTAAGTTTTCAAATTTATCCTGCATTTTTGTTCACCCGGTATATAGATGACCCATGCGAATACTTTGTACCTTTGGTGGTCAGTGGCGTAAACTGGATATAAGTAAAAGTAAATATTTATCACTTCTAGATATTGTATTAAACATATTAACAGTATACACTATAACAATTATATGCTTGTGTGTTTTTTAATTAATTTGATAAAGTATATTTAAAATCCAAAGTTAGTTAACCCTTGTTGCTCCGCTGCATTAGGCGCTAGATGCTGATTATATGAAGAGGAATAGTGGCGATACTTTCACAACTTAGTTCCTTCCAATACAAAAACTTCCTCTGCGTTGTGCTTTAGCATCTCAACTTTTATGAGAGGTAATCAGATTGCAACTTCTCAGTGTAGAAAAATGTTGAAGAAACGAAAGTCAAGTTGAATGTGCACTCAAATATTTGTTCTTTTACGACCAATTTGAGTGATATAATAATTACAGCAGGCTAGAACGCAATATGATATTTATTTTATTTTGATGACCGGTTTCGATCAATAAAGATCATCTTCAGATAGCGATAGCAATGCTAATACTACCGATGACAGTACTGCTAAGGCAGAATTACTAAACACAGCTTTTCGAAATTCGTTCACCAAAGAAGACGAAGTGAACACTCCAGTAGCCTATTCAATCCAAGAAGAGCTGCCAGCATGCAAAACTTAGAAGTAGATGTTCCTGGAGTAGTAAAACAACTTAAGTCACTAAACAAAAATAAATATTCCGGGCCAGATAGTATACCAACTAGATTCCTCTCAGAGTATGCTGATGCAATAGCTCCGTAATTAGCTATAATTTACAACCGATCACTCAGCGAAAGATCCGTACCCAAAGACTGGAAAGTTGCCCAAGTTACTCCTATATTCAAGAAAGGCAATAGGGTGATCCCCAAAATTACAGGCCTATCTCATTGACGTCGATTTGCAGTAGGATTTTGGAACATATACTTTGTTCGAATATTATGAACTACCTCGAAGAGAACGACCTATTAACCAGTAGTCAACACGGATTCAGAAAGTATCACTCTTGCGAAACACAGCTTGCCCTTTATTCACATGAAGTGTTAAGTGCCATCGACAAGAGATCTCAAATCGATTCCATATTTCTGGATTTCTGTACCCCACAAGAGGCTTCTTAGGAAATTGCGTGCTTATGGAATATCTCCCCAATTGTGGGGTTGGATTCACGATTTCATATCAGAAAGAACACAGTTCGTTGTAATTGACGGTAAGTAATCGAGTAAAACAGAAGTGATATCTGGCGTTCCACAGGGAAGCGTTATAGGTCCCCTACTCTTCCTCGTGTTTATAAACGATTTAGGAGACAATCTGAATAGCTCCCTTAGATTGTTCGCGGATGATGCTGTCGTTTATCGGTTAGTCAAGTCAACAGAGGATCAAAAGCAACTGCAAAGCGATTTAGACCAAATTTCTGCATGGTGAGAAAATTGGCAATTGACACTAAATAAAGAAAAGTGTGAAGTAATACACATGACCACTAAAAGAAATTCGTTGAACTTCAATTACGCGATAAATCAGTCAAACCTTAAGGTCGTAGATTCTACCAAATACCTAGGAGTTACAATTACGAACATCTTTGAGTGGAGAGAACACACAGAAAATATTGTGATGAAGGCGAACAAAAGGTTACGTTTCATTGGCAGAATGCTTCGAAGATGCACCATCTCCACCAGAGAGACTGCCTACATCACACTTGTGCGTCCTCTCCTGGAGTACTGTTGCCCCTTGTGCGACCCTCACCAGGTGGGACTGACGGAAGACATTGAGAAGGTTCAGACAAGGGCAGCTCGTTTTGTTTTATCAAGTTACGGGGGGGGGGGGGGCAAAGAGTGACGGAAATGTTGCACGAATTGGGGTGGAAATCATTAAAAGAAAGACGTTATTCATTGCGTCGTGATCTGTTTGCGAAGTTTCAATCACCGACTTTTAGTTCTGAATGTGAAAATATTTTGCTAGCACCCACCTACTTAGGGAGACATGACCATCCCAACAAAAAAAAAAAAAAAAAAAAAAAAAAAAAAAAAAAAAAAAAAAAAAAAAAAAGAGAGAGAGAGAGAGAGAGAGAGAAATCAGATCGAAAACGGAACGATTTAGGTTTTCTTTCTTCCCGCGCGGCCGGCCGCTGTGGCCAAGGGGACTAAGGCGCTCCAGTCACGGTCCGCACGGCCACTACGGTCGGGGGTTCGAATTCCCCCTCGGGCATGGATATTTGTGCCGTCCTAGTTCGTAAGTAGTTCATAAGTAGTTTGTAAGTTTAGGGGCTGATGACCCCGCAGTTAAGTCCCATAGACTATACAAACATTTGAACATTCTTCCCGCGCGCTATTAGAGAATGGAACGGTAGAGAAAAGTTATGGAAGTGGTTAATGAAGCCTCTGCCAGGCACTTAAATGTGATTTGCAGAGAATCTACGTAGATGTAGATCATGTCATCGGTGAGGAGCAACACTTGAGCAGTGTTAATCCTCAAGAGATGGGCCAGTTCCTCACGATGACATGATCTGAGGACGGTCTTTATTGATCGAAACCGTCATCAAAATAAAATAAATATCACATTTATGAAAATTCATCGTGAAGGTGGGGCAGTATCAGCAACTGGATATGTAATGAAAACCATTTATTTTTCTTTTTTCGTCTCAGTTGCGCTATTTATAAGTTGGTAACTAGTTTCGGACTTGTTCGTCCATTTTCAAACCATATGCCTTATTCAACCGTAACAATACACTGCATGAAGCAAATGACTGATAAAATCTGTATGCTGTCCACTGTTAAAATATGATTACACTGAAATTTAAAATAGGTTAAAACAGATGTTGCATTCATCGGAATGGTTTGAAAATGTACGAACAAGTCCGAAACTAATTACCAACTTATAAATAGTGCAACTGTGACGAAAAAAGAAAATTAATTGGTTTTCATTAAATATCATATTGCGTTCTAGACTGCAGTAATTATTACATTATTCAGAAATTATTGATCGTTGTTTATTTTCCAATGGGAACAATTTTCAATGAAATGTTAAACTAATTTGAGTGTTAAAAAGCTGAAATGAAAGATCTTGGTCCGCTGAGTGTTCTCAGACGACAACAAACTACTTACCGTATTTAAAAACGTAGAAATGGTAGATGGAATGGCAAAAACTTCTTCCAAATCAACTGATGTAACTGTTTTAACACTCCGGTTATAGATCTGAATCTTCTAGGTGTGCGAAGGCTAAAACGAATTGCGTACGTTAATTGGGACGGTAGCTATGCTTGCTAGAATGACAACAAATGTTAGCAATGCGGATGTGAAGTTGAATGTGCAGTCATAACAACCCCGACTAACAGCCAGTGTAAATGTTTAATAGCTCAAATGAAAGAACGTGGTACGTTGAACGTTACTAGGTGAAAACAAAGTGTGTACCTCAATTCGAATTGAATATTGGGCATAAATAAAGGAAGGCCAAATGTGTGGATCAATACCGTTCGCTTAAGATGACAATGAAGGAAATCGGCCCAACAAAACGGCCTGACCGTCTGACTGTAGTTTTCATAATTGTTTTAATACGTATTAAGCTTTTGAAATGTGGTTATACAGACGAATAATGAAGATTAGATGGGTAGATCACGTAACTAATGAGGAGGTGCTCAGCGGAATTGGGGAGAAAAGGAGTTTCTGGCATATCCTGACTAAAAGAAGAGATAGGTTGGTGGGACACATTCTGAGACATCCAGGAATCGTAAACTTAGCATTAGAAGGAAGCGTGTGGGGTAAAAATCGTAGAGGGAGACTGAGGGACGAATACAGTAAGCAGATTCAAAATGATGTAGGTTGCCGTTCATCATCATCATCATTTTCCAGCTCCAGTTTCCCGGGTGTAGTGTACAAGCACTCGCCATCTCTTCCTAGCTTCATACATCTTCTATTCCAGAATGTCTTCCCATTTGTGTCCTTTCTCCTCCACATCTGATCTTACAGTCTCCATCCAGCGTTTTATTGGTCTTCCCCGAGGTCTTCTTTCTATGAGGTTGAGGTTGAAATACTTTTTAGCTGGTCTTTCACTATTCATTCTCATTAAGTGCCCATACCACTGAAGTCTGCGTTTCCTTATGATGCTGGTGACAGGAACCTCAATACCAGCTACTTTTATATTCACCTCATTCCTAATTTTATCGTGTCTGCTTGTTTGATTCATAGTTCTATTGAATCTCATTTCCATTGTCTGAATTCTACTGAGCTCTCTGTTTAGTGGGGTACATGTTTCTAAGCCGTATGTAAGGACTAGAACGAAATAGGTATGGTACACGGTTGCTTTTGCTTTTTGTGGCATTTTATCATTCCAGAGGAGATTCCTTATTTGAATGTAAAAACTGGATGCTTTCTGTGTTCTGCTGAGTATTTCCTGCTTAACGGGGTTGTCTTTAGAGATCATGCTTCCTAGGTATTCGAAATGAGAAAAATGAGAAACAAATTCTACTTTGGCCCCATCTAGAAATATATTTGATGTTGTTCCTTGCCTGTTGATGGTCATTTCCACTGTCTTTGTTTTATTTATCTTTAGTCCGAAATTTTTGAATGTGTTGTTCCAATCATACAGTTTCCGTCTCTCCCCATACCATAAAATCATCAGCAAAGACAAGGGCATTAGGTTCGCGTAGGAGTGGTGATGGGGCACTTCCTTGCTGGACACCTCTCTTTGTTTCGAACCATTCTGATCGGCTGTTGCTTATCTGGACACAGCTGTAACACTTTTGGTATAGCATTTTGACTTTATCAATCAGATACTTTGGCACCTTTAGTTTTTCCAAACATTCCCATATCTTGCTTCGAGGAATACTGTCATATGCTATTTCGATGTCTACAAATATAATAAGATTCCTTTCATATTCCCAGTACTTTTCTGTTAGCATTCTTATTGCAAAAACAAGATCCGTAGTACCTCGGTCTTTCCTGAATCCATGTTGTTCTTCCTCAAGCGAGGGTTCACTACCTTTCTAAGTCTCCCTTCTAACAGCTTCAGTGTGTGAGACGGCAGCGCGATGCCTCTGTAGTTTCCACATTTTCGTCGATTGCCGTTTTTAACCCTCCGTCGGGCGCAGTCGGCCTCACAGGCCAGCAAAACTCTTTTTTGATTCCCGTGCTTAACAGTGGTGGCCCAGCGGCCCGCCTCTCCGTTTACTCGCGTAACTTTGGGAACCTCACACAGTGCCGATCCGCAGGCTGCCGTCGATTTCCACGCGGATCACGGGGAACTCCTTGGGCCTCACAGGCCGTCTGCGCCCGATTACGTTATAGTTTTTAAGGTGAGATTTTTCAAGATATTTTTATTTTACTACTTCATTTCAATCGAAATAAGTCTGTCCTCTGTGATTTTCACCGTTACCTTCGGAAAAAAGAAGACTTTGACGACCCTGGCCCTTCAGACTGAGTGCGCCTGATCGAGTTCTAATTTCAGTTTTCCTTTCTTTTCCTACGTTATCACATCCATATTTTCTGCTGAAATGTCCAAAAAAGTATATTATGCCTCTAACCCAATGATCTTGTGGAAATAATGCGCCTCCTCGAGAACGAAACTGCTGAAGATCGAGCCGCGCTCGAAGATTTAGTCGATGATAGAGACACCCACTCTCAGGATGAGGTAGGAGAAGGCAAGGAGGACTCAGCAACTGAACAGGAAGTTTAGGGAACAGCTGGGGAATATGAAGAAGAGAAGAAAATATGTGAGGAGTTTTCATTTTGGAAACGATAAGACGACGAAGTAGTCTAAGTAGATACCTTCTACTATTCATAGTGTGAAGAGTCACATCATTATTACAAAACACCCAGTGTAAAAGACATTGCTACAAATGACGCCACCAATTGCAAAACCTTGTGTTATCAACATCGAATTGGACAATTTGGCCTGTGTATGCTATGAATATATGTGGAATGTCGATTCGGCTGCAAACTCGACTGAAAAAATCTTTACCCCACAAGGAACGGGAAAGTTCTCCCACATTACCTCCCAAATGTCTAAAAAGTCGACAATGCGTGGCTGAAACAAGAGTTAGGAGGATGAAGAATCACGAATGTTCAGCTTGTCATCAACCAATCTGCTTGAGCGACGTATACGTTCTGTGCCATACCTATGTTTCAGCTGTTGATTTGGGAGCTATAGCATCGGGTTTTGGCTGCAAATGTGGCGAGAAAAGATGATTCCATGTCAGAATAGACTGCCTAATGTCCTTTAAAAATAACTTCATTACTTTTATGGATGTCTGTTCGACCAGTTGTTAATGCTCTTTGTGGGAAATTGGTAATTTTGGTCACTTTAGTTTAAGGTGTATTGTGTTCAATAAATCCATTATTATGCTTTAAGTTTGCTGTAATTCCTTCCTTTAGATCCTCTTCAAGACTAGTCAACACGCATTTTGAATTTGATTTAACATGGCGGAGCTAGTCCACAAGATATGTGGGTGGCTTGTTTCATCTGGAGGTGCGCCCGACGGAGGGTTAAACAGAGGGATGATGACTCCTTTAGTCCAATCTTCCGGGATTTTGTTTTCTTCCCAAATCACTGATAACACTCTGTGTAGCCTATTTAAGCCTGTTGTTCCTGCTGCCTTTATCATGTCTGAGCTGAGCTCATCAAAGCCTGTTGACTTTTCAGTAAATCATTAAATTCTGGCGGGATTTGCTACAAGTCGGTTAGGCTAGTAACTTGTAATTTTTGCCTACAAACCATCAACAACTAAATAAGTACGAAATACGTCACATTGGAAAATGACAGTCATCATCATCATCATCATCATCATTTTCCAACTCCAGTTTCCCGGGTGCGGTGTACAAGCGCTCGCCATCTCCTGCTGTCTTCATACATCTTTTATTCCAGAATGTCTTCCCATTTGTGTTCTTTCTCCTCCACAGTCTCTATCCAGCGTTTCCTTGGTCTTCCCCGTGGTCTTCTTCCTATGAGGTTGAGCTTGAAGTACTTTTTAGCAGGTCTTTCACTATTCGTTCTCATTAAGTGCCCACACCACTGAAGTCTAAATTTCCCTACGATTCTGGTGACAGGAATCTCAATACCAGCTACTTTTATATTCATCTCATTTTATTCTGTCTGGTTGTTTGATTCATACTTCTAAAAATGTTCAAATGTTTGTTAAGCTTATGGGACTTAACTACGGGGTCATCAGTCCCTAAACTTACAAACTACTTACAAACTAGAACGGCACAAATATCCATGCCCGAGGGGGGATTCGAACCCCCGACCGTAGTGGCCGTGCTGACCATGACTGGAGCGCCTCAGTCACCTCGGCCACCGCGGCCGGCTTCATACTTCTAATGAATCTCATTTCCATTGCCTAAATTCTACTGAGGTCTCTGTTTAGTGGCGTACATGTTTCTAAGCCGTATGTAAGGATTGGGACGAAATAGGTATGGTAGCCTACATGGTTGCGTTTGCTTTTTGTGGCATTTTGTCCTCCCAGAGAAGATTCCTTATTTGACTGTAAAAACTGGATGCTTTCTGTGTTCTACTGAGCATTTCCTGCTTAACGGTGTTCTCTTTAGAGATCATGCTTCCTAGGAAGGAAGGAAGGAAGCTTAGGGTTTAACGTCCCGTCGACGGCGTGGTCATTAGAGTCGGAGCTTACGCTCGGATGTTTGGGGAAGAATGTGGGAGGAAATCGGCCGTGCCCTTTGAAAGGAACCATCCCGGCATATGCCTGGAGTGATTTAGGGAAATCACGGAAAACCTAAATCTGGATGGCCGGAGGTGGATTTGAACCACCGTCCTTCCGAATGCGAGTCCACTGTGTTACCACTGCGCCACCCCACTCGGAATGCTTCCAAGGCATTTGAAATGAGAAACAGATTCTACTTTGGCCCCATCTAGAAATATATTTGATGTTGTTCCTTCCCTGTTGATGGTCATTTCTATCGTCTTTGTTTTACTCATCTTTAGTTCATAATTTTTGAATGTGTTGTTTCAGTCATTCAGTTGCCTCTGTGCTTCTGTCTCTCCCCATACCATCAATCATCGGGAAAAACAAGGGCGTTAGGTTCGGTGCCTATTTTCTTGATAGATTTTATAATTTGGTCCATTTTACAAAAAGGAGAGGTTGCCGTTCGTATTCTCAGATGAAGAGACTTGCAAAGGACAGGATAGCGGGGAGAGCTGCATCAAACCAGTCTGCAGACTGAAGACCACAACAACAACATGATTGCATGCTGAATTTTCAAATGTTTCGATATCTATGGGACGAATTAAAAACATTGCGTTTTGCCGACGACATAGTAATTCTGTCAAATACAGCAAAGGACCTGGCAGAGCAATTGAACGGAATGGACAGTGTGCTGAAAGGTGCATATAAGATGAACATTAACAAGAGCAAAACTAGGGTAATGGAGTGCAGTGTAAGAAAATCAGGTGATGCTGAAGGAATTAGATTGGGAAACGAAGCAATAAAGGAGGTAGATGAGTTTTGTTACTTGGGCAGTAAAATAACAAATGATGGTCGCAGTACAGAGGATATAAAATGCAGAATGGCAATGGGTAGAAAAGCGTTCTTGAAAAAGAGAAATTTGTTAACATCGAATATTGATTTAAGCCTAAGGAAGTCCTTTCTGAAGGCATTTGTATGGAGTGTTGCCTTGTATGGGAGTGAAACATGGACGATAAACAGTGCGGACAGGAAGAGGATTGAGGCTTTTGAAATATGGTGCTACAGAAGAATGCTGAAGATTAGGTGGGTGGATCGCGTAACTAATGAGGAGGTACTGAACAGAATAGGGGAGAAAAGGAATTTCTGGCATAACTTGACTAAAAGAAGGGATAGATTGGTAGGACACATTCTTAGACATCAAGGAATTGTGAATTTAGCGTTGGAGGGAAGTGTGTGACGTAAAAATCGCAGAGGAAGACCAAGAGATGGATACAGTAAGCAGATTCAGACAGATGTAGGTTGCCGTTCTTATGTGGAGATGAAGAGGCTTGCTCAGGATAGGGTATTGTGGAGAGCTGCATCAAACCAGTCTCCGGACTGAAGACCTCAACAACAACGGGACGAAAGTGCTATGTTCATCGGTTCCTAGTCTTACAAACTACTTAAAATAACTTACACTAAGGACAACACATACACTCATGTCCGAGGGAGGACTCGAATCTTCGGCGGGAGCGGCCGCGTAATCGCTAGCGTGGCGATTCAGATAACGTGGCTATCGCGCGCGGCTGATACTCTGAAAGCCTGCCATTAGCGCTATCAGCTGGACGTGGTGTTACCTGACTGAAGAGTGGCGTTAAGGCTAGTCCACACGACGACGCCAGGTTGCGACACTCGTTTCATGAAATGAATTACGTGCAACTGGTTTCGTTTGTTTCTGTAGGCACGACGCGAATACTATACACTTCAGTTTCATTGTTTTTTGAGTGCCGTAGTCGCCATAGAATGAAAGTTTTGGTAGCTGTAAGAGTTGTGCTGGAGCTATTGCTTCTCCGTGTGCAGCCACTGCATAAGATTAAACATAAAAAAGGATAAAAAAACATGTTTGGGTTTAGACTGCATCAAAAAAAGACGTCAGCTCGGTTGCTTAGCGACCTTGCTAAAAAAAAAAAATGTAATTGAAGACCCTAGAAGTTATTTTAATCAAATGAGAATGTCACCAGAGCTGTTTACGTTCCTTTTAAACAGAGTTAGTAATGCAATAAAGAAACAAGAAGCTGTTATGCTTGAAGCATTGTTACCAGAATTGAAATTAAAAATTGCATTACGTTTCTTGTCAAGTAAATATTTGTCTCTACATAACCTGTACCGTGTTTCCAAATCCACAAATGCCATAGTTCATTTGTATAGGTATTTGCAAGTAAATGTTTTTTAGTCTGCATTTCAGTAATCGTCAACCGATCAATATTTAATTCACGAATAATTTTCATCATTAAAATCGTACAAACACCTATGCATCGCATATATGTTCAAAAACCGAATTACTTCTTCCGTTCCCCCCTTTATATTGTGTTTTGTTCGGTATTCGCTATCACCTAACCTAAAAACACGCGCAATCAGTTTCGCCAAAGTTGGAAGGTGCCGAAACTGTTTAGTTTCGTCAACGAGTTGCGCGGACGCCTGCCGCGCATGCGCACTGGCCTATAGCGCAGTTTCATGAAACCTAGTCGCGTCGTGTAGACTAGCCTTTAGACTTGGTACCACACCAGCGAGGCTGATGGTTCGAATGCTACGAACTGGGCGGCCGTTCCCGCCGGAGATTCGAGTCCTCACTCGAGCGTGTGTGTGTGTGTGTGTGTGTGTGTGTGTGTGTGTGTGTGTGTGTGTTGTCCTCAGTGTATGTTAGTTTAAGTAGTTTGTGAGTCTAAAGACTAATGTCCATAGCAGTTTGGTCCAATAGGTTTAGAAGCATTTGAACAAAACTCCAGAGATCCTTAAGAAAAGTAGGTACTGATACGTACAAAATCAAGCAAAATTTGTCAATGTACTGAGGATTTTGTTTACAAGATAAATCAATCAAAAGTGAAGGCCGTAAACTCCACAAAATACCTAGGAATTACTATTACTTCAGACTTAAACTGGAAAGAAAACGTAGATAATGTCGTGGGAGAGGCGAACCAGAGACTTCGTTTTATTGGCAGAACCCTTAAAAGAAACTGCATACACCACACTTGTCCGTCCTTCTTAGGAATATTGCTGCCCAGTGTAGGATCCTTACAGGTGGGTTTGACGGAGGACATCGAAAGATTCCAAAGAAGGGCAGCTCGTTTTGTATTGTCACGATAGAGGGGAGACATCGTCACGAACATGATATAGGATCTGGGATAAGAATCATTACAACAACGGCGCTTATCGCTGCGGCGTGGGCTACTTACGAAACTACAATGCGCAACATTCTCCTCCGAATGCGAAAATATATTATTGACTCCCAGTTACATAGGTAGAAACGATCATAAAAATAAAATACGAGAAATCAGAGCTCGAACGGAAAGATTCAGGTGTTCTTTCTTCCCGCGCACTATTGGAGAATGGAATGGGAGATAAATAGTATAATGGTGACACTTCCTGGCAGATTAAAATTGCGTGCCGGAACCGGCGAGGTACTGGCGGAGGTAAAGTTGTGAGGCGGCATCGTGAGTCGTGTCGGGATAGCTCAGTTCCTAGAGCGTTTGCCCGAGAAAGGCAAAGGTCCCAGGTTCGAGTTCCGGTTCCGGCATACAATTTTAATCTGCCACGAAGTTTCAAACACAAAATAAATTCGTAAAAAATGCAACACCAAAGAACAGAGATAAGACAGCAACATTTATCTGGGAGATAACGCATTGTACAAAGAGAACGCGATTGTAAATACGACAGCATGCGGTGTGACGAGGATGAAGTCTGTACGGAGTGCCGTCGCCACCGCTCGATGCAGCCGCTGCTACGTGCAATGCCTCTGCATTGCATCGGAGAAGCTCTGGGTGTGTTGCCGTGGTAGGTATTGAAGTCAATGCAGCTTGCACGTGAGGGCCCTATTCTGTATTTTGTGTCCCAGCCTCGTCGTCGCTTTTGTGTCTCGTTTCCGTCGTAGGTGTCGGTGGCCGAGTGGAATGAGACCGACACAGAAATAAAGATAGCACGCTGGTGCAGGTACGGAGGGGAGCAGCCAGAAACTAGAAACACTAGAGTAAATTAGAATGAGATATATATTGCACAGAATTTATACAATACTTAACTTTTACATAGTACTGCAGAATGTTGATACATAGTTGAGCTAGAGTCCTGCCTAGTGCCTGATAGCCAAGTCTTCACTGGTGCCTATCGGATTCCGAAGTCTTTACTGGTTCCTATCTCAGTCCCAAGTGAACGATGTCGTTCAGTGGGAGCCACGAGCGGAGTTGCAGCAGAGGGCGCTCGTGGCTGTCGTCGTGAGAACGCCGCGCCGTGCGTGCATGGCGGCGCGCGGCGAAAGTAGGTGGCGCGCACTTTGTACTTGTGCGACACGACACTGTATCTGTTCGGTGCGTCAAAGCGCGGACTGAGGGGTCGAGTTGTCGAAACAGCTCCCCCACTTAATTTTGTAAGCTTTTCGGTCGCGATTTGGGGGCCGTCTCCGAGGACACCGAAGGTCACGGTGGCGGTGTTGCCAGATCTGCACGCATCAGCCAATCAAAAGTGTCGTGTCTGCTTCTCCGCGCATGCGCACTGCTGGTGAGCAGGGGACACGGCAGCCGATGCCCGCGTTGTCGGAGTTTCCTCCAAAAAAAAAAAAAAAAAAAAAAAAAAAAAAAAAAAAAAAAAAAAGTCGAGTATTTTATAATTTGGCGACATAACACGTCAGTGGTTCCGAGAACTGCGTACTGACATCCTTTTTTCAGTTAAATTATAACTTAAGGCTAGTCTACACGACGAAACTAGGTTGCGAAACTCATGGCATGAAATGAATTTCGCGCAACTGATTTCGTGTATGTCTGTAGACACGGCGCCAATACTACACACTTCAGTTTCGTTGTTTTGCGAGTGCCATAGTCGCCGTAAAATGAAAGTTTTGGTAGCTGTAAGAGGTGTGGCGAATCTATTGCTTGTCTATTTGAAGTCGCTGCATAAGACTAAACGTAAAAAGAATATCAAACGTGTTTGGGTTCGTGAATGGATTTAAAAAAAAACGTCAGCTCTGTTGCTCAGCGACCTTGCTGAAAGAAATTGTGATTGAAGACCCTAGAAGTTATTTTAATCAACTTTGAATGTCACCAGAGAAGTTCACGTTCCTTATAAACAGAGTTAGTAATTCAATAAGAAAAAAAAATAAAAAAAAAAGGTTACCGTTATGTGTGAAGCATTGTTACCAGAACTGAAATTACAAATTGCATTATGTTTCTTGTCAAGTAGATATTCGTCTCTGCAGTACTTGTACCGTGTTCCGAAATCCACAATTGCCAAATTTGGTTTGTATAGGTATTTTGAATTGGATGTATTTTAGTCTGCAATTCACTAATCATCAACAGATCGAATTTTAATTTCACAAATAATTGCTAGAAGAGCACTAACACGCTGTTAAAATCGCACAAACACCTACGAAACACATATATGTTCGAAAACCGAATTATTTCTTCTGTTCCCCCCTGTATATTATATTTTCTTCTGTATTGGTCATAACCTAACCTAAAAACACGCGCAATCAGTTTCGCCAAAGTTGGAACGTGCCGAAAATATTTAGTTTCGTCAACGAGTTGCGCGAAGGCCTGCTGCGCACGCGCTTTGGCCAGTAGCGCAGTTTCATGAAACGTAGTGTCGTCGTGTAAACTAGCCTTTATTGTCAGTGAAACAGCGAATATTTCAGCTGTTCACTACTCCATGTTTATCACACCATACCTCCTAAACTAACGGTCGCACGGCAAAATCATTCTGTAATTCCCTTCAGTACTGTATCTGGACGTTGTCTGCAAACTTTCCGACCAATGCATTATGTGATAGCGAAGTATTGCTGTTATGGTCTTCAGTCCGGAGACTGGTTTGATGCAGCTCTCCACCCTTCTCTATCCTGAGCAAGCCTTTTCATCTCCTCATAAGAACGGCCACCCACATCCACTTGAATCTGCTTACTATACGCGTCTCTTGGTCTCCCTCTGCGATTTTTACCCCACACACTTCCCTCCAATGCTAAATTTACGATTCCTCGATGTCTAAGAATGTGTCCTACCAAGCGATCTCTTCTTTTAGTCAGGGTATGCCAAAAATTCCTTTTCTCACCAATTCTGTTCAGTACCTCTTCATTAGTTATGCGATCTACCCACCTAATCTTCAGCATTCTTCTGTAGCACCACATTTCAAAAGCCTCTATTCTCTTCCTGTCCGCACTGCTTATCGTCCATGTTTCACTCCCGTACAAGGCAACACTCCACACAAATGCCTTCAGAAAAGACTTCCTTACGCTTAAATTAATATTCGATGTTAGCAAATTTCTCTTTTTCAAAAATGCTTTTCTTCCCATTGCCATTCTGCATTTTATATCCTCTGTACTGCGACCATCGCATGTTATTTTACTACCCACGTAACAAAACTCATCTACCACCTTCATTGTTTCGTTACCTACTCTAATTCCTTCAGCATCGCCTGATTTTCTAAGACCGCATTCCATTATTTTTGTTTTGCTCTTGTTAATACTCATTTTATACGCACTCTTCAACACACTGTCCAAATTAAAATCTCTTATTCTGACGCAAAACCTTTACCTAACCAAAGTCTAAAGTGTAGTAAGCGACAAAATTTTCACTTTACATTTTTTGTGGGGGTGTAAGCGAGAAGAAGTTTCGGAAAGGTTTTAAATTATTTTTGGCGTTTGTTGGAAGGCGTTAGGTGCTACCGTGTGTCCTAGACGAGTGCAGTATTGTGCGGTTCATTGGTGCGCTGGGACAGTTTGGTAGGCGCGGCGGTAGCAGGAGAGAGAGGGCAGTGCTGCCAGTGGAAAACTCTTCATTGTGGCACTACGGAAGTTACGGGAAAGGAAAAGGATTACGTATTAGTCGAGACAGCTCTTAGAGGCGCAAATTAGTCACACTAATATTTTTACTCAAGAAGGGGCGTACAGTATTTTAATAACAAGACAGTTAATTGACGATGCGGAAAAGCTAAAGGAATGTTTTAGAGTCACTCATAATCAGTTTCAGTATCTTCTGTCGTTAACTGGACAAAACCTGAAATGTCAGGTTTGATTCCATCTTGAATCTGTGGATGATGAAGAGCATTCGCCAATATTTCTTTATTGTCGCAAAATTTGATTTTTGTCGCTGTGAGACTCTCATCAGTGTTTAAAACATAGTTTGAAACGTACAAAAATTTTCAATCTTCATATTGCAGATTATGTATTTATTATTTATTTATTTTATTGGTTTTTTCTGTTCCATAGGACCCAATTGAGGAGTAAGACTCCATGGTCATGGAACAAGTCAATACATTACTTGTTACACAAGAATGGTAATAGAAAAAATTTTAAGTAGTCCTTTGCACACGACAATCTTAAGACAAAGTGAAAAGAATCAATAAAGAAAAAATGAATTAGCTTAATTGTTTAACTTTTCTAGGAGTTCTTCGACAGAATAAAAGGAGTGAGCCACGAGGTAACTCTTCGATTTAGATTTGAAAGCGTGTGGATTAGTGCTAAGATTCTTTAGTTCTTGTGGCAGCTTATTGAAAATGGATGGATGTAATCGTCAATATGAAGGCTGAAAACTTTTCTTTGTTTCAAAGTGCGTTTCAAGCATTGAGAGTAGTCACACATGAATTATTTGTAACAAGGCTAAAAAAGTAAATGAATAAATATAAGAGTCTTTGTTGTTTGTTTCACTCACAGCAATTTCAGCTTTCGTTTTATAACGAGAGTCAATCTCCGGTGTCGAAGAAACTACTGAAAGCGCTCGCTCTTACGTGCTTATACTAAAGAATATTGCAGATCATGCTTCTCTTAAATGAATTGAAACACTTCTCTAACAAGATGACTGGAGAAAAAATATTTTGCACCTGGCAGGAGTCGAACCTATAGCACCTCTCTTCAAAACTCGTCGCCTTAACCACTAGACGAAATCTTCTTCACAGAACTCTGTACTTTGTTTCCATTGACTTCTTTGCGGAATGATTATAGGATACTTGTGCTAATGCCGGCCGCGGTGGCCGAGGGGACTGAGGCGCTCCAGTCACGGTCTGCACGGCCACTACGGTCGGGGGTTCGAATCCCCCCTCGGGCATGTATATTTGTGCCGTCCTTAGTGTTAGCTAGTTCATAAGTAGTTTGTGAGTTTAGGGACCGATGACCCCGTAGTTAACTCCTAAAAGCTATACAAACATTTGAACATTTGTGGTATTAATTTGTATGATTTCCACTATCTGACTTCACAAAATTCCTTTCTATTTTAACTTAAACGTTGTAAAAGTGTTTTCTGTACCTAATAAATACTCCGTCTGTACGGAAAAGTACGATAAAACACTACCAAGTACTGTCTAGATACATCGCTAGCGCGCTTGTGGGCACTGCAGGACTTCAGATAGCGGTGAAAATGGCTCGTTTTATGAAGGACCACACTGGAGTGCATATTTGAGTAATTCTCAAGTATAAATACGAAAATTTGGGACGCGACAGCTTTGCGAATGGCGAAAACGAAGGTGACGTCGTATTGGCACCTCCGTAATATGGGAGTTTGCATGGTAAAAGAAACGGCGCATGTGTGACATTTTGGAGACGGGTATTGTAAAATAAATTATATTGAAACAGAGTTTACAGAAACGCTATTTTGTTATATTAAACATTAGAACACTAGCAATTTTAACAAAATACCGGGTGATCAGAAAGTCAGTACAAATTTGAAAACTTAATAAATCGCGGAATAATGTAGATAGAGAGGTAAAAATAGACACACGTGCTTGGAATGACATGGGGTTTTATTGGAACAAAAAGATGATGTTCAAAAAATGTGCGACAGATGGCGCTGGACAGAAAAACGTCAGTGACTTCGCATGAAAATCGTGTATAAAACGAGCTGTAATAAGAGAGAATCACTACGTTTACATGCAACACATCTTCCGGAAGACGAAGACCGATTTTCGTAAACCGTTTTTCGCTGTCGTGTTTACATGGCATAGCCTGAATCGGATTTCGTAGCTCACTTAAAATGGCGGCTGGAAAACTGCTGATTTAGTTCCTTATTTAGTCTGGACAATCGCTTTTTTCTTTATTTAAATACTCAGTTTTATGTTCACTCTAATGTTTATACTTTTATTTCACATTAGAAAATATCACTCTTTCCATATGTGCCGAATATTCTTAACAAGAAATCACAATCTGACAAGCCAAGAACGCTTCAAAAACGGTTGCGTTTACACGGGCACGTAAATCGATTGTGTAACTGGAATACCAGTTTAGAGAAGCGGATTTCCAGAATCGATTTTGGAGTGTTTACATGACTAACCAAAAGCGGAATTGGGAAATCGGTTTACGAAATCCGGTTTTGGCAGCCCATGTAAACGGGGTGAATCAGATGCACCAGCAGTCGCAACATGTTGACGTCACCTGAAAAGGCGCTTTTAGTGAAGCTATATTATCATAATGGGGAATGTGCTAGTTGATCGTTACGGTCCTATCGCCATAGGAAGGGGATTCGAATGGGTAAAGGTCCATCGACAAATGAAGGTGTGGCGAGAATGATTTCCAAGTTCGAAGCAAAGGGTTGTTTACACGATCGGCCCCGTAGTGGTCGATCGAGTACAAGGCGTAATGCTACTGAGACAGTTCAGGAAGAAATGGAGACTAGCGGGTTCGTCTGTGCACGGGGAAGTCAGCGCTCGTGCAGTCGCACGTCGCACCGGTATTCCATACACTTCTGTTTGGTTGGCACTTAGGCGTACCCTCCGATGCTGTCCTTACAAAATCCATCGGCATCATGAACTGTTACCTGACGATCTAGTGAAGCGGAGGGCATTGCGGTGTGGGCGTTTCAAATGAAGGCGCAAGATGACGATTGGTGAGTAACGTGTTGTGGACTGACGAAGCTCACTTCACGCTCCGAGGGTCTGTCAAAGCTCACAACTAAATGGGCACAATAGCGCATGTGCAGAGGAAGCCCTGCTCTGCAGATACCGAACGAGTCGTTACCAAAACATGGCGACGGCATCGCAGATAAACCGTGGACCCTTGCAGACGGGAAGAAGACGAGCGAACCGATGCAGTGCACGCGTGTGTGAGTTAAAGCTCTGTATTAAAGAAAGTACGGCCATCCTCTTCCGCGGCGCTTGCCGCCGTCTGCGTCTCGTGATTGGCTGAAATCGAGTCACGTGCTTCTTTCCGCCATCTTGGTCCTATACGCTGCTTGGCTACCATGAAAACCTTGTGAATTTCGTATGTTTGGGTTTGAATAATGCCAGTGTTGTACTTTTGGGTGTTCTTAAGGAGCGAAGAAGGGAGGTAAACATTATAGTACTTCCATTAGGCATCAGAAATGCAGGAAGATGAACAGTCTGACTGACGAAAGTAGTCAGAGAAAACTGGGAGCCCAGAAGCGAACTTCAGTTCTTCTACTGATTCATAATCTAAAATAATAGATGAGGCTTGATTCCATGTTGGAATGGGTGCTCGACGACTGTATTTGATTTGTGGTAATTATTCAGCAATCAGTCGTAAAAAATATAAATTTTTTATTTGTTTGCAAATCTAGATTTCGACCACTGTGTGGTCATTATCAATGATTAAAACCAATTAAAATACTTAAAATATCTCGACAAACGCAACCTCCTAATGGAGGTCGAGATATTTTAAGTATTTTAATTGGTTTTAAGCATTGATAATGACCACACAGTGGTCGAAATCTGGATTTGCAAACAAATAAAAAATTTATATTTTTTACGACTGATTGCTGAATAATTACCACATAAAATAATAGATTGAAGATTCACTGACGAATAGATCACGCAAGATTCACTGACGAATAGATCACGCAGCAGAAATCTGTATAATTTTAACTCGAATAAACTTGTGAAGAAAATTCCTGGATAATGTCGTGAGGTTAAATTATTCACGTGTCACTGGTTTTATCTGCTAGTAGTTGCCGAAAACACACAAATTTTGAACATATTACTGAGTGAACTAGATTCTCGTTTAGATATGAAATTAATATATACTTCCTAAAGCAAGCTTTTCTCATTCTTTTTCATGTGTATCATTACGGAAAACGTGGAATTGAAACAAGACATATTAGACATTCAAATGTAATTGGCGTTGTAAAGGCACCTTTAATTTCTCTTTTTGGTAAAAGTGATGTAGTGGGTATCCCCTTGCATTTTTCTTAGTTCATGTAAGATATAAGTACATAATACGCAAGAAAATACTCATCAAAGACTTACTCATAATGTAAATGATTTCTTCATTTACGCTATGCTCCGATGATGACATGTTCGCGGTCTATTCGAATAGTTGGCTACGGTACAGGTCAGTCTGAATTTATTAGTGAACTCTTTAGATCTGGAGCCACAAACCAAGCAGTTTTCTTAAAATCGGACGATAAGTATTTCGTAGAGCCGCCAGGTCCGCATGGACAGAACTACGCGAAGTCCCCGCATCTGTCCGTCGGATATAACAGCCTGTATCTCGAGAATCAAAAGAGTTATCGATTTGCTCTCAACCTTAAATAAAATTTCGATATCTTACCTACATTTCGTCCGCAGCATTGTATGAGCTAAACTCAACCATACGCAAAGTGTACACAATGCGACTTTTCCTCTGCAAACTCTTCAAAATTTTGCGCAGTAGTTTACTTAATTTGATGTAGCACGGAAACTATACGTAATAATGAATAGAAAATCAGGTAATTATCGAGCTAATATATCACAGTACAACACGTGAAAAAATTAATTTTTTTCATCGAATAGTTTTCTCGAAATCGGTTGATAAGTATTGCTAAGCGCTGGTAACGTTGTACCGTTCGGTGCGTAAGAAGCAGCGGAATATAACAGGCCCAGCATGGCTGGCCATACTTTCCCTGTACAGAGCTTTAGTGTGAGTGGGAGAGAGACTGGCCTGCAGTATAGAGAAATGGTTCCACGAAAACAGTGTTTCTAGCCATGGAGAAAGACCCTGATAAATGGCATACGAGACAGGCCTAATACAGCTGCCACACAAAGACTGTTTTTTTAGAACCAAGAAGGAATGCAGAAGATAAAGAGAACCCGTTCGAAACGTGGGAAAGACGCCAGTTGGCGAGTCTCAACTCGGCACGCAGAAAATTTCCACCAGGGACTGAGAGGCGTGGTCGTTACTGTACTTTATCGTGTCCGGACTATTTAAAGGTCATCGGCCCAGTCCTGGGCTACGTCTATTCCATTAGTATTCGCGAGCCACGAATCTTCGAGGGTACACCGGTGTGCACATTTTTCACACGTAAGAAGGTGTTCCATATCTTGACTTTCTCCACAGTCACAGTTTATATCGGTTTGGTCGCTTATACCCCACTTACGCATATTTACTTTTACTGGGGCGACCCCCCGTTCTGAGCCTATTCAAGGTTCTCCAGGTTTTAAAATTTAGGTTTTGACCGGTCCACTGAACTGGGGGGAGAGGGAAATTTTCAGGCGGTTCGTCCTGGACGGTTCCAAGGAAACTTCTCCTAGACTTCAGTCGTGTCTCTGGTGGTCGAGCTCTGTAGAGGACATGCCGCTCATCTGCGAGTTGTTTTGCTTTCTCTACATGTTCTAAAGCGTTTCTGCTAGCTGTGGGATCTGCAAAACCAGCTGCCTTGTACAAGAGTCTGACCGGCGTTGGTTTCATGCACCCTGTCACTATCCTGCAGGTCTCATTGAGGGCCACATCTACTTGTTTCGTGTGAGCGCATCTACTTCACACAGGGCACGCGTACTCAGCCGTTGAGAAACAGAGCACCTGTGCCGTTGTTCGTAGCACACCAGGACATGCACCCCATTTGCTACCCGTTAGTTTTGTAAGTATATTATTTCTCGTCGTTATTTTCTGTCTCGTTTTGATGCAGTGCTGTTTATAAGTTAGAGACCGATCCAGAATCACGCCAAGATATTTAGGGCGGTCTGTGTGTTCTAAGGTGTTCCCGTTCCACGTAATTTGGAGTTTCCGTTTGACTTCTTTCGTGCGAAGGTGGAAAGCGCAAACTGGAGTTTTGGAAGGGTTGTGTCTTAAGGAATTTTTATTATAGTACGCAGTTATTGATTTTAAAGCATTTTCAAGTTTTTCCTGTACTTCTTCAAATCTTTTTCCTTGAACGCATATTGCAAGGTCATCGGCGTAGATGAACTGCTTAGTGTGGGCCGGTGTAGGTTGGTCATTTGTGTATATGTTGAAGAGGATTGGAGCTAAGACGCTTCCCTGAGGGAGGCCGTTCTTTTGGTCCCTCCATCTACTCATTTTGCCCTCAAACAATACAAAGAACCTTCTGTTCTGTAACAATGAATGTACGACCCTACAAGATGGTAATCACCGAGTGTCTCATAGATTTTATGGAGTAATATATTGTGCCTGACGGTATCGTAGGCTGCTGTCAGATCTACTAAGGCTGCCCCTGTTATGAGCTTCCCTTCATACCCTTCTTCAATATGTTCTGTCAGTGCAAGGACTTGGCCGGTACAGGACTTGCCAGGTCTAAATCCTCCTTGTTGTGGAATGAGATGTTTGTCAACATATTTTCCTATTCTGGGCAGGATAAGTCTCTCATAAAGTTTAAAGAAGTGACAGAGCAAGAAGATGGGTCGGTAGCTACTAGGATTCTCTGGATCCTTCCCTGGTTTAAGTAACGCTATTACTTTAGATTTTCTCCAGGGTTTTGGGATTTTGCAAGTTTTGCAGCGTGTGGTCGTGTAAGCGTCGATCAGCTAACGGGTGGCATTCCAAATCCAACCCACCAGTCACAGAGCCAAAGAGGTGCAGACTTCGAGGGGAAGCTGCAGCTGGAGAGGGGAGTGGACTCGCTGTGAAAGCACTGAGGAACAACTCGGTCCGTCGCCGGAGAAGCGAGAAGAGATGCAGGCAGCTGCCGCCTTAGCAGACGAGGCACTCTGACGTCTCCGCAGCCGGCAGCAGAGAGCAGGCGCGGGCTTCGAAGCCGCGACCGCCGCCGCGCAGACCCGGCGCCTGACGCCCACAGCGAGGTAGTGTCGGCGAGACAGGAAATTAGTCCCCTTCCCCGTTCATGAGTCCTGTCCATGACCAGTCAAACCGGCCCTGAGAGATTACTGTTATCAAATCTATATCTATATATAAAAGGCTGGTGTGTGTACGTGCTGACAGACTTTTCTCCATGACCACATACTGCCACCCACTCGTGGTTGTGGTGGTAGGTAGCCCTTGGTCCAATGATGTTAGTAAGGGAATTTGGTCGCGGTGCGTGGCAGTGGGTGAGTGTGACGAGCAAAAATTCGCAAAATATGCAATAAATACTCTTAGGAAAACCTATATACTCTGTGACTTACGAACTTTACGGCACGAGTCAAAATCTGTTTATTCTTTCAATCGTCAGACAATGCGGTCCTTTCAGACTTTAATAACGACGAGGAATATCAAATAGGCATTTTTTTTAAATAGATCACATGTTTCCGTCAACCACACATTACCGACTATGAAAGGAGACACAAAACAAAGATAAAAATCCAGATAGACTCAAAGATAAAAAATACTCGTGAAACATTGATCACGAACATTAATGAATGTCTCTTAGGCCATAGAGATTGATATGCCTGTGCCAGTAAGCTCACTGGTCTGTGCTAATCAGTGATCTCTGATACATATAGCCGCGACACTCTCTGCTGTGAAAGGTGTTATAGTTTGACAGCTGGATCTTCTATGCGACGTAGTCCTACACATATCCCGGCGGCCTCCTGTGATAATGTTAGCAACAGATGTTGAATAACGACAATCATGTGAAATCGTCATAAGCCAATCTCGTGACACGCAAATATTTTGTCGTGAAATCAAGCATACAGCAGGAACAGCAGTATTTATCTACTCTCTATGTGGTTCGGTCATCTTTGCAACGATTTTATATCGTGTTATTGATGTTGCCAACATAAAAACACGAGGCCACCAGGATAGAAAGTCAAATTTTACCGAATCAGATACATCCGTTGTTGTCACATCTCATTATGACCAGCACTTTCACGCGAAACTCTTTTGTATAAAGTCTCATGATTCACACAGTCTTACAATTCATTCCAAATTCCTATTCAAGAAGATATTTGTGAAAACTGTTACAAATAAATATCGCACTTATGCAATATCGTTTTCAGAAATGTAATTTGCCAGCCGCTTTCGGCGCTGCTGTTGCAATGTATAACTTTATGAACACAACCTAACATTGAATTTACATTGTTGGGAAGCACGGACTTAAATTAATTTCACTCTTAGTATGAAAATCTTTATGAACGTTCATCGTTTACGACAATGACTTCTACTTAAATTGCACATCTTGGCTAGGAGAACTGAGTTTATTGACAGAGAGATCCAACAAGGATTGTGTTTTTGGTGACCTACGTCCGGAACCCAAAGAACCATGATATACACAGGACCTTCTTTAACAACCGTTGCGAAGCACGGGCATATAAGCTAGTATATATATACTAGCTGAACCCCCGCTGCTTCGCATGCGTAGGCTGGTTGGTCTGCACCAGTTGTTTCTTTTTAACACTGATGAAGAATATGTATCTCAAGTTTCGTACTTATAGCTTGAAATTTGAGTTAACAACACCACAGTTTTGAAAATCAATTTTTGCATCTCATATTTCACTCCCTTATTGGTCCAATTTCCAAAAATACCGAAACCCTTTTTTTCAATTTTAACCCCGAATCTAAATCCGAAAACTTGTAGTTCTAACTTCAAAATTGCCTAAATAGCAACATGTTTTCGAAAAACACCCCCTCTCCAATTTAAAACCGTTGATGGTTGAATTTCCAAAAAAACCGAAACACGTGTTTTTTAACGTCTAACCAAGTACACAAATATTAATTTTTGCAGCTCCAGCTTCAAAATTGTATCAATATCAACGTATTTTCAAAAAGAATTTTTGATCCTCTATTTAACCGTCCTACTTGTTGAATTTCCAAAAATACTAGACATCATGGATTTTTAATCCTGACCAATATTCCATATCCGAAGTTTCGTAGTTGTAGCTTAAAATTTGAGCTAACAGCAACATATTTTTGAAAATCAATTTTTTGCGTCACCTATTTTACCCCCATATTTGTCTAATTTCAAAAAATTCCGAAACACGTGTCTTTTAAATTAGAACCCTGAATTAAAATCCGAAATTATGTAGTTCTAGCTTCAAAATTGCCTAAATAGCTACTTACTTTCAAAAAAAGTTTCATCCCCTATTTCACCCCCTTACGTGCGAAATATCGAAAAATCGCTTCTTAAATGACACCTACAGATTAAGATCAACACCCTCTACAAATTTCAAGTGTCTACCTACAGTGGTTTGGGCTGGGCGATGATGAGTCAGTCAGTCAGTCAGTCAATCGGGACACTTCCTTTCATATATATATATATATATATATATATATATATATATATATATATATCTGTGGAAGGAGTCTTTTACTCTTGTGTGGTGTGTACAGACCAACCTTAAGAGATTGCTGTAAAGCATAAGATCTGTAGGGTGATTAAGTGTGCTGAGGATCGCTCCACCTAAAATGTGTAGTAGTTTGCATCTGCAACAGCTATTTGTTGCTAAGACTTATAGATTTTCGTGTAGAAAGTTCTGCTTTTGCAGGTCTATGGATCTAGGAGAAAATAGCGGAAGATAGATTACGTGTCGGCAGAGCAGTGCTTGGATTGATGGAGTATTTGTTAGACGGAGACATAAGTTCATTATCATTACATCCTGTTTATTATCTAACCTGCGCTATTATTAAATACGTCTGTTGGCTGTTGTATATGTAGTCTACGGGAAGAGCTTGGAGAGAGAATGCTTAAAATAATAAAACGTTATGATAATTTGTTTAAACATTTAGCATATGTTTATAGAATTGTTTTATGTAGCATCCCAAGAGAATGTTCAAATGTTTGTATAGATTTTGGAACTTAACTGCAGGGTCATCAGTCCCTAAACTTACAAACTACTTAAGAACTAGCTACCACTAAGGACGGCAGAAATATCCATGCCCGAGGGGGGATTCGAACCCCCGACCGTAGTGGCCGTGTAGACCGTGACTGGAGCGCCTCAGTCCCCTCTGCCACCGCGGCCGGCTGCCAAGAGAACACTGTGTATTTGTGGTCGCACTGGGGATCGAGCTGTATTCAAGTTACTCGTAACACGTCGAGACATCTGGAGACTGTCAAGATGAATGCACATAAGTTTGTGGTTACCATTACATTCTAACATGCGCTATTCTTTTTTCATCTGCTGTTGCACGCGTCGTCTATACATTTATTTTGCCCAGGCATCTTAGGGAGCGAACAGACTGAACATTGGTCCTAAATGTTTGTTTTTAACTAATTTCTATATATAAAAGGAAGTGTCCCGATTGACTGACTGACTGACTCATCACCACCCAGCCCAAACCACCGAAGACAGAAACTTGAAATTTGTGGAGGGTGTTGATCTTACTCTGTAGGCGTCATTTAAGAAGCGATTTTTCGATATTCCGTTCGTAAGAGGGTGAAATACGGGATTAAACGTTTTTTGATAATACGTAGCTATTTAGGAAATTTTGAAGCTAGAACTACAAAATTTCAGATTTCAATTCAGGGTTCGAATTAAAAAGACACGTGTTTCGGCATTTTTTGAAATTCGACAAATAAGGGGGTAAAAAAGGTGACGCAAAAAATTGATTTTCAAAAATGTTGCTGTTAACTAAAATTTTATGCTACAACTACGAAACTTCGGAATCTTGGTCAGGATTAAAAATCCATGATTTTTAGTATTTTTGGAAATTCAACAAGTAAGACGGTTAAATAGAGGATCAAAAATTCTTTTTGAAAATACTCTGCTATTGATACAATTTTAAAGCTAGAGCTACATAAATTGATATTTGTATAGTTGGTTAGACGTTAAAAAATACGTGTTTCGGTATTTTTGGAAATTCAACCATCAAAGGGGTGAAATTGGAGAGGGGGTGTTTTTCGAGAATATGTTGCTGTTTAGGCAATTTTGAAGTTAGAACTACAAATTTTCGGATTTGGATTCGAGGTTCGAATTTAAAAGACACGTGTTTCGTCATTTTTTGAAATTCGACCAATAAGGGGGTGAAATGCGAGATGCAAAAATTGATTTTCAAAAATATGGTGCTGTTAACTTAAATTTCAAGCTATAACTATAAAACTTAAGATATGGATTCTTCATCATGATTAAAAAGAAACAACTGGTGCAGACCAACCAGCCTACGCATGCGAAGCAGCGGGGGTTCAGCTAGTTGTCCATAAATGTACACCACCTACCCATAGCATTACACCAGATTTCTTCATGCTGTGTCTATATTGCGAGGTGTACTTATGGTTCGATGTATTAAACTGTATGTACTAATTCCAACCGTTTTAATTAAAACATAGCATGTCGCGATTAATATGCAAATTGGTATAAAAAATAAATGGGGGCGTGGGCGGGGTTAACTTGTTTACGAAACTCTCTTGTTGGATCATATGTTGAAAACAGTAGACTGGCAGGGCGAGATTAAAGTAGGTGAAA
This sequence comes from Locusta migratoria, assembly GCA_026315105.1. Lineage (NCBI taxonomy): Eukaryota > Metazoa > Arthropoda > Insecta > Orthoptera > Acrididae > Locusta > Locusta migratoria. Next base: position 125,303,934 of record CM048753.1, read on the forward strand.
ACAAAATAAGTAGTCTCGCATATGCGGATGACTTTGTTGTAATGGCAGATTCGATTGAAAGGTTGCAAACTAATATTTCAGAGCTCGATCAGAGGTGCAAGGATTGTGATATGAAGATCAGCGTTTCCAAAACGAAAGTAATGTCTGTGGGAAAGAGATTCAAACAGATTGAGTGCCAAATAGGAAGAACAAAGTTAGAACCGGTAGACAGTTTCAAGTACTTGGGATGTATTTTCTCACAGGATGGCAACATAGCGAAAGAACTTGAATCGAGGTGCAGCAAAGCTAATGCAGTGAGTTCTCAGCTAAGATTTACTCTCTTCTGCAAGAAGGAAGTAAGTACCAAGACTAAGTTAGCGGTGCAACGCTCTATCTTTCGACCAACTTTGTTGTATGGGAGTGAAAGTTGGGTGGATACAGGTTACCTTAGGCCGGGTCCACACATTGGAACCAACGTTGGCGCCAACAGTGTTCGTCCAATGTGTGGATCGGTGAAATAGCGTTGGAGCCAACGTTGGCTCCAACGTTGGTACGGCTCCGTTGCTTGTCGGTATTTCGACCAAACATCAAAGGACGTTGGGCCGATATGGATACGTCGTCCACACATTGGCGCCAACGTTTCATTCTTTGTCATCTGCACGTCTGGAAACTGTTTTCTCTCTTCGTTCAGTGTTCGTCGCCGATTATTTTAAAGTTTCAAAATCTCTTTGTAAATATTAGAACTGTATCAGAAATTGATTCATTTGTGAAAGCGGCCATAAAAATCGTAACGTCACGTCAAAACAGACGCGATTATTGAAATTAAAAACTTTTCAGAATTTTAACACGCCCAATTACTAAATGAAGTTTCGCATATTGCTTTGCAAACATCAGGCACTACCAGTGATATCAATTACATGGCTATTTTAGGTTCGTTCCAGCAGCTGCCAGACGGCTACTTTCAAGCGCTAAGAAACAAGTGTTACTGCGCATGCGCAGCTATTATGACGCAAAAACCCTTGTTTGATAGTTGAATTGCTGGAACGCTATTAGGACTGTTTCTGGATGTAGGCGAAGGTGAGTTTGAAAGAATAATTAAAATACTTTCCTTCCTAATAACGAAGAAGTGTAAACGAGAAATATCTGATCTCAAGTGGGATTGCAGTGACTTCGAAATAATCGAAAATCGCACACGTATCACGTGATAACTACCCCCACTCTAACTCAGACCTTTCTGCGCATGCGCAAATTGGCAGCTTGACCGCGCCAGAAATATTTTTTTCGGGTAGCGCCTGGCTGCTTGCGGCAACTGCTGGAACACCTACAGCCACACTCCAAGTAGCCTGAAGCGGGAGAAGGCGCTGCTGGAACACAAATTCAGCGTTGCGCATGCGCATCAAGCAATCTGGCAGCTGCTGGAACGAACCTTTTGAAAATGACGTGTAGATTTCTAAAACTGTCTCCCTCCTGCAGCAAGAAATCGAAGCGTCAATATCAAAAGAACTTTAGCAGATATAGCATCCCTCCAATATGTATCTTTCTATTTTATTTAAAGTAGCAGGCCTAAGTTTTAATAATTTGTATCTATTACTTGTAACATATTTTAAAACTTACTGATTTTATAATTAATGTTCGGTGGGAAGTGATACAACACACCCGGTCATCTTTTACATTCTTTTACTTTTTTGGTTTGCAATGACAAAATGTAATTATTCATATTCAAACCACTTAATGCATCGGCCGCGATTTGTGCGTTAGATATGTTGACGTTGGCTCTCGACGAATTCAAATGAATGTTGGCTCCAGCGTTGGTACCAATGTGTGGACGCGGAGTTATTCATAAGGTAGAGGTTACAGATATGAAAGTGGCAAGAATGATTGCAGGTACCAATAGATGGGAACAATGGCAGGAGGGTGTCCGTAATGAGGAAATCAAAGAAAAGCTGGGAATGAACACCATAGACGAAGCAGTTAGAGCGAACAGACTGAGATAGTGGGGTCATGTTACACGCATGGGAGAAGCAAGGTTACCTAAGAGACTCATGAGCTCGGCAGCTGAGGGTAAGAGGAGTCGAGGTAGACCAAGAAGAAAGTACTTAGATTCGGTGCAGAATGATTGTGAAGTAAAAGGCATAACATCAAATGAGGCATTAATGTTAGCGTTGAATAGGGGATCATGGAGGAATTTTATTAGAGGTACTATGCTCCAGACTGAACGCTGAAAGGCATAATCAATCTATAATGATGATGATGATGATGACTCTTGTGTTATTGCAGGTAATTGTACTGTCCGAAGTACAGAATAATTGGCTCCTTATTCAAATGTTAATGTACGTCGATAAGTAATAACTTCCGTTTTTTTTTTTTTAATTTTTTGTTGGGGTGGGGTTCGAGCCACAGACCTGGCCCCTGGGGGGGGGGGGGGACAATCTTTATGACTGTCGGTGAGAGGCGGTTGCGGGGGTGTGGCCGGTAGCTGTGCTCATGCAAGTGCTTACTTGTGGAGGCAGTTGCCCTTGTTACTGTCAAAAACACAGGTTGTTACAATTAAACTGATGTGCAACTTTAATAAAATTAATCGACGGCGGTGCTGGATGGCGTGGGCGGACCGTGCACAAGTGCGCGGTCTCTACCTCTACATACGTACTCCGCAATTCACCGTAAGGTGCGTGGCGGAGGGTACACTGTACCACTACTAGGCATTTCCTTTCCTATTCCACTCCCAAATTGAACGAGGAAAGAAAGAATGCCTATATGCCTCCGTACGAGCCCTAATTTCTCTTATCTTGTCTTTGTGATCTTTACGCGAAATGTAAGTAGGCGGCAGCAAGATCGTACTACACTCAGCTTCAAATTCCGGCCCTCTAAATTTACTTAACAGAAATTCACGAAAAGAACGTCGTCTTTCTTCCAGCGATCACCAATTGAGTTGCCGGAGCATTTCCGCGACACTCGCGCATTGGTCGTACCTACCGGTAACAAATCTAGCTGCTCGTCTCTGAACTGCTTCTATATCGTGCTTTAAACTGATCTGCTGCGGGTCCCAAACACTTGAGCAATACTCAAGACGTGGTCGTACAAGCGTTTTATACGCGGTCTCCTTTACAGGTGAAGTACATCTTCCCGAAATTCGCCCAATAAACCGAAGTCGACTGTCTGCCTTACTCACAACTGTCCTTACATGCTCGTTCCATTTCATATCGCTCTGCAATGTTACGCCTAGATATTTGAACGACGCGACAGCATCAAGAAGCTCACTACTAATGCTGTATTCGAACATTATGGGATTGTTTTTTCTACTTATGCGCATCACCTTACACTTTCCTACATTGAGAGCTAGCTGCCATTCTTCGCAATAACTAGAAATTTTGTCTAAGTCATCCTGTATGCTATTACAGTCAGTTACAGACGACACCCTCCCATACACCACAGCATCATCAGCAAACAGCCGCAAATTACAACTTACTCTGTCCATCAGGTCATTTATATAAATAGAAAATAATAGCGGTCCTATCACACTCCCCTGGGGCACGCCTGACGATACACTCGTCTCTGATGAACACTCGCCGTCGAGAACAACGTACTGTGTTCTATTACTTAGGAAGTCTTCCAGCCAGTCACAAATCTGTGAACCTATTCCATAAGCTCGTATCTTCGTTAGCAGTCTGCAGTGTGGCACCGCGTCGAACGCCTTTTTGAAGTCGAGAAAAACACAATCCGCCTGTTGCCCTTCGTCCATGGCTCGCAAGATGTCATGTGAGAAAAGGGCAAGCTGAGTTTCACATGAACCCGTGCTGATTCATGGAAAGAAGCTTTTCCGTTTCAAGGAAATTTACTACATTCGAACTGAGAATATGCTCCAAAATTCTACATGAAACCGATGTCAACGATATTGGCCTGTAATTCTGAGGGTCAGTTCTCTATCCTTTCTTATACACGGGAGTCAACCGCGCTTTTTTCCAATCACTAGGAACTTTGCGCTGAATTAAAGATTCGCTATAAATGCAAGCTAAGTAGGGGGCCAACGCCGCAAAATAGTCTTTGTAAAACCGAACTGGTATTCCATCCGGACCAGCAGACTTTTTTGTATTTAGCTCTCTCAGCTGCTTCTCTACACCGGTAATACCTATTGCTATGTTCCCCATTTCGGAATTAGTACGTCGATCAAATGATGGTATATTTGTGCGGTCCTCCTGCGTGAAAGATTTCTTAAAGGTTAAATTTAGTCGGTCGTCGGAAGTGCTCATGTTGTTTACGAGAACGTTACTTGTTATTTGTCCTGGCCCGTCCATTATTATCTCAGTGACCAGCCAGCCACGGATTCTAATTTCAAATTTTCGCATTGTTGTTGTTGTGGTCTTCAGTCCGGAGACTGGTTTGATGCAGCTCTCCACAATACCCTATCCTGAGCGAGCCTCTTCATCTCCACATAAGAACGGCAACCTATATCTGTCTGAATCTGCTTACTGTATCCATCTCTTGGTCTTCCTCTGCGGTTTTTACCCCACACACTTCCCTCCAACGCTAAATTCACAATTCCTTGATGTCTGAGAATGTGTCCTACCAATCTATCCCTTCTTTTAGTCAAGGTATGCCAGAAATTTCTTTTCTCCCCAATTCTGTTCAGTACCTCCTCATTAGTTACGCGATGCACCCACCTAATCTTCAGCATTCTTCTGTAGCACCATATTTCAAAAGCCTCAATCCTCTTCCTGTCCGCACTGTTTATCGTCCACGTCTCACTCCCATACAAGGAAACACTCCATACAAATGCCTTCAGAAAGGACTTCCTTAGGCTTAAATCAATATTCGATGTTAACAAATTTCTCTTTTTCAAGAACGCTTTTCTACCCATTGCCATTCTGCATTTTATATCCTCTGTACTGCGACCATCATTTGTTATTTTACTGCCCAACTAACAAAACTCATCTACCTCCTTTATTGCTTCGTTACCCAATCTAATTCCTTCAGCATCACCTGATTTTCTTACACTGCATTCCATTACGCTAGTTTTGCTCTTGTTAATCTTCATCTTATATGCACCTTTCAGCACACTGTCCATTCCCTTCAACTGCTCTTCCAGGTCTTTTGCTGTCTCTGAGATTATTACAATGTCGTCGGCAAAACGCAATGTTTTTAATTCTTCACCCTGAACTTTAATTCCGTCTCCAAATTTCTCCTTGATTTCCTTTATAGCTTGCTCAATGTACAAATTGAATAACAATGGAGAAAGACTACAACCCTCTCTTACTCCCTTTCCAACCACTGCATCCCTTTCATGCCCTTCAACTCTGACAACCACTGTCTGGTTTTTGTACAAGTTGTAAATAACCTTACGCTCCCTATATTTTACTCCTGCTTGCTTCAGAACTTGAAAGAGTTCACTCCAATCAACATTGTCAATAGCCTTCTCCAAATCTACAAAAGCAAGAAATGTAGGTTTGCCTTTTCTTAATCTATCTTCTAGGATAAGCCGTAAAGTGAGTATTGCCTCCCGTGTTCCCACATTTCTCATGAACCCAAACTGATCTTCCGCGAGGTCGGCTTCTACCAGCTTTTCCATCCTTCTCTATATAATTTGTGTTAATATTTTGCAACCATGACTTATTAAACTGATGGTTCTGTAGTTTTCACACCTGTCTGCACCTGCTTTATTTGGAATGGGGATTATAACATTTTTCTTAAAGTCTGAGGGTACTTCACCTGTCTCATACATCTTACACACCAGGTGGAACAATTTTGTCATGGCTGGTTCTCCCAGAGACTTCAGTAGCTCTGAGGGAATATCATCTACTCCAGGGGCCTTGTTTCGACTTAGGTCTTTCAGGGCTCTGTCAAATTCTTCTCTCAATACAGTATCTCCTTTTATCATCTTCATCTACATCCTCTTCCCTTCCTACAACATCGTCTCTAAGTTCATTTCCTTTGTAGAGCCCCTCTATATACTCTTTCCACCTTTCAGCTTTCCCTTCTTTGCTGAGAACTGGTTTCCCATCTGAGTTCTTGATATTCGTAGAGTTGCTTTTCTTGTCCCCAAATGTTTCTTTTATTTTCCTGTAGGCTGTATCTATTTTTCCCCTATTTATACATTCTTCTACATCCTTGCATTTGCCTTCTAGCCACTCCTGCTTAGCCATTTTGCACTTCCTGTCAATCTCATTTCTTAGTCGTCTGTGCTCCATTTTGCCTGTTTCATTTACTGTACTTTTATATTTTCTCCTTTCATCGTTTAAATTTAATACCTCCTGTGATATCCAAGGATTTTTTGTAGGTTTTGCCTTCCTACCTATTTTGTCCTCTGCTGCCTTCACTATTTCATCTCTCAATTTTACCCATTCCTCCTCTAGTGTTTTATTTTCCCCTGTTTCTGTCAATTGTTGCCTAAAGCTCCCTCTGAAATTCTTAAGAACTTCAGGTTCCTTCAATTTATCTAAGTCCCATCTCCTTATTTTCCTACCTTTTTGTAGTTTCTTCAGTTTCAGCCTACAGTTCATAACCAACAAGTTATGGTCAGAGTCTATATCTGCCCCTGCGTATGTCTTACAGTTTAAAACCTGGTTCCGAAATCTATGTCTTATCATTATAAAATCTATCTGGTATCTCCCGGTGTCTCCTGGTCTCTTCCACGTATACAACCTTCTTTTGTGATTCTTAAAGCAGGTGTTTGTTATAACTAAATTATGTTCTGTGCAAAATTCTACCAGGCGGCTTCCTCTTTCATTCCTTTTGCCCAGACCATATTCACCTACTATCTTCCCTTCCCTTCCTTGTCCTACTACCGAATTCCAGTCTCCCATAACAATTAAGTTTTCCTCTCCCTTAATTGTCTGAATAATTCCCTTTAGCTCCTCATATATTTCTTCGATCTCCTCATCATCGGCTGAGCTAGTTGGCATATAAACCTGTACTACTGTTGTCGGTGTTGGCTTCGTATCTATCTTGACAATGATAATGCGATCGCTGTGCTGGTCATAGTAGTATACCCGCATTCCTATTTTATTATTCATTATCAATCCTACTCCTGTGATACCCCCAATTGATTTTGTATTTATAATCCTGTACTCACCTGACCAGAAATCCTGTTCATCCTGCCACCGAACTTCACTAATCCCCACTATATCTAACTTCAACCTGTCCATTTCCCTTTTTTAATTTTCTAATTTTCCTACTCGATTAAGGGATCTAACATTCCACGCTCCGACCCGTAGAATGCCAGTACTGTCTTTACTGATGATCACATCCTCCTGAGTAGTCCCCGCCCGGAGATCCGAATGGGGGACTATTTTGCCTCCGGAATATTTTACCCAAGAGGATGCCATCATATGTTCATACAGTAGAGCTGCATGTCCTCGGGAAAGGTAACGGCTGTAGTTTCCCCTTGCTTTCAGCCGTTCGCAGTAACTGTGTGGCAAAGCCACATTAGCTGATGTTACAAGGCCAGCTCAGTCAATCATCCAGACTGTTGCCCCTGTAACTACTGAAAAGGCTGCTGCCCCTCTTCAGGAACCACACGTTTGTCTGGCCTCTCCACAGATACCCCTCCGCTGTGGTTGCACCTACGGTACGGCTATCTGTATCGTTGAGGCACGCAAGCCACCCCGCCTCGGCAATGTCTGTGGTTCATGGGAGTGGAAGTTTTGCATATTGACTCTATTGTTTTATTTTTTATCTGTGCTGTTGGTTTCTCTATTTGTGTTGTTTGTGAAATTTTATTCGTGACATGTACTCCTCTTGAGTATTGATATGCTTATTGTTTTCAATTAAATGGACATTCTTTGTTAGGAACAGGGGACTGATGACCCAGTAGTTTGGTCCCCTTTAAATAACAACAACAACTTAAAAGCGTCATTATCTTACTAAGTGCAATCACATGTTGTTGTTGTTGTTGTTTATTTATAAGTAAACCACACGGTCAGCAGTCCCCTGTTCGAAGCAAAGATGTGACATTTGATGAAGCGAATTACGGAGAAGAGAAATCCTTGTTGGGTGTAGAACGAAAACTAACACTTCACTGAAACACAGGGGAGAACACAATAGGGGCAAAATGACTGTGGCATGAGACTAAAATTTTCCAGCAGAATGCCATGGCTGGCTGATCACTAGGATAAAAAACGGATGAGCCAGCCGTGCTGAACACAATACAAACTACCTCAATCTAAAAGGAAGAGGCTATCAACGACCTAAAAGTACGGTAGAAATGTGGACCTGAGACTCAGGCTTAAGCACGTTCAATTAAATGGAACGGTGAAAAGCAGATGCGCGAATAAAATATAAAACAGTAGTAGCCATGGAGGCAATTCACCTAAGACTAAAGGTCTGGCAGATTAAAGGACTGCCTTAGAACTGCTAAAAGCGGACAGTCCAGCAGAATGTGGACCACTGTTAGCAGGACACTACACCGGCAATCTGGCGGGTCCGTGGCCATGCGTCAGCCACGTATGGCCAATGCGTAGTCGGCACAGGGAGGACCTCCACATTGTCGTACAGGGCTTAACTGCACAGAGCGTATTTGGTGCGTTCGATTCAGTCCACTCAGCATTCTGAAGTCCCAATATCTTCCGATTTAACACCGTTCGAAGATCCCTCTCCTGGACATCGATTTCTAGGATGGTTGAGGTAGTAGCCTCCTTCATCAGGTGATCGACACATTCGTTGTCCGGTATGCCAATGTGACCTGCGGTCCAAACGAAGACCACAGTGTGACCAGACTTGCCTAGACTGTACCAAAGAGTGTTTCGGAAAGCACTGGTCAAGGGCTTCCAAACCACCCAGGGAGTCAGTAAAGATAACCATAGACTCCCCTGGGCAGGTTCTTAGGTGTTCAAGGACGCGCCAAATGGCGACGAATTCTGCAGTAAACACGCTACTTTCACAGGGCAATGAATGTTGTTCAACATGCCGACCGTGGGTATAGGCATACTCAGCATGGCCATCGACTAGAGAACCATCTGTGAATACGAATTCAGTCCCACATAACGAATCAAGAATTGCCTGAATGGTGACAGAGTCGTTGGTGCAACGGAGGCTTTAGAGTTTCGGGACATGTCCAACCAAAGCTGGAAGTGAGGATTTATCCAAGGAGAAGTATGAGGACGGTACTGAAAGGTGAGTGGGATGGGAAGGGACTCCAGGGAAGACAGAAGGGAACTGACACGGACCTCAATCGGGAGACCCGACCTCGGCCGTCGTCGTGGGGAAGGTAGTGTGACAGCTGGGAAGAGGAGCCTGCGATTCGGGTTGTGAGGTAAGGCATGAATATGGGTAACATCAGCTGTTGCCTTCTGAATCGCAGGAGGCGGGAACCACAGGCTCAGCAAGAAGGCTTGTCACAGGACTTGTACAAAAGGTCCCTGTCACTAAATGGATGGACCGGATCCAATACCTGCAGTGCAGATGGAGCTGCAGAATCATACACCAGGCTGCCGTAATCCAGGAGTGCCTTATATAGGGGCAGTAAAGTGGGGCGAGCAGCTCTCCAACCGGTGTGGCTGAGGCAGCGGAGGATGTTTAACTGTCGCCAGCATTTTTGTTTCAGTTGGCACAGATGTGGCACCCAAGTCAGCCGGGCACCGAAGAGCATGCCTAGCAAGTGGTGTGTCTCCTCAACGCGAAGGCGTTCGTCATTCAGGTATAACTCGAGATCCAGGTGAGCTACTCAACAGCGACAAAAGTGCATGACGGGTTTTCTGCGACGAAAATTGGAAACCGTATGCAGAGGCCCAAGATTGGGCCTTTCGTATGGCTCCCTGCAGCCGCCATTCAGTGGCGCCAATGCTGCCTGAGTTAAAGTACAGGCAAAAGTCGTCACCAAACAAGGAGGAAGAGACAGAAGTTCCTACTGCTACGGCTAGTCTGTTAATAGCAATTAAATATAAGGGTACACTTAGAACGGAGCCCTGTGGGGCTAAGAGTAGTGCCAACCCGAACCTGAAAACAGCAGCGCGAGAGGAAGTTCTAAATGAACGTTAGGAGGGGACCACGTAAGCCCCAGTTGTAAAGAGTTGCGAAAATATGATGAAACCAGGTTGTACCATATGCCTTACGGAGATAAAAAAAGACTGTGACTAGATGTTCATGGTGAGTAAAAGCTTTGCGTATAGCTGATTCCAGGGACACTAGATTTTCTATAGTAGGACGGCCCAGAGAGAAGCCTCCCTGTTGTGGGGCTAGGAGACCCCATTCCACTAGTAGCCACATCAGCTGGCGACTCACAATACGTTCAAGGATCTTGCACAGGACGTTGGTGAGTCTGATGGGGCGGTAGCTCTCAGTAGCCAACGGATCTGCGCCTGTTTCATCACTGGGATGACAGTACTTCCCCACCATTGTGATGCGAAAACTCCCTCTGTCCAGAGTCGATTGTAAAGGGCGAGTATCTGGTGTTGAAAGTCTGCTGAGAGGTGACAGACGGTCCGAGGCAGGAGAGGCATCGGGGGATGCAGCTAGAGCAGTCTCGAATTCCCACTCTTTAGATGGGGCATTGTACAGTTCCCGTCGACATGTGCAGGACAAATGCCTCTGGTCAACCCGCTCTCTGAGGACGCAGAACTCCGCACTGTAGCCTCTGGTCGCAGAGCAGTGTGCAGAACGCCCTGCCATGTGTGCGCCAATAACTGTCGGGTCAGTACAAGGACCACCTTGAATTTGGAGTGACAGGATTCCACTTGGTGTGCAGTTCCCGAATAGGCGCCGTTACTGCGACCACGCTCGAGAAGGGGAAGTGCGGGAACCTATGGTGTTGTTGCCGATGCTCTCGACGGCGAGTGTTCATCAGAGACGAGTGCATCGTCAGGCGTGCCCCAGGGGAGTGTCATAGGACCGCTATTATTTTCTATCTATACAAATGATCTGATGGACAGAGTAAGTTGCAATTTGCGGCTGTTTGCTGATGATGCTGTGGTGTATGGGAGGGTGTCGTCTGTAACTGACTGTAATAGCATACAGGGTGACTTAGACAAAATTTCTAGTTGGTGCGAAGATTGGCAGCTAGCTCTCAATGTAGAAAAATGTAAGGTGATGCGCATGAGTAGAAAAAACAATCCCATGATGTTCGAATACAGCATTAGTAGTGAGCTTCTTGATGCTGTCGCATCGTTCAAATATCTAGGCGTAACATTGCAGAGCAATATGAAATGGAACGAACATGTAAGGACAGTTGTAAGGCGGACAGCCGACTTCGGTTTATTGGGAGAATTTTGGGAAGATGTACTTCATCTGTAAACGAGACCACGTATAAAACGCTTGTACGACCACGTCTTGAGTATTGCTCAAGTGTTTGGGACCCACAGCAGATCGGTTTGAAGGAAGACATAGAGGCGGTTCGGAGGCGAGCAGCTAGATTTGTTACCGGTAGGTTCGACCAATGCGCGAGTGTCACGGAAATGCTCCGGCAACTCAATTGGGGATCGCTGGAGGAAAGACGAGGTTCTTTTCGTGAATTTCTGTTAAGTAAATTTAGAGGGCCGGAATTTAAAGCCGAGTGTAGTATGACTTGCTGCCGCCTACTTCCATTTCGCGTAAAGATCACAAAGACAAGATAAGAGAAATTAGGGCTCGTACGGAGGCATATAGGCATTCTTTCTTTCCTCGTTCAATTTGGGAGTGGAATAGGAAAGGAAATGCCTAGTAGTGGTACAGTGTACCCTCCGCCACGCACCTTACGGTGGATTGCGGAGTATGTATGTAGATATGGTGGCTTCATATCACTCCCAACAGTAATGGTCACTCTGTTGGCTCAGTCGCCAGGATCGAGCCCGGATACGCTTAAAAACAATCAGATATTCCGTAGTGGGGTGGCGCAAGCTATCTCCTGTGTCCACCACAGGCACTGACTTGCTCCAGAGTGAGCCTTTAGTAGTCGGGACATTTGCTTCAGCTGCGGAAACAATGTCCTCACTCAGTTGTTGGACCACCATATCGACGTTACCTGTTAACGGAGCAGGAGTCACAGCTGTAGAGGTGTAGCCTTGCCAGTCAGCCCTATGGAAGGACCACTGGGGCAGGCGGTCTGCGGGGTGAAATTGTGGGGGCGACAAAAGGATAGGAAAGTGATCGCTCCCACAAAGATAAATGCGGAAGTAGACTCGGGCTGCAAATGGACAGATCGATGGTGGAGAAAGAGCCATGTGCCACGCGCCACGCTAAAGCGTGTGGGTGTCCCACTTCAGAACACAAATGTCGAGCTGTGCGAAAAGGTTCTCGACATCTCTACCGTGGCCCGTGGTCTCAGTTTCACCCCACAAAGGGTGGTGGGCATTGAAGTCATCCGAGAGGAGAACTTGTTGGGGTAATTGGGCAACCAATACAGCGAGATCAGCAACAGAGACAACAACATCTGAGGGAAGGTAAAGGGAACAGATGGTAAATTCCTCTACTGCCCGGATGCGAGTGGCCACTGCCTCCAGGGTCATGTTGAGAGTCACAGCGTCACTGGGTATGGTTGCAAGAATGTAGACACAAACTCTGCCGGATACCCTGTTATAGATAGAATGGTTGTTGTAATAGCCCCGATATCCACGTAGGGCTGGGGTCCTCTGTGCACTTAGTCTAACTCGCTCTCATAAATCATCTAGTTAAGGGTGACTGGAAAATGCAATGTTTGGTACCACGAAGTATGCATTGGTGCGTGACAGAAAAAGTGCTTTTTATTTGTAAGATGCCCGTAATCAAATTGTACGAGGAAGTGATCATAATTGTACCTAGTGTGGTACATTTTCGATCGATTTTTCTCAATTCCGTAACGTTTTTTGTGTGTTTATAACGACATTTAAAACAGTATAATATTTGTGTTACATATACATTAAACATCCAAGAACAAATGTCATAGTTAAAATTATTCCTTTTCTCAATTTATGTCCAGTTATAATTACTTTTGTCCGAAATGGTCGGAATTGTACCACCTTACACTACATTTTCAGTGTTGCCCATTCGCAGCTGAAGTCATATATTCAGTGAATATGAAAACTAAATTTAAATAATGGGAATAGTTCCACATGTTGTGTGAAAGCATTACTCTTTTTTTTATATGAAAGATCGCTCTCAAAAGTTGAAATATTGAAAATATATGAAAGAATTACGTCAAAAATCGCGCTTCATTCCCTTTGAGGGAAAGGCTTATGCCCGTGTTCCTAGGAGGAAGCTACTGTCAGTTCTTCAAGATTATGGTATAGGAGGCAAACTTCTGCAGGCAATTAAAGGGCTTCACGTAGACTGTCAGGCAGCAGTTAGACTAGATGGCAAATTAAGCTCATGGTTCAGGGTAGTTTCAGGGTTAAGACAAGGCTGTAACCTGTCACCACTGTTGTTCATACTAATCATGGATCATATGCTGAAAACAGTAGAATGGCAGGGCGGGATTAAAATAGGTGAAAACAAAATAAGCAGTCTCGCATATGCGGATGACTTAGTTGTAATGGCAGATTCGATTGAAAAGTTGCAGACTCATATTTCAGAGCTCGATCAGAGGTGCAAGCATTATGATATGAAGATCCAAAACGAAAGTAATGTATGTGGGAAAGAGATTCAAACAGATTGAGTGCCAAACAGGAGGAACAACGTAAGAAGAGGTAGACATCAGCAATGGTTTTTATGCTAGAACAGCATCCAAATCCTTTATACCAAATGGCTACAGATTCCATTTCATTTATTCTGCGAACATTCCTCGTCCTTATAAAAAAAGACATGTTTGATGTCATATAAGATTTACCATAATCGTTATTCACATCCTGATATTTGTGACCCCCGCCCCCCTTCATCAGACCACGCAGAGTGAACTGTAGCGTCAGCCAAGAATCGCTGTCCCATACATCTGTGACCGGGGGCTCAAGGATGCAACAATTTGATTTTATTAACTTCAATGCGTGCGGGGTTTTAACCCTCCGTCGGGCGCAGTCGGCCTCACAGGCCAGCAAAACTCTTTTTTTGATTGCCGTGCTTAACACTGGTGGCCCAGCGGCCCGCCTCTCCGTTTACTCGCGTAACTTTGGGAACCTCACGCAGTGCCGATCCGCAGGCTGCCGTCGATTTCCACGCGGATCACGGGGAACTCCTTGGGCCTCACAGGCCGTCTGCGCCCGATTACGTTATAGTTTTTAAGGTGAGATTTTTCAATATATTTTTATTTTATTACTTCGTTTCAGTCAAAATAAGTCTGTCCTCTGCGATTTTCACCGTCACCTTCGGAAAAAAGAAGACTTTGACGACCCTGGCCCTTCAGACTGAGTGCGCCTGATAGAGTTCTAATTTCAGTTTTCCTTTCTTTTCCTACGTTATCACATCCATATTTTCTGCTTTAATGTCCAGAAAAGTATATTATGCCTCTAAGCCAATGATCTTGTGGAAATAATGCACCTCCTCGAGGACGAAACTGCTGAAGATCGAGCCGCGCTCGAAGATTTAGTCGATGATAGAGACACCCACTCTCAGGATGAGGTAGGAGAAGGCAAGGAGGACTCAGCAACTGAACAGGAAGTTTAGGGAACAGCTGGGGAATATGAAGAAGAGAAGAAAATATGTGAGGAGTTTTCATTTTGGAAACGATAAGACGACGAAGTAGTCTAAGTAGATACCTTCTACTATTCATAGTGTGAAGAGTCACATCATTATTACAAAACACCCAGTGTAAAAGATATTGCTACAAATGACGCCACCAATTGCAAAACCTTGTGTCATCAACTTCTAACTGGACAATTTAGCCTGTGTATGCTATGAATATATGTGGAATGTCGATTCGGCTGCAAACTCGACTGAAAAAATGTTTATTCCACAAGGAACGGGAAAGTTCCCCCCCATTATCTCCCAAATGGCTAAAACGTCGACCATGCTTGGCTGAAACAAGAGTTAGGAGGATGAAGAATCACGAATGTTCATCTTGTCATCAACCAATCTGCTTGAGCGACGTATACGTTCTGTGCCATACCTGTGTTTCACCTGTTGATTTGGGAGCTAAAGCATCGGTTTTTGGCTGCAAATGTGGCGAGAAAAGATGATTCCATCACAATAGACTGCCTAATGTCCTTTAAAAATAACTTCATTACTTTTATGGATGTCTGTTCGACCAATTTTTAATGCTCTTTGTGGGAAATTGGTAATTTTGGTTACTTTAGTTTAAGGTGTATTGTGTTCAATAAATCGATTATTATGCTTTAAGTTTGCTTTAATTTCTTCCTTTAGATCCTCTTCAAGACTAGCCAACACGCATTTTGAATTTGATTTAACATGGCGGTGCTAGTCCACAAAATATGTGGGTGGCCTCTCAGGCCGGGTGCGCCTGATTTTGTTTCATCTGGAGGTGCGCCCGACGGAGGGTTAAAGGGGTGGTATATGTGTGAAGTATTGATGCAAGTAATTTAACGTGTAGTACGCCTATTGTATATCAGTCCGCATAGGCAACATGCGCTGAGGCGCTGGCCTTGAAGTATCAGTTGTGAAGAAGTTACGCAATCGCTTATCGGTCAGCGGTCGCTATATAAGCGGACGCGCCAAGGAGCGCGCACCTGGGATGTATTTTCTCACAGGGTGGCAACATAGTGAAAGAACTGGAATCGAGGTACAGCAAAGCTAATGCAGTGAGTGCTCAACTAAGATCTACTCTCTTCTGCCAGAAGGAAGTCAGTACCAAGACTAAGTTAGCGGTGCACCGCTCTATCTTTCGACCAACTTTGTTGTATGGGAGTGAAAGTTTGATGGATACAGGTTACCTTATTCATAAGGTAGAGGTTACAGATATGTAAGTAGCAAGAATGATTGCAGGTACCAATAGATGGGAACAATGGCAGGAGGGTGTCCATAATGAGGAAATCAAAGAAAAGCTGGGAATGAACACCATAGATGAAGCAGTTAGAGCGAACAGACTGAGATGGTGGGGTCATTTATATATATTTTTGACGAATTACAGCGTTGAAGTGAATGAAATAAATCGCAATTTGCGATGTTATGGTTTCACTATATTAGGTTTTAGATGAAATACCAAACTGTGGCGAATGGAAACTTGTACCTGGTCGGGATTCGAACCCGGGATCTCCTGCTTACTAGGCAGACGCGTTGACCACCATCGAGACACAATTAATTGTCGTTTGGTATTTCATCTAAAACCTAATACAGTGAAGCCATAACATCGCAAATTGCGATTTATTTCATTCATTTGAACGCTGTAATTCGTCAAAAATATATATAATTGTATACAGGCCGACGCTTGGCTCCTGACGACAATTAATTGTGTCTCGATACCTCATGGTCTGTTCTCCCTGATGCGGGAATGCAGTATTGTGGCAGCGAGCATTACAGAACAAGTAGGCTGTGGTATAGGAAAGAGATAGCGTGGCGAATGGAGATTTGTGTGTGGCGGGAGACGTGCAGGGAAGAGTCCTCTGCAGTCGGGCTGGTCACTGTGTCCTCGGTGGCGGAGTGGTCGACGCGTCTGCCTAGTATGCAGGAGATCCCGGGTTCGAATCCCGGCCGGACACAAATTTTCATTCGCCACAGTTTGGTATTTCATTTAAAACCTAATACAGTGAAGCCATAACATCGCAAATTGCGATTTATTTCATGGTGGGGTCATGTTACACGCATGGCAGAAGCAAGGTTACCTAAGAGACTCATGAGCTCGTCAGCGGAGGGTAAGAGGAGTCGAGGTGGACCAAGAAGAAAGTACTTAGATTCGGTGCAGAATGATACTGAAGTGAAAGGCGTAACATCAGACCAGGCATCAATGTTAGCATTGAATAGAGGATCATGTAGGAATTTTATTAGGTGTACTATGCTTCAGACTGAACGCTGAAAGGCATAATCAGTCTCTAATGATGATGATGATGACCGGTAATTGAGAATACACGGTCGGGACGTTTATTTAAAATAGGGGACAATATCGGAGCGGTGTGTGTTTTTTGGGGACAGCGGGTCACTTGGGCTCACCTGCTCCTCGACCTGCGTCTCCAGCTTGGAGATGGCGGAGTCGTGGCGGCCGGCGGCGGCCGGCGCGCGCTCCTCAGCTTCCGCGGGCGCCCAGTCCGCCTGCGCCAGCTGCTGCTCCATCATCCGCACCTGTAAACAGACTCTGCTGTACTACTGTGCTCATTTATCTGACAGGTGGCAGCGTCCGCAACGTAAATGCAACGACCAGGAAGATTACACGGACTCGTGCTGTTGATCACTAATAACACATCACATCATAATGTCGCGTACAAGGCGGGCGGGCCACGCACACAGCTACGGCCGCTGACCGACTGGCTCCATTCTCAAAGGCCAACTGCCGACACCCTTGCAGTGGCGAGGGGACCGTTAGCACAGAGTAACATATACAGAGGAGCAGTCCCCCCTAAACCACTGTCCTACGCTCCCCTTGTAGTTCCGTAAGATGCTAGCAGGTGTCAGGCGGTTCCCTGGCTTAGTACCGGCAGACCACGCTAGAGGTGCTTCTGAGGGTAGCGTGGAAGGGAGGCTGAGGGGAGAGCTCGTGCCGCCTGCCACGAGGCCACGGCTGTGAGGGGAGGTGGTGGTGGGGGCAGCCACTACCTGCCGCCTGCTCTGGCCAGTCTAAAGGGCTGCTTCTGACCGCAGCATCACAGGGTAGAGTGGAGGGGAGGCTGAGGGGAGAGCTCGTGCCGCCTGCCACGAGGCCACGGCTGTGAGGGGAGGTGGTGGTGGGGGCAGCCGCTACCTGCCGCCTGCTCTGGCCAGTTTAAAGGGCTGCTTCTGACCGCAGCATCACAGGGTAGCGTGGAGGGGAGGCTGAGGGGAGAGCTCGTGCCGCCTGCCACGAGGCCACGGCTGTGAGGGGAGGTGGTGGTGGGGGCAGCCACTACCTGCCGCCTGCTCTTGCCAGTTTAAAGGGCTGCTTCTGACCGCAGCATCACAGGGTAGCGTGGAGGGGAGGCTGAGGGGAGAACTCGTGCCGCCTGCCACGAGGCCACGGCTGTGAGGGGAGGTGGTGGTGGGGGCAGCCACTACCTGCCGCCTGCTCTTGCCAGTTTAAAGGGCTGCTTCTGACCGCAGCATCACAGGGTAGCGTGGAGGGGAGGCTGAGGGGAGAACTCGTGCCGCCTGCCACGAGGCCACGGCTGTGAGGGGAGGTGGTGGTGGGGGCAGCCGCTACCTGCCGCCTGCTCTTGCCAGTTTAAAGGGCTGCTTCTGACCGCAGCATCACAGGGTAGCGTGGAGGGGAGGCTGAGGGGAGAACTCGTGCCGCCTGCCACGAGGCCACGGCTGTGAGGGGAGGTGGTGGTGGGGGCAGCCACTACCTGCCGCCTGCTCTTGCCAGTTTAAAGGGCTGCTTCTGACCGCAGCATCACAGGGTAGCGTGGAGGGGAGGCTGAGGGGAGAACTCGTGCCGCCTGCCACGAGGCCACGGCTGTGAGGGGAGGTGGTGGTGGGGGCAGCCACTACCTGCCGCCTGCTCTTGCCAGTTTAAAGGGCTGCTTCTGACCGCAGCATCACAGGGTAGAGTGGAGGGGAGGCTGAGGGGAGAGCTCGTGCCACCTGCCACGAGGCCACGGCTGTGAGGGGAGGTGGTGGTGGGGGCAGCCGCTACCTGCCGCCTGCTCTTGCCAGTTTAAAGGGCTGCTTCTGACCGCAGCATCACAGGGTAGCGTGGAGGGGAGGCTGAGGGGAGAGCTCGTGCCGCCTGCCACGAGGCCACGGCTGTGAGGGGAGGTGGTGGTGGGGGCAGCCGCTACCTGCCGCCTGCTCTGGCCAGTTTAAAGGGCTGCTTCTGACCGCAGCATCACAGGGTAGCGTGGAGGGGAGGCTGAGGGGAGAGCTCGTGCCGCCTGCCACGAGGCCACGGCTGTGAGGGGAGGTGGTGGTGGGGGCAGCCGCTACCTGCCGCCTGCTCTTGCCAGTTTAAAGGGCTGCTTCTGACCGCAGCATCACAGGGTAGCGTGGAGGGGAGGCTGAGGGGAGAGCTCGTGCCGCCTGCCACGAGGCCACGGCTGTGAGGGGAGGTGGTGGTGGGGGCAGCCGCTACCTGCCGCCTGCTCTGGCCAGTTTAAAGGGCTGCTTCTGACCGCAGCGCCATCACAGGACATCTTACGGAACTGCTTCAGCACTCCCCGCCCCGCACCCCTGAGCGTAGGACCGGGCCCTTACGGAGGTTTCCCGTCTGCATATATTTGTCTGTGGAGCCCAATATGTCTGTCGAAAAATCTTCAAGCCTGTGGGCATTCTTGAAATTCTTGCAGGGCCCAAGTAGAGCGAAAGTCTGTTGTCCTCATCCTCTGTCAACAGCAGACATAGCTGTACCCGAGGGACCTGCGCCTAATCCGTTTACGCGAACGTATCTTACCTGCAGTCAGGCGAGTGCTTTCTGGGTGGCAAACCGCCCCACTACCACAGACATATATATACAGACGGGAAATCTCCGTAAGGGTTCGGTCCCACGCTCAGGGGTGCGGGGCGGGGGGTGCTGAAGCAGTTCCGTAAGATGTCCCGTGATGGCGCTGCGGTCATAAGCAGCCCTTTAAACTGGACAGAGCAGGCGGCAGGTAGCGGCTGCCCCCACCACCACCTCCCCTCACAGCCGTGGCCTCGTGGCAGGCGGCACGAGCTCTCCCCTCAGCCTCCCCTCCACGCTACCCTATGATGCTGCGGTCAGAAGCAGCCCTTTAAACTAGCCAGAGCAGGCGGCAGGTAGCGGCTGCCCCCACCACCACCTCCCCTCACAGCCGTGGCCTCGTGGCAGGCGGCACGAGCTCTCCCCTCAGCCTCCCCTCCACGCTACCTCTGCCGCGCGAGAGGCACCCCTCAGAAGTGCCTCTAGTGTGGTCTACCAGTACTAAACCGCGGAACCGCCAGACATCTGCTGGTATCTTACAGAACTAGGAGGGGAGCGTAGGACAGAGGTTTAGGGGGGGGCTTCTTCTCTGTATATGTTACTCTGTGACACAGCGGACGTAGCTGTACCCGAGGGATCGTTTACGTGGCCGTGTCTGACCTGCGGTCTGTCGAGTGCTTTCTGGGTAGCAAACCGGCCCACCGCCCACCAGAGGTGCCATGCCAAATTTCCGCTGCCTTCAGTTAGCGCATTGTAATGACCGAGTGACAACGTATGTCATAGTGAATACAGGACAGTTTTTTTTTTAATGAACACTACCTCAATGGATACTACATCGTGTAAAGTGAAAAGAGGCGATTTGACATTAGTCAAGGAAAACAAATTGAAAACGCTAATTTGAAATAAAAGAAGAAAAAATGCATACTTGTGTGACGTCAAGGAAAAGATCAACGGTAAAGTGGCCTGTTTTGCGTGTAAAAAAATATATTCTTACACTGTTTCATCACAACCGATTGAATGGTACAGCCACGCATAAAATACATACAAACATAGAAACAAATCTTTCAAGTTTATGTATTAGATAAATGGTGATGGAAGTAATAAAGCATTAGCACCTTTCATAATCAGATGCAGTGTACAGTGAAAGTAACGTATTTAGGAAGGTGCACAATTTGAGATTGTGTAGGCTGGCCACAGCTGCAGCCGACAACGTCTCTTTTTGCTGAAAATTACCAATTAGAAGTACACAGTTGAAACCTAGTAGTGAAAATAAATATAAAATAGGGTATTTTCCTGTGTTAAAAATATGGTTCGAATTGTTGTTATTCTGAATGATTATAACATTCAGACAGCTTTTTCCCTCATAATTCTTACAAAACATCTGTTATTTCTACGTAATTAAAGCTTAAAAATCATCCAATTTCACGATTAGATCACGT
Source organism: Locusta migratoria (assembly GCA_026315105.1). Taxonomy (NCBI): domain Eukaryota; kingdom Metazoa; phylum Arthropoda; class Insecta; order Orthoptera; family Acrididae; genus Locusta; species Locusta migratoria. The sequence continues at coordinate 125,324,619 of CM048753.1, forward strand.
GATCGAAAACGCTCCGTTATTGGCTGAAGTACTGGTGACGTCATAGAACACCTACAGCGCGGCATCTAGAAGTGGGAGCTGTATTATTGTACGCGTTTCCTCCATTTCGCAGCTTTAAGTTCAGTTTTTTCGTGATCTAAACGCGTTCACAGTTTTTATGCCACAATGTAAGATGGTTATGTGAAGGCTGACAGCGGAAACCTCCCTAAAGTTGATGCAATTTTGGTGTCTTCTTTCTTTAAAAACAATCCAAATTTTGATGTGCCAGAAGTAAGAAACGTGAAAACTGCATTGTAAGTAACGCATACCTACATTTTAAAGCTAATTATTTCGAGAGATATTTTATGCCATTGGAAAAATGTACCCTATTTGTTGATGTCAGCAGACTTAATCTGAAGTCACCATATTATGCAATAAAGGGTGAAATTTTATCTTCTATCCAAGCGGCCTTGAGTGATTATGTTGGCCACATCAACACGATAGAAAATCTTTGTCCAGATGTTCTGACCACATAGAATGACTAGTTTAGTGTATCGTACAGACCATGAAGTAAATAAATAATTCTGTTCCTGCTCTATGCTTCTTGTATGTACCCTTGTCCAGTCAGTAAAAGTAACTGCCCTCGTAAATCAAAGGTTTCACGACAAAATATTCGCGCTGTCACGCGATTGGCTGATGGCGACGTCTCATGATTCTCGCTACTCAGCATCTGTTGCCAACATAGTCTCAGGAAGCCGCCGGGATAGTTAGTAAAATTTAACCCAATCAAGCACGCAGCTAAGGGAGCAATTTTATTTAACTACTTCAATACTCGTGCAAAGCGAAACATCAAAACCTGTAATATACAGCAAAAATGCCTTGTGCACAGTTATACAATATATCTGTAGTCTAGAACAGGGACAGCGGGTTGCGTCGGCGGTATTTTCATATCGCTCGTCGGTTGGCAACGCACATTTCGCGTAGCCAAAGGCATGTCACTTGGAATAATATTGTTTACTTACATCAAAATGATCCTCGCAGAAATACACACATGAAGTAGCCGCTACTTCATTTGGATATTTTCGTGCCAGTGTCAACCATTTTTTACGTATCTTCTAATTTTTTGTACTTGCAAAAAAAATTTTTCTGGAGTCTTGACATGTATTGGTACAGTGCGGAACTAAGCAATATTTGTAGGTCATTATGCAAACGACCCAAACAATATACAGGTATTTGTTTATCTTACGAGAGCAGCAACAGCGTGTTGTATGACGTCACAGGCATCACGTGACTCAAATGTAGCGTTTTAGCGGGCTTTCAAATTATGTGAATTTCATTTCTTTTTTAAGAAAGAAGTACTGAAATCCACGAGGTAAAAAAGCATGTTGGGACCATAATATGACATAATTAACAATTTAAGACGTTTTCCAGAAAACAGTCAAATACCCTATTCAAACGTCTTCTGTGCCGTGGTAACATCCCCACTTTATCTGCTACCCTCGCTGTACCCGCTCATAAAACAAAAACATCTGCAACTCCTTCTCTGGAATAAACTGCCCTGTTGTTTTCGGAACGGAAAAATTTAAGCACTTTACTTTGCCATCGTGCTAGGAATTTCTCCAGACGTCGCGTTAACAACCAGTTGCCCTCGTTATTTCTCTTCCTTTCTTCGAAAATGACGCCTCTTTCTCCTCACTTATAGAATACTAGCTCAAAACCCGGCGTTGCTCGGGTATTTATTTGTTTATTCCTTCCTTGTTCAAAATGTTTGTAAATGTATCGGACTCAATTGCGTGGTTATTAGACTCGAAACCCCCGACGGCGAACGGACGCGCATATTCCATCCTTGAGTCAGAACTTCTCGTATCCATTCTCTTTTTATAAAACATGTTATATTTATCGGGGAATATACCGGGTGAGCAAAAAGTCAGTATAAATTTGAAAACTTAATAAATAACGAAATAATGCAGGTAGACAGGTCAAAATTGACACACATGCATGGAAAAATCTCTTGCGCGCGTCGTTTGGTGATGATCGTGTGCTCAGCCGCCACTTTCGCCATGTTTGGCCTCCCAGGTCCCCAGACCTCAGTCCGTGCGATTATTGGCTTTGGGGTTACCTGAAGTCCCAAGTGTATCGTGATCGACCGACATCTCTAGGGATGCTGAAAGACAACATCCGACGCCAATGCCTCACCATAACTCCGGACATGCTTTACAGTGCTGTTCACAACATTATTCCTCGACTACAGCTATTGTTGAGGAATGATGGTGAACACATTGAGCATTTCCTGTAAAGAATATCATCTTTGCTTTGTCTTAATTTGTTATGCTAATTATTGCTTTTCTGACCAGATGAAGCGCCATCTGTGGCAGGATGATCAGGACTTCTGGTCAGGTGAGTACAGGATTATAAATACAAAATCAATTGGGGCTTTCAAATTATTGGAATTTTATTTCTTTATTTTTAAAAAAAGTACTGAAATCCACGAGGTAAAAAAAACATGTTCGGACCATAATATGACATAATTAACAATTTAAAACGATTTCCAGAAAACAGTCAAATACCCTATTATGTGAAATGGCGGTCAGTTCTTTTAAAAAATACCGGAATTTCGTGTGGGGCCGCCCTCTCGAGTTTCTCGAGCACTGCTCACTGCGTCGCGCCGCCACGTCAGCTCCGGCCACTAGAATGTAGCTGGCCGACCGCTAGTGTGGCCGCTGCCAGACATTCTGACAGCCGACCGGCATCGAGGGGCAGGCCGAACCCCTGCTGCTGCGTGACAGCTCCACATTCCCCGATTGCTTTGCTAGATATTTTGGGTGCTAAATTCCCTATAATGTTGTGTCACAAGTGTCTCTTAATCTCATCAATTTAAGTTCGCCCAGCTGCATCCTGTTATGACGGGAAAGGTCTAATTAATTATCTGAGACCACTTCTAAGTGGCTTCACAGCTCATTTAACACAACCAGGGACAGAGTATTTTTATGTTCATATGTGTTATGAGTTTTGTTACTTGGGCAGTAAAATAACAAATGATGGTCGCACTACAGAGGATATAAAATGCAGAATGGCAATTGGTAGAAAAGCGTTCTTGAAAAAGAGAAATTTGTTAACATCGAATACTGATTTAAGCCTAAGGAAGTCCTTTCTGAAGGCATTTGTATGGAGTGTTGCCTTGTACGGGAGTGAGACATGGACGATAAAAAGCGCGGACAGGAAGAGGATTGAGGCTTTTGAAATATGGTGCTACAGAAGAATGCTGAAGATTAGGTGGGTGGATCGCGTAACTAATGAGGAGGTACTGAACAGAATTGGGGAAAAAAGGAATTTCTGGCATACCTTGACTAAAAGAAGAGGTAAATTGATAGGACACATTCTTAGACATCAAGGAATTGTGAATTTAGCATTGGAGGGAAGTGTATGGGGAAAAATCGCAGGGGAAGACCAAGAGATGGATACAGTAAGCAGATTCAGACAGATGTAGGTTGTCGCTCTTATGTGGAGATGAAGAGGCTTGCTCAGGATAGGGTATTGTGGAGAGCTGCATCAAACCAGTCTCCGGACTGAAGACCACAACAACAACAACATGTGTTCACTAATGTATTTTTTCTGATCCACCCTTTTCCCTTCTGTTGAAAAGGATTCACACGAGTTCAGTGAAGAGGGACCTTATAGCGCGTCATATACAAACTCTTGTTTACATTATCTAAAGAGCCTTGGTTGTCCGTCACATCCTGGGTGACACATGTGTCTCCATCTACATAAATACCCTGCAAATCACATTGAAGTGCATGGCGGTTCATAGAACCGCTTTTATCATATTTCTCAACAGTTCCATTATCTAACAACGAGCAGAAAAGAGGAACGAATAATTCAATCAGTTTTATTTCGCAAATTAATGTCGTAGCAAGGAATAACACCTTTCCTTTAATGATGTCCATCTCAACTCGTGCATCATCTCCCTGAATCTCTCTCCCCAAAATGCGATAATACAAAACGAGCTGCCCTTCATTGAGCTTTCTCTAGATCGTACATACGTCCCACTTGGTGTGGGTCCCACATTGCACAGCAATACTCCAAAATGCGATAATACAAAACGAGCTGCCCTTCATTGAGCCTTCTCTAGATCGTACATAAGTCCCACTTGGTGTGGGTCCCACATTGCACAGCAATACTCCAAAGTAGAACGCACAAGTGTAGTGTAGGTAGTTTCTTTACTACACTCCTGGCCACTAAAATTGCTACACCACGAAGATAACGTGCTTCAGGCGAGAAATTTAACCGACAGGAAGAAGATGCTGTGATATGCAAATCATTAGCTTTTCAGAGCATTCACACAAGGTTGGCGCCGGTGGCCGACACCTACAACGTGCTGACATGAGGAAAGTTTCCAACCGATTTCTCATACATAAACAGCAGTTGAGCGCCGTTGCCTGGTGAAACGTTGTTGTGATGCCTCGTGTATGGAGGAGAAATGGGTACCATCACGTTTCCGACTTTCATAAAGGTCGGATTGTAGCCTATCGCGATTGCGGTTTAATCGTATCGCAACATTCCTGCTCGCGTTGGTCGCGATCCAATGACTGTTAACAGAATATCGAATCGGTGGGTTCAGGAGGGCAATACGGAACGCCGTGCTTGATCCCAACGACCTCGTATCACTAGTAGTCGAGATGACAGGCATCTTATCCGCATGGCTGTAACGGATCGTGCAGCCACGTCTCGATCCCTGAGTCAACAGATGGGGACGTTCGCAAGACAACAACCATCTGCACGAACAGTTCGACGACGTTTGCAGCAGCATGGACTATCAGCTCGGAGACCGTGGATGCGGGTACCCTTGACACTGCATCACAGACAGGAGCGCCTGCGATGGTGTACGCAACGACGAACCTGGGTGCACGAATGGCAAAACCTCATTATTTACGATGAATCCAGATTCTGTTTACAGCATCATGATGGTCGCATCCGTGTTTGGCGACATCGCGGTGAATGCACATTGGAAGCGTGTATTCGTCATCGCCATACTGGCATATCACCCGGCGTGATGGTATGGGGTGCCATTGGTTACACGTCTCGGTCACGTCTTGTTCCCATCGACGTCACTTTGAACAGTGGCCGTTACATTTCAGATGTGTTACGACCCGTGGCTCTACCCTTCATTCGATCGCTGCGAAACGCTACATTTCAGCAGGATAATGAACGACCACATGTTGCAGGTCCTGTACGGGTCTTTCTGGATACGGAAAATGTTCGACTGCTGCCCTGGCCAGCACATTCTCCAGATCTATCACCAATTGAAAACGTCTGGTCAATGGTGGCCGAGCAACTGGCTCGTCACAAAATGCCAGTCACTACTCTTGATGAACTGTGGTATCGTGTTGAAGCTGCATGGACATCTGTACCTGTACACGCCATCCAAGATCTGTTTGACTGAATGTCCAGGCGTATCAAGGCCGTTATTACGGCCAGAGGTGGTTGTTCTGGGTACTGATTTCTCAGGATCTCTGCAGCCAAATTGCGTGAAAATGTAATCACATGTCAGTTCTAGTATAATGTATTTGTCCAATGAATACCCGTTTACCATCTACATATTTCTTCTTGGTGTAACAATTTTAATGGCCAGCAGTATAGACCTGCTGCGTCTTTTAAGTGTTCTGCCAATGAAACGTAGCCTTATTTCGGCATTCCTACAGTATTTTCTGTGTGTTCTTTCCGATTTAAGTTGTTCGTAATAGTTAGTCTTAGGTATTTAATCGAAGTTAAGGCCGATAGATTTGACGGATTTATCGCGTAAATAAAGTTTAACGGATTTCTTTTACTGGTCATACGGATGACTTCACACTTATTATTTGCCGTCAATTGCCAGTTTTTGCACCATGCTGCAATCTTCTCTAAATTATTTTGCAGTTGCTTTTTTATCTCCCGGTGACTTAAATAACCGATGAATGACAGCACCATCCGCGAACAAGCTAAGAGAGCTACTCGGAGTGCGCCTCCTGTGCAGTCGCACAGCTGTGGCCAAGTTCCACAAGCGCGCAGTCTGATGGCCGAGCGGTCCTGGGCGCCTAGCTGCGCTGCTCCGCGTCGGATTTTCGAGTCCTCCCTCGGACATGGGTGTATTTGTTGTCCTCAGCATAAAAATGTTCAAATGTTTGTCATCAGTTCCTAATCTTACAAACTACTTACGAACTATTTAATACTAAGGACGGCACAAATATCCATGCCCGAGGGGGGATTCGAACCCCCGACCGTAGTGGCCGCGCAGACCGTGACTGAAGCGCCTCAGTCCCCTCGGCCACAGCGGGCGGCTGTCCTTAGCATAAATTAGTTTAAGTAGCAATGTAAATACAATTACACAATCCCTGATACGGACTTTCGTCTTGAATATGTCAAAGACATTAATGATAAAGGTGAAGCATTGAATTAAAATTTGTGTAGCGACCGAGAATCGAACTTTTTTTTAATAACATTTATTAAAATTTGATGTACAAATAACAACATTTACACTGATTTCACATGAGTGAGTTTTGTTTTATGTATCACATTTTATCATTTTTAGTGTCCCTGAAAGAGAAGAAAAAAAATTTTTTTTAAATGACAGAAATGCATTAATTATTTCTTTTATTACTTTGTCTTTTTTCACTGATTTAGTTTCACTTTATTCTGTCTTATGCGCTAATTTTGCTTGATTATTTTATTTATTTATTTATTTATTTTTTATTTTTTATTTTATTTATTTATTTATTTTTTGCAGCCTTTACGATATTTGTGGCAGAACAAAAACACGAGTAGATAAATAATTGTAAAATAAAATTGTAATAAATTAATTTGTCACCTGTTTGAGTGACGTTTGTGAATTTGGTGTGACATGTGTCCATATATAATGCTTTACAGTTAGATGTATGGACAAGGTGCGAATCACAGTGAATTGAAACATCGGAAATAAAATACATTATGCACAGGTATATGCAGGATGACACATAAAGGACAAACTTGGGCAACACACAAAGAAAGTGTCATCTCAGCCAGAAAATTGTAGGGCCAGTAATCATGAGTTGCCCACATCTAGTGAAATATCATGGGCAACTACATCAGTCGCGAACCCGGACCTCCACGCTTGCTAGGCAGACGTCTTACCGCTAGACCACCGCACCACTAGCGATTAAGGAGCCTCGAAATCGTGCTCAGACTATTCCCGAGGCGCCTTAATCGCTAGTGGTGCGCTGGTCCAGCGGTAAGACGTCTGCCTAGTAAGCGTGGAGGTCCGGCTTCGATTCCCGGTCGCATCACAAAATTTAATCCAATGCCTCAGATTTATCATTAGTTTAAGTAGTTTGTGATCCTAGGCACTGATAACAGCAGTCGTAAAGTCTCATAGATTTACAAAAATTTGAACAGTCCTTGTTCATACTGATTCATTTATTCAGTAACTATTTCAAGATTTTCTTCTATCACATATCACACTTGAAAAATTTGATTTTTTTAAATCTGCATTTATGTTTTATTTAATACTAAATATTTTGCACTGTTTGTGAACATCTTTTGGTAAAATATTTTCTGAAGTTAGTCCTAAGCCTCAATATTTTTTTATTTACTTTTTTATCTGTATTCATTTATGACTTCGTTCATACAGTACATGTTCTCCAGTTCGTGAATAAAATAACTCAACATAAACCCAGTCTGAACCGATTTCAACCAAATTTGGTACACTTATTCCTTACCGTGAGGTAACAATTGCTGTAAGTACGAACCACATAACACACATGGTGCAGAAAACATGACGTCATAAACAATAGGAATCGCAAAAACTGCCACATGATCTGTCGAGACGCTGTATGAGAATGACAGTACTTAGCGACAAACTGTACACATAATTTCAAACCTTTTCTCGCTGAGAACCATAGCAACATGATGAAAGGAAAAAGGTTCTGCCTTACTACTTTTCCGCTGCTCATGGACTCAAACTACTGCATCCGATATGACGTTAAATTCACAATTTCTACACTACAAATTGTAGCCGCAGGAAATTTTAGTGACAGTATACACACATAGATGAATGTACCTTCGAAATTGTATCACGGTACGACACGTAGTTCATGACATGTGAGCACGAAAACAGTAACGTCCTATTAAAACCGCCCCACCACACACCAACTTCTAATCTATTACTTCTTTACTACTAACTGTATTCGCAACAGATATAACAGACATACGGCACATACAAATGAATAGAAAAATTATACTATTGCATAACATATAACTCAATAAATATGAGATTGTACGAATTTTATACGTCACTTGCATTTTACTTACTATCTCTCTTCGTTTGGATACTGCACTTATAATTTTCTATTTTATGCAACATGGCGTTATTGCTTATACTGGGTGATCAAAAAGTCAGTATAAATTTTGAAACGTATTAAATCACTGAATGATGTAGATACAGAGGTAAAAATTGACACACACATAGTTGGTTTTATTAGAACAATAAAAAAATGTCCGACAGATGGCGCTTCATCTGATCAGAAAAGCAATAATTAGCATAACAAATTAAGACAAAGCAAAGATGATGTTCTTTATAGGAAATGCTCAATATGTTCACTATCATTCCTCAACAATAGCTGTAGCCGAGGAATAATGTTGTGAACAGCACTGTAAAGCATGTCCGGAGTTATGGTGAGGCATTGGCGTCGGATGTTGTCTTTCAGCATCCCTAGAGATGTCGGTCGATCACGATACACTTGCGACTTCAGGTAACCCCAAAGCCAATAATCGCACGGACTGAGGTCTGGGGACCTGGGAGGCCAAGCATGACGAAAGTGGCGGCTGAGCACACGATCATCACCAAACGACGCGCGCAACAGATTTTTCCATGCATGTGTGTCTATTTTGACCTGTCTACCTGCATTATTTCGTTATTTATTAAGTTTTCAAATTTATACTGACTTTTTGCTCACCCGGTATATTCTCCGATAAATATAACATGTTTTATAAAAAGAGAATGGATACGAGAAGCTCTGACTCAAAGATGGAATATGCGCGTCCGTTCGCCGTCAGGGGTTCGAGTCCCCCTGTTGGGAAAGGTGTTTGTGTTGTCCTTAGGTTAGTTTACCTTAGTTTAAGTAGTCTGTAAGCGACGGACTAATAAGCACGCACTTGAGTCCGATACATTTACAAACATTTTGAACAAGGAAGGAATAAACAAATAAATACCCGAGCAACGCCGGGTTTTGAGCGAGTATTCTATAAGTGAGGAGAAAGTGGCGTCATTTTCGAAGAAAGGAAGAGAAATAACGAGGGCAACTGGTTGTTAACGCGACGTCTGGAGAAATTCCTAGCACGATGGCAGAGTAAAGTGCTTAAATTTTTCCGTTCCGAAAACAACAGGGCAGTTTATTCCAGAGAAGGAGTTGCAGATGTTTTTGTTTTATGAGCGGGTACAGCGAGGGTAGCAGATAAAGTGGGGATGTTACCACGGCACAGAAGACGTTTGAATAGGGTATTTGTCTGTTTTCTGGAAAACGTCTTAAATTGTTAATTATGTCATATTATGGTCCGAACATGCTTTTTTACCTCGTGGATTTCAGTACTTCTTTCTTAAAAAAGAAATGAAATTCACATAATTTGAAAGCCCGCTAAAACGCTACATTTGAGTCACGTGATGCCTGTGACGTCATACAACACGCTGCTGCTGCTCTCGTAAGATAAACAAATACCTGTATATTGTTTGGGTCGTTTGCATAATGACCTACAAATATTGCTTAGTTCCGCACTGTACCAATACATGTCAAGACTCCAGAAAAATTTTTTTTGCAAGTACAAAAAATTAGAAGATACGTAAAAATGGTTGACACTGGCACGAAAATATCCAAATGAAATAGCGGCTACTTCATGTGTGTATTTCTGTGAGGATCATTTTGATGTAAGTAAACAATATTATTCCAAGTGACATGCCTTTGGCTACGCGAAATGTGCGTTGCCAACCGACGAGCGATATGAAAATACCGCCGACGCAACCCGCTGTCCCTGTTCTAGACTACAGATATATTGTATAACTATACACAAGGCATTTTTGCTGTATATTACAGGTTTTGATGTTTCGCTTTGCACCAGTATTGAAGTAGTTAAATGAAATTACTCCCTTAGCTGCGTGCTTGACTGGGTTAAATTTTACTAACTATCCCGGCGGCTTCCTGAGACTATGTTGGCAACAGATGGTGAATAGCGAGAATCATGAGACGTCGCCATCAGCCAATCGCGTGACAGCGCAAATATTTTGTCGTGAAACTTTTGATTTACGAGGGCAGTTACTTTTACTGACCGGACAAGGGTACATACAAGAATCATAGAGCAGGAACAGCATTATTTATTTACTTCATGGTCTGTACGATACACTAAACTAGTCATTCTATGTGGTCTGAACATCTGGACAAAGATTTTCTATCGTGTTGATGTGGCCAACATAATCACTCAAGGCCGCTTGGATAGAAGATAAAATTTCACCCTTTATTGCATAATATGGTCACTTCAGATTAAGTCTGCTGACATCAACAAATAGGGTACATTTTTCCGATGGCATAAAATATCTCTCGAAATAATTAGCTTTAAAATGTAGGTATGCGTTACTTACAATGCAGTTTTCACGTTTCTTACTTCTGGCACATCAAAATTTGGATTGTTTTTAAAGAAAGAAGACACCATAATTGCATCAACTTTAGGGAGGTTTCCGCCTTCACATAACCATCTTCCATTGTGGCATAAAAACTGTAAACGCGTTTAGATCGCGAAAAAACTGAACTTAAAGCTGCGAAATGGAGGAGACGCGTACAATAATACAGCTCCCACTTCTAGATGCCGCGCTGTAGGTGTTCTATGACGTCACCAGTACTTCAGCCAATAACGGAGCGTTTTCGATCACGTGATCTAATCGTTAAGCTTTAATTACGTAAAAATAACAGATGTTTTGTAAGAATTGCTGTCTGAATGTTATAATCATTCAGAATAACAACAATTGGAACCATATTTTTAACACAGGAAAACACCCTATTGCGAGTGTGCCTGGGGTAGGAAGCGGCGCCCCCTGTGCAGGCGGCGCGGCGCGGCGGCAGGACTTGCGGGGCGGCGTGTGCGCGCCGCAACTGGCGGGGCAGGGTGTGCGGCGAGGCGCCACCCCTGGCGGTGACGTCACGCGGCGGCCGGGGCGTCTGCGGGGGCTACCGGGCTACTGCCGTCTGGCTAGAGCCACGGCTCCACGCCAGCCAAAGCACGTCACACACTAACAGCAGTCGCTAACAACCTAGCGTCACCCAGACATAAGGCCGCTGCACTTCTTTCCAATCTCTAGGAACGACAACAAACCGTGGTGCCTGTCTGTAGCAGATTGCAAAAAAAATCGTAACTCATATTCAGTCAATATGTAAACAATAACAACTGCAGGGTCACAAGTGACGTCTGTTCTTTCGGAACAGACGCCACGTGTATAATATGCCAGTGACAGGCAATGATCCTTTCGTTAGTGGGGAGGGGTGGGCAAGTTTGAAGCCCTTAAGGCTAGTCTATACGCCGACACTACGTTGCGAAACTCGTTGCATGAAATGAATTGCGTGCAACTAGTTTCGAGTATGTCTGTAGACACGGCGCCAATACCATACACTTCAGTTTCGTTGTTTTATGAGTACCGTAGTCGCCGTAGAATAAAAGTTTTGATAGCTGTAAGAGTTGTGGCGGAACTATTGCTCGCTGCATAAGACTAAACATGAAAAGAATAAGAAACGTGTTTGGGTTCGTGACTGGATGAAAAAAAGACGTCAGCTCTGTTGCTCAGCGACCTTGCTGAAAGAAATTCTGATTGAAGACCCTAGAAGTTATTTTAATCAACTTAGAATGTCACCAGAGCAGTTAACGTTCCTTTTAAACAGAGTTAGTAATGCAATAAAGAAACAAGTTACCGTCATGTGTGAAGCATAGTTACCAGAACTGAAATTACAAATTGCATTACGTTTCTTGTCAAGTAGATATTCGTCTCTGAGCACTTGTACGGTGTTTCGAAATCCACAATTGCCATACTTCGTTTGTATAGGTATTTCAAATTGGATGTATTTTAGTCTGCAATTCACAAATCGTCAACCCATCAATATTTAATTTCACAAATAATTGCCAGAAGAGCACTAACACGACGTTAAAATCGCACAAACACCTAATCAACGCATATATGTTCAAAAACAGAATTATTTCTCACGTTTCCCCCTTTATGTTGTATTTTGTTCTGTATTTGTCGTAACCTAACCTAAAAACACGCGCAATCAGTTTCGCCAAAGTTGGAAGGTGCCGAAACTGTTTAGTTTCGCCAACGAGTTGCGCGGACGCCTGCCGCGCATGCGCATTGGCCAGTAGCGCAGTTACATGAAACGTAGTGTCGTCGTGTAAACTAGCCTTTACTCTTACGGGAATTAGTTTCATAACTACGAGTTTGAGTACTGTCGGCAGGGTAAAGCTGGAAATTTCTGTCTGACAGGAAGCCTGCTTAGGAATAGACGACACATGTATACAGGGTGTCCCAGCTACCTTGTCCACCCAAAATATCTCTGGAACAATAGCAGCTATTCGAAAACGACTTTCACCGCAATCAATGTATGGCTGGGGCCTATGAATGTACATATTTGGAACCATTCTAAAACGAAAGCAAATGTGTTTCTTAACACAAACTTATGTTTTTTTTTTAATGAACACCGTATATTTTTTTCTTCAGCAATCCATAGCATGACAAATCACATAAACAATGGCGTTGATTGCATAGCAATATTCCAATTACATCCCGAGATATTGCGATGCGAAGTTGACGCTCGAAGTACGCGAAACGCGCGGCTAGCGCTCGTCCTGAGACTCAGGCGAGAACCCCATGCTGCTCAGGACGAGCGCTAGCCGCGCGTTTCGCGTATTTCAAGCGTCAACTTCGCGTCGCAGTATCTCGGGATGCAATTCCAATATTGCGATGCAATCAACGCCATTGTTTATGTGATTTGTCATGCTATGGATTGCTGAAGAAAAAATATAGGGTGTCCATTAAAAAAAAAAAAAAACATAAGTTTGTGTTAAAAAAAACACACTTGGTTTCGTTTTAGAATGTTTCCAAATATGTACATTCATGGGCCCCAGCCGTACATTTAATCCGGTGAGAGTCGTTTTCCAATAGCTGTTATTGATCCAGAGATATTTTGGGTGGATAAGATAGCTGGGACACCCTGTATATAACAGAGCGTCGGTATGTTTGTACGTGTGGCATACAAGTCTACAGTTTTGATCCAATCTTTATGAAATTTTGTACACGTAAGCTTCAATCCATGAGGACGGTCGCCGTAAGTCTAAGAATCACATACGATATATAGTTCACGAGATATGACGTCATAAACAATGACATGCGCGAAAAACTGCTGCATTTTTCGACCATGCTGCTCATTTTCTCCTAAACCATTCGACCGATTTCAACCAAATTTGGTACACACGTTCCTTACCGTGAGTTAACAATTGCTGCATGGTTAAGAATCACATACGGCACATGGTTCAAAAGATATTACGTCATAACCAATAGAAATTGCAAAAAAAAAAAAAAAAAAAAAAAAAAAAAAAAAAAAAAAAAAAACATATTATGCGGCGAGACTTTCGAAATACACTGTATGAAAATGACAGTACTTAGCGACCTTTATTAAACTTTTTCTCGCTGGCAACGATAGTAAAATGATGAAAGGAAAAAAGTTTCTCGCTTACTACTTTTCCGCTGTTTATGGAGTAAAACTACGGCTCTCGGTATGACGTTACAATTTATAATTGCTACACTACAAATAGTAGCCGCAGGAACTTTTATAGACAGTATACACACATATTGTTGAATGTGTCTTTGGAATTGTATCAAAGTACGGCATGTAGTTCATGAGATATGAGCACATTAACAGTAACGTTCCACTGTTCATGGACTAAAACTACGGCATTCGGTATGACGTTAAAATTTATAAATTCTACACTACAAATTGTAGTCACAGGAAATTTTACAGACAATATACACGCATATAGTTGACTGTGCCTTCTGAATTGTATCATAGTACGATACGTAGTTCACGAGATATGAGCAAATAAACAGTAACGTTCATGGAAAACCGCACCATCACGCATCAAGTTTACTACTTCCTACCAACTGTATTCCCAAGATATTTTACAGACATTTAGCCCCCTATACTAGTGAATATATACCTGAAAAATGGCAGGAATAAATAAATAAATACCCGGGCAACGCTGGGTTTTCAGCTAGTATATATATATAATATGCCAGTGACAGGCAATGACCCTTTCGTTAGTGGGGAGGGGTGGGCAAGTTTGAAGCCCTTACTCTTACGGGAATTAATTAAACTACAAGTTTGAGTACTATGGGCAGGGCGAAGCTGGGAATTTGTATCTGGCGGGGGGCGTGCATGGGTAGTCCTTGCAGGTGCGGTGATCACTGTGTCCCCAGTGGTGTAGGGGTCAGCGCAACTGCCTAGAAAGCAGGAGACCCGGTTTCGAATCCCATCTGGATACATATGTTCCGCTTTCCTCATTCGCAGTTGAAGTCATATAGTCTGTGAATATGAAAACAATAACAACTGCAGGGTCAGAAGTGCGGTCTGTTCTTTGGAAATAGACGAAACATGTATATATAAAATCGTAACTGTTATTGCTTCTACTGCTATAACAGCAGCCGCCGAAACGTAAACCGCATTTCAAGAACCCTCTCGTTGTTGTTATGGCAATGTACGGAGTGTTTAAACTAGCTGAAAACCCGGCGTTGCCCGCGCATTTATTTATTAATTTATTCCTTCCTTGAGTTGGTACTTATCCTATCCCTTTTCTCTCTGTTCATCTCCTTTCTTTCTAAAAACATGTTATATTTATCGGATAATATAGAAGAAATAAGGCTCTCTTGCATAATGTAAAAAGTCAAAATACAAATGACATATAAAATGAGTACGATCTCATATTTATTGAGTTATTTGTTGTACAAACTGTACAGTTTTTCAGGCATATACTCATCTGTATAAGTGCTGTATGTCTGTAAAATCTGTTGCGAATACGTATTTGGCCACTGTATCGTTAACTTCCTGTTATTAGAGTAATTTGAACCAAGTCAGTTATTCAATTCGGGCCAGGTAACAAGGTTTTTGCAGCAAGGAGTAGTCGGAAGTTGACACGGACCTTTTGCTAATTTTACTGCTAAAATTAAGTTTTTTTATAACAGAAAACTCTTATCCGGGTACCTCCTACCCGAATTAAGCTTTTATTGCGTACAGTGTCCTACTTTTAAAAGTTATCATCTACTCAAGTGACTACGGTCGGGGGTTCGAATCCCCCCTCGGGCATGGATATTTGTGCCGTCCTAGTTCGTAAGTAGTTCATAAGTCGTTTGTAAGTTTAGGGACTGATGACCCCGTAGTTAAGTCCCATAGACTATACAAACATTTGAACATTTTTACTCAAATGATATGTTTTCATTCATGTCGGTGTTATCTTAATAGTCAACGTCACAGAACTGTGATCGATCGAAATATTCCGTTTGACTCTTACATTCAATGAGTGAACTGTACGGCCGGCCGCGGTGGCCGAGGGGACTGAGGCGCTTTAGTCACGGTCTGCACGGCCACTACAAATATCCATGCCCGAGGGGGGATTCGAACCCCCGACCGTAGTGGCCGTGCAGACCATGACTGAAGCGCCTCAGTCCCCTCGGCCACCGAATATGCTATCCCGACACGACTCACGATGCCGTCTCACAACTTTACTTCCGCCAGTACCTCGCCTCCTACTTTCCAAACTTCACAGAAGCTCTCCTGCGAACAAGCAAGACTAGCACTCCTGGAAGAAAGGATATGGTGGAGACATGGCTTAGCTTCAACCTAAGGGATGGATATTTGTGCCGTCCTTAGTCTTAGCTAGTTCATAAGTAGCTTAGGGATTGATGACCCGTAGTTCAAATGTTTGTAGAACTTATGGGACTTAACTACGGGAAAAGCATTTAATATAGAGATTGTGTCTCGCCGATTTGGGTCATCAGTCCCTAAGCTTACAAACTACTTATGGACTAGCTAAGACCAGAGCCAT
Source organism: Locusta migratoria (assembly GCA_026315105.1). Classification (NCBI taxonomy): domain Eukaryota; kingdom Metazoa; phylum Arthropoda; class Insecta; order Orthoptera; family Acrididae; genus Locusta; species Locusta migratoria. Next base: position 125,340,729 of record CM048753.1, read on the forward strand.
CCTCGCAGTTTTATTGTATATTGTCTTGTGCGGTTCCTACCTGGGACCTTTGCCACTGAATGTAAGAATGAAACGGAATATTTCGACCGATCAGAGTTCTGTAACGTTGACTATTAAGATAACACCGACATATCACTTGAGTACATGATAACTTTTAAAAGTAGGACACAGTACGCAATAAAAGCTTAATTCGGGTAGGAGGTACCCAGATAAGAGTTTTCTGTTATAAAAAAGCTTAATTTTATTCTGAAATTAATATTGTTTAAAGGACAGTGAAAAGGCATTTTTTGTATGAATGAGACGATGTTTAGCGATCTAGTGTATGAGCCATTTGTAATTAAACTTTCAGATTTGTCTAACCACACACTTGTTTTCTATCATTTATCCTTTATCGATATCAGCTTGGCTATAAAAATAACAATAAGCAGGTAGAGGATGGTTTGTTAAGTCATTGCACAAAGTCAGAGTGCTATAGCAGACGCGTGGTTACGCCTGCGTGACGTGGCGGCCGAGCTTTCAGTTTCCTTCCAGTACGGCAGCACGTTAGCCAGTCTGTGCTGTTTGTTTGGGTCGTTGCTTGGGTCCGACTCGGGGGTAAAACAAGTGACGCACGTCTCGCTACGTCACCCGCCGCAATATCGGACTGAGCAGGGCACACGTGTATCACGTGACGCATCCAAGCCGGAATTTAGCTGCGCGTCGTTGAAAGCAAGCGTCGGCCATCATACGAAGGAGGGTACAATACAGGGAGACAACCTGCACGCGAAAAATAGAAGTCAGCTGGTCGTCTAAATACAGCTGTATATGTTCAGCTCATTTCCGCGAAGTAGATACTGATAGAACATCGCTGTCCTGTGTTTGAATACGAGACGGTATAGTGCCTTGTATTTTCCCGTCATTTCCGGCGTACATTCCATCTTACCTAGCGCCAGTTAATTCCCTGTTTGAGTGAGTTGGAAAATTATTTGCTGTTTTGTACAGAATTCTTTTTGCTAGCTACTGAGCGACCAAGGGCATACACAAGAACCTGTCAACCATGGAAGAGTAGCAGCATCAATTATTTACATGTACATACTTAAGGTGCGTGGCGGAGGGTACACTGTACCACTACTAGGCATTTCCTTTCCTATTCCACTCCCAAATTGAACGAGGAAAAAAGGAATGCCTATATGCCTCCGTACGAGCCCTAATTTCTCTTATCTTGTCTTTGTGATCTTTACGCGAAATGTAAGTAGGCGACAGCAAGATCGTACTACACTCAGCTACAAATTCCGACCCTCTAAATTTCCTCAACAGAAATTCACGAAAAGAACGTCGTCTATCTTCCAGCGATCCCCAATTGAGTTGCCGGAGCATTTCCGTGACACTCGCGCATTGGTCGAACCTACCGGTAACAAATCTAGCTGCTCGCCTCTGAACCGCCTCTACGCCTTCCTTTCAACTGATCTGCTGCGGGTCCCAAACACTGGAGCAATACTGAAGAAGTGGTCGTACAAGCGTTTTATATGCGGTCTCCTTTAGAGGTGAAGTACATCTTCCCAAAATTCTCCCAAAAAACCGAAGTTTTTCCTACTCATGCGCATCACCTTACATTTTTCTACATTGAGAGCTAGCTGCCATTCTTCGCACCAACTAGAAATTTTGTCTGAGTCATTCTGTATGCTATTACAGTCAGTTAAAGACTTCACCCTCCCATACACCACAGCATCATCAGCAAACAGCCGCAAATTACAACTTGCTCTGTCCATCAGATCATTTATATAGATAGCAAATAATAGCGGTCCTATCACACTCCCCTGGGGCACGCCTGACGATACACTCGTCTCTGATGAACACTCGCCGTCGAGTCAGCACCAAAAAGTATTTCAGACAATTCTATAGGATTCAGCTAATATTATTTGAAAACCGAATCTTACAAAAAGACGGGAATACATTTTTGCGCTAAACATGAAGTAAATAATTAACGCTGTTACTGCTCTATGGTTGACAGGTCCCGTATGGAACCTTGTCCTTGTCCTTCCTGCACCTCCAACATGACAACTCGAAGCGGTAAACTCTTAGTTTCCGCTCAAGTCTCTTACACTGTTATTCGCCACAGGCTACGCTTTGTCATTTCGTCCTTAGATAGCAGACCGAATTCCCTACAAAACGACAAACAATTTTCCAACGCACTCAAACAGGTACTAACTAACCTCCTTGGACTTAACTCACACTAAGTAACATTTCCCAGTAGTACACTAAACGAAACAGTATATAGCCTCACACTAAGTAACATTTCCCAGTAGCACACTAAACAAACAGTATACAGCCTTAAGGTACGCTTAAGATCTAAAAATGCTTTTGGTTTCTGATGCACATTTAACTTGGAAAATTTGTTAATCTTATATTTTTTCAGAGTTTCCTTAAAGTCTTCCCAATGTTTTCTTTGAATCCATTCTTCATTTTTTCGGTTTATTTATTTAAGTTGGAGAACAAGTACGCGCCAAAAGCATTGAGCTCAACGCTAGTACACTGCTCACCGCTGCCGGCGTCTTACGAACGAACGCGGGCCTAATGCTCTGCCGGCCTCGGCTTATCTCACGGAATGCCGTTGCGGCTCTTTTTATCTGATACTAGCTGAGAAACCCAGCGTTGCTTGGGTTAGAATATATGGCATGAGACACAGCTTGAGTATTATTCTAAATATTCATTTGTTTGCCTATCTGCATTTTCATCTCTGTCTCTGTTGATCGTCGGTAAAGTGTGATTGAGGAAAACGCGCCGAGAAGTTAAAAAATTATATATTTGATATTATGCGACGTTATTCTCAATTTTGTTACACATTGCAACAGCAGCGCCGAAAGCGGCTGGCAAATTACATTTCTGAAAACGATATTGGATAAGTGCGAATATTGATTTGAAATAGTTTTCAAAAATATCTCCTTGAATAGGAATTAGGAATGAATTGTAAGACTGTCTGAATCATGAGACTCTTTTGTATAGAGTTTCGCGTGAAAGTGCTGGTCATAATGAGATGTGACAACAACGGATGTATCTGATTCGATAAAATTTTACTTTCTATCCTGGTGGCCTCGTGTTTTTATGTTGGCAACATCAATAACACGATATAAAATCGTTGCAAAGATGGCCGAACCACATAGTGTGTAGATAAATACTGCTGTTCCTGCTGTATGCTTGATTTCACGACAAAATATTTGCGTGTCACGCGATTGGCTTATGACGATGTCACATGATTCTCGTTACTAAACATCTGTTGCCAACATTATCACAGAAGGCCGCCGGGATATGAGTAGGACTACGTTGCATAGTTTTTCTTGACCCAGCTGTCAAACGATAACACCTTTCACAGCAGAGAGTGTCGCGGCTATATGTATCAGAGATCACTCATTAGCACAGACCAGTGATCTCTATACAAACTGGATGTATAACTCTGGTGTCTGAGCATAGAATTGCAGCGTGCCGGCACATTCATATGTTTTGTACACGATTTCGCATCGTCCGCCATGTTTAAATTGGGCAAACGAGTTTTCATCAGTTATTATGTGACAAAGAATTGCTTGCTTACCTCTTCATTTGGAATTTAATTCAATATTCGATGTTGTAGGCTGATATGGGAGCAGAATCGAAACATATTTTCTTCTCTTTCTCTTGAAATGCTTCTTAGCAGCCATGTTTGAATTTGGCAAGAAACTAAATATGAATATCTATGGTTGGCACGCTAATACAGCTGAAGTTCAACATCCAGAGTGTATAGAGATCAATGGCACAGACCAGTGAACTTACTGGCACAGGCATATCAATATCTATGCCCTAAGAGACATTCATTAATGTATGTCTGTGTTTCCACCACGCTTCCACGATAGTGATCAATGTTCTACGAGTATTTTTATCTTTGAATCTATCTGGATTTTTATCTGTGTTTTGTGTCTCTGTTGATAGTCGGTAATGTGTGGTTGACGGAAACATGTGATCTATTTTAAAAAATCACGTATTTGATATTCCTCGTCGTTATTAAACTCTGAAAGGACCGCATTGTCTGACGATTGAAAGAATAAATAAATTATGACTCGTACCGTAAAGTTCGTAAGTCACAGAGTATATAGCTTTTCCTAAGAGTATTTATTGCATATTTTGCGAATTTTTCCTCGTCACACTCACCCACTGCCACGCACCGCGACCAAACTCCCTTACTAACATCATTAGACCAAGGGCTATCTACCACCACAACCACGAGTGGGTGGCAGTATGTGGTCATGGAGAAAAGTCTGTCAGCACGTACACACACAAGCCTTTTATATATAGATTAGCAAACTCTGCAGTAGATAATGTGTATGGGATATATACCGTAATCTCTTCACTTCTTCTCCCTTCCTCCTTCATCTATCTCCCCATCTCCTCTCCCCTATCTTCACACCATTTCCTCTTATCCGACGCCATATCCACCGCCCCCCTCTCCTCCCCCCGTCTATATCATCCCCCTTTTCGCCCACTTTAGGTTACGGTAGTAGCAGTAAAAGTGGGCCTTTGCGATCGTCTTTTGACAGCTCGAAATTTAAATGAAAATAACGGCTTAACTATTCATCTGACACGAAAATTGAATAACCGAATTTGTAGATGATAAAATTCTCTACAACTTTGCTCTCTTACGTTTTTTTTAATATCTCGTAGCGTCTCAAAGATATTTTCAAAAATAACGGCGATTTTGTGTTCCCTGTTTTTAAGACGAACCGTTCAACTGATCAGCACCAAATTTTACAGACATGATTGTAGGCCACCAGAGACCAGAACCTCCGTTTTTTTTTAAATTTTTCGTACAAAAAATGCGGTAGTTAAACCAAAACAAGCCGTTTGTAATACAATTGTAATTGCAAACGAACCGTTCATCTAAAACGACAATTGAATAACCTAATTCGTAGAGGAGAAAATTCTCTACAACTTAGCTCCCTTATGTTTTTTTCATATCTCGTATCGTTTGAGAGATATTTGCAAAAATAACGGAGATTTGACACGCTCCATTGAATTAACGGAAACTAGCTGTTCGGAGATGTCACGTGGCATTCCTCGCCCAGAACTCTCTCTAGCATACGCCATCTTGCGTTGCGTATTTGATCATTTTCTTATTGTAACTTACACGTTATCATTTCAAAGCAATGGCGCACTGAAGAATTAACAAAAACACATCGTTCTTCGTACGATAAATGATAACCTAGTGTCTACAAACGCCATATTAGCAACAGTTAACAACGGCCATCAATAGTATGAGATTAAAGAACTTATCTTTTGATTGATAGCCGTAGCGTAGTGGGCAAGGCGTTGGACTATGACGCTAAAGGTCGATGGTTGGAACCCGCCACTACCTAATTTTTTTTCCTAAAAGGATTTCAGACACTCTTATTAAATAATTTATTATTATTTAGATTATTATTTTGGTCCAAAATGTTTGCAAAAACTTATAAAACTACAAATATAATGTGGGCCGTAAAACATGTCAGTGCCATCTTTTTTTTAAATCCATTTCCTTCCCCCATTCCCTATCTCCTTTCCCCCTTCTCTCTTATCTTCTTTATTGCCATTGCAATCGGAACCCTGATTGGGAAGAGAAGTCAAAATGAATAGGTAAATGAATTGAAAACGGGCTGTTAGACAGACCTTTGGAGCTGCTCTATCTCTGAGGTTAGTAGCTTTAGTGGCCGTACTTTCATTGCTTCCATTGTAAACATAAATGTTTGTTTAGCTCAAGGGACTTACCTGAATGGTCATCAGTCCCTAAACTGTAGACTGATAATAAAATCCGTGGTGCCAAAAATGAAAAATTTTGTTTTATTGTGAAAATGTGGGCTACATGCGTAACACTACTCAGTAAAAAGCAGGCTGTCTGTTATTCGATGTGGAAGTAGTTGTAATGTTTCTCACAAGAATGCCCGACGATCTACGTGCCACCTGTTGTGAAGTAAAACCTGGGCTATGTGCCAGTGGCCAGAGGTGCATCTGAGCTTCGTTGTTACTGTTTGAGTTGAGGTTCCATCGTGTAGCAAGCAGCAACTATTCATTTTGTGCTTTATCTGCAGTGGAAGTGGTAAATAAGCACCGTAAAAGTGGTTACGGGAGTGTTTCTCCACACAAGAAAAAGCTTAGAGCAGAAGGGAAGTCCTACAAGAACAGCCGGAACGTGACAGTGCCTGAGAAACAACCTCCACCTGTTGCGGTGGGTTTAAATACCTAGGTTGTCGTTTATTAATAGCTCAAAGTTGTATTCCTTCGGCTTTTACTGTGGCAGTTCTTTGTATTTGCGTTTTTGTTCTGAGTGCAAAGTAGTGGAATAACAGGTTATTAGACGCAGTGTTAACACTACTAATGGCCTTCTTTTATGTAGGTTCCATGCCGATGCCCATATCTGTGCAGAAGCATTGCCTTCAAACAAAAACTAAACATCTTTAATCAGTTTTATGAACTAGGAGATATCGTCAAGCAAAATTCGTATCTAATGGGAAACATAAGTATTAAACGTAGGCGACATGGGTAGTACACAGATTCGACAGCAAGTAGAAGGCAGGCCAGTGTATTTTATACGATTCCTGACGGCCAAGGTGATCACAAACAAGGTGCAAGCAATCATTCATGGAAATCCATGGCATCACAAAGCGTAGGGTTGAAACACTGGTTAAATCGAAAAAGGGTGGTGACGTTACGTACGTTGAACGTAGGGGAAATAAAACCAAAGAGAGGAAGTAGAAAGGTGATGATGCACAGCGTATAGTTGAACACACAGCAATTTTACCCCCAAGAGGAAAGTCATTACACAAGGGCCAAAAGTTCACTTATGCGTTTAAGCAAAGATTTTAATTATCAGACAATGTGTGACGCCTTTGTTAACCTTCATCCACACCACAAAGTTCAATACAGCTTTCCATTTACTCTAATTTTGGACATAGCCCGGTTTTTACAGTAGAGAGTATGGCACATAGTGCTATTCTTATTTTCCATCAGGAAATTTTTTTTTCATAAAGATAAAAATTGGGTTAATTGGACTGTAATTAGTCTTTAAAGATTTAATGGTAGACACAAATTAAGGCGAAAAAATTTACACTTAAAGACAAACTGTTCATTTTAGAAAGTTTTTTGCGTTTTACTCAGAACGTTCATTTTGACACTTAGCACGGGTTGTATAGTCAGTCTACAACATACAAACTACTTATCAATTAACTTATACCAAAGATTACACAAATATCCATGAGTGAGCGGCCATTCCGAACCCCCAACAGGGAACGGCCTCGCGCATAGGAGTGTACCGCCTAGATGCGTTCGGCCGCTCCGCCGTGGCCCATAAGAGTGAGTACGTTTGTGTGCATCTCTGTCTCTAACCTTAATGTTCACTTTTTATTATGCAATTTCAGTTAACACGATTAGGAATTAAATTACTAACCACATTTTATTTCACAGAAATACTTCGAGAAATCAAAATTCTGATGTCAGTACACAGGAATATGATGAAAATGATACCGCTACAGTGGACCTTTTTTCTACAGAGAATGAAGACACTGTTGTTGGTTGCCTTTCATCAAATAATATAAGGCAGAAACAAAGTGACACAATTTTAGAGTTTTTGGAATCTACATCTACATCTGATACTTTGCAAATCACATTTAAGTGCCTGGCAGAGGGTTCATCGAACCACAATTATACTATTTATCTCCAAAAAAATCAAATGTTCAAATGTTTGTAAAGTCTATGGGACTTAACTACGTGGTCATCAGTCCCTAAACTTACAAACTACTTATGAACTACTTACAACTAAGGACGGCACAAATATCCATGCCCGAGGGGGGATTCGAACCCCCGACCGTAGTGGCCGTGCGGACCGTGACTGGAGCGCCTCAATCCCCTCGGCCACCGCGGCCGGCCTATTTATCTCCCATTCCATTCTCGAATAGCGCGTGGGAAGAATGAACACCTGAATCTCTCTGTTCGAGCTCTGATTTCTCGTATTTTATTCTGATGATCGTTTCTACCTATGTAATTGGAAGTCGCCAATATATTTTAGCATTCGGAGGAGAATGTTGGCGATTGGAGTTTCGTAAGTAGCCCACGCCGCAGCGATAAGCGCCATTGTTATAATGATTCCCATCCCAGATCCTGTATCATTTCCGTGACGCTGTCTCCCCTGTATAGTGACAATAGGAAACGAGCTGCCCTTCTTTGGACTCTTTCGATGTCCTCAGTCAAACCCACCTGATAAGGATACCACACTGGGCAACAATACTCAAAAAATGGACGGAAAAGCGTAGTGTATGAAGTTTCTTTTGTAGTTCGGCTGCATCTTTTAAGGATTCTGCCAATAAAACTCAGTCTCTGGTTCGCCTTTCCCACGACATTATCTACGTGTTCTTTCCAATTTAAATCAGAAGTAATAGTAATTCCTAGGTATTTTGTGGAGTTTACGGCCTTCACATTTGATTGATTTATCTTGTAAACAAAGTTTAACGGATTTCTTTTCGTACTCATGTGGACGACTTCACATTTCTCATTATTTAGAGTCAATTGCCAATTTTTACACCATAATGATATCTTATTCAGATCGTTCTGCAGTTGTTTTGATTTTCAGATGATTTTGCTAGACGGTAAATGACGGCGTCATCTGCAAACAACCTAAGAGAGCTACTTAGATTTTCCCCTAAATCGTTTATGTAAATAAGGAATAGCAGAGGACCAATAACACTACCCTGTGGAACGCCCGATTTTCGCGGATGATGCTGTAGTATATAGAGAGGCTGTAACACTGGAAAATTGTATTGAGATGCAGGAGGATCTGCATAGAATTGACGCATGGTGCAGGGAATGGCAATTAAAGCTCAATGTAGACAAGTGTAATGTGCTGCGAATACACAGAAAGAAAGATCCTTTATCATTTAGCTACACTATAGCAGGGCAGCAACTGGAAGCAGTTAATTCCATAAAGTATCTGGGAGTAGTCATTAGGAGTGATTTAAAATGGAACGACCATATAAAATCAATCGTCGGTAAAGCAGATGCCAGACTTAGATTCCTTGGAAGAATCCTAAGGAAATGCAGTCCGAAAACAAAGGAAGTAGGTTACAGTACACTTGTTCGCCCACAACTTGAATACTGCTCACCGGTGTGGGATCCGTACCAGGTGGGATTGATAGAGGAAGTGGAGAAGATCCAACGGAGAGCAGCGCGCTTCGTTACAGGATCATGTGGTAAACCTGAAAGCGTTACGGAGATGATAGATAAACTACAGTGGTAGACTCTGTAGCTCGGTAAGAGCTTTTGTCGAAGTTTCGAGAACATACCTCTACCGAGGAGTCTAGCAGTATATTGCTCCCTCCTACGTATATCTCGCGAAGAGACCGTGAGGATAAAATCAGAGAGATTAGAGCCCACACAGAGGCATACCGACAATCCTTCTTTCCGCGAACAATACGTGACTGGAATAGGAGGTAAAATCGATAGTGGTATTCAAGGTACCCTCCGCCACACACCGTCAGGTGGCTTGCGGAGTATGGTTGTAGATGTAGATGTACCCGCTAGGCCTGTGTCGGCGATTGTAAAATTTTACCAAAGTACCTACGCGTTATGTGCGCCTCGGTTGCACAGTGGTAGAGTGCCAGACTACAAAACCAAAGGTCGCGGGTTCGATCCCCGCCAAGTCCTAGGATTTTTATCTGTCACTTTCCACTTCTTTCACCTCTGGCAGTGTTGCTCATGTGAAAAATACCGAGTAGCACCGTGGTTCGGAACCCACGTTAAACTGTAGGTCCCCCTATAACTGGCTGGGTAAATCAGTTCGAAGGTCGGAGGAAGGCAACGGCATACCACCTCCAAACAGGACCATGCCTAGTAAAGCACTATGGTGTTCAAACCAATCTTCGGATTGTTGACTGCTTTACCTTTTTTTTTTTTGTTTTTTTTTTTTGTTTTTTACCTACGCGTTAGGGAATTTTGGATAGAATTTCCCTACGTGATTTTAATGCATAATAGTACCAACGTGTAGGGAAAATTCCCTACGTCTGGCAACACTGATTACGAACCACATTGCGTCGAGACGTTAAATTCCTGGCATTGCGCTGCGCCATTATATTGCTTGTTACTTTATTACAGGTCTCACCGATTCCGGTATATAATCTTTTGTGAATTTCTCTTGCAGAGTTGCACGTCAGTTTCTATATTTTTGCACTGTTTCTTCTTGTTGTTTTTGGAAAATTGTCAACCCCTGCTACTGCCACTGTGCCACAGCTGCCTGCGCTCGATGCACAGCAACTGGTGCAGATGTCTCAGTTTCAGACTCAACAAATCGCCTCCTCGAAGTCTTCTGGCGACACCTGCGTCACAAAACACGCAAGCACCGCTGCAGCAGCCACTACCTCCAGTGATTCCGCCGTCTCGCCGGTGTGACGTGGCGAAGCACGAGCGGACCGGGCAGAATGGTTGCCTGCGCCACAGTGCACAAGATATAAGCTTCTAGCGTCCATCACCCCTTTTCGGAATGACTCAAACTGAGCCCTAATATTCTCCTGAATTACGGAAAGTTTTGTTAGTTCACAGTCTACAACAAAGGCATTCCACTGTAGGTCAAGTTGAACTTATCTTATATGCTGGCTGAAGTCCATTGCGTTGTGAGCTGTCTTCGGCATTCACTAAAGCATTTGATTTTACAGGATCTTTTCGTAAATTAGAAACATGTCAGTTGATATGGAAACGATTTTATTTCCACATAAACAACGTTCAAATCCACCACATTGCACAATACAAAAATGCAGCGGCAAGCCAACCACTAAATAAACATGGTTTCTCTCAAACATCTTTCTACATAACCGCGTAATAAGATTGATGACAAAGTTTTATAATTCACAATTAAACAATATTCTTTTACATTAAATATGCCAAAATACAGAAATTAAAACATTGCATTTAAGCTTTGACTATTTATGTCAATGTATGTACTTCTTTCATGAAATTTCTATTTAAATGTGGTACACAAATTTAAAGTCATCCTTTTGACTAGTGTTTACTGTGCTCAAATTATTTACATTATTTGTGTTTTCGAAATGCACACATATTTGTTTTGCCAATATTGTGTAGGCGTACTATTATTGTGACATGGAATTTTAATGTGTTTCAGTTTGCGGTCAAATTATTTATTAATACGGATTTGAATATGGTTGTCACAGTTTTGTTAATTTCGAAGATAGTTTCTTAGTACCAAACGGATTATTAATTTTAGTGCATGAAAAATTACCAGTATTTAATTTAGGATCTAGTGATATATAAAACATGGTCTGCCCTAATTTATTTAAACAAAAGGTATATATGAAACCATGTTGTGCAATAGTTATAACATGTAGTATTGTTGTTTTTATACAAATTAGTATCTATATAGATTCAGCAATATCCGAAACTAAGTGTAATGCATTTTTAGTGTTTGCAGCTATTTTTTTACGAAAGTATTAAAAACTGAAAATTACGTAATAGGTCAGCCAAAGTTATATTTAAATCAATGTACTATTTCTTAAAAGCGTTTTTCTAATAGAGTTAATAGAATTTCAAACAGAAGGCGAAAATGATATTTTACATGTCCGGTAATGAAGTTTTATTTTAGGTGTCAGATATTTCATGTTTCTATGTTGGCAACTGATTTTTAGGAGTTTACAACATAGCAGAAACGTTACAAGGTATTGTCAAACTCCATTTTCTATTATCGACTTAGGCCCCCCAGCGCTCCATCTTGTCAAAAACCTTCCACTGCAGAGCATTCTGAACTTTCTTTTGATTCAGTTATAGGAGCCCTCACATCATATTATGAACAGCAAATCAATGTAGTGGCTGCTAGGTATCAGTTCTTTCGGTGTACGAGAGGTCAAGACCTTTGCAAAGAAACGATTACAACTTTTCAAAATAGTCTCCATTAGGATGTATACATTTTTCCATTCTCTGAAACCACTTAGAAGATGTGTCACTCCAGTTACTTCTCGACGTAATCGCCCTGCAGACGTACACATTTTTCACAACGCTGACGCCACGATTCCATGGCAGAGGCGAAGGCTTCTTTAGGAGTCTGTTTTGACCACTGGAAAATCGCTGAGGCAATAGCAGCACGGCTGGTGAATGTGCGGCCACGGAGGGTGTCTTTCATTGATGGAAAAAGCCAAAAGTCACTAGGAGCCAGGTCAGGTGAGTAGGGAGCATGAGGAATCACTTCAAAGTTGTTATCGCGAAGAAACTGTTGCGTAACGTTAGCTCGATGTGCGGGTGCGTTGTCTCGGTGAAACAGCACACGCGCAGCCCTTCCCGGACGTTTTTGTTGCAGTGCAGGAAGGAATTTGTTCTTCAAAACATTTTCGTAGGATGCACCTGTTACCGTAGTGCCCTTTGAAACGCAATGGGTAAGGATTACGCCCTCGCTGTCCCAGAACATGGGCACCATCAGTTTTTCAGCACTGGCGGTTACCCGAAATTTTTTTGGTGGCGGTGAATCTGTGTGGTTCCATTGAGCTGACTGGCGCTTTGTTTGTGGATTGAAAAATGGCATCCACGTCTCATCCATTGTCACAACCGACGAAAAGAAAGTCCCATTCGTGCTGTCGTTGCTCGTCAACATTGCTCGGCAACATGCCACACGGGCAGCCTTGTGGTCGTCCGTCAGCATTCGTGGCAACCACCTGGATGACACTTTTCGCATTTTCAAATCGTCGTGCAGTATTGTGTGCACAGAACCCACAGAAATGCCAACTCTGGAGGCGATCAGTTCAACAGTCTTTCGGCGATGCCCCAAAACAATTGTCTCCACTTTCTCGATCGTGCCGTCAGATCGGTTTGTGCGAGCCCGAGGTTGTTTCGGTTTGTTGTCGCACGATGTTCTGCCTTCATTAAACTGTCGCACCCACGAACGCACTTTCGACACATCCATAACTCCTTCACCACATGTCTGATTCAACTGTCGATGAATTTCAATTGGTGTCACAGTACGCAAATTCAGAAAACGAATGACTGCACGCTGTTGAAGTAAGGAAAACGTCGCCATTTTAAGTATCTAAAACAGTTCTCATTCTCGCCGCTGGCGGTGAAATTCCATCTGCCGTACGGTGCTGCCATCTTTGGGACGTATTGACAATGGACGTGGCCTCATTTTAAAACAATGCGCTTGTTTCTATCTCTTTCCAGTCCGGAGAAAAAATAATCGGAGGCCTTAGAACGTGAATGCACCTCGTAGCGAACGTCACATCCTGCCAACCCCCCCCCCCCCCGCCCCATAAACAACAGCTCGTCACGTGACGACCACGCTCGCTACTGTTGAATCGCCGTACTTACTTCATTGTTTATATTGTTTCCGAGTGTAACTTGTCTTCAATTGCGGTACCTACGCCGTTTGTAACCTACAACTCAACGCAACTTCATCATAAACACTTTATTAGATACTAGCTGCAAGTACCCGGCTTTGCCCGGGTTTAAAATAAAGTTTTCTGTAGAAGCATACAGAACCGTTTATTTGCATATAATAAAAGGGTACATTTATGTTAAACAATGTGGTAAACAACATTTTTGGCAGTTCCTCATCATCTCATCATCATCACAAAAACATTTAAAATCTCAATAACCAACTTACATGATTTCCCTTTTTTTTTTTTTTTTTCTTTTTCTTTTTTTTTCTGGGAGGGGGGGGGGGGGTTCATTACCACTCGGCTTAGAACAGGCACATGGCCAGATTGAGACTGGAATGGAACGAAACCTATTTAAGAACCTTCCCCATGTAATTTTGTGTACGTGTACCAATTTCCACGTTATTTGGCTGTCTGGATGTTGAGTTATAAGGGAATAGACAAATAGGCAACAAATGCGTCTTATATGTATAGAGATTGCAATGGAAGTCTGTAAGTAGAGTACTCTCCCCCATACACCGAACGACATTTTATGTTGGACAATAAACCATCTTGCTTTCAAGGTCAAGTGTGCAAAATTTCATCAAGATTGGAGCAAAACTGTGGATTTTGGCGGAATCCATAAGTACCCTAAATTGTATGTATACAGTGCCCTTCCTTTTATTTTGGAGGTCAATTGGGCAAAATTTCATCAGATCAGGGCGAAGATATAGATCTACACGGACACAATGAAAACGCACTTTCAATTTTTCTCAATTTTTCCGGTATTTATGTGACGCTTGCCGGCAGAAGGTTGAAATTATGCCGCGACAGAGCGCCGTTGTTCTCACAGCGTCTCTGCCGGCGACGCGAGCCACGAAACGACGGTGCCTCGCAGCCGGCGGCCGCGGGTTCGACGCCCGCCGCCAGCGCGTGGCTCCGTGACCCGCTGACCCGCCGCCCCACAGCTGCCCGCGCAGGCCTGCCAACCCCACGGCACGCACTCTCCGCTACCCGCGTACTGCACTTCGCTATACTACCTTACAGAGCAGCGGGTTTCAACCTGTCTATCACCACAGTCTAATAAATACAGTCGCGACACTCACTGCTGTGAAATCTGTTACCGCCTGACATTTGGAGCGACACTAGCGCTCCAAGCGGTCGTAAAGCCGGCTGTCTCTTACAGCGGTATACGACACATTAATAATGCCCGATTGTAATTACTTTTATGTGTGGTTTGCTAAATATTGTATATATTCTTGCATTCCAAGCTTTATTTACGTATCTTGACACATGACTGAGTCTAAAACAAACGTAAACCGAGCAAAAACTCGTTGTGATCGGGCACAAATTGCAATAATATTACGAAGTAATTCTTTCGAAATCGCTTGCAGTTTACCCTGCTGGTAGTGATAGATAAACACATACAAGCGTATAATTGGACTTCCAAGGGATAGTTAAATATCAATAAATGTAAATTTAGCAAAAATTCGCGAATAAACTGACGCTAACGGCAACATATTTATGACAAAATTTTTCAGACACTGCACCTTACTTTTCTGGTAAACACAGTATTTCGCACATGAGAAGCATGTAATTAGCCTTCCCGGTGGTACAAAGTGCAAAAAAGGTTTTTCCCCCTGCTCTTTAGTTATGTAGTTCAACTGGCAATGAAACTTTCGTCTAATATAAATTTTCTACGAGGCTATTTCAGTTATATGTTATTTTAAGATAATACGTCGATTACACGACAGTTTAAATGCATATTATATGGATGATCCTCAGTCATTATCACAGTCTGTCATTGTACGGTTAATAGAAGAGGGAGAAGTGGGAGGGGGCGGGGCGACAATCGTCTGTAAAATAAGGCGGCTCTGTGGTTTCAGGTAAACAGGTTTGTGTGTCAGACTGCGGTTTCCATTAGACAAAACAGAAAATATTAATAACGGCCACATTGAACACTTCTTTTCCATACATTTGCTTCAGTAGTAAATTATTTTCGAATGCCCACACAGAAATTCTCAGCAGTAACGGAACAAGAATAGTTTATCTCCCAAAACGCGGCATCTTTATCCAAAAGATCTTGTCGTCTGCGATTTGTAAGCCATTTCTTGATCCTAAAAAGAAATAATCTTCAATAACAGTCTGTTGCTTTCAAGGTAATCGTAAATAAGCATTACCTAAATGTGATGTTACATACCTCTCAGGCTCTGTAGGAAACCTAAAGAATGATAAATATGACGTATTCTAGTTTTTGTTAATGCAATTTATTGCACTACACACGCTTCCCTTCGTAAAAACCATTTCGTACACCAAAACGCACAACAACCAACACACGTCTCGTATACGATATAGAACAACGTGGCTTTACGTCCGCAAGGAGCGCTGCAGTCGCCTAGTATAACAAAAATCAGCGGTAGTGTCGCGACTGTATATGTTAGACTGTGCTATCACTACTACTGATCCTGTAACGCAGTGTCTTCCAGCCTTCTCGAATATGCGACACGTTTCGAAATAAAAAATATTCCGCCGTCCCCGTTCTAAATTTATCCTGTCCAACCCACCCCCTTACTCCTCACAAACACTAACAAAACTACCGTACCGCAATCTCAAAGAAAACAAATCTACTCGACTTTCTTCACTTCAGCTTTCTTTTTGTTGGACGAAATTTTCGGAATGCAACACATTGACCTGGCCGGCCGCGGTGGCCGAGGGGACTGAGGCGCTGCAGTCACGGTCTGCACGGCCACTACGGTCGGGGGTTCGAATCCCCCCTCTGGCATAGGTATTTGTGCCGTCCTTAGTGTTAGCTAGTTCATAAGTAGTTTGTAAGTTTAGGGACTGATGACCCCGTACTTAAGTCCCATAAGTTATACAAACATTTGAACATTTTTGAACATTGTCCTGTTTTATATGACTTCCGACAGAAAAATAGACATATTTTCCTTAACGAGTGTTTCGCATTTCAAGACTCAGCAGCGAATTATGATGTTCATTAAGGAAGTTACCACTGTGAAGACAATTTGCAAGAAAGTATATTTTTTTTCGAATTTTTCAGAGTTTCTATGTTCTTTTACCTATCGATAGGTTCCTGAAAACAGTTTTCAGATTACACGCTTATCCATCATCAGCACATTGCACTGTAAAAACATCTAGTTAAGGCGTTATTTGCTATTAAATTTCCTGATGTTAAAAGCCCGTCTCAAATGGCGTATTTTTAGTGTTACAAAAAAATATTTGAAAAAGGAAGATTCTGGTCGCTGGTGGCTAATATCTACGTCTGTAAAATTTGGTACTGATCGTTTGAACGGCGTGACATAAAATATGGGAACATGTTACAGACAGACCGTGTAAAATCGCCGTTATTTTTGCAAATATTTTTGAAACGGTGGGAGGTATGTAAAAACCACTTAAGAACAAAGTTGTAGAGAAATTTCTCCTCTACAATTTCGTTTATTCTGTTTTGCGTGTCAGGTGAACGTTTAACCCGCTATTTTCATTTAAATTCGAGCTCTAATGAGGCGATCGCAAAGGCCCACTTTCAGAGTTGCTACCCTAACCTAAAGTGGGCCGAGAAGTTCCACGAATTTCGGATACAGGTTGCTTACAGCAAAACATTGAAACAATATATACTAAACATGGGCTCTTCTACATCTACTTCTAAATGGGATACTCTACAAATCACATTTAAGTGCCTGGCAGAGGGTTCATCGGACAACATTTATACTATTCATCTCCTATTCCATTGTGGAATAGCACGCGGGAAAACAGAACATCTGAATATCTCAAGTCGAGCTCTGATTTCTCGTATTTTATTCTGATGATCATTTCTACCTATGTAAGTGGCAGTCAACAATATATTTTCGCATTCGGAGGAGTATGTTGGCGATTGCAGTTTCGCAAGTAGCCCACGCCGCAGCGATAAGCGCCGTTGTTGTAATGATTCCCATCCCAGATCCTGTATCATTTCCGTAACGCTGTCTCCCCTGTACCGTGACAATACGAAACGAGCTGCCCTTCTTTGGACTCTTTCGATGTCTTCCCTCAAACCCACCTGATAAGGAACCCACACTGGGCAGCAATACTCAAAAAAAGGACGGACAAGCGTAGTGTGTGCAGTCTCTTTAGTAGTTCTGTTGCATCTTTTAATGGTTCTGCCAATAACACGCAGTCTCTGGTTCGCCTTTCCCACAACATTATCTACATGTTCTTTCCAGTTTAAGTCTGATGGTATAATAATTTCTAGGTATTTAGTGGAGTCTACGGTCTTCACATTCGATTGATTTATCTTGTAAACAAAGTTTAACGGATTTCTTTTCGTACTCATGTGGAGGACTTCACACTTATTTAGAGTCAACTGCCAATTTTTACACCATACTGATATCTTATTCAGATCGTTCTGCAGTTGGTTTTGATCTTCAGATGACTTTACTAGACGATTAATGGCGGCGTCATCTGCAAACAACCTAAGAGAGCTGCTTAGATTTTCCCCTAAATTGTTTAGGCAGATAAGGAACAGCAGAGGACCAATAACACTACCCTGTGGAACGCCGGATATCAGCTCTGTTTTAGTCGATGCCTTACCATCGATTACTACGAACTGTGTCCTCTCTGACAGGAAATCTCCTATACAGTCACAAATCTGAGGGGGGATATTCCATAACCACGCAGTTTGATTAAAAGCCGTTTGTGAGGTACGGTGTCAAAAGCCTTCTACAAATCTAGAAATAGGGAATCGTTTTGAGAACGCAAGTCGATAGCACTCATCACTCCGTGTGAGTAAAGAGCTAGTTGTGTTTCACATGATTATTTTAAGAGCTATGAGCCAAGCAACTGTCCAAGAAATAATTGCTCTAAAACGGACATCTTGAGAGCCGACAAGACGTCATCAATGGTGCAGATGCGTTTAACACCGATGGAGATGAAAAAGTGGTATTGTCCGGTAAGGTAGGCATTTCAGAATTCGCCATTACTGGACGTCTTGGTATCTCTGCTGTAGCAGCCTAAACGCAGAGTTTGTCGGTGTTTTCTTGGAGCAGCACATAGTTGCTCGGCCTTTTGGAATACTCCACGGCACTCATCGTGTAATCTGCACTAGAATTCTGCTAACGACATTCGCTTGAAAATGTTCTTCCAGAGGCGAATTAAATGCAGGTTCAGCCAAAGTGGAATTCTTCTGGCAATAATCGCTTTAGAGGGGCTTTTTTTCGAGCGAATCGTTCAGACTGGAGCGAAATATAAAACTCGGTTTTAAGACGCAGAGCATAATGGCAGCGACTTTTAAGGCCCGATAGAGACTGAAGGGTTGGTCGACAGGTAAAAGCAAAGTCGTGTGGGGTGCGGTTGCAGGTACAGGGGAGACATTCAGTGCAGAAGCGGCCCAGCCAACGCTACTAGCCCACCAGAGCCACGGGGCAGCGTGGCAGTTTCCTAACCGGGAGAGCTAGCGTTAACTTACTGGTCCTCTGCTGTTCCTTGTCTACATAAAAGACTAGCTGTACACCCGGCGTTGCCCGGGTGTTTGTTTATCCTACACTCTGGTAGTCCACATCCCCTTCCCCCCTCTCTCTGCATCCACCTCTTTCTCTCCCATCTCTCTGTTCGTTTCCACCTTTCCCTCTCTCGACAAAGTTTTCTGCAAGGTACCCTCCGTCATGTACCATACAAACATTTAGGTACCCAGTGATCTTCCTCTTGGTTCTAGGGTCATGTGTGCAAAAATTCATAAAGATTGGAGGAAAACTATGCATTTAGTAAAACTCCGTAAGTTGAGTACCTGAGTAAGTTGAGTTGAGGTAGAGTGTGCAAAATTTCATCAATATCGGGACAAAACAATGGGTATCTGCAGAACCCGTTGAAGCGATGTGGAAGGCGTATACCGTTAGCAGAGCCTGTTCTCCTGATGGTTTTCACTGCTTTATTTATTTATCCTTATATTTCCTTATTCGTATGCTTACCCTTACAGAGAAAGAGCTGAGAACACATTGTAGCACGCATACACAAAAGATATTGTCTGTGGCATCGTTTCGCTGTACGTAACCTCCTTGCTATATAGTCGTAAACGTCATCGCTGGCCTTCAGTCCGAATTTTTTTATAATTTGACGCCTTTCAACCACCATATCTTCCACCCCTTATAGCTATCGGCACGGAACTGCTATGGTGTACAACGGGAGACTTGGGACAACAATTACACACAGACCACTCGTTTGCGTTCTGTAGTTTTCGCTGCAGAGCGAAATATTAAAACACACGCACACACGAAGAATTTTATATACACCGATAACTTTCTATCCCAGTATGCTCCACCCTTGTATCATCATCAAACTTCAAGCAACAATGCAACCAATAAAACCATTTTCAAAGAGTAAATATAATTTTCAAAGAGTAATTATTGTTCCGCATTATATTCTTCAAATGACGAAATATCTATCAGATCGCTATAAAACCGTTCCTAAAACCTTCCTCAGGTATAAATTAGTAACTGTACAAATATTTAAGTCTCTGCGTCTTGTCGTTCGGACGTGATAAGCGTACACCGAAGATACATTCACATTAATATATATATATATATATATATATATATATATATATATATATATATATATAGATAAATAGCTGTCCGATCGCCATAAAACCGTGCCTAAAGCCTTCCCGGGTAGACATTAGTAACTGTACAATTTTTTTGCCCTTTATGTCTTGTGGTTCAGACGTGATAAACGTACACCGAACAGACATTCACATTTATAGATATAGATTTAGGGGAAAATCTAAGTAGCTCTCATAGGTTGTTTGCAGATGACGCCGTCATTTACCGTCTAGTAAAATCATCTGAAGATCAAAACCAACTGCACAACGATCTGAATAAGATATCGCTATGGTGTAAAAATTGACAATTGACTCTAAATAATGAGAAGTGTGAAGTCGTCCACATGAGTACGAAAAGAAATCAGTTAAACTTTGTTTCCAAAACATAAATCAAAGGTGAAAGCTGTAAACAGCACAAAATACCTAGGAATTACTATTACTTCAGACTTAACCTGGAAATAACACGTAGATAATGTCGTGGGAAAGGCGAACCAGAGACTGCGTTTTATTGGCAGAACCCTCAAAAGATGCAACAGAACTACTAAAGAAACTGCATACACTGCGCTTGTCCGTCCATTTTTGGAATATTGCAGCCCAGTGTTGGATCCTTATCAGGTGGGTTTGACGGAGGACATCGGAAGAGTCCAAAGAAGGGCAGCTCGTTTCGTATTGTCACGATACAGGGGAGACAGCGTCACGGAAATGATACAGGATCTGGGATGGGAATCATTACAACAACGGCGCTTATCGCTGCGGCGTGGGCTACTTACAAAATTGCAATCGCCAACATTCTCCTCCGAACGCGAAAATATATTGTTGACTCCCACTTACATAGGTAGAAATGATCATCTGAATAAGATACGAGATATCAGAGCTCGCACGGAGAGATTCAGGTGTTCTTTCTTCCCGCGCGCTATTCGAGAATCGAATGCGAGGTAAATAGCATAATGGTGGTTCGATGAACCCTCTGCCAGGCACTTAAATGTGATTTGCAGAGTATCCCATGTAGATAATGTAGATATGTAGGAGAGTATAGGTTCACCGCTATCATTCCACGGCGTGTCGTCATTATAAAGTATACATACCAAGTTTCGATCTTCGATTGTGTATATGGACTGAGCGTCTTGAGCTACTGCAACGAGCCAAGCAACTGACATCAAAATGACAAAGCTGTTCTCTCCTGCCAAATATTACGATGTTTGTTCGGTGCAACTACAAGTTCTCTTCTGCACAGACAGCATCTTCCTTCTCATATTTTCATGATTTTGTCCTTATAACTCACGTGTTACCATTTCAGAGTGATGGCGAACTGAAGAGGTACCAAAACACGTCGTTTTTAGTACGATTAATTGTAAACTAGAGTGAACAATAGTATTGGTGGGTAACTTCTGATACTAATGCTAAACAGAAACACACTTACCAAAGTTCACAGGTGCTCGCTGTAGTGCTGTGAATAAAAGCGTGATGGTTTGGTGAAAACATAGGTACGTTGAGTACCATTATTAATTAAATCCTGCAATGTTTCGACTTCTTAAGTGTACTAGCGTTTTTCTTAAAAGTGCATTTGTTCTGTTTAGTGAACATGACGCGAAGTATGGACCAACGAAGTATAAACATTCTCTCTTGAACTACCTGCACATAACGTGTGGACACACAGTAATATTGAATGTTTGGTTGTGTGGCCATATTCCGCAGCAGCTGTTAAAATTGATTATAGAGGTAATCTGTCTTATGCTGACTGCAATCAAGAGGTTTCTTTTTAAACCAGACGCGTTTCGCTTTTTTTATTTTAAAAGCATCTTCTGTGGTCTGTAAATGATACAAAGGTTTGTACAATTTGTTTTTGATAAATAGATTAAAAACAGTTTTTAAAAGGCATTTTGCACGTTAGGCCTAAGTGTTTTTAATTTAATACTCGGTCTACTCGCGGTGTTGATGTCTCTTCTCTACATGTTACTACTGCTTCTCCGTCTTGTTGGCTGGAGTTCGTTTTTTCCTGGCGTGTGTTTCAGGGCTGTGTACAGCACTTTTCGTGTGTTTTTGTTACGTTTTTTTTTCCTTTTCATCTCCGCACATCACAGCACTTCACTTTTAAATGTATACTGATTAAATATCGCCTGTTATATGTGGAATGCCTCTCTGTTCATTTGTCATTTCACTACAGTGTGGCTATGTTTTCGTGTGTTCATTTGTTTTTCGTTTGGTCTGTGAGTGTTGCCAACGTTACATATTTATAATATAAATACGACCTCATTCTACATGAGTGTGTGTGTATGTGTGTGGAGGAAGAGAGAGAGAGAGAGAGAGAGAGAGAGAGAGAGAGAGAGAGAGAGAGAGAGAGAGAGAGAGAGATATTTTTTTTTCGTGAACAGCGTGTTAAGATGATTTTTCAGACGAGTAAATGCAGGTTTTAATGGCAACATGAGTGAGTGTGTGTGCGTGAGAGAGAGAGAGAGAGAGAGAGAGAGAGAGAGAGAGAGAAATATTTGATTCAAAGAACAGGGTGTTAAGATGTTTTTTCAGGTGAGTAAATACAGGTTTAATTGGGATGTAATGGTGGGGGGGGGGGGGAGGAGGTGAGGATATCGTGATTTGTGTTTTTATGAAAGGGGGTTGACTCTCATAATGTTTATATTTATGTTAAGTGGTCAATAAGCTTGAAAAGTGTGTTGTTTGCTAGGTTGGTTTGGTCATTTATGAGATGTTTCTTTTCTGTTATTGTTTTTTGGATATGATAGTTTTCTTGAAGGGTGAGCAGGTGTTTTTTGTTGTTGTTTATTCTTAATATTTCCATGTCAGTGTCTCTGGTGGTGATTTTGTGTTGGTTTTGGTGTAAGTGTTCTGCAAATGTTGAGTGACTTGTTTTATACTTCCCGGCTCGTACATGCTCTTTATATCTGGTGTCAAATGTTCTTTCAGTCTGACCAATGTATCTTCCATCACATGTGTTGCATTTCAGTTGGTATACTCCTGATTTTTTGTATGGGTCTGTATTTTCTATTGATTTTGGAAAATATTTTTGAAGTGAGTTGTTAGTTTGGTGGGCTATTTTGATGCCTTGTTTTTTGAAAATATTGGATATTCTGTGTGTGTATTTGTGATTGTATGTCATTGTATACCATCTGTTGTTTCCTTCATTTTTCTGACTTTGTGTTGTTCTTGTGTGTGTGTTTTGTGTGTTTGTTTGTGTGGTACTATGGCTTTGTGGTGGTGGTATTGGTGTGTTTATTTGTTTTTTAATTTTATTGTTCAGCTTTTTTACTAGGTTTTCTTTGTATCCATTGTTTGTGGCTATTTGTACTATGGTGTTCATTTCCTTCTGGTAGTTATCTGTGTCTAATGGGATGGTGTTTAGTCTGTGGAGCATGTATCTAAGTGCTGCATGTTTATGTGTATCTGGGTGATTAGATGTGTGGTGTATAATTCTGTCTGTTGTTGTTGGTTTCCTGAATATGTCAAATGTATGCTGGTTGTTCTGTATCTTTATGGTGACATCTAGGAAATTTAACTATTTTGCTCTTTCTCTACTGTGAATTGTATTTTCTCATGAACAGAATTTATGTCAGTATACAACTGGTCTATTTTTGAGCTTGGTTCATCTACGAGGCATAAGATGTCATCCATATATCTAATGCAGTATAAGATCTTGTACCTGTTTGGGACTATTTTGTTAAATATGACCTGTTCTATGTGGTTCATAAAGATATTTGCAATGGTACCTGAAATTGGGGAGCCCATTGGTAGTCGTTCACTTTGTAAATAGAATTCGTTATTAAACTGGAAATAGTTCTGTTCTGTTATTATTTCTAAAAGTTTTATTATTTCTGTGATGTATTCCAGTGGAAGGGTGCTGTGGGTCTGTAGGTTTTTTCCTATGATATTTATTGTTCAGTTACTGGGATATTAGTGTACATGTTTTCCACATCAAATGAGAGAAGTGTGGCTGATTCTGGAACCTGTGTGTCTTTTATATGCTGAATTAAGTGTGTGGTGTTTCTTATGGTCCTATCATTTTCTAGTTTGAAGTTTTCTGTTACTACTTTTAACATGTGTCTAGCCAGTGGGTATGTGGGAGCATTTCTTTAGTTTACAATAACTCTGACAGATCTTTCTTATGTAGCTTTGGTTGGCTTCGGAGGAAAGGTGCACTGGGATTTGTCTGTATTTAATCAGTATACATTTAAAAGTGAAGTGCTGTGATGTGCGGAGATGAAAAGGAAAAAACGTAACAAAAACACACGAAAAGTGCTGTACACAGCCCTGAAACACTCGCCAGGAAAAAACGAACTCCAGCCAACAAGACGGAGAAGCAGTAGTTACATGTAGAGAAGAGACATCAACACCGCGAGTAGACCGAGTATTAAATTAAAAACACTTAGGCCTAACGTGCAAAATGCCTTTTAAAAACTGTTTTTAATCTATTTATCAAAAACAAATTGTACAAACCTTTGTATCATTTACAGACCACAGAAGATGCTTTTAAAATAAAAAAAAGCGAAACGCGTCTGGTTTAAAAATAAACCTCTTAATTGCAGTCAGCATAAGACAGATTACCTCTATAATCAAGTAATATTGAAAGTTGTAAATTTCATGATGATACAAGTAGTTTCATACATTGACTAGGGAATATAGGCGAAGCTGTTGGGTTTAATGAAATACGGTACCAGCACTCTTATCCCATATATATTGCGTTTAGACAACGCCACCTAGATGGAACGCCTGTGCGATGCCTGCCAAGAGTAGTCATAACACAAGAAAACTATTTGTCTTACGTAGCGTTGAGCTGAGTTTGGGAATAGGTGCAAATAGCACAATGAGTTTCAGAATGTTCTTAATGTTATTTGTGTGATTCTACCTGCAGAATTTCGCTTGTATGAGACAAAATGCCTAATATGAATTACCCTATTCCAATATCGGTAAGGTGTTGAAGAGAGCGTATAAAATGAACATTAACAAGAGCAAAACAAAAATAATGGAATGCGGTTTTAGAAAATCAGGCGATGCTGAAGGAGTTAGATTAGGTAACAAAACAATGAAGGTAGTAGATGAGTTTTGTTACTTGGGTAGCAAAATAACATACGATGGTCGCAGTACAGAGGATATAAAATGCAAAATGGCAATGGGAAGAAAAGTATTTTTGAAAAAGAGAAATTTGCTAACATCGAATATTAATTTAAGTGTAAGGAAGTCTTTTCTGAAGGCATTTGTGTGTTGCTTTGTACGGGAGTGAAACATGGACGATAAGCAGTGCGGATAGGAAGAGAATAGAGGCTTTTGAAATGTGGTGCTACAGAAGAATGCTGGAGATTAGGTGGGTAGATTGCATAACTAATGAAGCGGTACTGAACAGAATTGGTGAGAAAAGGAATTTTTGGCATACCTTGACTAAAAGAAGGGATCGCTTGGTAGGACACATTGTTAGACATCGAGGGATCGTAAATTTAGCATTGGAGGGGAGTGTGTGGGTTAAAAATCGTAGAGGGAGACCAAGAGACGCGTATAGTAAGCAGATTCAAGTGGATGTGGGTTGCCGTTCTTATGAGGAGATGAAAAGGCTTGCTCGGGATAGAGTAGGGTGGAGAGCTGCATGAAACCAGTCTCCGGACTGAAGACCATAACAACAATATCTTACTAATAGTTGATGAATATCTTATACCGACACAAATTCGTCTTTGAATCACATAAGTAACATTAATAATATTCTTCAACACATTGTGCAACGTGCACGTATTCTTAAACTCAGCACAACGGTTGATAAGACAAATAGTTTGCTCGTGTTATGACTAATCTTGGCAGGGCTTGTATCTAGGTGGCGTTGGTTTAGAACGCAAGAAAGTGAATATTGAAAGAAACAAGGGACTTCAATATCATTAAGGAACGACAGTTGCCGCAGAATGTATATATAAAACTATTTGTATGACGATGTCGTTTACATAATGTATTATTACATTATTTCGGCAGTTTATGTACAGGTATTTCAGGAGACAATAATTAAAATTCGTTGGTCCATATTTCACAGCATGTTCACTAAACAGAAAGAAAAAAACACACATTCGTTATAGAAAATGCTCGTCATGTAAATAAGTCGAAATAATGCAGAACACAAATTCTGTTTAATCAATAGTAGTGTCAGGAAACTCCCATTCGAGGTAGAAATAAAAAAAAAGTTATAAATTGGAATCGAACCACAGCCCACGAAAGTGGGTTGTTTAGCATCATCGAGCCTTTGTCCACAACGCTAAGGCGAATACGTAGTTACCCCGTCTTCATATATGCCCTCCTGGAAACTTCTGGAGTTCACTACCAATAGTGCGTTCCTTGACTTTAGTTTTCAATTAACCGTACTAAGAACGACTTGCTTTTACTATCTCTTAAGAGTGCTATTAATTTGAAACAGCAACAAGGGAGATAGAAGGTGAAGATCATGAAAATACGAAAGGGTCGATATACATAATCGAGAGTCGAAACTGGAGATGCATACGTCATAATGACGTCGTGGAGTGGTATGATAGCTAGCGGTTTTGTCCCGTTTCCTAACTCCCCCTCAGTCGCCTGACGAACAATAAAATAAAAAAAAAATAAAAAAAAAAAAAACAAAAAAAAAAAAAAAAAAAAAAAGAAACAAAACGCAAGCCCCCACGATCCCGTAAGCGGCCGACTATGCTACATAGGGCAAATTGAGGAGCGCGTCGGCGGCCATTATGGTGGCAAACTTCCGCGCCAACTTCAAATGTGCGTAAGGTTCTTTTGGTTAGAGGGTGTATTCATTCGACACAAGTCGCGAAAACTGTGTCCGATTTAAATAGTTAACTACAAAACTCCTTCAGACTCAGTGAATATACAGCAACTATTGGCTGTGTGTACATTTATTACACATCGGTGCAGAAATCGGCCAACAGCGTTTTCTCTTCCTAACCAATAAGAATTATAACATTTAGTTTTTTAGCCTTATAAGTGCAGCATATAAACGGAATTCATCGTCAGACACGATTTTCTGGCACTTTCTCAGTATATTCTTCGATGGAGAAACTTTTGTACAAACATTAATTTCGAAAGAGTTTCACAGCACTTTACGTCTTTGTTTGAGTGCCTGCTGTATTCTCCGATATTTAGATATTTTATAGCGTCAAAAAATAAAACAGGGCTACCTGAAAGAGCTGATCTTAAAAATCTACTATGAAAACGAAATATTCCATCAGATACATAACTGTAAAATAGCGCGTTACCTTGTGAATACAACAACCAGCCACTACCAAATTCTTTTAAGAACACCAAGTATGTCATAACTTGTTTCTTAACTAATGCATCTAACATTAGCGTTTCAATTGCAGGATAGGTCATCTGAAGCTTCACACTTGGGGCAGCTAAGTGCCATCAGTGAGGAATTTTGTTCGAGTATAGACAGACTGAGAGAAACAAGGCAAAACGTTTGGTGTTCTTGCACGAAGAACTTGTCGTTTTATCACTTCGATTTGTGCATTTAAATTCTGAACACACTTTAGGCAGATTTCAACAGCAAATACACAATAACAGGCAATACACACTAATTACAATATACGCTAAATACAGCACTTACGGCTCGACAACAACATACGATAGACAGACGCCTCTGAAGTGAAAATATGGCGACCGAGTTTAAGCAGGTTACCGCAAAGGGCGCTGCAGCTCGTGGTCAGACACACTGTGAAATATAGGGTCGCTGGTGCCGTCGCGGACCAGACAGAATCGTGAACGAATCGTAGGAATAGATTCGCAAAGTTGGAGAGCCTGTGTAGGGAGAGAGTGCCCGTGCTGATTGGCCGAGAGACCAGGGCGCCATGTTTTTACCAGATCTGCCGGGCTTCGTAGGCGTGTGAATAGCTACAGCGTGTTTTTTTTTTTTTCTGTGGAGTTTCTTAAAAGCTTCTGACATCGACTTCCCTGTACACTTGTACACAGGTTGTATTATGCTAGCCACTGCTCCACTTTTACACCTATTCTGTCGGTTTCATTCACGTAAATTGACGTGTTGTTCGTCGGTCGTTGACGATAACCATAGCATTTCTCGGCAGTTTAAAAAAATTAAATGTTGGTTTGAAGTGATTTTCTGAGTGTAATTAATTATGTGTATTACATAATCATTGAGTACAGTCAAGAGAAATGACTCGTTGTTCCTCTGTTGGCTGTAAAAACCAAAGTGAAGATTACTATATGAGGCTTGTGTTCCCACAAGGAATGAGGAAATACGGAAACAGTGGGTGGTGACGGTTAACCGAGAAAGCCGGAATCGCAAAGGCGAGTTATGGAAACCAACGAATTATTCCTGCCTGGGTTAAGTAAATATTTTCTACTACTTCCCGCCCAATGCAAGAAAATCATTGATGAAAATCAGTAACAGAACTACTGCACGTGCTATTTCTACTTGCTGTAGTGCTGGGGTACTGAGTTCGTAATATAAAGATCACGAGTTCGAATCCGATAAGCGGTAATTTTTTTAAACGGTTTATTTTAGCTTTTATTTTCATGATTTTGGTTTAGGAAAATGTTATAAAATCGACAGGAGCACCCTTGAAATGCATTATATCAGAGCAATGCATATGCAGTCAGAGAAATCTGAAATAACATGAAATACCTCTGATCCTTATTAATGAGCTGCCTACTGTCGTACCAGAACATCGTAAAATATGGTGTTAATTTTCTACATTCTAACATTTCACAATACTTGTTTGCTTACAAATTTATTATTAGGCCCGTATAAACATAGATGAATGGCATTTCTTTAACCACGTCATGATTAGTAGATGTGCTTTCGTCTCGTGTGTTGAACTGATGCCTTATTTCAGTCGTCAATCACGGTCCGCACGGCCACTACGATCGGGGGTTCGAATCCCCCCCTCGGGCATGGATATTTGTGCCGTCCTTAGTTGTAGGTAGTTCATAAGTAGTTTGTAAGTTTAGGGACTGATGACCACGTAGTTAAGTCCCATAAGCTTAACAAACATTTGAACATTTTTTTCAGTCGTCAAGCGGCTGCATTTCTGCTTGGGTCGCTAAGTGCACCTCCCGGCCGCAATCTGGTAAACACATTAGTGCAAGCATTCTGCCACGGCGTAATGTTAAGTTTGCAAAAATTATTACGTGAAAGCAACAGATATGAGTGTTTAGGAAATTAAATTTCAAATAGAATTTCTATTTTATGAAATCCGAGCGCACATGGCGAAATTTTCCGAAAAAATTCGCAAATTTCTAAAAATAAAGGTTTTTATTAAGAAAATAAAAAAACGATAACTCCGATGGGAAAACGTTAAATTAGAAAGTTGTAGCCCTTGAGATTATCTATCGATTGGTATTTTGTATGTAACGATCAATTTGATACGTTTCGAGTTATATCGAAAAAACACTTAAAATTGATAAAAACTAGATTCCTTATAACTCGATAACATTCACGTTTAGAAAATTACGATTTACCACGAGTATGGGACGAAATAAGTAAAAAAAGACCTTTTTCGAAAAAATTCAAAGTATCCAGTTTTGTTTAAGATATATAGTTAAAAAAAAAAAGAAGAGGCTCTTAGAAAATGGGCTAGAGTTGGTCAGAGGATCGACCTAGAGTAACGGTTCTCCATGTGTTTTCTTAGTGAAGAGTTGTAATATCATACTATTAAATAATTTTTTAGATGTCGTTAATTAGAAGTATGAAAGGATGACTTTAAAAAACTTGCACTTTTTTGTGCCCGTTTTCTTCAACTGACTGTTTCTGTTTCTATGTTATGGAAGGAACTGTTAAAGAAGTATGTTGCTGACATTTTCGCACAGATTTTAAAACCAATAATGTTGTTCTACGAGTTCATCCCAGCTATCTTATCCACCCAAAATATCTCTGGAACAATAACAACTATTGGAAAACGACTTTCACCGGTATCAATGTACGGCTGGGGCCCATGAATGTACGTATTTGGAAACATTCTAAAACGAAAGCAAATGTGTTTTTTAACACAAACTTATGTGTTTTTAAATGGACGCCCTATATTTTTTCTTCAGCAATCCATAGCATGACAAACCACATAAACAATGGCGTTGATTGCATCGCAATACTCCAATTACATCCCGAGATATTGCGACGCGAAGTTGACGCTTGAAATACGCGAAACGCGCGGCTAGCGCTCGTCCTGAGCAGCATGGGGTTCTCGCCTGAGTCTCAGGACGAGCGCTAGCCGCGCGTTTCGCGTATTTCAAGCGTCAACTTCGCGTCGCAATATCTCGGGATGTAATTGGAGTATTGCGATGCAATCAACGCCATTGTTTATGTGATTTGTCATGCTATGGATTGCTGAAGAAAAAATATAGGGTGTCCATTTAAAAACACATAAGTTTGTGTTAAAAAAACACACTTAGTTTCGTTTAGAATGTTTCCAAATATGTACATTCATGGGCCCCAGAAGTAGATTGATACCGGTGACAGTCGTTTTCCAATAGCCGTTATTGTTCCAGAGATATTTTGGGTGGACAAGATGGCTGGGACACCCTGTATATATATAATTTTTTTGGGCAAATTTCGCCACGTAGGCTCGAGTTTCATAAGATAGAAACTCTATTTGAAATTTAATCTCGTACACGCTGCCGGCCGCGGTGGCCGAGGAGACTGTGGCGCTTCAGTCACGGTCTGCACGGCCACTACGGTCGGGGGTTTCGAATCCCCCCTCGGGCACGGATATTTGTGCTGTCCTAGTTCGTAAGTAGTTGATAAGTAGTTTGTAAGTTTAGGGACTGACGACCCCGTAGTTAAGTCCCTTAAGCTTAACAAACATTTGAACACGCCCATATTTTTTGTTTTGCAACCCTCTCCCTACTGGCCAGTGTCCCCCTATATACGCGCTCTACACGAGGTTATAGATTCCGATACCATCGATGAGCGGGATGTAGGCCTGGAACGCTTTGGCATTCTGTAGGAGTCTTGCCACTGCAAACTACAAAGAATCGTGAACGGATCGTATGAATCGGCGGCGCTAGGCGTCGGCGACGTCGGCCACTGCCGACTGCCTCGCGCCTGTGGGGGCCTCGCAAAGCATTGTTAAAATTTTAGCTGTGTTTCTTTTTTCTTTTTTTAATTTGATGCTAAAAGGCGCTTTTCAACTACTACGTTATGTAGCGACGCCCTACATCTGACACACTAGCGACCTCGCGCTCTGTGGTATGACTCTTAAAAGGAACCCTACCCAAGTGTCACTCTCCGATTTTTATGAAATTTGGATATGTTATAATACATAAAAAACTATGGGACACGTATTTTTTTAGAGGCGGAAAAACATATCTAAATAGTGAAATGGTCCTTCAAAATTGAGGCTAAAATGGAAAAATCGCGATAAATTAGAGATTAGTGAATAGATTTTAAAGATTTTTGGTATGAAAATATCTTTTGATAAGAGATGAACATCAGCCTAGGTATACTGCAGAGGGAGTGATCAATTTTTTGTGCAAAAAATTGTTTTGATTTAATTGAAGTAGAATCTATGAAAACTTCTAAAGGAAGGCGAATTATGGAATAAGTTGTTTTTTGTTTGTTTGTTTGTTTTATATATGAATATGGGGGGGGGGGAGTTAACAACCATTATATTGCCGCGCTCGTTTGATACTGCCCATGAAACAGCTTGTGAATTTGCATTTTTGAACTGTTTCATTCTTCAATATACTGGTATTTAAAGTCACTGAATCCTAATCTGAAATTAGATTCTCAAAATTCAATATGGTTGATCCAGCAAAGGGAAAGAAAATTCAAAAAAATGCTTGAATAGATAGTAACTCATTATGCGACTTACAAAATTCGGTACAATCAACGTTTAAAATGATACTGAATACAAGTGAATAAAATGTATTAAAAATATGTATTGCGTTTCAATTATTTGAAATCTGTATCCAAGG
The DNA here is from genome assembly GCA_026315105.1 of Locusta migratoria. Lineage (NCBI taxonomy): Eukaryota > Metazoa > Arthropoda > Insecta > Orthoptera > Acrididae > Locusta > Locusta migratoria. The sequence goes on from CM048753.1 coordinate 125,372,586, forward strand.
AGGACCTTCTCAAGCATGGTAATCATTTAGACATGATACTTCGAGAAGGCGAAATAGTGACATACAGCCGTTAGAACTTTACGAGGAACTGCAGCTTTTAAAATGCAATCCACTAGACCAATAAAAGACGCAAAACAACTTCTTCAGTATATTTTAGAAAACAATTTGGAAGAAGTATATTTATATAACAATCAGAATGATGCTCACAGTTCCAGTTGCCGGCCGCGGTGGCTGAGGCGCTCCAGTCACGGTCTGCACGGCCACTACGGTCGGGAAAAAAAAGGAGAAGAAAAAAAAGAAAAGAAAAAAAAAGGGGACTGAGGCGCTCCAGTCACGGTCTGCACGGTCACTACGGTCGGGGGTTCGAATCCTCCTCGGGCATGGATATTTGTGCCGTCCTTAGTCTTAGTTAGTTCATAAGTAGTTTGTAAGTTTAGGGACTGATGACGCCGTAGTTAAGTCCCATAAGCTATACAAACATATGAATATGAGTTCCAGGCAGTACAGCTTCGACCGAGAGAAGCTTCTCAAAGTTAAAAGTGATTAAGACTGACTTGAGAAGCACAGTCAGCCAAGAAAGACCATCTGCGTTGTCAATACTCTCAACTCAAGCCGAAATAGCGGCTAATATTGATTATAATGTGATCATTAAAAAAAAAATCAGTGAGGCGAAAAGCCGAAAAGTTTCTCTATTTTGTGTTTGTTTATTGTAAAATTTGTTATTGCAATAATACTTCTATATTATACTAATAAAATGATTATTGGAGCATAATTCAGCTCATTTTATTTAATATTTTCTTCATTGATGAAAAAATGAAAGGGGCCTCGCAAAGACGAGTTCGCCGACGCCCAGTTTTCGTCTAGCGCCGCCACTGCACAAACCGAAGAATGGATTGGTGGAGCAGAATGGTGTCGGCCAGAAGTAAGTAATACAGAGACAGAAACCTGGCCAGCTGTGCAGCAGAGGGTGCAGGCAGGGGTGCGTGACGCACTGGCGGCGCGTGAGTCACCGCACATCGGCCGCCCCCTCTGTATAGTACTGACACACGACACAACACAGCACAGCACAGCGCTACAGGTCTGCAGATGGCCGCTTTCGCTCGCTCGTACTCGGTCGAGTGCGCAACGCTCGGCGGTGGCGCGCCAATAGGGTATTTTCCTGTGTTAAAAATATGGTTCGAATTGTTGTTATTCTGAATTATTATAACATTCAGACAGCAATTCTTACAAAACATCTGTTATTTTTACGTAATTAAAGCTTAACGATTAGATCACGTGATCGAAAACGCTCCGTTATTGGCGGAAGTACTGGTGACGTCATAGAACACCTACAGCGCGGCAACTAGAAGTCGGAGCTGTATTATTGTACGCGTTTCCTCCATTTCGCAGCTTTAAGTTCAGTTTTTTCGTGATCTAAACGCGTTTACAGTTTTTATGCCACAATGGAAGATGGTTATGTGAAGGCTGACAGCGTTACCCTAAAGGTGATGCAATTATGGTGTCTTCATTCTTTAAAAACAATCCAAATTTTTACGTGCCAGAAATACGAAACGTGAAAACTGCATTGTAAGTAACGCATACCTACATTTTGAAGCTAATTATTTCGAGAGATATTTTATGCCATTGGAAAAAGTACACTATTTGTTGATGTCAGCAGACTTAATCTGAAGTCACCATATTATGAAATAAAGGGTGAAATTTTATCTTCTATCCAAGCGGCCTTGAGTGATTATGTTGGCAACATCAACAACACGATAGAAAATCTTTGTCGAGATGTTCAGACCACATAGAATGACTAGATTAGTGTGTCGTACAGACCATGAAGTAAATAAATAATGCTGTTCCTGCTCTATGATTCTTGTATGTACCCTTGTCCGGTCAGTAAAAGTAACTGCCCTCGTAAATCAAAAGTTTCACGACAAAATATTTGCGCTGTCACGCGATTGGCTAATGGCGACGTCTCATGATTCTCGCTATTCAGCATCTGTTGCCAACATAGTCACAGGAAGCCGCCGGGATAGTTAGTAAAATTTAACCCAGTCAAGCACGCAGTTAAGGGAGTAATTTTATTTAACTACTTTAATACTGGTGCAAAGTGAAACATCAAAACCTGTAAAATACAACAAAAATGACTTGCGTATAGTTATACAATATATCTATAGTCTAGAACAGGGACAGCGGGTTGCGTCGGCGGTTTTTTTTTATGTGAGTGAATGTTTGCGATTGTGTGTAAACTTTCTGCCATGCATATCAGTATTTTCCTTACATATTCAAGATTTGGTTTGATATGAATGTCACTACTTTTGACACTACAAACTAATCCAAAAAAAAAAAAAAAAAAAAAAAAAAAAATACGCTAATCATTTGAAACGTTATTTACTTGCAATGAAAATTGCTTGGTAGAGCCCTGTGCAGAAGAAAAGGCTTACGTTATTTTATTTGTGTTTAGTAAAACTTTTATATTCCATCATATTTTTCGTCGAAACACTGTGTCCTGCTTCCTTACTCAGTGGACATAGGTATTTGTTTATCTTACGAGAGCAGCAGTAGCGTGTTGTATGACGTCACAGGCATCACGTGACTCAAACGTAGCGTTTTAGCGGGCTTTCAAATTATGTGAATTTCATTTCTTTTTTAAAAAAGAAGTACTGAAATCCACGAGGTAAAAAAGCAAGTTCGGACCATAATATGACATGATTAACAATTTAAAACTATTTCCAGAAAACAGTCAAATACCCTATTGTGTGTACGCTCGCAGCGAGCGTGTTGACACTCGAACCAGGCTGCGTGGGGCGGGGCGGGCAGAGGCCGCACAGCGTACTCACAGGGAAACCTACCCAAGTGGCACTCTCCGATTTTTATGAAATTTGAATATGTTATAATACATGAGAAACTATGGGACACATTTTTTTTTTTTTTTTTTTTTTTTTTTTTTTTTTTAGCGGCGGAGAAACTTATTTAAGGGGTGAAATGGTCCCGTCAAAATTGTCGCTAAAATAGAAACATGGCGATAACTTAGAGACTAGATAAGCGATTTTAATGATGTTTGGTATGAAAGTATCTTTTGATAAAAGACAAATTCCATAGATTCAAGTCTGCCTCCGTAGTCCAGTGGACAGCGTGGTTGGTTGCCACGCAGGAGGCCCGGTTTCGATTCCCGATTGGGTTGGAAATTTTCTCCACCCGGGGACTGGGTGTTGTGTCGTCCTCATTATCATTCCATAATCATTGACATGCAAGTCGCCGAAGTGGCGTCAGATGAAGAGACTTGCACCAGGCAGGCTGAACACGACCCCAGTTGGGGTCTAACGGTCATAAATGCCACACGATCATCATCATCGTCCATAGATTCAACTTCGATAAAATCAAAATAATTTTTGAGCTGTCCCCCTAATTGTCATTTCCCTTGCAATGTACCTAGGCCGATCTCTGAAGAAAGCGGAAAGCGAGGATCCTATATATTGCACAAAAGCTTGCATACGTTTTCTTTATTATGTAGATAAGAAAGACGACAGTGGCAGTAGGCGATATATCAACGTTGCAACTGGAAATATTCCCGTTAAGGACTCACTCGGAAAAGGTAGAGGCGCAGCAACAACGCACAGTGCCAAAATGCTACGGGAATATATATAATAACGGTGTGCAACAGAGAGAGAGAGAGAGAGAGAGAGAGAGAGATGCACAAAACTAACCTATCTTAGCACAGAAACTTTATGTTCTACATCTACATGGGATACTCTGCAAATCACATTTAAGTGCCTGGCAGAGGGTTCATCGAACCACAATTATACTATTTACCTCCCATTCCATTCTCGAATAGCGCGCGGGAAGAAAGAACACCTGAATCTCTCTGTTCGAGCTCTGATTTCTCTTATTTTATTCTGATGATCATTTCTACCTATGTAAGTGGGAGTCAACAATATATTTTCGCATTCGGAGGAGAATGTTGGCGTTTGCAGTTTCGCAAGTAGCCCACGCCGCAGCGATAAGCGCCGTTGTTGTAATGATTCCCATCCCAGATCCTGTATCATTTCCGTAACGCTGTCTCCCCTGTATCGTGACAATACGAAACGAGCTGCCCTTCTTTGGACTCTTTCGATGTCCTCCGTCAAACCCACCTGATAAGGATCCCACACTGGGCTGCAATACTCCATAAATGGACGGACAAGCGCAGTGTATGCAGTTTCTTTAGTAGTTCTGTTGCATCTTTTAAGGGTTTTGCCAATAAAACGTAGTCTCTGGTTTGCCTTTCCCACGATATTATCTACGTGTTCTTTCCAGTTTAGGTCTGAAGTAATAGTAATTCCTAGGTATTTTGTGGAGTTTACGGCCTTCACGTTTGATTGATTTATGTTGTAAACAAAGTTTAACGGATTTCTTTTCGTACTCATGTGGACGACTTCACACTTCTCATTATTTAGAGTCAACTGCCAATTTTTACACCATACTGATATCTTATTCAGATCGTTTTGCAGTTGGTTTTGATCTTCAGATGATTTTGCTAGACGGTAAATGACGGCGTCATCTGCAAACAACCTAAGAGAGCTACTTAGATTTTCCCCTAAATCGTTTATGTAAATAAGGAATAGCAGAGGACCAATAACACTACCCTGTGGAACGCCCGATATCACCTCTGTTTTAGTCGATGCCTTACCATCGATTACTACGAACTGTGTCCTCTCTGCCAAGAAATCCCCTATCCAATCGCAAATTTGGGGCGATGTACCATAACCACGCAATTTGATTATGTTATGTTGTGTTGTTATGGTCTTCAGTCCGGAGACTGGTTTGATGCAGCTCTCCACCCTACTCTATCCTGAGAAAGCCTTTTCATCTCCTCATAAGAACAGCAACCCACATCCACTTGAATCTGCTTACTATACGCGTCTCTTGGTCTCCCTCTGCGATTTTTACCCCACACACTTCCCTCCAATGCTAAATTTACGATTCCCCGATGTCTAAGAATGTGTCCTACCAAGCGATCCCTTCTTTTAGTCAGGGTATGCCAAAAATTCCTTCGCTCACCAATTCTGTTCAGTACCTCTTCATTAGTTATGTGATCTACCCACCTAATCTTCAGCATTCTTCTGTAGCACCACATTTCAAAAGCCTCTATTCTCTTCCTGTCAGCACTGCTTATCGTCCATGTTTCACTCCCATACAAGGCAACACTCCACACAAATGCCTTCAGAAAAGACTTCCTTACCCTTAAATTAATATTCGATGTTAGCAAATTTCTCTTTTTCAAAAATGCTTTTCTTCCCATTGCCATTCTGCATTTTATATCCTCTGTACTGCGACCATCGCATGTTATTTTACTACCCAAGTAACAAAACTCATCTACCACCTTCATTGTTTCGTTACCTAATCTAATTCCTTCAGCATCGCCTGATTTTCTAAGACCGCATTCCATTATTTTTGTTTTGCTCTTGTTAATGTTCATTTTATATGCTCTCTTCAACACGCTTTCCATTCCATTCAACTGCTCTTCCAGGTCCTTCGCTGTCTCTGACAGAATTACAATGTCATCAGCAAAACGCAATGTTTTTATTTCTTCCCCCTGAACTTTAATCCCTATTCCAAATTTTTCCTTGCTTTCCTTCACCGCCTGCTCGATGTACAAATTGAATAACATTGGAGAAAGGCTACAACCCTGTCTTACTCCCTTCCCAACTGATGCTTCCCTTTCATGCCCTTCGAGTCTAATAACTGCGGTCTGGCTTTTGTACAAGTTGTAAATAACTCTCCTTTCCCTGTATTTTACCCCTGCTGATTTCAGAATTTGGAAGAGTGTATTCCAGTCAACATTGTCAAATGCTTTCTCCAAATCTACAAAAGCTAAAAATGTTGGTATGCCTTTCCTTAATCTGTCTTCTAAGATTAGACGTAAAGTGAGTATTGCCTCCCGGGTTCCTACGTTCCTCCTGAATCCAAACTGATCTTCCCCGAGGTCAGCTTCTACCAGCTTTTCCATTCTCCTGTAGACAATTCGTGTTAAAATTTTGCAACCATGACTTATCAAACTGATGGTTCTGTAATTTTCACACCTGTCTGCGCCTGATTTCTTTGGAATGGGGATTATTACATTTTTCTTAAAGTCTGAGGGCATTTCGCCTGTCTCATACATCCTACACACCAGTTCAAATAGTCTTGTCATGGCTGGCTCTCCCAGAGACTTTAGTAGCTCTGAGGGTATTTCATCTACTCCTGGGGCCTTGTTCCGACCTAGGTCTTTTAAGGCTCTGTCAAATTCATCTCTCAGTATAGTATCTCCTATTTCATCTTGATCGACTTCCTCTTCCCTTCCTACAACATCGTCTCTAAGTTCATTTCCTTTGTAGAGCTGCTCTATGTACTCTTTCCACCTTTCAGCTTTCGCTTCTATGCTGAGAACTGGTTTCCCATCTGAGTTCTTGATATTCGTAGAGTTGCTTTTCTTGTCCCCAAATGTCTCTTTTATTTTCGTGTAGGCAGTATCTACTTTTCCCCTTGCTATACATTCTTCTACAGATTTACATTTGGCTTCTAGCCACTCCTGCTTAGCCATTTTGCACTTCCTGTCAATCTCATTTTTTAGACGTCTGTACTCCATTTTGCCTGTTTCATTTACTGCATTTTTATATATTCTCCTTTCATCAATTAAATTTAATATTTCCTGTGATATCCAAGGATTTTTTGTAGGTCTTGCCTTTCTACCTATTTTGTCCTCCGCTGCCTTCAATATTTCATCTCTCAATGCTACCCATTCCTCTTCTACTGTTTTATTTCCCCCTGTTTCTGCCAATTGTTGCCTAAATCTCCCTCTGAAATTCTCCAGAACATCAGTTTCCTTCAATCTATCTAAGTCCCATCTCCTTATTTTCCTACCTTTCTGCAGTTTTTTCAGCTTCAGCCTACAGTTCATGACTAACAAGTTATGGTCAGAGTCTATATCTGCCCCTGGGTATGTCCTGCAGTTTGTAACCTGGTTCCGGTACCTATGTCTTACCATTATAAAATCTATCTGATATCTTCCGGTGTCTCCTGGTCTCTTCCATGTATACAACCTTCTTTTGTGATTCTTAAACCACGTGTTTGTTACGATTAAATCATGTTCCGTGCAAAATTCTACCAGGCGACTTCCTCTTTCATTCCTCCTGCCCAGTCCATATTCACCTATTATTTTTCCTTCTCTTCCTTTTCCAACAACCGAATTCCAGTCTCCCATCACAATTAAGTTTTCCTCTCCCTTAACTGTCTGAATAATTTCCTTTAGCTCCTCATATATTTCTTCGATCTCCTCATCATCGGCAGAGCTAGTTGGCATATAAACCTGTACTACTGTTGTCGGTGTTGGCTTCGTATCTATCTTGACAATGATAATGCGATCACTGTGCTGCTCATAGTAGTTTACCCGCATTCCTATTTTCTTATTCATTATCAGTCCTACTCCTGTGATACCCCCAACTGATTTTGTATTTATAATCCTGTACTCACCTGACCAGAAATCCTGTTCATCCTGCCACCGAACTTCACTAATCCCCACTATATCTAACTTCAACCTATCCATTTCCCTTTTTAAATTTTCTAATTTTCCTACCCGATTAAGGGATCTAACATTCCACGCTCCGATCCGTAGAATGCCAGTATTGTCTTTCCTGATGACAACATCCTCCTGAGTAGTCCCCGCCCGGAGATCCGAATGGGGGACTATTTTACCTCCGGAATATTTTACCCGAGAGGATGCCATCATCATATGTTCATACAGTAGAGCTGCATGTCCTCGGGAAAGATAACGGCTGTAGTTTCCCCTTGCTTTCAGCCGTTCGCAGTAGCTGTGTGGCAAAGCCACATTAGCTGATGTTACAAGGCCAGCTCAGTCAATCATCCAGACTGTTGCCCCTGTAACTACTGAAAAGGCTGCTGCCCCTCTTCAGGAACCACACGTTTGTCTGGCCTCTCCACAGATACCCCTCCGCTGTGGTTGCACCTACGGTACGGCTATCTGCATCGTTGAGGCACGCAAGCCACCCCACCTCGGCAATGTCTGTGGTTCATGGGGATGGCAATTTGATTAATCACGTATAATTATTATTAATTTGATTAATCACGTATAATAACCTGTATGATAAAGTATAAAATGCGAAACTGAATGGCTAGTTCAACTGGATCGAGAGAACAGCTTTCGAAGCACCTGGGAAAGGAGACAATTCCAAATTTCGCAGTCAGGTTTTATTCTCAAGTGTCTAGTTCGCTCCCGACACTCGCCTTGGACTAGAGTGTCCCTGCAGTGGGCGACCGAGTGGGTAGCGGGCAGTGTGGACGGTCGGGCAGGTCGAGCGTGCAGGAGGTCGAGCGCAGACACACGCCTTGCCGCAAGCTGCAGTGCCGACACCTGCCGGGCTGTCAGAAAACGACGTGTATCACGCCATTCGAGCGAGCAACCGAGCGAGGTGCAGACCTCTACACAGCACACAGACACTACACTAGGCGCCAGGCGAGTGTGAAACGAAGGGCGGCATCCAACACAGCCAGCGGCTGCAAGGCAAGCCGAGCGACACAGTTATCTGACAACACGCTTCTGAGAGTAGTCTTGTGGTGGCCTGCGTATCCAACTGTCACCTATATCTGTACAAGAAACATTCTGGCCACTGCCGCATTCTTCATGAATCAAAAATACACGTACAACCACACCGCACTGTGCAAACTTTTCAAGATTTGTGATACTAACTCTTCCCTTCGGAAATTCCCGTTACAAATTTTGATCACTTGTACAGGGGACTGAATGCATAATAATCCACTTCCGGGAATGTCATCCATTGACACTATGAGCATTTCTTTAATTTTTAACACTGTGAAACAAATCTATAATACTGCAAGCTCTCTGCTTTCCATACTTTAAAAGCTCTAATACGCAACGAAACAAAATCAAACTGACTAGTAAACATGCACTGTAAAATGCATGACTCTTCTTCTGCTCTAGTGTTCATACTACTGTAGGTATTCATTGTCGAGTCCATGTTTAGTAGATTCTTTTCTCTTGTCTTGGTTTACGCTACCTCCTCAAAAATTCTAGAAAGCAAAGACTTGTTGTTGTGGTGGTGGTGGTCTTCAGTCCGGAGACTGGTTTGATGCAGCTCTCCGCAATACCCTATCCTGAGCAAGCCTCTTCATCTCCTCACAAGAACGGCAACCTACATCTGTCTGAATCTGCTTACTGTATCCATCTCTTGCTCTTTCTCTGCGTTTTTCACCCCACACACTTACCTCCAACGCTAAATTCACAATTCCTTAATGTCTAAGAATGTGCCCTACCAATCTATCCCTTCTTCTAGTTCAAATGTTCAAATGTTTGTATAGTTATGGGACTTAACTACGGAGTCATCAGTCCCTAAACTTACAAACTACTTATGAACTACTTACGAACTAGGACGGCACAAATATCCATGCCCGAGGAGGGATTCGAACCCCCGACCGCAGTGGCCGTGCAGACCGTGACTGGAGCGCCTCAGTCCCCTCGGCCACCGCGGCCGGCCTTCTTTTAGTCAAGTTATGCCAGAAATTCCTTTTCTCCCCAATTCTATTCAGTACCTCCTCATTATTTACGCGATCCACCCACCTAATCTTCACCATTCTTCTGTAGCACCACATTTCAAAAGCCTCAATCCTCTTCCTGTCAGGATAAAGAATTATCGTCCAAGTTTCACTGCCATACAAGGCAAAACCCCAAACAAATGCCTTCAGAAAGGACTTCCTTAGGCTTAAATCAATATTCGATGTTAACAAATTTCTCTTTTTTCAAGAACTCTTCTCTACTCATCGCCATTTTGCATATTATATCCTCTATACTGTAACCATCATTTGTTATTTTACTGCCCAAGTAACAAAACTCACCTCCTTTATTGCTTCGTTACCTAATCTAATTCCTTTAGCATCACCTGATTTTCTTGGACTGCACTCCATTACCCTAGTTTTGCTCTTGTTAATGTTCATCTTATATGCACCTTTCAGCACACTGTCCATTCCGGTCAACTGATCTTCCAGATACTTTGCTATCTCTGACAGAATTACTATGTCGTCGGTAAAACACAATGTTTTTAATTCTTTATCCTGAACTTGAATTCCTTCTCCAAATTTCTTCTTCCTTTCCTTTACAGTTTGCTCGATGTACAAATTGAATAACACAGCAGAAAGTCTACAACCCTATCTTACTGCCTTCCCAACCACTTCATTCCTTTTATGTCCTTCGACTCTGACAACCACTGTCTGGATTTGTTGTAAATAACCTTACGCTCCCTACATTTTACTCCTGCTTGCTTCAGAACTTGAAAGAGTTTAGTCCAATCAACATTGTCAAAAGCCATCTCCAAATCTACAAAAGCTAGATATGTAGGTCTCCCGTTTCTTAATCTACTAGGATGAGCCGTAAAGTGAGTATTGCCTCCCGTGTTCCTACATTTCTCCTGAAACCAAACAGATCTTCCCCAAGGTCGGTTTCTACCAGCTTTTCCATTCTTCTGTACGTAATTCGTGTTAATATTTTGCAACCAAGACTCATTAAACTAATGGTTCTGTAGTTTTCACACCTGTCTGCACCTGCTTTCTTAGGGATGGGGATTATAACATTTTTTTTAAAGTCTGAGGGTACTTCGCCCGTCTCATACATCTTACACACCGGGTGAAACAGTTTCTGGTTCTCCCAGAGACTTCAGTAGCTCTGAGGGAATATCAGCTACTCTAGAAGCCTTATTTCGACTTACGTCTTTCAGTGCTCTGTCAACTTCATCTCTCAGTACTGAATCTCCTATTTCATCTTCATATACTTCATCTCCCTTTCCTACAATGTTGCCTCTAAGTTCATTTCCTTCGTAGAGCCTCTCTATATACTCTTTCCACCTTTCAGCTTTCCCGTCTTTGCTGACAACTGGTTTTCCTTCTGTGTTCTTCATATTGAAAGAGTAGAGGGGGTTAATTTCACAGTGGAAAAGATGAAGAAGAGATCATACTGTCACAGAATGATATTTCCAAACGTTCTTATCAAAATATGTACTCACTCCCCGGGCTACTCATTGAAGTTTGTAATAGGAATTTCGTAAGACCCTTTATATTTCAAAAATATGAAGCCCATGTTCTTTCGAACGTTCATGAGATTATGGTGTATAAAATTCTAATAAATCGGTCAAGAACTTTTTGTGATTTCTGGTAAAACCCTTTTCCCTACATATAAGGCCTTTATACATATATTTCTATTTTTTTATGTAACTGTCAAACGTATTTTTTTTCTGTGAAAACATGTGACAGCAGAAGTATCATACAAAACCGAAGATATTTTAAAGTTAAACAACGTTTTTTAAGTCTTCTTTTCTTTTTAATAAGGGGGCGGCAGTTAGGCTTGCTCCGACCCTGGCTACGGTCTCCTTCTTGGGGAAACCGTACCGCATTACAGGGTGTGTGGTTCCTGTATATGCTACATATGCCTTCACTATTGAAATATTAAATGCTCTGAACAACCGAATATCACCGGTTGGGATTTTTTGTGATCTCTCAAAGGCTTTTAATTGTGTAAATCATGGGATTCTTCTAGATAAGCTTAAGTATTGTGGTTTCAGCGGGACAGTAGACAAATGGTTTACATCATAGTTAATAAAGTTGTTACATGTGTATACTGGGTGAATCACCTAACACTTGCACCGCAAATATTGCGGAAACGGAAAGTGCGATTGATGTTCGGGTTTCACAGAATGGATTGGTAGTGAGGGGCTCGTATTTTAGGCAACAAATAGATTGTAATATTCGTTAGAAAGTGTATTTTTATGCAAACATACAGTTTTTTAAATGGGACATTGGTTGTTTGTATCATGCACTGGAATTTTTGACATCAGCTGTGTACAAAGAATTTTGAATGATATTTTTATCACGTTTAGTGTGGCAGCTACAACCGTTCAAGGTTTTGGGCGGCGGAGGCTGTGATAGCGTAGCTGACTGGCCGAGTGGCTATCCCCTGGGGCACGGCCCACTGTCTCATGACGACCAGCCAGTCAGCTATGCTGTCGTAGCCTCCGCCCCCTAAACTTTAAACGGTTGTAGCTGCCAAACTAAACGTGATAAAATGTCATTCAAAATCCTTTGTACACAGCTGGTGTCAAAAATTCCAGTGCATGATAGAAACAACCATTGTCCCATTTAAAAAACTGTATGTTTGCATAAAAACACACTTTCTAAGTAATGTTACAATCTGTTTGTTGGCTAAAAATACGAGCCCCTGACTACCAATCCATTCTGTGAAAATTGAATATCAATCGCACTTTCCGTTTCCGCAATACTTGCGGTGCAAGTGTTCAAATGTTTGTAAAGCTTATGGGACTTAACTAAGGGGTCATCAGTCCCTAAACTTACAAACTACTTATGAACTACTTACGAACTAGGAGGGCACAAATATCCATGTCCGAGGGGGGATTCGAACCCCCGACCGTAGTGGCCGTGCAGACCGTGACTGAAGCGCCTCAGTCCCCTCGGGGTGCAAGTGTTAGGTGATTCACCCTTTATAGAGTTAATGTTAGGATAGAGCAATTAACACTGGACAATAAAACAAATAAATTTTTTTCAAGATCAGGTTTCTTAGAAAGTTCGAATAGCTTGTAGTAATAAGATGGGTGTTTTTAATCTTAACCCAGGTTTGTCTACTGCAGTACCATGGAGTAAATACACTGGCACAAATAGATTTAAGTTTGTAACGTATTGTAAGACTAAAACTAGTGCTGGTATTGCTTCCGTAAAGAATTAAGATGATTTGGAAAAATAATGTAAATGTAAGAATAAGTTGTTTCAAGGTAATCCCTTTTACTTAGGTGTTCAAATTGCTGGTGATGAACCTGATAAAAATGATGTTGTACGATCAGAGACGAACGACTTTTGCCTTGCCTTCCTAGTACCAAATACACAGCAGAGGATTGATGAACTGACAACAAAATCAATTTAGAAGCAGCTGTTGTTGTTTTAGAAGAACTGTGGTTTTATAAACCTAATTTGGAACAGCTATTAAGAGATTTCACACAAGCCTACAGACATTATATCCTAATGCCGAACGGAGTTAAGCAGGTCACGAGATACTGAAGAAACAATTAATTCCTCTAACTGGGGAGTTACCTAAAGTGCGGTCGCACAAGGTTCGCTCCGGGGCCCTTATTGTTCTCAATATGTGTTAATGACTTGGTATTGTACATTCACGAAGATGCTGCGCTAGTTATTTTTGCTGATGATACAAGTATAGATATCACGTCTGACAAACAGGAATTAACTGATCAAATTGTAAAACATATCTTTCAAAAAATTATTAAATGATTCTCTACAAATGGACTCTCATTAAACTTTGATAAAACGGAGTATATGCAGTTTCATACAGTAAATGACATGACACCATTGATAAATTTAGACTCTGAACATAAATCTGTGGCTAAGGTAGAATATTCAGGTGTTTGCATTAACGAGGGATTGAATTGGAAGAAACACATTGAAGAGCATTAACGAGGGATTGAATTGGAAGAAACACATTGAAGAGCTGCTGAAACGTTTGAGTTCAGCTACTTATGCTATCAGGGTCACTGCAAAATTTGGTGATATAAAACTCAGTAAATTATCTTACTACGCCTATTTTCATTCACTGATTTCATATGAGATCATATTCTGGGGCAATTCAACATTGATTAAAAAAGTATTCATTGCACACAAGCGTGTAATCAGAATAATTGCTGGAGCCCACCCAAGAGCATCCTGCAGACATTTATTTAGGGGTCTAGGGATCTTCACTGTAGCTTCACAATACATATATTCACTCATGAAATTTGTTATTAACAATCCGACACAGTTCAAAAGTAATAGCATTGGGCATAGCTACAACACTAGGAGAAAGGGTGATATTCACTATTCAAGGTTAAATCTAACATTGGCAGAGAAGGGGGTGAATTATGCTGCCACAAAAGTCTTCCGTCACTTACCAAGTAGCATCAAAAGTATGACAGATAGCCAACTCGTATTTAAAGAGAAATTAAAGGAGTTTCTCAATGGCAACTCCTTCTACACTATAGATGAATTTTTAGATAAAACTTAAAATAAAATAAAAAAATAAATAACGAAAATAAAAAATCTTTCAACTATTGCTTGCCATGTATAGACAACATTTACTAAACTGACGCGTCCCACATCATTACGAGATGTCGTATATATGATCTGTGGAACAACTATTAACTTAATCTATTTACTGTATTTTTCGTCGGACGTACGGCATTCCAGTGCCTACCGTCACAAATCGAGCCCCGTACATAATAATCAACCTGTTCCGCCTTCGCACGGGAGGGAATTTACCGCATTTTATCGCATAAGCTCCACCTCGCATACACAGTTCAAATTATTTTATTAATATCGCGCATTATTCCCTCTCCTGGTTCGTTCTTACTGCAGCGGCCTTCAAATAATTTCACAACGGACACAGCGGTACTGCCACGAACGAATATTTCCATATCCACAACATACCGTAAATTTGAAACGTTCAAGTTGCCGACATATTCCTAGGTCAGTTTGCTACAAGTTGTCAATAGCGAAATATTCAAACTAAACGGCATAATTTAAATTCGAAGTGTTGTCTCATAAAACGGAGTGACAGCTGCAGGAAGACATTTCTCTGTCGATCGTATTGGCGGAGACAAAAAGATAAACTCGTTGCTGCAAAGGCAAGCTCCAAATCGTTCCTGAGGCGCCGTGCTCCGATACGCGAGGCAGTTTCCTGTCGGGGATTCGAATTCCCCCCCCCCCCCCGGGCATGTTTGTGTCGTCTTTTCTATAAGCTAGTTCATAAGTAGTTTGTAAGTTTAGGGACTGATGACCCCGCAGTTTAACTCCCTTAAGCTTGACAAACATTTGAACATTTCAAATCTTCCCGTGAGCTTAAATTGATCATTCCTGCAGGTTTAAGGTCCATTCTTCAACCTTTAGATGTCAGCGTGAACAAACCTTTCAAAGAATATCTTCGACGCCCTGTATTCACAATAGATGACGGCGGGATTTCATCAGTTGAGTCCAGCAAGCAAGATAAGGAAGCCATCAGTACCGACGACATGTGAGTCGCTAATCCGTCCATGGGAGAAAATTAGGGTCGACATTGTAACGAAGAGTTTTAAAAACACTGGAATTTCTCGTGCCATTGACGGTTCCGTGGACGACATATTGTAAAATAGTGAAAATGAAGAAGATGACGTGTTATCTGATCCTGAAAATAGTGATGATAGTTATGAAAGCGAAACCGCAAAATAGTGAGAGAAGAAAATACAATGAAACGATGTATTGCTGTTTTTTTTTTTTTTTTTTTTTTTTTTTTTTTTTTTTTTTTATTGTAGGCATAATGAAACCGTGGTATGAATCCAGTTCTTTTGTGTTAATGGAAAGTAAGTACCGGTAGTTACCACTTTTTTCACTAATTATCGTAAATCCAACTTTTACCTATCTAATACATTGTTTTTCTTCCTTTCTGAATGCCTAATCGCATAATTCCCTCACTGATGTTTTCACGAAAGTTATTAGAAAAAAAAAAAAAATAACACGGGAATTACGCGATAAAATACGGTATATCCTACACGTATAAAAATGTATTCTACTGCTTGCTGTGTTACATGTATTACGATTAAACACAATGCATACAATTAAGGAGAGACAAAATACGGTCTCAGTTTCGGCCAAAATATTGGTTTAGTTCCGGTTTCTGCCACAAACCAGCCGAATTTTCGGCTAAGTTGGAATGCCAAATGTAAACAAAAATTACTGACTCTCCATCCTCCTAGTAATGTTATTTAGTTTGTTAACCAAGTTTCTTAACCCGTAACTGGTGAGTTGATATTTTTGTAACGAAACTGGTGAGGTTGGGTTCTAAATACAGAGTCATTTCCATGACCTTTATACTCCAATGGCAAAGGAGAAATGAATAGTTTTACTAAGGAGAAATGAATAGTTTTACTAACAACTCAAAAGAAACTTTCAGTGATATCACTGAACAACTTGGCTTCAGGAAATTTGCTATCGGAATTGAGAAATTTTTGAACATATTAAAGCCTCTGAAAGGACTGTAGTGTGTTACATAATATATAATCTGATAATTTAACAAATAAACCAGATTTTAACATCACAATATAAAGCAACAATGAACTTTTAAAACATATTGACAAATTATTACACATAGAAAAATCTGCAAGCTATTACTGTACGCAATCTCGACATACAGGAATTGTACAGGCTGCGCAGTTCCAGATGATGGTCGTTTTTCTGGTAGACACTGCTGGAGAGTTTATACAACTGACATGTTTTTCCAAGTCTCGTCTGATTCCATATGGAACTGGTATCTGAATTTTTCTACCAATGTTCAGCCACAGTACCCGGGACAATAGCGTGTTTAGAAGTCGACAATTGAGATGAGATTGTACTAGTTCTTTGACAAAGTATTTTTTTACATGTTCCAACCTAGTTACCCCTGGATCTACGGTAGATGTCCACGAGAGTGAAAAATATGGCCTTGAGCATCCCCTCGAGTATACTGCGCACTTCTCGAAACTTGGTTTTATAACATTTTCATCCTCACTACGCGCAGTTTCAGCTTTATATACCAGACATTGTTGCTAGTCAGCAAAACCAGAGTCTCTAGGTTTCATAGACCACATTCAGCTAAAAATTGCAAATAAACAATCTCAGTTATTGTTGGCTACATTATGGATAAGAAGAATTTCTGGCAAAAGCATAACGTCACTGCTTTAATGACACCTGAACCCAGGGTTATTAATTTCCATAGGCAGCCTGTCAAATTACACTCCTGGCCATTGAAATTGCTACACTACGAAATGACGTGTTACAGACGCGAAATTTAACCGACAGGAAGAAGATGCTGTGATATGCAAATGATTAGCTTTGCAGAGCATTCACACAAGGTTGGCGCCGGTGGCAACACCTACAACGTGCTAGCATGAGGAAAGTTTCCAGTCGATTTCTCATACACAAACAATAGTTGACCGGCGTTGCCTGGTAAAACGTTGTTGTGATTGTAGACTAAGCCATGTCTCCACCATATCCTTTCTTCCAGGAGTGCTAGTCTTGCGTGTTTGCAGGAGAGCTTCTGTGAAGTTTGGAAAGTAGGAGGCGAGGTACTGGCGGAAGTAAAGTTGTGAGGCGGCATCGTGAGTCGTGTCGGGACAGCTCAGTCGGTAGAGCGCTTGCCCGCGAAAGGCAAAGGTCCCAGGTTCGAGTCCCGGTTCCGGCACACAATTTTAATCTGCCAGAAAGTTTCATATCAGCGCACACTCCGCTGAAGAGTGAAAGTTTCATTCTGCTATTCAGGTTCTGTTTACAGCATCATGATGGTCGCATCCGTGTTTGGCGACATCGCGGTGAACGTACATTGGAAGCGTGTATTCGTCATCGCCAAACTGGCTTATCACCCGGCGTGTTGGTATGGGGTGCCATTTTTTAAAGTCCACGGCACTTTGAACAGTGGCCGTTGCATTTCAGATGTGTTACGACCCGTGGCTTACCCTTCATACGATCCCTGCGAAACCCTACATTTCAGCAGGATAATGCACGACCGCATGTTGCAGGTCCTGTACGGGCCTTTCTTGATACGGAAAATGTCCGACTGCTGCCCTGGCCAGCACATTCTCCAGATCTCTCACCAACTGAAAACGTCTGGTCAATGGTGGCCGAGCAACTGGCTCGTCACAATACGCCAGTCACTACTCTTGATGAACTGTGGTATCGTGTTGACGCTGCATGGGCATCTGTACCTGTACACGCCATCCAAGCTCTGTTTGACTCAATGCCCAGGCGTATCAAGGCCGTTATTACGGCCAGAGGTGGTTGTTCTGGGTACTGATTTCTCAGGATCTATGCAGCCAAACTGCGTGAAAATGTAATCACATGTCAGTTGTAGCATAATATATTTGTACAATGAATACCCGTTTATCGTCTGCATTTCTTCTTGGTGTAGCAATTTTAATGGCCAGTAGTGTACCTATAAAATGGAAAACGAGAATATTCCAGGAAATTCTCGCAACTGGCGAGGTTGGTTTAAAAATACCCGATAGTTTTAGGTGGGTATCTCACTCCCGACATGACCAGTTAAGGTTTTATCTTCACGGATGATTGTAACTATAACGTCAATACTATTAACAGTAAAGTAACGCCATTTGACGCATGTAGTACCCCAATAAACAAGCTAAGTTGTGAAAATGTGCTGTGCAAAACTTTCAGCGATGCAGGACATAATTTTGTGTCGACAATTGGAGGTAACACCTCACAATACGTAACACACTCAGGCAATTTTCTCGTGAAAAATTAACAACTGTGTCGTTCTTCTACCGTTAGGTGAAAAACTGAAGCAGATGCGACACAAGATATATTAATAAAGTCCTCGAAAATGGAGTTCTAGCTCTGATGTACGTCGGACAATATAAACATCGTGACCGAACGCGGCTTATTATCGGGGAAAAAAAAAAAAAAAAAAAAAAAAAAACGATTAAAATATTCCGCGCAGGAACAGAAGGATACCGCGTTTGAATAAAAATACAGGACTGAGAGCCCTACGTTAATTCTGATACTTGACGACAAATCTGCGAATGAATGCCTTTCGTTTAAAGCAAAAATGAAGGAAATCGGTCGGATAGAACAGCCTGACCGTCTGACTTTAGTTTACAGCAAGGACATCCCCATAAGAAATATACAGAAGGAAATCGCGTTTGAGTGTAGTAAAAGTAAGGCGAGAGTTATGTGAATTCTGATACTGGATGACATATCTGTGGATGGATACCTTTCGTTTAAAATATAAATGAAGGAAATCCGTCGGGTAGTTTTGTCTGGCCGACTGCCTATAGTTTTCGTAGATTCTTTTAATATATAAATAAACTAGCTTAACGCCCGCTTCTTCGCATGCGTAGGCTGGTTGGTCTGCACCAGTTGTTTCTCCCTTTTAATATAAATTTTCATAGATACAGCTTAAGTACTGTCATAATCCAAATGTTGTGATACTACTTGTAACGCGGCAGAATGGCCGTGCGTATTGAGGCGCCATGCTGCGGTGCGCGCTGCTGTTCGCCGTCGGGGGTTCGATTCGCCCTCGGGCATGGGTGTTTGTGTTGTCCTCAGCATAGGTTAGTTTAAGTTTGTTTAATTAGTTTGTAAGCCTTAGGGACTGATGACCGCGTAGTTTAGTCTCTTAAGGTTTACAAACATTTGATTTTACTACTTGTAACCCTCTATGGCAAGCCTCTATAGTTGACTTTCGAAAAATACCACAACATGTGTCTTTTAATTGGCAACCAAGTTTGCAAATATCATTTTTTGTAATTCTGGGTTCAAAATTGACTTAGTAGCAACGTATTTTCAAAACATGTTTTATCCCCTAAATGATTAATTTTCTGAAAATACCAAAAAAAGTATCTTTTTTAATTCTGACCAAGAAAACATACCAATTTATGCGGTTGTATCTCAAAAATTGCCTTAATAGCAAAATATTTTCGATAAATATCCCCTCTCCAATTTAACCCCCTTGGTGGTTGAATTTCCGTAAGTACCAAAACTCGTGTCTTTCGTAATCCTGACCAAGAGTCCATATCCTACGTTTCGCAGTTATAGCTTGATATTTCAGTTAACAGCAACATACTTTTGAAAATCAATTTTTACATATTGTATTTCACGCCCTTATTGGGCGAATTTCAAAAAATACCGAAAAACGTGACTTTTAAATTCGAATCCAAATGCGAAAACTTGTAGTTCTAACTTCAGAATTGCCTAAATAGCAACATATTTTCGAAAAACATCTCCTCTGCGATGTAACCCCCTTTATGGTTGAATTTCCATAAATATTGAAACATGTATTTCTTAAATTCTAACCAACAATACAAATATCAATTTTTGCAGCTCTAGCTTCAAAAATGTCTTAATAGCAACGTGTTTTCAAAAAGAATTTTTCATACTCTAATTTACCCTCTTAGTTGTTGAATTTCCAAAAATACTGAAACTCTTGTTTTTTTAATCCTGACCAAGATTCCATATCCGAAGTTTCGTAGTTGTAGCTTAAAATTTGAGTTAACAGCAACATAATTTTGAAAATCAATTTTTTGCGACTCCTATTTTACCCCCTTATTTGTTGAATTTCAAAAAAAATGGCGAAACACTTGTCGATTATATTCGAAACCTGAATTAAAATCCGTAATTTTGTAGTACTAGCTTTAAAATTGCCTAAATAGCATCGTATTTTCAAAAAACGTTTCATCCCCTTTTTCACCCCCTTGTGGATGGAATATCGAAAAATCGCTCCTTAAATGACGCCTACAGAGTAAGATCAACACCCTGTACAAATTTCAAGTTTCTATCTTCATTGGTTTGGGCTGGGCGATGATGAGTCCGTCAGTCAGTTATATACAGAGATACCCCTAACGTAAATATTTTACTGTTCGGTGTCAAATATATCGCGATTGCCCTCCTGGCAACACACTGACACTCGGTTCCGGGCGAACAGAAATAGCAGCCCAGAAGAATCCATAATCAATAGTATCGGTCATATGTAATGGAAGCTACATGATACCTTCAACACACTGTCAATGAAACAGTTGAATTTCAAATAAGCTAAGGTTGGCAACACTACAAAACAAACAGCAGTGGACACGGTATGGCAGCAGGTGACAGTGGAACCAGAGAACTGCAATGTGTTCCAGAAAACAGAGTAACCTTTCGACCTGGTTGCCGGGAAGAGACTGACGTGGAGTAGCAAGTGCTTTAAGTACACCATTTTATAGCGAACAACGAACTGTTTTAAATCAGAAACGAAATGTTTTGTACATATGTAAGAAACCTAACCTATATGTGTAAACAGAAACATGTAAATATTTCAGGACACCCACTGATGATGCCTTGACAGAAAGGCGAAACGCGTATGGGTGACTTAAAAATGTATATCTATATATAAAAGGCTTGTGTGTGTACGTGCTGACAGACTTTTCCCCATGACCACATACTGCCACCCACTCGTGGTTGTGGTGGTAGATAGCCCTTGGTCTAATAGTGTTAGTAAGGGAGTTTGGTCGCGGTGCGTGGCAGTGGGTGAGTGTGACGAGGAAAAATTCGCAAAATATGCATTAAATACTCTTAGGAAAAGCTATATACTCTGTGACTTTAAGGTACGAGTCAAAATCTGTTTATTCTTTCAATCGTCAGACAACGCGGTCCTTTCAGAATTTAATAACGACGAGGAATATCAAACACGCAATTTTTAAATGTTTCCGTCAACCACACATTACCGACTATGAACAGAGACACAAAACAAAGATAAAAATCGAGAGACTCAAAGATAAAAATACTCGTGGAACATTGATCACTGTCGTGGAAGCGTGGTGGAAACACAGACATACATTAATGAATGTCTCTTAGGCCGTAGATATTGATATGCCTGTTCCAGTAAGCTCACTGGTCTGTGTCAATTAGTGATCTCTGATACATATAGCCGCGACACTCTCTGCTGTGAAAGGTGTTATCGTTTGACAGCTGGGTCAAGAAAAACTATGCGACGAAGTCCTACTCATATCCCGATTTGTCGTGAAATCAAGCATACAGCAGGAACAGCAGTATTTATCTACACTCTATGTGGTTCGGCCATCTTTGCAACGATTTTATATCGTGTTATTGATGTTGCCAACATAAAAACACACGGCCGTAAGGATAGAAAGTAAAATTTTACCGAATCAGATACATCCGTTGTTGTTACATCTAATTATGACCAGCACTTTCACGCGAAACTCTTTTGTATAAAGTCTCATGATTCACACAGTCTTACAATTCATTCCAAATTCCTATTCAAGAAGATATTTGTGAAAACTGTTACAAATCAATATTCGCACTTATCCAATATCGTTTTCAGAAATGTAATTTGCCAGCCGCTTTCGGCGCTGCTGTTGCAATGTGTAACAAAATTGAGAATAACGACGCATAATATCAAATATATAGGTTTTTAACTTCTCGGCGCGTTTTCCTCAATCACACTTTACCGACGATCAACAGAGATAAAGATGAAAATGCAGATAGGCTAACAAATGAATAATAGAGCGCTACGCTACAGTCACAGTCATACTTCGATTAGTCCAACAAGGATTATGTTTTTACTGACTGAGGTCCGAAACCCTGAAAAGCTATGATAATCACAGGCCCTCCTTCAACAACCGTTGCGAAGCACGGGCATATAAGCTAGTATAAATATAAAACCCTTCATTGGCAGTAGCAAAAGGCGTTTACTTTCAAAAATATTACAGTGAAATACATGGAAATCGACTTCTTAACAATACGGTATGCTTAAACATTAGCCGAAGAAGCATCGGTCACAACTCTAGCTATACTCAGGGATACGAAAAGTAGAACGCGAAATGTAAAGCGAGATTTTGCGAACTTCGCCATTTCTACGCAGTTCCGAAAACTTTGTGATTTGTCATCAATTGTAAGTACGTCACAGCCGTAACAACAAGGCCCTGCCTACTTCGGCACCACTAATCACCATCGCCCCCCCCGTCTCCTCCATTTCTTGGCGGCGGTTTGCTGGCTTCTCTCCGCTCCCCTCCTAGGCGCGGTCGCTCCAGGCTTCACACGTGAGGTGCGAGGCGGAGAGCACACTGTACCACTACTAGGCACTTCCTCTCCTATTCCACTCCCAAATGGAACGAGGACAAAAAGAATGCCTGTATGCCTCCGTACGAGCCCTAATTCCTCTTATCTTGTCTTTGCGATCACTACGAGAAATAACGGTAGCAAGATCATACTACACTCAGCTTCAAATTCCGGCCCTCTAAATTTCCTCAACAGAAATTCACAAAAAGAACGTCGTCTTTCCTCCAGCGATCCCCAATTGAGTTGCCGGAGCATTTCCGTGACACTCGCGCATTGGTCGAACCTACCGGTAACAAATCTAGCTGCTCGCCTCTGAACCGCCTCTATGTCTTCCTTCAAACCGATCTGCTGCGGGTCCCAAATACTTGAGCAATACTCAAGAAGTGGTCGTACAAGCGTTTTATAACCGGTCTCCTTTACAGATGAAGTACATCTTCCCAAAATTCTCCCAATAAACCGAAGTCGGCTGTCCGCCTTACTCACAACTGTCCTTACATGTTCGTTCCATTTCATATCGCTCTGCAATGTTACGCCTAGATATTTGAACGACGCGACAGCATCAAGAAGCTCACTACTGATGCTGTATTCGAACATTATAGGATTGTTTTTCCTACTCATGCGTATCACCTTACATTTTTCTACATTGAGAGCTAGCTGCCATTCTTCGCACCAACTAGAAATTTTGTCCAAGTCGTCCTGTATGCTATTACAGTCAGTTACAGACGACACCCTCCCATACACCACAGCATCATCAGCAAACAGCCGCAAATTACAACTTACTCTGTCCATCAGATCATTTATATAGATAGAAAATAATAGCGGTCCTATCACACTCCCCTGGGGCACGCCTGACTATACACTCGTCTCTGATGAACACTCGCCGTCGAGAACAACGTACTGCGTTCTATTACTTAGGAAGTCTTCCAGCCAGTCACAAATCTGTGAACCTATTCCATAAGCTCGTATCTTCGTTAGCAGTCTGCAGTGTGGCACCGCTTCAAATGCCTTTTTGAAATCGAGAGAAACACAAATTGCCTGTTGCCCTTCATCTATGGCTCGCAAAGATATCATGTGAGAAAGGGCAAGCTGAGTTTCAGACTAAAGATGTTTCCTAAACCCGTGCTGATTCATAGAAAGGAGTTTTTCTGTCTCAAGGAAATTTACTATATTCGAACTGAGAATATGAAAAATGTTCAAATGTTTGTAATCCTATGGGACCAAACTACGTTGGTCGTCAGTCCCTAGTCTTACAAATACTTAAACTAAGTTAAGCTAACCTAAGAACAACACACACATCCATGCCCGAGGGAGGATTCGAACCTCCTACGCGGGGGGCCGCGCGATCAGTAACGGCGCCCCAGACCGCTCAGCTTCTCCCGCGCGGCGAACTGAGAATGTGCTCCAAAATTGTGATGTCAACGATATTGGCCTTTTTTATAAATGGAAGTCACCTAAATTCACGATAAGTGCAAGATAGGTATGGGGTCAATGCCGCAGAATACTCTTTTTAAAACCGAACTTGTATTCCATCCGGACCAGGAGACTTATTCGTATTTAGCACTCTCATTCTCTACACCGGAAGTACCTATTACTAAGTCCTCAATTTCGGAGTTAGTACGGTGATAAAATGGTCCATTTCTGCGATCCTCCTGCATGAAAGATTTCTTGAAGGTTAAGTTCAGAACTTCAGCTTTCCCCGGAATGATGAACGACACGAAGAAAAAGCAGTCGATCTATTTTGCCTCCAAATTCCCTTTTACTCTTTGTCAATTTCGTTGATATCTTTTAGTAATTTCGGGATTTTTTTTGTCAATATTGGTTCCAGTGTTTGCTAACACTGCAATTTCGTTGCCGAATTTGTTTTCTTTTTAATTTCACAAGTTTTATCAATCCCCTTATTTGTGCAATTATTTTTCAATTTTTATGGGAAACATTTTATATTTCAATTATTATGTTCAGTTTAAAAAATGACGCTCCTCCATGCCGGTGTCTTATTATTACAATATTCTTATCATTTAGTACAGCAACTTCCCCTTTTGTTTATTGTTCTACTAGCAGCTAAACTCGGTATTTCCCGGGTATATTTGCATATTTTCGGTGTTAGATACTAAAATAAAAATTTGAGGAAGATTTCATCTTCTTGTTTTCATGAAAACAGCTTAGAAATTATGAAAGAGTAAAACAAAGAAATATGCATAATCTAAAAAATTATAAGTACTGTATCCAAAGAAAGAAAAATAATAAGGTACAAATCATGTAATTTCTAACATCTTGGACCCAGAGTATTAGAAATGTCGTATATTGACGTAATTGTGAAAGGATGGTCCAAAGCACTGTAATATATATCTTATTTACTGATCACGAGATATCTTTCGGCGAACTGCCGTCGTCAGGTGGCTTTGGTATTCAGAAGCCTTAACTGCTTCAACTAACTATTTACGATGTGTTTTATATTTCTTCACGAATTTAGCCAGTTATCGTATTCTGAGGCATTGACAGGGACGATAACTGGCTTTTTTATAAATAGAGATTAATAAAACAGAATCCTTAATTTTGAATGCAAGAGAATTAAGGGAGACTTGCAGAGAAAAGTAAATAGTAGGGTGCAATTCTGTAAAGCTAACTTTATTTGATACCAGGTCATGCGTGATGCGACAGTTTTACGGCATCTACAGCGAAATTGGTGTGAGCGGTAGAGTTTCATCATTTTGTGGGAGGTTTAGTTACAAAACACTTCATAAACGTCCGAAATTATATGCAAATTTTGTTCCTGGTCCCTAACTACTCCCATTTTTCTATAATTGACGCATAAATCTGGGTATTCTCACGCGGTGGGCTCTCATTATTTCTGACGTCATATCTCCTGAGCTATGTGCCGTGCTCTTTTGTTTTTGGGTCAGGAACCTTCGTGGGCGTACGGTGAACAGTTCACCAAAGTTTGATTGCAATCGAATGAATGGTTTATGAACACATAGAGGATATACAGACAAACATATTACAGACGAAAAAATCCTAGCAGGAAAAATTATATATAAAAAAATAGACGAAGATTACTTACCAGGCGTAGGAGCACAGGCAGTGATAGTAACAAATAAACACACAGAGACACAAACGCTAGCTTTCGCAGCGTAGCTGCTTCGTCAGGCAGAAGGGACGGAGAGGGAAAAGGAAATGATGAGGGTTTTAAGGAGTGGGTAAGGAGTCATTCCAATCCCGGGAGAGGAAAGACTTACCCTGGGCGAAAAAAAGGAGGGTAAACAAATTCACACACACCCACACATGTACACAGACGCAAGTACACCTAGGCAAGCATACTGTAGATTTCTACAGTACATACTGTACTGTACTGTAGACAACGTACTGTACTGTACTGTAGCTTTCTGCAGTATGCCTGCCTAGGTGTACTTGCGTCTGTGTACATGTGTCGGTGTGTGTGTATTTGTTTACCCTCCTTTTTTTCGGCCAAGGTAAGTCTTTCCTCTCCCGGGATTGGAATGACTCCTTACCCACTCCTTAAAACCCTCATCATTTCCTTTTCCCTCTCCTTCCCTTCTGCCTGACGAAGCAGCTAGGCTGCGAAAGCTAGCGTGTGTGTGTGTGTGTGTGTGTGTGTGTGTGATTCATTTATTTATTTGTGCTGCTGTCACACCTGTGCTCCTTCGCCTGGTGAGTAATCTTCGTCTATGAGAAAGCAACATTTCAAAAGGAAGAGGTGGTGCTGTATGAGTGTGTAGTGTGGTGTTCAAATGTTCAAATGTTTGTATAGCTTATGTGACTGAACTACGGGGTCATCAGTCCCTAAACTGACAAACTACTTATAAACTAGCTAATACTAAAGACGGCACAAATATCCATGCCCGAGGGGGGATTCGACCGTGACTGGAGCGCCTCAGTCCCCTCGGCCACCGCGGCCGGCGTAGTGTGGTGTAGTGTAGCGTGTGGTGTAGTGTAGTGTCCCCTCTCGGGCATGGATATTTGTACCGTCCTTAGTATTAGGTAGTTCATAAGTAGTTTGTACGTTTAGAGACTGATGACCCCGTAGTTAATTGCCACAAGCTATACACACATTTGTAGTGTAGTGTAGTGTAGTGTAGTGTAGTGTGGTGGTGGGCGGTAGGCGTCGCTCGGCGGCGGTCCAGCGCCTGCAGGTCGATACGATAGCTGGTGCCGCCTGTTGCCGCTACGGCCGACACAGCCGCGCGCTACCCCATGGCCGGTTATCCGCCGTGCACCGCCTGTTCATGCTCTAGGGACGGCACATCTGCTGAAATACGCCAGCGGGACCACTGCCTCAACGTGCAAGTACCGCAAATTTGAAAACCTAATAAAACACGCAATAATGTACATACAGAGGTGAAAATTGACACACATGCTTGCAATGACGTGCGGTTTTATTTGAACAAAATAAATAAATAAATAAAAAATAGTACAAAAATGTCCCGCACATGGTGCTTCATATGATCAGCAATTTCAGATGTGTTACGACCCGTGGCTCTACCCTTCATTCGATCCATGCCAAACCCTACATTTCAGCAGGATAATGCACGAGCGCATGTTGCAGGTCCTGTACAGGCCTTCCCTGGCCAGCAGATTCTCCAGATCTCTCACCAACTGAAAACGTCTGGCCAATGGTGGCCGAGCAACTGGCTCGTCACAATACGCCAGTCACTACTCTTGATGAACTGTGGTATCGTATTGAAGCTGCATGGGCATCTGTACCTGTACACGCCATGCAAGCTCTGTTTCACTCAATGCTCAGGCGTATCAAGGCAGTTATTACGGCCAGAGGTGGTTGTTCTGGGTACTGATTTCTCAGGATGTATGCACCCATATTGCGTGAAAATGTTATCACATGTCACTTCTAGTATACTATATGTGTCCAATGAATAAAAAATGTTTGTAGAACTTATGGGACTTAACTACGGGGTCATCAGTCCCTAAGCTTACAAACTACTTACCAACTAGCTAAGACTAAGGACAGCACAAATATCCATGTCCCAGGGGGGATCCGAACCCCCGACCGTAGTGGCCGTGCAGACCGTGACTGGAGCGCCTCGGTTCCCTCGGCCACCGCGGCCGGCGTGTACAATGAATACCCGTTTGTGATCTGCATTTCTTCTTGGTGTAGCAATTTTAATGGACAGTAGTGTAACAATGGATAATAATGGATTTACTATCAAGTAATAATACGCTTTTTAAAATGGATCGTGAGAAGGGAGGGTACAGTCTCAAGCTGTACTGAGCAACGCTTCTCGGCTGAAGCAGCACTGTACAGAAATCGGGGCTGGATTCCCGACCAAAAGAAGAAAAAAAAGAAGAAAAAAGAAAGTTCAAAAAATGTCCGACAGATTGCGCTTCATCTGATCAGAAAATCAATAATTAGCATAACAAATTAAGACAAAGCAAAGGTGATGTTCTTTACAGGTAATGCTCAATATGTTCACCATCATTCCTCAACAATAGCTGTAGCCGAGGAATAATGTTGTGAACAGCACTGTAAAGCATGTCCGGAGTTATGGTGAGGCATTGGCGTCGGGTGTTGTCTTTCAGCATCCCTAGAGATGTCGGTCGATCACGATACACTTGCGACTTCAGGTAACCCCAAAGCCAATAATCGCACGGACTGAGGTCTGGGGACCTGGGAGGCCAAGCAAGACGAAAGTGGCGGCTGAGCACACGATCATCACCAAACGACGCGCACAAGAGATCTTTCACGCGTCTAGCGATATGGGGTGGAGCGCCATCCTGCATAAAAATCGTACGTTCCAGCAGGTGTTTATCAGCCAGGCTGGGGATGATGCGATTATGTAACATATCAGCGTACCTCTCACCCGTCATGATAGCAGTTACAAAACTAGAATCACGCACTTCCTCGAAAAAAAAAAATAAATAAAAAAAATAGGCCCGATAACGGTAGATGTGGTAAATCCAACCCAGCCGCGGTGGAGTATCTGAGCGGTCTAAGGCGCCTCGCTGTGGTGCGCGCGGTTGCCCACCGTCGGAGGTTCGAGTCCTCCCTGCGGCATGGGTGTGTGTGTGTGTGTATGTGTGTTGTCCTTAGATTAGTTTACCTTAGTTTCAGTTGTTTGAAAACTACGGACTGATGACCATGTAGTTTGGTCCGATACATTTACATACATTTGAACATTTTGAAATCCAACCCATACCGTGACTTTCTCGTCGTGCAATAGAGTTTCCACGACACTTCTGTAGCCCAAAATCTGCAGTTGTGGGCGTTGACAGACCCTCGGAGCGTGGAATGAGCTTCGTCACGCCACAACACGTTACTTAAGCAATCGTCACCTTCCGCCATCATTTGAAACGCCCACACCGCAAATGCCCTCCGCTTCACTAAATCGTCAGGTAACAGTTCATGATGCCGATGGATTTTGTAAGGACAGCATCGGAGGGTACGCCTAAGTGCCAACCAAACAGTAGGGCATGGAATGCCGGTGCGACGTGCGACTGCACGAGCGCTGACTTCCCCGTGCACAGACGAACCCGCTACAGTCTCCATTTCTTCCTGAACTGTCTCAGCAGCATTATGCTTTGTGCTCGGTCGGCCACTACGGGGTCTATCGTCTAAACAACCCGTGGCATCGATCTTGGAAATCATTCTCGCCACAGCTGCATTTGTCAATGGACCTTTACCCATTCGAATCCCCTTCCTATGGCGATAGGATCGTGACGCTAAACTAGGACATTCCCCATTCTGATAATACAGCTTCACTAAAAGCGTCTTTTCAGGTAACGTCAACATGCTGCGACTGCTGGTGCATCTGATTCTCTCTCTCAGTACAGCTCCTTTTATAGACGATTTTCATGCGCAGTCACTGGCGTTTTGCTGTCCAGCACCATCTCTAGGAAATGTTTTGAAATTTTTTTTTTGTTCAAATAAAACCCCTTGTCATTCAAAGTGTGTGTGTCAATTTTTACCTCTCTATATACATTATTCCGTGATTTATTAAGTTTTCAAATTTATACTGACTTTTTGGTCACCCGGGATTATACGCCAAAAACCAACAGTGCTCCAGACATCAGTCCAGAACACGTCTTCTGAACATTCCGTTGTGAGGCATCCCAGAGATGCTCTACAGTGTAGGCGTTATATCTTCTGGCTTGTAAGGTTGGGTCTCGGAATCTTGCTGCTTCCTAACGTTTCGTCCGATGCTGCGTCGGACCTCTTCAGAGGCTGTCCGTCTGTTGAGTCTTGCCGACTGACAGGTCGGGGGTCTACGAGCTTCTTAAATACCGTCTAAACGGGGCGTGGCAATGCCGTATAGAGTATCATTGGTGTCAGTGAAGTTCAAATGTTCAAATGTTTGTAGAACTTATGGGACTTAACTACGGGGCCATCAGTCCCTAAACTTACAAACTACTTATGAACTAACTAACACTAAGGACGTCACAAATATCCATGGCCGAGGGGGGATTCGAACCCCCGGCCGCGGTGACCGTGCAGACCGTGACTGGAGCGCCTCAGTCCCCTCGGCCACCGCGGCCGGCCGTCAGTGAAGTCTCGCCGCCATATTTCTATACTATAACGTGCGTGCAGTCATGTGACTTAGTACAGGAAACAGTCATAAAAATACGAATGAACTGACGTAACTGTGCTGTTCTTAGAGTTTTGACATGTAGGAAATTCGTGTTTTGTATATCACTGAAATTTTTTAAGCTTGAATACATACAGTAATTTTTGACATGTAGGAAATTCGTGTTTTGTATATCACTGAAATTTTTTAAGCTTGAATACATACAGTAATTTTTGACATGTAGGAAATTCGTGTTTTGTATATCACTGAAATTTTTTAAGCTTGAATACATACAGTAATGAGTTGCATTGATATCCTGTTATTATTAATCTGTTCCAATTTCATTCAACTTTGAATTTTGTAGCAGTAATATGGTCCTCATAGAAGTGTTGTTTATTTTTGGATAACACGTATTCTCCTTCTTTTGAGAGTTCTTACGAAATCTATAGTCTGCTTCCACACATACACTAATGAGTATCGTTTCCTGTTTTTGTTAATATGTTACCAGTTTCAATCAACTTTGGCTTTTCTTTTAATAGTATGACCGATATAAATGCGCTACTTGTCGTAGATAACACATCTCTTTATGAGTGTGTTTTTCAGATAACTACAGTCTACTTTAACTGTACGTAATGGTAAAATTTTAGTTACCATCCTGGCGGCCTCACATGATTATGTTGGCAGCATCAACAAAACGCCGCGGTGGAGTAGCCGAGCGGTCTAAAGCGTCTTGCTGCGGAGCGCGCGGTTGTTCGCCGTGGAGGTTCGAGTCCTCCCTGGGGCATAGGTGTGTGTGTTGTCCTTAGGTTAGATTACCTAGGTTTAAGTAGTTTGTAAGCTACGGACTGATGACCACGCAGTTTGGTCCGATAGATTTACAAACATTTGAACATTAGTGTTTCGTACAGATGATGAAGTAAATAAATAATACTGTACCTGCTCCATGGTTGACAGGTTCTTATATGTACCCTCGCTCACTCAGTAAAAGTAATTGCCCTCGTAAACGAAGACTTCATGACAAAATATTTACACTTTCACGCGATCGGCTAATGCCAACGTCACGTGATTGACAACATAATGATGCGAGGCGGTCAAGACGCTAAGTAAAATTTAACCATACGTAACAATTTCTGCTCATAACGCTCATGTGTTAAATTTAATTATTGCGGAAGAATTAGTTCAAATGCAAATCATTTTCAATTCAATTAGTAAAGCTTACAACGTCATATCGTATCAGATCACGGCAGTACCGTATGGAAAATTTTAGGGGTGAGGAGAGGCAAGATGGCGGCGCCAGGCTTCAATCACAGAAGGACGTTTCCAGTCCAGTAAGGTATGTCTGTGATACTGTCGAACCATGTCAAAGATAAAAACAATCATCCATTCTGCAGAGCCACCGTCCATAAATTGTTGAGTTTCTTCTTTTCGATTGAAATTATCATCATGTTTATATATTTCAATCGCTTCTCTATGCAACCGTGGATGATAATTTATCATAGAACATAAAATTTTCGTCTCAGAGAACTTTACAATACCATTTCCCGATTGTAGGCAGTGCTCCGTCTCAGCTGTTGTT
The DNA here is from genome assembly GCA_026315105.1 of Locusta migratoria. NCBI lineage: Eukaryota > Metazoa > Arthropoda > Insecta > Orthoptera > Acrididae > Locusta > Locusta migratoria. Next base: position 125,404,350 of record CM048753.1, read on the forward strand.
TCAATGTTACCAAGTCCGCATAGACTTAGTGCTCCTTTAGACGTGTGTTTACACGTCTCTTACTAGTTCCGATGTAGACTTTACCACAGGAGCATGGAATTTTATAAACCCCACAAGCTGATAAAGAAGAACGTTCTGAAAAAGATAAACTGGAAGTTCAAGTGATTTTTACGTTCAGAAAACTCTATAAATACATACAAAACTTTTCCCTCAGCTACGACTAATTACGATTGAGAAGTATCTCCTTTCGGTAGCATTTCCTAATATAGCAACATTTAAATCTTAGTCATTTCTTATGACGTTGAGAAAAGAGATCCACTTCTTAGCTTATACATTTTGTGACCTTTTTCCTGGTAGATTAAGTGCAGACTTCCTAAATGCCTGTAACATCGAACATGGCATGTTAAATATTGCACTTACGTTATTATACAGTTTTATTTATGACTAATCCAATCGCCCAGTTTCTTAATTTCTCCCTGTAGGTTATATTGCATGAACAGATGCCTGAAGAGGTTAGGAGGAGATTGATACTGACGTTGTCAAAAATCGCAGAGAACTGTCGTTAAGGTTTTACTAAACAAGCAACATCATCCGTGAAATTTTCAAACGCTTGCATTTTTATGGTTATTACTATTATTATTGCAACTAGCTTAATTCTCGCTCTTCGCACGCTTGGACTGGATTCTCTGCATTGGTTGTTTCTGCTTCAAAATATAAATTTTCATAGATTTAGCTTTAAAAATGCTCTCCTAATCAAGTATTTCGTTACAACTTGCCACCTCCTATTGCACCATTGATGGCAGAATTCAAAACATCCCGAGACACATTTTTAAAAAATTCTAACCATTGTCGCAAATCCAAATTTTCGAACTTCTAGAATCAAAATAGTCTTAGTAGCACCCTTAAAAGATTTTTCCTTATTTCATCCGCTTAATGGTTGAATTTCCAAAAATATCGAAACACGCGTTTTTAAAATTCCAATCAAAAGTCAGAAACCGAAGTTTTGTATTTCTTGCTACAAAATTACCTTAATAGCAAAGTATTTTAGAAAAACCGTTCATCCCTTATTTTTCACCCCCTTAGATGTGGGAATATCGAAACATCGCTGATGCCTAGAGTGTAAGATAAACAACGTGTACAAATTTCAAGTTTCTATCGTCTGTAGATTCACTTTTCAGCGCCGTTTTCTGTCTTTTAGAAGCTGATCGAGAACGCGAAATTTCTTCCTAACGCTTTGGCATCTTTCTTGGTAGTTTTACTTTTCAAACTGCAATATGCACAATTTTTTTATCCGTACGCTTGTTGCAGAAAAATGACTGAAGAATGTGCATCATGTTTCGCTGTATATAACGTCTTTGCTATTATACTGTCAAAAGTCATCGCTGCTCTTCAATCAGAATTTTATATAAGCTGACGACTTTCAACCACTATATCTTCCACGCTGTTATAGCTATCGACACGGAACTGCTATGGTGTACAACGGGAGACTTTGTAGTACAACAACACAGAGAGATTGTCGTCTGCATTGTGTAGTTTTTGCTGAAGATCAAAATATTGACACCCTTACGTAGAATTCTATATAAGTCGGTATCTTTCAACTCCCATACATTCCACTCCCTTATCGTTATCAACCCACTACCACTATAGTGCACAATAGGAGACTGATACCTACTACCACATTAGCCCCTTAAGGCACAAATGGTGTAACTCCATTTTTTTATTTTTTTATTTGCACAAACGGTTTAAGTTGTAGATCACCTACCAACCGCACAGGTAGCAGCACAAGTTTTTGCAGTCAGTGGCTCCATCTGGTGGTTGACAGCACAAGTGGTGCAAGTACTCCACTAGACACGTAACTGTAATCCAGTTGTGTCACTCACCGTGTACGTTTACTTCTTTTTTTATTTTGGACCAAACTGCGTGCTCATCAGTCCGTATCTTACAAACTACTTAAACTAAGGTAAACTAACGTAAGGACAACACACACACATACATACACATGCCCCAGGGAGGACTCGAACCTCCGACGGCGATCAACCGCGCGCTCCGCAGCGACGCGCCTTAGACCGCTCGGCTACTCCACCGCGGCGGTGTTTTGTTGTTTACAGAAATGTATTTGTTTAGTTGTTAACTTGAAAACAACGAATTCAGCCTGTAGGAGAGCATATTCAATTCAGTTTGCATTTTCAAGCTCCGCACAAACAGACTGGTGTAACGTGTGATGCTTTTGCCAATAAACTGACACACACAACAGATAAAAAAACAAGGCTTAAACAGGACCACGAAGTTTACTTAAGGAAGGCAGAAAAAGCTCGGTATTCGATTAAAGTGGACTCTGAAATATCAACTAACGACATCTCATACTAGGCGTTTACCTTTGATATGCCAAAGTCTGCCTTTCCCCAAACTGGCATATCAGCTAGCTTACTACAGACGTAAGTTATACGCGTACAATTTAGGTTGCCGTGAGCTGTCATCAAAGGCGGATCTAAAGGGTCACAAGAATTTGCTGCCTGTTTAGTGAAACTCATTAAAACGAGAGCATTGGCAGCAAACCGTGTGGTCATGAACCAGTGTTGCCAAGTTAGTGGTTTTCCCACTACATCTGGTGGTTTTGAGTACCTGTCTAGCGGGCAGATTTTGCATGTAGTGGCTAGTGGAATTATTAGTGGATTTTAAAAATATTTCGGTGGTTTTATGGAAAAACTATCTTTAAAAACACTTGATGAAGACAGCATTCAGTAATAGCACTATTGAATTTTCTAACGTCTCGTAGCTCCTGAATTTATAGCACCTAAACGTTAGTAATATACATTTTTGTGCGCTCATATTGTTATGTACGCTTTTTATTTAATCATGTCAGACACATACATTGTATCTTATAAGTTATATATCAGGACAACAAAGTACAGAAAGACATTTTCCAAAACTAGTACTAATAAATATGCATCTGCATGCATTCTTCATATTATGTGGACACTTTTACGGGGCCATTTTAGATAAGCCTACACATTTTCCCGTGGATATACAGGACACCGGACACTACATCAACCTACAATCGTTTCGTTATTATAATTAATGTAAAAGCTCCTTCATCCTGAATACCAACGGTTAGGCTTCATAGCAATACTTTAGTAAAGCATGTTTACGCTGGCAATATTATATAATTCGTATAATACGTATGTTTTATAGAAACAACGTAACAGAAATTGTTAGGAAGTATAAAACCAATTTTCACATTTAGTGTGTGAAGAAGTCATTGATTTTAGAGGTTGTTGCAATAGCATCAGAAGAAGCCAGATTATATTCGTTTGATTTAGCATGTTGAACGACATGCGAATCCCATCATGTGAATCCTTACCGGTTTCCAGCAATTGTTGCTCTTCTTCAAAAGAGACTGTACACAAAACATCTCCAGTGTAGTGAAGTTCGTAGCTTTAAAAAAATTAAAAAGTATAAAATTCAAAAAATATTTAAAAGCAAAGATTTTACATACTGTTAATTTTTGCATGATAAGCGAAATGTGATACTGACTCTGGCTTATCAGGCGATAATTTTCAGTACGTGTAATTTCCTCTGAAGTATTTCCTGAATGTATACTGTATTAATTTATTTTATTTATTATAACAACACAACACTGGCGATTTATCCTTTGCAGTCTCTTCTGAAAAAAAAGCAATAATTGCTAAAAACTGGAAAGTAAATAAAGTTTAATTGTCTTATATTTTTGGTTACTCACCATACTCAGTACTTCAAATAACAACAATATAGCAGCTATGTTAAACACGCGAATAAAATCTAGTGGTTTGTGGTTGTTTTTAATAAGCTTTTTAGTGGGAAACCCCACTTCACTGCTGGCAACACTGGTCAGAACCGGAACTAGAAAGTTGCCATGACCTTTGATCAAATGTTTGTAATTCTATGGGACCAAACTACGTTCTTCATCAAACTACTTAGACTAAGGAAAACTAACCTACGGACCAGGGGCGCCGACTCCGTGGCTGCCCGGGGCTCGTGCACCCCACAAGAATGTTTTGGGGGTGCTGAGCACCCGCATAAAATTGACGTGGAAAATAAAATTCTATACATTTAAAAAAAATAAAAAATCGGCAAGAATCAAAACCTACGTTATGACTCAAGAGGCAATGCAGAACGTGACCATAGCGAGAGACGATATTTCATACGTGAAAGAAATGATCAGTTTTGTACGCGGGTCCCCAAGCGATTAGTAATGAGGGTCCGTGTTTTACCCACTATACCAGCTTTATTCATCCTGAAGCACGTCGGTCCTTTTGACCTTTCAGGTGTACGTATTTATGAACATTCAGTTGTGTTCTTTCAGGAATTTAGCTTGAAGAATCTGATGCTGATGCTAAAGTTAATCGTTTTGATTTATCTTTGTCACTTCCCTTATTATTATAGATTCAGTTGAAATTTGTAATGCTTTTCTCTCAGGCTTAAAATAAAACTTAGACTATATTAATACCGTCAGAGATGCCATAAAGTTATCTCGGAGTGATGAAAGTTTCGATGAAGTATACAGCTCCTGCTTGGAATTGACAAAAAGAAAGAAAAAAAAATGTTGTCGGACTTCAAAATCTCAAAATATGTCAAAGATTTCTTTAAACCTTGGTGACGGTGTTCTACCAAACGCTTTTGTCAGAGACAATAGCTTCGCACAAAAAGTGTTAGAGTAGTATAGTGTGATAAATTATTTCATTAGTCGTGTAGAAGTTTTTGGGTGTTACTTATATCGAAATATCCACTTCGGCCAATTATATCGCTTTATTGTAGTGTCCTAATGCAGCCATGCTTTCCTTTTCTTCCTCCTCCTTCTTCTTTCTATCTTTAAAAGGCCAGACAACTACCTATTTACTTCTGTCAAGTATTTGCTCATTCAAAAATGCATGAACTTGATTTTCAGAATGGTTGGTTTCGAACATTTTGTGAACCAAACTGGTTTTCAAAAGTCGGCGCCGGCCGCGGTGACCGAGGGGACTGAGGCGCTCCAGTCGCGGCCTGCACGGCCACTACGGTCGGGGGTTCGAATCCCCCCTCGGGGATGCATATTTCTGCCGTCCTTAGTATAAGCTAGTTCATAACTAGTTTGTAAGTTTAGGGACTGATGACCCCGTAGTTAGGTCCCATAAGCTCTACAAACATTTCAAACAACAAACAAAAGTCGGCGCCTCTGCTAAGGACAACACACAAGTCCATGACCGAACGAAGATTCGGAACTTCGACGCAGGAGGCCGCGCGATCCGTTAGGGAGGCTTTAACTTTTCCCGGCGTAATGAGTGTTCAAACAAGTTACGGGTATGCTGCCGGGTGACGTCGTCGACAACCGCCGATATTTCGGCAGGAGGACACCCTGCCATTCGTAAGGCACGACTGCACTCAAGGAAGCAACGTGCAAGCGAATTTCATACCTCGGTTTGCAAGGTGTAAACAAGGAAGATAACACACACAGCACAAGTCACAGCAGAGTCAACACGACCAAAGATGACCAAACATCAAAAATATCGATAGTGACTTAATCAACAGGTGAGGCAGCATTAATTTTATCCCTCTGTTTTTTGACGAGAGACAGTGCCGGATTCCAAGCAGAATTTAAACAAAAACCACCATCTCTGTTTATAAGGTCGCTTGCTAGTTTAATTTCAACAGCTTCCTTAATAACACTATCCCAATAGGTGGAGGTGCATGCCAGGATCTCCGTGTTGTTGTATTCCATAGGATGACCGGTGTCAAGACAGTGTTCTGCAACAGCGGATTTGTTGGGCTGTTGTAAGCTCGTGTAACGTTTATGTTCAATACACCGGTCTTCCACAGTCCTGATTGTCTGACCAATATATGACGTGCCACAACTGCAAGGAATACGATATACACCTGCCTTACGCAAAACAAGATCATCCTTTACGGACCCCAACAGGGCCTTTATCTTAGAAGGTGGTCGAAAAACACATTTCACTTCATAATTTCGCAAAATACGACCAATCTTGTTGGAAATGCTTCCTGCGTAAGGCAAAAAGGCCATAGATTTAGATGCCACTTCATTACTATCGTCACTCACCCGTTGCACAGAAGGCTGATAGCGCAACGCATGTTTTATCTGTCTCTCACTACAACCATTCTGACGGAGGGTCTTCTCTAGATGGGACAACTCAGCTGACAAACTTTCAGGGTCTGAACCAAGGTACGAAGTGCTCCTTCACGCTGAGCTGGATGGTGAGAACTATCAGCTCGCAGATACAAATCTGTGTGAGTAGGCTTCCTATAAACAGAATGTCCCAATGTACCATCAACCTTCCTTCTGACCAACACATCAAGGAAAGGAAGGCAGCCATTCTGTTCCACCTTCATTGTGAACTGAATATTCGGGTGGATTGAATTTAGGTGTTCCAAAAAACCATTTAAATTCTCACTACCATGAGGCCAAACAACAAAAGTGTCGTCTACATATCTGAGAAAACACGCAGGTTTCAGAGTCGCTGACGCTAAAGCACGTTCCTCAGAATCCTCCATAAACAAATTGGCCACAATAGGTGAACACCACATTAAGAACTCGGCGGATTTCTTACGTCGATTGCAGGGATTGCGGTTGAATGACTCTGATATTTTAGTGAGTTTTGACGTTGTGTCTCTCTTCACTCGCGTTCCTCTGTCAGATTCGTTGCAGCTAATTGAGGTTAAGTTTGGTGTCGAGTTAACAAACCTTTTTCGACATGTGCTGACTTCCACTTACTTTTTATTCAATGGTCAGTACTATGAACAAACTGATGGAGTTGCAATGGGAAGCCCGTTGTCACCTATTGTGGCCAATTTGTTTATGGAGGATTAAGTCACTATCGATTTTTTTGATGTTTGGTCACCTTTGGTCTTGTTGACTCTGCAGTGACTTGTACTGTGTGTGTTATCTTCCTTGTTTACCCTTTGCAAACCGAGGTATTAAATACGCTTGCACATTGCTTCCTTGAGTGCAGTTGTGCCTTGAGAATGGCAGGGTGTCCTCCTGCCGAAATATCGGCGGTTGTCGACGACGTCACCCGGCAGCATACCCGTAACTTGTTTGAACGTTAGGCAGTCGTTTGACAACGCGAGGTGTGCAGCCAAGGCGCCTTAATTCGCAACAGCGGCGCGCAGTGGACGGGAGGGGGAGGGGGAGGAACTGCGAGCGAGGGTAGGAGGGTAGGAGGGTAGCGGCCGCGTGACTCACGCGGGGAGGGTAGGGGGATGGGGAGGCGCTCAGCACACACAGCGCTTTAAGGGGGGTTCACACGGACATGTATCGTTGGCGCACGTTCACTTGCGCACATCGAAATGTACGTGTCAACACCCAAATTCGCAACTTGCGCAAGTAAAAATGAAAGTTGAGGTCCAGTCAACTTACTTGCGCAAGTTGGCTTTCCCCCGCTACTTTTCATCGTTTCCGCAAGATGGCCGCTGGTGTCGAATAACATCTGTAGCCTGTTTTTACATTCGCGTCTTGGTTTTGATCTTTTTTTTTTTTAACGCAATGTCAGTTACAAGAAAGTGTCCGTTGCACTTTACAATCCAGTTTCTGGAGCTCTACGAAGAACGTCCGTGTTTATGGAACATTCATCTTCCAATTTATAAAGATAGAAACATGAAAGAGGACGCAATAAAATCAATCATTAACGAAATGCGAGAAAACGTGCCACAGATAGATGAGAATGCGCTGAAGGCAAAAATAAGGAGTTAAAAGGAACGCTTACCTCATCGAGAAGAACAAAGTTAGAAATTCTATGAAAAGTGGCTCATCAATTCAAGTGAAATTTATGTACCTACGTTGCCGTGGTTTAACATTGCTGTTCGGTTTTTAAATAATATTGTGGCGGCAAGAGAAACAATTTTTCCTCTGAATAGTTGGGCCCATCAGACTCAATAAATGCCGAAACTTGATAAAGTTCATTCTAAAATGATTTTCGAATGATGCTTCGTCCTCATTTTCTAACTCCCTAATCAGAACTGTCTAAGCTCCCAACTCATTTCTCCTCGCGATCCACTTTCGCACCCAATATCTGCTTCTTCTCTTCTGATCTAAGCATTCGGTGATTTTTTTTTTTTTTTTTTTGTATTGCAATTAAGGCAAAACGCGGATGCTCGCACGTATCAAATCATTTGGCGCCATTTTGAAAAGCTACACTGGACTTTCTTGGACTGAAAACTTACGCGGGCGTATGAACGATCACTTGCGTAAGTTGAAGTCCATTGTCGCACGTAAACATGATCGTGTCAACCCTCCTTTATTCTGCACTGCCTGCCCGACTGGACTCCGGACGTGTCGCAGGCCAGGCGCACTATTTGCCACCTAGTCCAGCAGTCTAGCTACGGCACGCTCTGAAACCACCCGCTACATCCCACCGGCCGCGGTGCAGTAGCCAAGCGGTCTAAGGCGCCTCGCTGCGGTTCGAGTCCTCCCTGGGGCATGGGTGTGTGTGTTGTCCTTAGGTTACGTTACCTTAGTTTCTACATCTACATCTACATGGGATACTCTGCAAATCACATTTAAGTGCCTGGCAGAGGGTTCATCTAACCACCGCTATTTATCTTCCATTCCATTCACGAATAGCGCGCGGGAAGAAAGAACAGCTGAATCTCTCTGTTCGAGCTCTGATTTCTCTTATTTTATTCTGATGATCATTTCTACCTATGTAAGTGGGAGTCAACAATATATTTTCGCATTCGGAGGAGAATATTGGTGATTGGAGTTTCGCAAGTAGCCCACGCCGCAGCGATAAGCGCCGTTGTTGTAGTGATTCCCATCCCAGGTCCTGTATCATTTCCGTAACGCTGTCTCCCCTGTGTCGTGACAATACGAAACGAGCTGCCCTTCTTTGGACTCTTTCGATGTCCTCCGTCAAACCCACCTGATAAGGATCCCACACTGGGCTGCAATACTCCAAAAATGGACGGACAAGCGCAGTGTATGCAGTTTCTTTAGTAGTTCTGTTGCATCTTTTAAGGGTTCTGCCAATAAAACGCAGTCTCTGGTTCGCCTTTCCCACGATATTATCTACGTGTTCTTTCCAGTTTAGGTCTGAAGTAATAGTAAATCCTAGGTATTTTGTGGAGTTTACGGCCTTCACGTTTGATTGATTTATGTTGTAAACAAAGTTTAACGGATTTCTTTTCGTACTCATGTGGACGACTTCACACTTCTCATTATTTAGAGTCAACTGCCAATTTTTACACCATACTGATATCTTATTCAGATCGTTTTCCAGTTGGTTTTGATCTTCAGATGATTTTGCTAGACGGTAAATGACGGCGTCATCTGCAAACAATCTAAGAGAGCTGCTTAGATTTTCCCCTAAATCGTTTAAGTAAGCTACGGACTAATAACCCAGCAGTTCAGTGCGATAGATTTACAAACAACAAACAAATTACGTAATCATTAGGGACATCAACAGTAATGATTTGCTGATCTGCTGCTGACTTTAAAAAATCAGAGTGTAGATCGTTATACGATGCTTATGGTACCAAAGAATGAAGGCAGACGGAACCAGTCGGCGGTGAAAGTAAACAGAGAAGGCGAGAACCGCAAGGCGGCTAGTATATTTAACATATGACAAAAATCTGGGTTTTCAGTCAATTTCGAGAAAGAGTTTCGTTGTGATAAGTATTGTAGGCATTTCGCATTGAAATCCGCGCTAAATTTCGAGCTTCTGTGTAGGATCGCCAATCCTGTTTTGTGTACCAAAGGGGATCACCTTCTTTTATTAATTTATTTGGTATAAAACTGTCAATTGCTGTCGATACCACTTCTTTGAATTTAAGCCACATCTGTTCTGCACTTACATTTAGTGTTAGGAATGATTGGAAACAATCTTATACTTTTCAACAGTTTACTCTATTCTTTGTCATACCATAATTTTAATTACGTTACTATGACATCTTCTTATAGGCTAAGCTACAATGTGCCCCCAAGAGCATGTATGGCCATAACCATGGATGATACATACTGTATGAAATTAATTACAACAAATTTTGTTTTATAATATTTTAGAATGCTTCTCTGCATTATATTTTATCATTGCAGACTTCCTCTTATTACACAGATCATGTGACAATGACGCGTATGCCGGAGGCTGCCCCTAACCCGCTCAATCATGTATGTGCATAGCCAATGAGCAAACGCTATGTATCAAACAAATTACAACTTCTTGCCATTGGGCATTTAAACTGTTTAGTGTATGTTAATAACCATATATGTATATATTTATTTCTGTAAAAATTAGATTGACTTTCGCTTTGTGTATACGAGGCGCGTCCAGAAAGTAAGTTCCGTTTCAGTTTATCTCCGCTGCAGCGCTGCGATTGCAGTTCCGCACATGCGCTGTAGACGATGTGTATCAAGGAGAAGAACGTGCGCCATTTGGAGATCGCTGTCAGTTACGTACGCTTTGTTGTGCTCGTTTGAAATGTCGGCGTCGATTGAAAATCCCGCCGCCTGTGAAATCAGGTCGGTGATTCGGTTTCTGAATGCGAGGAAAGTGAAACCGAGTGAAATTTATCGGCAAATTTGCGATGTTTGCGGACCAAATGCGATGAGCCGGCCGCGGTGGCCGAGGGTACTGCGGCGCTCCAGTCACGGTTTGCGCGGCCACTACGGTCGGGGGTTGAATCCCCCCTCGGGCATGGATATTTGTGCCGTCCTTAGTGTAAGGTAGTTGATAAGTAGTTTGTAAGTTTAGGGACTGATGACCCCGTAGTTAAGTCCCATAAGCTCTACAAACATTTGAACATTTTTGAAATGCGATGAGTGGTTCGATGGTGAGAAGATGGGTCCGACAGTTCAATGGCGGGCGTAGTGATGTGCACGATGAAGAACGAAGTGGGCGTCCACCTTTGGTTACAGAAGAACTGGTTCACGCGATTGATGACAAGATCCAGGACATCTCAAGTCTTTCCTTGGCGGTCATCACTTCACCAATGATGACGAGCTGAAAGAAACTGTTTCCAACTGGTTGAAGACACAGGCGGCAGATTTCTATGAAGAAATTATACAAAACCTGGTGCCACGCCATGACCAATGCCTGCAAAATTTCGGCAGTTATGTGGAAAAGTAGTTTAAGATTTGTAGAATTTTCTGCAATAAAAATTTCTTCTGTATCTGTGTAAAATTTCATTTTATTACCAAACGGAACTTACTTTCTGGACGCGCCTCGTATTTTGTCACTACACATATTACACTGATGATTACGTGTATGCTATGTGCTGCACCCTAAGACAAGCTGTCACTGAACAAATTGCATTTAGCTACAGAGTGTCCTGTACCACGCATGGCTCTGTAATACTAGATATTGTTTACTAAAACATTGCACTTGGCCTTTAATGCCCTAGCTTGTACCGACTTCTATAACTGAAATTATGTAATATAAATTTTAACTGTACCTGTTCACTTTTAAAATATGAGCTTTTTTAACGCTTGTTACATAATTGTTACATAATTTGTAAATGTTTTTGTACAGATTCTCTGATGCTGGGCCCAGGCCAAAAAGCGTGAGAAATATACGGAAAATAAAAAATCCACCTCCACCTGGATTTTCTTCTTTTCTGCAGCCTAACAGCCCTTTTTAACGACATTTTTTTACTTATTATTGTGGCTGCATATCTCCATAAGGACTTGTACTAGCAAGATATCAGTACCATAGGAAGGAAATCATATGTAACTAGCTGTAATCCCGGCGTTGCCCGGGTGTTTATTTACCCTACACTCTGGTAGTCCACATCCCCTTCCCCCCTCTCTCTGCATCCTCCTCTTTCTCTCCCATCTCTCTGTTCGTTTCCTCCTTTCCCTCTCTCGGCAAAGTTTTCTACAAGGTACCCTCTGTCATGTACCATACAAACATCTCTGTAACCAGTGATCTTCCTCTTGGTTTAAAGGTCATGTGTGCAAAAATCCATAAACAATGGACCAGAACTATGCATTTTGTAAAATTCCAGCATACACCGTACGAAATTTTATACAGACAATGACATTACTCTTGTTTTTAAGGTAGAGTGTGCAAAATTTCATCAATATCGGAACAAAACTATAGATTTCTATGCAATAGAAACGCAAGGTAACATTGAAAACCGCACTTTGTTCTTCTCAAATATTCCAGTTTTATTTCATACGACTCTTGTTCTGAAAATAACGAAAACGACAAAAAAGGTTCTGTGAAATTGATCGATCAACGTACTTAAGAATCAATTTTTATGTTGCACCGCATGAAACTTAAGTAGACGGTAACCATCTTATTTTGAAGGTCAAGCGTAAGAAATTTCGTGAAAATCGGAATGAAACTGTAGATTTCGTGAGTCTGTAGGAGAAAACAGATTGCTTAATTTTGGATGCAAGACAATTGAGGGAGACTTGCAGACAAAAATAAATAGTTACAAGCAAATCTGTAATGCTAACTTTGATACAAGGTCATGCCTGATGCCACAGTTTTACAGCATCTACAGAGAAAATGTTGTGAGTGGTAGACTTCATTTCATCATTTTGTGAGGAGGGGAGGTCAGTTCCAAAACGCTTCATAAACGTCCGAAATTACATGCAAACTTTCTTGCAGTTCCCTAACTACTCCCATTTTCCAATAATTGGCGAACATCTGGGTATTCTCACGCGGTGGCCTCTCATTATTTATGACGTCATATCTCCTGAGGTATGTGTAGTGCTCTTTTGTCTTTGGGTCGGGAACTTCGTGGGCGTACGGTGAACAGTTCACCAAAGTTTCATTGCAATCGAATGGATAGTTTATGAACACATAGAGATCATACAGATAAACATTCATATATATATATTATCAATGGATGCGCGTCCTATGTGTTGACTGGTACAGAGAACCCTTGGAAAACTCGTCGTGAAAAAAAGTAAGTAAATAAATAAATAAAATTAAAAGTGTTCTTAAACGATCATTATTCGTTTCGTTCTTCTATCAGATCATTTTATATTCACATTGAAAGTATTGTTATCGCATGAGAAACTGTTTACGTCGTGCAGACAGCAGGTATACGAGTCGTAGCGCGGCCGCTTAATATAGGCGGCAGTGGCCGCAGCGTTGCAATGCGCATGCGCGGCTGAGGTTCAGATTCTCTGCTGAACCCCCTGGAGGCAGCATATGGGCAGCAGGGAGGGGCGAGGGGAAACGACGCTTCTGACACTGGCGTTGGAGCTGGTAGAGACGCCAGCTCCTGGCTACAGTGTTGCCAACTGTAGCAACATGTCCCTACGCATAGGAACTTTTGACTCTTTTTTTCCAAAATGTAGGGATGGATTTGCAAAACATAATCATTTTTGTCATTAAGGATGGAGAATGAAAGTACCTTTAAAAAATCAAAACAGCAATAATTCATTGTGCAGTACTATAATGTTAATAAAGCGGACGTCACGCAATACGAAAGTAGTAAGTAGCAAGACAATAACCATCTGTACGAACAGTTCGACGACGTTTGCAGCAGCATGGACTATCGGCTCGGAGACCATGGCTGCGGTTACCCTTGACGCTGCATCACAGACAGGAACGCCTGCGATGGTGTACGCGACGACGAACCTGGGTGCACGAATGGCAAAACGTCATGTTTTTCGACGAATCCAGGTTATGTTTACAGCATCATGATGGTCGCATCCGTGTTTGGCGACATCGCGGTGAACGCACATTGGAAGCGTGTATTCGTCATCGCCATACTGGCGTATCAACCGGCGTGATGGTATGGGGTGCCATTGGCTACACGTCTCGGTCACGTCTTGTTCCCATCGACGGCACTTTGAACAGTGGCCGTTACATTTCAGATGTGTTACGGCCCGTGGCTCTACCCTTCATTCGATACCTGCGTAATCCTACATTTCAGCAGGATAATGCACGAACTCAAGTTGCAGGTCCTATACGGGCCTTTCTGCATACGGAAAATGTTGGACTGCTGCCCTGGCCAGCAGATTCTTCAGATCTCTCACCAATTGAAAAAGGTGTGGTCAATGGTAGCCGAGCAACTGGCTCGTCACAATACGCCAGTCACTACTCTTGATGAACTGTGGTATCGCGTTGAAGCTGCATGGGCATCTGTACCTGTACACGCCATCCAAGCTCAGTTTGACTCAAAGCCCAAGCGTATCAAGACCGTTATTACGGCCAGAGGTGGTTGTTCTGGGTACTGATTTCTCATGATCTATGCACCCGAATTGCATAAAAATATAATCACATGTCATTTCTAGTATAATATATTTGTCCAATGAATACCCGTTTATCATGTGCATTTTTTCTTGGTGTAGCAATTTTAATAGCCAGTATATAGTTCGAAGATGCTGAATATAAAGAGAGGCGAAATAAATCTATCTATATCTATTTATAAAAGGCTTGTGTGTGTACGTGCTGACAGACTTTTCTCCATGACCACATATTGCCACCCACTCGTGGTTGTGGTGGTAGATAGCCCTTGGTCTAATGATGTTAATGAGGCAGTTTGGTCGCAGTGCGTAGCAGAGGGTGAGTGTGACGAGCAAAAATTCGCAAAATATGCAATAAAACGATTTCGCATTGTCCGCCATGTTTAAATTTGGCAAACGAGTTTCCATCGGTCATTACGTGACAAAGAATTGCTTGCTTACCTCTTTATTTGTAATTTAAATCCATATTCGATGTTGTAGGTTGATATGGGAACGGAATCGATACATATTTTCTTCTCTTTTTCTTTGAATGCTTCTTAGCAGCCATGTTTGAATTTGGCAAGAAACTAAATATGAATATCTATGGCTGGCATGCTAAGAAAACTGAAGTTCAACATCCAGAGAGTATAGAGATCAATGCCGCGACACTATCTGATGTGAAAGGTGTAATCGTTTGACAGCTGGGTCAAGAAAAACTATGCGACGTAGTCCTACTGATATCCCGGCGGCCTCCTGTGATAATGTTGGCAACAGATGTTGAATAACGAGAATCATGTGACATCGTCATAAGCCAATCGCGTGACACGCAAATATTTTGTCGTGAAATCAAGCATACAGCAAGAACAGCAGTATTTATCTACACTCTATGTGGTTCGGTCATCTTTGCAACGATTTTATATCGTGCTATTGACGAGGCCGCGAGGATAGAAAGTAAAATTTTACCGAATCAGATACATCCGTTGTTGTCACATGTCATTATGACCAGCACTTTCACGCGAAACTCTTTCGTGTAGAGTCTCATGATTCACACAGTCTTACAATTCATTCCAAGTTCCCATTCAAGAAGATATTTGTGAAAACTGTTACAAATCAATATTCACACTTATCCAATATCGTTTCAGAAATGTAATTTGCCAGCTGCTTTCGGCGCTGCTGTTGCAATGTGTAATAAAATTGAGAATAACGACGTATAATATCAAATATATAAGTTTTTAACTTCTCAGCGCGTTTTCCTCAATACTTTACCGACGATCGACAGAGACAAAGTTGAAAATGCAGATAGGCTGATAGAATAGAGCGCTACACTACAGTCACAGTCATACTTCTATTAGTTGGTGTGGATGATTTAATTATTACTATTTCTCATCTCAACGATAGAAGTGTTTTCAGAAGTTTACTTCAAACAGAGAATCACACACCGCAATGTTAACTTTATGAACACAACATAACATTGAATTTATATCGTTCCGGAGTACGGACTTAATTTCACTTTTTGTATGAAAAACGTTATGAACATTCATTGTTTTTGACAATTACTTCTACTTAAATTTGACATTTTAGCTAGGAGAACTGAGTTTATTGACAGAACGATCCAACAAGGATTGTGTTTTTGCTGACCTACGTCCGGAACCCAAAGAACCATGATATACACAGGACCTTCTTTAACAACCGTTGCGAAGCACGGGCATATAAGCTAGTATCAACTATAATCTAATTGCTTGAGACATTTATTGGCTCATTATAGCAAAGGCATTGAATATAAGGAGAAGTATTTCATTTTTTTTTTTTTTTTTTTTTTTTTTTTTTTTTGGCCTGTATTCGAACCTGAGACCTCGTGTTTATTAGTCAGACGCTTTAACCGCTCAGCTAACACAGCGTTACGGATAAAGCGGCTACATATTCAGTAAGAAGAGGCTGGGATTCGAACCGCGGACCTCCCGCTTGGGAAGCAGACTAACGCAGTAAGCAGGTTCAGAAGGAAGCAGGCTGCTGTGCTTATGAGCGGAAGTCTGTGGCGGTACTGAGTGCAAGCCAGCGGCCATTGCTTTATTTTATTTCCTAATCTCATTTACTTATACTGTATGTAATAGACATGGCAGAGTAGGAAGTGGCCGTGTCAGATAGTAGCCAGATGGTACTGCAAGTACGGTCCCGTGGGAAAACTCCGCCCCTTTCTCTAAGAGTGAGCTGATTGGCTGTTGCTATATCTTTATGCGCCACCACCTCCCAGCTATTTTATTAATTCCTATACTAGCTTAAACCCGCGGCTCCGCTCGCGTGTTGTTTGATGATAGATAATGCGCGAAACGTCAAATCGATTTTTTTAAAGAGATGTATTAAAATAAATTTCTTTTTTACTGTTATATTTATTTATTCTCCTATTTCCTTATTCCTATGCTTATCCTTACAGAGAAAGAGCTGAAGACATTGTAGCACGCATAGACCAAAGATATGGTCTGTGGCATCACGTTTCGATGTATGTAACCTCCTTGCTATAGAGTCGCAAACACCATCGCTGGCCTTCAGTCCGAATTTTTTTATAATTTGACGACTTTCAACCACCATATCTTCCACCCCCTTATAGCTATTGACATGGAACTGCTATGGTGTACAATGAGCAACTTCGGACAACAATTACACACATACTTCTTTTGCGTTCTGTACTTTTCACTGCAGAACGAAATATTAACTCACAGACACACACACACACACACACACACACACACACACACATAGAATATTATATACACTGATAACTTTCCATCCCAATATACTCCACACTTTTGTCATTATCAACCCTCAAGCAACAATGCAACTACTAGAACGATTTTCAAAGAGTAAATATAATTTTCAAAGAGTAATTATAGTTCCGCATTTCGCGTTATATTCTTCAAATTAGTAAATATCTTACAGATCGCTATAAAACCGTGCCTAAAACCTTTCTCAATTATAAATTAGTAACTGTACAAATATTTAATTGTCTGCGTCTTGTCGTTCGGACGTGATAAGCGTACACCGAGCAGACATTCACATTAATATGTATAGATAAAAAGCCATCCGTTCGCTATAAAACCGTGCCTAAAACCTTCCCCGGGTAGACATTAGTATCTGTACATTTTTTAACTCTTTATGTCTCGTGGTTCAGACGTGATAAATGTACACCGAACAGACATTCACATTAATTTATATATATAGATAAATAGCTATCGGATCGCCATAAAACCGTGCCTAAAGCCTTCCCCGGGTAGACATAAGTAACTGTACAAATTTTTAGGCTCTTTATGTCTTCTGGTTCAGACGTGATAAACGTACACCGAACAGACATTCACATTTACAGATATAGATTTAATGAATATCAATTTAGTTATCAATTCTATTGCCATAATGTGTGTTAATCAATTGTTTGTGATTGCACTATTGTTTTGTAGATTTACTAGATGAAGTATTTTAGATAAAGAGTGAGTGTGGCCAGTGGCGTAGCTATCATAGGGCTAGGCGGGGCAGTGCCCCGGGGCCCCCGAGCTCCAGGGTCCCCTCGGCCTTCGTGACCGCCGATCAAAAAAAGTTACAGTCCAAGTCCAAGTTGGTTTTTTTTTTTTTTTTTTTTTTTTTTTTTTTTTTTTTTTTTTACCCTCCCACCCTATCGTCCATCATATCCCTTTCCCCTCAAACGAAGTTTCCCACAGTAGCCGTACTGGGCCACCGGCAGGCGGAACAATGTTTCTAATTGGACCTTCACAAGACGCCACTATGTGGCGCTGCTGACAGGCGAAGCTGCCAGTGTGTCCAACAATCGGCACACTTCAGTCGGCGTAGCAGCAGAAGTAGCGGCAGCATCAAAGCTACTCACAGCAACAGCGGCGTCTTCCAAGAGTTGCGGCGTGCAAAGTGAAGGATCGCGCTCCTCCACATACAGTATAAATACATTTACTGTACAGTACTTCTTTTTGGCAAATGGAAGTGTACAGTTCGATGTCCGAATAAACCAGCTTTCCGAATATCCATGTCCCCAAATTACTTCGGTTAATAGACATTATACTGTATAAAATATTTTAGTTGAATGAAGGAATTTAGACTTTTAATTTCTCCTGACGAAATTGACCCCAACATCGACAGTTCGCCAATTGTTAGGAAATTATAACAAATATGCATTATTAGAATGTGAGACTACGGAAGTATTTACCACAGTTTTATTCTTCTGCAGCAGCCGAAATGTTCAGCAAATTAAAAATTATCAAAACGCATCTAAGGAACAGGATGGCTCAAGCTCGACTCGGACATTTGGCACTCATAGCAATCGATAACAAGGCTTCATCAAGTCTAGATTTAACAGATCTTATTGATGATTTTGCAGAAACCAAAGCCAAAATCATATCTTTGCCAACATCTTCAATCTAACAGTTTGAAGCACTGTATTACTGCAGTAATACTCTTTCATTCTGACTTTGGTGCGTGAGGAAACACAAACGAAATAACGAAATCCCCACGACTTGAAAAACGCCACTCATTAGGTTCGTGATTCACAGTGAAGCGCGAAAAATAATTATCAATTTTTTTCAAGGACTAATAGTATTCGTGTTACAAGAAATAGAAAAATTCCCAACTCTTAGTAAACCAATGTTTAAACACATTGACTGCCACGTGAGTTGAATATAAGTCACAGGAAGTCTTCTCTTCGGGCCACGCGAAGTAAATACAACTCACGGACATTTTTGCATTTAAAGCTCCGTAGTGAAGTAGTTTTGCATCTGTACAGTATTAGTGTAAAGAGGGCCCCAATGTCATTGTTGCCCCGGGGCCCTTGGCGACATAGCTACGCCACTGCAATAAAGAGTACATCAAGTATAGTGATAGAAAAGTCTGCTAATGATATTTTCATGAACATTAATAAATGGTTTAAAGCCAACTCATTGTCATTAAAGTTTGAAAAGACGCACTACATGCAGTTCAGAACATGTAAGAGATTTCCTGACAGCATATGCATTAAATATGAAGAAGAGCAGATAGAAGAGGTTGACAGAATTAAATTCCTGGGATTACAGCTTGATAATAAATTTAGTTGGGAGGAGCACACCACAGAACTGCAGAAACGACTCAACAAATCCGTATTTTCAATACGAGTGTTATCAGACATAGGAGACATAAAAATAACAAAGCTTGCATACTTTGCTTACTTTCATTCCTTAATGTCATATGGTATAATATTTTGGGGTAACTCTTCAAGTCAGTCAAAAGTCTTCAGAGTCCAAAAACGTGTAATACGTATTATTTGTGGAGTAAATTCACGGACATCTTGTAGAAGCCTCTTCAAAGAACTGGGTATATTAACTACTGCCTCTCAGTATATTTATTCCTTAATGAAATTTGTCATAAATAATATATCCCTTTTCCCAACAAACAGCTCAGTTCATACATACAATACTAGAAATAAAAATGATCTACACAAGGATTTAAAAGCACTTACTTTAGTTCAAAAAGGGGTCCACTACTCAGGAACACACATTTTCAATAATTTACCATCAAGTATAAAAAATTTAGCTACAAATAAAGATCAGTTTAAGAGGAACCTAAAAGACTTTCTAGTGGCCAACTCCTTCTACTCCATTAGTGAATTTCTAAATTGTACTAAATGATGCATGCACTCATACTATATTAGTATTATTATATTATCACAAAAAAAACCTTAAAAAACCTTAAAAAATTATGTATCTGTATTTATATTATAAGTGTATGTATTTATATTATTAGTATTATTTGTTATTCAACTTGTTAATTTTATTTCTTGACATGTTCCACATCCACGAGGATCCCCTCAATTTGGATCTACGGAACAAATAAATAATCTAATCTAATCTAATCTAAACTGAGTGTGGCATTCTAGAAGTGTCGGTTGGCGCCAAAACTCTATGCGCTAGCGTGGAGCCCAGCTCCACTGCTAGTCAGTTCACTGCGAGCCCCGACACGGTAAACATCTAGCAGCGCTTTCGATAACCAGTCTTGTATTAATCGGTCGATAATGGGGCTAAAAGTCTCTCTAAAGTGTGTGCAATGTATATCAGAGTGTGTTAAGACGTTATTTTAGTGACTGATATTGACGTCAACATGCAGTTTTTGGCTTCTGTTTGTGTGATTAGTAAAAAATGAAAGAGCCACTGGCATCTCTATAGGAATTCATCGACTTCGTTAGTGGTAGTTAGACGGCCACAGTATCCAGCACTTTCAATTTCAGCCTCATCTCAGGAAACTTAGAGTCTACGACCTGTGCGCTGGGGACATCTACGAGAGAGAAGACACCAGGTTAGTCAAACATTCACGGCCGAGTGCACCAACCTCGGTCAAAAGTTAATCGCGGTCAAGTCGGCGTTTAACCGCGGTCAACTCAAGTTTCTGGTGCACCGGCACCGACCAAAGTTAAACGAGGGAGTTGATCGCGGTTAAATTTTATCGCGGCGGCTTTGTCGAGATGGCCAGGGTTATACGAGTGTCCAGTATCAAGATGGCGGCGCGTTTTGAAGTTTTAGACAGAATTGACAAAGATTTATTTTACCTCGATCATTTAAATCGGGATCAAAATCGGAACGTCGTGATTGTGGAAAGGGGGACTCTTTTGAAGATTACAGTGACAAAAAGTTCGAAGAAAGATTTTGTTTGTCCAAAGAAAGTGTGGTGGTTGTTAAACCAAATCAGTGACAGGTTAGAATTTCCTACCGATAGAAATAACCCTATTTCGCCTATGAACAGACTATTGATTACGTTAAGAGCATATGCAACTGGTGCATTTAACATACTTATTGGTGACAACAGTAACATATATCGCGACGACACATTGCCAGGAAGAGCAGTTCGCCGCGCCATAATTAATGAATATTTCCAGTAAGGTAACTATCAAATTCAAAAAAGTTTTGAATAAAAAAATTACGATATGTTCCGTAACTATAATCGTAAAGCTTTCGTGTTATTAAAACATGTTATCTGTATATTTCTGTTACCAGGTGAACATGCGGTGCATGGGAAAGTACGCTGTGAACAACAATGACATTTGAGTTGATTTGTTCGAAACAATAAATCATAATTTAAGTAATTATATAAATCTGTCTTAGGGTGTTTTTTAATAATCATTTCTCTTTGCAATATGACTTAATTCGGTAAAATTTTACGACGCTTCTCGCTGGGCTCCAGTGTTTATGTTGGCAACAGATGAACAATGAAGTGTAGAATTGCGTTAATATTTTTCACAAGCTACAGAGTAAATGTTATAGCTGCTCGTTTCACTCGCAGCAAATTTAATACTGTACCTGCTCTATGGTTGAAAGGTTCTTGTATGTACCCTTGTCCGTTCAGAAGAAAATAATTTTCGTTTTAATTGAAGTAGTCACGAAAAAATATTTATTGGTCATTACCATTGGTGCCAACATAACCACTGCAGCCCGGCGAGAAGCGTCGTACAATTTTATCGTATTTACAATCTTGTACATACAAATCACGTGGTACTGTCGTCATTCACCAAAGATCGTCGAGAATACACAGGTAGGTAATCTCAACTAACACCTTTGCATCACTTGGGTGCCTTCCATTGCGCTACACGGACTTGATCGCGATCAAGTGTGCGATTGGCTGACGACGGTTTGCTGACCGGTGATGAACGCTGGTGCACCGCAGAGACGTTTTGACCGCGGTTAACTTTTGGCCGTGTTCTCGGAACCCTTGATTATCGTGCTTTTTGAGCGAGGTTGGTGCACTCGGCCATAAGTGACAACAGCCTACGGGCCTCGCGTGCAACGTTCGTCTCTTACAACTAGACGAGTCACCAGCTGCTCGCGGTAAAGGGAAGATAGCAAAGCGTCAAGGAAACTGTACAAGGGGACTTGATAACATGCTCTTTAACCATAACACTGAATGGTTTACAGATTATTATTTTTTTATATCTCCACCCCCGCCGTAAGACGAGGCTTACAGAGGGCAGGATAGTGGGGATAGCTGCTTCAAACCAGTGACCTGACCCAAGACCAGTCAGTTGTTCAAATCCACCTGCTACCAAAAAATGTTCAAATGTTTCTATAGCTTATGGGACTTAACTACGGGCTCATCAGTCCCTAAACTTACAAACTACCTATGAACTAGCTAAGACTAAGGACGGCACAAATATCCATGCCCGAAGGGGGATTCGAACCCCCGACCGTAGTGACCGTGCAGACCGTGACTGGCGCGCCTCAGTCCCCTCGGCCACCGCGGCCGGCCACCTACTACCGTTCAGATATATACACACATAACATATACATATTACCGTATGTTCGGTTTCAAGTGTGTATGATACCTATCTGCCAGAAATATTTGTCTAGCTACTGAATTGTGTGGCGTATCACTTTTCAATACTTTTGTAAATGTATACTCATATATGTAACACTTGTTGTTGTTGTTGTTGTTGTTGTTGTTGTTGTCTTCAGTCCGGAAACTGGCTTCATGCAGCTCTCCACCCTACTCTATCCTGAGCAAGCCTCTTCATCTCCACATAAGAACGGCAACCTACATCTGTCTGAATCTGCTTACTGTATCCATCTCTTGGTCTTCCTCTGCGAATTTAACCCCACACACTTCCCTCAACGCTAAATTCACAATTCCTTGATGTCTAAGAATGTGTCCCACCAATCGATCCCTTCTTTTAGTCATGATGTGCCAGAAATTTCCTTTCTCCCCAACTCTGTATAATAACTACTCATTAACTACGTGATCGACCGACCTTCTTCTGTAGCACCACATTTCAAAAGCCTCAATCCTCTTCCTGTCCGCACTGTTTATCGTCCACGTTTCACTCCCATTCAAGGCAACACGCCACACAAATACCTTCAGAATGGACTTATGCTTAAATTAAAATTCGATGTTAACAAATTTCTTTTTCAAGAACGCTTTTCTTTCCATTGCCATCCTGCATTTTATATTCTCTGTACTGCGACCATCATATGTTATTTTATTGCCCAACTAACAAAACTCATGTTACACTTACTTTTGGAAAATTGCCCCTATGTATAGATGTAAGCTCTTCCATTATAACTTGTTAATTCACTGTATTTTACAGTTACTCACAAATTGTTGTTGTAATACGCTGAAATAGTTTTATGAATATTAAGTTGGTTCCACAATAAGGTGAACATGGGCCTCCCATCCCATACACCACTACGTTGGAGCCACCCCTCACTCATTCCACACAAATAGACATCCGAACCAATTGCATTTGTGGTTTATTTAATCTTAATTTTCCCCCCTCCCCCCCCCTGTGATGTAGTGTGCTGTTTCTTTATTGCCTAGACAATGTCTTACACTTTGGAGAGATAAGTGCCTGATATACTGGGTGATCAAAAAGTCGGTATAAATTTGAAAACTTAATAAATCACGGAATAATGTAGATAGAGAGGTAAAAAGTGACACACATGCTTGGAATGACATGCGGTTTTATTTGAATACGGCGCTTCATTTGATCAGAAAAGCAATAATTAGCATAACAAAAAAAATGTTCAAATGTTTGTACAGCTTATGAGACTTAACTACGGGGTCATCAGTCCCTAAACTTACAAACTACTTATGAACTACTTACGAACTAGGACGGCACAAATATCCATGCCCGAGGGGGGATTCGAACCCCCGACCGCAGTGGCCGTGCAGACCGTGACTGAAGCGCCTCAGTCCCCTCGGCCAACGCGGCCGGCATTAGCATAACAAATTAAGACAAAGCAAAGATGATGTTCTTTACAGGAAATGCTCAATATGTTCACCATCATTCCTCAACAATAGCTGTAGTCGAGGAATAATGTTGTGAACAGCAGTGTAAAGCATGTCCGGAGTTATGGTGAGGCATTGGCGTCGGATGTTGTCTTTCTTCATCCCTAGAGATGTCGGTCGATCACGATACACTTGAGACTTCAGATAACCCCAAAGCCAATAATCGCACGGACTGAGGTCTGGGGACCTGGGAAGCCAAGCATGACGAAAGTGGCGGCTGAGCACACGATCATCACCAAACGACGCGCGCAACAGATCTTTCACGAGTCTAGCAATATGGGGTGGAGCGCCATCCTGCATAAAATCGTACGTTCCAGCAGTTGTTTATCAGCCAGGCTGGGGATGATGCGATTCTGTAACATATCGGCGTATCTCTCACCCGTCACGGTAGCAGTAACAAAACCAGAACCACGCAGTTCCTCGAAGAAAAAAGGCCCGATAACGGTGCATGTGGTTCTAATAAAAACCTATGTCAATTTTTACCTCTCTATCTACATTATTCTGTGATTTATTAAGTTTTCAAATTTATACTGACTTTTTGATCATCCGGTGTATTCCACATTTGTGCGATTGTAATGTGATAACATGATTTAGTACTTTGTAGTCCGTTGGTTGCCTAAACATAACAATCCATCTGTGCAATGGAAATCATAATGCTGTTCCTGTCCCCCAAAGACAAACTATCACTTTACTGCCAGACATACCACTCGAAAGAAGAATATGGGGTGATAGCTTTGTAATTATTTTTGTAATAATCTTTGGCATACGTTCTCGATACATCAACCAGTTGCTTTTGTAACGTTCTAACGAAAACATCTGTATAATTATTTTAAAGAAAGATGCGGGGACAACTGTTGTACCTATTTTATGTTAATGACATGGACTCATCAACTTGTCCTAACGATTTTATTGCCATGACAATGACTCAGGAGAAACCTGTCTGAAGAGTTTTATGTAAGTAACATCAACTCATGCTACTTGTAATGTACCTACATATGTAATTAACATTGCCGATTAATAATTTTAGTAATGTTTTTAATAATGTTAATGCGGCCGGCCGCGGTGGCCGAGGTGACTGAGGCGCTACAGTCACGGTCAGCACGGCCACTACGGTCGGGGGTTCGAATCCCCCTTCGGGCATGGATATTTGTGCCGTCCTAGTTCGTAAGTAGTTCATAAATAGTTTGTAAGTTTAGGGACTGATGACCCCGTAGTTGAGTCCCATACGCTTAACAAACATTTGAATAATGTTAATGCAGAGCAGTTGATAATGATGTAATACCGAAACCTGGTTATGGAAATAAATAGTATTTGAGTCAAATGACGGCGAATTCATTTAATAAGAACAGTTGTGATCAAAATTAGACCAATTGTGTTTCCAAAGTAACTGAAGTAATTTTAGCATTGTTCGATGTTATTCGACAACACTGAATTAGCCTAGTTTTGCTGGTGTAGGTGTTCACCTTGTAATACTTGTACTTCGTACTACAGAATCAAATCGTTGGTACTCTGCATTCATTCCGATCTATTGACTGTAACACGATGGCACCAACTACCCAACTGAATTTTTAAAATGATTTGTATGCGTGAAGAGCCTCAGTCATATAATTTTTTTTAAAGAATTGACCGCCATTTGAATGATTTTTTTTTTCGCTTTTTATTGTGACAACCTGGTTTCGGCGTTAGGCCATTTTCAAGTGCTGTGATAAAAGTTGTCAGACAGGGTCATGATAATAAAAGCAATAAAAATATTTGGAGTTCAGTCGATGTCGGAAGCAAAAAATGCTAAAAATGCTTCCGACATGGACTCAACTCCAAATATTTTTATTGCTTTTATTATTATGACCACGACATAAGGAAACCTGTCTGACAACTTTTATCACAGCATTTGAAATTGGCCGAAGATGGAAACCAGGTTGTGGTAGTAAACAAAGGAAAAAAAGGAAAAAACAAAGGGAAAAAAAAACAAAAACAAAAAAAATTCCAGTCAAATTGCGGTCAAATTTTTTTAATAAATAATTTTTTTTAAAGTCCTTGGATGTGCCTTAAAAGATGCAACAGAACTACTAAAGAAACTGCATACACTACGCTTGTCCGTCCTTTTATGGAATATTGCTGCCCAGTGTGGGATCCTCATCTAGTAAAATCAACTGCAGAACGATTGGAATAAAATATCTGTATGGTGTAAGAATTGGCAGTTGACTCTAAATAATGCGAAGTGTGAAGTCGTCCACATGAGTACGAAATGAAATCCGTTAAGCTTTGTTTACATGATAAATCAATCAAGTGTGAAGGCCGTAAACTCTACAAAATACCTAGGAATTACATTTACTTCAGACTTAAACTGGAAAGAACACGTAGATAATGTCGTGGGAAAGGCGAACCAGAGACTGCGTTTTATTGGCAGAACCCTTAAAAGATGCAACAGAACTACCAAAGAAACTGCATACACTGCGCTTGTCCGTCCATTTTTGGAGTATTGCAGCCCAGTGTGGGATCCTTATCAGGTGGGTTTGACGGAGGACATCGAAAGAGTCCAAAGAAGGGCAGCTCGTTTCGTATTGTCACGATACAGGGGAGACAGCGTTACGGAAATGATACAGGATCTGGGATGGGAATCATTACAACAACGGCGCTTATCGCTGCGGCGTGGGCTACTTGCGAAACTCCAATCGCGAACATTCTCCTCCGAATGCGAAAATATCTTGTTGTCTCCCACTTACATAGGTAGAAATGATCATCAGAATAAAATACGAGAAATCAGAGCTCGAACAGAGAGATTCAGGTGTTCATTCTTCCCGCGCGCTATTCGAGAATGGAATGGGAGATAAAATAGTATAACGGTGGTTCGATGAACCCTCTGCCAGGCACTTAAATGTGATTTGTTGAGTATCCCATGTAGATGTAGAAAGTCGATGGGCAATGTGAGTCAGGCAATGTTACTCAAAGGAAAATTGAAAGGCGAGAAAGTTCCCATTCCGAGGATTGCAGTGATCCTCACCGAGATGTCCTTTGAGTTCAAAGGAATTCAATTCCCCATTCCTCTTGCATTCGCTTTGGCAATTAACAAATCACAAGGCCAACCCTCGAGCGTCTGTGGTCTAAATCTACAAAACGCGTGTTTCTCTCGTGGTCAATTACACGTGGCATGTTCACGTGTCGGCAAACCATCAGCTTTATTCATCCCGTTTACACGGGCTCCCAAAAGGAACTTGCTATCCCTGCACATGACCAGGACATGCGCGACCTTCGGTGACTGGCGCACTCAGGGCTAAGAGACGACAAGTTCAGAGAACGCACGATGACAAATGGGAAACCAGGAACACGAGACCAGGCGTACTGCTTGGGGAAACATAATACATCAAATATCGAGAAGACGAGCCTTGAGTGCTGTCGTTATGCTGAGGTTGAAGTATGGAGAAAATAAAAAGAACAGACATTAAACCCATGACTTAAGAAGTATTGCGGGGCAACGTTTCCAAGTTTCTTTCCCGAAGAAATCTTAAGTTTCCTTTGTAAATGTAAGTTTCTATGCAGTGACTTCACTGACGGAAAAAAGTTATGCACCTTCTTTTGTAGAGAGCTACGATATTATTTTATATAGAAAAAAAAATTACTGGAAACAGCATTTTCATAGCTTTAAAGGTTCTTGTATTTAACGTGTGTCAGTGTTATAATTTGTACAGTGTGAAACAATATCGTTCCTTTGCTATGGTATAACACATTCTATCAAAGAAGCGTCTTTGTGATACTATGTCATACATAAATAACATATTACAAACGTTTAAAAAAAAAAAAAAAAAAAAAAAAAAACCGGATTTCGGAAACCGATTTCCGAATTCCGCTTTTGGTTGGAGATGTAAACACTGCAAAATCGATTCTGCAAATCCGCTTCTCTAAAGCGGTTTTCCAATTCCACAATCGATTTTCGTGCTCATGTAAATGCAACCGTTTTTGAAGCATTCTTGGCTTGTCCGATTATGTTTTCTTGTTAAGAATTTTCGGCACATATTGAAAGAGTGATATTTCCTAATGCGAAATATAAGTGTACATGTTAGAGTGGACATGAATCTTTGTATTGAATAAAGAAAAATATCGATTTTGCTGACTAAATCAGGAACTGAATCAGCCGCGGTGGAGTAGCCGCGCGGTCTAAAGCACCTCGCTGCGGAGCGCGCGGTTCCTCGCCGTGGAGGTTCGAGTCCTCCCTGGGGCATGGGTGTGTGTGTTTGTCCGTAGGTTAGTTTACCTAGGTTTAAGTAGTTTGTAAGCTACGGACTGATGACCACGCAGTTTGGTCCGATAGATTTATAAACATTTGAACATTTTTGAACTGAATCAGCTGTTTTTCAGCGGCCATATTAACCCTCTCATGCGTCACGTCCTCAAATGAGAACACTTAAATTTTGTGTCGTTTCTGTCATGTTTTATGTCTGAGGTGACAGTCGAAGTACAGCTACTTCAAGTGGGAACTAATACTGAATGTTAGAATGTCTCTTAGACGGCAGTGTTAGTCGTTGGGACAACAAAAATATGGAAAGTAGAGATTGCAACAAAGAGTAGAGGCAGGCCTTCAGATGAAAATACATTGTTGTCTCTACATCGAATGAATAAATAAATAAATAAATAAAATAATGCCTGTCATTCGGTGACCAACGAATTACACTGCGATGAGGCATAATACTGGCCAGGCAAGTCAGGTGATCTGAAAGTGGCCGAGGGGACTGAGGCGCTCCAGTCGCGGTCTGCACGGCCACTGCGGTCGGGGGTTCGAATCCACCCTCGGGCATGGATATTTGTGCCGTCCTTAGTCTTAGCTGGGTCATAAGTAGTTTGTAAGTTTAGGGACTGATGGCCCCGTAGTTAAGTCCCATAAGATTTACAAACATTTGAACATTTTGATCTGAAAGCCAAGAGGTGTCATGATCGGGACGTTTGACGATGATGTAAACTTGCTGTGTGGACCGAGTGCCTGAAACAATTTCATTGTACGACAAATACAAAATAGTGTTCACTCTTCGTGTATTCTTTGATATTATTAATAGATGTTCCATGTAAAATGTAGCAGTTTTCGAACTTACTGTCCTGTTTTGAGGACACGTGCCTATTGGTCTATGAAAGTTTTTTTAGATAATTTATGATGAATTGTGCAGAAGATAGGTCGTAAGTTACCAAATAAAATGTTCAAATGTTTGTATAGCTTATGGGACTTAACTACGTGGTCATCTGTCCCTAAACTACTTATGATCTAGCTAATTCTAAGGACGGCACAAATATCCATGCCCGAGGGGGGATGGGGGGATTCGAACCCCCGACCGTAGTGGCCGTGCAGACCGTGACTGGAGCGCCTCAGTCCCCTCGGCCATCGCGGCCGGCACCAGATAATGTATCAGAAATTTTGTTCATTGTCGGGTTGATAAGTCGTGCATGAGAGGGTTAAGTGGGCAAAGAAATCCGACTCAGGCTATGCCATGTAAACACAACAGCGATTTTTTCAGTCTGCACTTTAATCCATCCTTGACCTCTTAACGATGTGAGGAGTCGCCAGAAACGACACTTTGTTATTCCACGTTAAGCTGTAGGTCCCCTTTCCTTTCCCCGGTTGGATAACTGGGGTAGGCTAGGGACACGCAAGTCGCCGAAGTGGCGTCCAATTGAAAGACTTGCACCAGGCCAATGAGCCACACGAAATTATTATTATTATAACGGTTTAGAAAAATCGGTTTTCGTCATCTACATCTACATAGATACTCTGCAAATCACATTAAAGTGCGTGGTAGAGGGTTCATTAACCACTTTCATAACTTTTCCCTACCGTTTCCATTCTCTAATAGTGCGCGGGAAGAAAGAACACCTAAATCGTTCCGTTTTCGATCTGATTTCTCTTATTTTATTGGGATGGTCATGTCTCCCTAAGTAGGTGGGTGCTAGCAAAATATTTTCACATTCAGAACTAAAAGTCGTTGATTGAAACTTCGCAAACAGATCACGCCGCAATGAATAACGTCTTTCTTTTAATGATTTCCACCCCAATTCGTGCAATATTTCCGTGACGCTCCCCCCCCCCCCCAGTAACGTGATAGAACAAAACGAGCTGCCCTTCTCTGAACCTTCTCAATGTCTTCCGTCAGTCCCACCTGGTGAGGATCCCACAAGGGGCAACAGTACTCCAGGAGAGGACGCACAAGTGAGATGTAGGCAGTCTCTTTGGTGGAGCTGGTGCATCTTCGAAGCGTTCTGCCAATGAAACGTAACCTTTGATTCGCCTTCCCCACAATATTTTCTATGTGTTGTCTCCAGTCAAAGTTGTTCGTAATTGTAACTCCTAGGTATTTGGTAGAATTTACGACCTTAAGGTTTGACTGATTTATCGCGTAATTGAAGTTCAGTGGATCTCTTTTAGTGGTCATGTGTATTACTTCACACTTTTCTTTATTTAGTGTCAATTGCCAATTTCTGCACCACGTAGAAATTTTGTCTAAATCTCTTTGCAGTTGCTTTTGATCCTCTGTTGACTTCACTAACCGATAAACGACAGATTCATCCGCGAACAATCTAAGGGAGCTATTCAGATTGTCTCCTAAATCGTTTATAAACACGAGGAAGAGTAGGGGACCTATAACGCTTCCCTGTGGAACGCCAGATATCACTTCTGTTTTACTCGATGACTTACCGTCAATTACAACGAACTGTGTTCTTTCTGATAGGAAATCGTGAATCCAATCGCACAATTGGGGAGATATTCCATAAGCACGCAATTTCATTAGAAGCCGCTTGTGGGGTACAGTATCAAAAGCCTTCCTGAAATCCAGAAGTATGGAATCGATTTGAGATCCCTTGTCGATGGCACTTAACACTTCATGTGAATAAAGGGCAAGCTGTGTTTCGCAAGAGCGATACTTTCTGAATCCGTGTTGTCTATTGGTTAATAGGACGTTCTCTTCGAGGTAGTTTATAATATTCGAACAAAGCATATGTTCCAAAATCCTAAAACGTAGCAGGAATCCATTTAGAGCCCTAATGTTTTTCACATGGTCAATTATACGTCGCTTGCTCAAGGGTGGGCAATCCAAAAAAATCTCTACATTTACGCTCCAAACAATACTACAAATAACGTAGTTTACCAGAATGCCCTAAAATGAAATTAAAATGAATTTGGACATTACTCTCACCATACGTGTTGAGATATTGCAACACAGGCTATAAGGAATAATGTGTGTGTTATTTATTGTAAATCATTAAGCGCTACACAAAATTTGTTTTTATTTGAATGTTGATTCAAAATGTTTCTTTCTAAAGAAGGTACCGTATTTCAGTTCATCCATCTCATAGCGCACTACTGAAAGATAGTTTATAGCGACCAACGCGCGGGTTTAAGCTAGTATCTGAATATAATACGTTTCCATAAGTTTATGACCTCTTCACCTGATCACCGAACTGTTTCCAGCAGTGTAGATCATCTCGGATACAAAGCTACAAGTAGTTGGGACCCTCTGGGAGCAACAATATCTGCCGTAGTGTGCGAACGCTACTCCTGAACAGACACCTGCTGAACAGACGGCGGAGAGAGGATGCCTGCTGAACATTCCGCGTGGTGACAAGACGCAGGAGACTGTAGCCTAGCGCGGCGCTGCCGTCGTTTCGAGCGACAGCTACAGCTCAGCTGTAGTTTCATAGTTCACTGCCACAAATTTTCTTTTCTAAGGTATTCCGCCGTGTCTAAATAATATTTACTACGAGTAATCTGTATGCAAAGTAGTTGATTACCATTCTATCACCCATTCGTGTAAATAACTGGTTTATTTGCTTAAGTATTTGATGTCTAATTGTCCAAAAACACGGGTAATAGCACACGCCTTGGGCAACAGAGATCATCATATAAAAAACTGTCATAACAAAAGAAAGAGATCTTTGAGGAGCGGTAGCAAAAGCCAAAAAGAGCGGGCGAACTATAAAGAGCGGACGAACTAAAAGAACGAACTAGTTGGCGGCAGAGCCGCGAACTAAATTGAGCGCTCCAGATCGAGAACTATTATGCGCAAGTTAGTTTGCAACACTCAAAAATACCACGAACTGACATCAATTCTGTCTTTGCAACGCTCCAAAGATATCATCACCACCGATAACACCATGGAGGTAAGAATAATACGGAGTGTCTTCTACAGAAACAGCGTTTCTTGTATTAAAATGATGAAGGAATATTTTTACGACGCGATTACACCCGTCTGGAAACGTACTTAAGAGTTTTTCTCAAATTCTGATATTTTCCAATAGACTTTCAAATTGCTGCCTGGCTTCAAGCAATGCCTGTTCCCACCACAGATAACACCATTTCTCCCTTTATTCTAATCTCCTTGGCGTATATGCTCACTGCGTTACAGTGTCTTTGGTCGATAAGTGAGTAGCGAATTAATAGGCTGATTGGAGAAGAATCTAGAAAATGATTGTACAAAAATCTGCAACTGTTAAACTACTTTACTTTTCTACATAGCTTCCGAAATGTTTTGTAGGCAATTGACTACTGGTTGATAGGTCGCTCTCTTCGTCCCGTGTAAACGTAGTGATTGTCCCGGCGTCTGGTGAGGAGACGGAGGTCGTCGAGTGTAGCCTAGCGCGGCCCTGCCCGGACGGCGCTGGTGACAGACTTACCTGCAGCGTGGCCGAGCGGCGCGGCGGCGCGCGGGCGTCGGTCCATCTAGCGCGCGCGCACTGTACGCCGCCACTCCGTGCACTGGCCGGCGTTCCACCGGCCGCCTACCGCCCAACACTGCCAGCGCGCAAAAATCAATGCGGCCGCCGTGCCAGCGGCGTTGCCATGGCGACCGCCAATGGCAGGCGCCGCCGCGGGACTCGCGCTCTCGGGGGCGGCGAGACGAGACGAGACGAGACGAGACGGCGTGTCTGGGGGAGGAACACCGGACTCCCCCCCCCCTCCACCACCAGGGGTTACACACCTCCGCCACGCGCAAAACTGTCCTCACAATGAAAGTGAGTGTGCGCTGATATGAAACTTCCTGGCAGATTAATATTGTGTGCCGGAACCGGGACTCGAACCTGGGACCTTTGCCTATCGCGGGCAAGCGCACTACCGACTTTGCTACCCCGACACGACTCACGATGTCGCCTCACAACTTTACTCCCGCCAGTACCTCGCCTCCTACTTTCCAAACTTCACAGAAGCTCTCCTGCGAACCATGCAAGACTATCACTCCTGGAAGAAAGGATATGGTGGAGACATGGCTTAGCCACAGCCTAAGGGATGTTTCCAGAATGAAACTTCACTCTGCAGCGGAGTGTGCGCTGATATCAAACTTCCTGGCAGATTAAAATTGTGTGCCGGAACCGGAACTCGAACCTCGGACCTTTGCCTTTCGCGGGCAAGCGCTCTACTGACTGAGCTATCCCGATGCGACTCAGGATGTCGCCTCACAACTTTACTTCCGCCAGTACCTCGCCTCCTACTTCCCAAACAAAGAAGCTCTTTTTTTTTTTGTATAGCTTATGGGAGTGCAGTCTAAGAAAATCAGCTGATGCTGTAGGAATTAGATTAGGTAACGAAGCAATAAAGAAGGTAGATGAGTTTTGTTACTTGGGCAGTAAAATAACAAATGATGGTCGCAGTACAGAGGATATACAATGCAGAATGGCAATGGGTAGAAAAGCGTTCTTGAAAAAGAGAAATTTGTTAACATCGAATATTGATTTAAGCCTAAGGAAGTCCTTTCTGAAGGCATTTGTATGCAGTGTTGCCTTGTATGGGAGTGAGACATGGACGATAAACAGTGCGGACAGGAAGAGGATTGAGGCTTTTGAAATGTGGTTGTACAGAAGAATGCTGAAGATTAGGTGGGTGGATCGCGTAACTAATGAGGAGGTACTGAACAGAATTGGGGAGAAAAAAAATTTCTGGCATACCTTGACTAAAAGAAGGGACAGACTGGTAGGGCACATTCTTAGACACCAAGGAATTGTGAATTTAGCGTTGGAGGGAAGTGTGTGGATTAAAAACCGCAGAGGAAGACCAAGAGATGGATACAGTAAGCAGATTCAGACAGATGTAGGTTGCCGTTCTTATGTGGAGATGAAGAGGCTTGCTCAGGATAGGGTATTGTGGAGAGCTGCATCAAACCAGTCTCCGGACTGAAGACCACAACAACAACAATAGCTTATGGGACTTAAATATGGGGTCATCAGTCCCTAACCTACAAACTACTTATAAACTAACTAATTCTAAGGACAGCACAAATATCCATGACCGAGGGGGGATTCGAACCCCCGACCGTAGTGGCCGTGCAGACCGTGCCTGGAGCGCCTCAGTCCCCTCGGCCACCGCGGCCGGCAAAGAAGCACTCCTTCGATCCTTGCAAGGCTAGCACTCCCGGAAGAAAGGATATGGTGGACTGATGGCTTAGCCACAGCCTAAGGGATGTTTCCAGAATGAAGTTCTGAGGCGGCATCGTGAGTCGTGTCGGGATAGCTCAGTCGGTAGAGCGCTTGCCCACGAAAGGCAAAGGTCGCACGTTCGAGTGCCGGTTCCGGCACACAATTGTAATCTGCCAGAAAGTATCATATCAGCGCACACTCCGCTGCAGACTGAAAGATTCATTCTGAAACATCCCTTAGGCTGTGGCTAAGCCATGTCTCCACCGTATCCTTTCTCCGGGAGTGCTTGTCTTCCAAGGTTCGCAGGAGAGCTTCTGTGAAGTTTGGAAAGTAGGAGGCGAGGTACTGGCGGAATGAAAGTTGTGAGGCGGCATCGTTAGTCGTGACGGGATAGCTCAGCTGGTAGAGCGCATGCCCGCGAAAGGCAAAGGTCCCAGGTTCGAGTCCCGGGTCTGGCACACAAAAAAAAATGTTCAAATGTTTGTATAGTCTATGGGACTTAACTACGGGGTCATCATTCCCTAAACTTACAAACTACTTATGAACTACTTACGAACTAGGACGGCACAAATATCCATGCCCGAGGGGGGATTCGAACCCCCGACCGTATTGGCCGAGCAGACCACGACTGGAGCGCCTTAGTCTCCTCGGCCACCACGTCCGGCGTCCGGCACACAATTTTAATCTGCCAGGAAGTTTTATAACTATTCTCATTTGTTGTTGTTGTTGTTGTTGTGGTCTTCAGTCCTGAGACTGGTTTGATGCAGCTCTCCACCCTACTCTATCCTGAGCAAGCCTCTTCATCTCCACATAAGAACGACAACCCACGTCCATTTGAATCTGCTTACTGAATTGTCTCTTGGTCTTCCTCTGCGATTTCTACCCCACACACTTCCCTCCAACGCTAAATTCGTGTCGAAGAACGTGTCTTCTTTTAGACGAGGTATGCCAAAAATTCCCCCGACATAAACAGGTGTATGTGCTGTGTTTACGTAGGTGTTGGGTTGGGTTGTTTGGGTAGGACAGTGGGGACTAAACTACTGAGGTTATCAGACCCCAGCGGGGAGGGGATAGGAAAGGAGGGGAGGGGAAAAGGAAATGCATTTCGAGAAGTAAAGGAGGAAGGAACACTGCACTAGCTAGGGGCCCCGTGCTCATCACGAACATACTCACGAATGAACCGTGAAACACCTGGAGTAGGCATTTAGGAAGAAAGAAATGTCCTGTATTATGGAACTGCCCTATAGCAGGAGAAACACTAGAAACAGCTACTTCCATAACATATCTGTGGATATACATTAACGAGCTATTTGAAATTAATCGTGGGTAAGGCAGATGCAAGACTGAAATTCATCGAATGAATGGTGGTCGGTTAAAAAAGGCCGTCGCTCGAGTATTCCTTATCAGTGTGGGATCCGTACCAGGTGAGGTTAATAGAAGACATGGAAAAGATCAATTGGAGAGCAGCACACTTCGTTCCAGGCTTATTCAGTGAGTGTGATAGCTTCAAAGAAGTGAATAGGAAACTCCAGGAGCAGATGCTGCAAGAGAGGCATTCTGCATCAACTTACACAGAAACCAAACACAAATGTAATAGGGGGCACCGAAAGTACCCTCTGCCACACAAGGTGAAGTGACTTGCCGTGTACGGATGTAGATTTAGATGGAGACATAGATGTTAATGTAGATGGAGGTGTAATGGAGATGGAGAGGTACATGTAGGTGCAGACGTAGATATAGATGTAGATGTGAATGTAGATGGAGACATAGATGTAGATGGAGACTTAGATGGAAACATAGACACAGATGTAGATGGAGACGTAGATGGAGACATAGATGTAGATAGAGATAGAGATGGAGACTTAAATGTAGATGGAGACTTAAATGTAGATGTAGATGGAGACGTAGATGGAGACAGAGATGTATATGTGAGCATAGATGTAGATGGAGACATACATTAAGAGGTAGATGTAGATGGAGACATAGATGTAGGTGTAGGCATAGAAGTAGATGGAGACTTAGACAGAAACATAGACACAGTTGTAGATGGAGACAGATCGAGATGGAGACATAGATATAGATGTAAACATAGATATAGATGGAGATGTAGATGTAGACAGATACATAGATGTAGTTGAAACATAGATGGAGATGTGGAAGTAGATGTGGAGACAAGTATATGCAGACATAGATGTAGATAAAGACATAGATGGAGATGTACATGTAGATGTAGATGGAGATGTAGAGGTGGATGAAAATGCAGATGCAGGTGTGGGTGTATATTTAATTTAGTTGTAGACATAGAGGTAGTTGGCAGCATAGATGTAGATGGAGACATAGAATTAGATGTGGAGACATATATGTAGATGCAGACATAGATGCAGATGGAGATGTAGCTAGATGTAGATGGAAATGTAGCTGTAGATGCAGATGTGGATGTAGATGTAGACATAGATGGAGACGTAGATGTAGATGTAGTTGGAAACATAGATGTAGATGGAGAAGTAGAAGAAGATGTGGAGACATAGCTGTAGATGGAGACATAGCTGTAGGTGTAGACATAGAAGTAGATGGTGACTTAGATGGAAACATAGGTACAGATGTACATGGAGACATAGATGTAGATGGCGACATAGATAGAGATGTAGATCAAGACATAGATGTAGATGCAGATGTAGATGTACACGCAGATGTGGATGTAGATGTAGACATAGACATATATGTAGTTGAAACATAGATGTAGATTGAGACATAGAAGTAGATGTGGAGTCATAGATGTAGATGCAGATATAGATGTAGATGGAGATGTAGATGGAGACATAGATGTAGATGGAGATGTAGATTTTGATGTGGATATAGATGTAGATGTAGTCGTAGATGTAGTTGGCAACATAGATTTAGATGGAGACATAGAATTAGATGTGGAGACATAAATGTAGATGCAGACATAAATGTAGATAGAGACATACATGGAAATGCAGATGTAGATGGAGACATAGATGTAGATCAAAATGTAGATGTAGATGTTGATGTCAGTGTGTCCTATAGAAGCCATTAAAATACAGTATTTGACTGATTTCTGGAAATTGTTTAAATGGTTCATTGTGCCATCTTATGCTCACAACATGCTTTTTGTTATCGTGACTTGCAGTATTTTGTAAAATAAGTGATATTGAAGTAATTTGAAAGCCCACTACATTTCATTTTCGTCATATGATGCCTGTGACATCAACTTACAAGACACTATGCCAGCTAATGTAAAACTCACTGACAGTTTCTCAGTATTTGTACACCCAGCTTTCTGAAAATGGTCTACAAATTTTGTGCACTAGAACACTGTACAAACACATTGTATGAAAAAATCAGAAAATTTGTTTTCACACGCTCAAAGCAGTGAGAAATACGTACAATGAGGTTTAAAATCACTTCAAAAATGTTCAAATGTTTGTAGAGCTTATGAGACTTAACTACGGGGTCATCAGTCCCTAAACTTACAAACTACTTATGAACTAACTAATACTACGGACGGCACAAATATCCACGCCCGAGGGGGGATTCGAAAACCCCGACCGTAGTGGCCGTGCAGACCGTGACTGGAGCGCCTCAGTCCCCTCGGCCACCGCGGCCGGCTTAAAATCACTCTCAGAGATCAAATGAGATGGCGGTCTCTTGGTGCATTTAAATTTGTGGGGATCACTTTGATGCAAGTGAACGCTCCGTACGGTAATTAATATTGTATTAGTTCACGATTAACTCTAGTCACCTGCAACTGAAAAGTGTGTACGTACAGGACAGGGTTGGATCTGAACGCGAAACGCAAAATTTGTAACCCTCAGCGCTAACCGTTACGTTCCCAAGCGACTAGAGCGGATGTTGTCACAACAGATACAGAAAATTTAAAACTTCACCGTTACTTTTCTTCGTAAATAATTATTATTTACACCTACGCCAAAATATTTGTCTTTTTATTTTCAGCCTTGTTTAACATCCAGGATTCCGATGTAACCTGACAATTTTGCTTATAACCAATCAGCACGAGAAAAATCTGCTACTCTGATATGTAGAAAGTGAGCAGTGTGCAAGATTAATTTCAGTATGAACAAGAATTAATCTGAATGCGAAGTGTAAGTACATCATACACTTCTTACACTGCCTACTGATATCGGTGTTAATTCAATAGTGAAATGCGTTTGGTAGAAAAACGAAGACTGAGTCTAGGATGCAACTCTTGTCTCTATATGTATACGCTGTACAGTACAATAGTTTGTGTCTTTAGACTAGTGGCAATATTGATACGAGCAAGCAACATTTTGGTTTAAATGTAGGTATGTTTTACTTTCAATGCATTTTTCACCTTTCTTATTTACGGCAAGTGAAAATCGGGGTTGTTTTCGAAAAAAAAAAAAAAAAAAAAAACATAAACGCATCAGTTTCGGAAGGTTTTTATTATCAGACTTCACAAAAGGCTTTTCCATTTAGGGACTGATGACCCCGTAGTTAAGTCCCATAGACTCTACATTTTTCCATTCCCTCATACAATTTGAAAATGCGTTTTCTATCAAAATAAAATTACTTATAGGCAGAAAAATAAGACAAAATCTAGTAACTTTCGCTAACACAGCTTTTGACGCACATATAACTTTCGTCTTCAAATGTTTGTAAATCTAAGGGACTTAACTAGGTTGGTCGTCAGTCGCTAGGCTTACAAACTACTTACACTAACTTTAAGTAACACAAACACCCATGTCCGAGGGAGGACTCGAACCCCCGACGGTGAACGACCACGCACACCGCAGCAAGACGCCTTAGTAGGAAACATAGGGCATAACGACCCGTCGACAGCGTGGTCATTAGAGGCGGAGCTTACGCTCGGATTTTCGGGGAAGGATGTGGAAGGAAATCGGCCGTGTCCTTTGAAAGGAACCATCCCGGCATTTTCCTGGAGTGATTTAGGGAAATCACGGAAAACCTAAATCTGGATGGCAGGAGGTGGATCTGAACCACCGTCCTTCCGAATGCGAGTCCAGTGCGTTACCAATGCTAAAGCCACCTCGCTCGGTCAAGACGCCTTAGTGCCCACAGCTATTCTGCCGCGGCACTTTCGTCTTTCTCATACTACGTGACGTCAGCAGAGGTTCAGCCAATGACAGAGCATTTCCGTTCTCTTGATCTGATCACGAAAATTAATGATTTTTAAGCTTTAATTTCAGAAAAATAGCTGATGCTTTTTGAGACTAATTACCGAAAATGCTATTTGAACGTTCGAACCATTCAGATTAACAACAATTCGAACCATATTTTTAAGAGAAGAAAATAGCCTATTCCGAATAACTACTACAGTGTACGTACGTAAATATCAATATTACTGCGTTCGATACCTTGGTCTCACCTGCAATTTTGGATCATCTGAAGCATGCGATACCACCCGTCGGATTTGAACAAACTTATCAATTTACATTCACCCATCCACCTACCCGAACCCATGCTTTAATTAAAAAAAAACTAATCACTTCAAACGTTGATCATTCGTAATGGTAAATGCTTGGCAGGTCACTATTGCAGAGGAAAGTTGCTTTGTGCGTAATGTGAAGTTTTATTTCATGACTATTGTTTTGTGTTTCGGAAAGTTGTTTTCCATTTAGTACGTATCCGCCAACGACGTCATGGGTCGAAGCAGATGGGTGGTATCGGATCCTTCAGTATTGTCCCCGAGAAACATAATATAAACAATAATTGGCAGAGAGTAAACATGCGCTGACAAGTGTCCAAGTCTGACAAAAAAAAAAAAAAAAAAAAAAAAAAAATAAACATACAAGGTGCATAGAAGAAAGCGTAAACATCCTGAAACAGACACAATTTTTACTTATCAGCAATGGCGACTGGTGCTTCTGGTGACTGAGGTTTCACTTCTTTGAGTCTCGGATCTAGAAATTGGAAAAGCGCCACGGTTTGCTCCCCCCCTCCTCCCCGGATATATTTTCGTTAAAAGATTTGCATAATGTGTTGCCTCGCCATGTATAGCGAGGCGTCGGCCTACCAAGCTTCTTTACTTCACACTTTTGTTCCAAGTTTAAATATGAGTAATTTTTTTCAAAAAGATACTGAACGTTCTTCATTTTTCTTTGATAATAAACACCAAGAACATATGAACACTAAAACACAGTAAGTAACTGATTACACTGTTAAGTGATTGTAACGAAATGAATCTGTTACGATGCAGAGACCAGCTACCTTCGGGTCACTTGCTGCTGTAAGCAGCACCCCCTCCTAACCTTACGCATGCGCCAAGGCTGTTCTTTCCCACATCTTATCAAACAGTTACATATTTGTTACAATGACACATTTGCTAAAACGTCCAAAGATAATGTGGCAAGTAACATTGTAAGAGTACACCTGTTGGTGTATCTTACAGTTTGATTTAAAGTAATGTATATATTGTCTTAAATTTGTTTAGTTCATGTATTTTTCATTTCTTGTATGCTAGAGATATTTCTTATGTAACGTCACTTTCAATATTGAATCATCTAGTGTAAACATGTACTGTATGTGTAAACCCGCATGAATGCACGAACATTCTTTGTAAGTTAGCAATGCGCCAGAGAAAATGTTGAACCTGTTGTAAAGACTGTCTTTGGCACAGAAGTAGTAGCTGTGAGTGTCGCGCTGCTGAAGCAGTCGCGGAGCGGACTCGCTGTAGTAAACACGTAAATGTTTTGTTGATGGTGCAGAGGCACGGTAGGCGCAGTGTGGCGCGAGTTTAATGCAATTGCAATAAGCCTGAGAGGCGTACTGTTTAATGTATTGAAGAAAGTGCGAAATAAGTTTATTTATACTCGATCAGTGTAATCTTTTTTCATGTGTGCAAGAAAAGTAATTGTTTGGTATCAAGTCTATTGTCACCGAGTATGATCATTGTTGTAGTAAGAGTACCTATTGTAATCATATCTGTCTTGTATGGACTTCACGACGAAGACGACGAAAGCAGATGAGTACTTTTGTAACATTTTATTTTGTATGCATGTAAATGTAGTGTCAACCCAATCAGAACTTTGGTTCAATTATACATGTCTTATTTTGAAACCAGCCTTAATATTGTAAGTAGTTGTAGTCACCGCATTATCACCATTATTAGATTATGTTGATTATGCAAGCCTGTACATTGACCAACAAGATCAATCATTTTTCAAAGTAATTACGATCAGTTTTAAAGAAATTGCTAGATGAGTTAAAGAATTGCTTAACGTGTTACAACCACAGAGACTAATAATTAAAGTGCGAGAGAGTTTGCAAGTAAAGTAAAGTTGATTTTATTTATGTAGAAAGTAACCAGACTTGACTGAAGTAATTTTTTTTTAAGAAATACGTTAAATGCCAAACATTGCTCAGCTAGTTACACGCGTACGCTACCCAGGCCCTGGAACCAATTACAAAAAAAAAAAAAAAAAAAAAAAAAAAAAAAAAAAAAAAATATATATATATATATATATATATATAGTTCACGTAAAGTTTTATAAGAAACTTGAAGGCTTTAAAGAATATTATCAAAATTATTGAGAAGTTTAACTGTAGTATTTGTGAAGCTCATTGCACCACGGAGTTTCAATGTACTGAGCTATTATCATTGTAATTAGAGTCTATCTGCTATTACAATTTTGATTATAACACGAACACGCCATCACCACTACATGAATTCTGACACATTTGTTAGTGAAGTTGTGCTGTTCGTGAATCGTAAGAGGTGCTGGTTGGAGGCTGTAGTCAATGCTACGTCAGATAGGGCCAAGCTTAATTAATTACTACAGTGACTGTTTTAAGTTAATTAATATCAATTTTTTATTTATTCAAAATTCTAACTTACAATGCGAAAGTGTTGTTGCGACCCATTAGTTGTGATTTGCTACAACATTCAATAACAAAATTATTATTACTAGAGCATATTATCATTACGCATTCTGAATTTTGAGATTTTTTGACGACCTCCAACAGGCAATTCTTACAACATTACAAAAGTCATTCTCGTTCGCGTATCTGTTAAAAAGATTGGTGGTCTCGAACCACTACCTTCACGCCGCTAGGCGATGCCGCTAACCACAAGGCTATTATGCGTGATCGTATCTTCTGAAGGTTATTACAGTTGATGCGTCTTTAATTTATAGTTATAAGATATTTTACCAAATACGATGTGTTTCTGATGAATCTTCAATGCGCCAGAAACAAATATGAAGGGCGGATGTTTCCTTCATGGAGGATTTGCGCATGCGCAAGGCGAGGTGCGCAGTAGCTCCATTGCCTTCGCTTCGGCACCATTCGTGCTTAACCGCCAGAGCTCGAGTAGCCAGGAGCTGGCGTCTCTACCAGCTCCACCGCCAGTGTCAGAAGCGTCGTTTCCCCTCGCCCCTCCCTGCTGCCCATACGCTGCCTCTAGTACAGGGGGTTCAGCAGAGAATCTGAACCTCAGCCGCGCATGCGCACTGCAGCGCTGTGGCCACTGCCGCCTATACTAAGCGGCCGCGCTACGACTCGTATACCTGCTGTCTCCGCGACATAAAAGATTCTCATGCGATAAAAATACTTTGAATGTGCGTATAAAATGATCTAATAGCAGAACGGAACGAAGAATGATAATTGGAAAAGACTTTTTATTTTATTTATTTATTTACTTTTTTCACGTCGAGCTATTTTACGGGAGTTCACTGAACCAGTGATGATCAGCTTGACTGTGGCCCATCATTGTCTCTGACAAGACTTGAAGCTTTTCGAGGAACGCATTCGTTAGCACAGTGTTTCGATCGTGAGTGCGACGTCACGGACCTGTAAGTTGTGACACTATATAGCTGCCCCCATCTGCGTCGACTAGCCTTCTGAAAATGGACGCGACTTCACGAAACGCGGCTGCATTTCTACCACGGCACGATGTAAGTCACAAGTTGATACTAGATCCATTTGCCGGCCGCAGAGGCCGAGGAGACTGAGGCGCTCTAGTCACGGTCTGCACGGCCACTACGGTCGGGGGTTCGAATCCCCCCTCGGGCATGGATATTTGTGCCGTCCTTAGTGTTAGCTAGTTCATAAGTAGTTTGTAAGTTTAGGGACTGATGACCCCGTAGTTAAGTCCCATAGACTATACAAACATTTTGAACTACATCCATTTCCGATGTTCAAGTGCTATTATTTACGTGTGGGCCCAATAGGACCACACGAATCAGAATCAATCAGTTTGGCTATACATGATTGGTCTCCCTGTGTGCCCAAATTTGTTTGATCCTTTCAGAATGAAGCCTCTCTATTTGACCAGACCGCTTGTTTTAGCCCGTTTCCTAATTTCCCTGACCAACTTTCCAATCAAATAAGTTGTCTATCCGTTGACGTCTGTCCGAGTGATAACGGCTAGTTTAAGATCCATTTAATTGGCTCAGTCTTAGCCTTATTTCTGTTTTCGTAGAATTCTGCAATTCGTTTTGTCAACCAAGTTCCCCCCCCCCCCCCCAAAAAAAAAAGTCTTTGTTTTCTCACGTTTCCAAGTATGTTTACCCCCAGGGGGCTGACGGTAGTTTCGTGAGTACGTGCGTGGCGAGCACGGGGCCCCGAGCTAATGCAGTCTTCCCTCCTTCTTTACTTCTTTATTGCATTTCCTTTTCCCCTTCCCTCCTTTCCTATCCTCACTACTTCCCCTAACCCCGGCGAGAGACTGATAACCTCAGTAGTTTAGTTCCCCTAACGCAAACAAACATCGCAACCCAACCCAAGTATGTCCTCATTACTTCTCAGCCTGTAAGTTTCTCCGTCAGTAATGTTGGAAACTAATATTTCCTAATTTATTTTTTTTATTTTTCTTTATTTTATATTTTTTTAATTTATTTTTTTCCCTCAATATCGCTCTTTCTATTTAAATATAAGTTTCTGCTCGATAAAGACTTTCATGATTGCTTATAGTGATGTAATTCCGAAGTTTATTGAATTCAGGCCGGCCGCGGTGGCCGAGGTGACTGAGGCGCTCCAGTCACGGTCAGCACGGCCACTACGGTCGGGGGTTCGAATCCCCCCTCGGTCATGGATATTTGTGCCGTCTTTAGTATAAGCTAGTTCATAAGTTTAGGGACTAATGACCCCGTAGTTAAGTCCCAAAAGCTCTACAAACATTTGAACTGAATTCAGACAGTGGTTTTTGGTGCGTGCTTGTTACATGTATCTACGTACTATTACTACTAGGCTACTAGCTTCATTCCCGCTGCTTCTCACGCATTGATTGGATGGTCTGCATTGGTTGTTTCTATTCTAAATATAAATTTTCATAGATTTAGGTTTAGAAATACTTTCCTAATCCAGTATTTTGATACAAATTGCCACCCCATATTGCACTATTGATGACAGAATTGAAAACCTTCCGAAACACATTTTTTAAAATTCTAATCATGGTTCCAAATCCAAATTTTCGCATTTCTAGCATCAAAGTAATCTTAGTAGCACCCTTAAAAGATTTCCCGTATTTCACCCGCTTATTGGCTGAATTGCCAAAAATATCTAAACGCGTGTTTT
Source organism: Locusta migratoria (assembly GCA_026315105.1). NCBI lineage: Eukaryota > Metazoa > Arthropoda > Insecta > Orthoptera > Acrididae > Locusta > Locusta migratoria. Next base: position 125,449,216 of record CM048753.1, read on the forward strand.
TAAGATTCCAATCAAAAATCTAAATGCGAAGTTTTGTATTTCTTGCTTCAAAACTAAATAATAGCAGAAAAATCGCTGCTGCCTAGAGTGTAAGATAAACAACGCCAACAAATTTCAAGTTTCTATGTCTGTAGATTCACTTTTCATGCGCCGTTTTCTGTCTTTTAGAAACGGATCGAGTACGCGAAATTTCTTTCTTACGCTTTGGCATCTTTCTTGGTAGTTTCACTTTTCAAACTGCAATATGCACTTAATTTTCTTTATTCGTACGCTTGTTGCAGAAAAACAACTGAAGAATGAGCATCACCTTTCGCTTGCTATTATCAAGTCAACTTGGTCTTCAGTCTTTGCTATTATCAAGGAGATTTGTCAAAAGTCAACTTGGTCTTCAGTCCGAATTTCAACCACTATATCTTCCAACGATACGGAGCTGCTATAGTGTACAACGGACTTTGTACTACAACAACACTGGGAGATGTGTAATTTTTACTGAAGAGCAAAATATTGACAACCACACGTAGAATTCTATATAATTCTATATAAGTCGGTAACTTTCAACTCCCATATCTTCCACACCCCATTATCTTTATCAACCCTCTACCACCATAGTGCACAACTGGAGACTGATACCTGCTACCACAAAGAAACACTATTCGTTTGCGATGTGTAGTCATGGCTGCAGAGTGAAATATAGGCACATACACCTCGATTTTTATATATCGGATGATCAAAAAGTCAGTATAAATTTGAAAAAGTAACAAATCACGGAATAATGTAGATAGAGAGGTAAAAATTGACACACATGCTTGCAATGACATGGGGTTTTATTAGAACCACAAATAATAAAAAAATGAAATAAAGTTAAAAAAATGCGCTTCAGCTGATCAGTTGTTGTTGTTGTGGTCTTCAGTCCAGAGACTGGTTTGATGCAGCTCTCCACCCTACTCTATCCTGAGCAAGCCTTTTCATCTCCTCATAAGAACGACAACCCACATCCATTTGAATCTGCTTACTATACACGTCTCTTGGTCTCCCTCTGCGATTTTTACCCCACACACTTCCCTCCAACGCTAAATTCACAATTCCTTGATGTCTAAGAATGTGTCCTACCAATCTATCCCTTCTTTTAGTCAAGGTATGCCAGAAATTTCTTTTCTCCCCAATTCTGTTCAGTACCTCCTCACTAGTTACGCGATCCACCCACCTAATCTTCAGCATTCTTCTGTAGCACCACATTTCAAAAGCCTCTATCCTCTTTCTGTCCACACTGCTTATCGTCCATGTTTCACTCCCATATAAGGCAACACTCCATACAAATGCCTTCAGAAAGGACTTCCTTAGGCTTAAATCAATATTCGATGTTAACAAATTTCTCTTTTTCAAAAACGCCTTTCTACCCATTGCCATTCTGCATTTTATATCATCTGTACTGCGACCATCATTTGTTATTTTACTGCCCAAGTAACAAAACTCATCTACCTCCTTTATTATTTCGTTACCTAATCTAATTCAGATCTAATCAGCAGATTCTAATCAGCTGATCAGAAAAGCAATAATTAGCATAACAAATTAATACAGAGCAAAGATGATGATGTTTACAGGAAATGCTCAATATGTTCACCTTCATTCCTTAACAATAGCTGTAGCCGAGGAATAATATGAACAGCAGTGTAAAGCATGTCCGGAGTTATGGTGAGGCATTGGCGTCGGATGTTGTCTTTCAGCATCCCTAGAGACGTCGGTCGATCACGATACACTTGCGACTTCAGGTAACCCCAAAGCCAATAATCGCACGGACTGAGGTCTGGGGACCTGGGAGGCCAAGCATGACGAAAGTGGCGGCTGAGCACACGATCATCACCAAACGACGCGCGCAACAGATCTTTCACGCGTCTAGCAATATGGGGTGGAGCGCCATCCTGCATAAAAATCGTACGTTCCAGCAGGTGTTTATCAGCCAGGCTGGGAATGATGCGATTCTGTAACATATCGGCGTACCTCTCACCCGTCACGGTAGCAGCTACCAAATCGGAATCACGGAGTTCGTCGAAGAAAAAAGGCCCGATAGATGTGGTAAATTCAACCCGTACTCTAGCGTTCTCGCCGTGCAATTGAGTTTCCACGACAGTGCTAGGATTTTCGGTAGCCCAAATTCTGCAGTTGTGGGCATTGAAATGAGCTTCGTCGGTCCATAACACGTTTCTCAACCAATCATCATCTTTTGAAACACCCACACCGCATATGCCCTCCGCTTCACTAAATCCCCAGGTAACAGTTCATGATTACCTTTCGAATTATTTAAGTTCCACTGAACTAATATTAAAAGTTGTCAATTACTTCAGCTTTCGCCGCGGTGGAATGACCGTGCGCTCCAAGGAGCCTTGCTGCTGAGAGTGTGATTACTCTCCGTCGGAGGTTCGAGTCCCCCCTCGGGCATATATATATTTCACTAAGTGTGTTTGCCTCTGTAACTTATAAAATAATAGGTGACGGAAAATTTTAATGCGGTAGGTCAAAACAAGAAATCTTACACTTTCTGCGGAGCTATGAACATGGTTTATTGTATCATTTTCCAAAGAGTTATACCAGAAAGATATATTTTTTTAAATGGAACAATACTTTTTTCCATCGTGAATTGGATTCGTTTAAACCAGCTGCGTTCAAATCAATTTAAACTACATTCCTATCACTGGTAGTTTGGGAGCTACAACCTTTCAAAGTTCTGGGGGCGGAGGCTGCGACAGCGTAGCTAACTGGCTGGTGGTCATGAGACAGTGGTCCGTGCCCCAGGGGATAGCCACTCGGCCAGTCAGCTACGCTATCGCAGCCTCCACCCCCGGAACTTTGAAGGGTTGTAGCTCCAAAACTAACAGTGATAGGAATGTAGTTTAAATTGATTTGGACGCAGCTGGTTTCAACGAATCCAATACACGATAGAAAAAACTATTCTTCCATTTAAAAAATTATATCTTTGTGGTGTAGCTCTTTGGAAAATGAAACAATAAACTGTGTTCATAGCTCCGCAGAAAGTGTAACATTTCTTGTGTTGACCTACCGCATTAAAATTTCCCATCACCTATTATTTTATAAGTTACAGAGGCAAACACACTGCGTGAAAAACCCCAAGCATTCAACAATCCAGAGATTGGTTTGAACACCACAGTGCTTTACTAGGCATGGTCCTGTTTGCAGGTGGGATGCCGTTGCCTTCCTCCGACATTCGAACTGACTTACCCAGCCAGTTATAGGGGGACCTACAGTTTAACGTGGTGCTACTCAATATTTTTCACATGAACATTACTGCCAGAGGTGAAAGAAGTGGGAAGTGACAGATAAAAATCCGAGGACCTGGCGGGGATCGAACCCGCGACCTATCGATTTGTATTCTGGCACTCTACCACTGTGCAACCGAGGCGCACTGTATGTGTGTGTGTGTGTGTGTGTTGTTCCTTGTATTACTTTAAGTAATTTGTAAGCCTAGGGACTGATAACAACAGTAGTTACGTCCCATGGGTTTAGAAAAATTTGAACTTGCAATTTTCGGGTTCGTCTACGAATAATAATGTGATAATAAGATTACGTTCGTCACCCTTCAGTTTTGGCGAAGTTCATCCTTTGCAGTGGACTGTTCCCCCAGGTCCTCCGCCACCCCTGTCGCAATAACAGTGTCGCCCTTTCAATGTTTCTTCTTCTTCTGTCTGGAATTCCTCTCCGGTGTCCCTGACTGCCTGTCCAGTTCGCAGCCGGGCGCCCAGCCAGACTCCGGTGCCGGCCGTATATTTCGCGGGAGCGTAACGGCCGCGTGAAATTTTCAGCAGGCCGCGCCATCTCGCCGCCGGCTCGGCTGCTATTGACCCCTGGGGCCGCGGTCAAACTGGGCCACGCTAGAGTGAGGACTGCCCCAACAGCGCCGCCGCGCGCTCCTGGTTCCCGACTCTGCCGACAGAGGCGCGCCGCATCGGCCGCGGACAGCCAGCGCCGCGCACTACCTAGTTCCAGTGCTTCGCCCGCAGAGCGCAGCACGGTCGCACGTCCCGACTTCAGTGTTGCTGACGGCTGCGTTTGAACACGATTTGAACTGTTCGAATAGTTTACGTCACAGTCACTACGTTTAAAGCAACATATCTTCCAGAAGACGACAACTGATCTTCCTAAACCGTTTTTCGCTATCGTTTATACATGGCATAGCCTGAATCGGATTTGCACAAAAGCGTGTAATCAGAAATAATTGCTGGAGCCCACCCAAGAGCATCCTGCAGACATTTATTTAGGGGTCTAGGGATACTCACTGTAGCTTCACAATATATATATTCACCCATGAAATTTGTTATTAACAATCCGACCCAATTCAAAAGTAATAGCAGTGTGCATAGCTACAACACTAGGAGAAAGGATGATATTCACTATTCAAGGTTAAATCTAAGTTTGGCTCAAAAAGCGGTGAATTATGCTGCCACAAAAGTCTTTGGTCACTTACCAAGTAGCATCAAACGTCTGACAGATAGCCAACTAGTATTTAAAAAGAAATTAAAGGAATTTCTGAATGGCAACTCCTTCTACAATGAAGATGAATTTTTAGATAAAACTTAAAAAAAAAAAAGAAAAAAAAATCCTTAAATATTGATTGTCAAGTGTAGACAACATTTAGTAGACTGACACGTTCCACATCATTACGAAATGTCGTATATATGATCTATTGAACAAGTATTAATCTAATCTAATCTAACCTAGATCACTTTATATGGCTTTTATCCATTGTGTTGGAAACTGCGACTGTTTCTTGAAATAGATTTCAGAAATTAATGCAACCAGTCACCTTTTGTTTCTTCTTAATGAAGATTTATTACACCATTACCGGTTTCAAGCTGCCTAGCAGCTCATCATCAGATGGTATACATTTAGTGCAAATTACATTTGTATGTGAAATGCACAACTATACTATCGTAATTTGCACTAAATGTATACCATCTGAAGATGAGCTGCTAGGCAGCTTGAAACCGGTAATGGTGTAATACATTTTCATTAAGAAGAAACAAAAGGCGACAGGTTGCAGTACTTCCTGAAACCTACTTAATCACCCCGTTTACACGGGCACCAAAAACCGAATTTCGTAAACCGATTTCCCAATTCCGCTTTTGGATGGTCATGTAAACACTCCAAAACCGATTCTGGAAATCCGCTTCCCTAAAGCGGTTTTCCAATTCGACAATCGATTTTCGTGCTCATGTAAACGAAACCGTTTTTGAAGCGTTCTTGGCTTGTCAGATTGTGTTTTCTTGTTACGTATTTTCGGCACATATGGAATGAGTGATATTTTCTAATGTGAAATAAAAGTATAAATATTAGTATGTGATCATAAATCTGTGTATTTAAATAAGGAAAAATAGCGATTGTGCTGACTAAATCAGATACTGAATCAGCTGTTTCTCGGCCGCCATGTTAAGTGGACTAGGAAATCCGATTCAGGCTATGCCACGTAAACACGACGGCGAAAACCGGTTTACGAAAATCGGTTTTCGTCTTCCGGAAGATAGGTTGCATGTAAACGTAGTGAATATGGCGGCTGAAAAACAGCTGATTCAGTTCCTGATTTAGATCGCACGATCGCTATTTTTCTTTATTTAAATACACATATTTATGTTCACTCTAATATTTATACTTTTATTTCACATTACAAAATATCACTGTTTCCATATGTGCCGAAAATTCTTAACAAGAAAACACACTCTGTCAAGCCAAAAACACTTCAAAAACGGTTTCGTTTACATGAGCACGAAAATCGATTGTGCAACTGGAAAACCGCTTTAGAGAATCGGATTTCCAGAATCGATTTTGGAGTATTTACATGACCAACCAAAAGCGGAATTGGGAAATCGGTTTACGAAATCCGGTTTTGGGAGCCCATGTAAACGGGGTGAGTTAGTATTTCCGCGGTCTAACATACACAGTCGCCACACTCCATGGAGGTAAGAATAAACCTCCATGGTGCACTAGGAGGTGGCAAATTGTATCAAAATACTTGATTAGGAAAGCATTTTTAAAGCTGAACCTATGAAAATTAATATTTAGAAGTAGAAACAACCAATGCAAACCATCCAGTCTACGCGTGCGAAGCAGTGGGAATTAAGCTAGTAAATAAATAAGAAGCTGCAGTCACGAATTATTTCTAATAGGGTATTTTCCTATGTTAAAAATATGGTTCGTATTGTTATTTTGGTTATAACATTCAAATGGCATTTTTCTCCTTATTCTTACAATACATTTGCGTTTTTTCTTACTTTTTTCGTACAGTATGTGTTTTTGTCACACACAACGGATTTACAACTTTTATGTAAGAATGGAAAAGAATTTTATGAACGCCGGTAGAAGAAACACTTTTACGGAATCTTAGTTTTTCAGCAACAAAGTGACTTTAATGATAAAGGTGAAGCACTGAATTAAAATTTGTGATGTGGCCGGGAATCGAACCCGGACCTCCATGCTTACTAGGCAGTGATTTTATCGTATGAGATGGAAGAAACATGAAAACTTCGTTTGAAGTAAAATCTACTTACATTTGAAGCTAATTGCCGTTTGTTTCTGTCAACATATGACTCTAAAGATACAAACTACTATACAATATAACGGCTGTACCATCCTTTTCTCGAAGCAGTAGACGGCACTTTCGACCCTCCTGTACTTCAGTTGTGAATAAAGCTAGAAGCTAGAATTTTCGGTTACCAAGAGTATCTACTATAACTAGCTATATTTTCAAATTACAATATTGTACACCTTATAGTTTACGAAATATTAGCAGTCGAAAATCGCTAATTCTGTCACTCAACTGACTCACCGATCATCAAAATTCTAAGGTACTTCTTGCAGAAATACAAACATAAAATTTTGTTTTTAGATAGTGTTTAGCCTGTAATCGAAAGAAAAATTGAAACATCTGTAAATATTAATTCCGTTCACGAACACATTTTCGCTTCATGGAAGAATATCTGCTATATTGGACTTGTGAGGATTGGATTGGTAATGATATTGTGGTAAAGCCTTGAATTCATGTCCTAGTCGCGGCTTCGATTCCTAGTGGCGTATCTTCTCTTTTTTTTTCTCATTTTAACATAGCCGTCACCTTTCTACTAACTCTAAGTAAAGAAAATTCAAATGTTTGTATAGTCTATGGGACTTAAGTACGGGGTCATCAGTCCCTAAACTTACAAACTACTTATAAACTACTTACGAACTAGGACGGCACAAATATCCATGCCCTAGGGGGGATTCGAACCCCAGACCGTAGTGGCCGTGCAGACCGTGACTGACGCGCCTCAGTCCCCTCGGCCACCGCGGCTGGCTCTAAGTGAAGAGTCGTTAGAAATGACATATGGCACCTGATTAGAGAATGAAGAATAACTGGTACGATATAGCTTAAATTGCTGCAAATGGAAACAGTACCAAGGACACATTCTAGCTTGATTTCAGCTATAAATGAGAAAACTATTGTTCGTAATGTCGAATATTTCGTCACATGACGCGGGGCAAAATGTTAGACCTTAGATCGGGAGCAAAAGCATTAGACGCTGATTCCAAACCACAACACGGCAGAGATGTGGGGACGCCATTGTATGCGAACTTGGAAATTGAAGTACCGATTTTTTACGATAACTTTATCAGGAAGCCAGAGAGACTTACATAATTCGAAAGATGGTTTGCTGTGGATGTGCACAATACAATAATCATGAGTGTACATAGCCGTTAAGAGTGGTAAAACGAAGTAGATGTTTTCAAATCGATAGCTGGGATCACGATTTAAATTCTTCAACTCTAATAAAAAGTGAACGTCAAAAAGTGCTACCAACTACTGCCCCAGGGATGACCGATATCAGAAAAATATCGATCGTAGCATCAATGTTAACATAAATTCAAAGATATCGATGTACGATGAACATCGAAAGGAAAACATCGACGTCCCAGAATATCAGTTTTGGATGCCAAAATAAAAATTGCTCGGCAGAAACAGACACACCCACTACTAAACTGGCAACATTGGTCTCCTTGTCACTTTTAAACAACGTATCAACAATTATTTGTGTACGGATATAACAGTCATAAGAAACAGGGATCAATTGATATAATTACTCCACTTTTAGACTTTTGGCGTAAAGGCTGAATTTTACTTACGGCGTTGGCGTAGTGTGCATATATTGGCAACGGAATGTTAGCTTTATGAGGGGTACATGCAAGAACCTATCAACTGCAGAGCAGGAACAAAATTAATTATTTACTTCATGGTCAATAAGAAATACTATGCCTCTTATTCTACGTGATTGGTTTTCCGAAGTATCTCATTCGTCGTCGCTGCCAACTTTAGCACACTACGACACCACTGCCGTAAGCAAAATTCTATCGTGTACTAGACAAAGATATAATACACAAAACACCTATCTCGATTGTGGGTTGGCAGCTTAGGCTATACCACTGACATATATTACTAGACTTGGCAAACGTGCCTCACCTCATGTCAAAAAGTTTCCATATGGTAATATTAGGATTTTCTGACACGATATGACGTTGTAAGCTTTAGCCTACTAGTTAGTTTGAACATGATTTGCACTTGAGCCAACACATCCGCAATAGTTGAATTTAACAGATAGGCCTACAATGTCAAACCGTGTTTTGAGAAGAACGTGTTACGTACGCTTAAGTTTTACTTACTGTCCTGGCGGTCTCACGTGATTATGTTGTCAGTCGTGTGACGTTGGCATTAGCCATTTGCTTGACGATGCAAATTTCTCATGACAACTTCGTTTTACGAGGGCAATAACTATTACTAAGTGAACGGAGATCACACATAAAAAATCTATCAACTGTAGAGCACGAACAGCATTATTTATTTACTTCATCATGTATACGAAACACTAATCAACTCACACTGTATGGATTACTAAGAATATCATCTTGGTTAGAGGTTTCTATCGTTTTGTTGATGTTGCCAACATAATCGTACGAAGCCACTGAGATGGTAAGTAAAATTTTACCGCCCGTTAAATTGTAAGACGCTTCTCGCCGGGCTACAGTGGTTATGTTGGCACCAATGGTTAATGGCAGCAACTCAGATGACCAATAAATGTTTTGTCTTGACCGTTTCAATTAAAACGAAAATTATGTTTATTTTCTGAACGGACAAGGGTACATACAAGAAGCTGTCAACCATTGAGCAGGTACAGTATTAATTTTGCTGCGAGTGAAACGAGCAGCAATAACATTTACTCTGTAGCTCGTGAAAAATATTAACACAATTCTACACTTCATTGTTCATCTGTTGCCAACATAAGCACTGGAGCCCGGCGAGAAGCGTCGTAAACTTTTACCTTTACCGCCACGTACATTTAAATCAAATTGTAATTATGGGAAAAATACTGAAACGAATAAAGATACCTGTTACACATGACAAATAGCACATTTTTAACGGTCATACTATTGAAAGAAAAGCCCGCAGTAGATGGAGCCTAGTAACAGATGAACAAAAAGAGCAAATTAACGGCATTCATTACTGTATATATCAAACTAGACTGTAGTTTTCGTAAGGTACGTGTTATCCATGACAAATGACTCTTTTATAACATTTAACGTTGTTGTTCCAGTATTAAACTATGACTTTCTAGATAAAAGATCGCAACTCGTAACCTCACTTTGAAAATCGGATGTAGGATAACGAATTGACGTGACGGACAGTGTGAATACAACGTGACGTGCCGACAGTGTGAATCGGCCTTGTATCTTCGGTTTGCCGTAAGAAAAATTACAGCTACATACAAAACATGGATGAAACAATATGTCAAATCTCTAAGGACAGCGTACGTACATGGGTTCATCAGTATTTGTACGAATGTTTTCTGTAAATAAACATACGACACGTTTGTAGTATAGAAATATGGCGGCGAGACTTCCGCGTTACCAGTGATACTGTATATGGCACGAGTCTGTGAAGCTAAACAATTTTTTTAAATTTTTTTAGTTCATTGAGTTGAATCTTCTGTAGGGAAATATCGATAGACCTATGTTTTGATACCATCGATGTGCCACATACCCGGGCCGCTGATACTTTGCACTTGACGTTAACAAATAACAAGTGAAGAGCAAGAAGCGCAAGGCTCTAGTCGCCAAGAACGGTCCAATCACAGCGCGATAAATACTTCCAGTGGTCACGTGCCGTGACGTCAACGTTCCCGCGTTGTCGGCTTTGTTCCGTTCTACGGTAAACAAAGTTGTGTATCGCGTTTATCGCGTGTTTATGTTGTGTGTGCTTTTTTCGCTGTGATTTGTTTTACTGTGAGTGGTTTAACTTGACTTTCCGAGTTCAAGTAATTGGATAATGTCATAGAAAAGACGTTTTTCTAGTGACGTTTTCTATGCTCTGAGCAGGAAGTTCATTCTTGCTTCAAGTGATCGGAAAGAAGTTATGTACAGTGGTTATAAGAAAGAAATAATGCTGCAGATACGTCACTGTCAAAACTTCTTTTATATTCGCTCGTGAAACAAAATAAGCCTATTACACCCAAATATGCAGTAGACGAAATCGCAAAGGAACAACGTCAGAATGAAATAAATCTGGCCTCATTTCACTGCCGTTTTAACCCTACAAAATTGATATGGTGTGACGTGAAGAGTTGCTTAAGGAACAATAAGTCTTTCACAATAACAGAGGCGGAAAAGCAGTTGCCAATGTGGATGCTGCATCTTGAGGGGAAAAAAAAAAAAAACGGGGGGGGGGGGGGGGGTCGAGAACGTCGAAAAACTGATTCGGGCAGCACAAACAATGGAAGGGATCATGAACAGTTAATGATTTGTCTTGGTGAAGACGATATTGGCAGTGACGACAACAGTGAAGATGGGGTGCTGGATATAATTGTACCATTGTTGCCGTAAATTGGTGAGTGAAAAGCATTCTGATTATAAAACGTAGAGAGAGAAGTTACTAACTTTATTATTGAAACTTCCTGGCAGATTAAAATTGCGTACCGGAACCGGGACTCGAACCTGGGACCTTTGCCTTTCGCGGGCAAGCGCTCTACCGACTGTGCTATCCCGACACGACTCACGATGCCGCCTCACAACTTTACTTCCACCAGTATTTCGCCTCCTACTTTCTAAACTTCACAGAAGCTCTCCTGCAAACACGCAAGCTGGCAGAAGTGACGTTGTGAGGCGGCATCGTGAGTCGTGTCGGGATAGCACAGTCGGTAGAGCGCTTGCCCGCGAAAGGCAAAGGTCCCAGGTTCGAGTCCCGGTTCCGACACGCAATTTTAATCTGCCAGGAAGTTTCATATCAGCGCACACTCCGCTGCAGAGTGAAGTTTCATTCTGGGTTCTTTATTATTGTTTATTTCGTATCCGTCGTGATCTATGCTTTTGTTTTCTATATTGCTTTGCTCCGTTATTGAAAGCGTATGCACTGTTGTGCTCTGGTCGTCATTAATATGTCATTAATTAATTGCTGCTCAAGAACGAATTATTATATGCACTTTTATTGCTTAATTAACAGCATACATTTACGAGGTGCAACTGAAAACCGTTTCGTCTGCTCTGTGTATAGAGGCTAGTGTTGAAACGTCGCTAAAGCAGTGTAGCCAACTTAACTCGCAGTAACGCGAAACGTCAAGTGCAATGTTTCAGCGGCTCGGGTATATAAGTCTGATGGTCATGGCCCCGGCGCCACGTTAAAGATTCTTTATCAAAGAATATTGGAGGAATATGTGGAGGAGATTAGTGCAAATTGGTGTTAGTGCGAGTGCTAGCGTACTGAAGAGTCTTTATCAAAAAAGAAAATTAGTGTAGTATCGGTGTTAGTGCGAGCGCTAACGTGCTGTCAATATGTATGCCGAAACCGTTGCATCAAAGCCTCTGAGATTTCTTTTTTAAGTATAGGGAGTGGCCTTTAAGACAATCCGTTGCTGATGTACAACAAAGAGAAGAGAAGGGAGGAGGATTAACTCCAAAAATAAATAGACCTTCGTGGCCGGCCGCGGTGGCAGAGCGGTCTGCGGCGCGCCACTCACGGTTTGCACGGCCACTACGGTCGCGGATTCGAATCCCCCCTCGTGTATGGATATTTGTGCCGTCCTTAGTATTAGCTAGGTAATAAGTAGTTTGTAAGTTTAGGGACTGGTGATCTCGTAGTTAAGTCCCATAATCTCTACAAACATTTGAACATTTTTGAGACCTTCGTGAAATAGAAGTTATTAAGTTGTATCTCAGAAAAATGTGGGGCATGAAATACGGAACTAATGCAGCGTGCATTAAATTGAAAGTTCACTATATAATTATGCCAAAACGCGCTTGTTTTCCAAAAGCGTTAACTTGCACATTCCAGTTGACAGCTTAGGAGACTGCCATGTAGGGTGACCAGGTTCGATTCCCGGTCTGGTCGCAGATTTCCTCCACTCGGGCACTGGGTGTTGTGACGTCATCATCATCATTTCATCATCGACGCGCAAGTCACCTAAGTGGCGTCACCAAAAGACTACCACCCGGCAGGCCGAACACAATCCCAGATGGGTTTAATGTCCAAAAAGTCACACAGAATTATCTTCATCACGTCCAAAAGCACTCCCAGCTGGAGCCCACAATGACGAAAATTATAGCAGTTTCTCTTTTATATCATAGTTCTTATTAACGCTCTCAGGCTTGTATTTTTTTTCTAAAGAAAGAAATTACTTTTATTCTCTGTCATAAGATTTAATTGCACTGATTTTAGGAGAAAGATTTATGCAATTATATGTAATCATTTTCATACCGTACAATCGTGTGCACCATAAAGCAAAGCTTCTTTTATGCACTAAAATAACTAATTTTAAGTTACTATTGTATTAAATAAATTGATCATTCAATAAATACGAGGCAAAATAACAACTACTACTTTCACTTATACAGGAAAATGTACGTTATCTGCAATTTTCGTATTATGAAGTTCACAAACTGATGCAAAATACAACACTAACTTGTTGATATTTCTGTAGTTGTCCACCACAGGTTTCAGTACTGTACATAATGAAAGGATTGAACAATAACAATTCGATATCCCATCGAAAACATAAAATGTACAAAAATGCAAGTCTCGCGACGAATTCTTTCCAAAGTCGTAAGATCTCATGGGAAACCAAGTTGGTTATTTTAGTGAGTGTTCATGAAACCAACTATTCAACATCTCATCATAATTTTTTATCTAATTAGTTATCTTCCAATATCTGTAGTGACTATATCAAAATTATACAACTTTATTTCCATAATAAATATAATGACTTGACAATCGCATGGCAAAGTAAACTATTACTTAAAATACTTTACGCAAATGTGAGGTATTTCATTCCTACGTGATTACCTTTGGTTACATAGTGGAATATACATTATATATAGATATGTAATTGCCTGATCATTATATGTATTCTGATGTCATTCTATTATGGTGTGATTGCGAAGACATTATATTTATTATAGAAATAAAGATTCTGTTCAATTGCTCTTACAACTCCTTTGCTGTCTCTGACAGAATTACTATGTCATCAACAAAACGCAATGTTTTTCTTTCTTCACCCTGAAATTTAAATCCTTCTCCATATTTCTCTTTGCTTTCCTTCACAGCTTACTCAATGTACAAACTGATTAACATTGGAGAAAGGCTACAACCCTGTATTAAACCCTTATCCAACCACTGCGTCCCTTTCATGCCCTTCAACTCTAATAACAGCTGTTTGGGTAATGTACAAGTTATAAATAACCTTCTGTTCCCTTTATTTTATCCCAGATGACTTCGGAATTTGAAAGATTGTATTCCAAAAGTTGAGATTTAAATGTTTGTAAATGTATGGGACTTAACTACGGTGGATATCGGTCCCAAAGCTTACAAATTACTTAAAGTAAACTGATCTAAGGACAACATACACGTTCATGCTCAAGGTAGGACTCGAACCTCCGACGGCGAACGGCCACGCGCACAGCAGCTAGGCGCCTTAGCGCGCGCGGCTATTACGCCGCGACGAGTGTATTCCAATCAACACTGTCAAAAGTCAATCTTTTGTTTACACTTGTTACAATTTTTGTTTTGTAGACTACTAGCGACCGACACCGACCTTTCACGGGCGTCACTAAAACTAATCTCTGGTGTATAAGACAAATGGGAAATTACATTTCTTTCATTAATTGATCTTAAGGCACGTGCGTTCTTTATGACCAGGAAGCTGCTCTGTAGTCGCGATTTGAGCCTGGACCTAAGAACCCGGGTGCTCCAATGTTACGTGTTACCAATCCTATTGTATGGAGTGGAAGCTTGGACTCTCAACATATATTGCGAGCGAAAATTAGAAGCCTCCGAGATGTGGACCTAACGTAGGATGTTGCGAATCATAGACAGAACATGTTACCTACGTGGAGGTTCTGAGGAGAATGGGGAAAGACAGATGCTACAGGTAAAAAAGACGAAGAAAAAATCTCAGCCACATTATGAGAGGTACAAGGCATGAGACTCTGCAACTCATAATACAAGGGAAGAGAGAAGGAAAGAGATCTGTTGGAAGGAGAAGAACGTCCTGGTTTGGGAACCTGCAAAAATGGTTTGATGTCTCATCTGACCTATTTAAGGCCGCAGCTTCCATAACCGAAATAGCTATGATGACAGCCAACCTCCGAAATGGGAACGGTACACGAAGAAGGCCATCGGACAGGCAAATTGTATATTAATAAAAATGAATTGCCGCACGTATGAAAGCGCATCACTTGAGAATGGCTTCACCGATTTGGCTGACCTTTTCTTTGTTCTGTTCGTAATTCGCAGGACGAGGTTTGTAGGAATGAAATGTTTTTGTAAAATCTACCGGAAAACATCAAAATCTGAGAAAATTGAAAGTACGCTTCCAGCTCGGATCATTTTCTAGATTCTCCAACAATCAGCTTATTCATTCGCTACTCGCCTAGCGACCAAATACGCTGTAACGGAACTAACAAATACGCCAAGGAGGTCCTCCGTCACCACCCTGTCCGGCTCCACCCTCTCCTGAACCCCTGATCCTCCGCCTCTTTCTTCCCTCCCTCGCTGTCACCCTCGCCACCACCTCTCCTACCCCTACGATGTCCTCTCCCATGTCGACCGCACCTGCCCGACCTCTGTCGTTGCCGCTGACCTCAACCTTCATTCCCGTCACCCCGCTGAACTCCGGCGGTGGCGCCAGTTCGTCATAGAGATGGGCTAAACCGTGATTTTCCACTAACAGTGATTTCCGTGATTGCTACTTTTAAATCACCGTGATTCTAAACCGTGATTAATCACGGTTTCCAATCACTGTTTGAGGTTTCCACGACATGTATCCCTCCGCGATTTCTACTCCTCCCGCTATTCCGTGATTTCAGCTCTTTCCGCTATTCCGTGATTTCTGCTCTTTTCGCTATTTCCGTGATTGAATCGCCGCGATTCCGGCGACTTGTATCGTTTATCATGGAACTGACAAAAATTGAGTTAGATACTTTTGTTATAATGTTTCATCCGCCAATAACTAATTTATCGTCTCTTTGTTGTTATGAAAGTTATGTTGTGAACCGAGAAAAGTAAATCTCAACAAATAAGTCAATAGTAAGTATAGTTTAAAATAATAAACTTTCTAACCACATCAAGACAATGAAAGAATAGTAAATATTCTTAGTAAGTGTAGAAATTATTTGCAAGGTAGGTGTTATTTCATTGTCAATGAATATATGCCCTCAATTTTAATACCTTGTTTCTTTAATGTAATTGATACTGCAGTTATTAGAGCGTGCTGTTATTTAAATACACTGGCCTATAATAGTTATCATATTACTTTACACGCTTCAATTACTTACAGTAATATAGTATCAGTTTTACTGTTAGGTGCCATATGTTTTTAAGATGTATCATGCACAGCTAAATAAATAAATAAAAAGTTACTGCAGTTTCATTTCCAGTGCCATTCACTTTTAACTCAAAATTTATGCATACATATGAAATAAGAAGCTGAGATCTTTACTATAATTGAAGCAATTAATGTGATATCAGTATTCCAGAGCAAGTCCCATGGGGAACGAGTTTATGCACATGTTTTTTCGAGTTGCTATTCGCTGCATTGATATTAGTACAGATTTCGACCCACAGATGGCTCTTTTAGCCTTTGCTGCTTCTCTTCCCTCGCCTCCTCTTCGCTTTTCCGCTATTCGCTCCTACATCTGCTATTCGCTGCTGCTTTTAGTACTCATTTCGGTCACCAGATGGCTCTTTGTGCTGCGGTTCGCTGCTATTCCTGCTCGTCGCTACCCAACCGTGACCGTGACTGAAATCACGGTCAGATTCCAGATCGCCGCGACCGTGAAAACAGTGAATTTTCAATCACCGTGATTTTTCACGAGTACGTGATTTCTGGCCCATCTCTAGTTGGTCACCAACTCAGGCCGGGGCGACGTCCTTCCCCTTCCCCGCCCAACCCGCCCCGAAAGCAACACCACGCCCGATGCCGTCTGGCGTCTCCCAACCTCCTGGGGCGCATCACGGCGGGCGTCCTAGACCTAATAGGCAGTGGCCACGCCCCTGTCCTGCTTACCCTTGACCACCGCCCCCGCCCTGCCCGCGCTCCTCGTCCCATGCCCCCTCCCAAACTCGTCCACGATTATTCCCGTGCCGACTGGGATGCCTACCGTCGCTCCATCGACACCTCGGTCGCAAGCCACCCACTCCCCCTCCATACTCCCGCCGATATTGACCATGCCTCCTCCTTTCTCCAGCAGACCGTTGCTGACGCGGTCCATGCCCACATCCCCACCCGGGCGGTCTATCCTCACCGCCCTACCCTTCCTCCACAGGCCGTCCTTCTCCTCCGCGAATCCCGCCGTCTGTACCGCTCCTTTCTCCGGACCCGTGACCGGCATACTCTCCAACGCCACCGGCAACTCCAAAGACACATCAGAAACCTTTTGTCCGCGAAGAAACGCCGGGACTGGCGTCAGACATGCACCCGCCTTAACTCGCTCCTCCCGGTCTACTCCGCCAAGTACTGGCGTGCCTTCCGCCGCCTTACTGGCAGTCACTCCTCTCCCCACTACCCACTCCTCCATGATGACCGTCCTTTCCCTGACAACACCAGTAAGGCAGAACATTTTGCCTCCTACCTTTCCGACGTCTTTTCCATTCCCGATGATCCCCTCTTTGACTACTCTCTCTTCCCGGACGTCCATGAGCGCACCGACAACTCCTCTCCTCCGCTCGCCCCTGGCTTCCAGTACTTGGACCACATTCCTCCCTCAGAATTGAACACTCCCATTACTGCCCGTGACAAAACGAAACACTGCCCCCGGTCACGACCGGCTGACCTACCGCCACCTCCGCGCATGCCCCCTCTCGTTTCGTGAAGTCCTTGCCGACCTCTACAACGTCATCCTTTTCACTGGCTTCTACCCCGACCTGTGGAAGACCTCCCGTATTCTCATATTCCTCAAACCCGACAAGCCCCCATCCCAGACCTCATCCTACCGTCCCATCAGTCTTACCTCCGTGTTCGGCAAGGTCCCGGAAACCGTCCTTTCCCGTCGAATCCACCAGCACCTCCACCGCCACCAGTTTCTCCCCCCCTCCCAATGTGGCTTCTGACCCTCCTTCTCTGCCGACGACCAGCTCCTTCGCCTAACTCATCTCCTCTCCGTACAACTCAACTCCCGTCGCTCCACAATTTTTGTATCCCTCGACATCCAAAAAGCCTACGACTATGTATGGCATTCCGGTCTCCTCTTCAAGCTCCAGCTCTACGCCCTTCCCATTAATTACGTCCGCCTCATCCCTTCCTTCCTTACCCGCCGCCCCTCCTACGTCACTGTCTGCAACTCCGACTCCCGTATTTTCTACCCCTCCGCTGAGGTGCCCCAAGGCTCAGTCCTCTCTCCCCTCCTCTATCTCCTCTACTCTGCCGACATGCCTCAACCCAAACCTCCCGTCTATCTCCTCCAATATGCTGACGACACCGCCTTCCTGGCCCTCGCCCCCTCCCTTGCCCGTTCCCAGGCTCTGCTCCAGTCCCATCTCACCGAGTTCGCCTCATAGTGTAACTGGTGGCTCCTATCCGTCAATCCAGAAAAATCCCAGGCAATAGTCATAGGTCGTACTACTCGCTCCTTCCATCTCCACGATTTCTATCTTACCCTCCACAACCGCCCAATCCGTCACACCCCCACCCTAAAATACCTTGGCCTTACCCTTGACCGCCAACTGTCCTGGACTCCCTACCTCAAATCCCTCTGTGAGAAAGCTCTGTCCCGCCTCAACCTCCTGAAACTCCTTATCGGCCGGACGTGGGGCCTCCACCCTTCCACTGTCCTCCACACCTACAAATCAATCATGCGCCCTGTCCTTTCTTCCTTCCACCCTGCCTGGATATCGGCTCCTCCTACTTTCTACAAATCCCTCCAGATCCTAGAACGCCACGCCCTCCGCCTCGCATACCGTATCAGACTCCCTCCCCCCCACGCGGATCCTCTTATGACCTCATCCCCTTCCCTCCTCTCCTACAACACCTCGAACATATCCGGCTCCTTTACACAACCCGCAAAATCGTGTCCCAAAACCCTCTGGTCTACCCTATTCTCACCGATCCCGGGCCTCTGCCACGCCTCCGCCAAACCGTTCCTCCCGGCCTTCACCTCCATACGCTCCGTATCCTCTCCCAGGGCAATTTCCGCACCCTTCCTCTACCGGATACCGAACTTCGTCCCGATATCTACCCCTCCTATCAACTCTGACCCCTTCCCCGTAGCATCAGCGCCCCTCCCCTCTCTCCCGTCCCTTTTCCTTCCCGCCCGCTTGGCTACCCCTCTCCCATGCCCAGAGTCTCGTCAATCCTTCCCTCCCCTCCTTTCTCTCTCTTCCCTCCCCCGCTCTTCCCCATCCCTGTCCCATCTCCCCCCCTCCATCCCCCTCCCACCCCCCGCGGGGGCGTCTCGCCTTTTTACCAACGTGTACAGTGGCAGTGTGTCCAGTGTCGTGTGTTTTTAATCAGTGCCCCCGCGATCGACGTCCCCAAGTTTTATCCTGTGCGCCGTCAACTATCTTCGTGTTTGTCCTTGTGTTTCCTGCAATGTACTTTTAAATAGTCGCCGTGGCCCACTGCTTTTACTGACTATGTGTGTTTTTTACTGCTCGTCTGTTTCTCGTTCTCCGATATATGTTTGTCTCATTGTCCATTTATGTTTTAGTCCTCCAATAACTCAGTGTGTCAATTGTTTTTAAATTCCGCAATTTTAATCCTCAGTTTTATATATCGTTTTACTCTCGGTCTTCACCTGTATGTCACGTGGCTGAAGAGCAGCCACCGCAGTTGCTGCCATCCTGCCAACTGTTTCCCGCAGTTGGCTTCAAAATTACAATAGAGGGGGAAAAATCGAATAAAGGGAGATGGCGTTATCTATGCTGAGAATACATGACAAAAATGTTCGTCCTCAGTAAGTTTAAGGTGTCTTCAACTAAATTATTATGCGGATTATCAAACTAATACTGTTTACTATGAAGAGAAAACAACTGTCGCAATCTAAAATTTCATTGGCTATCTCAAGCTTTGTTACGATTGGTCGGCTTCATTCTCACGATTCAACAGCTGTTGCCAACATAGTTATACCACGCGGATTGTAAAATTTTAGCGTTGTGTAGCAATGTTGTTTGTCGTGTTTCAGTTACGTTCCTAATACGAGTACACTGCCGCGGCGGAGCGGCCGAGCGGATTGAGGCTCTATGCTCCGATGCGCGAGGCCGTTCCCCGCCGGAGGTTCGAATCTTCCCTTGGGCATGGATGTTTGTGCTGTCTTCAGTATAAGCTAGTTCATAAGTAGTTTGTAAGTTTAGGGACTGACGACTCCGCAGTTAAGTCGCATACACTTAACAAACATTTGAACATTTTCAACGAGTTCATTATTAACTTACAGGTTAAGAAACAAACAGAAGAATATTGCTGCCAATTACAAAAACCATATTTGATTGAGCGAACGAGCCATTTACGCAGCGAATAAAGTATGAGCATGCTTCGATTATTTTCTTTTCAATTCAAGGAGTCTCTAGAAAATGTGAACATCTTATAAAAAGCATTTCCATTCTGCTCGCTGCGATAAAAGTATGCCAAGCTATGCTGTAAAAAATGTGCTCTTTTGTTTTCTCTGTTGACAGTCATTTTTAAAATAAAACAGGAAAATCCCTTTTGAGTCCTATTACCAGTCAGGGTCCCGAGTGCAATAACAACAAATAAGATCAAAGAGGGTTAGGAGGAGATACAGAAAGGGGAAATACAAAGGATTTGAGGGTGATATAGACGCAGAGATGACGGGGGGGGGGGAGATGGATGTGATGTGGGGGTAAGAGGGAGTGGGGTCAAGATAGGGGGAGGAGGACAAACGAAGGGGAGAGGAGGCGATGGGGAGATAGAGGAAGGACGAACGGATAGACATAGGCAGAAGAAGAGAAGAGATTATGGTAGACACTTTATACAAATTGGCTACTGCGAAGTGTAGCCGGGTTTCCTAGTATACACTATTGTTCGAGTAAGCTGTGAAGGAAACCAAAGAGAAATTTTGAGAAGGATTCAGAGTTCAGGGTGAAGAATTAAAAACATTGCGTTTTGCTGATGACATAGCAAAGCAGCTGTAAGAGCAATTGAACGGAATTGGACAGTGTGTTGAAAGGAGCGTATAAGATGAACATTAACAAGAGCGAATCAATGGTAATGGAATGGAATGGCGAAAAATCAGGCGATGCTGAAGGAATTAGATTAGGTAACGAAACAATAATTGAGGTATATGAGTTTTGTAACTTGCGTAGTAAAATAACATGACGGTCGCTGTACAAAAGATATAAAATGCAGAATGGCTATGGGAAGAGAAGCGTTTTTTTAAAAGGAGAAATTTGCTAACATCGAATACTAATTTAAGTGTAAGAATGTCTTTTCTGAAGGAATTTTTGTGGAGTGTTGCCTTGTATGGGCTTGAAACTTATATGATAAATACACTACTAGCCATTAAAATTGCTACACCAAGAAGAAATCCAGATGATAAACGGGTATTCATTGGACAAATATACTAGAACTGACATGTGATTACATTTTCACGCAATTTGGGTGCACAGATCCTGAGAAACCAGTACCCAGAACAACCGCCTCTGGCCGTAATAACGGCCTTGACACGCCTGGGCATTGAGTCAAACAGAGCTTGGATGGCGTGTACAGGTACAGATGCCCATGCAGCTTCAACGCGATAACACAGTTCATCAAGAGTAGTGACTGGCGTATTGTGACGAGCCAGTTGCTCGGCCACCATTGACCAGACGTTTTCAGTTGCTGACAGATCTGGAGAATGTGCTGGCCAGGGCAGCAGTCGAATATTTTCCGTATCCAGAAAGGCCCTACAGGACCTGCAACATGCGGTCGTGCGTTATCCTGCTGAAATGTAGGGCTTTGCAGGGGTAGAGCCATTAGTCGTAACACATCTGAAATGTAACATAATTTATGTTTTATTATAATGACATAGTGCACCTATGCACTGTAAATTGTTATATAACAACTGTTTGACATTACAAGATTATGGCCTTGTAAAAAATTTTATTTGATCTGATGATGCTGACATAGTTCAGTGAAACCGGGCGTCGTTAATAAAAATTGATGATAAGCGATCTTGGCTATTTTATATCTTTTTACATTATTGTAATGATTAATACATTTATCTGTGTTTCACACTGCCCCTGTGAAACTGTAATTGTTTCCACGCAGTTCATGTGAAACTGCGTCGCTCACTTGTGTAGACGTCCGTATTATAAAAGGCGATTAAATACACGCAGGCCGTGCGATTTGAAGCGCTTTTGTACCGGGTGATCAAAAGTCAGTATAAGTTTGAGAACTTAATAAATCACGGAATAATGTAGATAGAGAGCAAAAAATTGGCACACATGCTTGGAATGACATAGGGGTTGCATTACAAAAAAAGGTCCGACAGATGGCGCTTCATCTGATCAGAGGAGCAATAATTAGCATAACAAATTAAGACAAAGCAAAGATAATGTTCTTTACAGGAAATGCTCAATATGTTCACCATCATTCCTCAACAATAGCTGTAGTCGAGGAATAATGTCTTGAACAGCACTGTAAAGCATGTCCGGGGTTATGGTGAGGCATTGGCGTCGGATGTTGTCTTTCAGCATCCCTAGAGACGTCGGTCGATCACGATACACTCGCGACTTCAGGTAACCCCAAAGCCAATAATCGCACGGACTGAGGTCTGGGGACCTGGGAGGCCAAGCATGACGAAAGTGGCGGCTGAGCACACGATCATCACCAAACGACGCGCGCAACAGATCTTTCACGCGTCTAGCAATATGGGGTGGAGCGCCATCCTGCATAAAAATCGTACGTTCCAGCAGGTGTTTATCAGCCAGGCTGGGGATGATGCGATTCTGTAACATATCGGCGTACCTCTCACCCGTCACTGTAGCAGTCACTGACGTTTTGCTGTCCAGCGCCATCTGTCGCACATTTTCTGAAGTTCTTTTTATATTTTTTGTTCTAATAAAACCCCATGTCATTCCAAGCATGTGTGTCAATTTTTACCTCTCTATCTATATTATTTCGTGATTTATTAAGTTTTCAAATTATACTTACTTTTTGATCACGCAGTATGTCATTGTGAAAAAAACTAAGGTAAACTAACCTAAGGACAACACAAACACCCATGCCCGAGGGGGGACTCGAACCTCCAACGGCGGACTGCCGCACTCACCGCAACACGGCGCTCCAGCACGCTCGGCTAATCCGTCGCAGTTCATGGTGAAACTCAGGTGTCTATGATAGTCTGTCTATACATATACCTTTCACTGGGATAAAGCTTCAAATAATGCTCACCGAAAACAAATATTTCACCTGTCAACTACAGCATGTTTCACGAGAAACAGCAAATACTTTTGGTAATGGTAAAGATGAATTGCAATAAAAATACTATATAATGTGCGTTCAATTTTTAGTGAGTATAGCTCTTAGTATGTTACCCAAACAAACTTAAAGCAATTTCACTTCCCGATTGTTGGGCTTGCATTGCGGTAAACGTCGTTTAAGGACACTGGCATAAAAGATCCAGAATCACTGCTTACAGTTTATGATTTACTGCTACAGCTGTTTCACCTATTTGTAAAGGAAATGCAAATCTGAATATTTTGACTGATACTTTCGTGGGCTCTTGGTAAATCATCTCATTCACTTTTATTTAAATAGCCGATATTCGACTTACTTTAAAGTCTGAAGGTTACCTTGTAACCCGAAAACCCGTTAACTAAATGGAAATGAACTAGTAGAACACACACAGAATTGTACTTTGAAGTCAGTATGACGTTGTTCTATCCAGAACCGACGGATAAATCAGTGAAAATGTCTTCATTTACATTTGTTCTAAGTTTGTTTGGATTTCAGGTTAACAACAGCTATATCTCTGTTCTCAATAACATCGAACACATGTTATATTGAATTTTTATTGCAATTCGTCTACAGTACCACCTCCTAAAATATTTACAACTGCTCTTGAGACAGTCTGTATAAAAATGAGTCTAACAACTACGTTCCCCTGAGCAGGAGACAAGTCCACATTTCTCAAAGAAATTCGCGACTTGGCTCCGTTCGGTCAGGTTGACTCGGTCGTCTGCGCATGCGCGAAGCACTACCATATGCGTGAGAATAGGATCCATCCTATTCCGTCTACAAGCGATCGTATGCTTGCATCTTGTGCAAGCAAACGCGTCTGCACGGTAAGCGGGAGGTGTAGCCGATGCATCATCTACATCTACATCTACATCTACATACATACTCCGCAATTCACCGTAAGGTGCGTGGCGGAGGGTACACTGTACCACTACTAGGTATTTCCTTTCCTATTCCACTCCCAAATTGAACGAGGAAAGAAAGAATGCCTATATGCCTCCGTACGAGCCCTAATTTCTCTTATCTTGTCTTTGTGATCTTTACGCGAAATGTAAGTAGGCGGCATCAAGATCGTACTACACTCAGCTTCAAATTCCGGCCCTCTAAATTTAATTAACAGAAATACACTAAAAGAACGTCGTTTTTCCTCCAGCGATCCCCAATTGAGTTGCCGGAGCATTTCCGTGACACTCGCGCATTGGTCGAACCTACCGGTGACAAATCTAGCTGCTCGCCTCTGAACCGTCTCTATGTCTTCCTTGAAACTGATCTGCTGCGGGTCCCAAATACTTGAGCAATACTCAAGACGTGGTCGTACAAGCGTTTTATACGCGGTCTCCTTTACAGGTGAAGTACATCTTCCCAAAATTCTCCCAATAAACCGAAGTCGGCTGTCCGCCTTACTCACAACTGTCCTTACATGCTCGTTCCATTTCATATCGCTCTGCAATGTTACGCCTTGATATTTGAACGACGCGACAGCACAAAGAAACTCACTACTAATGCTGTATCTGAACATTATAGGATTGTTTTTTTATACTCATGCGTATCACCTTACATTTTTCTACATTGAGAGCTAGCTGCCATTCTTCGCACCAACTAGAAATTTTGTCCAAGTC
Source organism: Locusta migratoria (assembly GCA_026315105.1). Taxonomy (NCBI): domain Eukaryota; kingdom Metazoa; phylum Arthropoda; class Insecta; order Orthoptera; family Acrididae; genus Locusta; species Locusta migratoria. Next base: position 125,473,799 of record CM048753.1, read on the forward strand.
GCCCTGCATGCTATTACAGTCAGTTACGGACGATACCCTCCCATACACCACAGCATCATCAGCAAACAGCCGCAAATTACAACTTCCTCTGTCCATCAGATCATTTATATAGATAGAAAATAATAGCGTTCCTATCACACTCCCCTGGGGCACGCCTGACGATACACTCGTCTCTGATGAACACTCGCCGTCGAGAACAACGTACTGCGTTCTATTATTTAGGAAGTCTTCCAGCCAGTCACAAATCTGTGAACCTATTCCATGGGTGAACTTGTAAGCTCTCTCTTCTCGTGTAGAAAGGGCTTAACCCTAGTATGCATACCCTGGGTCTAATGGACCCGGGAACAATTTAAATTTTTAATTTGTGTGTTAAAGACTTGAAATTGAGTCCCAACTGTTCAGGTATGCTCTCTGACAATATTCAGTAATACATTACAGATGTTGTTGTTGTTGTTATGGTCTTCAGTCCGGAGACTGGTTTGATGCAGCTCTCCACCCTACTCTATCCTGAGCAAGCCTTTTCATCTCCTCATAAGAACGGCAACCCACATCCACTTGAATCTGCTTACTATACGCGTCTCTTGGTCTCCCTCTGCGATTTTTACCCCACACACTTCCCTCCAATGCTAAATTTACGATTCCCCGATGTCTAAGAATGTGTCCTACCAAGCGATCCCTTCTTTTAGTCAGGATATGCCAAAAATTCCTTTTCTCACCAATTCTGTTCAGTACCTCTTCATTAGTTCATTTCTCTTTTTCAAAAATGCCTTTCTTCCCATTGCCATGCTGCATTTTATATCCTCTGTACTGCGACCATCACATGTTATTTTACTACCCAAGTAACAAAACTCATCTACCACTTTCATTGTATAGTTACCTAATCTAATTCCTTCAGCATCGCCTGATTTTCTAAGACCGCATTCCATTATTTTTGTTTTGCTCTTGTTAATGTTCATTTTATACGCTCTCTTCAACACACTGTCCATTCCATTCAACTGCTCTTCCAGGTCCTTTGCTGCCTCTGACAGAATTACAATGTCATCAGCAAAACGCAATGTTTTTACTTCTTCCCCCTGAACTTTAATCCCTATTCCAAATTTTTCCTTGCTTTCCTTCACCGCCTGCTCGATGTACAAATTGAATAACATCGGAGAAAGGCTACAACCCTGTCTTACTCCCTTCCCAACTGATGCTTACCTTTCATGCCCTTCGAGTCTAATAACTGCGGTCTGGCTTTTGTACAAGTTATAAATAACTCTCCTTTCCCTGTATTTCACCCCTGCTGACTTCAGAATTTGAAAGAGTGTGTGCCAGTCAACATTGTCAAACGCTTTCTCCAAATCTACAAATGCTAAAAATGTAGATTTGCCTTTCCTTAATCTATCTTCTAAGATAAGACGTAAAGTGAGTATTGCCTCCCGGGTTCCTACGTTCCTCCTGAATCCAAACTGATCTTCCCCGAGGTCAGCTTCTACCAGCTTTTCCATTCTCCTGTAGATAATTTTGCAACCATGACTTATCAAACTGATGGTTCTGTAATTTTCACACCTGTCTGCGCCTGATTTCTTTGGAATGGGGATTATTACATTTTTCCTAAAGTCTGAGGGTATTTCGCCTGTCTCATACATCCTACACACCAGTTCAAATAGTCTTGTCATGGCTGGCTCTCCCAGAGACTTTAGTAGTTCTGAGGGTATGTCATCTACTCCTGGGGCCTTGTTCCGACCTAGGTCTTTCAAGGCTCTGTCAAATTCACCTCTCAGTATAGTATCTCCTATTTCATCTTGATCTACTTCCTCTTCCCTTCCTACAACATCGTCTCTAAGTTCATTTCCTTTGTAGAGCTGCTCTATGTACTCTTTCCACCTTTCAGCTTTTCCTTCTTTGCTGAGAACTGGTTTGCCATCTGAGTTCTTGATATTCGTAGAGTTGCTTTTCTTGTCCCCAAATGTCTCTTTTATTTTCCTGTAGGCGGTATCTACTTTTCCCCTTCTTATACATTCTTCTACAGATTTGCATTTGGCTTCTAGCCACTCCTGCTTAGCCATTTTGCACTTCCTGTCAATCTCATTTTTAGTCGTCTGTACTCCATTTTGCCTGTTTCATTTGCTGCATTTTTATATTTTCTCCTTTTATCAATTAAATTTAGTATTTCCTGTGATATCCAAGGATTTTTTGTAGGTCTTGCGTTTCTACCTATTTTGTCCTCTGCTGCCATCACTATTTCATCTCTCAATGCTACCCATTCTTCTTCTACTGTTTTATTTCCTCCTGTTTCTGTCAATTGTTGCTTAAATCTCCCTCTGAAATTCTCCAGAACTTCACTTTCCTTCAATTTATCTAAGTCCCATCTCCTAATTTTCCCACCTTTCTGCAGTTTTTTCAGCTTCAACCTACAGTTCATGACTAACAAGTTATGGTCAGAGTCTATATCTGCCCCTGGGTAAGTCTTACAGCGTATAACCTGGTTCCGGTGTCTCCTGGTCTCTTCCACGTATACAACCTTCTTTTGTGATTCTTCAACCAAGTGTTTGTTACGATTAAATCATGTTCCGTGCAAAATTCTACCAGGCGACTTCCTCTTTCATCCCTTTTGCCCAGTCCATATTCACCTACTATTTTTCCTTCTCTTCATTTTCCTACTACCGAATTCCAGTCTCCCATCACAATTAAGTTTTCCTCTCCCTTGACTGTCTGAATAATTTCCTTTAGCTCCTCATATATTTCTTCGATCTCCTCATCATCGGCAGAGCTAGTTGGCATATAAACCTGTACTACTGTTGTCTGTATTGGCTTCGTACCTATCTTGACAATGATAATGCGATCACCTGTGCTGCTCATAATAGTTTACCCGCATTCATATTTTCTTATTCATTATCAGTCCTACTCCTGTGATACCCCCAACTGATTTTGTATTTATAATCCTGTACTCACCTAACCAGAAATCCTGTTCATCCTGCCACCGAACTTCACTAATTCCCACTATATCTAACTACAACCTATCCATTTCCCTTTTTAAATTTTCTAATTTTCCTACCCGATTAAGGGATCTGACATTCCACGCTCCGATCCGTAGAATGCCAGTATTGTCTTTCCTGATGACAACATCCTCCTGAGTAGTCCCCGCCCGGAGATCCGAATGGGGGACTATTTTACCTCCGGAATATTTTACCCGAGAGGATGCCATCATCATATTTTCATACAGTAGAGCTGCATGTCCTGGGGAAAAGTAACGGCTGTAGTTTCCCCTTGCTTTCAGCCGTTCGCAGTAGCTGTGTGGCAAAGCCACATTAGCTGACGTTACAAGGTCAGCTCAGTCAATCATCCAGACTGTTGCCCCTGTAACTTCTGAAAAGGCTGCAGCCCCTCTTCAGGAACCACACGTTTGTCTGGCCTCTCCACAGATACCCCTCCGCTGTGGTTGCACCTACGGTACGGCTATCTGCATCGTTTAGGCACGCAAGCCACCCCACCTCGGCAATGTCTGTGGTTCATGGGGGTGGGCTGTACATTTCGATAACACTTATAATATTGTGTTGTCATGCGAGATCTTTATCAAATTATAAAATGTCAAAATCCGTAACTTGATGAAGATCTCGCATGACAACACAATATTATAAGTTACGTGAGAAAAATAAATCACGTCACAATAATATCGAAATGTACAGCATAACAGAATGTGGTGTAACACCTGAAGATGATTTCCAAGTCGAAATAACCCGATAGTGCAAATAATACGAATTAAGAATATACAGTGTTGAAATTATATAATTCTTGTTATTAAGATTCATTTTGTTACACCAGTCCATTAACAGTGTAATCAGTAACTTACTGTGTTTTAGTGTTCATGTGAATATTCATATGTTCTTGTTGTATTAGCAAAGAAAAATAAAGTTCAGTATGTTTTAGAAATTTATTTCTTAACTAAGCTTGGGAGAACAGTGGGATGTAAAGAAACTAGGTAGGCCAACGCCTGAGCTCGAGTTGAAGTAATCGCAAACAAGCCGAAGTAAGAGATTCTGCAGATCTTTTAACGATTACAGATACTACTAGAATTTTGTGTCATTAGTTTAAGTGCCACTTTAATTTTCTTCTTTATACTACACATTTACATAACCTGGGTCCGATGGACCCTGTGGTTTACGTTAAAGTGTCGTTAAATTAGCTTGGGCTGTAATCAATTACATTTTGTTGGAGTACCGAGAATACGTTACTCCCACACATATGCATTGTTGTGATGGCAGAAAAGGTATTGTTATAACTTGGCATGATAAAGTGTCAGACAGCATACTTCTGTGTAGAAACAAAATATCGCAGTGGGTGGTTATTAGTGTGTGACGCTGTACAGAAGGACTGTAGGAGTTTGCTACACAGCAGGATTGTTTGACATTCTATACTCATTCGGAAGAAAGGTAAGGGTTATTGGTAGCACTAAAAAATAACATGAAGAGCTGCTATATTTCTACACTCCATAGGAGAAGGGAGTACTGAGGTTATTTATTCATATGATTATTTTTCAGGCAATGTCAGGATTTGCACCTAAAAAAGAAGGAGCAGGAAAGAGGATAGCATACGTTTTTCAAGCCCAAATTTTGAATCAATTGTTACTCAATGGGTACCTGAAGATGACGATTTCATTTCAAGTTATAAGTTCTGTATCGGATGAAAACGATGAAGCTGTTCCTCAGGCAGTGTCATACGACTCTTTGGATGAAGAACCACGTAGTGGTGGTGGTGAAGATGGTGATCTAGATAATAACATCTCAGGACAAATAAACAGTGTAAGGCTAACGTTTATATTGCTCCAAATTGTATGCTATGGAGTGAAAGGCCCCCAGTGCAAAATAAAACACCTGCTCAGAATGTGGTGAAATTTACACCAGCAAACTGATGTGATGTTTTTGTGAAATGATTTATGCTTTGTCAGTGGCAAAATCACCTATTTGAACACTGTGAAAAATCATATTGTTGGTGTCTGTAACAGTTTTCATAACATAATCTATTGAAAAAATTATTCAGGGTTAAAATTATACTAATTATACATTTTAAAAGCCTGTAAAATCATTAAAATAGCCACAGCTTTCTTATACTCATGAACCTTAAAATAAAAATATTCGTGCATGATAATATCCACAAAACACTTATTTTCATTTAAATTCTCATATTATAAATGCATAGTCCTTGATGTAAGAGCCCAGAGCTTTGTTGATTAGAATGGAAACGCCTGCTTTTGCTCGTTTATGTCTCTCAACTCCAGACCAAAAATGGATGAAATTTCCAAATTTCTCATTCCCTTGTCCCTTCTCTTTTGTTTCTGACAGAATTATTATGTCCACCTTCGGTAGACATTCTCTATTTCGGTGTGTTTGTCAGGCTTTGAACGTTCCATTTACCAACTCTCAATGTCCTTTTCCTTGCCAATAATTGTCGTAAAGAGTTTCCATCCGATTTCCGAAGCTCCACTTCAGATTCTCGGGCTTTAGAAGTTTTTTGTGGACAATGGGGTGCTGGCCCAGTGATCCAACCACCAACTTGGAGGACGAGGATTTGGTATCAGGGTTTACTCCCCTAGGAGGGTTGGCTTCGCCTCGCCTAGGTGGAACGCATTTCGTCTGGCTCCTCCGTTGAGGCCTGCCCGGCTTGTACAGATAACCTATTTATTTTAAAACAACTAATGGAGAAATTATAGCAGTAGGAAAGGAGCTACGCACTGCCTTTGTAGATTTAGCAAAAGCTTACGATACAGTACCTAGATCTAAGCTGTGGGAAGCCATGAAAGATATAGGTATGGATGATCACATTTTACAAATTATTACTCAAATGTACAGAAATAATGTGGTACAGATTAAACGAGGTTCAAAGTTTCCAGAAGCTATCAATGTCACTAAAGGTTTAAGACAAGGTTGCAGCATGTCACCCATCTTATTCAATTTATGTGTAGAAGTGGCTCTCCGAAATTGGAAGAACAGCTGCAGAGGAATGGGAATCACAGTCAACAATGTACAGATATTTTCATTACGTTTTGCTGACGATCAAGCCACTATAGCACAAGATGATTATGACCTTGAGTTCATGATAGACGATTACAACAACTGGGGGCTACAAATGAGTCTAACAGAAACAGAGTATCTGGTGGTGAATAGTGATGCTGAATTTGAAGTAAACATCAATGACGAAGCAGTTATGAGGCAGGTAGAGAAATTTAAATATCTCGGGGCACATATTGATAAAACTGGATTGAGCCACACAGAAGTAAAATACAGAATAAAGCAAAGCAGAAAGCTGTTAGGGTGTTTGAATTCTTTTTGGTGGGATAAGAATATTTCCAACAATAATACGAAAAGAGTAGGTAAGATAATGGTTGAATCAGTGCTATACTATGGATCTCAACTATGGATATTAAACGCGGATCTCAAAAGAAGAGTAATAGCTGTGGAAATGGACTATTTGCGTAGGAGTGCCAGAATATCAAGAATGGAAAGAAAAACTAATGATGAAGGAGAGCTAGAATGAAGGCAAATGATACAGTGATAGACAGAATTGAAAGAAAATCACTGAAATGGTACGGACATATGATGAGAATACCAGATCATCGGTGGCCTAAGAGAGTTTACGAATGGAAACCACTCGGCAGGCGTAAGCGCGGAAGACCACGACGCTCTTGGACAGACCAGATAAACGGAGTGATGGAACACCGCGTCATCGACAAGAAAGAAGCGCTGGATAAAGAGGCCTGGCGGAGGATAACAGGAATACGACAAGATGTTGTTATTAATTAATCTTTGTATTAATTAATCCTGTAATAATAATAAATTCTCATATTACACGCGACGGGTCCAATGGACCCAGGGTACGTAAATGTGCAAAAAATAGAGGTCATGCGTAGAAGGGTTAAGAGAGGTTGTTTCCGAGTCAGCGCAGGTCGTCGCCCCGTTGCGTCAGCAAGACGGGACGAGTCTGGGCATCCCAGACGTGCGGTATTGAGCTTCGCGTGCCGCCATGAATCAGACGTCACGTGACCGCGCTTCCGCCCCCGACCTACCTCAACGCGGCCGCCAGAATGCGCCCCGGCGCCGCCCAGTGCCGCCGCCCACCGCCAGATGGCAGCGCGCAGCAGCTCCCGGCGATCGCCGCTAGGTGGCAGACGCGGCGCGGACACTGCCACGCGGTTGACGCGACCGCCGCGAGATGGCTGGCCGGTAGCGCGCCGGAGCTTCCTGCGCCGGCTGCTAGATGGCAGGCGCGCGACCGCAGCTGTGTGATTATCGGCGACGCATCGCATCAGTTAGGGGCGTGATCAGGCGTAATGCGCTCGAGCACCCGCCGCTCCCAGCCAGCCGTGGCCATTATGGCGCTCATCCCGGCAGTTACGGGGTGGTAGCTCTCACGTAATGGACTGCGTTAATAAACGCATCACTGCCCCACTGGGAATACATTGTCCCAATGTGTTCTAGCCAGAGGCGGTTCGTCCCACAGTCTAACATATACAGTCGCGACACTCACTGCAGTAAAGGCCCTATTACACGTACGTCTATGCAGCAACGCCCCAAGCGTGATTACCTGGAACTACGTACTGCTTCACGTAGACCTATTAACACGATGCACGGCAGATATTCCTTGGTACGAAGCCGCGCATGCGCACTAACGTCAATAAGCGCGCCAAACGCGAAGGGAACTGTCAGATCTTTAGCAGACATTAAATCATACCACAGAAGAACCAGAGGGAAACGTTTCTTGGCACGTAATAATTCGTTAAAATTAATTCTGTGAGCTGAAGATTTTATTTTATGAAAAGTTGATTTTGTCATTTATTAAGTCATATGTAGTCGCAGAGGGAGACCAAGAGACGCGTATAGTAAGCAGATACAAGTGGATGTGGGTTGCTGTTCTTACGAGGAGATGAAAAGGCTTGCTCAGGATAGAGTAGGGTGGAGAGCTGCATCAAACCAGTCTCCGGACTGAAGACCATAACAACAACATGTAGCTACCACGAAATTGTTACCACTACTCCGAATTACAGACACGAACGTTTGTTTTATATTACGCCACTTGATTACACAAGTATATGCTCATCTAAATTTACGTTTACACAGCATTCTGAAAATGGATGACCCAATTATTTTTGGAGCTGTTGCCCTGGCAGTAACAGTTAACCTCCAGATTAGAGCCCAAGCACGTAAAGCCAGACGTTGTTGGGTTCGACGCTGGCTACAAAGAAGAAACGAAGACTGAGGCATTTATTCACTGCTTATGAAAGAGCTCAGACCAGAAGATCCACAAGAATTTCGAAATTTTGTGAGGATGGACGTGGCTTGTTTTGACAAGCTGCTATCTCTAATAGGTGATGGAATTAGGAAGCGTGACACTATAATGAGGGAAGCTATTTCACCTTCTCGAAAGTAAGATTTGTATTTTATGGTTATATATTTTGTGATCATAATGCCTAAATCAGCTATAAAATACCGGTATATAGTCTGTTATGTTGCAGGCTGGTCATCACATTACGTTTTTTAGCCACGGGTGAATCATTTAAGAGTCTGGCGTTTAGTCACAGAATTTCACAGCCCTCCATATCGAAAGTAGTTGTGGAAGTATGCAGTGCAATTTGCAGTAATTTAAACGACCAATACTTAAAGTTGTAGTAGCACTATATTTTACAATCTGAATTATGTTCATGAGTGTCTCAGACAATTCGTAAAACGAAATCGGCACCTTCTATGTATACACTATACACAATAACACACCATACAAGCAGAAAGCAACTAAATTCGCCGCTTCTGCGCATGCGCAGGTTAGCGCTGCCTAGTGCGCATGCGCGGATTCACGGGAGTTTAGAACTGGTCTCTATTCCGGCACGCGGATAAAGTGTCTGCTAAAAATCATGGTTCCGCGGTAGTTGCACGTGTTTCGCCGCAAGATGGCTGTCGCGCTAGACCGATACCTTTCGCGGCGGATCGTCGTGTAGTACCGCCTTAAAAGTTGTTACCAACTGACAGCTGCAACGACACTACCGCTCCTAGCGGTGGGGAAGCCAAGACAGTTGTGGTGTTTGTTTATAATTACTTTTGTACGTAATTAACGAAATAGTTAGTACAATTTTTGCGTAACAAACATTAGTAAAATATCAAGAGACGTAAATTGAATCGTGCCATCGAATAACGCTGTATGGCACATTTTGACATTTCGTAGAATCGCGTGGAATAATGATGTAAGCGGCAGTCTGCTTCGCCTGCTGTAAAAGTTGATCGGTTTACCGCCCGAGGGCAGCAGTAAGCAGCGAGGAGACCCACGAAGTTTTCGCTCCTCCGCTGGAACAATGCTGTATGTTACAATAATGGCGGAGCGTAGCAAGATGACGCTTACCGAAGGCGGTTTGAAACGCGATAATAACACGCGGAAAAGGAAAATTAACATCGCTAATTGGCAGGATATTAAGAGGAAAAGGCTTCGTGATGCTGCAATGGAATATAAATCACGGAAATAATGCTGTATGCGTTCCGTGAACATCAAATAAAAAATTTACCGTTGTCTTCTGGATTTCGGTTGCTTTACAACGGGGCACTGACACTTCAGAATGAGAATAAAAAAGATCTGTTGGACATAATAAAATATAAAAAAAAGGAAAAAAAAGTCATGAATCCGAAGATTGGTTTGAACACCACAGTGCTTTACTAGGCATGGTCCTGTTTGGAGGTGGTATGACGTTGCCTTCCTCCGACCTTCGAACTGACTTACCCAGCCAGTTATAGGGGGACCTACAGTTTAACGTGGGTTCCGAACCACGGTGCTACTCGGTATTTTTCACATGAGCAATACTGCCAGAGGTGAAAGAAGTGGAAAGTGACAGATAAAAATCGTAGGACCTGGCGGGGATCGAACCCGCGACCTTTGGATTTATAGTCTGGCACTCTACCACTGTGCAACCGAGGATAAAATATATGGATACAAAATACCGGGACTTTTACGAAAACCTACAGTGTGACAGCTGTGTTTGGCTACCAGACTTGTGTCTCAACTTTAACAGACTCATGTACTAATACTTTTTTAAGACCAATGTAATCAGTTTGTAATAAATATTTTTTGTATCTTGTAATAATTTTCTTACTTACAGTTTTTGGATTCTAGACAACCATTAGAGCAGAGTACAGAGTGATATGGAATAAACCTGTATATCCAGTGCTATACAGCGTTTATCCATTTTAAAACTTACTAATTTTCAAAAAAACTATACTTAGTGAAATTTTGGAAAGCACAACCAAGTATTTTTAAAAGTCTGTATGCATAAATAATGCGTATCTATTGGTACATTATTATTTTCCAACAATTCTCTGGAATTAACAGTTTTTTTTCGATTTCCCATAAACTGCAAAATGTGCCATACAGCGTTATTCGATGTGACGATTCAATTAATGTAAAAACAGTCAATTTTACTGATTCAGTAGTATAAACAACAACTTCGTCTTGAACAAATACTTACGAATATGTGTGTATTTCAATCTTATTCCGCTGAAAGTAAGTAGACTATAAACAATAATAAATTTCTATTATGGACGTTTCTTACTACGACAGGCAGTTTTTTTTTTTTTTTTTTTTTTTTTTTGTTTTTTTTTTTTTTTTTTTTTTTTTGACATGTAGATATTCGGTGTGGAGTCTAACGATTCGCACAGTTTTACACCTCATACGTCTCCCTCAAACGTGCATATTATGTTCAGTGTAATTACTTTAGCTTAAAAAGGCAACGCTTTGATGATTGTTGCCATTTGTGGTTTAGCTATAGCAACAATTGAGAAATTGCCTTCCGTCTCTGTTGGAAAACAGTTTCATTGCTTTTGCCGTGTTATTGCCACGTTTGTGACGTGTTTCCTTCAGCTACAACGTTTGTAGCTGATTTGGTACGTTACATACTGTAGTTATTGCATTCTATATACGTTTGCTACGTTCAAACTCACTGAAAATGTTCAAATATTTGTAGAACTTATGGGACTTAACTACGGGGTCATCAGTCCCTAAACTTACAAACTACTTATGAACTAGCTAAGACTAAGGACGGCACAAATATCCATGCCCGAGGGGGGATTCGAACCCCCGACCGTAGTGGCCGTGCAGACCTCAAACTCATTGATTAGACTGGAATTATAGAGAAGAAACCTTACCGTTAGTTAGTAGGAAAGCGACGTCCTTCTGCTAGAGGAAGGTCTTCTGGTGTTTCATAGACATTTTTTATTTTTAAATGAGAACTAAATTATTATTTATTATCCTCTGGGTTACAAGATAGCTGTAAATAAACTATCCTGTAAGGTACCGTTTCGTACCTTGCTAGGGACCTTAGGAAACTTAAGTAAGACAAATGGAGAGCTGTTGTTATTGCGTATTTTAAGGTGTTACATACGTTTCCTAATGTAAAAAGTGTGTTAGAATCAATATGAACGATAATATTCGCACTCATCCAGTGTCGTGTTCAGAAATGTAGCTTTCCGGCCGCTTGGAGCGCTAGTGTCGCAGTGTATATAAAAAATCTGCGGAAGTGTCGTGGGAACTTAAAAGCTCCATATTTGTCTTTCTTTTTCTTTGGATCCCTGACAAGGTACGAAACGGTACAGTACAGAACAGTCTATTTAAAATTATTTTGTAACCTACAGGCTGTTACTGAATAATTTCAGTTTCTATTAAAAATAAAAAAGGCAAGGCAACATCAGGAGACCCGTACTCTTGTCAGAAAGACGTCACTTTTCTACCCAGAAACGTTAATGATTTATTCACTACAATCCCAGTAAAATTGGTGAGGGTGAAACGTAGAAAACGTATGTATGTAAAATGCAATAACTATGTCATTTAACGTATCAAACAGCCACCATAGCTGTAGCTGAAGGAAAAAATTATAGACAAAATGTTCAAATGTTCAATTGTTTGTAGAGCTTAAGGGACTTAACTACGGAGTCACCGGTCCCTAAACTTACGAACTACTTATGAACTAGCTTATACTAAAGACGGCACAAAATTCCATGCCCGATGGGGGGATTCGGACGCCCGACGGGGAACGGCCTCGCGCATCAGAGCATAGCGCCTCAATGCGCTCGGCCGCTCCGCCGCGGAAAACGTCACAGACGTGGCAAGAAATCGGCAAAAGCAATCTCATTGTTTTCCAGCAAAGAACAACGTAATTCCACAATTTGATAGTGCTGAACCACAAACGGCGAGAATCTTCAAGAAAGTTGCTTGTTAAGGTAAAAGTAATCACAGAGAAAATAATACGCACGTTTAAGAAAGACTAGTGAGGTGTAAAAACATGCGAATAATTAGACTCGACAACGAATTGATACGCGTTAAGAAACTGCTAGTCATAGTAACAACGGATCATAATAGAAACTAATGTTATTTTATTTTTATATTGTACCTACTTTCAGCGGAATAAGCTGCAAATATTCACATATTCGTAAGTATTTGTTCATGACGAAGTTGTTCTTTATAGCACTGAATCAGTTAAATTCGTCTGTTTTTACATGAATTTTCGTATTATTTACCTCTCCTGATATTTTACTAATGCTTGTAACTCAAGATTTATACTAACTATTTCGTTATTTACGCACAAAAGTAATTACAAGTAAACATTATTCCTTCTGTCAATTGCCCACCGCTAGGAGCGCTAGAGTCGTTTCAGTTGTCAGTTCGTAACAACTTTCACAGCAGTCACTATATACCTTTACATGCAACACATCTTCCGGAAGACGAAAACCGATTTTCGTAAACCGTTTTTCGCTGTCGTGTTTACATGGCACAGCCTGAATCGGATTTCGTAGCCCACTTAATATGGCGGCTCAGAACAGCTGGCCGGCCGCGGTGGCCGAGGAGACTGAGGCGCTCCAGTCACGGTCTGCACGGCCACTACGGTCGGGGATTCGAATCCCCCCTCGGGCATGGATATTTGTGCCGTCCTGGTTCGTAAGTAGTTCATAAGTAGTTTGTAAGTTTAGGGACTGATAACTCCGCAGTTAAGTCCCTTAAGCTTAACAGACATTTGAACATTTTTTAGAAACAGCTGATTCAGTTCCTGATTTAGTCAGCAGAATCGGCGTTTTTCTTTATTTAAATAGACAGATTCATGTTCAGTTTTATTTCACATTAGAAAATATCACTCTGTCCATATGTGCCGAAAATTCTTAACAAGGAATCACAATCTGACAAGCCAAGGACGCTTTGAAAACGGTTGCATGGGCACGAAAATCGATTGTGGAATTGGAAAACCGGTTTTGGAGAAGCGGATTTCCAGAATCGATTTTGGAGTGTTTAAATGGCCAACCAAAAGCAGAACTGGGAAATTGGTCTACGAAATCCGGTTTTGGGAGCCCATGTAAACGGGGTGATTGATTGTCGCGAGTGTATATGTTAGACTGTGGATGAACACGCACAGAAATGTGACTTCTGGGACACTCTGTGTACAGGAAACCTACGCACACAGATCTATACCTCCAGGCGTCCAGCTGCCATCATCCCGCACAAACCGCTGGTGTCCTTAGCACGCTTATACATCGAGCACACTTGATATCAGACGAAGAAAATCTTCCTGCAGAACTGCAACACTTGGAGAAAGTGTGCAAAGAGAATGGCTACACTCCACGCCAAATAAGGAAGGCCATACGTAACCATAACAACAAGAAGCAACGCACAGAGGACAATGAAGAAGATTACAAATCAGTTGCATTCCTTCCTTATGCTGGCAATGTGTCCTCTAAAATAGGCAGATTGCTAAGGAAACATAAAATCCAGGTCATCTTCCGTCCACCAGCGAATAATATAGCCCTAGTCGGATCTGTAAAAGACGATCTGCTACTGAAAAAAGCGGGCGTTTATAAAATTCCCTGCGAGTGTGGTTCTGCTTACAATAGGTCAGACGACTCGAACAGTTCAAGAGCGCTGTACGGAGCACGAAAGACACACCCGTCTTCTGCAACCGTCGAAATCAGCTGTAGCAGAGCACTGCATTTCCATGGGACACTCCATGGAATACAACAAAACCACAATTTTAGCTCCAGTTTCCGGCTTTTGGAACTCAGTCTTCAAAGAGGCGGTTGAAATACCCCTTGCTGACAATTTAATAAATCGTGACAACTGCTTTCAGCTGGATAAAAATTGGAACCCTGTGCTTAAAGCTATTGAGGCACAGCGGAATCGACGGTATCATTCGATTCTCAATGATTAGATGAGTGTTCACTTTCACCACCGAGGGCAGCACACATAGCTCGTATGTCACCATCTAACGCATGCGCAGTAAGACTCCAGCGTATCTCGCATGCGCAATACTCGGTATAAATACCGCGAACGTACCTGCGCTCTTCAGTAGTTGCCTACTCACCTGAAGATGGCCGGACGTCTCTGGGCCGAAATATCGTTGCCGAATGCCAATGGGCTCCGGCTGCACACCCGAAAATTACTGGAACACCCACAGAAATATTCGCCTCTGAGAGATCTGTACAGTATACAACGTTTTTTTTTTTTTTTTCCCTTTAAAGTAATCTACTCTCCCGCCTAATTAAAGGATAATTATTTAGCGACGTATATGTTGCTCCCTGCCGACGTCTGCGATCAAGTTGGAAAGTGTCGTGGTCAGCTCTACCGGTCTGCTTCAGCCTTGGCGCAAAACCAAAGTTGTGCACCCCTAGCGACCGCTTTCGAGCCAACTAGTTGCGTGGAGAAGGGAGCGGGGGCAGGGGATAGAGTTGGGCGACACGATTCTTTTCAGGAATCTGTTCTTGAGGTTCAATCGCACGTCGTGAATCTATCCCTATCATTCGTTCACGATTCTTTCTGGTCTGCAATGGCACGATTCTTACACAATTCCTACAAGAAGGCAATATGGGTATTGGATTTTTAAATATTTATGGGCGTTAAGTTCGGACTTGAAATAATGAAAAGCCAAAGCCATGCGATTCATCCCTCAAAAGTTCTCTAGAAAATAGTCTTTCAAGCGGATAATAAATACATATTGTGGTCAGTGTAGCTCATTTGGTAGTGTCGTAGGTTACCAAAACCGTGAATATAGGTCACGTAGTCTGAATCTTGCTGCAACCTTATAACTTTGGTTTCGTTCTGTGCGAATACTTCAGCTATTTAAATGTAAATTTCATTAAATGTATGGTAATTAATACATATATAATCATTATAAAATACTTATTATGTAAAAGAACGTAGTTTAAGGAAACATATCCTTATAGATAAACTTTAAAAATCAAACTCCATCTTCGAATACTAAATTTTATTCGAGATGAAAAAAATTCGCGATTTTATATAAAAAGTTTCTTTGTGTAAAATCGGTTTCTTTAAAGAAATGATAAACATAAAAAATGAAAATAGTAAAAAAGATTTTCGAGTTGATGTGAAAAATATTTAAAATCGCATTTTTATATAAAAATAATATTTTTGTAAAACAGACGGCCACACGTGGCAATTATAATAGAACGTTTGGGGTACAGATACAATCCAGCAGTCGATACGCAGCAGATGCATCGGTTGCCTTCAGAACAAACTGTCGCCATCTAAAATTTCATTGGCTATCTCAAACTTTCAAACTTCGCCACGATTGGCCGGCTTCATTCCCACGATCCAACAGCTGTTGGCAACATAGCTATACCACGCATGTGTCGCGGATTGTAAAATTTTACCGGTATATAGCAATGTTGTTAATCGTGTTTCAATTAGATTCCTAATAAGACAAGAAATGTTGGGACTAAAACAGTGTTGGGACTGTTACACTGTTGTTACTGCCACACTGTTGGGACTGCTACAGTGGTGGGTCTACTACAGTGTTGGGTCTACTATAGTAGCTACAACTACAGTGTTGGGTCTACTACAGTAGCTACTACAGTATTGGGGCTACTATAGTGTTGGGACTACTACAGTGTTGGATCTACTACAGTAGCTACTACTACAGTGTTAGGACTACTGCAGTACTGGAATACTACAGTGGTGGGACTTGTACAGTGGTGGGACTTGTACAGTGTTGGGACTACTACAGTGGTGGGACTGCTACAGTGGTGGGACTGCTACACTGTTGGGACTGCTACAGTGGTGGGACTACTACAGTGTTGGGTCTACTATAGTAGCTACTACTACAGTTTTGGGTCTACTACAGTAGCTACTACAGTATTGGGGCTACTATAGTGTTGGGACTACTACAGTGTTGGATCTACTACAGTAGCTACTACTACAGTGTTAGGACTACTGCAGTACTGGAATACTACAGTGGTGGGACTTGTACAGTGGTGGGACTTGTACAGTGTTGGGACTACTACAGTGGTGGGACTGCTACAGTGGTGGGACTGCTACACTGTTGGGACTGCTACAGTGGTGGGACTACTACAGTGTTGGGTCTACTATAGTAGCTACTACTACAGTTTTGGGTCTACTACAGTAGCTACTACAGTATTGGGGCTACTATAGTGTTGGGACTACTACAGTGTTGGATCTACTACAGTAGCTACTACTACAGTGTTAGGACTACTGCAGTACTGGAATACTACAGTGGTGGGACTTGTACAGTGGTGGGACTTGTACAGTGGTGGGACTGCTACAGTGGTGGGACTGCTACACTGTTGGGACTGCTACAGTGGTGGGACTACTACAGTGTTGGGTCTACTATAGTAGCTACTACTACAGTTTTGGGTCTACTACAGTAGCTACTACAGTATTGGGGCTACTATAGTGTTGGGACTACTACAGTGTTGGATCTACTACAGTAGCTACTACTACAGTGTTAGGACTACTGCAGTACTGGAATACTACAGTGGTGGGACTTGTACAGTGGTGGGACTTGTACAGTGGTGGGACTGCTACAGTGGTGGGACTGCTACACTGTTGGGACTGCTACAGTGGTGGGACTACTACAGTGTTGGGTCTACTATAGTAGCTACTACTACAGTTTTGGGTCTACTACAGTAGCTACTACAGTATTGGGGCTACTATAGTGTTGGGACTACTACAGTGTTGGATCTACTACAGTAGCTACTACTACAGTGTTAGGACTACTGCAGTACTGGAATACTACAGTGGTGGGACTTGTACAGTGGTGGGACTTGTACAGTGTTGGGACTACTACAGTGGTGGGACTGCTACAGTGGTGGGACTGCTACACTGTTGGGACTGCTACAGTGGTGGGACTACTACAGTGTTGGGTCTACTATAGTAGCTACTACTACAGTTTTGGGTCTACTACAGTAGCTACTACAGTATTGGGGCTACTATAGTGTTGGGACTACTACAGTGTTGGATCTACTACAGTAGCTACTACTACAGTGTTAGGACTACTGCAGTACTGGAATACTACAGTGGTGGGACTTGTACAGTGGTGGGACTTGTACAGTGTTGGGACTACTACAGTGGTGGGACTGCTACAGTGGTGGGACTGCTACACTGTTGGGACTGCTACAGTGGTGGGACTACTACAGTGTTGGGTCTACTATAGTAGCTACTACTACAGTTTTGGGTCTACTACAGTAGCTACTACAGTATTGGGGCTACTATAGTGTTGGGACTACTACAGTGTTGGATCTACTACAGTAGCTACTACTACAGTGTTAGGACTACTGCAGTACTGGAATACTACAGTGGTGGGACTTGTACAGTGGTGGGACTTGTACAGTGGTGGGACTGCTACAGTGGTGGGACTGCTACACTGTTGGGACTGCTACAGTGGTGGGACTACTACAGTGTTGGGTCTACTATAGTAGCTACTACTACAGTTTTGGGTCTACTACAGTAGCTACTACAGTATTGGGGCTACTATAGTGTTGGGACTACTACAGTGTTGGATCTACTACAGTAGCTACTACTACAGTGTTAGGACTACTGCAGTACTGGAATACTACAGTGGTGGGACTTGTACAGTGGTGGGACTTGTACAGTGTTGGGACTACTACAGTGGTGGGACTGCTACAGTGGTGGGACTGCTACACTGTTGGGACTGCTACAGTGGTGGGACTACTACAGTGTTGGGTCTACTATAGTAGCTACTACTACAGTTTTGGGTCTACTACAGTAGCTACTACAGTATTGGGGCTACTATAGTGTTGGGACTACTACAGTGTTGGATCTACTACAGTAGCTACTACTACAGTGTTAGGACTACTGCAGTACTGGAATACTACAGTGGTGGGACTTGTACAGTGGTGGGACTTGTACAGTGTTGGGACTACTACAGTGGTGGGACTGCTACAGTGGTGGGACTGCTACACTGTTGGGACTGCTACAATGGTGGGACTACTACAGTGTTGGGTCTACTATAGTAGCTACTACTACAGTTTTGGGTCTACTACAGTAGCTACTACAGTATTGGGGCTACTATAGTGTTGGGACTACTACAGTGTTGGATCTACTACAGTAGCTACTACTACAGTGTTAGGACTACTGCAGTACTGGAATACTACAGTGGTGGGACTTGTACAGTGGTGGGACTTGTACAGTGGTGGGACTGCTACAGTGGTGGGACTGCTACACTGTTGGGACTGCTACAGTGGTGGGACTACTACAGTGTTGGGTCTACTATAGTAGCTACTACTACAGTTTTGGGTCTACTACAGTAGCTACTACAGTATTGGGGCTACTATAGTGTTGGGACTACTACAGTGTTGGATCTACTACAGTAGCTACTACTACAGTGTTAGGACTACTGCAGTACTGGAATACTACAGTGGTGGGACTTGTACAGTGGTGGGACTTGTACAGTGTTGGGACTACTACAGTGGTGGGACTGCTACAGTGGTGGGACTGCTACACTGTTGGGACTGCTACAGTGGTGGGACTACTACAGTGTTGGGTCTACTATAGTAGCTACTACTACAGTTTTGGGTCTACTACAGTAGCTACTACAGTATTGGGGCTACTATAGTGTTGGGACTACTACAGTGTTGGATCTACTACAGTAGCTACTACTACAGTGTTAGGACTACTGCAGTACTGGAATACTACAGTGGTGGGACTTGTACAGTGGTGGGACTTGTACAGTGTTGGGACTACTACAGTGGTGGGACTGCTACAGTGGTGGGACTGCTACACTGTTGGGACTGCTACAGTGGTGGGACTACTACAGTGTTGGGTCTACTATAGTAGCTACTACTACAGTTTTGGGTCTACTACAGTAGCTACTACAGTATTGGGGCTACTACAGTGTTGGGACTACTACAGTGTTGGATCTACTACAGTAGCTACTGCTACAGTGTTGGGACTACTGCAGTAGTGGAATACTACAGTAGTGGAATACTACAGTGGTGGGACTTGTACAGTGGTGGGACTTGTACAGTGTTGGGACTACTACAGTGTTGGGACTACTACAGTGGTGGGACTGCTACACTGTTGGGCCTGCTACACTGTTGGGCCTGCTACACTGTTGGGACTGCTACACTGTTGGGCCTGCTACAGTGGTGGGACTACTACAGTGGTGGGACTACTACAGTGTCAGGTCTACTACAGTAGCTACAACTACAGTATTGGGGCTACTATAGTGTTGGGGCTACTATAGTGTTGGGGCTACTACAGTGTTGGATCTACTACAGTAGCTACTACTACAGTGTTGGGACTACTGCAGTAGTGGAATACTACAGTGGTGGAATACTACAGTGGTGGGACTTGTACAGTGGTGGGACTTGTACAGTGGTGGGACTACTACAGTGGTGGGACTACTACAGTGGTGGGACTACTACAGTGGTGGGACTACTAGAGTGTTGGGAGTTGTACAGTGGTGGGACTTGTACAGTGGTGGGACTACTACAGTAGTGGACTACTACAGTGGTGGGACTACTAAAGTGTTGGGACTTGTACAGTGTTGGGACTAGTACTCACCTTGTCCTCGGCCTCCTCTGCGCGGGCCTCTGCCTCCAACACCCGCTGCTCCAGCTCCGACAGCTGCAACACAACAACAGCACGTCAGAACAACCGCAACAAACCCTGTCTACTGACTACATACACTACAGTGACAGGCGTCAGGGGATACCGACATACAGAGATACAGGTGGCGATGGTTTGGGTTGTGCAGAGTGTCAAAGAGCGGTGCATTGGCACAGTTGGCGTTTGCAGTCCAGTGACTCAAGTCAAAAGGTTTCTGACAGAAGCAAGGCAATGAATACTCGCTATTAGATGTATGTAGGTAAATAAAACAGTGCATCATATGTGACTGTGTGAATACTTGTGAGTTGTGACCGTCCATTATCATTCGACACAACGCTAAAAAATTCTCAAGAGAATCGACTTTGAAGGTTTGCAAGTGTACCTAAGTGCCAATAGTTAAAACAATAGCAGCATCTGTCAGTGTAGCTCAGACGCCGTGGCCCAGCGCGCCCGGTCAGGGGGCTGAACGCCCTCTGCAATAGAAAAAGCTGAGCCGAATGTTCAACGAACAACCGAGAACGACCTGTACCAGGGACCGCAAACCATAGATCTGACTAAAAAAAAAAGTGGTAGCGTTTTGGCTTCAGAACCACAGAGATTTTTTCTCTTCAAATTCAGTTATACAAAACATTTTGGGATCTCTAATTCCACGTGTTGTGTCAGTTTAAGTTTATGTGAACGTAGATGAGCTGAACACCTTGTTGTCACGTAAAACGACGGTTGAGTAGGTCAGCTGCTTAGAAAGCCATTAGTAGCTAAGGAGATGACTTTCCAAACACAGCGTCGTACCTCTTCACAGACTCAGCAATCAAAGACTACGGTCGTCAACTAACAGTCAAGCCAATACTGTAAAAATGTTGTTGTTGTTGTTGTTGTTGTTGTGGTCTTCAGTCCGGAGACTGGTTTGATGCAGCTCTCCACAATACCCTATCCTGAGCAAGCCTCTTCATCTCCACATAAGAACGGCAACCTACATCTGTCTGAATCTGCTTACTGTATCCGTCTCTTGGTCATCCTCTGCGGTTTTTACCCCACACACTTCCCTCCAACGCTAAATTCACAATTCCTTGATGTCTAAGAATGTGTCCTACCAATCTATCCCTTCTTTTAGTCAAGGTATGCCAGAAATTTCTTTTCTCCCCAATTCTGTTCATTACCTCCTCATTAGTTACGCGATCCACCCACCTAATCTTCAGCATTCTTCTGTAGCACCATATTTCAAAAGCCTCTATCCTCTTCCTGTCCGCACTGTTTATCGTCCAAGTCTCACTCCCATGTAAGGGAAACTCAATACAAATGCCTTCAGAAAGGACTTCCTTAGGCTTAAATCAATATTCGATGTTTACAAATTTCTCTTTTTCAAGAGCGCTTTTCTACCCTTTGCCATTCTGCATTTTATATCCTCTGTACTGCGACCATCATTTGTTATTTTACTGCCCAAGTAACAAAACTCATGTACCTCCTTTATTGCTTCGTTTCCCAATCTGATTCCTTCAGCATCACCTGATTTTCTTACACTGCACTCCACTACCCTAGTTTTGCTCTTGTTAATCTTCATCTTATATGCACGTTTCAGCACACTGTCCATTCCGTTTAACTGCTCTTCCAGGTCCTTTGCTGTCTCTGACAGAATTACTATGTCGTCGGCAAAAGGCAATGTTTTTAATTCTTCACCCTGAACTTTAATTCCTTCTCCAAATTTCTCCTTGCTTTCCTTTATAGCTTGCTCAATGTACAAATTGAATAACATTGGAGACAGGCTACAACCCTGTCTTACTCCCTTCCCAACCACTGCATCCCTTTCGTGCCCTTCAACTCTGATAACCGCTGTCTGGTTTTTGTACAAGTTGTAAATAACCTTACGCTCCCTATATTTTACTCCTGCTGACTTCAGAACTTGAAAGAGTTTATTCCAATCAACATTGTCAAAAGCCTTCTCCAAATCTACAAAAGCTAGAAATGTAGGTTTGCCTTTTCTTAATCTATCTTCTAGGATAAACCGTAAAGTGAGTATTGCCTCCCGTGTTCCTACATTTCTCCGGAACCCAAACTGATCTTCCCCAAGATCGGCTTCTACCAGCTTTTCCACCCTTCTGTATATAATTCGTGTTAATATTTTGCAACCATGTCTTATTAAACTGATGGTTCTGTAGTTTTCACACCTGTCTGCACCTGCTTTCTTTGGAATGGGGATTATAACATTTTTCTTAAAGTCTGAGGGTACTTCACCTGTCTCATACATCTTACACACAATGTGAAACAATTTTGTCATGGCTGGTTCTCCCAGAGACTTCAGTAGCTCTGAGGGAATATCATCTACTCCAGGGGCCTCGTTTCGACTTAGGTCTTTCAGGGCTCTGTCAAATTCTTCTCTCAGTACAGTATCTCCTATTTCAGCATCATATACACCCTCTTCCCTTCCTACAATATTGTCTCCAAGTTCATTTCCTTTGTAGAGCCGCTCTATATACTCTTGCCACCTTTCAGCTTTCCCTTGTTTGCTGAGAACTGGTTTTCCATCAGTGTCCTTGATATTCATAGAGCTGTTTTTCTTATCTCCAAATGTTTCTTTTATTTTCCTGTAGGCTGTATCTATTTTTCCCCTATTTATACATTCTTTTACATTCTTACATTTGCCTTCTAACCACTCCTGCTTAGCAATTTTGCACTTCCTGTCAATCTCATTTCTTAGTCGTCTGTACTCCATTTTGCCTGTTTCATTTACTGCATTTTTATATTTTCTCCTTTCATCGATTAAATTTAGTATCTGCTGTGATATCCAAGGATTTTTTGCAGGTCTTGCCTTCATACCTATTTTGTCCTCTGCTGCTTTCATTATTTCATCTCTCAATGCTACCCATTCCTCCTCTACTGTTTTATTTTCCCCCGTTTCTGTCAATTGTTGGCTAAAGCTCCCTCTGAAATTCTTAAGAACTTCAGGTTCCTTCAATTTATCCAGGTCCCATCTACTTATTTTCCTACCTTTTTGTAGTTTCTTCAGTTTCAGCCTACAGTTCATAACCAACAAGTTATGGTCAGAGTCTCGATTGAAACCTTCATTATTAACAACCTTTTATGAAATATAGAAAATTACGAAAAAACAAAACAAAAAAACTTACGTTTTTCGTTAAAATTATCTTCAGATATTAAAATTGTGTAAGTATTTTAACACGTGTACTTGCAAAACTGTAAATTCGACTTTTAAGACATTTTGAGGTTTGCGTCGAATGGCTTTGGCTGATAGTTCTGAACTTCATGTACCATAAATATAGAGAAATTCTGAAAATCGATATCCATGTGGTCTCCTTCTAAGACTTTAATTTCTTTTCGGAAGAGAATTAATGATCATTAATATTTCATAGCGGTTAATAAACGGGTATACATGGATAATAGATTGTTTCGATTTGATTGCTTGTATTCACAAATGTTATAAGTAGTGTAAACATTACATGTATGTAGGTATGATATATCCTGATGTGTGAATAGTTCTGTCCAGACTGTAGCTGTGAACAGTGCATTTATTGTGCTTGAAGATTAACGTCGCATTGTACTCTTCCTTTAAGAGACAAAATAGATTCAGGAAGCGAGTAATTGTGAAAATGTTAGTCTAGGACTTGAGTTGCGTCTGTGCTGCTAGTTTTGAATATCTGCGGTAAAAGTACACTTCTACGACCATGCAGCGCAATAATCTGCAATACTCTCCATATTCCTTAGAGACGCTTGTGTTCCCGTGTGTAATAATGAAAGAGTGAAAAACAACGATATTAGTTACCACGGATGTGTGTCTGATAACGTAAAGGGTTCGTGCTTATGTGCGAATTCTAGAGAAACGTTTACGCGAAATACACTCTATTAAATTAATCAGTGGTGTGCAGTAAACACTTTACCCATGCAGATTGTGAATCTGGTTTCAAGAGAGGTATTCTGAAAGTAGGTAGCGTAGCCTGCACATTTCCAAATCACCCTCTCCATAAAATACCAGTACCAGTACTATCTAGGCGACAAATTGAAAAGTGGACTGTAGAGAATCAGGTGTGTCGGACACGCAAAACAAGTGCAAACTCTAACGAATGTGTCAGTAAATGCGGTTACAGTAGCTGGAGTTCAAATCGAAGCCGAAATGCTTTTCAAAAGTTTTGGGAAAAACATGTCAGTCACGGAGACTGGACAACAACCTTAAGAGCCACGAACGTAAAATTCGCATGCTGTCAGAGTGAGACAAAAATGTGTAGTCGTTGATATCAGAGGAAAGTAGGAAGCCTAAAATGGAATTCTGTTGGAACAAAACAAAAATTGCAATAAGAAATCACCTCGCTGGAATGAGTAAGTAATGAAGTAGCAGGTGATTTGGCAGTCTCCATCAACTGCTTTTCTGTTACTGCACTGCGTTGCTCGGGCGTACTCATTTTCCAGGAAAACCCCACAAGACACCCTATCACTAGTGCAAAGCACTGCCGCTAGCCTGCCCTACAGAGGATTGTAGGAAGAGTGGATTGTTCGCACAGACATGGCCTTTCCACGGGCTTCCAAAACCGGATTTTGTTAACCAATTAAAAAAAGGAAAAAAAATGTTCTTACAAACTACTTATGAACTAGCTTATACTAAAGACGGGACAAACATCCATGCCCAAGGGGGGATTCGAACCCCCGACCACAGCGGCCGTGCAGACTGTGACAGGCACGCCGCAGACCGCTCGGCCACCGCGGCCGGCAAACCAATTTCGCAATACCGCTTTCGGTTACTCATGTAAACACTCCAAAACCAATTCTGGAAATCAGATTGTGCAGACTAAATCAGAAACTGAAGCACCTGTTTTTCATCAGTCCATAGGCTTTCAAAGTAGTTAAACTAAGCTATGCTAAGGACAAAAGTGGCACCCACTCCCGAGGGAGGACTCGGACGGGTGTCTAGGAATTTAGTTGAAAATAGGACGCACTAGTGTAGTGGAGGCTGTTTATTTAGTAGAACTGCGGCGTCTTCCAAGTGTTCTACCAACGAAACGTAGTCTTTGGTTCGCATTCCCTGCAATATTTTCTAAGTGTTCTTTCCAATTTTATGTTGTTCGTAATTGTTATTCGTAGGTATTTAGCTGAATTGATGGCCTGTAGGTTTGCCTGATTCATCGTGTAACTGACGTTCAACGGTTTTCTTTTAGTGATCATATGGGTGACCTCACACTTATCATTATTAAGGTCAATTGTCATTTTTTGCACCATGCATATATATATATATATATATATATATATATATATATATATATATATATATATATATATATATATATATATATATAAATATATAAATAAATGTGAATGTCTGTTCGGTGTACGTTTATCACGTCCGAACGACAACACGCAGACACTTAAATATTTGTACAGTTGCTAATTTATACCTGAGGAAGGTTTTAGGCACTGTTTTATAGCGATCTGATTGATATTTAACAATTTGAAGAATATAAAGCGAAATTTGGAGCACTAATTACTCTTTGTAAATTATATTTACTCTTTAAAAATGGTTTTATTGGTTGCATTGTTGTTTGAGGGTTGATAATGATAAAAGGGTGAAGTTATTGGGATGGAAAGTTGTCAGTGTATCTAAAATTCTACGTGTGTGTGTGTGTTAATATTTCGCTCTGCAGCGAAAACTATAGAACGCAAACGAATGGTCTGTTTGTAATTATTGTCCGAAATCTTCCGTTGTACACCATAGCAGTTCCCTGCCGATAGCTATAAGGGGGTGGAAGATATGGTGGTTGAAAGTCGTCAATTTATAAAAAAAATTCGGACTGAAGGCCAGCGATGACGTTTGCGACACTATAGGAAGGAGGTTACATACAGCGAAACGCGATGTCACAGACCATATCTTTGGTCTATGCGTGCTACAATGTCTTCAGCTCTTTCTCTGTCAGGATAAGCATACGAATAGGGACATATAAGAATAAATAAATAAAGCAGTAAAAAAGAATTTCTTTTAATAGACATACATCACTTTTAGAAATGTATACATACCTGCAAAATTATACAATTGTACAACATATAACTCAATAAATATGAGGTCGTACGCATTTTATATGTCTTTTGTGATTTGATTACTATCTTTCTTTGTTTGGATAATTATAAATTTCTACATTATGTGAGACAGCCTTATTTCTTATTTATTCTTTGATAAATATAGCATGTTTTTAGAAAAAAGGAGATGCACAGAGAGAGAAAGGATAGGAGAAGTACTGACTCTAAGCAGGAATAAATAAATAAATACCCGGGCAAAGCCGGGTTTTCAGCTGGTATCTTATTTATATAATTTCCAGTTGCTCTTGACCTTCTGGTGACTTTGCTAACCGATAAATGGCAGCATTATTCGCGAATAATCCGAGAGAACTACTCAGATTATCTCCTAAATCGCTTGTAAAAATGAGGAACAGTAGGGGCCCTATAACACTTCCCTGGGGAACACCAGATGTCACGTCTGTTCTACTCGATGACTTACCGTCAATCACATCGTGGCGATATTCCATAATCACGCAGTTTGATTATAATACGCTTGGGAGGTAAAGTGTCGAAAGCCTTTCGGAAATCTGGAAATACGGAATCTATTTGACATCCCTTATCGGTAACACTCTTCGATGTGGTTCTTAATAATTGAAGAAAGTAGATATTTTCTAACATCCTGCTCCAAACCGAAGTCAATCATATAAGCCTGCACTGTTTTGGTACGTAACGATCGCTAAGCGAGCGGTTGTATATGATAGTTAGGTATAGGCCTTTTGCATCAGCATACTCTGAAAGGAACCTAATTGGTATAGTCAGTTCCGGGACACTTACTTTCGTTACGTGATTTAACTTGTTTTAATATTCCAGGGATATTTACTTCTAAATTACGCATGCTGGAAGTTGTTCTTGATAGGAATTCTGTTGTATGAGGCGCGTCCAGAAAGTAAGTTCCGTTTGCTAATCAAATGAAATTGTACACAGGTACAGAAGAAATTTTTATTGCACAAAATTCTACAACTCTTAAACTACTTTTCCACACAACTGCCGAAATTTTGCAGGCATTTGTCATAGCGTGGCACCAGGTTTTGTATACCTTCTTCATAGAAATCTGCCGCCTGTGTCTTCAACCAGTTGGAAACAGTTTCTTTCAGCTCGTTGTCCATAGCGAGAGCACTAATTGTAAACCTACGGTTTTCCTGGATCTTGTCATCAATCGCGTGAACCAGTTCTTCTGTAACCAAAGGTGGACGCCCACTTCGTTCTTCATCGTGCACATCACTACGCCCGCCATTGAACTGTCGGACCCATCTTTTCAGCATCGAATCACTCATCGCATTTGGTCCGTAAACATCGCAAATTTGCCGATAAATTTCACTCGGTTTCACTTTCCTCGCATTCAGAAACCGAATCACCGACCTGATTTCACAGGCGGCGGGATTTTCAATCGACGCCGACATTTCAAACGAGCACAACAAAGCGTACGTAACTGCCAGCGATCTCCAAATGGCGCACGTTCTTCTCCTCGATACACGTCGTCTACAGCGCATGTGCGGAACTGCATTCGCAGCGCTGCAGCGGAGATAAATTGAAATAGAACTTACTTTCTGGACGCGCATGGTATTTGCTTCGTCTTCTCTAGTGAAGGAATTTCGGAAAGCTGCGTTAAGCAATTCTGCTTAAGCAGAACTGTCATCAGGAGCATCACCATTTCTATCGTGTGATGAAGGTATTATTTGTGTTTTGCCACTAGTACACTTTACGTACGACCAGAATTTCTTAGGATTCTCTACCAAATTTCGTGGCAGGGTTTCGTTATGGTACATATTGTAAGCTTCTCTCGAGCTAAATTTGTAGTTTCAGTAAAAGATTGCCAGTCTTGGGGATTTTTTTGTGCGTTTGAATTTCGCGCGCTGTTTCCTTTGCCGTCGTAACAGTGATCTCGTGTGCCTCATGCGCCCAGGACCGCTCGGCCATTCCGCGGCGGCGCCGTACTCTAGTGGACCAGGAAACCCGCTTCAGGCTGTGTAAACATGTCAACACGACAGCGAGAAACGGTTCACGGTATTCGGTTTTCGTCTTGCGGTAGATCTACATCTACATCTACATCTACATGGGATACTCTGCAAATCACATTTAGTGCCTGGCAGAGGGTTCATCGAACCACCGTTATACTATTTTATCTCCCAATCTATTCTCAAACAGCCTGCGGGAAGAAAGAACACCTGAATCTCACCGTTTGAGCTCTGATTTCTCGTATTTTATTCTGATGATGATTTCTACCTATGTAAGTGGGAGTGTTGGCGATTGCAGTTTCGTAAGTAGCCCACACCGCAGCGATAAGCGCCGTTGTTGTAATGATTCCCATCCCAGATCCTGTATCATTTCCGTAACGCAGTCTCCTCTGTATCTTTTAAGGGTTCTGCCAATAAAACGCAGTCTCTGCTTCGCCTTTCCCACGACATTATCTACGTGTTCTTTCCAATTTAAGTCAGAAGTAATAGTAATTCCTAGGTATTTTGTGGAGTTTACGGCCTTCACTTTTGATTGATTTATCATGTAAACAAAGTTTAACGGATTTCTTTTCGTACTCATGTGGACGACTTCACACTTCTCATTATTTAGAGTGAACTGCCAATTCTTACACCAAACTGATATCTTATTGAAATTGTTTTGCAGTTGGTTTTGATCTTCAGATGATTTTACTAGACGTTAAATGACGGCGTCATCTGCAAACAACCTAAGAGAGCTACTTAGATTTTCCCCTAAATCGTTTATATAAATAAGGAACAGCAGAGGACCAATAACACCACCCTGTGGAACGCCCGAAATCACCTCCGTTTTAGTCGATGCCTTTCCATCGATTACTACAAACTTTGTTGCACGTACACGTAGGCAAGGTGACGTAGGCGTATCGCCGGCTGCCGAGGAGACAGCTTTGTGGTCTGCGGTCCGCTAAGCTACAGGGGTCGCTCACCTCTGGTGTCCGTGCAGGGAGAGGTGACCCGCCTCGGTTCGTGCAGAATGTTGTCTGGCGCGTTGTTTTGGCATTCCTGAAACGGGAAGCTGGTGTGTTGTTTCAAGGAAATGACGCTCGCCCAAACACACGCCCTCTGCAAGATGTGCAGCAACCATCTCTGCACTCGTCTCCAACAGTCCTGTGAAGTTGGCACCCCTTTTTTGGAAAATGTACATTTTTTTTCAGACTTCTAGACTGATATGCAATAGTTCTAGAGTTCTCTGTACAAAATTTAAATAGTTCTGCAGAATTTCATGAAATATCGCAATTCTGAATATTGGGAGAGCTGTGAAGTCTGAACTCTGAAAAAAATTTACATTTTTGAAAAAAGGGCTGCCAACTTCACACGACTCTGGCGCAATGTTGTGTAGTTTATGTCCCTCATTTACGCAATTAGCTCATGAACTATTATCTGGGCAAAAAAATATCATTAGGATTTTCTGCAGAACTCTTTGAGAGATATTTAGAACTGTGATCAGATCTATGTTTACGCTTATAGGCAAATAATTATTTCGAAAAAACTAAAATTTGTTATACTTTTTTGTAATTTTTTTCGCGAATTTGTGCAGAACTATTTAAATTTTGTACAGAGAACTCCAGAACTATTGCATATCTGCCTAGAACTCTGAATAAAATGCACATTTTTGAGAAAACGGGTGCCAACTTCACAGTAGCGTGTAAATAGATTCCCCATTATTGCAATTATTCCATGAAGTATAATCTGCACAGAAAAATGTCATTAGGATTTACTGTAGAACTCTTTGAGAGCTATTTAGAACTGTGATCAGAACTATGTTTGTCCAATTAGGCAAAAAATTATTTTGAAAAAACTAAATTTTGCGGTAATTTTTCGTATTTTTTCGGCGAAATTTTGCAGAACTATTTAAATTTTTACAGAGAACTCCAGAACTATTGCATATCTGTCTGGAACTCTGAAAAAAATTTATATTTTCCAAAAAAGGGGTGCCAACTTCACAGGACTGTCTCCAACAAAGCCCGTGGTAGAAACGACGGAGCGACCGCTGACGCGTCGGCACAAAATCTGAACAGGACGACACCAGCGAGCACAGGATGACGTAGAGGCCCTGTACCGCCTACGGCAAGATGGTACAATGTCGACCATTTCGGACAAATGTTATTGTAACTGGAAATATATTGAGAAAAGAAATACTTTTAACAATGGCACTCGTTCTTGGATATTTAATGAATATGTAACACAAATATTAGACGATTACAAGTGTTAGTATAAACACAAAAATAGATTACAGAATTGAGAAAAATCGATCGAAAATGTACCACACTAGGTACAATTGTGATCACTTCCTGGCACAAATATCAATTAATACAAATAAAGAATCCCAGAGACGGATTTACGTCTCAAATATGTCAAAGACATTATTGATAGATCTGAAGCATTGAATTAAAATTTGTGGTGCGCCCGGGAATTTTTTTTTTTTTTTTTTTTTTTTTTTTTTTTTTTTTTTTTTTTTTGCTCTATCTGTAGCTCTGTTCGTTGCGGACGTTGATCAAGTTTGTTCGTTTTTGTTCGATTTGTTCTTGGCTCAGCTTTTTTATTACAGAGGGCGTTCAGCCCTCTGACCGGGCGCGCTGAGCCACGGCGCCCGGCGGGAATCGAACCCAGATCTCCATGCTTACTAGGCAGACGTCTTAACCGTTAGACTACCACACCACTAACGATTACGGCGCCTTGGAATAGTCTAAGTACGATTTCCCTCCACAACACAAAGTTTAATTCAGCTCCTTTGTTCCAAAAATAATTGCCACTACTCCCAAGGCTCTCCATGCTCTCCATGTTTCATGCTCTCCGACCGCACCACAAATTTTAATTCAATGCTTCAGATCTATCAATAATGTCTTTGACATATTTGAGACGTAAATCCGTCTCAGGGATTCTTTCATTGTATTTAATTGATATTTATATCACCGTAACAGGATTGTTCCACCATGTCCATTGCTGAGGTGCTATTCCGCTGCATGGAGAGCCTTGGCAGTAGTGGCAATTATCTTTGGAACAAAGAAGCTGAATTAAAGTTTGTGACATGGAGGGAAATCGTACTTAGACTATTCCAAGGCGCCTTAATTGTTAGTGGTGTGGTAGTCTAACGGTTAAGACGTCTGCCTAGTAAGCATGGAGATCCGGGTTCGATTCCCGGGCGCACCACAAATTTTAATTCAATGCTTCAGATCTATCAATAATGACTCCCTGGTACAATACTGATTCCACATAAAAAGCACGTTTTTCGTCAGGCACCAACGAATACTTAGTGGTAGCAAACATTGCGTTATTCGCAGCGAATCCAGTCATCCATGACTAAAAAAATTTATAAGAGCGCATTAAACTAAGCAGTTTCACTTACCTCTTAAAGGGAAAAAAATTATATCTCCTTGGCACAAAGTGGTGTATTCTTGGAAAAGACAGGAGAAACTGAAGAAACCTGCTAAGCTACAACGCCTCACAACGAGACACTACGAGACTGACAAATGGCGCGAAAACTTAAGTTGATCGGAATTGTACCTCTATCGAATTTGTACCACCTTACCCTACATGAGCGCACAGCCAGTGAAGCCCGGCAGCCATCTTGGTTGGGTGCAGAAACGGAGTTGGGCCGATGAATGCGTAGTTCTTCAAGTGGCGCTCGCCTCAATTACATCGTCATTTGAAACCCTCAGGATAGGAAAAAAAATTAACAAAAACTTACAAAAAATTGCATTTTTTCCGTAGACAGGTCAATCCTGAAGGAATGCAACAGTGTTCTTAGGAAGTACAATACGTATTGTGTTTGTATAAAAATAATACTTCAAACTATTACTTTCATATGAAAAAGAAGTTGTCACATGAAAAAGTTAGTCGCCTGCCACTTTTTTTGTTTTTTTTGTTGTTTTTTTTTTGTTTTGTGGTTTGGAAATTTTCGTTTTTATTTAAACAACTGTTTTATAGAATGAAACTTTTCACTCTGCAGCTGAGTGTGCGCTGATACGAAACTTCCTGGCAGATTAAAATTGTGTGCCGGAACCGGGACTCGAACCTGGGACCTTTGCCATTCGCGGGAAAGCGCTCTACCGACTGTGCTATCCCGACACGACTCACGATGCCGCCTCACAACTTTACTTCCGCCAGTACCTCGCCTCCTACTTTCCAAACTAAGCCATGTCTCCGCCATATCCTTTCTTCCAGGAGTGCTAGTCTTGCATGTTTCGCAGGAGAGCTTCTGTGAAGTTTGGAAAGTAGGAGGCGAGGTACTGGCGGAAGTAAAGTTGTGAGGCGGCATCGTGAGTCGTGTCGGGATAGCTCAGTCGGTAGAGCGCTTTCCCGCGAAAGGCAAAGGTCCCAGGTTCGAGTCCCGGTTCCAGCACACAATATTAATCTGCCAGGAAGTTTCAACTTTTTTTATAGCTCTCATAGTTTACTCATAAATCTGGACACAATACATCGGTGGAACGTTTCAAATTCTAGTCGTTACTTTCAGCGAGCTTGCCCACCAGCGAGCACAGATTCTGTTGCCCACTCACCTTGTAATTTCAGTTAACTGTAAAGCTCTAAGTTGCTGCACTCATTTTTACTTTCGTCATTGTAGTTACGTTCCGCACCCTCGTCTTGGGACGTAGACGCTGCCAAAGATTTTGCAACGCGGGAAACTCGACTGAGTAATACATGTGGATCGTAACGTCTCGACCTCTATTCATGTTAAAAAAAATGTTTGTTTAGCTAAGGGGTCATCAGTCCCTACAAACTACTTATGAACTAGCTAACAAATATCCATGCCCTAGGTTGGATTCGAACCCCCGACCGTAGTGGCCGTACAGACCGTGACTGGCGCGCCGCAGTCCCCTCGGCCACCGCGGCCGGCAATGACTAGCTGAAAACCCGGCGTTACCCGGGTATTTATTTATTTATTCCTGACATTCTTCAAGCATATATTCATTTGTATAAGGACTATATGTAACATCTCTTGGGAATACAATTAATAGTAAAGAAGTAATAGATTAAAACTTGGTGCGTGATGAGACGGATTCCTATGAACGATACTGTTTACGTGGTCATATCTCATGAACTACATGTCGCACTTTGATACAATTTAGAAGCTACATTCAACTATATATGTGTATGCCGTTAATTTCCTGTCGCTACAATTTGTAGTGTTCAAATTATAAATTGTAACGTCATACCGAGAGCCGTAGTTTTACTCCATAAACAGCGGAGAAGTAGTAAGCGAGAAACTTTTTCCTTTCATCATTTTACTATGGTTGCCAGCGAGAAAACGTTTAATAAAGGTTTGAAATTAAGTTGAAAGTTTGTTGCTAGTCGCTAATTACTGTCATTCTCATACAGTGTATTTCGAAAGTCTCGCCGCATGATATGGCATTTTCTACGATTTCTATTGGTTATGAAGTAATATCTTTTGAACCATGTGCCGTATGTGATTCTTAACCATGCAGCACTGGTTACCTCACAGTAAGGAATGTGTGTACGAAATTTGGCTGAAATCGGTCCAGTAGTTTAGGAGAAAATGAGCAGCATTGTCGCAAAATGCACCAGTTTTTCGCGCATCTCATTGTTTATGGCGTCATATCTCGTGAACTATATATCGTATGTGATTCTTACACTTACTGCGACCGTCGTTATGGATTGAAGCTTACGTGTACAAAATTTCATAGAGATTGGAAGAAAACGGTAGATTTGTATGCAACACGAACAAATATATGGACACTCTGCTTTATATATTAGATAGATATGTGAAATGAAAGAGCAACTGTCTCACAGTGAACCTTATAAATTTTCAACTTGCCCGGTAGAAATTTAATTTAAATGTCTCTTCTAATGAAATAAAAGAGTTCATCAAGAGGGGGAGAAAATAGTCACTCGACGAGGGCAAGTCTTCATAAACGATGTCAACGCTGTCTACTCGGAAAGTTCCTAAAGCCCGTTTTAAACGATCAACGAACTTGTAATAGATTGCTAACAAGTTGCGTTAATGGCGGCCGTCGGTCGTTTGAACGGCTGCACTAGTATGATCGCGCTAGTATCGAAGCGCGATAATTATAGCGATAAAGAAATAGCACGAGTTCTAAATTCGGTACTAGTGGGTTCACCGCGCATGCGCGAGCTAGCAGCTGTCTGCTGCGGTCGCCGCTCCAGTTAGTCCGCCATTTTCCTTCCTATTTACGTATATTTTGCGTTATGTCGAAGTTTATGATCAGAATGTATTACAAAATGTATTTCTAATGACGGCATTCACACTGGCCGTCACCAGACCGTCACCTAACGTCAACGTCACGTTAAAATTTCTCAAGAAGATTGTTTTGATTGAACGGTCGTCTGCTGACATCGGAAGTTAACCTATTTTCGTCACGCGATTTTCATACTGTAGTCGACAATTACACGGTTTGCACGCAAACTTGTCTTATTAATCTTTAGTTTATTATTATACTTTGGTTTAGCGGTAATTTGCAAATGTTTCATGACGACTTAAACATTTATCTCAATTATTGTCCACCGAATAGCGAGGTCGTACATCTGAAACCGAAAAATGGTTTATGATTTGCAATATCGTAACAGAAAAGACTGAAACCAATTGTTTATTTGAATAAGATTGTAATTTGATGATGCAATTTTCATTAAATAGCATTTTAAATGAAAAAGGTCAGTCCAAATGAAAGACAAAAATTCAGTTGTGCATGACGTTATTAACAATGTCATTGGGCAAATCGTAGTAGATAAAGTAAAGAAGTTCTATTTACGCTCTTATAAATATTGCTTGATGTGTTCATAAGTTTATTTTTTTCGCTTGAAAATAGATGTGAATGTTTTGAAATGTTGTTTCACTACCCAGAACTTTACCACACTAAGTTGACCAAAAACATCGATTGCCATGTTTTCTTTGGCCGTCAATAACATTTAGCGTTGTTTTCTCGATTCCAGCATTAAACTATGACTTCCTACATAACAGATCGCAAGTCATAACGTCACGTTCAACATCGGGTATTATTGTTCGATTACGTTTATCGGCTAAACACGCTGCCACAAGATCTTGCTTCAGTTTGTAGTTCAGGGCTAGGACGCTAGGAGCGCTTCAGTAGACTATTATCTATCTTGTTCACCTTCGCTCATCGTTTAAAAAGGGCTTAACAGTCCCTCAGCACAATCCTCCACCCTCTCATAAACTTCCCCTGCTTTACGCTGACTCCTATTACTAGGGATGCACGCACTTGCGGTCCTATTTGCTCTAGGTAAGCCGAGGGGACTGGGGCGCTCCGGTCACGGTCTGCACGGCCACGTCGGTCGGGGGTTCGAATCCCCCCTCGGGCATGGATATTTGTGCCGTCTTTAGTATAATATAGTTCATAAGTAGTTTGTAGATTTAGGGACTGATGACCCCGTAGTTAAGTCCCATAAACTATACAAACATTTGAACATTTTTTGAGCTCTAGGTAACGCATATTGCATGAGCGGCCGTAGGTTTCACCAAATTCTTCAAACTGGTGAAGCAAACTTCTTTTGTTTATTGCTGACCTTAGATCTCGAAGTAGATAACGTACCACGCAGTTTCAGCACACACCTCACAGAATCTTGATGTCTGAAGCTAAAAATGCTGTGAAAATGACTTAAGGTTCTAACTGCGATATTACCCATAAAACACGGGATGCCAGTGGATTTTAAATTTATTCTTCCAACGTTCACACACGCTCAGCGAAATCCACAAATCTAGGCGGTACACTGTACAATAGTCACTCCACGACGACAAATGTACAGGCTTTACTTAATGAGACGTGGCGCTACGTGTCAACAGTTGGGAGGTCGGCCCTGGACTGTTGCTGCTATATAGTAGGAGAAAATGAGCATCATTGTCGCTTAATGTAGTAGTTTTCCGCGCATCTCATTGTTTATGACGTCATATCTCGTGAACTATGTATCGTACGTGATTCTTACACTTACGACGACCTTCCTCATGGATTGAAGCTTACGTGTACAGAATTTCATAAAGATTGGATCTACAAAACTGTAGATCTGTGTGCATCACGTACACACAAAAAACAAACAAACAGAGGGACACTCTGCTTTATATATTAGACTAGCTTATATCCCCGTGCCTTGCAACGGTTGTTGAAGAATGACCTGTGCGTATCATGTTTTTTTTTTTTTTTTTTTTGGGGGGGGGGGTTACGGACCTCATTCAATAAAAACAGAATTTTTGTTGGATCGCTCTGTCAATAAACTCAGTTGTCCTAGCTAAGATGACAAATGTGAGTAAAAGTCATTGTCCGAAACGCTGTATCTTCATCAAGTTTTTGTTAGAAAAGGTGAAACGTACCAAAATAAGAAAAGAAATGTCGTTAAGTATTTAACACACGAAGCGAAATTAGTAACACTATGATCAATGTTTGTTGGTATTCGTAGACACAAGATTGCTTAATTCTGTCGCAGACGTTCCTGCCTTATTGTACTACCCCATACTTACTATGCAGCAGCGGTTCTTTGGTGAACTACAGCACCTCTATCGCTTGTTCTTCAAGCATAAACATCTAACACGATTTCTGAACAGACACTTACTGAAAACAATTAAGATTGCGATATATCTTTTTTCTGTGATCTGATTTTGATGAAATCATGCCTATGTGTTCCCCCCATTTTAGCTGAAATTTCCTTTGAAAACCGCATGAAAATTTGTCAGTAGTTATTTTTCAGTACGTTTGCGAAACTTGTTAGAAATAGGCATATATTCATGAATATGATGGAGCTTACATCACACATCTGTTATATTCGCCATTTAAAACATTTCATGATTATATCTCTGGACAATGGGCTGAGGCATGGAAAGCTCAAATATAATAAGTAATACGTATTTCCTTAATGAAGTAGAAATATCACTGAAAACTATTATTTTTACGGTTGGCTCTATCTCCGTTAGATGCGCTATTGTCGCTCGAAGCGTGAGACTTATACTTCCATAGCAGTTGTACGTATACGTTACACTGTGATATCAGTATGTATATATATGAATTAGACACGGCGAGGATTGTATCAGTTTTATATTAAGTGCGTTGTATCATATTTCGTAGAACATAGAAACCAAGAAAAAGATTTTCAGAAATGTGGTAAATTTGAAAGTCAAAGAGTAAGTAGTATTTTGAAAGAGTAATAATCCGATAGCTGCCCCGAACTTCAAACGAACAACCGGAGCGCTATCTATTAGTTCTTTGCTGCATTGCGCCGTTCTCTCCAAGCATAAAATACACCTAAAACTTCAAATTACGATATCATTTACTTTCCTGATCTGACTTTGATGAAATGAAGGCAGCTACGCAAATTCTTGGCTGCACCCCGTATACCCCGGCCCCAACGCCTTGATCTGATTTCGACCCGTCAGTGAACCAGACAATATTCCCCGCATGGTGTCGA
The DNA here is from genome assembly GCA_026315105.1 of Locusta migratoria. Lineage (NCBI taxonomy): Eukaryota > Metazoa > Arthropoda > Insecta > Orthoptera > Acrididae > Locusta > Locusta migratoria. The sequence continues at coordinate 125,511,097 of CM048753.1, forward strand.
ACTATTTTCTCCCACTGCTCCCTACTTCCAATTGTTATATTGAAAGGCTTGTTGAAGCAGTAAGGGGTTATAATATAGTCGGCTGGCATTTCCACAACCTTTCCTATATTTACCTCACTCACTCACTATCTTGACCCAAAGGTGTAATGGGGGCATATCCAACATGGTTTGCATCCCAGCAGTTGGTGTGCTGCTAATTCCGCCTGTTATGGCTAAGCAGGCTAGTCTCTGCACCTTACCAAGCTCCTTAGCAGCAACCTGCTGTTCTACCTTCTTCCACCATACGACCGCCCCATAGGTGATCCTGGGTCTAATCACTGTGGTGTATATCCAGTGCATACCCTTGGGGCTCAAGCCCCAATTTTTGCCACAAGCTCTCCTGGTACTCACAAGAGTACCTTTTGCCTTGGAGTAAATATTCCTAATGTGAGGGGTCCATGTCAGTTTCTCATCTAAGGTAACCCCTAGATAGCCGGCCGCGGTGGCCGAGAGGATTGAGGCGCTGCAGTCACGGTCCGCACGGCCACTACGGTCGGGGGTTCGAATCCCCCCTCGGGAATGGATATTTGTGCCGTCCTTAGTTGTAAGTAGTTCATAAGTAGTTTGTAAGTTTAGGGACTGATGATCCCGTAGTTAAGTCCCATAGACTATACAAACATTTGAACATTTTTTAACCCCTAGATATTTCACTGTCCCCTTCACAGGTAGCGCTTCATTGAAAAGCTTTAGATTCCAACTTGAGTGTTGGATATGTTTCCTTGTGAATGGTACAACAACAGTCTTCTTAGGACTAACCCCCAGATCCTGTTTTCTGTACCAGTCTTGCACAATGTCCAACGAACCTTGTGCCATATTCTTGACTGTGTCAGCAAATTTGCCAAGTATTACTATGACAAGATCATCTGCGTATCCTTGGCAAAAGTACTGCCTAGAGTTTAATTCTCCAATGAGATCATTCACTACTAGATTCCACAGTATAGGGGAAAGAACTCCTCCTTGCGGGCAACCCCTAGTGGTGTTGATTACCATTTTTTCATTCATCACGGTAGCCTCTACCTTTCTTCCACTGAGTATGGCCCTAGTCCACCTAGATATAGTGGTCCCTAGGTCATGCACCTCTGCTGCCCTAACCTTGGAATCGAAGGTCGTGTTGCTAAAAGCCCCCCCCCCCCCCTCAATGTCCAGGAAGATACAGAGGGCTATTTCCTGAAAGTGTAGTGCTTTCTCCACCTTCCCAACGAGTTGGTGGACAGCTCTCTCACATGATTTACCTGGCTGATATGCATGTTGGTTTGAATGTAGAGGAGCCCTACTTAACCTCCTTTCTCCAACATGCACATTAACCAGCTTTTCCAATCTTAAGAATGAAGGAGGACAGGCTGATTGGTCTCATATCCTTGGCCTTGGCATGATCAGTTCTCACTGGTTTTGGATTGAAGACAATCTTCACTGCCTTCGGCTCGTCTATAGTGTTGGTGTAGATGACGGGCAGTCTCAGGCAGTTTGTGCCCGTACATCTACATCTACATCTACAACCATACTCCTCTAGCCACTCGACGGTGTATGGCGGAGGGTATCTTGAGTACCACTATCGATTTTCCCTCCTATTCCAGTCACGTGTTGTTCGCGGAAAGAAGGATTGTTGGTATGCCTCTGTGTGGGCTCTAATCTCTCTGACTTTATCCTTACGGTCTCGTCGCGAGATATACGTAGGAGGGAGCAATATACTGCTAGACTCCTCAGTAAAGGCAAGTTCTCGAAACTTCGACAAAAGCCCGTACCGAGCGACAGAGCGTCTCTCCTGCAGAGTCTTCCACTGGAGTTTAGCGATCATCTCCGTAACGCTTTCAGGATTACCAAATGATCCTGTAACGAAGCGCGCTGCTCTCCGTTGGATCTTCTCCACTTCCTCTATCAATCCCACCTGGTACGGACCCCACACCGGTGAGCAGTATTCGAGCAGTGGGCGAACAAGTGTACTGTAACCTACTTCCTTTGTTTTCGGACTGCATTTCCATAGTATTCTCCCAATGAATCTAAGTCTGGCATCTGCTTTATCGACGATTGATTTTATATGGTCGTTCCATTTTAAATCACTCCTAATGCCTACTCCCAGATAATTTATGGAATTAACTGCTTCCAGTTGTTGCCCTGCTATAGTGTAGCTAAATGATAAAGGATCTTTCTTTCTGTGTATTCGCAGCACATTACACTTGTCTACATTGAGATTTAATTGGCATTCTCTGCACCACGCGTCAATTCGATGCAGATCCTCCTGCATATCAATACTATTTCCCATTGTTACAAACTCTCGATATACTACAGCATCATCAGCAAAAAGAATCAGTGAACTTCCGATGTTACCCGCAAGGTCATTTATATATATTGACTTTATTTTATATATACTTTGACTGGAGAGAACACATAGAAAATATTGTGGGGAAGGCGAATCAAAGGTTGCGTTTCATTGGCAGAACGCTTCGAAAATTTACCAGCTCCACCAAAGAGACTGCTTACATCACACTTGTGCGTCCTCTCCTGGAGTACTGTTGCCCCTTGTGGGACCCTCACCAGGTGGGACTGACGGAAGATATTGAGAAGGTTCAGAGAAGGACAGCTTGTTTTGTTTTATCACGTCACGGGAGGGGGGGGGGGGGGAGCGTCACGGAAATGTTGCACGAATTGTGGTGGAAATGATTAAAAGAAAGACGTTATTCATTGCGGCGTGATCTGTTTGCGAAGTTTGAATCACCGACTTTTAGTTCTGAATGTGAAAATATTTTGATAGCACCCACCTACTTAGGAAGACATGACCATCCCAATAAAATAAGAGAAATTAGATCGAAAACGGAACGATTTAGGTGTTCTTTCTTCCCGCGCGCTATTAGAGAATGGAATGGTAGAGAGAAGTTATGAAAGTGGTTAATGAACCCTCTGCCAGGCACTTAAATGTGATTTGCAGAGTATCTATGTAGATGTAGATATCGTGAACAGCAACGGACCCAGGACACTCCCCTGTGGCACACCTGACATAATGCGACACGCTATTTTCTCCGCTTCTGCAGCAGCGTTTCGCGTCAGAGCGACCGTCAGGAAAGTGTTTCCTAATATGGCTGCTGGCCGGTTGCCTTTCCCTGGGGTGCCCCCCCCCCCTCCCTCAGGAATTTCTCATAAGCGTCGGGCCCGCCGTCTGCAGGAATCTCAGGAGTGTCTGCCAGTCGACGTGACGCCAGCGGGCACGGAACAACACGAGCGATTTGTCGAGCAATTCTCACGAGAATTACGGAGGCGTATGTGTAGGCAAATTCTGGAATGGGAGAGGCTCTTCTGTCTTTAACAGCAGTCACAGTTGATTTGTGCAAATTGATGAGGTAAAATAAAAAAAATAAAAAAATAGAATTGGAATTGGTAATTTATTAAACTTGTTTTTTAATATTCACAGAATATATGACCAACTGCGATTGGGCAAAGCTGAAAATGTGTACTCAGCCGGGACTCGAACCCGGGTCTCCTGCTTTCTAGGCAGTTGCGCTGACCCCTACGCCACTGGGGACACAGTGATCACCGCACCTGCAAGGACTACCTAAGCTCGCCTCCCGTCAGATACAAACTCCCAGCTTCACCCTGCCCACAGTACTCAAACTCGTAGTTATGAAACTAATTCCCGTAAGAGTAAGAGCCTCAAACTTGCCCACCCCTCCCCACTAACGATAGGATCATTGCCCGTCACCGGCATATTATATATATACATGTGGCGTCTGTTCCGAAAGAACAGACGTCACTTCTGATCCTGCAGTTGTTATTTAATATTCATAGAATATATGACATCAACTGCGATATTCTATGAATATTAAATAATAACAATGTTATTAATAACATGATCCATCTGATGATGAACCTGAAAAGGTTTGAAAACCGGTTCATGGAATAAATATCATTTCAAGTAAAAGTGACTGGAGCAGTTTTCTTAAATAACATTATTGATAAATCTGAAGCATTGAATTAAAGTTTGTGTCGTGCAGGAAAATCGTACTTAGACTATTCCAAGGCATCTATATCTATTCAGACAGCCAGGCAGCCCTGAGATCACTGGCAGCTCCTGCAACAAGGTCTAAAATTGTTGCAGAATGTCACAGGGTTTTGGTGGAGCTAGGGGAAAGCAATAGAGTAAACCTATTGTGGGTCCCTGGCCACTCGGGGATCAGTGGCAACGAACATGCCGACAGATTAGCCAGGATGGGGGCAGAGACTCCATTTATTGGACCGGAACCTGTCCTGACAATCACCAAGGCAATGATCAAACTGGAGCTACGTAACTGGCTCAGAAGACAGCACGTAGAATATTGGACCAAAGTCTATCAACAAAAACATTGCAAGGTAATGATGCCAAAGCCATGTTTTAAAAGAAGCTCTGCAATCCTGGGCCTGAACAGGAGAGTGATTAGACTCATGGTTGGATTGCTGACAGGCCATGGGAATTAAAAAAAAAAAACACCTACATACAATGGGAATAACAGAAGAGGACCCTAAATGTAGGATCTGTGATGACGGTGATGAAACTGCATCACATCTAATCTTCGAATGCATTGCACTGGAGAGTAAAAGGCACAGAACATTTGGGACAACCAGATCTGAAGAAATTGTGTCTAATAAAGAACTGGTAAAGGGACTCCTTGCACTGTTCAAGGGCATTGGTTGGCTTTACTAGACATACAGGGAGCGATACCGCACAATAAACTTTGTTTCAGTGAGGGCAGTGGCGGGTTGGATCAAGACTGTTTTGGCTTCCCTGAGAAAATCAAATGAAATCAATTCCAAGGCGCCTTAATCATTAGTGGTGTGGTGGTCTAACGGTTAAGACGTCTGCCTAGTAAGCATGGAGGTCCAGGTTCGATTCCCGGCCGCACTACAAATTTTAATTCAATGCTTCAGATTGTGTCGTATTGTTTACAAACTATCAATGTTTTATGTTTTAGGTTCGCAGTACATAAGTAGTGGATGGGGTGCAGTGTCGAAGAAGCCCTGTCAACCAATCAGGAGAAGGCACAGAGTGTCCTGTGGTACAGTGAGACACGATCATCAAGCACAGTGCAGAGACACTTCCAGACAACATTTGGAACAAAAGGAAGCCTGGAGGTTAACGCCCCGTCGACAGAGTGCTCATTAGAGACGGAGCTTATGGTTGCAGTGTTTTTGGGTAAGGTTGGGGAAGGAAATTGGCCGTGCCCTTTCAGATGAACCATTCCGGCATTGGTCTGAAGTGATTTAGGGAAATCACGGGAAACCTAAATCTGGATGGCCGGAGGTGGATTTGAACCACCGTCCTTCCGAATGCGAGTCCAGTTCGTTACCAGTGCTAAAGCCACCTCGCTCGGTAAACATTTGGAAGGAATCCACCAGATGTCAAGTCTGCGGCAACGGATAACCACAGTCGTTGAATCGATACCTCCACTGATGTTGGCTAATGTGTGGACGGAAATTGAATATCGCCTAGATGTGCTACGTGCTACCAAGGGTAAGGCTCCTATAAACCCGAGCTGAACTGTCCGCCATTTCTTTTCCCCAAGCTGTAGGAGTCGCCACGTTCCGGACGAAGCTCACGCGCTACCTCGCGTTTCATTCAACTCGCTCTCACTCGCGAACTACTCACTGTATCAACGTGAAACTTCCATCAGTGTGTTCGTTAAGAACTGCACTACATTTTCATTTTAGTTTTATTTATGGCAATAATTTATAAACAGCATATACTGATTGTTTACGACCATGCACTTTCTGACGACGTTACGGAATTTTCGACATGCGAGCAACTTTTTTTCTGTTGAAGTTAGGTGAACACGTTAAGCGAATGAAATGTTCAAAATACATCAAATTTTCATCCTCTCCAAACAGAAACTCTTTGAGAAATGTGTAACTTGAGATAATGTCAGTTAAATATGACGCACTGGGATCCGCCCGCCCGTCTAGCAGTAACACGTCTTCCGTATTAGAGCTCCTAATGATGAGGCACAGGTTGTTACTGAATAACATCCATACCTGAAGATACTGGTACTGACTTCTTTCAACCCATTAGATTTAATAGTTGCAAACTACAAAACTGCTATATCTCTATGTAATATTCAATTTCAATTTTTCAGTTATATGAAAAGGATATTCTAAATATCTCAATACAGAGTGCTTTATTATGTGACGAAATGAGAACAAGTCAGTTCGTTAGCCAGTGAAGAGATCCTTGCTATCTGTCATTTTCAAGTATTCTCACATAAAATCCTCAATAGATCTAGTAACTTCCGTTCTGTTACTGCTAGGCTCTAAACTGAAGGAAAAGTAACTGCTATTAGGTTTTGGAAACTGAGTAGTAGCTCTGAAACACAGTGGGCAAGAAGCAAAGAAATAAACATTTGTGAGTGACGAAGTAATATCTGCAAATCGAATAATAGATCACTAACTTTACTCTTTTTCATTCTACAACTATGTATTTCCTTGAATAACGCGACAATTAATGAAGTTTTGCGCAGTAACCATGTGGCAAAATACTCCCCTCTTTGCATGTTACCATTTGTCAAAATATCATTTTGATACCTCTAATCGTGTATGAGATACGCAATGATTCATTCTGGCCTTATCGCAATCGGAAATGAGTGCGCTAAATAGACTAAAGTTTATCGGTATGAGTAAAAGGTAGAGATCTCCTCCTGAGTCGAAAATAAAATTCAATCCACTAGGAAAGTTTCATCCGAAGCAACATATGGTGCAACAAGCACCAAACGGAATATCATAGCAGCCTCTATTTTTTATTGCAAACTTCTAATGTAGCGCAGTCTCTTATTTCGAAGCTAATATCTTATTAACTGTGACTATCAACGAAATGCTCGTCATTTCGTTACAATTCTGAAATATAAAGATTTAAGTAGCGGAAAAATTAAATATTTCTACTAATTACTTTTTGCGAAATCGTTTGTGAAAGATGGCAGGGCATGCGCCTCTACGCTGTTAGTGCAGCGCGATTCCAACCATGTTGGGGAAAACATGGCGGACGATTCAGCCTGGGTATTCAGGAACTCTAACCAAGGGTGCTCATGTGGAAGTTTACTGATGTGTGAAAAAAAAAACATTGATGGTTTGTAAATAATTAGTCACCAGTTTCATATTTGTATCTTACTTCTGGCCTGAGTTATCGATTTATGTAATCAGGGAAAGACTTTTCGGGCACCCTGTACTATGCTACATATTAATCATTCTGTTTCGAAGTTAAATATTTTAATAAAACCTGCAGTTGTTTAATAAATAAATCAAAATCATCAGATGGAACTCGAGTGTTTCTTGATTATTACTATGAACGTCCTACCATTCCAGCGCTATGAGTACAACCTTCAAAGCGTTGAACACTGCAGGAATTCTGGGATGCACTTTGTGTTACTTCGTAATATAAGTGAAAACGCTGCCCTCCATTGCTCAGAGTAGTTCGTGATCCCAGAATAATTGTTCATAGCAAAGTAAATTTATTATTGAACGTGGAACGAATCAGAAACACGGCTGATAACTAGAGAAACGAGTCACAGGCATATTGGCACACTTCGCTACTTAAGCATCCAGGCAGCCATGTTGCAGCCACGAGTCGCATGCCATCCGCCATATTGCCTGGGATTTCCACGCGATCAGCTGCTATTTGTCCACAAACACACACACGTGCCATCTACGAAGCGATCCGTTGAGTTCGCTGTCTGCTAACTCCTTTCTCATATATTTTAAGTCGTTCCTTTTTGACAGTCTATTTTTGCCATAAATAATAACAAATATCAGCTAGCGATACCAAATCCTACTATTATCTATATCGATAAATGTGAATGTCTGTTCGGTATACGTCTATCACGTCTGAACCGCAAGACATAAAGAGCTAAAAATTTGTACAGTTACTAATGTCTACCCGGGGAAGGCTTTAGGCACGGTTTTATGTCGATCGGATAGCTATTTATCTATAATATATTAATGTGAATGTCTGTTCGGTGTACCCTTATCACGTCCGAACGACAAGACACAGAGACTTAAATATTTGTACAGTTACTAATTTATACCTGAGGAAGGTTTTAGGCACGGTTTTATAGCGATCTGATAGAGATTTAGAAATCTGAAGAATATAACGCGAAATGCGGAACAATAATTACTCTTTGAAAATGATATTTACTCTTTGAAAATGGTTTTATTGGTTGTCATTGTTGCTAGAGGGTTGATAATGATAAAATGGTGGAGTATTTTGGGATGGAAAGTTATCGGTGTATATAAAATTCTACATGTGTGTGTGTGTGTGTGTGTGTGTGTGTTAATATTTCGCTCTGCAGCGAAAAGTACAGTATGTAATTGTTGCCCGAAGTCTCCCGTTGTACACCATTGCAGTTCCATGCCGTTAGCTATAAGGAGGTGGAAGATATGGTGGTTGAAAGTCGTCAAATTATAAAAAAAAGTCGGACTGAAGGCCAGCGATGACGTTTGCGACTCTAAAGCAAGGAGATTACATACTGAGAAACGTGATGCCACAGACCATATCTTTGGTCTATGCGTGCTACAAAGTCTTCAGCTGTTTCTGTGTAAGGATAAGCATACGAATAAGGAAATATAAGAATAAACAAATAAAGCAGTAAAAAAAGAAATTTCTTTTAATATACCTCTTTAAAAATGGATTTAACGTTTCGCGCATTTCATAAAGTGATTAAAAATGTTTCTTTCTAAACATAGCACACTACTGAAAGATAGCTTATCTATCATAATCAACCAACACGCGAGCGTAGGCGCGGATTTAAGCTAGTATAGCATAAAATAAAAGCACATTTTTCCTTTGTCTGTCCCTTTATAACTCGAGAAGTACCGAACGTATATCAAGCGGTTTCTTTTAATTTCTTCTTCAGAATCCTGAGACAATCTTAGGCTATATTTAATGTCAAAACGTATATATAGGCAAAAGGACAAGGCCTAATAGAAATCCCTGGATAACCAAGGTATACTGAACTTAATTGATCAGACGAGAAAATATAAAAAATCAGCAAGTGAAAAAGAAAAAGGGAGTACAAACGTCTGAAAACTGATTTTGACAGGAAGTGTAGATTGGCTAAGCAGGAGTGGCTAGAGGACAAATGAAGAACCGTAGAAGAATGCGTAACTAGGGGAAAGATAGATACCGCCTACAGGAAAATAAAAAAGATATTTGGAGACTGTATGAATATCAAGAACTCAGACGGAAAACCAGTACTAAGCAAAGAGGGGAAAGCTGAACTATGGAAGGAATATATAGAGGGCCCATACAAAGGAAGTAAACTTGAAGGCAGTAGTCTAGAAACGGAAGACGAAGTGGAGGAAGATGAGATAGGAGCTATGGTACTGCGAGAAGAATTTCACACAGCGCTGAAGGACTTGAGTCGAAACAAGGCCACTGGAGTAGATGATATTCCGTCTAAACTGCTGATATCGTTAGGAGAGACAGTCGTGACAACATTGTATCACATGTAAGATGTATGAGACAGGGGAAATAACCTCCGACTTCAAGAACAATATCGTTATTCCAATTCCAAAGAGAGCAAGTGCAGACAAGCGTGAAAATTACAGAACCATCAGTTTGATAGGTCATGGTTGCAAAATTTTAACACGAATTATCTACAGGAGAATGGAAAAGCTGGTAGAAGCTGACCTCGGAGAAGATCAGTTTGGATTTAGGAGAAATGTAGGAACACGGGAGGCAATACTCACATTACGACTTAGATAGCCTAAGGAAAGGGAAACCTACGTTTTTAGCGTTTGTCGATTTGGAGAAAGTTTCTGACAATGTCGACTGGAATAGACTCTTACAAATTCTGAAGGTATCAGCGGTAAAATATAGGGAGGGGAGAATTATATTCAACGAATACAAAAACCAAACAGCGGTTATTAGAGTCAAAGGACAAGAAAGGGAGGCAGAGGTTGGGAAGGGAGTAAGACAGGGTTGTAGCCTTTCCCCAATGTTGTTCAATCTGTACATTGAGCAGGCAGTGAAGGAATGGAGAGAGAAATTTGGAGAGGGCATTAAAGTGCAGGGAGAAGAAATAAAAACATTGCTGTTTGCCGATGACATAGTAATTCTGTCAGAGACCGCAAAAGATCTGGAAGAGCAATTGAATGGAATGGATAGTGTCTTGAAAGGAAGATATAAGATGAACATTAACAAGAGTAAAATAAAGGTAATGGAATGCAGTGTCAGATAATCGGGCGATGCTGAAGGCATTAGATTAGATAATGAGACAATAAAAGTAGTAGATGACTTTTGTTATTTGGGTAGGAAGATAACTTCTGATGGCCGAAGTAAAAAAGATGTGAAATGCAGAATGGCTATGGGAAGAAAATCGTTACTAAAGAAGCGAAATTTGTAAACATATAATATTAATTTAAATGTTAGGAAGTCCTTAATGAAAGCATTTGTCCTGGAGTGTAGCATTGTATGGGAGTGAAACGTGGACGATAAGGGATTCAGATAAAAAGATGACAAGAAGCTTTTGAAAAGTGGTGCTGCAGACGAATGATGAAAATTAAATAGGTAGATCACGACCGGCCGCGGTGGCCGAGGGGACTGAGGCGCTCCAGTCACGGTCTGCACGGCCACTACGGTCGGGGGTTCGAATCCCACCTCGGGCATGGATATTTGTGCCGTCCTTAGTATAAGGTAGTAAATAAGTAGTTTGTTAGTTTAGGGAATGATGACCCCTTAAGCTTAACAAACATTTGAACATTTTTTTTTTTTTTTTGGTTGTTCACGTAACTAATGAGGAGGTACTTAACCGAATCGGGGAGAAAAGGAGTTTCTGGCATATCCTGACTAAGAGAAGATATAGATTGGTAGGACACATTCTTAGACATCAAGGAATTGTCAACTTAGCATTAGAGGGAAGCGTGTGGAACGAGGGAGGAATATAGTAAGCAGATTCAAAAGGATGTAGGTTGGCGAACGTATTCTCAGATGAAGAGACTTGCACAGGACAGGGTAGCGTGGAGAGTTGCATCAAACCAGTCTGTGGACTGAAGACCACAACAACAACAACGAATGTGTGGGAAAAAAGCTAAAATAAGAATCATAAAGCAGAATCGTTTAGCGCTTCTGCTCTTTAGTCAGCTCTGGAGCCTACACTATAATAGCTACGCCAGTGAACTTAGTATAAACTTGCAGAACTGACAAACATCTACAAAACCACGCGAGAGCATGTGACTAACTTTTACGAGTGAACCACATTTATGTTTTTTCTTTTCGAAAGGTTGATTGGAATAAACTCTTTCAAGTTCTGAATCAAGCAGGAGTAATCTATAAGGAGCGTAAGGTTATTTACAACTTGTACAAAAACCAGACAGCGGTTGTCAGAGTTGAAGGGCATGAAAGGTATGCAGTGGTTGGAAAGGGAGTAAGACAGGGTTGTAGTCTTTCTCCAATGTTATTCAATTTGTACATTGAGCAAGCTATAAAGGAAAGCAAGGAGAAATTTGGTGAAGGAATTAAAGTTCAGGGGGAAGAATTAAAAACATTGCGTTTTGCCGACGACATAGTAATTCTGTCAGATACAGCAAAGGACCTGGAAGAGCAATTGAACGGAATGGACAGTGTGTTGAAAGGTGCATATAAGATGAACATTAACAAGGGTAATGCAGTGCAGTCTAAGAAAATGAGGTGATGCTGAAGGAATTAGATTGGGTAACGAAGCAGTAAAGGAGGTACATGAGTTTTGTTACTTGGGCAGTAAAATAACAAATGATGTTCGCAGTACAGAGGATATAAAATGCAGAATGGCAATGGGTAGAAAAGCGTTCTTGAAAAAGAGAAATTTGTTAACATCGAATATTGATTTAAGCCTAAGAAGTACTTTCTGAAGGCATTTGTATGGAGTGTTGCCTTGTATGTGAGTGAAACATGGACTATAAACAGTGCGGACAGGAAGAGGATAGAGGCTTTTGAAATATGGTGCTACAGAAGAATGCTGAAGATTAGGTGGGTGGATCGCGTAACTAATGAGGAGGTACTGAACAGAGTTGGGGAGAAAAGAAATTTCTTGCATACCTTGACTAAAAGAACGGATAGATTGGTAGGACACATTATAGACATCAAGGAATCGTGAATTTAGCATTGGAGGGATGTGTGTGGGGTGAAAATCGCAGGGGAAGACCAAGAGATGGATACAGTAATCAGATTCAGACAGATGTAGGTTGCCGTTCTTATGTGGAGATGAAGAGGCTTGCTCAGGATAGGGTATTGTGGAGAGCTGCATCAAACCAGTCTCCGGACTGAAGACCACAACAACAAACTTTTCGAAAGCGCTGTCGCCAGATGGCTTCAGACTGCAGATTGTGGGTGATCTTTAAAACTTAGATGTATGATCTCGCGGTCTTCTTCTTTATTTTATTTGATTCATTTATCTATTTTTTTTTCTTAAACCGTCGTGAGTTCTATAATTCTATACTATGTACTTTGGCTCAGGTCTCATAGTTTACGGTACAAAGGCCATGAAAGTGCAGATGTGACAAACCATTCTACGTTATTATTGTTATTTCAATTATTTCTCATTTTCTTACTGGCATTTAATACAGGCTGCGTTGAACGTAGGTATCCGCACACACATATTGAGGGACACATGAAACAGTGGCCCGCATGGCGCGCAAAGCCCTGCAGTGAAGTGGCCGTGTATACACGACGGCACCCAGCTAGCAGTGCCGCTGTGAGAACTCGTGCCATAGCAACGTGCAGCGCAAACGCTTGATCCATCGTGAGTTTGTACCCGAGGGTCATACTGCCAATGAAGCATATACGTTAGGGCGTACCACTTCACAAGTAGTTTCGCAACATTCCGCGTATTCAGTGCGCGCGTGTCGTACTTGATAGGAACTCAGTGAGATGAGACCACAAAGGTTTTCCCGGCGTAATAATTGTTTGTAATCTTCTCAGGTCTGCAGCCGGATACTAAACTCAACTTGACACAGTATTTCAGCGGCGCAACTGCCCGCCATCCTCAGGTGTGGCCTCATGGAGAAGAAGCTGTCAACCGCCTTTTGGACCATTTTAATTGCATGCATCCTAACATCAGGTTCACAATGGAAGTTGAGAAGTGGGGGGGGGGGGGGAGCAGCTTCCGTTTCTTGATGTTCTGGTTTACAGAACAGATGATGGGAAACTGGGACATAGTGTTTATCGAAAACCTACTCACACGGACCGCTATCTGCATGCCTCGAGTTGTCATCCTCCGGTCCAACGAACTGGCGTTATTCGGACATTAGCTAGAAGAGCTTACGCCATTTCTGATGCAGAAAGTTTGACACAAGAACTAGATCATCTCAAAGTTGTGTTTCAACAGAATGGCTACACAGATAAGCAGATCCGCTGTGCTTTTCAGTTTGGTCCTTCACCTGAGACCCACAAATCAGTTGCTTTCCTACCTTTTGGCGGGAGTATTTCATCAAAGATAGGAAGAATTTTAAAAAAAAGTATGACATTAAGAGTGTTTTTCGTCCGCCAGTAAAGACGAGAGCACTCCTTGGATCTATGAAGGATGATTTGGGTCTGAGGAAGCCCGGGGTATATAAGATTCCCTGTCAATGTGGGAAAACGTATATTGGTCAGACTATCCGTACCATTCAGGACAGGTGTATTGAACATCAACGGCACACACGTTTGCTCCAGCCCGAGAAGTCGGCGGTAGCTGAGCACTGTCTCGATGAGGGACATAGAATGTTATATAACGAAACTCACATGGTTGCTTCAGCATCTCGTTACTGGGACTGTGTCTTAAAGGAATCCATAGAAATTCGATTATCTGACAAAGGCTACCTTCTTAGTAAATCCTGGAACCCGGTGTTATCAGATGTTAAAAAACAACGGTTGGTACTTCATAAATCTTAATAATAATTTTATCTTCGATTATCGATTTCGCCGGACTCTACCACTGGAGCGCTGTATGTCTTGTGCGCCAGAGAGCAGTCACTGTCACTTCTTGCGCACGCGCTGTGGATCTTCCTCGATGTATAGGGGAGCCGCCGATTGCACTGCGAAGTCAGTTCCGGCGAGATTGTCTTATCAGCAAGCTCACCTGAGGATGGCGGGCAGTTGCGCCGCTGAAATATTGAGTCAAGTTGACTTTAGTATCCGGCTGCAGACCCGAGAAGATTACAAACTCAGTGAGATATTTACAACAGAAGGTCTACTTTTGTCAGAATAGCCTTGATTTTCTGAAAATAAAAGATGTTTCGTACATCATTCGCGCCGCGGTGGAATAGCCGAGCGGTCTAAAGCGTCTCGCTGCTCGCTGTGGAGGTTCGAGTCCTCCCTGGGACATGGGTGTGTGTGTGTGTGTGTTGTCCTTACGTTAGTTTACCTTAGTTTCAGTAGTTTGTAAGCTACGGACTAATAACCAAGCAGTTTGGTCCAATAGATTTACAAACATTTGATTTGAACATCATTTGCGTTTAATGTGGTCTAGATTTGGAAAATCCACGCTTCTCACATGGAAACCGTACGTGGCTTGCTCACACGTTGGGAAACGTTTGACTAATTCGTATAGGCACGAGTCGTAAAAACGGAAAAAAATATGCAGAATGATACTTTCACTCTGCATCGCAGGGTGCGCTGATACCGGGACTCGAACCTGGGACCTTTGCGCCTTTCGCGGGCAAGCGCTCTACCACTTTTTTTTTTGAGAAACAAACAAAACAAAACCAACCAACTAAACAAACAAAAAGTCTTCTTCATTAATTAATGAAACCTCTTCATAGATAGTAATTCATTTCGTCTTCGTGACCGCTTCATCGACAGACGATTAAAATAAGTGCTGAAATCAACTTAAAGCCTATACTTGTTAAGAATGAAATGATATTCCTAGAATTTTCTTCAGGTAAATTAATTTTTTTCTTTTCCATTCTTCTGTACTTTCGGCTTACCGAGTACTTCAAAGTTGTCTTCTCGTACCGGCTGCTACTGCAGTTAATGCCGTTTGTATCGTTTCTGTTTCTCGTCGAATTCTGCTTGTCTATTTGTTCTCTTCTCGGTGGAGTTTGAAGTACCAGTCAGCAGTAGCTTAGGACTACCATTCGAAAATCACAGAAGTTTGAATGAAATTTCTGAACAGATAAAGTAATTATATGTACAAATATTAAGAAATAAAACTAATTCTATGCCTGTTACCCATTCTATTTCTGTGTTAAAGTTCTAAGTAAAAAATTCGCGTATTTTTCTTTATACTTCTTCGTTTTTTGTTTTGTTTTTGTTTTTGTTTTTTTTTCTTCGTTTTTTTTTTAAAGTTTCTCATGTTCTGTTGTAAGATAAATTCTTTTCTAAGAAAATGTAATGCACCGTGTGTCCTTTTACCCAATTTACTGCTCTTCGTTTTGCGCTTGGGTAGGGAACTTGGTCTGTGTGGAGAAGTCTGGCTGGGGTTATCGTTGTTCGCAGTTTGTTGTACAGAGGGTGCAGATCGTTTTAAAGAAGTTGCATGTGAAACGGTATTCTCCGTGTCAACTAAATTGCAGGTGATGCAATTTGGCGTTTCAGGTAGAGGATTGCATGCGGCTTTGACTTTGTTGGAATTTTCCTGCTAATTGCCGAGTACCATGTTGACCGAACTTTTATCGGTAAGCGTGGGTCACGAATGTTTTCCCAGGTTTTTCCCCAGTGATACTCGTTATATTTCTCTTCTGTTGTGTTCCTATTTTTATTTTTCATCGTGTTATTGTAGATTTGTTTAACTTTGTGGAGGTGTTTCTCTGGAGTATTTCGTCGAATGTACTTTTAATTCTATAGGGAAATGTCTGATACGGTAGAAGGCGTTCGGAAAGTGGCGCACGTCTACTGGTAGGTCATTACTGGCGCTGCTATTTCGTCTAACAGATGAGCTGCGAGAGTGTCACGTGATCGTTGCCACTGCTTGTACAACAAGGCCTGCGATTTGCTATAGGTATTTGTCAGCTTTAGGCCTCCGCTACTTATGTTGTTGTTGTTGTGGCCTTCAGTCCGGAGACTGGTTTGATGCAGCTCTCCACAATACCCTACCCTGAGCAAGCCTCTTCATCTCCACATAAGAACGGCAACCTACATATGTCTGGATCTGCTTACTGTATCCATCTCTTGGTCTTCCTCTGCGGTTTTTACCCCACACACTTCCCTCCAACGCTAAATTCACAATTCCTCGATGTCTAAGAATGTGTCCTACCAAGTTATCCCTTCTTTTATTCAAGATATGCCAGAAATTCCTTTCCTCCCCAATTCTGTTGAGTACCTCATATTAATTAGTTACGCGATCCACCCACCTAATCTTCAGCATTCTTCTGTAGCACCATATTTCAAAAGCCTCAATCCTCTTCCTGTCCGCACTGTTTATCGTCCATGTTTCACTCCCATATAAGGCAACACTCCATGCAAATGCCTTCAGAAAGGACTTTCTTACGCGTAAATCAATATTCGATGTTAACAAATTTATCTTTTTCAAGAACGCTTTTCTACCCATTGCCATTCTGCATTTTATATCCTCTGTACTGCGACCATCATTTGTTATTTTACTGCCCAAGTAACAAAACTCATATACCTCCTTTACTGCTTCGTTACCTAATCTAATTTCTTCAGCATCACCTGATTTTCTTGGACTGCACTCCATTACCCTAGTTTTTCTCTTGTTAATGTTCATCTTATATGCACCTTTCAGCACACTGTCCATTCCGTTCAACTGCTCTTCCAGATCCTTTGCTGTCTCTGCCAGAATTACTATGTCGTCGGCAAAACGTAATGTTTTTAATTCTTCCCCCTGAACTTTAATTCCTTCACCAAATTTCTCCTTGCTTTCCTTTATAGCTTGGTCAATGTACAAATTGAATAACATTGGAGAAAGGCTACAACCCTGTCTTACTCCCTTTCCAACCACTGCATCCCTTTCATGCCCTTCAACTCTGACAACCGCTGTCTGGTTTTTGTACAAGTTGTAAATAACCTTACGCTCCTTATAGATTACTCCTGCTTGATTCAGAACTTGAAAGAGTTTATTCCAATCAACATTGTCAAAAGCCTTCTCCAAATCTACAAAAGCTAGAAATGTAGGTTTGCCTTTTCTTAATCTATCTTCTAGGATAAGCCGTAAAGTGAGTATTGCCTCCCGTGTTCCTACATTTCTCCTGAACCCAAACTGATCTTCCCCGAGGTCGGCTTCTACCACCTTCTCCATCCTTCTGTAGATAATTCATGTTAATATTTTGCAACCATGACTTATTAGGTTGATGGTTCTGTAGTTTTCACACCTGTCTGCACCTGCTTTCTTTGGAATGGGGATTATAACATTTTTCTTAAAGTGTTAAGGTCGTTTCACACCGCGGTCACACTATGTCACGTTACATAACGTGACAGATTTTTCAAAAGATCTGTTTCAATAGTTTCAAATGGAGCAATTCACAGCGACCTCGCAGAGCGTCACAGACGCCAAAGACACAGACGTCGACAGACGAATCTGCGCGATCGCTCCGAGACCGACCTTTTCAACACATCTGTCGACGTCTGCGGCGCGCGCATGACCACAGCTATCGCGGAGTTTGGTACTGTTCCTCCTTACAAGAAGCCACAGTCTAACATATACAGTCACGACACTCCCACAGATTTTTGTTATACGCTGCGATAGCAGCGCTCCAAGCGGCCGGCAAGCTACGTTTCTGAATACGATAGTTGATGAGTGCGAATAGTATCGTTTAGGTTGACTTCAGCGTACTTTTTACATTAGGGAACGTATGTAGTGCCTTACAAATAGGTAATAATTTAAAAATAGCTCCCCATTTGTCTTTCTTAGGTTTCATAAGAGTCATCATAAAGTACGAAACGGAACATTACAGGACAGTTAATTTACAATTATCCTGTAACATACAGGCTTTAAATGAGTAATTTCATTTTCTATTAAAAATAGGAATCCCCAGAAAATACCAGGAGACATGCCCTTTAGCGGAGAGACGTCAATTTCTACGCAGGAACATTAAGTATTCTTCATTAAAATTCCAGTAAAATCGTTGTGGGAAACGTATATAGAATGCCATAAATACGGTATTTAACATACCAAATCAACCATCACATCTGTAGCTGAAGCGAAAACGTCACAGACATGGCAATATAACGATAAAAGCAACCAAACTGTTTTCCAACAAAGAAGAACCCAATTCCACAATTGTTGCTACATCTGAACCACAAACGGCAAGAATCATCAAAACATTGGTTTTTTAAAGCTAAAGTAATTACACTTAAAAGAATATGCACGTATAAGAAAGACGAGTGACGTGTAAAAATGTGAGAATAATTAGACTCCGTACCGAATTGATACACGTCAAAACTGGCTGTCATGGTAAGAACAACCATAATAGAAATTTATTATACCATTATGTTAATATGCAACTTACTTTCAGCGGGGTAAGCTGCAAATATACATATATTCGTAAGTATTTGTTCATGACAGAGTTGTTGTTTATACCATTTAATCATTTAAATGAGGCTGTTTTTAAATTAATTTCCGTATTATGTTTGTCTCTCGATATTTTAATAATGCTTGTAACGCAAGAATTGTGGTAAGTATTTCGTTAATTACGTACAAAAGTGATTATAAACAAACTACACTACTTCGGCAGCTTGCCCACCGCTAGGAGCGCTAGTGTCGCAGCAGCTGTCAGTTGGTAACAACTTTCACAGCAGTGAGAGTCGCGACTGTATGTGTTAGACTGTGAAGAAGCCGTATTGCTAGTCTTGTTATTTGTTATGCAGCAGTTAACTGAAGCCGTCAGAACGCGTCCACTGTTGTGGAATACAAATTTGGAGGAGTTATATGTTGGAAATAAATTTTACCACAATTATAAACCACCCACATAGCGCCAATCTTTCTCTGCTGGAAATAGATCTCCTGTAGTTGGTGCCTTTTTCACTAATATCGTATCTTATCAACGTTAAGATGTCTTCATACTCAGGTTTAGATAGCCGAAAGTAAGTTGTGCATCTGTTATCATCTACCTCAAAGTCCTCCATCAGATGACGATACTGCTTTTTTTTGGCAAAACCGTTAAAAGATGCAAAAGAACTACTAAACAGACTGCATACACTACACTTGTCCGTCCTCATTTCGAATATTGCTGCCCAGTGTGGGATCCTTATCAGGTGAGTTTGGCAGAGCACATCGAAAGAGTCGAAAGAAGGGCAGCTCGTTTCGTATTGTCACGATACAGGGGAGACACCGTTACGGAAATGATACAGGATCTGGGATGGGAATCATTACAACAACGGCGCTTATCGCTGAGGCGTGGGTTACTTGCGAAACTCCAATCACCAACATTCTCCTCCGAATGCGAAAATATATTGTTGACTCCCACTTACATAGGTAGAAATGATCATCAGAATAAAATACGAGAAATCAGAGCTCGAACAGAGAGATTCAGGTGTTCTTTCTTCCCGCGCGCTATTCGAGAATGGAATGGGAGATAAATAGTATAACGGTAGCTCAATGAACCCTCTGCCAGGCACTTAAATGTGATGTGCAGAGTATCCCGTGTAGACGTAGATAATCGCTGCTCTGTCCCCGTCTTTGGTTGATGGAGTGCACCCAGTGCGTTTGGTTTGCAATCGAGTACAGCAGCATGAGTTCCTTTTCACTACTCGAACTATTATCGCCGTCATCCAACAAAGGCACATTTCTAGTAAACCACGAAGGACTTGCCATGTTACTTTCTTCAATTGAACCGACTGACAGACCAGAAACTGACGTCGGTGGCGGTGTAAACTCCACAGCTGTCACTCGACATCTGTCACGTCACGTAACGTGACGCAGTGTGACCGCGGTGTGAAATGGCCTTCAAGGTATCATACTAGATCTTAAAGATTTGTTCTCTAGTAACAAAGTGGCCGAGTGCTGCAAGCATCTGTTGAGCTGTGATCTTCGTTATTGGCAGTACTTGGGGCGACATAATTTACTTTACATGTTATGTAGGTGTTTGCTAATTGCACTTTTTGTACAGCGTTCAGACTGCGTAAAGTATGTTGTTGTATGGCAGCTCGTATTTTCGCCAACAAATGTTGTAAAGTAAGTCGGCCGCGTTGGCCGAGCTGACTGAGGCGCTCCAGTCACGGTCTGCACGGCCACTACGGTCGGGGGTTCGAATCCCCCCTCGGGCATGGATATTTGTGCCGTCCTTAGGATTAGCTAGTTCTTAAGAATTTTGTAAGTTTAGGGACTGATGACCCCGTAGTTAAGTCCCATAAGCACTACAAACATTTGAACATTTTTGTTGTAAAGTAAAACTACTTATATATTAAATACCAGTATGGACTACATCGTAAATATAGTGTCATAAAATAAGATTATAATGATATAGTTTACTACAGGACAATAATTTTCATTTCTTATAATGTTTGAATTGAAATGCTACCTGATTTAAACAATAAAGTATAGGCTTGAGGATACTTATTACGTACAAAGGGATGTCAATCGAGGTTGCTGTGTTATGTAGTTAATTGACAAACCGCTGTAACTGACTGTAATAGCATACAGGACGACTTAGACAAAATTTCTAGTTGGTGCGAAGAATGGCAGCTAGCTCTCAATGTAGAAAAATGTAAGGTGATGCGCATAAGTAGGAAAAACAATCCTATAATGTTCGAATATAGCATCAGTAGTGAGCTTCTTGATGCTGTCGCGTCGTTCAAATATCTATGCGTAACATTGCAGAGCGATATGAAATGGAACGAACATGTAAGGACAGTTGTGAGTAAGGCGGACAGCCGACTTCGGTTTATTGGGAGAATTTTGGGAAGATGTACTTCACCTGTAAAGGAGACCGCGTATAAAACGCTTGTACGACCACGTCTTGAGTATTGCTCAAGTATTTGGGACCCACAGCAGATCAGTTTAAAGGAAGACAAAGAGGCGGTTCAGAGGCGAGCAGCTATGTTTGTTACTGGTAGGTTCGACCAATGCGCGAGTGTCACGGAAATGCTCCGGCAACTCAATTGGGGATCGCTGGAGGAAAAACGACGTTCTTTTAGTGTATTTCTGTTAATTAAATTTAGAGGGCCGGAATTTGAAGCTGAGTGTAGTACGATCTTGATGCCGCCTACTTACATTTCGCGTAAAGATCACAAAGACAAGATAAGAGAAATTAGGGCTTGTACGGAGGCATATAGGCATTCTTTCTTTCCTCGTTCAATTTGGGAGTGGAATAGGAAAGGAAATGCCTAGTAGTGGTACTGTGTACCCTCCGCCACGCACCTTACGGTGAATTGCGGAGTATGTATGTCCATGTAGAATACAGTAAGCAGGATGTTGGTTGCCGTTCGTACTCTCAGAGGAAGAGAGTTGCACAGGACAGGGTAGTGTGGAGAGCTGCATCAAACCAGTCTGCGACTGAAGACCATAACAACAACAACAGCATAAACAGTACATCTACATCTACATACATACTCCGCAATTCACCGTAAGGTGCGTGGCGGAGGGTACACTGTACCACTACTAGGCATTTCCTTTCCTATTCCATTCCCAAATTGAACGAGGAAAAAAAGAATGCCTATATGCCTCCGTACGAGCCCTAATTTCTCTTATCTTGTCTTTGTGATCACCATGCCAGATGTAAGTAGGCGGCAGCAAGATCGTACTACACTCAGCTTCAAATTCCAGCCCTCTAAATTTACTCAACAGAAATTCACGGAAAAGTACGTCGTCTTTCTTCCAGCGATCCCCAATTGAGTTGCCGGAGCATTTCCGTGACACTCGCGCATTGGTCGAACCTACCGGTAACAAATCTAGCTGCTCGCCTCTGAACCGCCTCTGTCTTCCTTCAAACCGATCTGCTGCGGGTCCCAAATACTTGAGCAATACTCAAGACGTGGTCGTACAATCGTTTTATACGCGGTCTCCTTTACAGGTGAAGTACATCTTTCCAAAATTCTCCCAATAAACCGAAGTCGGCTGTCTGCCTTACTCACAACTGTCCTTACATGCTCGTTCCATTTCATATCGCTCTGCAATGTTACGCCTAGATATTTGAACGACGCGACAGTATCAAGAAGTTCACTACTAATGCTCAATTCGAACATTATGGGATTGTTTTTTCTACTCATGCGCATCACCTTACATTTTTCTACATTGAGAGCTAGCTGCCATTCTTCGCACCAACTAGAAATTTTGTCCAAGTCATCCTGTATGCTATTATAGTCAGTTACAGACGACACCCTCCCATACACCACAGCATCATCAGCAAACAGCCGCAAATTACAAGTTACTCTGTCCATCAGATCATTTATATAGATAGAAAATAATAGCGTTCCTGTCACACTCCCCTGGGACACGCCTGACGATACACTCGTCTCTGATGAACACTCGCCGTCGAGAACAACGTACTGCGTTCACATGTAAAGAGATGTTGAGACGCGGGGGATGCGGAGTGGTGGGCATAAGCGGTGGCTGCAGGAGCACGTCGGCTGGGCGGGAGCTCTGTTTTACAGGGGGCTAGTGCACGACCCTTTCCCAGGACACGCTACCGCCGTTAAGGAGCGCCTCCTCCAACAGATAAGGCGGCTGCACAAGCACAAGTAGAAGCAGAGCCACACGTAGGCTGCAGCCGGCACCGAGGCGCCCCTGGCGGCAGGTGCGGCAAACTGCCAGCGTCGGTAATCGATGCAAACAGCGCTGCTGAGTCAGCACGGGCGACACGTGCTGTCTGACCAGGGGGGAGGGGCTGGATGACATAAAATATATTTAATCTCAATATTAAATGACAACGCCATATCTGGCAAGGAACTAATATGTCGAGTGTGACCGAGGGGGGGGGTTGAGTCATTGGCCAAGGAAGGGGTGGGTACCTCTCTGTCTGCCCAATACCACTCAGGAACTACCTGTGCTATTATCCAATATATATAGCCGAGTGTCCGTATCTGTGTACGTGTTGCATACAAATCTACAGTTTCATACCAATCTTTATGCAATTTTGTACACGTAAGCTTCAATCCATGAGGACGATCGCCGTAAGTGTAAGATTATATAGCTCAGTGTCCGTATCTGTGTACGTGTTGCATACAAATCTACAGTTTCATACCAATCTTTATGCAATTTTGTACACGTAAGCTTCAATCTATGAGGACGATCGCCGTAAGTGTAAGAATATATAGCTGAGTGTCCGTATCTGTGTACGTGTTGCATACAAATCTACAGTTTTATACCAATTTTTATGCAATTTTGTACACGTAAGCTTCAATCCATGAGGACGATCGCCGTAAGTGTAAGAATATATAGCTGAGTGTCCGTATCTGTGTACGTGTTGCATACAAATCTACAGTTTCATACCAATCTTTATGCAATTTTGTACACGTAAGCTTCAATCTATGAGGACAATCGCCGTAAGTGTAAGAATATATAGCTCAGTGTCCGTATCTGTGTACGTGTTGCATACAAATCTACAGTTTCATACCAATCTTTATGCAATTTTGTACACGTAAGCTTCAATCTATGAGGACGATCGCCGTAAGTGTAAGAATATATAGCAGAGTGTCCGTATCTGTGTACGTGTTGCATACAAATCTACAGTTTCATACCAATCTTTATGCAATTTTGTACACGTAAGCTTCAATCCATGAGGACGATCGCCGTAAGTGTAAGAATATATAGCTCAGTGTCCGTATCTGTGTACGTGTTGCATACAAATCTACAGTTTCATACCAATCTTTATGCAATTTTGTACACGTAAGCTTCAATCTATGAGGACGATCGCCGTAAGTGTAAGAATATATAGCTGAGTGTCCGTATCTGTGTACGTGTTGCATACAAATCTACAGTTTCATACCAATCTTTATGCAATTTTGTACACGTAAGCTTCAATCCATGAGGACGATCGCCGTAAGTGTAAGAATATATAGCTGAGTGTCCGTATCTGTATACGTGTCGCATACAAATCTACAGTTTTATACCAATCTTTATGCAATTTTGTACACGTAAGCTTCAATCCATGAGGACGATCGCCGTAAGTGTAAGAATATATAGCTGAGTGTCCGTATCTGTGTACGTGTTGCATACAAATCTACAGTTTCATACCAATCTTTATGCAATTTTGTACACGTAAGCTTCAATCTATGAGGACAATCGCCGTAAGTGTAAGAATATATAGCTCAGTGTCCGTATCTGTGTACGTGTTGCATACAAATCTACAGTTTCATACCAATCTTTATGCAATTTTGTACACGTAAGCTTCAATCCATGAGGACGATCGCCGTACGTGTAAGAATATATAGCTGAGTGTCCGTATCTGTGTACGTGTTGCATACAAATCTACAGTTTCATACCAATCTTTATGCAATTTTGTACACGTAAGCTTCAATCTATGAGGACGATCGCCGTACGTGTAAGAATATATAGCTGAGTGTCTGTATCTGTGTACGTGTTGCATACAAATCTACAGTTTCATACCAATCTTTATGCAATTTTGTACACGTAAGCTTCAATCCATGAGGACGATCACCGTACGTGTAAGAATATATAGCTGAGTGTCCGTATCTGTGTACGTGTTGCATACAAATCTACAGTTTCATACCAATCTTTATGCAATTTTGTACACGTAAGCTTCAATCCATGAGGACGATCGCCGTAAGTGTAAGAATATATAGCTGAGTGTCCGTATCTGTGTACGTGTTGCATACAAATCTACAGTTTCATACCAATCTTTATGCAATTTTGTACACGTAAGCTTCAATCCATGAGGACGATCGCCGTACGTGTAAGAATATATAGCTGAGTGTCCGTATCTGTGTACGTGTTGCATACAAATCTACAGTTTCATACCAATCTTTATGCAATTTTGTACACGTAAGCTTCAATCCATGAGGACGATCGCCGTACGTGTAAGAATATATAGCTGAGTGTCCGTATCTGTGTACGTGTTGCATACAAATCTACAGTTTCATACCAATCTTTATGCAATTTTGTACACGTAAGCTTCAATCCATGAGGACGATCGCCGTAAGTGTAAGAATATATAGCTGAGTGTCCGTATCTGTGTACGTGTTGCATACAAATCTACAGTTTCATACCAATCTTTATGCAATTTTGTACACGTAAGCTTCAATCCATGAGGACGATCGCCGTACGTGTAAGAATATATAGCTGAGTGTCCGTATCTGTGTACGTGTTGCATACAAATCTACAGTTTTATACCAATCTTTATGCAATTTTGTACACGTAAGCTTCAATCCATGAGGACGATCGCCGTAAGTGTAAGAATATATAGCTCAGTGTCCGTATCTGTGTACGTGTTGCATACAAATCTACAGTTTCATACCAATCTTTATGCAATTTTGTACACGTAAGCTTCAATCTATGAGGACGATCGCCGTAAGTGTAAGAATATATAGCTGAGTGTCCGTATCTGTGTACGTGTTGCATACAAATCTACAGTTTCATACCAATCTTTATGCAATTTTGTACACGTAAGCTTCAATCCAAGAGGACGATCGCCGTACGTGTAAGAATATATAGCTGAGTGTCCGTATCTGTGTACGTGTTGCATACAAATCTACAGTTTTATACCAATCTTTATGCAATTTTGTACACGTAAGCTTCAATCCATGAGGACGATCGCCGTACGTGTAAGAATATATAGCTGAGTGTCCGTATCTGTGTACGTGTTGCATACAAATCTACAGTTTTATACCAATCTTTATGCAATTTTGTACACGTAAGCTTCAATCCATGAGGACGATCACAGTACGTGTAAGAAAATATAGCTGAGTGTCCATATCTGTGTACGTGTTGCATACAAATCTACAGTTTCATACCAATCTTTATGCAATTTTGTACACGTAAGCTTCAATCCATGAGGACGATCGCCGTACGTGTAAGAATATATAGCTGAGTGTCCGTATCTGTGTACGTGTTGCATACAAATCTACAGTTTCATACCAATCTTTATGCAATTTTGTACACGTAAGCTTCAATCCATGAGGACGATCGCCGTAAGTGTAAGAATATATAGCTGAGTGTCCGTATCTGTATACGTGTTGCATACAAATCTACAGTTTTATACCAATCTTTATGCAATTTTGTACACGTAAGCTTCAATCCATGAGGACGATCGCCGTAAGTGTAAGAATATATAGCTGAGTGTCCGTATCTGTGTACGTGTTGCATACAAATCTACAGTTTCATACCAATCTTTATGCAATTTTGTACACGTAAGCTTCAATCTATGAGGACAATCGCCGTAAGTGTAAGAATATATAGCTGAGTGTCCGTATCTGTGTACGTATTGCATACAAATCTACAGTTTTATACCAATCTTTATGCAATTTTGTACACGTAAGCTTCAATCCATGAGGACGATCGCCGTAAGTGTAAGAATATATAGCTCAGTGTCCGTATCTGTGTACGTGTTGCATACAAATCTACAGTTTCATACCAATCTTTATGCAATTATGTACACGTAAGCTTCAATCTATGAGGACGATCGCCGTAAGTGTAAGAGTATATAGCTGAGTGTCCGTATCTGTGTACGTGTTGCATACAAATCTACAGTTTCATACCAATCTTTATGCAATTTTGTACACGTAAGCTTCAATCCATGAGGACGATCGCCGTACGTGTAAGAATATATAGCTGAGTGTCCGTATCTGTGTACGTGTTGCATACAAATCTACAGTTTTATACCAATCTTTATGCAATTTTGTACACGTAAGCTTCAATCCATGAGGACGATCGCCGTACGTGTAAGAATATATAGCTGAGTGTCCGTATCTGTGTACGTGTTGCATACAAATCTACAGTTTTATACCAATCTTTATACAATTTTGTACACGTAAGCTTCAATCCATGAGGACGATCACCGTACGTGTAAGAATATATAGCTGAGTGTCCGTATCTGTGTACGTGTTGCATACAAATCTACAGTTTCATACCAATCTTTATGCAATTTTGTACACGTAAGCTTCAATCCATGAGGACGATCGCCGTAAGTGTAAGAATATATAGCTGAGTGTCCGTATCTGTGTACGTGTTGCATACAAATCTACAGTTTCATACCAACCTTTATGCAATTTTTTACACGTAAGCTTCAATCCATGAGGACGATCGCCGTACGTGTAAGAATATATAGCTAAGTGTCCGTATCTGTGTACGTGTTGCATACAAATCTACAGTTTCATACTAATCTTTATGCAATTTTGTACACGTAAGCTTCAATCCATGAGGACGATCGCCGTACGTGTAAGAATATATAGCTGAGTGTCCGTATCTGTGTACGTGTTGCATACAAATCTACAGTTTCATACCAATCTTTATGCAATTTTGTACACGTAAGCTTCAATCCATGAGGACGATCGCCGTAAGTGTAAGAATATATAGCTGAGTGTCCGTATCTGTGTACGTGTTGCATACAAATCTACAGTTTCATACCAATCTTTATGCAATTTTGTACACGTAAGCTTCAATCCATGAGGACGATCGTCGTACGTGTAAGAATATATAGCTGAGTGTCCGTATCTGTGTACGTGTTGCATACAAATCTACAGTTTCATACCAATCTTTATGCAATTTTGTACACGTAAGCTTCAATCCATGAGGACGATCGCCGTAAGTGTAAGAATATATAGCTGAGTGTCCGTATCTGTGTACGTGTTGCATACAAATCTACAGTTTCATACCAATCTTTATGCAATTTTGTACACGTAAGCTTCAATCCATGAGGACGATCGCCGTACGTGTAAGAATATATAGCTGAGTGTCCGTATCTGTGTACGTGTTGCATACAAATCTACAGTTTTATACCAATCTTTATGCAATTTTGTACACGTAAGCTTCAATCCATGAGGACGATCGCCGTAAGTGTAAGAATATATAGCTCAGTGTCCGTATCTGTGTACGTGTTGCATACAAATCTACAGTTTCATACCAATCTTTATGCAATTTTGTACACGTAAGCTTCAATCTATGAGGACGATCGCCGTAAGTGTAAGAATATATAGCTGAGTGTCCGTATCTGTGTACGTGTTGCATACAAATCTACAGTTTCATACCAATCTTTATGCAATTTTGTACACGTAAGCTTCAATCCAAGAGGACGATCGCCGTACGTGTAAGAATATATAGCTGAGTGTCCGTATCTGTGTACGTGTTGCATACAAATCTACAGTTTTATACCAATCTTTATGCAATTTTGTACACGTAAGCTTCAATCCATGAGGACGATCGCCGTACGTGTAAGAATATATAGCTGAGTGTCCGTATCTGTGTACGTGTTGCATACAAATCTACAGTTTTATACCAAACCTTATGCAATTTTGTACACGTAAGCTTCAATCCATGAGGACGATCACAGTACGTGTAAGAATATATAGCTGAGTGTCCATATCTGTGTACGTGTTGCATACAAATCTACAGTTTCATACCAATCTTTATGCAATTTTGTACACGTAAGCTTCAATCCATGAGGACGATCGCCGTACGTGTAAGAATATATAGCTGAGTGTCCGTATCTGTGTACGTGTTGCATACAAATCTACAGTTTTATACCAATCTTTATGCAATTTTGTACACGTAAGCTTCAATCCATGAGGACGATCGCCGTACGTGTAAGAATATATAGCTGAGTGTCCGTATCTGTGTACGTGTTGCATACAAATCTACAGTTTTATACCAATCTTTATGCAATTTTGTACACGTAAGCTTCAATCCATGAGGACGATCACCGTACGTGTAAGAATATATAGCTGAGTGTCCGTATCTGTGTACGTGTTGCATACAAATCTACAGTTTCATACCAATCTTTATGCAATTTTGTACATGTAAGCTTCAATCCATGAGGACGATCGCCGTAAGTGTAAGAATATATAGCTGAGTGTCCGTATCTGTGTACGTGTTGCATACAAATCTACAGTTTCATACCAATCTTTATGCAATTTTTTACACGTAAGCTTCAATCCATGAGGACGATCGCCGTACGTGTAAGAATATATAGCTGAGTGTCCGTATCTGTGTACGTGTTGCATACAAATCTACAGTTTTATACCAATCTTTATGCAATTTTGTACACGTAAGCTTCAATCCATGAGGACGATCGCCGTACGTGTAAGAATATATAGCTGAGTGTCCGTATCTGTGTACGTGTTGCATACAAATCTACAGTTTCATACCAATCTTTATGCAATTTTGTACACGTAAGCTTCAATCTATGAGGACGATCGCCGTAAGTGTAAGAATATATAGCTGAGTGTCCGTATCTGTGTACGTGTTGCATACAAATCTACAGTTTCATACCAATCTTTATGCAATTTTGTACACGTAAGCTTCAATCCAAGAGGACGATCGCCGTACGTGTAAGAATATATAGCTGAGTGTCCGTATCTGTGTACGTGTTGCATACAAATCTACAGTTTTATACCAATCTTTATGCAATTTTGTACACGTAAGCTTCAATCCATGAGGACGATCGCCGTACGTGTAAGAATATATAGCTGAGTGTCCGTATCTGTGTACGTGTTGCATACAAATCTACAGTTTTATACCAATCTTTATGCAATTTTGTACACGTAAGCTTCAATCCATGAGGACGATCACAGTACGTGTAAGAATATATAGCTGAGTGTCCATATCTGTGTACGTGTTGCATACAAATCTACAGTTTCATACCAATCTTTATGCAATTTTGTACACGTAAGCTTCAATCCATGAGGACGATCGCCGTACGTGTAAGAATATATAGCTGAGTGTCCGTATCTGTGTACGTGTTGCATACAAATCTACAGTTTCATACCAATCTTTATGCAATTTTGTACACGTAAGCTTCAATCCATGAGGACGATCGCCGTAAGTGTAAGAATATATAGCTGAGTGTCCGTATCTGTATACGTGTTGCATACAAATCTACAGTTTTATACCAATCTTTATGCAATTTTGTACACGTAAGCTTCAATCCATGAGGACGATCGCCGTAAGTGTAAGAATATATAGCTGAGTGTCCGTATCTGTGTACGTGTTGCATACAAATCTACAGTTTCATACCAATCTTTATGCAATTTTGTACACGTAAGCTTCAATCTATGAGGACAATCGCCGTAAGTGTAAGAATATATAGCTGAGTGTCCGTATCTGTGTACGTATTGCATACAAATCTACAGTTTTATACCAATCTTTATGCAATTTTGTACACGTAAGCTTCAATCCATGAGGACGATCGCCGTAAGTGTAAGAATATATAGCTCAGTGTCCGTATCTGTGTACGTGTTGCATACAAATCTACAGTTTCATACCAATCTTTATGCAATTATGTACACGTAAGCTTCAATCTATGAGGACGATCGCCGTAAGTGTAAGAGTATATAGCTGAGTGTCCGTATCTGTGTACGTGTTGCATACAAATCTATAGTTTCATACCAATCTTTATGCAATTTTGTACACGTAAGCTTCAATCCATGAGGACGATCGCCGTACGTGTTTGAATATATAGCTGAGTGTCCGTATCTGTGTACGTGTTGCATACAAATCTACAGTTTTATACCAATCTTTATGCAATTTTGTACACGTAAGCTTCAATCCATGAGGACGATCGCCGTACGTGTAAGAATATATAGCTGAGTGTCCGTATCTGTGTACGTGTTGCATACAAATCTACAGTTTTATACCAATCTTTATGCAATTTTGTACACGTAAGCTTCAATCCATGAGGACGATCACCGTACGTGTAAGAATATATAGCTGAGTGTCCGTATCTGTGTACGTGTTGCATACAAATCTACAGTTTCATACCAAACTTTATGCAATTTTGTACACGTAAGCTTCAATCCATGAGGACGATCGCCGTAAGTGTAAGAATATATAGCTGAGTGTCCGTATCTGTGTACGTGTTGCATACAAATCTACAGTTTCATACCAATCTTTATGCAATTTTTTACACGTAAGCTTCAATCCATGAGGACGATCGCCGTACGTGTAAGAATATATAGCTAAGTGTCCGTATCTGTGTACGTGTTGCATACAAATCTACAGTTTCATACTAATCTTTATGCAATTTTGTACACGTAAGCTTCAATCCATGAGGACGATCGCCGTACGTGTAAGAATATATAGCTGAGTGTCCGTATCTGTGTACGTGTTGCATACAAATCTACAGTTTTATACCAATCTTTATGCAATTTTGTACACGTAAGCTTCAATCCATGAGGACGATCACCGTACGTGTAAGAATATATAGCTGAGTGTCCGTATCTGTGTACGTGTTGCATACAAATCTACAGTTTCATACCAATCTTTATGCAATTTTGTACACGTAAGCTTCAATCCATGAGGACGATCGTCGTACGTGTAAGAATATATAGCTGAGTGTCCGTATCTGTGTACGTGTTGCATACAAATCTACAGTTTCATACCAATCTTTATGCAATTTTGTACACGTAAGCTTCAATCCATGAGGACGATCGCCGTAAGTGTAAGAATATATAGCTGAGTGTCCGTATCTGTGTACGTGTTGCATACAAATCTACAGTTTCATACCAATCTTTATGCAATTTTGTACACGTATGCTTCAATCTATGAGGACGATCGCCGTACGTGTAAGAATGTATAGCTGAGTGTCCGTATCTGTGTACGTGTTGCATACAAATCTACAGTTTTATACCAATCTTTATGCAATTTTGTACACATAAGCTTCAATCCATGATGACGATCGCCGTACGTGTAAGAATATATAGCTGAGTGTCCGTATCTGTGTACGTGTTGCATACAAATCTACAGTTTCATACCAATCTTTATGCAATTTTGTACACGTAAGCTTCAATCCATGAGGACGATCGCCGTAAGTGTAAGAATATATAGCTGAGTGTCCGTATCTGTGTACGTGTTGCATACAAATCTACAGTTTCATACCAATCTTTATGCAATTTTGTACACGTAAGCTTCAATCCATGAGGACGATCGCCGTACGTGTAAGAATATATAGCTGAGTGTCCGTATCTGTGTACGTGTTGCATACAAATCTACAGTTTCATACCAATCTTTATGCAATTTTGTACACGTAAGCTTCAATCCATGAGGACGATCGCCGTACGTGTAAGAATATATAGCTGAGTGTCCGTATCTGTGTACGTGTTGCATACAAATCTACAGTTTCATACCAATCTTTATGCAATTTTGTACACGTAAGCTTCAATCCATGAGGACGATCGCCGTAAGTGTAAGAATATATAGCTGAGTGTCCGTAACTGTGTACGTGTTGCATACAAATCTACAGTTTCATACCAATCTTTATGCAATTTTGTACACGTAAGCTTCAATCCATGAGGACGATCGCCGTACGTGTAAGAATATATAGCTGAGTGTCCGTATCTGTGTACGTGTTGCATACAAATCTACAGTTTCATACCAATCTTTATGCAATTTTGTACACGTAAGCTTCAATCCATGAGGACGATCGCCGTACGTGTAAGAATATATAGCTGAGTGTCCGTATCTGTGTACGTGTTGCATACAAATCTACAGTTTCATACCAATCTTTATGCAATTTTGTACACGTAAGCTTCAATCCATGAGGACGATCGCCGTACGTGTAAGAATATATAGCTGAGTGTCCGTATCTGTGTACGTGTTGCATACAAATCTACAGTTTCATACCAATCTTTATGCAATTTTGTACACGTAAGCTTCAATCCATGAGGACGATCGCCGTACGTGTAAGAATATATAGCTGAGTGTCCGTATCTGTGTACGTGTTGCATACAAATCTACAGTTTCATACCAATCTTTATGCAATTTTGTACACGTAAGCTTCAATCCATGAGGACGATCGCCGTACGTGTAAGAATATATAGCTGAGTGTTCGTATCTGTGTACGTTTTGCATAGAAATCTACAGTTTCATACCAATCTTTATGCAATTTTGTACACGTAAGCTTCAATCCATGAGGACGATCGCCGTACGTGTAAGAATATATAGCTGAGTGTCCGTATCTGTGTACGTGTTGCATACAAATCTACAGTTTCATACCAATCTTTATGCAATTTTGTACACGTAAGCTTCAATCCATGAGGACGATCGCCGTACGTGTAAGAATATATAGCTGAGTGTCCGTATCTGTGTACGTGTTGCATACAAATCTACAGTTTCATACCAATCTTTATGCAATTTTGTACACATAAGCTTCAATCCATGAGGACGATCGCCGTACGTGTAAGAATATATAGCTGAGTGTCCGTATCTGTGTACGTGTTGCATACAAATCTACAGTTTCATACCAATCTTTATGCAATTTTGTACACGTAAGCTTCAATCCATGAGGACGATCGCCGTACGTGTAAGAATATATAGCTGAGTGTCCGTATCTGTGTACGTGTTGCATACAAATCTACAGTTTCATACCAATCTTTATGCAATTTTGTACACGTAAGCTTCAATCCATGAGGACGATCGCCGTACGTGTAAGAATATATAGCTGAATGTCCGTATCTGTGTACGTGTTGCATACAAATCTACAGTTTCATACCAATCTTTATGCAATTTTGTACACGTAAGCTTCAATCCATGAGGACGATCGCCATACGTGTAAGAATATATAGCTGAGTGTCCGTATCTGTGTACGTGTTGCATACAAATCTACAGTTTTATACCAATCTTTATGCAATTTTGTACACGTAAGCTTCAATCCATGAGGACGATCGCCGTACGTGTAAGAATATATAGCTGAGTGTCCGTATCTGTGTACGTGTTGCATACAAATCTACAGTTTCATACCAATCTTTATGCAATTTTGTACACGTAAGCTTCAATCTATGAGGACGGTCGCCGTAAGTGTAAGAATATATAGCTGAGTGTCCGTATCTGTGTACGTGTTGCATACAAATCTACAGTTTCATACCAATCTTTATGCAATTTTGTACACGTAAGCTTCAATCCATGAGGACGATCGCCGTACGTGTAAGAATATATAGCTGAGTGTCCGTATCTGTGTACGTGTTGCATACAAATCTACAGTTTCATACCAATCTTTATGCAATTTTGTACACGTAAGCTTCAATCCATGAGGACGATCGCCGTACGTGTAAGAATATATAGCTGAGTGTCCGTATCTGTGTACGTGTTGCATACAAATCTACAGTTTCATACCAATCTTTATGCAATTTTGTACACGTAAGCTTCAATCCATGAGGACGATCGCCGTACGTGTAAGAATATATAGCTGAGTGTTCGTATCTGTGTACGTTTTGCATACAAATCTACAGTTTCATACCAATCTTTATGCAATTTTGTACACGTAAGCTTCAATCCATGAGGACGATCGCCGTACGTGTAAGAATATATAGCTGAGTGTCCGTATCTGTGTACGTGTTGCATACAAATCTACAGTTTCATACCAATCTTTATGCAATTTTGTACACGTAAGCTTCAATCCATGAGGACGATCGCCGTACGTGTAAGAATATATAGCTGAGTGTCCGTATCTGTGTACGTGTTGCATACAAATCTACAGTTTCATACCAAACTTTATGCAATTTTGTACACATAAGCTTCAATCCATGAGGACGATCGCCGTACGTGTAAGAATATATAGCTGAGTGTCCGTATCTGTGTACGTGTTGCATACAAATCTACAGTTTCATACCAATCTTTATGCAATTTTGTACACGTAAGCTTCAATCCATGAGGACGATCGCCGTACGTGTAAGAATATATAGCTGAGTGTCCGTATCTGTGTACGTGTTGCATACAAATCTACAGTTTCATACCAATCTTTATGCAATTTTGTACACGTAAGCTTCAATCCATGAGGACGATCGCCGTACGTGTAAGAATATATAGCTGAATGTCCGTATCTGTGTACGTGTTGCATACAAATCTACAGTTTCATACCAATCTTTATGCAATTTTGTACACGTAAGCTTCAATCCATGAGGACGATCGCCATACGTGTAAGAATATATAGCTGAGTGTCCGTATCTGTGTACGTGTTGCATACAAATCTACAGTTTTATACCAATCTTTATGCAATTTTGTACACGTAAGCTTCAATCCATGAGGACGATCGCCGTACGTGTAAGAATATATAGCTGAGTGTCCGTATCTGTGTACGTGTTGCATACAAATCTACAGTTTCATACCAATCTTTATGCAATTTTGTACACGTAAGCTTCAATCTATGAGGACGGTCGCCGTAAGTGTAAGAATATATAGCTGAGTGTCCGTATCTGTGTACGTGTTGCATACAAATCTACAGTTTCATACCAATCTTTATGCAATTTTGTACACGTAAGCTTCAATCCATGAGGACGATCGCCGTACGTGTAAGAATATATAGCTGAGTGTCCGTATCTGTGTACGTGTTGCATACAAATCTACAGTTTCATACCAATCTTTATGCAATTTTGTACACGTAAGCTTCAATCTATGAGGACGGTCTCCGTAAGTGTAAGAATATATAGCTGAGTGTCCGTATCTGTGTACGTGTTGCATACAAATCTACAGTTTCATACCAATCTTTATGCAATTTTGTACACGTAAGCTTCAATCCATGAGGACGATCGCCGTAAGTGTAAGAATATATAGCTCAGTGTCCGTATCTGTGTACGTGTTGCATACAAATCTACAGTTTCATACCAATCTTTATGCAATTTTGTACACGTAAGCTTCAATCTATGAGGACGGTCGCCGTAAGTGTAAGAATATATAGCTGAGTGTCCGTATCTGTGTACGTGTTGCATACAAATCTACAGTTTCATACCAATCTTTATGCAATTTTGTACACGTAAGCTTCAATCCATGAGGACGATCGCCGTACGTGTAAGAATATATAGCTGAGTGTCCGTATCTGTGTACGTGTTGCATACAAATCTACAGTTTCATACCAATCTTTATGCAATTTTGTACACGTAAGCTTCAATCTATGAGGACGATCGCCGTACGTGTAAGAATATATAGCTGAGTGTCCGTATCTGTGTACGTGTTGCATACAAATCTACAGTTTCATACCAATCTTTATGCAATTTTGTACACGTAAGCTTCAATCCATGAGGACGATCGCCGTACGTGTAAGAATATATAGCTGAGTGTCCGTATCTGTGTACGTGTTGCATACAAATCTACAGTTTCATACCAATCTTTATGCAATTTTGTACACGTAAGCTTCAATCCATGAGGACGATCGCCGTACGTGTAAGAATATATAGCTGAGTGTCCGTATCTGTGTACGTGTTGCATACAAATCTACAGTTTTATACCAATCTTTATGCAATTTTGTACACGTAAGCTTCAATCTATGAGGACGATCGCCGTAAGTGTAAGAATATATAGCTGAGTTTCCGTATCTGTGTACGTGTTGCATACAAATCTACAGTTTCATACCAATCTTTATGCAATTTTGTACACGTAAGCTTCAATCCATGAGGACGATCGCCGTAAGTGTAAGAATATATAGCTGAGTGTCCGTATCTGTGTACGTGTTGCATACAAATCTACAGTTTCATACCAATCTTTATGCAATTTTGTACACGTAAGCTTCAATCTATGAGGACGGTCGCCGTAAGTGTAAGAATATATAGCTGAGTGTCCGTATCTGTGTACGTGTTGCATACAAATCTACAGTTTCATACCAATCTTTATGCAATTTTGTACACGTAAGCTTCAATCCATGAGGACGATCGCCGTAAGTGTAAGAATATATAGCTCAGTGTCCGTATCTGTGTACGTGTTGCATACAAATCTACAGTTTCATACCAATCTTTATGCAATTTTGTACACGTAAGCTTCAATCTATGAGGACGGTCGCCGTAAGTGTAAGAATATATAGCTGAGTGTCCGTATCTGTGTACGTGTTGCATACAAATCTACAGTTTCATACCAATCTTTATGCAATTTTGTACACGTAAGCTTCAATCCATGAGGACGATCGCCGTAAGTGTAAGAATATATAGCTGAGTGTCCGTATCTGTGTACGTGTTGCATACAAATCTACAGTTTCATACCAATCTTTATGGAATTTTGTACACGTAAGCTTCAATCCATGAGGACAATCGCCGTAAGTGTAAGAATATATAGCTGAGTGTCCGTATCTGTGTACGTGTTGCATACAAATCTACAGTTTTATACCAATCTTTATGAAATTTTGTACACGTAAGCTTCAATCCATGAGGACGATCGCCATAAGTGTAAGAATATATAGCTGAGTGTCCGTATCTGTGTACGTGTTGCATACAAATCTACAGTTTTATACCAATCTTTATGTAATATTGTACACGTAAGCTTCAATCCATGAGGACAGTCGCCGTAAGTGTAAGAATATATAGCTGAGTGTCCGTATCTGTGTACGTGTTGCATACAAATCTACAGTTTCATACCAATCTTTATGCATTTTTGTACACGTAAGCTTCAATCCATGAGGATGATCGCTGTAAGTGTAAGAATATATAGCTGAGTGTCCGTATCTGTGTACGTGTTGCATACAAATCTACAGTTTTATACCAATCTTTATGTAATATTGTACACGTAAGCTTCAATCCATGAGGACGGTCGCCGTAAGTGTAAGAATATATAGCTGAGTGTCCGTATCTGTGTACGTGTTGCATACAAATCTACAGTTTTATACCAATCTTTATGCAATTTTGTACACGTAAGCTTCAATCCATGAGGACGGTCGCCGTAAGTGTAAGAATATATAGCTGAGTGTCCGTATCTGTGTACGTGTTGCATACAAATCTACAGTTTCATACCAATCTTTATGCAATTTTGTACACGTAAGCTTCAATCCATGAGGACGGTCGTCGTAAGTGTAAGAATATATAGCTGAGTGTCCGTATCTGTGTACGTGTTGCATACAAATCTACAGTTTTATACCAATCTTTATGTAATATTGTACACATAAGCTTCAATCCATGAGGACAGTCGCCGTAAGTGTAAGAATATATAGCTGAGTGTCCGTATCTGTGTACGTGTTGCATACAAATCTACAGTTTCATACCAATCTTTATGCAATTTTGTACACGTAAGCTTCAATCCATGAGGACGATCGCCGTACGTGTAAGAATATATAGCTGAGTGTCCGTATCTGTGTACGTGTTGCATACAAATCTACAGTTTCATACCAATCTTTATGCAATTTTGTACACGTAAGCTTCAATCCATGAGGACGATCGCCGTAAGTGTAAGAATATATAGCTCAGTGTCCGTATCTGTGTACGTGTTGCATACAAATCTACAGTTTCATACCAATCTTTATGCAATTTTGTACACGTAAGCTTCAATCCATGAGGACGATCGCCGTACGTGTAAGAATATATAGCTGAGTGTCCGTATCTGTGTACGTGTTGCATACAAATCTACAGTTTCATACCAATCTTTATGCAATTTTGTACACGTAAGCTTCAATCCATGAGGACGATCGCCGTACGTGTAAGAATATATAGCTGAGTGTCAGTATCTGTGTACGTGTTGCATACAAATCTACACTTTCATACCAATCTTTATGCAATTTTGTACACGTAAGCTTCAATCCATGAGGACGATCGCCGTACGTGTAAGAATATATAGCTGAGTGTCCGTATCTGTGTACGTTTTGCATACAAATCTACAGTTCCATACCAATCTTTATGCAATTTTGTACACGAAAGCTTCAATCCATGAGGACGATCGCCGTACGTGTAAGAATATATAGCTGAGTGTCCGTATCTGTGTACGTGTTGCATACAAATCTACAGTTTCATACCAATCTTTATGCAATTTTGTACACGTAAGCTTCAATCCATGAGGACGATCGCCGTACGTGTAAGAATATATAGCTGAGTGTCCGTATCTGTGTACGTGTTGCATACAAATCTACAGTTTCATACCAATCTTTATGCAATTTTGTACACGTAAGCTTCAATCCATGAGGACGATCGCCATACGTGTAAGAATATATAGCTGAGTGTCCGTATCTGTGTACGTGTTGCATACAAATCTACAGTTTTATACCAATCTTTATGCAATTTTGTACACGTAAGCTTCAATCCATGAGGACGATCGCCGTACGTGTAAGAATATATAGCTGAGTGTCCGTATCTGTGTACGTGTTGCATACAAATCTACAGTTTCATACCAATCTTTATGCAATTTTGTACACGTAAGCTTCAATCTATGAGGACGGTCGCCGTAAGTGTAAGAATATATAGCTGAGTGTCCGTATCTGTGTACGTGTTGCATACAAATCTACAGTTTCATACCAATCTTTATGCAATTTTGTACACGTAAGCTTCAATCCATGAGGACGATCGCCGTACATGTAAGAATATATAGCTGAGTGTCCGTATCTGTGTACGTGTTGCATACAAATCTACAGTTTCATACCAATCTTTATGCAATTTTGTACACGTAAGCTTCAATCTATGAGGACGGTCTCCGTAAGTGTAAGAATATATAGCTGAGTGTCCGTATCTGTGTACGTGTTGCATACAAATCTACAGTTTCATACCAATCTTTATGCAATTTTGTACACGTAAGCTTCAATCCATGAGGACGATCGCCGTAAGTGTAAGAATATATAGCTCAGTGTCCGTATCTGTGTACGTGTTGCATACAAATCTACAGTTTCATACCAATCTTTATGCAATTTTGTACACGTAAGCTTCAATCTATGAGGACGGTCGCCGTAAGTGTAAGAATATATAGCTGAGTGTCCGTATCTGTGTACGTGTTGCATACAAATCTACAGTTTCATACCAATCTTTATGCAATTTTGTACACGTAAGCTTCAATCCATGAGGACGATCGCCGTACGTGTAAGAATATATAGCTGAGTGTCCGTATCTGTGTACGTGTTGCATACAAATCTACAGTTTCATACCAATCTTTATGCAATTTTGTACACGTAAGCTTCAATCTATGAGGACGATCGCCGTACGTGTAAGAATATATAGCTGAGTGTCCGTATCTGTGTACGTGTTGCATACAAATCTACAGTTTCATACCAATCTTTATGCAATTTTGTACACGTAAGCTTCAATCCATGAGGACGATCGCCGTACGTGTAAGAATATATAGCTGAGTGTCCGTATCTGTGTACGTGTTGCATACAAATCTACAGTTTCATACCAATCTTTATGCAATTTTGTACACGTAAGCTTCAATCCATGAGGACGATCGCCGTACGTGTAAGAATATATAGCTGAGTGTCCGTATCTGTGTACGTGTTGCATACAAATCTACAGTTTTATACCAATCTTTATGCAATTTTGTACACGTAAGCTTCAATCTATGAGGACGATCGCCGTAAGTGTAAGAATATATAGCTGAGTTTCCGTATCTGTGTACGTGTTGCATACAAATCTACAGTTTCATACCAATCTTTATGCAATTTTGTACACGTAAGCTTCAATCCATGAGGACGATCGCCGTAAGTGTAAGAATATATAGCTGAGTGTCCGTATCTGTGTACGTGTTGCATACAAATCTACAGTTTCATACCAATCTTTATGCAATTTTGTACACGTAAGCTTCAATCTATGAGGACGGTCGCCGTAAGTGTAAGAATATATAGCTGAGTGTCCGTATCTGTGTACGTGTTGCATACAAATCTACAGTTTCATACCAATCTTTATGCAATTTTGTACACGTAAGCTTCAATCCATGAGGACGATCGCCGTAAGTGTAAGAATATATAGCTCAGTGTCCGTATCTGTGTACGTGTTGCATACAAATCTACAGTTTCATACCAATCTTTATGCAATTTTGTACACGTAAGCTTCAATCTATGAGGACGGTCGCCGTAAGTGTAAGAATATATAGCTGAGTGTCCGTATCTGTGTACGTGTTGCATACAAATCTACAGTTTCATACCAATCTTTATGCAATTTTGTACACGTAAGCTTCAATCCATGAGGACGATCGCCGTAAGTGTAAGAATATATAGCTGAGTGTCCGTATCTGTGTACGTGTTGCATACAAATCTACAGTTTCATACCAATCTTTATGGAATTTTGTACACGTAAGCTTCAATCCATGAGGACAATCGCCGTAAGTGTAAGAATATATAGCTGAGTGTCCGTATCTGTGTACGTGTTGCATACAAATCTACAGTTTTATACCAATCTTTATGAAATTTTGTACACGTAAGCTTCAATCCATGAGGACGATCGC
Source organism: Locusta migratoria (assembly GCA_026315105.1). Classification (NCBI taxonomy): domain Eukaryota; kingdom Metazoa; phylum Arthropoda; class Insecta; order Orthoptera; family Acrididae; genus Locusta; species Locusta migratoria. Next base: position 125,552,208 of record CM048753.1, read on the forward strand.
CATAAGTGTAAGAATATATAGCTGAGTGTCCGTATCTGTGTACGTGTTGCATACAAATCTACAGTTTTATACCAATCTTTATGTAATATTGTACACGTAAGCTTCAATCCATGAGGACAGTCGCCGTAAGTGTAAGAATATATAGCTGAGTGTCCGTATCTGTGTACGTGTTGCATACAAATCTACAGTTTCATACCAATCTTTATGCATTTTTGTACACGTAAGCTTCAATCCATGAGGATGATCGCTGTAAGTGTAAGAATATATAGCTGAGTGTCCGTATCTGTGTACGTGTTGCATACAAATCTACAGTTTTATACCAATCTTTATGTAATATTGTACACGTAAGCTTCAATCCATGAGGACGGTCGCCGTAAGTGTAAGAATATATAGCTGAGTGTCCGTATCTGTGTACGTGTTGCATACAAATCTACAGTTTTATACCAATCTTTATGCAATTTTGTACACGTAAGCTTCAATCCATGAGGACGGTCGCCGTAAGTGTAAGAATATATAGCTGAGTGTCCGTATCTGTGTACGTGTTGCATACAAATCTACAGTTTCATACCAATCTTTATGCAATTTTGTACACGTAAGCTTCAATCCATGAGGACGGTCGTCGTAAGTGTAAGAATATATAGCTGAGTGTCCGTATCTGTGTACGTGTTGCATACAAATCTACAGTTTTATACCAATCTTTATGTAATATTGTACACATAAGCTTCAATCCATGAGGACAGTCGCCGTAAGTGTAAGAATATATAGCTGAGTGTCCGTATCTGTGTACGTGTTGCATACAAATCTACAGTTTCATACCAATCTTTATGCAATTTTGTACACGTAAGCTTCAATCCATGAGGACGATCGCCGTACGTGTAAGAATATATAGCTGAGTGTCCGTATCTGTGTACGTGTTGCATACAAATCTACAGTTTCATACCAATCTTTATGCAATTTTGTACACGTAAGCTTCAATCCATGAGGACGATCGCCGTAAGTGTAAGAATATATAGCTCAGTGTCCGTATCTGTGTACGTGTTGCATACAAATCTACAGTTTCATACCAATCTTTATGCAATTTTGTACACGTAAGCTTCAATCCATGAGGACGATCGCCGTACGTGTAAGAATATATAGCTGAGTGTCCGTATCTGTGTACGTGTTGCATACAAATCTACAGTTTCATACCAATCTTTATGCAATTTTGTACACGTAAGCTTCAATCCATGAGGACGATCGCCGTACGTGTAAGAATATATAGCTGAGTGTCAGTATCTGTGTACGTGTTGCATACAAATCTACACTTTCATACCAATCTTTATGCAATTTTGTACACGTAAGCTTCAATCCATGAGGACGATCGCCGTACGTGTAAGAATATATAGCTGAGTGTCCGTATCTGTGTACGTTTTGCATACAAATCTACAGTTTCATACCAATCTTTATGCAATTTTGTACACGAAAGCTTCAATCCATGAGGACGATCGCCGTACGTGTAAGAATATATAGCTGAGTGTCCGTATCTGTGTACGTGTTGCATACAAATCTACAGTTTCATACCAATCTTTATGCAATTTTGTACACGTAAGCTTCAATCCATGAGGACGATCGCCGTACGTGTAAGAATATATAGCTGAGTGTCCGTATCTGTGTACGTGTTGCATACAAATCTACAGTTTCATACCAATCTTTATGCAATTTTGTACACGTAAGCTTCAATCCATGAGGACGATCGCCGTACATGTAAGAATATATAGCTGAGTGTCCGTATCTGTGTACGTGTTGCATACAAATCTACAGTTTCATACCAATCTTTATGCAATTTTGTACACGTAAGCTTCAATCCATGAGGACGATCGCCGTACGTGTAAGAATATATAGCTGAGTGTCCGTATCTGTGTACGTGTTGCATACAAATCTACAGTTTCATACCAATCTTTATGCAATTTTGTACACGTAAGCTTCAATCCATGAGGACGATCGCCGTACGTGTAAGAATATATAGCTGAGTGTCCGTATCTGTGTACGTGTTGCATACAAATCTACAGTTTTATACCAATCTTTATGCAATTTTGTACACGTAAGCTTCAATCTATGAGGACGATCGCCGTAAGTGTAAGAATATATAGCTGAGTGTCCGTATCTGTGTACGTGTTGCATACAAATCTACAGTTTCATACCAATCTTTATGCAATTTTGTACACGTAAGCTTCAATCTATGAGGACGGTCGCCGTAAGTGTAAGAATATATAGCTGAGTGTCCGTATCTGTGTACGTGTTGCATACAAATCTACAGTTTCATACCAATCTTTATGCAATTTTGTACACGTAAGCTTCAATCCATGAGGACGATCGCCGTACGTGTAAGAATATATAGCTGAGTGTCCGTATCTGTGTACGTGTTGCATACAAATCTACAGTTTCATACCAATCTTTATGCAATTTTGTACACGTAAGCTTCAATCTATGAGGACGGTCGCCGTAAGTGTAAGAATATATAGCTGAGTGTCCGTATCTGTGTACATATTGCATACAAATCTACAGTTTCATACCAATCTTTATGCAATTTTGTACACGTAAGCTTCAATCCATGAGGACGATCGCCGTAAGTGTAAGAATATATAGCTCAGTGTCCGTATCTGTGTACGTGTTGCATACAAATCTACAGTTTCATACCAATCTTTATGCAATTTTGTACACGTAAGCTTCAATCTATGAGGACGGTCGCCGTAAGTGTAAGAATATATAGCTGAGTGTCCGTATCTGTGTACGTGTTGCATACAAATCTACAGTTTCATACCAATCTTTATGCAATTTTGTACACGTAAGCTTCAATCCATGAGGACGATCGCCGTACGTGTAAGAATATATAGCTGAGTGTCCGTATCTGTGTACGTGTTGCATACAAATCTACAGTTTCATACCAATCTTTATGCAATTTTGTACACGTAAGCTTCAATCTATGAGGACGATCGCCGTACGTGTAAGAATATATAGCTGAGTGTCCGTATCTGTGTACGTGTTGCATACAAATCTACAGTTTCATACCAATCTTTATGCAATTTTGTACACGTAAGCTTCAATCTATGAGGACGGTCGCCGTAAGTGTAAGAATATATAGCTGAGTGTCCGTATCTGTGTACGTGTTGCATACAAATCTACAGTTTCATACCAATCTTTATGCAATTTTGTACACGTAAGCTTCAATCCATGAGGACGATCGCCGTACGTGTAAGAATATATAGCTGAGTGTCCGTATCTGTGTACGTGTTGCATACAAATCTACAGTTTCATACCAATCTTTATGCAATTTTGTACACGTAAGCTTCAATCTATGAGGACGGTCGCCGTAAGTGTAAGAATATATAGCTGAGTGTCCGTATCTGTGTACGTGTTGCATACAAATCTACAGTTTCATACCAATCTTTATGCAATTTTGTACACGTAAGCTTCAATCCATGAGGACGATCGCCGTAAGTGTAAGAATATATAGCTCAGTGTCCGTATCTGTGTACGTGTTGCATACAAATCTACAGTTTCATACCAATCTTTATGCAATTTTGTACACGTAAGCTTCAATCTATGAGGACGGTCGCCGTAAGTGTAAGAATATATAGCTGAGTGTCCGTATCTGTGTACGTGTTGCATACAAATCTACAGTTTCATACCAATCTTTATGCAATTTTGTACACGTAAGCTTCAATCCATGAGGACGATCGCCGTAAGTGTAAGAATATATAGCTGAGTGTCCGTATCTGTGTACGTGTTGCATACAAATCTACAGTTTCATACCAATCTTTATGCAATTTTGTACACGTAAGCTTCAATCCATGAGGACGATCGCCGTAAGTGTAAGAATATATAGCTGAGTGTCCGTATCTGTGTACGTGTTGCATACAAATCTACAGTTTTATACCAATCTTTATGAAATTTTGTACACGTAAGCTTCAATCCATGAGGACGATCGCAATAGGTGTAAGAATATATAGCTGAGTGTCCGTATCTGTGTACGTGTTGCATACAAATCTACAGTTTCATACCAATCTTTATGCAATTTTGTACACGTAAGCTTCAATCTATGAGGACGGTCGCCGTAAGTGTAAGAATATATAGCTGAGTGTCCGTATCTGTGTACGTGTTGCATACAAATCTACAGTTTCATACCAATCTTTATGCAATTTTGTACACGTAAGCTTCAATCCATGAGGACGATCGCCGTACGTGTAAGAATATATAGCTGAGTGTCCGTATCTGTGTACGTGTTGCATACAAATCTACAGTTTCATACCAATCTTTATGCAATTTTGTACACGTAAGCTTCAATCTATGAGGACGGTCGCCGTAAGTGTAAGAATATATAGCTGAGTGTCCGTATCTGTGTACGTGTTGCATACAAATCTACAGTTTCATACCAATCTTTATGCAATTTTGTACACGTAAGCTTCAATCCATGAGGACGATCGCCGTAAGTGTAAGAATATATAGCTCAGTGTCCGTATCTGTGTACGTGTTGCATACAAATCTACAGTTTCATACCAATCTTTATGCAATTTTGTACACGTAAGCTTCAATCTATGAGGACGGTCGCCGTAAGTGTAAGAATATATAGCTGAGTGTCCGTATCTGTGTACGTGTTGCATACAAATCTACAGTTTCATACCAATCTTTATGCAATTTTGTACACGTAAGCTTCAATCCATGAGGACGATCGCCGTAAGTGTAAGAATATATAGCTGAGTGTCCGTATCTGTGTACGTGTTGCATACAAATCTACAGTTTCATACCAATCTTTATGCAATTTTGTACACGTAAGCTTCAATCCATGAGGACGATCGCCGTAAGTGTAAGAATATATAGCTGAGTGTCCGTATCTGTGTACGTGTTGCATACAAATCTACAGTTTTATACCAATCTTTATGAAATTTTGTACACGTAAGCTTCAATCGATGAGGACGATCGCCATAAGTGTAAGAATATATAGCTGAGTGTCCGTATCTGTGTACGTGTTGCATACAAATCTACAGTTTTATACCAATCTTTATGTAATATTGTACACGTAAGCTTCATTCCATGAGGACAGTCGCCGTAAGTGTAAGAATATATAGCTGAGTGTCCGTATCTGTGTACGTGTTGCATACAAATCTACAGTTTCATACCAATCTTTATGCATTTTTGTACACGTAAGCTTCAATCCATGAGGATGATCGCTGTAAGTGTAAGAATATATAGCTGAGTGTCCGTATCTGTGTACGTGTTGCATACAAATCTACAGTTTTATACCAATCTTTATGTAATATTGTACACGTAAGCTTCAATCCATGAGGACGGTCGCCGTAAGTGTAAGAATATATAGCTGAGTGTCCGTATCTGTGTACGTGTTGCATACAAATCTACAGTTTCATACCAATCTTTATGCAATTTTGTACACGTAAGCTTCAATCCATGAGGACGATCGCCGTACGTGTAAGAATATATAGCTGAGTGTCCGTATCTGTGTACGTGTTGCATACAAATCTACAGTTTCATACCAATCTTTATGCAATTTTGTACACGTAAGCTTCAATCCATGAGGACGATCGCCGTACGTGTAAGAATATATAGCTGATGGTCCGTATCTGTGTACGTGTTGCATACAAATCTACAGTTTTATACCAATCTTTATGCAATTTTGTACACGTAAGCTTCAATCTATGAGGACGATCGCCGTAAGTGTAAGAATATATAGCTGAGTTTCCGTATCTGTGTACGTGTTGCATACAAATCTACAGTTTCATACCAATCTTTATGCAATTTTGTACACGTAAGCTTCAATCCATGAGGACGATCGCCGTAAGTGTAAGAATATATAGCTGAGTGTCCGTATCTGTGTACGTGTTGCATACAAATCTACAGTTTCATACCAATCTTTATGCAATTTTGTACACGTAAGCTTCAATCTATGAGGACGGTCGCCGTAAGTGTAAGAATATATAGCTGAGTGTCCGTATCTGTGTACGTGTTGCATACAAATCTACAGTTTCATACCAATCTTTATGCAATTTTGTACACGTAAGCTTCAATCCATGAGGACGATCGCCGTAAGTGTAAGAATATATAGCTCAGTGTCCGTATCTGTGTACGTGTTGCATACAAATCTACAGTTTCATACCAATCTTTATGCAATTTTGTACACGTAAGCTTCAATCTATGAGGACGGTCGCCGTAAGTGTAAGAATATATAGCTGAGTGTCCGTATCTGTGTACGTGTTGCATACAAATCTACAGTTTCATACCAATCTTTATGCAATTTTGTACACGTAAGCTTCAATCCATGAGGACGATCGCCGTAAGTGTAAGAATATATAGCTGAGTGTCCGTATCTGTGTACGTGTTGCATACAAATCTACAGTTTCATACCAATCTTTATGGAATTTTGTACACGTAAGCTTCAATCCATGAGGACAATCGCCGTAAGTGTAAGAATATATAGCTGAGTGTCCGTATCTGTGTACGTGTTGCATACAAATCTACAGTTTTATACCAATCTTTATGAAATTTTGTACACGTAAGCTTCAATCCATGAGGACGATCGCCATAAGTGTAAGAATATATAGCTGAGTGTCCGTATCTGTGTACGTGTTGCATACAAATCTACAGTTTTATACCAATCTTTATGTAATATTGTACACGTAAGCTTCAATCCATGAGGACAGTCGCCGTAAGTGTAAGAATATATAGCTGAGTGTCCGTATCTGTGTACGTGTTGCATACAAATCTACAGTTTCATACCAATCTTTATGCATTTTTGTACACGTAAGCTTCAATCCATGAGGATGATCGCTGTAAGTGTAAGAATATATAGCTGAGTGTCCGTATCTGTGTACGTGTTGCATACAAATCTACAGTTTTATACCAATCTTTATGTAATATTGTACACGTAAGCTTCAATCCATGAGGACGGTCGCCGTAAGTGTAAGAATATATAGCTGAGTGTCCGTATCTGTGTACGTGTTGCATACAAATCTACAGTTTTATACCAATCTTTATGCAATTTTGTACACGTAAGCTTCAATCCATGAGGACGGTCGCCGTAAGTGTAAGAATATATAGCTGAGTGTCCGTATCTGTGTACGTGTTGCATACAAATCTACAGTTTCATACCAATCTTTATGCAATTTTGTACACGTAAGCTTCAATCCATGAGGACGGTCGTCGTAAGTGTAAGAATATATAGCTGAGTGTCCGTATCTGTGTACGTGTTGCATACAAATCTACAGTTTTATACCAATCTTTATGTAATATTGTACACATAAGCTTCAATCCATGAGGACAGTCGCCGTAAGTGTAAGAATATATAGCTGAGTGTCCGTATCTGTGTACGTGTTGCATACAAATCTACAGTTTCATACCAATCTTTATGCAATTTTGTACACGTAAGCTTCAATCCATGAGGACGATCGCCGTACGTGTAAGAATATATAGCTGAGTGTCCGTATCTGTGTACGTGTTGCATACAAATCTACAGTTTCATACCAATCTTTATGCAATTTTGTACACGTAAGCTTCAATCCATGAGGACGATCGCCGTAAGTGTAAGAATATATAGCTCAGTGTCCGTATCTGTGTACGTGTTGCATACAAATCTACAGTTTCATACCAATCTTTATGCAATTTTGTACACGTAAGCTTCAATCCATGAGGACGATCGCCGTACGTGTAAGAATATATAGCTGAGTGTCCGTATCTGTGTACGTGTTGCATACAAATCTACAGTTTCATACCAATCTTTATGCAATTTTGTACACGTAAGCTTCAATCCATGAGGACGATCGCCGTACGTGTAAGAATATATAGCTGAGTGTCAGTATCTGTGTACGTGTTGCATACAAATCTACACTTTCATACCAATCTTTATGCAATTTTGTACACGTAAGCTTCAATCCATGAGGACGATCGGCGTACGTGTAAGAATATATAGCTGAGTGTCCGTATCTGTGTACGTTTTGCATACAAATCTACAGTTTCATACCAATCTTTATGCAATTTTGTACACGAAAGCTTCAATCCATGAGGACGATCGCCGTACGTGTAAGAATATATAGCTGAGTGTCCGTATCTGTGTACGTGTTGCATACAAATCTACAGTTTCATACCAATCTTTATGCAATTTTGTACACGTAAGCTTCAATCCATGAGGACGATCGCCGTACGTGTAAGAATATATAGCTGAGTGTCCGTATCTGTGTACGTGTTGCATACAAATCTACAGTTTCATACCAATCTTTATGCAATTTTGTACACGTAAGCTTCAATCCATGAGGACGATCGCCGTACATGTAAGAATATATAGCTGAGTGTCCGTATCTGTGTACGTGTTGCATACAAATCTACAGTTTCATACCAATCTTTATGCAATTTTGTACACGTAAGCTTCAATCCATGAGGACGATCGCCGTACGTGTAAGAATATATAGCTGAGTGTCCGTATCTGTGTACGTGTTGCATACAAATCTACAGTTTCATACCAATCTTTATGCAATTTTGTACACGTAAGCTTCAATCCATGAGGACGATCGCCGTACGTGTAAGAATATATAGCTGAGTGTCCGTATCTGTGTACGTGTTGCATACAAATCTACAGTTTTATACCAATCTTTATGCAATTTTGTACACGTAAGCTTCAATCTATGAGGACGATCGCCGTAAGTGTAAGAATATATAGCTGAGTGTCCGTATCTGTGTACGTGTTGCATACAAATCTACAGTTTCATACCAATCTTTATGCAATTTTGTACACGTAAGCTTCAATCTATGAGGACGGTCGCCGTAAGTGTAAGAATATATAGCTGAGTGTCCGTATCTGTGTACGTGTTGCATACAAATCTACAGTTTCATACCAATCTTTATGCAATTTTGTACACGTAAGCTTCAATCCATGAGGACGATCGCCGTACGTGTAAGAATATATAGCTGAGTGTCCGTATCTGTGTACGTGTTGCATACAAATCTACAGTTTCATACCAATCTTTATGCAATTTTGTACACGTAAGCTTCAATCTATGAGGACGGTCGCCGTAAGTGTAAGAATATATAGCTGAGTGTCCGTATCTGTGTACATGTTGCATACAAATCTACAGTTTCATACCAATCTTTATGCAATTTTGTACACGTAAGCTTCAATCCATGAGGACGATCGCCGTAAGTGTAAGAATATATAGCTCAGTGTCCGTATCTGTGTACGTGTTGCATACAAATCTACAGTTTCATACCAATCTTTATGCAATTTTGTACACGTAAGCTTCAATCTATGAGGACGGTCGCCGTAAGTGTAAGAATATATAGCTGAGTGTCCGTATCTGTGTACGTGTTGCATACAAATCTACAGTTTCATACCAATCTTTATGCAATTTTGTACACGTAAGCTTCAATCCATGAGGACGATCGCCGTACGTGTAAGAATATATAGCTGAGTGTCCGTATCTGTGTACGTGTTGCATACAAATCTACAGTTTCATACCAATCTTTATGCAATTTTGTACACGTAAGCTTCAATCTATGAGGACGATCGCCGTACGTGTAAGAATATATAGCTGAGTGTCCGTATCTGTGTACGTGTTGCATACAAATCTACAGTTTCATACCAATCTTTATGCAATTTTGTACACGTAAGCTTCAATCTATGAGGACGGTCGCCGTAAGTGTAAGAATATATAGCTGAGTGTCCGTATCTGTGTACGTGTTGCATACAAATCTACAGTTTCATACCAATCTTTATGCAATTTTGTACACGTAAGCTTCAATCCATGAGGACGATCGCCGTACGTGTAAGAATATATAGCTGAGTGTCCGTATCTGTGTACGTGTTGCATACAAATCTACAGTTTCATACCAATCTTTATGCAATTTTGTACACGTAAGCTTCAATCTATGAGGACGGTCGCCGTAAGTGTAAGAATATATAGCTGAGTGTCCGTATCTGTGTACGTGTTGCATACAAATCTACAGTTTCATACCAATCTTTATGCAATTTTGTACACGTAAGCTTCAATCCATGAGGACGATCGCCGTAAGTGTAAGAATATATAGCTCAGTGTCCGTATCTGTGTACGTGTTGCATACAAATCTACAGTTTCATACCAATCTTTATGCAATTTTGTACACGTAAGCTTCAATCTATGAGGACGGTCGCCGTAAGTGTAAGAATATATAGCTGAGTGTCCGTATCTGTGTACGTGTTGCATACAAATCTACAGTTTCATACCAATCTTTATGCAATTTTGTACACGTAAGCTTCAATCCATGAGGACGATCGCCGTAAGTGTAAGAATATATAGCTGAGTGTCCGTATCTGTGTACGTGTTGCATACAAATCTACAGTTTCATACCAATCTTTATGCAATTTTGTACACGTAAGCTTCAATCCATGAGGACGATCGCCGTAAGTGTAAGAATATATAGCTGAGTGTCCGTATCTGTGTACGTGTTGCATACAAATCTACAGTTTTATACCAATCTTTATGAAATTTTGTACACGTAAGCTTCAATCCATGAGGACGATCGCAATAGGTGTAAGAATATATAGCTGAGTGTCCGTATCTGTGTACGTGTTGCATACAAATCTACAGTTTCATACCAATCTTTATGCAATTTTGTACACGTAAGCTTCAATCTATGAGGACGGTCGCCGTAAGTGTAAGAATATATAGCTGAGTGTCCGTATCTGTGTACGTGTTGCATACAAATCTACAGTTTCATACCAATCTTTATGCAATTTTGTACACGTAAGCTTCAATCCATGAGGACGATCGCCGTACGTGTAAGAATATATAGCTGAGTGTCCGTATCTGTGTACGTGTTGCATACAAATCTACAGTTTCATACCAATCTTTATGCAATTTTGTACACGTAAGCTTCAATCTATGAGGACGGTCGCCGTAAGTGTAAGAATATATAGCTGAGTGTCCGTATCTGTGTACGTGTTGCATACAAATCTACAGTTTCATACCAATCTTTATGCAATTTTGTACACGTAAGCTTCAATCCATGAGGACGATCGCCGTAAGTGTAAGAATATATAGCTCAGTGTCCGTATCTGTGTACGTGTTGCATACAAATCTACAGTTTCATACCAATCTTTATGCAATTTTGTACACGTAAGCTTCAATCTATGAGGACGGTCGCCGTAAGTGTAAGAATATATAGCTGAGTGTCCGTATCTGTGTACGTGTTGCATACAAATCTACAGTTTCATACCAATCTTTATGCAATTTTGTACACGTAAGCTTCAATCCATGAGGACGATCGCCGTAAGTGTAAGAATATATAGCTGAGTGTCCGTATCTGTGTACGTGTTGCATACAAATCTACAGTTTCATACCAATCTTTATGCAATTTTGTACACGTAAGCTTCAATCCATGAGGACGATCGCCGTAAGTGTAAGAATATATAGCTGAGTGTCCGTATCTGTGTACGTGTTGCATACAAATCTACAGTTTTATACCAATCTTTATGAAATTTTGTACACGTAAGCTTCAATCGATGAGGACGATCGCCATAAGTGTAAGAATATATAGCTGAGTGTCCGTATCTGTGTACGTGTTGCATACAAATCTACAGTTTTATACCAATCTTTATGTAATATTGTACACGTAAGCTTCATTCCATGAGGACAGTCGCCGTAAGTGTAAGAATATATAGCTGAGTGTCCGTATCTGTGTACGTGTTGCATACAAATCTACAGTTTCATACCAATCTTTATGCATTTTTGTACACGTAAGCTTCAATCCATGAGGATGATCGCTGTAAGTGTAAGAATATATAGCTGAGTGTCCGTATCTGTGTACGTGTTGCATACAAATCTACAGTTTTATACCAATCTTTATGTAATATTGTACACGTAAGCTTCAATCCATGAGGACGGTCGCCGTAAGTGTAAGAATATATAGCTGAGTGTCCGTATCTGTGTACGTGTTGCATACAAATCTACAGTTTTATACCAATCTTTATGCAATTTTGTACACGTAAGCTTCTATCCATGAGGACGGTCGCCGTAAGTGTAAGAATATATAGCTGAGTGTCCGTATCTGTGTACGTGTTGCATACAAATCTACAGTTTCATACCAATCTTTATGCAATTTTGTACACGTAAGCTTCAATCCATGAGGACGGTCGTCGTAAGTGTAAGAATATATAGCTGAGTGTCCGTATCCGTGTACGTGTTGCATACAAATCTACAGTTTTATACCAATCTTTATGTAATATTGTACACATAAGCTTCAATCCATGAGGACAGTAACCGTAAGTGTAAGAATATATAGCTGAGTGTCCGTATCTGTGTACGTGTTGCATACAAATCTACAGTTTCATACCAATCTTTATGCAATTTTGTACACGTAAGCTTCAATCCATGAGGACGATCGCCGTACGTGTAAGAATATATAGCTGAGTGTCCGTATCTGTGTACGTGTTGCATACAAATCTACAGTTTCATACCAATCTTTATGCAATTTTGTACACGTAAGCTTCAATCCATGAGGACGATCGCCGTAAGTGTAAGAATATATAGCTGAGTGTCCGTATCTGTGTACGTGTTGCATACAAATCTACAGTTTCATACCAATCTTTATGCAATTTTGTACACGTAAGCTTCAATCCATGAGGACGATCGCCGTACGTGTAAGAATATATAGCTGAGTGTCCGTATCTGTGTACGTGTTGCATACAAATCTACAGTTTCATACCAATCTTTATGCAATTTTGTACACGTAAGCTTCAATCCATGAGGACGATCGCCGTAAGTGTAAGAATATATAGCTGAGTGTCCGTATCTGTGTACGTGTTGCATACAAATCTACAGTTTCATACCAATCTTTATGCAATTTTGTACACGTAAGCTTCAATCCATGAGGACGGTCGTTGTAAGTGTAAGAATATATAGCTGAGTGTCCGTATCTGTGTACGTGTTGCATACAAATCTACAGTTTTATACCAATCTTTATGTAATATTGTACACATAAGCTTCAATCCATGAGGACAGTCGCCGTAAGTGTAAGAATATATAGCTGAGTGTCCGTATCTGTGTACGTGTTGCATACAAATCTAGTTTCATACCAATCTTTATGCATTTTTGTACACGTAAGCTTCAATCCATGAGGATGATCGCTGTAAGTGTAAGAATATATAGCTGAGTGTCCGTATCTGTGTACGTGTTGCATACAAATCTAGTTTCATACCAATCTTTATGCATTTTTGTACACGTAAGCTTCAATCCATGAGGATGATCGCTGTAAGTGTAAGAATATATAGCTGAGTGTCCGTATCTGTGTACGTGTTGCATACAAATCTACAGTTTCATACCAATCTTTATGCATTTTTGTACACGTAAGCTTCAATCCATGAGGACGATCGCCGTAAGTGTAAGAATATATAGCTGAGTGTCCGTATCTGTGTAGGTGTTGCATACAAATCTACAGTTTTATACCAATCTTTATGTAATATTGTACACATAAGCTTCAATCCATGAGGACAGTCGCCGTAAGTGTAAGAATATATAGCTGAGTGTCCGTATCTGTGTACGTGTTGCATACAAATCTACAGTTTCATACCAATCTTTATGCATTTTTGTACACGTAAGCTTCAATCCATGAGGATGATCGCTGTAAGTGTAAGAATATATAGCTGAGTGTCCGTATCTGTGTACGTGTTGCATACAAATCTACAGTTTCATACCAATCTTTATGCAATTTTGTACACGTAAGCTTCAATCCATGAGGATGATCGCTGTAAGTGTAAGAATATATAGCTGAGTGTCCGTATCTGTGTACGTGTTGCATACAAATCTACAGTTTTATACCAATCTTTATGTAATATTGTACTCATAAGCTTCAATCCATGAGGACAGTCGCCGTAAGTGTAAGAATATATAGCTGAGTGTCCGTATCTGTGTACGTGTTGCATACAAATCTACAGTTTCATACCAATCTTTATGCAATTTTGTACACGTAAGCTTCAATCCATGAGGACGATCGCCGTACGTGTAAGAATATATAGCTGAGTGTCCGTATCTGTGTACGTGTTGCATACAAATCTACAGTTTCATACCAATCTTTATGCAATTTTGTACACGTAAGCTTCAATCCATGAGGACGATCGCCGTACGTGTAAGAATATATAGCTGAGTGTCCGTATCTGTGTACGTGTTTCATACAAATCTACAGTTTCATACCAATCTTTATGCAATTTTGTACACGTAAGCTTCAATCCATGAGGACGATCGCCGTACGTGTAAGAATATATAGCTGAGTGTCCGTATCTGTGTACGTGTTGCATACAAATCTACAGTTTTATACCAATCTTTATGCAATTTTGTACACGTAAGCTTCAATCTATGAGGACGATCGCCGTAAGTGTAAGAATATATAGCTGAGTGTCCGTATCTGTGTACGTGTTGCATACAAATCTACAGTTTCATACCAATCTTTATGCAATTTTGTACACGTAAGCTTCAATCTATGAGGACGATCGCCGTAAGTGTAAGAATATATAGCTCAGTGTCCGTATCTGTGTACGTGTTGCATACAAATCTACAGTTTCATACCAATCTTTATGCAATTTTGTACACGTAAGCTTCAATCTATGAGGACGGTCGCCGTAAGTGTAAGAATATATAGCTGAGTGTCCGTATCTGTGTACGTGTTGCATACAAATCTACAGTTTCATACCAATCTTTATGCAATTTTGTACACGTAAGCTTCAATCCATGAGGACGATCGCCGTACGTGTAAGAATATATAGCTGAGTGTCCGTATCTGTGTACGTGTTGCATACAAATCTACAGTTTCATACCAATCTTTATGCAATTTTGTACACGTAAGCTTCAATCTATGAGGACGATCGCCGTACGTGTAAGAATATATAGCTGAGTGTCCGTATCTGTGTACGTGTTGCATACAAATCTACAGTTTCATACCAATCTTTATGCAATTTTGTACACGTAAGCTTCAATCTATGAGGACGGTCGCCGTAAGTGTAAGAATATATAGCTGAGTGTCCGTATCTGTGTACGTGTTGCATACAAATCTACAGTTTCATACCAATCTTTATGCAATTTTGTACACGTAAGCTTCAATCCATGAGGACGATCGCCGTACGTGTAAGAATATATAGCTGAGTGTCCGTATCTGTGTACGTGTTGCATACAAATCTACAGTTTCATACCAATCTTTATGCAATTTTGTACACGTAAGCTTCAATCTATGAGGACGGTCGCCGTAAGTGTAAGAATATATAGCTGAGTGTCCGTATCTGTGTACGTGTTGCATACAAATCTACAGTTTCATACCAATCTTTATGCAATTTTGTACACGTAAGCTTCAATCCATGAGGACGATCGCCGTAAGTGTAAGAATATATAGCTCAGTGTCCGTATCTGTGTACGTGTTGCATACAAATCTACAGTTTCATACCAATCTTTATGCAATTTTGTACACGTAAGCGTCAATCTATGAGGATGGTCGCCGTAAGTGTAAGAATATATAGCTGAGTGTCCGTATCTGTGTACGTGTTGCATACAAATCTACAGTTTCATACCAATCTTTATGCAATTTTGTACACGTAAGCTTCAATCCATGAGGACGATCGCCGTAAGTGTAAGAATATATAGCTGAGTGTCCGTATCTGTGTACGTGTTGCATACAAATCTACAGTTTCATACCAATCTTTATGCAATTTTGTACACGTAAGCTTCAATCCATGAGGACGATCACCGTAAGTGTAAGAATATATAGCTGAGTGTCCGTATCTGTGTACGTGTTGCATACAAATCTACAGTTTTATACCAATCTTTATGAAATTTTGTACACGTAAGCTTCAATCCATGAGGACGATCGCCATAAGTGTAAGAATATATAGCTGAGTGTCCGTATCTGTGTACGTGTTGCATACAAATCTACAGTTTCATACCAATCTTTATGCAATTTTGTACACGTAAGCTTCAATCTATGAGGACGGTCGCCGTAAGTGTAAGAATATATAGCTGAGTGTCCGTATCTGTGTACGTGTTGCATACAAATCTACAGTTTCATACCAATCTTTATGCAATTTTGTACACGTAAGCTTCAATCCATGAGGACGATCGCCGTACGTGTAAGAATATATAGCTGAGTGTCCGTATCTGTGTACGTGTTGCATACAAATCTACAGTTTCATACCAATCTTTATGCAATTTTGTACACGTAAGCTTCAATCTATGAGGACGGTCGCCGTAAGTGTAAGAATATATAGCTGAGTGTCCGTATCTGTGTACGTGTTGCATACAAATCTACAGTTTCATACCAATCTTTATGCAATTTTGTACACGTAAGCTTCAATCCATGAGGACGATCGCCGTACGTGTAAGAATATATAGCTGAGTGTCCGTATCTGTGTACGTGTTGCATACAAATCTACAGTTTCATACCAATCTTTATGCAATTTTGTACACGTAAGCTTCAATCCATGAGGACGTTCGCCGTAAGTGTAAGAATATATAGCTGAGTGTCCGTATCTGTGTACGTGTTGCATACAAATCTACAGTTTCATACCAATCTTTATGCAATTTTGTACACGTAAGCTTCAATCCATGAGGACGATCGCCGTACGTGTAAGAATATATAGCTGAGTGTCCGTATCTGTGTACGTGTTGCATACAAATCTACAGTTTCATACCAATCTTTATGCAATTTTGTACACGTAAGCTTCAATCCATGAGGACGATCGCCGTAAGTGTAAGAATATATAGCTGAGTGTCCGTATCTGTGTACGTGTTGCATACAAATCTACAGTTTCATACCAATCTTTATGCAATTTTGTACACGTAAGCTTCAATCCATGAGGACGGTCGTTGTAAGTGTAAGAATATATAGCTGAGTGTCCGTATCTGTGTACGTGTTGCATACAAATCTACAGTTTTATACCAATCTTTATGTAATATTGTACACATAAGCTTCAATCCATGAGGACAGTCGCCGTAAGTGTAAGAATATATAGCTGAGTGTCCGTATCTGTGTACGTGTTGCATACAAATCTAGTTTCATACCAATCTTTATGCATTTTTGTACACGTAAGCTTCAATCCATGAGGATGATCGCTGTAAGTGTAAGAATATATAGCTGAGTGTCCGTATCTGTGTACGTGTTGCATACAAATCTACAGTTTCATACCAATCTTTATGCAATTTTGTACACGTA
Organism: Locusta migratoria; assembly: GCA_026315105.1. Classification (NCBI taxonomy): domain Eukaryota; kingdom Metazoa; phylum Arthropoda; class Insecta; order Orthoptera; family Acrididae; genus Locusta; species Locusta migratoria. The sequence goes on from CM048753.1 coordinate 125,569,413, forward strand.
AGCTTCAATCCATGAGGACGATCGCCGTAAGTGTAAGAATATATAGCTGAGTGTCCGTATCTGTGTACGTGTTGCATACAAATCTACAGTTTCATACCAATCTTTATGCAATTTTGTACACGTAAGCTTCAATCCATGAGGACGGTCGTCGTAAGTGTAAGAATATATAGCTGAGTGTCCGTATCTGTGTACGTGTTGCATACAAATCTACAGTTTTATACCAATCTTTATGTAATATTGTACACATAAGCTTCAATCCATGAGGACAGTCGCCGTAAGTGTAAGAATATATAGCTGAGTGTCCGTATCTGTGTACGTGTTGCATACAAATCTAGTTTCATACCAATCTTTATGCATTTTTGTACACGTAAGCTTCAATCCATGAGGATGATCGCTGTAAGTGTAAGAATATATAGCTGAGTGTCCGTATCTGTGTACGTGTTGCATACAAATCTACAGTTTCATACCAATCTTTATGCATTTTTGTACACGTAAGCTTCAATCCATGAGGACGATCGCCGTAAGTGTAAGAATATATAGCTGAGTGTCCGTATCTGTGTAGGTGTTGCATACAAATCTACAGTTTTATACCAATCTTTATGTAATATTGTACACATAAGCTTCAATCCATGAGGACAGTCGCCGTAAGTGTAAGAATATATAGCTGAGTGTCCGTATCTGTGTACGTGTTGCATACAAATCTACAGTTTCATACCAATCTTTATGCATTTTTGTACACGTAAGCTTCAATCCATGAGGATGATCGCTGTAAGTGTAAGAATATATAGCTGAGTGTCCGTATCTGTGTACGTGTTGCATACAAATCTACAGTTTCATACCTATCTTTATGCAATTTTGTACACGTAAGCTTCAATCCAGGAGGATGATCGCTGTAAGTGTAAGAATATATAGCTCAGTGTCCGTATCTGTGTACGTGTTGCATACAAATCTACAGTTTCATACCAATCTTTATGCAATTTTGTACACTTAAGCTTCAATCTATGAGGATGGTCGCCGTAAGTGTAAGAATATATAGCTGAGTGTCCGTATCTGTGTACGTGTTGCATACAAATCTACAGTTTCATACCAATCTTTATGCAATTTTGTACACGTAAGCTTCAATCCATGAGGACGATCGCCGTAAGTGTAAGAATATACAGCTGAGTGTCCGTATCTGTGTACGTGTTGCATACAAATCTACAGTTTCATACCAATCTTTATGCAATTTTGTACACGTAAGCTTCAATCCATGAGGACGATCACCGTAAGTGTAAGAATATATAGCTGAGTGTCCGTATCTGTGTACGTGTTGCATACAAATCTACAGTTTTATACCAATCTTTATGAAATTTTGTACACGTAAGCTTCAATCCATGAGGACGATCGCCATAAGTGTAAGAATATATAGCTGAGTGTCCGTATCTGTGTACGTGTTGCATACAAATCTACAGTTTCATACCAATCTTTATGCAATTTTGTACACGTAAGCTTCAATCTATGAGGACGGTCGCCGTAAGTGTAAGAATATATAGCTGAGTGTCCGTATCTGTGTACGTGTTGCATACAAATCTACAGTTTCATACCAATCTTTATGCAATTTTGTACACGTAAGCTTCAATCCATGAGGACGATCGCCGTACGTGTAAGAATATATAGCTGAGTGTCCGTATCTGTGTACGTGTTGCATACAAATCTACAGTTTCATACCAATCTTTATGCAATTTTGTACACGTAAGCTTCAATCTATGAGGACGGTCGCCGTAAGTGTAAGAATATATAGCTGAGTGTCCGTATCTGTGTACGTGTTGCATACAAATCTACAGTTTCATACCAATCTTTATGCAATTTTGTACACGTAAGCTTCAATCCATGAGGACGATCGCCGTACGTGTAAGAATATATAGCTGAGTGTCCGTATCTGTGTACGTGTTGCATACAAATCTACAGTTTCATACCAATCTTTATGCAATTTTGTACACGTAAGCTTCAATCCATGAGGACGTTCGCCGTAAGTGTAAGAATATATAGCTGAGTGTCCGTATCTGTGTACGTGTTGCATACAAATCTACAGTTTCATACCAATCTTTATGCAATTTTGTACACGTAAGCTTCAATCCATGAGGACGATCGCCGTACGTGTAAGAATATATAGCTGAGTGTCCGTATCTGTGTACGTGTTGCATACAAATCTACAGTTTCATACCAATCTTTATGCAATTTTGTACACGTAAGCTTCAATCCATGAGGACGATCGCCGTAAGTGTAAGAATATATAGCTGAGTGTCCGTATCTGTGTACGTGTTGCATACAAATCTACAGTTTCATACCAATCTTTATGCAATTTTGTACACGTAAGCTTCAATCCATGAGGACGGTCGTTGTAAGTGTAAGAATATATAGCTGAGTGTCCGTATCTGTGTACGTGTTGCATACAAATCTACAGTTTTATACCAATCTTTATGTAATATTGTACACATAAGCTTCAATCCATGAGGACAGTCGCCGTAAGTGTAAGAATATATAGCTGAGTGTCCGTATCTGTGTACGTGTTGCATACAAATCTAGTTTCATACCAATCTTTATGCATTTTTGTACACGTAAGCTTCAATCCATGAGGATGATCGCTGTAAGTGTAAGAATATATAGCTGAGTGTCCGTATCTGTGTACGTGTTGCATACAAATCTAGAGTTTCATACCAATCTTTATGCAATTTTGTACATGTAAGCTTCAATCCATGAGGACGATCGCCGTAAGTGTAAGAATATATAGCTGAGTGTCCGTATCTGTGTACGTGTTGCATACAAATCTACAGTTTCATACCAATCTTTATGCAATTTTGTACACGTAAGCTTCAATCCATGAGGACGGTCGTCGTAAGTGTAAGAATATATAGCTGAGTGTCCGTATCTGTGTACGTGTTGCATACAAATCTACAGTTTTATACCAATCTTTATGTAATATTGTACACATAAGCTTCAATCCATGAGGACAGTCGCCGTAAGTGTAAGAATATATAGCTGAGTGTCCGTATCTGTGTACGTGTTGCATACAAATCTAGTTTCATACCAATCTTTATGCATTTTTGTACACGTAAGCTTCAATCCATGAGGATGATCGCTGTAAGTGTAAGAATATATAGCTGAGTGTCCGTATCTGTGTACGTGTTGCATACAAATCTACAGTTTAATACCAATCTTTATGCATTTTTGTACACGTAAGCTTCAATCCATGAGGACGATCGCCGTAAGTGTAAGAATATATAGCTGAGTGTCCGTATCTGTGTAGGTGTTGCATACAAATCTACAGTTTTATACCAATCTTTATGTAATATTGTACACATAAGCTTCAATCCATGAGGACAGTCGCCGTAAGTGTAAGAATATATAGCTGAGTGTCCGTATCTGTGTACGTGTTGCATACAAATCTACAGTTTCATACCAATCTTTATGCATTTTTGTACACGTAAGCTTCAATCCATGAGGATGATCGCTGTAAGTGTAAGAATATATAGCTGAGTGTCCGTATCTGTGTACGTGTTGCATACAAATCTACAGTTTCATACCTATCTTTATGCAATTTTGTACACGTAAGCTTCAATCCATGAGGATGATCGCTGTAAGTGTAAGAATATATAGCTGAGTGTCCGTATCTGTGTACGTGTTGCATACAAATCTACAGTTTTATACCAATCTTTATGTAATATTGTACTCATAAGCTTCAATCCATGAGGACAGTCGCCGTAAGTGTAAGAATATATAGCTGAGTGTCCGTATCTGTGTACGTGTTGCATACAAATCTACAGTTTCATACCAATCTTTATGCAATTTTGTACACGTAAGCTTCAATCCATGAGGACGATCGCCGTAAGTGTAAGAATATATAGCTGAGTGTCCGTATCTGTGTACGTGTTGCATACAAATCTACAGTTTCATACCAATCTTTATGCAATTTTGTACACGTAAGCTTCAATCCATGAGGACGATCGCCGTAAGTGTAAGAATATATAGCTCAGTGTCCGTATCTGTGTACGTGTTGCATACAAATCTACAGTTTCATACCAATCTTTATGCAACTTTGTACACGTAAGCTTCAATCCATGAGGACGGTCGTCGTAAGTGTAAGAATATATAGCTGAGTGTCCGTATCTGTGTACGTGTTGCATACAAATCTAGTTTCATACCAATCTTTATGCATTTTTGTACACGTAAGCTTCAATCCATGAGGATGATCGCTGTAAGTGTAAGAATATATAGCTGAGTGTCCATATCTGTGTACGTGTTGCATACAAATCTAGAGTTTCATACCAATCTTTATGCAATTTTGTACACGTAAGCTTCAATCCATGAGGACGGTCGTCGTAAGTGTAAGAATATATAGCTGAGTGTCCGTATCTGTGTACGTGTTGCATACAAATCTACAGTTTTATACCAATCTTTATGAAATTTTGTACACGTAAGCTTCAATCCATGAGGACGGTCGTCGTAAGTGTAAGAATATATAGCTGAGTGTCCGTATCTGTGTACGTGTTGCATACAAATCTAGTTTCATACCAATCTTTATGCATTTTTGTACACGTAAGCTTCAATCCATGAGGATGATCGCTGTAAGTGTAAGAATATATAGCTGAGTGTCCGTATCTGTGTACGTGTTGCATACAAATCTACAGTTTCATACCAATCTTTATGCAATTTTGTACACGTAAGCTTCAATCCATGAGGACGGTCGTCGTAAGTGTAAGAATATATAGCTGAGTGTCCGTATCTGTGTACGTGTTGCATACAAATCTAGTTTCATACCAATCTTTATGCATTTTTGTACACGTAAGCTTCAATCCATGAGGATGATCGCTGTAAGTGTAAGAATATATAGCTGAGTGTCCGTATCTGTGTACGTGTTGCATACAAATCTACAGTTTCATACCAATCTTTATGCAATTTTGTACACGTAAGCTTCAATCCATGAGGACGGTCGTCGTAAGTGTAAGAATATATAGCTGAGTGTCCGTATCTGTGTACGTGTTGCATACAAATCTACAGTTTCATACCAATCTTTGTGCAATTTTGTACACGTAAGCTTCAATCCATGAGGACGGTCGTCGTAAGTGTAAGAATATATAGCTGAGTGTCCGTATCTGTGTACGTGTTGCATACAAATCTACAGTTTTATACCAATCTTTATGTAATATTGTACACATAAGCTTCAATCCATTAGGACAGTCGCCGTAAGTGTAAGAATATATAGCTGAGTGTCCGTATCTGTGTACGTGTTGCATACAAATCTAGTTTCATACCAATCTTTATGCATTTTTGTACACGTAAGCTTCAATCCATGAGGATGATCGCTGTAAGTGTAAGAATATATAGCTGAGTGTCCGTATCTGTGTACGTGTTGCATACAAATTTACAGTTTCATACCAATCTTTATGCAATTTTGTACACGTAAGCTTCAATCCATGAGGACGATCGCCGTAAGTGTAAGAATATATAGCTCAGTGTCCGTATCTGTGTACGTGTTGCATACAAATCTACAGTTTCATACCAATCTTTATGCAATTTTGTACACGTAAGCTTCAATCCATGAGGACGATCGCCGTAAGTGTAAGAATATATAGCTCAGTGTCCGTATCTGTGTACGTGTTGCATACAAATCTACAGTTTCATACCAATCTTTATGCAATTTTGTACACGTAAGCTTCAATCCATGAGGACGGTCGTCGTAAGTGTAAGAATATATAGCTGAGTGTCCGTATCTGTGTACGTGTTGCATACAAATCTAGTTTCATACCAATCTTTATGCATTTTTGTACACGTAAGCTTCAATCCATGAGGATGATCGCTGTAAGTGTAAGAATATATAGCTGAGTGTCCGTATCTGTGTACGTGTTGCATACAAATCTACAGTTTCATACCAATCTTTATGCAATTTTGTACACGTAAGCTTCAATCCATGAGGACGGTCGTCGTAAGTGTAAGAATATATAGCTGAGTGTCCGTATCTGTGTACGTGTTGCATAGAAATCTACAGTTTTATACCAATCTTTATGTAATATTGTACACATAAGCTTCAATCCATGAGGACAGTCGCCGTAAGTGTAAGAATATATAGCTGAGTGTCCGTATCTGTGTACGTGTTGCATACAAATCTAGTTTCATACCAATCTTTATGCATTTTTGTACACGTAAGCTTCAATCCATGAGGATGATCGCTGTAAGTGTAAGAATATATAGCTGAGTGTCCGTATCTGTGTACGTGTTGCATACAAATCTACAGTTTCATACCAATCTTTATGCAATTTTGTACACGTAAGCTTCAATCCATGAGGACGATCGCCGTAAGTGTAAGAATATATAGCTGAGTGTCCGTATCTGTGTACGTGTTGCATACAAATCTACAGTTTCATACCAATCTTTATGCAATTTTGTACACGTAAGCTTCAATCCATGAGGACGCTCGCCGTAAGTGTAAGAATATATAGCTCAGTGTCCGTATCTGTGTACGTGTTGCATACAAATCTACAGTTTCATACCAATCTTTATGTAATATTGTACACATAAGCTTCAATCCATGAGGACGTTCGCCGTAAGTGTAAGAATATATAGCTGAGTGTCCGTATCTGTGTACGTGTTGCATACAAATCTACAGTTTCATACCAATCTTTATGCATTTTTGTACACGTAAGCTTCAATCCATGAGGATGATCGCTGTAAGTGTAAGAATATATAGCTGAGTGTCCGTATCTGTGTACGTGTTGCATACAAATCTACAGTTTCATACCAATCTTTATGCAATTTTGTACACGTAAGCTTCAATCCATGAGGACGATCGCCGTAAGTGTAAGAATATATAGCTGAGTGTCCGTATCTGTGTACGTGTTGCATACAAATCTACAGTTTCATACCAATCTTTATGCAATTTTGTACACGTAAGCTTCAATCCATGAGGACGATCGCCGTAAGTGTAAGAATATATAGCTCAGTGTCCGTATCTGTGTACGTGTTGCATACAAATCTACAGTTTCATACCAATCTTTATGCAATTTTGTACACGTAAGCTTCAATCCATGAGGACGATCGCCGTAAGTGTAAGAATATATAGCTCAGTGTCCGTATCTGTGTACGTGTTGCATACAAATCTACAGTTCCATACCAATCTTTATGCAATTTTGTACACGTAAGCTTCAATCCATGAGGACGATCGCCGTAAGTGTAAGAATATATAGCTGAGTGTCCGTATCTGTGTACGTGTTGCATACAAATCTACAGTTTCATACCAATCTTTATGCAATTTTGTACACGTAAGCTTCAATCCATGAGGACGATCGCCGTAAGTGTAAGAATATATAGCTCAGTGTCCGTATCTGTGTACGTGTTGCATACAAATCTACAGTTTCATACCAATCTTTATGCAATTTTGTACACGTAAGCTTCAATCCATGAGGACGATCGCCGTAAGTGTAAGAATATATAGCTCAGTGTCCATATCTGTGTACGTGTTGCATACAAATCTACAGTTTCATACCAATCTTTATGCATTTTTGTACACGTAAGCTTCAATCCATGAGGATGATCGCTGTAAGTGTAAGAATATATAGCTGAGTGTCCGTATCTGTGTACGTGTTGCATACAAATCTACAGTTTCATACCAATCTTTATGCAATTTTGTACACGTAAGCTTCAATCCATGAGGACGATCGCCGTAAGTGTAAGAATATATAGCTGAGTGTCCGTATCTGTGTACGTGTTGCATACAAATCTACAGTTTCATACCAATCTTTATGCAATTTTGTACACGTAAGCTTCAATCCATGAGGACGATCGCCGTAAGTGTAAGAATATATAGCTCAGTGTCCGTATCTGTGTACGTGTTGCATACAAATCTACAGTTTCATACCAATCTTTATGCAATTTTGTACACGTAAGCTTCAATCCATGAGGACGATCGCCGTAAGTGTAAGAATATATAGCTCAGTGTCCGTATCTGTGTACGTGTTGCATACAAATCTACAGTTTCATACCAATCTTTATGCAATTTTGTACACGTAAGCTTCAATCCATGAGGACGATCGCCGTAAGTGTAAGAATATATAGCTGAGTGTCCGTATCTGTGTATGTGTTGCATACAAATCTACAGTTTCATACCAATCTTTATGCAATTTTGTACACGTAAGCTTCAATCCATGAGGACGATCGCCGTACGTGTAAGAATATATAGCTGAGTGTCCGTATCTGTGTACGTGTTGCATACAAATCTACAGTTTCATACCAATCTTTATGCAATTTTGTACACGTAAGCTTCAATCCATGAGGACGATCGCCATAAGTGTAAGAATATATAGCTGAGTGTCCGTATCTGTGTACGTGTTGCATACAAATCTACAGTTTCATACCAATCTTTATGCAATTTTGTACACGTAAGCTTCAATCCATGAGGACGATCGCCGTAAGTGTAAGAATATATAGCTGAGTGTCCGTATCTGTGTACGTGTTGCATACAAATCTACAGTTTCATACCAATCTTTATGCAATTTTGTACACGTAAGCTTCAATCCATGAGGACGATCGCCGTAAGTGTAAGAATATATAGCTGAGTGTCCGTATCTGTGTACGTGTTGCATACAAATCTACAGTTTCATACCAATCTTTATGCAATTTTGTACACGTAAGCTTCAATCCATGAGGACGATCGCCGTAAGTGTAAGAATATATAGCTCAGTGTCCGTATCTGTGTACGTGTTGCATACAAATCTACAGTTTCATACCAATCTTTATGCAATTTTGTACACGTAAGCTTCAATCCATGAGGACGATCGCCGTAAGTGTAAGAATATATAGCTGAGTGTCCGTATCTGTGTACGTGTTGCATACAAATCTACAGTTTCATACCAATCTTTATGCAATTTTGTACACGTAAGCTTCAATCCATGAGGACGATCGCCGTAAGTGTAAGAATATATAGCTGAGTGTCCGTATCTGTGTACGTGTTGCATACAAATCTACAGTTTCATACCAATCTTTATGCAATTTTGTACACGTAAGCTTCAATCCATGAGGACGATCGCCGTAAGTGTAAGAATATATAGCTCAGTGTCCGTATCTGTGTACGTGTTGCATACAAATCTACAGTTTCATACCAATCTTTATGTAATATTGTACACATAAGCTTCAATCCATGAGGACGTTCGCCGTAAGTGTAAGAATATATAGCTGAGTGTCCGTATCTGTGTACGTGTTGCATACAAATCTACAGTTTCATACCAATCTTTATGCATTTTTGTACACGTAAGCTTCAATCCATGAGGATGATCGCTGTAAGTGTAAGAATATATAGCTGAGTGTCCGTATCTGTGTACGTGTTGCATACAAATCTACAGTTTCATACCAATCTTTATGCAATTTTGTACACGTAAGCTTCAATCCATGAGGACGATCGCCGTAAGTGTAAGAATATATAGCTGAGTGTCCGTATCTGTGTACGTGTTGCATACAAATCTACAGTTTCATACCAATCTTTATGCAATTTTGTACACGTAAGCTTCAATCCATGAGGACGATCGCCGTAAGTGTAAGAATATATAGCTCAGTGTCCGTATCTGTGTACGTGTTGCATACAAATCTACAGTTTCATACCAATCTTTATGCAATTTTGTACACGTAAGCTTCAATCCATGAGGACGGTCGTCGTAAGTGTAAGAATATATAGCTGAGTGTCCGTATCTGTGTACGTGTTGCATACAAATCTAGTTTCATACCAATCTTTATGCATTTTTGTACACGTAAGCTTCAATCCATGAGGATGATCGCTGTAAGTGTAAGAATATATAGCTGAGTGTCCGTATCTGTGTACGTGTTGCATACAAATCTACAGTTTCATACCAATCTTTATGCAATTTTGTACACGTAAGCTTCAATCCATGAGGACGATCGCCGTAAGTGTAAGAATATATAGCTCAGTGTCCGTATCTGTGTACGTGTTGCATACAAATCTACAGTTTCATACCAATCTTTATGCAATTTTGTACACGTAAGCTTCAATCCATGAGGACGGTCGTCGTAAGTGTAAGAATATATAGCTGAGTGTCCGTATCTGTGTACGTGTTGCATACAAATCTACAGTTTTATACCAATCTTTATGTAATATTGTACACATAAGCTTCAATCCATGAGGACAGTCGCCGTAAGTGTAAGAATATATAGCTGAGTGTCCGTATCTGTGTACGTGTTGCATACAAATCTAGTTTCATACCAATCTTTATGCATTTTTGTACACGTAAGCTTCAATCCATGAGGATGATCGCTGTAAGTGTAAGAATATATAGCTGAGTGTCCGTATCTGTGTACGTGTTGCATACAAATCTACAGTTTCATACCAATCTTTATGCAATTTTGTACACGTAAGCTTCAATCCATGAGGACGGTCGTCGTAAGTGTAAGAATATATAGCTGAGTGTCCGTATCTGTATACGTGTTGCATACAAATCTACAGTTTTATACCAATCTTTATGCAATTTTGTACACATAAGCTTCAATCCATGAGGACGGTCGCCGTAAGTGTAAGAATCACGTACGATATATAGTTGACGAGATATGACGTCATAAACAACGAGATGCGCGAAAAACTGCTGCATTTTGCCACAATGCTGCTCATATTCTCCCAAACCACTGGACCGATTTCAACCACATTTCGTACACACATTCCTTACCGTGAGGTAACAATTGCTGCATGGTTAAGAATCACATACGGCACATGGTTCAAAAGATATTAAGTCATATCCAATGGAAATCGCAAAAAAATGCCATATAATGGGGGCTAGACTTTCGATATACACTGTATGAGAATGACAGTACTTAGCGACTTGCAATAAACTTTAAACATGATTTTAAACCTTTATTACACTTTTTCTCGCTGGCAACGATAGTAAAATGATGAAAAAAAATTTCTCCCTTACTGCTTTTTCCGCTGTTTATGGAGTGAACCTACGGCATTCAGTATGACGCTACAATTTACAATTTCTACAGTACAATTTGTAGCCGCGGTGGAGTAGCCGAGCGGTCTAAGGCGCCTCGCTGCGAAGCGCGCGGTTGCTCGCCGTGGAGGTTCGAGTCCTCCCTGGGGCATGGGTGTGTGTGTTGTCCTTAGGTTAGTTTACCCAGGTTTAAGTAGTTTGTGAGCTACGGACTGATGACGACGCTGTTTGGTCCGATAGAATTTTTTTTTTCTTTTTTCTTTTTTTTTCCATTTTTACGATGTTCTCCTAATTTCAATAAAATAAAAACCGACTTTTGAAAATGCGTGATAAGAAAATGAACATCGTGAAACGATTACAATTTGCATCACCTAAGTGGATCGTCATCTGCACTCCACACTTACAAACTTGTTACTTGTGTCAAGAACACACACAATTTTTAATTGATAGAGGAGAACATTCTCTACGACTTAGCTCCCTTGTGATTATTTTTTTCATATCTCGTATCGTTTGAGACATATTTGTAAAAATAACGGAGATTTGACACCCTCCATTGAATTAACGAAAACCAGCCGTTCGGAGATGTCACGTGACATGCCTCGCGTATTTGATGATTTTCTTATTGTAACTTACACGCTGTCATTTCAAAGAAATGGCACACTGAAGAATTAACAAAAAACACATCGTTCTTCGTACGATAAATGATAATCTAGTGTCTAAAATGCCATATTAGCATCAGTTAACAACGGCCATCAATAGTATGATTAACATCAGCTAAGAGAAACGCCACAATTTGGATATATATGGACACATCGTTTATGCCATTTTCTACCTTAAACTGACTTCTGAAATGGATTTTCTCACCTATCTCACCACTGAGCATGACAAACTCAAAACTAACACCTGACATAGACTTATCTTTGCAAATTTTTTGCACGTGTGTATAATGCATGCCTCTGCTAAACTGATGACTGTTTAGCCACGGACACGGATTTGCTTGGCTCGTAATAGGTTCTCGCTACCAAATGTTCAACATTGATCGTTCTCTTAGAAGAATATCTTTTCATCGTTTTGTATTTTTTATGTTGTTCCTTTTACTTTAAAGAATATTGTTCATATTGTAATGCATATATGTTAAATATTCATGTGTACTTCAAATTGTAAGATATTGTTAACAATATGTATTCCATTTATTGTAAATTTTTGATCAAAGGCGATTTCTCCCAATGTCCCTTGTAAGAAATCAAAAATTGTAAAACAAAGCTCCCTTTCCACAGAGAAAAAAAAAGACTACCTAATTTTTTTTCCTAAAAGGGTTTCAGACAATCTTATAAATTAATTTATTATTATTTAGATTATTATTTAGGTCCAAAATATTTGCAAAAACTTATAAAACTACAATTTATTTGTATCCCTTGGCATGTGGCAATACCTAGGCTGAGGGTCACCAGAAAAGGCCTCACCGCCACCACACGGAGCGTATGTTAACGTGTGTGGCCAACGTGCCGAGTCCGACGCTCGGAGACGGTGCGGCTTGAGCATTGCAGTTGTACCACAGTGTAACACATACAGTCGCGACACTCACTGCTGTGAAAGGTGTTAGGCCGGTATTACACTATCAAATTATTTGTCAAAGAATTGGACAAAGAAAAATTGGACGTAGTGTAATGGGAACGTCGTCCAATATTTCATCAAATATAAGGCCTCGGCCTAGATTTGATCAAAGAAATCGCTCGTCTTCTGTTTCCTGCAGTGAGAAATGTGACCGCTTGGAGCGCTAGTAGTATACAGCTTCCTTGCCACTACAGCTGTTTTATTTGGAGGTTAAATATCTGACATTACTTGGACATAACGTTCATATTCATAAACATGGCTAGTAGTGGAATGTTCGTGTAGTGTTTTCTAGCAACAACAAAATTTAAAAAAATCAGATGGGGCGTTGTATAACAGGTGATAAGGCAAATTCACACTGTCCGTCACGTCAATTCGCGTAGCCCAATATCCTGCGGCAAAAGTAAGGTTGAGTTACAATCCGTGATATAAAAAAGTCATTATATACCATCGGAATTGAAGAAGTAATACCCCTAAATCTTAATACGGCCGAAGCAGATTTTAGAATGTGTGATTTTGGTAACGTGGTGTGCTAAGTTCTGGGAAATGAAACAACTTTCAAAACATCGACATCTGTTTGCAAGTGAATCTATGTACGGTACATATAAATACGTCAGCCAATTTTTGTAAGGAAATAAATAGAGCCTATTTACTTTATCAGCAATGTTTCCCCCCTTACATTGTTAATAACGTCATAAACAATTTACATTATCCTCTTTGTCAGTGTTCACATTTTCCATTTAAAACGTTATTTAATAAAACTTGCTTTATCAACTTAACAAACTTATTCGTATACACTGTTTGAGTCAGCCTTTTTGTTAGTCTATTGCAAACTGTGAAGGATGAAGAGCGACAAAATAATTAGCAGTGAACGGCCTGGCTGTTCTGCCGACGGCATAAAAAAGGAAAATCCTCCCGGTCCCCTAACAAATTTTATTTATCTCGCTCTGACACCCACGGTTTCATACAAGTGCGTTTCCTTTTCTTTTTTTCCTCCCATTCTGAATGCAGACACAACGCAACTGTAGTATAAACAATAGTTGAGCATTACACCGCCATTTTGAAGCAAATTTGACAAAATATTGGATGATAGTGTAATACCCCCTTTTGCGTTTCATCCAATTTCTTTGTCAAAAAATATGACCAATATTTCATCCAATTTTTTGTCCAATAATTTGATAGTGTAATACCGGCCTTACCAACTGACAGCTGCTGCGACACTAGCGCTCCTAGCGGTGGGCAAGCTGCCGCAGTAGTGTAGTTTGTTTATAATCACTTTTGTACGTAATTAACGAAATACTTACCACAATTCTTGCGTTACAAGCATTATTAAAATATCGAGAGACAAACATAATACGGAAATTAATTTAAAAACAGCCTCATTTAAATGATTAAATGGTATAAACAACAACTCTGTCATGAACAAATACTTACGAATATATGTATATTTGCAGCTTACCCCGCTGAAAGTAAGTTGCATATTAACATAGTGGTATAATAAATTTCTATTATGGTCTGTTATTACTATGACAGCCAGTTTTGACGTGTATCAATTCGGTACGGAGTCTAATTATTCTCACATTTTTATACGTCACTCGTCTTTCTTATACGTGTATATTCTTTTAAGTGTATTTACCTTAGTTTTAATAAAACCAATGTTTTGATGATTCTTGCCGTTTGTGGTTCAGATGTAGCAACAATTGTGGAATTGGGTTCTTCTTTGTTGGAAAAGAGTTTGGTTGCTTTTATCGTTATATTGCCATGTCTGTGACGTTTTCGCTTCAGCTACAGATGTGATGGTTGATTTGGTATGTTAAATACCGTATTTATTGCATTCTACATACGTTTCCTATGCTTCACCCTCACCGATTGTACTGGAATTGTAATGAAGAATACTTAACGTTCCTGCGTAGAAACTGACGTATCTTTGCTAAAGGACATGTCTCCTGGTGTTTCCGAGGCGTTCTTATTTTTAATAGAAAATGAAATTATTCATTTGAAGCCTGTATGTTACAGGACAATTGTAAATTAACTGTCCTGTAATGTTCCGTTTCGTACTTTGAGGGCTCTTATGAAACCTAAGAAAGACAAATGGGGAGCTATTTTAAAATTATTACCTATTTGTAAGGCACTACATACGTTCCCTAATGTAAAAAGTATGCTGAAGTCAACCTAAACGATACTATTCGCACTCATCAACTATCGTATTCAGAAACATAGCTTGCCGGCCGCTTGGAGCGCTGCTATCGCAGCGTATAACAAAAGTCTGTGCGAGTGTCGTGACTGTATATGTTAGACTGTGGCAGTACAGTAGATTTGTGAGAAAATACAAATAAAGAACCGAATCGTGATGCGGACGAATCGTCGTTCACAAAAATCGTCTGCCTCGTGACGATTCCAAGAAACGATTAATGATTCGAAGGCGAGTGGCAAATCGTGCCGAGTGTTTACGAAAGCCAGAAAGCAGACAAGGAGGACGCGTGTGAGCGAAGGAAGCGCAGGGCGAAAATCGCGAGCCGTTAACTGTTTTTGAAGAACTAGCGTAACGCCCGCTGCTTCGCATGCGTAGGCTGGTTGGTCTGCACCAGTTGTCTCTCCCTCTAAATATAAATTTTCACAGATACAGCTTAAATACTGTCACAATGAAATGTTGTGGTACTACTCGTAGCCGCGGCAGTGCGTATTGAGGCGCCATGCTGCGGTGCGCGTTGCTGTTCGCCGTCGGCGGTTCGATTCGCCCCTCGGGCATAGCTGTTTGTGTCGTCCTTAGCGTAAGTTACTCCAAATTAGTGTAAATTGGTTTAGTTAGTTTGTAATCCTTAGGGACTTATGGCCCCGTAGTTAAGTCTCTTAAGATTTACAAACATTTGAACATTTGATTTTACTACTTCTAACCCCCTATGGCGCCCCTTAATAGTTGAATTTCCAAAAATACCACAACATTTGTCTTTTAAATTCCAACCAAGTGTGCAAATATAATTTTTTGTAATTCTGGGTTCAAAATTGGCTTAGTAGCAACGTATTTTCCAAAAATGTTTCATCCCCTATTTCACCCCCTAAATGATTAATTTTCTGAAAATACCGAGACACCTATCTTTCTAATTCTGACCAAGAAAACATATACTAATTAATGTGGTTGTAGCTTCAAAATTGACTTAATAGCAAAAGATTTTCGAAAAACATACTCTCTGCAATTTAACCTCCTTGATGGTTGAACTTCCAAAAATACAGAAACGCGTTTTTTTTTTATTCTAACGAACAATACAAATACCAATTTTTGCAGCTCTAGCATCAAAATTGTCTGGACAACAATATCTTTTCGAAAAAAATTTTTGATTCCCTATTTCACCACCCTTAGTTGTTGAATTTCCAAAAATACCGAAACTCGTGTCGTTTTAATCCTGACCAAGAGTCCATATCCTAACTTTCGTTGTTGTAGCTTGAAACGTTAGTCAACAGCAACATATTTTTCAAAATCAATTTTTGCATCCCGTATTTCACCCCCTTATCGGTCGAATTTCCAAAAATACCGAAACACGTGTCTTTTAAATTCAAACCCCGAATCCAAATCCGAAAATTTGTAGTTCTAACTTCAAAATTGCGTAAATAGCAACATATTTTCGAAAAACACCCCCTCTCCAATTTAACCCCGTTGACGGTTAAATTTCCAAAAATATTGAAACACGTATTTTTTAACGTCTAACCAACTACACAAATATCAATTTTTGCAGCTCTAGCTTCAAAATTGTCTTAATAGCAACGTGTTTTAAAAAGAATTTTTGATATTATGTTTAACCCTCTTACTTGCTGAATTTCCAAAAATACTAAAAACCATGGATTTTTAATTCTGACCAAGATTCCATATCCGAAGTTTCGTAGTTATAGCTTAAAATTTGAGCCGACAGCAACATATTTATGAAAATCAGTTTTTTGCGTCACCTATTTTACCCCTTTATTTGACGAAATTCGAACCCTGATTTAAAATCCGAAATTTTGTAGTTCTAGCTTCAAAATTGCCTAAAAGCTACGTAATTCTCAAAAAAACGTTTCATTCGCTATTTCACACCCTTACGGACGGAATATCGAAAAATCGCTTCTTAAACGACGCATACAGAAAAAGATCAACACCCTCTGCAACTTTTAAGTTTCTATCTTCAGTGGTTTTGGCTGGGCGATGATGAGTCAGTAAGTCAGTGAATCGGGAAATACACAGCGCTAATACAGACGATTAACATCGAGAAATACAGTATGAATTATTACGTTCCTCTTATGCGTTGCGGATGGAGTGCAACACACACACTTCGTTTACACAGTCTACATGTACCGTAATATATTTAAACGAGCAATTCTTGGACATTTATAGGCTATGCCGAGAATCCCGCAAACGGCTCTAACGATTTGAATTATATTTTGTATTTAGAGAGGTTTTTGCTTTCTGAGTTCATCCTACAAAGTTCTAGTTTTTGTAAAAACTCAATTTTACAAAAAGTTTCTTTTTATATAAAAACGCGATTTTAAATTTTTTTCACATCATCTCGAAAATATTTTTTACTATTTTCGTTTTTTATGTTTATCTTTCCTTAAATAAATCGATTTTACACAAAGAAACGTTTTTTATAGAATCGCGAATTTTTTTTATCTGGAATAAAATTTAGTATTTAAAGATGGATTTTAATTTTCATAGGTTATCTATATACGAGTGTTTCCTGAAACTACGTGATTTTATATAACAATCATAACGGTTATATATGTGTTAATTACCGTACATTTAATGAAATTTATATTTAAATGGCTCAAGTATTCGAACAGAATAAAAAAAATTTATAAGGTTGCAACGAGATTCGAACTACGTGACCTACATTGACGGTTTTGACAACCTACGACGCTACGCTGGCAGCAGAAATAATAGCTACCACAACGTATATTTACAGCCGACTGCAAAACTTGAAACAACATTTCCTCGAGAATTTTTTAGAGTTGAATAAAATATCAGGAGAGGTACATAATATGGAAATTCATGTAAATACAGCCGAATTTCACTGATTCAGTGCTATAAAGAACAACTTCGTCATGAACAAATACGAATATGTGAATAATTGCAGCTTATACCACTGAAAGTCCGTGCAATACAAACATAAGATAAACATTAATTTCTATTACGGTCCGTTGTTACTACGACTAGCAGTTTTTTAACGCGTATCAATTCGTTGTCGAGTCTAATGATTCGCATGTTTTTATACCTCACTAGTCTTTCTTAAACGTGCGTATTATTTTCTGTGTGATTACTTTACCTTAACAAGGAAATGTTTTGAAGATTCTTGCCGTTTGTGCTTCAGCAGTAGCAAAAATTGTGAAATTTCGTTGTTCTTTGTCGGAAAAAAGTGCGATTGGTTTTGCCGATTTCTTGCCACGTGTGTGACGTTTTCCCTTCAGCTACAGCTCTGGTGGCTGTTTGGTACGTTAAATGCCGTAGTTATTGCGTTGTATATAACTACAATACTCAAGACGTGGTCGTACAAGCGTTTTATACGCGGTCTCCTTTACAGGTGAAGTACATCTTCCCAAGATTCTCCCAATAAACCGAAGTCGGCTATCCGCCTTACTCACAACTGTCCTTACATGTTCGTTCCATTTCATATCGCTCTGCAACAAGAAGTTCACTATTAATGCTCTATTCGAACATTGCGGGATTGTTTTTTCTACTCATACCATCACGTTACATTTTTCTACATTGAGAGCTAACTGCCATTCTTCGCACCAACTAGAAATTTTGTCTAAGTCATCCTGTATGCTATTACAGTCAGTTACAGATGACACCCTCCCATACACCACAGCATCATCAGCAAACAGCCGCAAATCCAAGTTACTCTGTCCATCAAATCATTTATATAGATAGAAAATAATAGCGGTCCTATCACACTCTCCTGGGGCACGCCTGACGATACACTCGTCTCTGATGAACACTCGCCATCGAGAACAACGTACTGCCTAGATATTTGAACGCAATGACAATGCAAATTATGTTTCGGTCGAACTCTACAGGAAATAATAGCAATACTTATCTTCCAGCCAGTCACAAATCTATGAACCTATTCCATAAGCTCGTATCTTCGTTAGCAGTATGCAGTGTGGCACCGCGTCGAACGCCTTTTTGAAGTCGAGAAAAACACAATCCGCCTGTTGCAGTATGTGAGAAAAGGGCAAGCTGAGTTTCACATGTCCAGGAAGATACGGAGGGCTATTTCCTGAAAGTGTAGTGCTTTCTCCACCTGCGACAGATCATGCAAGGGTGTGTTTATGTTAGTTTTGGGTATCGTGCCGAAACAGAAACCGTAATCGAATTTTCGGTTCATCTAGTTTCGGCCGTAACCGAAACTTTCGAAATTTAGTTAAAATTTAGGTAAATTTACGTTTTACGACAAATCGCTAGTCTTTCCATATTTTGCAAGATCCCTTCCCAATACTACGTCTTGAGTGAGTGTGTGTAAGCCTAGCCAGGAGGCCGTAGAAGACGATATACAAAGCATACAGATTTACTGGCCTAGTATTTCCTCCCGGCAGTTGCCAATATTAAGCCAACCACTCCGTAAGTTGGACTTGTGAGCCAGTGAATACAAATATCTCGTTATGTCCAAGTTACAGTCAGTAAATGAACTTCAATCAGTGCTGCAGAAGTATTTCGAAAAATAAAGTCACAGTTCCGACTAACAGTATGATTGTTGTCAGTGTAAATTTACGCAAATTGAACTAGGAACGCTGTGTACCACATGATCAAAGAACGTTCAAATGGGTGTGAGTTCTTATGAGACCTAACTGCTTAGGTCATCGGTCCCTTGACTTACAAACTACTTAATCTAACTTAAACTAACTTACGCTAAGGACAACATATACGTCCATGACCGAGGGAGGAGGGAGGACTCGAACCTCCGACTGGAGCAGCCGCGCAGTTCGTAACATGGAGCCTCAGACCGCACGGCTACCTCGCGACGCACCACATGATCAATGTTACCTAAACCCATATTGGTTATTAAAAAAGACCCTCACTTTCAAGGAATCACATTAACAAAACTTGTTAGTATAACATTATGATAATGTATTAAAAGTTGTTATTCCAAGTTTACATAATACGTATATGAATCGAATTTACCTTCTCTTCAAGAAACATTTTCGATGCTTCCTCCTTAAATGACACAGCATGTTTTTAGTACCTCCACCCGTTTTCAGCTTTTTAAAGCAAACGTGGCATTGTACCTCACTGCTCCCGTACTTCGTGAAGTACTTCCACACACGGGATGGTGCCATTTAAGACACAACCGATGTCTGGCGACGACAGCAAGGAACTGCCGCATGACCAGACGGAGGCAAGTCTCGTACACTGCCGGTGCACGCGCGTCGTCTAATAGGCCACGCCACACGGCAACAGGTGCATCGATGCCTCGATAGCTGCACCAGTCCTTAAGTTCTTATGCCACGCGTTTGTTGCGCGTTTCTGACTGCCGGGATTGTTCTTAAATTATCACTGATCGCTTTTCTTAGTTTCTACGATGACCTAATACTTCACAGCAGTGGAAATTTTAGGAATAGCCCTAAATATTAGAGTCAACTAATTTTAATTTTTTTAAATTATTTACAAAAAATACAATTTGAACCACAACTACAGGAAGTAGTCCGTACCGGTTTTTTACCGGGTTCTTGGCAATAACTAAAAGAAACCGGTTACAACCGACACCAAATAAATACCGAAAAAACCGCTTTTACAAAACTAAAATACCGGTATCGGTTTTAACCGGTCGGTTTTTCTCATCCCTAGTATAGGGAAAGCACGGCAATCCTTTTCCGCGCCGCTTGCCGCCGTCTGCGGCTCGTGATTGGCTGAAATCGAGTCACGTGGCTCTCTCCGCCATCTTGGTCCTATACGTTGTTTCGCTGCCATGAGAAGTCTTGTGAATTTCGTATGTTTGGGTTTGAATAATGCCACAGTGTTGTACTTTTGGGTGTTCGCAAGAAGCGAAGAAGGGAGGTAAACATTATAGTACTTCCATTATATATCAGAAATGCAGGAAGATGAACAGTCTGACTGATGAAAGTCGTCAGAGAAAACTGGGAGCCCAGAAGCGACCTTCGATTCTTCTGCTAATTCATAATATAAATTGATAGATTAAAGATTCACTGACGAATGGATCACGCAGCAGATATCTATATAATTTTAACTTGAATAAATTTGTGAAGAAAATTCCTGCATAATGTCGCGAGGTTAAATTATTCACGCGTCGTTGGTTTTATCTGTGGGTATAACATATTAGTGAGTGAACTAGATTCTCGTTTAGGTATGAAATTAATATATAGTTCCTGAAGCAAGCTTTTCTCATTCTTTTTCATGTGTATCAGTACGGGAAACATGGAATTGCAAAAAAGACAGATGTTTATCACACAGTATCTCCTAAACTAAGCGTCGCACGGCAAAATTATCTTGTAATTGCCTTCGGTGCTATATCTTGTCGATGTCTGCAAACTTTTCGGTCAATGTAATCATTGATAGTGACGTAATAAATTAAAAAAATCACACGTTTGACAAAGAACTTTTACCAACGTCCGAAATGTAGTAAGCGACAAAATTTTCCCTTTACATATTTTTTGTGGGGTGTAATTGAGAAAAAGTTTCGGAAAGGTTTGAATTTATTTTTGCCGTTTGTTGGAAGGCGTTAGGTGCTACCGTTTGTCCCAGACGAGAGCAGAATTGTGGGGTTCATTGGCGCGGCGTCAGCAGCAGAGAGAGAGCTAAGGAGTAGAGATGGGCTAAACCGTGATTTTCCGCTAACAGTGATTTCCGTGGTTGCTACTTTTAAATCACCGTGATTCTAAACCGTGATTATTCACGGTTTTGAATGACTGTTTGAGGTTTTCACGACATGTATCCCTCCGCGATTTCTACTCCTCCCGCTATTCCGTGATTTCTGCTCTTTCCGCTATTCCGTGATTGAATCGCCGCGATTCCGACGACTTGTATGGTTTACCATGGAACTGACAAAAAATGAGTTAGATACTTTTGTTACAATGTTTCATCCGCCAGTAACTAATTTATCGTCTCTTTCTTGTTATGAAAGTTATGTTGTAAACCGAGAAAAGTAAATCTCAACAAATAAGTCAATAGTAAGTATACTTTAAAATAACTGTACAATAAACTTTCTAACCGCTTTAACACAATGAAAGAATAGTAAATATTCTTAGTAAGTGTAAAAATTATTTGCAAAGTACGTGTTATTTGATTTTCAATGAATATATGCCCTCAATTTTAATAACTTGTTTCTTTAATGTAATTGATACTGCAGTTATTAGAGTGTGATGTTATTTAAATACACTGGCCTATAATAGTTATCATATTACTTTACACGCTTCAATTACTTACAGTAATATAGTATCAGTTTTACTGTTAGATGCCATATGTTTTTAAGATGTATCATGCACAGCTAACTGGATGCTTAAATAAATAAAAAGTTACTGCAGTTTCATTTCCAGTGCCATACACTTTTAACTCAAAATTTATGCATACATATGAAATAAGAAGCTGAGATTTTTACTATAATTGAAGCAATTAATGTGATATCAGTATTCCAGCGCAAGTCCCATGGGTAATGATTTTATGCCCATGTTTTTTTCGAGTTGTTGCGTTGGTAACGGCTGCAGAGAGCGCACAACTCGGACTCTGATTGGCTACCACGTGGTATTGCCAACATCGTAGCGGACTGCAAGCGCTCACATTTCAAATGTTCGTAGAGCTTACTTTTTGCTCTGCCACAACTGCGTTCTTTATTGCTAGAACAATACTCAGTGCTGAAGGAGTCTACCTTTCCACACTAACAAAGTATTAAAACATCCGCTCTTCGCTTATCGGTGATTCGCTGCTATACCCGCTATTTGCTGCATTGATATTAGTACAGATTTCGACCCACAGATGGCTCTTTTAGCCTTTGCTGCTTCTCTTCCCTCACCTCCTATCTGTTTTCCGCTATTCGCTGCTACACCTGCTATTCGCTGCTGCATTTAGTACTCATTTCGGCCACCAGAGGGCTCTTTGTAGTTTGTACTGCTGTTCGCTGCTATTCCTGCTCGTCGCTACCCAACCGTGACCGTGACTGAAATCACGGTCAGATTCCAGATCGCCGCGACCTTGAAAACAGTGAATTTTCAATCACCGTGATTTTTCACGAGTACGTGATTTCTTACCCATCTCTACTAGGGAGAGGTAAAACCGACCGGTTAAAACCGATACCGGTATTTTAGTTTTGAATAACCGGTTTTTATCGGTATTTATTTGCTTTCGGTAGTAATCGGTTTTTTTTAGTTATTGCCAAGAACCGGGTAAAAAAACCGGTACCGACTACTTCCTGTAGTTGTGGTTCAAAATGTGTTTTTTGGAAATAATAATAAAAAAAATAAAACTAGTAGACTCCAACATTTAGGGCTACCCCTAAAATTTCCACTGCTGTGAAAATATTAGGTCATCGCAGTAACTAAGAAAAGCGATCAGTGATAATTTAAGAACAATCCCGGCAGTCAGAAACGCGCAACAAACGCGTGGCATAAGAACTTAAGGACCGGTGCAGCTGTTGAGGCATCGACGCACCTGTTGCCGTGTGGCGTGGCCTATTAGACGACGCGCGTGCACCGGCAGTGTACGAGACTTGCCTCCGTCTGGTCATGCGGCAGTTCCTTGCTGTCGCCGCCATCCGCGCATGCGCAGTACAGCGCCAGCTCCGAGCGGGCCAGTTTAGCCATTTCGTGGCTGGATCTGGCCATTCTGAAAGTAACTAGGCACTAACTGGTGCAGAAAGCCAGCGGTGGCCTTTCTGGACAATTCCTCCCTTCTCTTTAGCCACTCCCAGCCATTCTGATTTCCCCTTAGAATGCAACACAGGCGCTGCTAGGGTTGCCAGATGAAGAAATGACTGCCCGGGTTTGGAATGAATTCTCCGGATCTACGGGCCAATGACTCTCATCTCCGGGCTTGAATGTAACCTTCATCTTAACTTTTTTTTACGACGCTTTTTAAGTACTATGCTCATGTAGCGACGATCTGCATAGAACTTAACGTAACTTAAACTAAGGACGAACACAACATCCATGTCCTAGGGGGGGGGATTCGAACCTCTGGCGGGAGCAGCCTCGCGCACCGTGGCAAGACGCCTCAGTGCGCTCGGCTATTCCCGGCCGGCTCCTCTCTAGTAATTATGAATAACTTTCTATAAATGTCACTTTCTTATTGCAACAAAACGCTATTTTTCTATTCTTCATCTGAAAACTTTTCATTGTTGCGTCGGTAGTAATCGGCTAGCGCATTATTAAGCAAACACTGTTGCGGCAACGTGTCAACTGGCGACGTCTATTATTTGTGTTGGTTCGTTCATTGTTTGTTATCAGTTTACCGGCAATTTTTGGAATACTCGGATCGTGTGAGAACATAGCGCCAACATTCTCCTCCGAATGCGAAAATATATTGTTGCCTCCCACTTACATAGGTAGAAATGACCATCAGAATAAAATACGAGAAATCAGAGCTCGAACAGAGAGATTCAGGTGTTCTTTCTTCCCGCGCGGTATTCGAGAATGGAATGGGAGATAAATAGTATAATTGTGGTTCTATGAACCCTCTGCCAGGCACTTAAATGTGATTTGCAGAGTATCCCATGTAGATGCTGATGTAGACAAGCTTACATTAACTCAGATTAGTGAGTAATAACAGAGAAATGAAGAGACGATATCTAAGTTCGTTCCGTGGAGAATGGTTGCAGGAAGAAAATTATAAAGAGTGGCTACAAAAAGTCGATACTGATGAGCGTATGTGTAAGTGCAGAATATGCAATATCTCATTTACTGTTAAGTATGACGGAGTGAAAGCTGTGAATAAACATTTAGAATCAGAAAGACACAAAGCGAATATAACCTCACAAAAGAAGAATCAGTCGATTCTTAAATTCTTGCTGAAACAATTTTCTGCAGAAGACGACAGAGTCACTGCAATGGAATTAACTTCGACTTACTATGGTGTAAAACACCACCATTCTTACAATTCTCAAGATTGTGGTAATAAGCTATATCCTTACGTTTTTAGTGGCAACGAAAGTAAGATGCGGCCGAACAAAAAGCGAGGCATTAGTAAAAAATGTGCTTCCGCCTTATGCTAAAGAGAAGCTACTAAGCGAATTAAAGCAAAATTGTTCCGTTTGCATTAGGTTCAGACGCTTCAAACAAGGGCAATAAAAACATGATCCGATAGTTGTAACATACTTCTCCAAAGATAAGAGAAATGTAATGACGTTCTTGATTTCTACGAAGAAGCCATCTCAAACAAACAAAAATTCTATTTTTTTTTTAATTTTTTAGAATTCACGTGTAATCCTGGTTGGGGGGGGGGGTGAGTCATTGGCCAAGGGGGAGGGGGGCACGCCTGGTCTCCGGGCCTGCCTCGAGTTCAATCTGGCAACCCTGGGCGCTGTTCGTTATTGATTCAGCGGATTTCGTAAGACCTTATTGTTCCACGGTTGGTAACAGTGGGAATAACGGTTCACACGACCTCATTTAGCACGTGCCTCTGCACCGCTCTGTTCAGTCCAACGTGTCTTACAGTGTTGGATGTCCAGGTGTTGGAAGTAGGGCTGCCAGATGGAACTCGAGGCAGGCCCGGAGTCCAGACGTGCCCCCCTCCCCGTTGGCCAATGACTCACCGCCCCCCCAACCAGGATTACACGTGAATTCTAAAAGGGGAAAAAATGCTTAATGAAAACGGGACATTTTGCTTTAATTCGCTTAGTAGCTTCTCTTTAGCATAAGGCAGAAGCACATTTTTTACTAATGCCTCGCTTTTTGTTCGGCCGCATCTTACTTTCGTTGCCACTGAGGAATCTCTACAAACATAAGGATATAGCTTATTACCACAATATTGAGAATTGTAAGAATGGTGGTGTTTCACACCATGGTTAGTCAAAGTTAATTCCGTTGCAGTGACATTGTCGTCTTCTACAGAAAATTGTTTCGGCAAGAAATGAAGAAATGACTGATTCTTCTTTTGTGTGGTAATATTCGCTTTGTGTCTTTCTGATTCTAAATGTTTATTCAAGCTTTCACTCCGTCTTACTTAGCACTGAATAAGATATTGCATTTCCTGCACTTACACATACACTCATCAGTATCGACTTTTTGTAGCCACTCTTTAGAATTTTCTTCCTGCAACCATTCTCCACGGAACGAAGTTAGATATCGTCTCTTCATTTCACTGTTATTACACACTAATCTGAGTTAATGTAAGCTTGTCTGTTCACACACGATCCAAGTATTCCAAAAATTGCCGGTAAACTGATAACAAACAATGAACGAACGAAGACAAATAATAGACGTCGCCAGTTGACACGTTGCCGCAACAGTGTTTGCTTAATAATGCGCTAGCCGATTACTACCGACGCAACAGCGAAAAGTTTTCAGAGGAAGAATAGAAAAATAGTGTTTTGTTGCAATAAGAAATTCACGTTTGTATAAAGTTATTCATAATTACTAGAGAGGAGACGGCCGGGAATGGCCGAGCGCACTGAGGCGTCTTGCCACGGTGCGCGAGGCTGCTCGCGCCAGAGGTTCGATCGCCCCCTAGGGCATGGATGTTGTGTTCATCCTTAGTTTAAGTTACGTCATGTACGATGTAGATCGTCGCTACATGAGCATAGTACTTAAAAAGCGCCGTAAAAAAAAGAGTTAAGATGAAGGTTACATTCACGCCAGGAGATGAGAGTGATTGTCCCGTAGACCCGGAGAATTCATTCCAAACCCGGGCACTCCGGGCGGCGCCCGGAGATCTGGCAACCCTAGTAGGAAGAAAAGTGCGTTTAGTAGATTTTGCATTGTTATCTTTTTTGTTAGTTTTGCGTGTGATTTATGTCTACAGGATGTCGAGTCTTTGATATGCACAGAATTAGCGACAAGTTAAAGCAGGCACAGTCAGGTGTGAAAACTACCGAACCATCAGTTTTATAAGTCATGGTTGCAAAATATTAACGCGAATTATATACAGAAGGATGGAAAAGCTGGTAGAAGCCGACCTCGGGAAAGATCAGTTTGGGTTCAGGAGAAATGTAGGAACACGGGAGATAATACTCACATTACGGCTTATCCTAGAAGATAGATTAAGAAAAGGCAAACCTACATTTCTAGCTTTTGTAGATTTGGAGAAGACTTTTGAAAATGTTGATTGGAATAAACTCTTTCAAGTTCTGAAGCAAGCAGGACTAAAATATAGGGAGCGTAAGGTTATTTACAACTTGTACAAAAACCAGACAGCGGTTATCAGAGTTGAAGGGCATGAAAGGGATGCAGTGGTTGGAAAGGGAGTAAGACAGGGTTGTAGTCTTTCTCCATTGTTATTCAATTTGTACATTGAGCAAGCTATAAAGGAAAGCAAGGAGAAATTTGGAGAAGGAATTATAGTTCAGGGTGAAGAATTAAAAACATTGCGTTTTGCCGACGACATAGTAATTCTGTCAGATACAGCAAAGGACCTGGAAGAGCAATTGAACGGAATGGACAGTGTGCTGAAAGGTGCATATAAGATGAACATTAACAAGAGAAAAACTAGGGTAATGGAGTGCAGTGTAAGAAAATCAGGTGATGCTGAAGGAATTAGATTAGGTAACGAAGCAATAAAGGAGGTAGATGAGTTTTGTTACTTGGGTAGTAAAATAACAAATGATGGTCGCAGTACAGAGAATATAAAATGCAGAATGGCAATGGGTAGAAAAGCGTTCTTGAAAAAGAGAAATTTGTTAACATCGAATATTGATTTAAGCCTAAGGAAGTCTTTTCTGAAGGCATTTGTATGGAGTGTTGCCTTGTATGGGAGTGAGACATGGACGATAAACAGTGCGGACAGGAAGAGGATTGAGGGTTTTGAAATATGGTGCTACAGAAGAATGCTGAAGATTAGGTGGGTGGATCGCGTAACTAATGAGGAGGTATTGAACAGAATTGGAGAGAAAAGAAATTTCTGGCATACCTTGACTAAAAGAAGGGATAAATTGGTAGGACACATTCTTAGACATCAAGGAATTGTGAATTTAGCATTGGAGGGAAGTGTGTGGGGTAAAAAATCGCAGAGGAAGACCAAGAGATGGATACAGTAAGCAGATTCAGACAGATGTAGGTTGCCGTTCTTATGTGGAGATGAAGAGGCTTGCTCAGGATAGGGTATTGTGGAGAGCTGCATCAAACCAGTCTCCGGACTGAAGACCACAACAACAACAACGAGAAGTAAAGGTCATTACGTAACGAATTAGCCGGCTAAAGTTACTAATTGTCCCCCTCCTCCCTCCCCCTGAAATCTAGGATGTGTGACGATGCAACCTCGAGGGCAGCTCGAGTCTTAGGTTAGCTCGGTTGTGAGTCGACGAAGCAGACGAATGTGAAAGTTTGTGCTGACAAATTGACGGGTAGGACAACGTATTGTTTGCGGCCGCGCCGTACGCAACTTTTACCAAGTTATATATACCGTGTTACAGGGAAAGATATGCATACAAACAACGGATCAAGTAAATTACAGTAAAATTACGAGATATATGTAGCAGTTCCACATTGCAAACATCACAGGATGATGTAATAAACGCCAAGTGCTATTCGTAATGGGAATCATGTTTTTCGAAATGCGTTAAGCAGAGAAGGAGAAAAAAGTTGTGACTGGCAGTGACATACTTTTTTTATTGACAGTATCACCTCTCCCCCCCCCCCCTCCCATACCTCAATACCAAAGTCCGGTAATCGCCACTGAAAAATGTGGTCACTTTGATTTTAGCCATTTCTGGCCATTTTTCGGAGTCAGTTGTAGCCACATTTTTGTCACTGGGTGTTGGCGACACTGGCCATACGTCATTCAGTTAGCGGCGGAGGGCTGACCTGAGCAGCGGTGGAGTAGCCGAGCGGTCTAAGGCGCCTCGCTGCGGAGCGCGCGTTCGCTCGCCGTGGAGGTTCGAGTCCTCCCTGGGGCATGGCTGTGTGTGTGTTGTCCTTAGGTCAGTTTACCTATGTTTAAGTAGTTTGTCAGCTACGGACTGATGACCACGCAGTTTGGGCCGATAGAATTACAAAGATTTGAACATTTTTTGGGGACCTGTGTGTTGTCGTCCTGTACTGCGGTGGGAAACATGAATGCGTCGTAGATGGGGATACACACGGCGACACTACTGACGGCAGTTCTGCTAAAGCGGAATTGCTTAACACAACCTACGGAAATTCCATCACTGGAGAGGGACAGCTGCCAAAAGGCGTAATTGAGAAGTTGGTACCTCTCGTGTAAATCTATATGTATACATGTGAATGTCTGTTCGCTGTACGTTTATCACGCCTGAACCACAAGACATAAAGAGCCAACAATTTGTACAGTTTCTAATGTCTACCCGGGGAAGGCTTTAGGCACGGTTTTATGGCGATCGGATAGCTATATATATATATATATATATATATATATATATATATATATATATATATATTAATGTGAATGTCTATTCGGTGTACGCTTATCACGTCCGAACGTCAACACGCAGAGACTTAAACATTTGTACAGTTACTAATTTATACCTGAGGAAGGCTCTAGGCACGGTTTTATGGCGATCTGATAGATATTTACTAATCTGAAGAATATAACGCGAAATGCGGATCAATAATTACTCTTTGAAAATTATATTTACTCCTTGAAAATGGTTTAATTGGTTGCATTGTTGCTTGAGGGTTGATAATGATAAAAGGGTGCAGTATATTGGGATGGAAAATTATCGGTGTATATAAAATTCCACGTGTGTGTGTGTGTGTGTGTGTGTGTTAATATTTCGCTCTGCAGCGAAAACTACACAACGCAAACGAATGGTGTGTAATTGTTGTCCGATGTCTCCCGTTGTACACCATAGCAGTTCCATGCCGATAGCTATAAGGGGTGGAAGATATGGTGGTTGAAATTCGTCAAATTATAAGAAAATTCGAACTGAAGGCCAGCGATGACGTTTGAGACTCTATAGGAAAGAGGTTGCCGGCCACGGTGGCCGAGGGGACTGAGGCGCTCCAGTCTTGGTCTGCACGGCCACTACCGTCGGGGGTTTGAATCCCCCCTCGCGCATGGCTATTTGTGCTGTCCTTCGTCTTAGCTATTTCATAAGTAGTTTGTAAGCTTAGGGACTGATGACCCCGTAGTTAAGTCCCATAAGTTCTACAAACATTTGAACATTTTTCAAAGAGGTTACATACAGTGAAACGTGATGCCAAAGACCATATCTTTGGTCTATGCTTGATACAATGTCTTCAGCTCTTTCTCTGTAAAGATAAGCATACGAATAAGGAAATATAAGAATAAATAAATAAAGCAGTAAAAAAAAACTTTTTTTAATACATAATTTTATTTTTTTATTTGAATGTTGATTATAGAAGGTAATAACTTAGGTTCCTTTCAGAGTACGCTGATGGAATAGCCCCACGCCTATCATCTGAGGCGATCGATTCCAAAACTAAACATGTCCGCCGGCCGCGGTGGCCGAGGGGACTAAGGCGCTACAGTCACGGTCTGCACGGCCACTACGGTCGGGGGTTCGAATCCCCCCTAGGGGCATAGATATTTGTGCCGTCGTAGTTCGTAAGTAGTTCATAAATAGTTTGTAAGTTTAGGGACTGATGACAACGTAGTTAAGTCCCATAGACTTTACAAACATTTGAAACACTAAACATGTCCATCTCAAAGGAAACGGAGAAAAGTGGAAAAAAACTGTTAGTTCACTTTATAGTGAAATTTGAAGCCTATAAAAATAAATTAATTGGGGAAAAATATTTAAAACAGGTATGTGGTAATCGCTATCAAATACATTGCAAATTTTCATAATTGTAAACGTTTAGTGGACATGTTGACTTTTGGAAAGCACAGGAGGAAATGTTTAGTTTTGTTGTCCTAAGTTAGAATTGTAAGACTCCAGCACATCTGTATAAAACTTCAGCTCTGGCTTAGTGCCCCACTCGGTGCCAAAGTGCTTATTTATCAGGCTCAAAAGTCTTTGGTTTTTGAAGCTTTAGGTATAATAGCAAAAGGTAATTTTGTGTCCCAACTTCGTCGCCGCTTTTGTGTCCCAGCCTCGTCGTAGGTGTCGGTGACCGAGTGGAATGAGACCGACACAGGAACAAAAACAGAACGCCGGTGCAGGTACGGAGGGGAGCAGCCAGAAACTATAAACACTAGAGTAAATTAGAACGAGATATATATTGCACAGAATGTAACAATACTTAACTTTTACATAGTACTGCAGAATGTTGATACATAGTTGTTAGAGGCCTGCCTAGTGCCTGTACGATAGCGAAGTCTTCAATCGTGCCTATCTGATTACGAAGGTCGTAACTGGTTGCTAGCTCAGTCCGAAGTGCCCGATCCTTCAGTGGTGGCCACGAGCGGAGTTGTCGCAGAGGGCGCTCGTGGCTGTCGTCGTGAGAACGCCGCGCCGTGCGTGCCTGGCGGCGCGCGGCGAAAGTAGGTGGCGCGCACTTTGTACTTGTGCGACACCACAGGTAAGGGTTTGAGAAACATCCGTTTAATGCTCTTACCTTTTATGCAAACACCCCATGGCTCTCCAAGGTCAGAAAGATAGTTTGTTTCACCTTTGATAGTTATTACTCTGTTTCTACGTATAATGAATTGTTTTCTGGGGACAAACTTGAAATGCCAATTTGCTGGACGTTTCCAATTCCAGGGTCCATTGGTTACCCAGGATAAACATTTTCCATTGTTAAAATGTTTGAATTCTGTATACAGACTGTTCCCAGGAACCTACTTATGCTTTATAAGCATCATCAATATAGCTATGTTAAATTTACACAGTTTCTTTACAGTCTTCTCGTAGTTAAAAACTATAATGAATCATTTAACAATCTAATACGACCCCTTGGGCGTACTTTGCTTTAGTACATTTATTACAGACATAAGAGATAAATATTTACATAAGAAACTTTGAAATTCACATTGAACGTACAAACTTTCGGAACACAGCATGAATGTAAACATACCAAGTTTTGGAACAGAATGCAAATTTCAGTGCTTATTGTCTATGGAACATGAGAAGTTACGAAAGATACTATTTTTACCATATCACAAAGAATGCTACAAAGATTCTGGAACAAGCAATATCTCGATTTTCGATTTTTTGGACGTGTTGAGTTTTTGAACTGACCGCCTCGTATACAACCGCTTGCTCAGCGAACGTGCCGTACCGAAAGACTGGAAACTTGTACAGGTCACGCCAGTATTAGGACTGATCCGCGGA
Source organism: Locusta migratoria (assembly GCA_026315105.1). Taxonomy (NCBI): domain Eukaryota; kingdom Metazoa; phylum Arthropoda; class Insecta; order Orthoptera; family Acrididae; genus Locusta; species Locusta migratoria. Next base: position 125,601,307 of record CM048753.1, read on the forward strand.
ATTACAATCCCGTATCATTGACGTCAGTTTGCAGCGGTGGCCGAGGGGACTGAGGCGCTCCGGTCACGCTCTGCACGGCCACTACGGTCGAGAGTACGAGTTCCCCCTCGGGCATGGATATTTGTGCCGTCCTTAGTCTTAGCTAGTTCATAAGTAGTTTGTAAGTTTAGGGATTGATGACCCCGTAGTTAAGTCCCGTAAGCTATACAAACATTCCAACTTTTTTTTTTTTTTTTTTTTTTTTTTTTTGCAGGAGGATGTTAGAACATATACTCTCCTCATGAACTACCACGAAAATAACGACCTATTGTCCCATAGTCAACACGAATTCGATGAGTGCTATGGACAAGGGATGTCAAATGATTCTGTATTTCTAGATTTCCGGAAGGCTTTCGACACTGTGCCTCGCAAGCGTCTTTAACCAATTTGCGTTCTTGCGGAATATCGGCACAGTCGTGCGATTGCGTTCGTGATACCCGGTCAGAAAGGACACAGTAAGGCATCGACAAGATCAGAAGTGATATCTGGCGTTCCCCAGGGAAGTGTTGTAGGGCCCTTATTTTAATAGACGATTTAGGAGACAATCTGAGAAGCTCTCTTAGACTGTTCGCGGATGGTGCTGTCCTTTATCGGTTACTAAAGGCATCAGAAGATTAAAAGGAACTGCAAAATGATTTAGATAAGATATCTGCATTGTGCAAAACATGGCAGTTGACGGTTAATGATAAGTGTGAAGTCATCCGTATGACAACAAAAAGAAATCCGTTAAACTTCGGTTACACGATAGATCAGGCAATCCTACAGACCGAAAATTCTACTAATTACCTAATTACTAATTACCTAATCTACTAATTACCTCATCCCCGCCAGGTCCTAGGATTTTTATCTGTCACTTTCCACTTCTTTCACCTCTGGCAGTATTGCTCATGTGAAAAATACCGAGTAGCACCGTGGTTCGGAACCCACGTTAAACTGTAGGTCCCCCTATAACTGGCTGGGTAAGTCAGTTCGAAGGTCGGAGGAAGGCAACGGCATACCACCTCCAAACAGGACCATGCCTAGTAAAGCACTGTGGTGTTCAAACCAATCTTCGGATTGTTGACTGCTTTACCTTTTTTACTTACGAGTAACAATTAAGAACAACGTAAAATTGGAAAGAACACTTAGGAGATATTGCAGCGAATCCTGTCTTCCAACTCTTCGAGTGTATGGGGATTGCTTGCATACACCTTATCTTTTAACATTCCCCAAAGATAAAAGTCACAGGGATTTAGATCTGGAGAACGAGGAGGCCAGTCAACTATCCTATCATCAAAAACACTTCGTATTGCTGCCACAGGAGCATTGGCAATGTGTGGTCTTGCATTGTCCTGCATGAAACAACCGTACAGCTTTTCGTTGGGTCAAAGTTCTTAAAAAAATGGATGCAGGATATTGTTCACATAGCTGTCAGAATTTATTGTTTCATGAAAAAAGATTGGCCCAATTATTCGCATCGCACTAACTGCACACCACACTCCAGTTTTCACCTCATGAAGAGGTTGTTGATGTAACTCCTGTGGATTTTCTGAGCTGCAACGTCGATTGTTCGGCGAATTTAAGTAGCCTGACAAATGCAGCCATGCTTTAACAGAAAATTAAAACAATCTCCATAAAGAGTTAGAATTCAACTAGTCATTTCCCAGATTTCGGTAGCCGAAATTCGTCGAGCTTTCTTAAATGTGTTCAAGAGTTGTCAGGCCGCTCTTTCCATAGAGGGACATCATTTTCAACGTAAATAAAGTCTACAGTAAATAAAGGTAAGCTCAAATTACTCAGAAGCCACAACAGAGTCCTACGTAGAATGTGTCTCTGCCGTGGCCGGCGGATGCGGTGGCGGCGGCCGGGAGACGAACAGAACAGAACCCAACACAACAGAGCACAGCGAGCCACAAACGTCTGGCAGGCGGCTTTCCTGAGGTACCCTGTACTTTCTAAGTCTACGGTCTGATGACGATAGACGTTTGACAAGCAGTTGGTCCTAAATTTTTCTGCCTGCGTTTGCTCTGAGAAGTAACCTTCCATCGTCGCGGGATAAACGGCACACCAGGTTACAGCGCGGCTTAAATTCAGAACTACAAACCGCGTCTTCTGCTCCGTGGCGTAGCTACGTCACAGAGGGCCGCGTGGCAATAATAACATTTTACACTAAAACTGTCATCAGCTCCTTACCGACCGCTGGAAACCCTAATAAGGCAAACGTAAACAGTACTATGTACATTATGTGTCACGCAGCAGATAATATTTAATCGTACTTTCTAATCTAATATATAAAGCAGACCCAGATCAGACTGCAAACTTTGGCGATGGCTGAAAGAAGCAGACAGTGCGAGGATAGATGACATCCCCTGTGTGGACATCAGCCAGTGGTGTCAAGATTAAAATCTAGGAAAGATTTCATTCAGTTTGAACACCCACTAAATGAAAGTCAATCTACAACCAGGGAACCAATGTGGACACGGAAATTGAAAAAAACAGCTTGCAATGCTGGAACATTAAAGAGAAACTCCCGGCTGGATCTCAACTGGAATGGAGAGTCTGGAAGAGCATAAACAGACTTAGATGTCGAATGGGAAGTTCAAAGGACAACCTGTTCAAGTGGGGATACGCAGAAGACGAGCTCTGCCAATGTGGAGAAAAACAAACAATGACACAACAGCTGAGCTGCCCATCCTTTCACTTTCCAAGACCTGTGGCTGGCCAACGACGCTGCAGTGAAGTGTGCCCAACACTGGAGAGAGATATGAGCCTGCTAGGGACAATAATAACGTATTGTGTGTAAAAATCATGATTATATATGAATGTATAATTAGAACTTAGTTTTTATTTTTATATATGTAGACTATTAATTAACTACAGATGTAGCTCAGACACGATTAAATAAATAATGTGTACGTATGTTTCAAATGTTTGTAAGGCTTAAGGTACTGAACTGCGGGGTCATCAGCCCCTGAACTTACAAACTACTTATGAACTGCCTACAACTAAGAACGGCACAAATATCCGTGCCCGGTGAGGTTCGAACCCCCGACGGCGGACGGCCGCGCGCACCGCAACACGGCGCCCCAGCACGCGCGGCTAATCAGACGCGGCTACGTATGTTTTTATGTTTGTACGTGTTGCATACAAACCTACAGTTTTGTTCCAATCTTTATGAAACTTTGTACACGTAAGCTTCAATCCTAGACGACGGTCGCCGTAAGTGTAACAATCACGAACGGTACATAGTTCATGAGATATGACGTCATAAACAATGAGATGCGCAAAAAACTGCTGCATTTAGCGACAATGCTGCTCATTTTCTCCTAAACCACTGGACCGATTTCAATCAATGTGCTGTACAGATTCCTTACCGTGATGGAACGATTGCTACATGGTTAAGAATCACATACGACACATGGTTCAGAAGATATGACGTCATAAACAAAAGGAATCGCATAAAACTGCCACATAATGCGGCGAGACTTTATAAATACGCTGTATGAGAATCAGAGAACTTAGCGACTTGCAACAAACTTTAAACAAAATTTCAAACCTTTACTAAACTTTTTCTCGTTGATAACCATAGCAAAATTATGAAAGGAAAAAAGTTTCTCGCTTACTACTTTCCCGCTGTTTCTGCACTAAAACTACGGCATTCGGTATGACGTTACAATTCATAATTTGTATACTACAAATGGTAGCCGCAGAAAATTTTACAGAAAGTGTACAAGCATATAGTTGAGTCTACCATCTAAATTGTATCACAGTACCACACGTAGTTCATGAGCTATGAGCACCTAAACAGTAACGTTCATGGAAAACAGCCCCATCACGCACCAAGTTATTACTTCTTTATTACTAATTGTATTCCCAAGAGATTTTACGGACATACAGTCCTTATACAAATGCATATATACACGAAAAATGACAGGAATAAATAAATGAATAAATACCCGGGCATCGCCGAGTTTTCAGCTAGTATAATTATAAGTGTAAATGTTTGTTTGAGCCTGCCGCAATGGCCGAGCGGTGTGCCGGGTGCCAGTCATGATTCGCACGGCTGCTGCGGTCGGGGGTTCGAATCCCCCCTTGAGCATGGACGTTTGTGCCGTGTTTAGTGCAAGCTAGTTCGTAAGTAGTTTGTAAATTTAGGGACTGATGACGCCGTAGTTAACATTTGAATGTTTGTTTGGTTGTTATGTTTTTAAGCAAAAAGTACTGGATGGATTTGTATGAAATTTTGCAGAGGGTAGAGTTGGACCTGGGTAGGACATGCAGATAAAACCACCAGATGGGATAGTTTTCCAAGTTTCTCCATACTAGGCGAATGAAAACGCAGTCAGTCAACAACCTTGAAAAACAACTTGAAAGCGTCTCCAAACTTCTTCCCGGCTGCACGCATCACTAGTACCAGGTGTGGTTAGGCAGCAGGCGGAAGCAGTGGCAGTTGGCAGTGGGCTGTGGAGTCGCTGCAGCTACGGCAGAAGGTCCCTGGCTCCCCTACACGCCGCGCCGTGTGCTTTAATTAGACGCGCCGCCCCTGGGAGGTAGGCAGCCCACCCTACTCGGCGGCGGCGCGGGCTGCCTACGTCGCAGGCGTGCCCGCTGTTCCCGCGGAGGGTGCGACCACAGCGAGCAGCGAGTAAACAACCACTGCACACAGCCTCATGACGAAAATCGTGGAAAGCGGCAGCTACTTTATACATTAGCTAGCTGAAACTAATATCTGATATTAGTACCTGACGCATTGTTTGGCCTTAGGCTGTGTTCCCAGTGGCACTGAGAGACCGACGACAGACGCCGTCGCCCGAGTATGATCGCAATCTCGATAGGCTACAATCCGACCTTTATCAACGTTAGAAACGCGATGGTACGCATTTCTGCTCATTACACGCGGCATCACAACAACGCTTCACCACTCAACGCCGGTCAACTGCCGTTTGTGTACGAGAAATCGGTTGGAAACTTTCCTCATGTCAGCACGTTGTAGGTGTCGCCACCGGCGCCAACCTTGTGTGAATGCTCTGAAAAGCTAATCATTTGAATATCACAGCATCTTCTTTCTGTCGGCTAAATTTCGCGTCTGTAGCAGGTCATCTTCGTGGTGTGGCAATTTTAATGGCGAGGACTGTAATATAGTTCACACACTCACAGAGAATAGATTCTAACCTAACATCTACATCTACATACATACTCCGCAATTCACCGTAAGGTGCGTGGCGGAGGGTACACTGTACCACTACTAGGCATTTCCTTTCCTATTCCACTCCCAAATTGAACAAGGAAAAAAAGAATGCCTATATGCCTCCGTACGAGCCCTAATTTCTCTTATCTTGTCTTTGTGATCACTACGCGAAATGTAAGTAGGCGCCAGCAAGATCGTACTACACTCAGCTTCAAATTCCGGTCCTCTAAATTTACTTAACAGAAATTCACGAAAAGAACGTTGTCTTTCTTCTAGCGATCCCTAATTGAGTTGCCGGAGCATTTCCGTGACACTCGCGCATTGGTCGAACCTACCGGTAACAAATCTAGCTGCTCGCCTCTCAACCGCCTCTATGTCTTCCTTTAAACTGATCTGCTGCAGGTCCCAAATACTTGAGCAATACTCAAGACGTGGTCGTACAAGCGTTTTATACGCGGTCTCCTTTACAGGTGAAGTACATCTTCCCAAAATTCTCCCAATAAACCGAGGTCGGCTATCTGCCTTACTCACAACTGTCCTTACATGCTCGTTCCATTTCATATCGCTCTGCAACGTTACGCCTAGATATTTGAACGACGCAACAGCATCAAGAAGCTCACTACTAATGCTGTATTCGAACATTATAGGATTGTTTTTTCTACTCATGCGCATCACCTTACATTTTTCTACATTGAGAGCTAGCTGCCATTCTTCGCATCAAGTAGAAATTTTGTCTAAGTCATCCTGTATGCTATTACAGTCAGTTACAGACGACACCCTCCCATACACCACAGCATCATCAGCAAACAGCCGCAAATTACAAGTTACTCTGTCCATCAGATCATTTATATAGATAGAAAATAATAGCGGTCCTATCACACTCCCCTGGGGCACGCCTGACGATACACTCGTCTCTGATGAACACTCGCCGTCGAGAACAACGTACTGCGTTCTATTACTTAGGAAGTCTTCCAGCCAGTCACAAATCTGTGAACCTATTCCATAAGCTCGTATCTTCGTTAGCAGTCTGCAGTGTGGCACCGCGTCGAACGCCTTTTTGAAGTCGAGAAAAACACAATCCGCCTGTTGCCCTTCGTCCATGGCTCGCAAGGTGTCATGTGAGAAAAGGGCAAGCTGAGTTGCACATGAACGATGTTTCCTAAACCCGTGCTGATTCATGGAAAGAGGCTTTTCCGTTTCAAGGAAATTTACTATATTCGAACGGATAATATGCTCTAAAATTCTACATGAAACTGATGTCAACGATATTGGCCTGTAATTGTGTGGGTCAGTTCTCTTTCCTTTCTTATAAACGGGAGTCACCTGCGCTTTTTTCCAATCACTGGGAACTTTGCGCTGAATTAAAGATTCGCGATAAATGTAAGCTAAATACGGGGTCCTCCTCAATCGCACTAAGTGACCAACTATATGGGATGTAGTTTTAAATTACGTTGCGATCGGACAGCTAGGGTTCGTGGTGCTGAGGTCATGGAACTACGTTTATAGTCGCCACTTATCGATATAGTTTATAAGTGCCGTTATGAATGGAGATTTATAAACCCTGAGACTGTTTTTCGTCTCGAACATGTCTAGTGGTAAGACGTCTGCTTACTAAGCATGGAGGTCCGGGTTCGATTCCCGACGGAATCACAAATTTTAATTTAATGTTTCACCTTTAGCTTTAATGACTTTGATATTTTCGAGACGCAAAACAGTGTCTGGGTTTGTAAATTTGTAATTATAATGTTATATCACTTTAGCCTGAGGTTAAAGGCAGGAATGTTCCAATACGTCCGTTGCCGAGGTGCTATTCCGCTGCATGGAGAGCCTTGGCAGTAAAAAGGTAAAGCAGCCATCAATCCGAAGATTGCTTTGAATACCACAGTGCTTTACTAGGCATGGTCCTGTTTGGAGGTGGTATGCCGTTGCCTTCTAGCCAGTTATAGGGGGACCTACAGTTTAACGTGGGTTCCGAACCACGGTGCTACTCGGTATTTTTCACATGAGCAATACTGCCAGAGGTGAAAGAAGTGGAAAGTGACAAATAAAAATCCCAGGACCTGGCGGGGATCGAACCCGCGACCTTTGGATTTGTAGTCTGGCACTCTACCACTGTACAAGCGAGGTAGTGGCAATAATTGATGCAAACACAGAAGTTGAAATAAAGCTTGTGACGTGGAGGGCAATCGTATTTAGGCTACTCCAATGCACATTAAACGGTAGTGATGTGGCCGTCTAGCAGTAAGATGTCTTCCTATTATGCATCGAGGTTCGGGTTCGAGTCCCGGCCGCAGCACAGATTTTAATTCAGTTCTTCACCTTTATCTTTAATAAAATGACTATGGTTCAAGAAATGATTAAATATGGCACTGCAAATAGCAGAAAAGTAAGATACCATCATAGTTCTGCATCTCCATTTTAAGGTAATCCTTAGCACATTAAAAAGCTGTTTCTGATGCATTCACTTTATTTGTAATTTCGTTTACCCTAGAAGCTTCAAGTGTCTCATCAGGAAGGCCTGAAACACGTGCAGACAATGATGAACAACTTCATTCACAGGATCATTTCATCCCCGCTATATCGTTAGAAGAAATAAAACAACTGAAAGGGTTTCAACCAATAACTCAATTAGAGGCAATAAACACAAGTTTTTTGGAGAAAAAGCTTGATTTTATTTTTGTACTGTATTTTAAAGAGATTGAAGGTGGTAAAAATAAATCAAGTAGCATGTGATTAATTTTGGCTGATACATATCTGAGTTCGAAATTCAGAAGAGATACCGAAATTTTATTTAAACCTGAGAGGACAACAACATCTCATTACATCCTCGAGATATCGGCGCGGTGTGCCCACTCCGTCTAAGCTAAATATTTACCATTCCACTTCAAGAACACTATTCTGCGAGAAACTTTATTCAGGCATCGTGAGGTCTGATCCTCTCAGTAAACGGCTTAAATTATTTTTGTTCTTTGTCAGACCGTGTACATAAATGTATCGAAGTACAGAAAGAAGCTTTCGCATCTTCACTGATAGACAGAACTAGCTTCCTACCCGCGGCTTCGCTGACATTCGTGTCCTTACATTCCTGTCAAAGATAATCAAAAGTACAATAATTTCGCAACTTTGTTCTTAAATTATGAGCAGGATCATCCGGATAAAAGAAAAGTTTCCAATTTTCCGGTTTAAATAAAAACTGTGCGTAGCACGATGGTAAATTCTGTCCTCCTTCATCGAGATGACAAGAACATAGTATTAAATACGAAAACAGGAGGTCCCGGGTTCGAATCCCGGCCATGACACAAATTTCAATTCAATGCCTGTCCTTCAGTTTCATATCTCTAAAAGAAACTTCATTACTACCGCTAACTGAAGAAGCTATAGGCCTACGTTATACAACGTGTAAATTATGCAGAATTCACAAATGCCATCGAAATCGGTTCTTCGGTTTCAAGACGTTGACGTCATGTCTAAACATTACATTCATTAGGTAGAATCGTTTTACGCACAACAGATCAACCATTAAAAGTATTTCATTATTATTACTATTACAGACGTATCAGACTACGCGAAACATTCATGACTGCTTGTTCTTCGACTATTCCTTCATTGTTTGATTGAAGGCTCTCTTCCTTTCTTCGGTCTTCTACTTTGGGCTTTGGGCTTTAGGCGCTCTTTTATCTGACATCTTCCCACTTGTACGCCTCGTCTCTAAAGACGACTTTGTCGATGATGTTTGTTTGTACAGCTTATGGGACTTAACTACGGGGTCATCAGTCCCTAAACTTACAAACTACTTACAAACTAGCTAAGACTAAAGACGGCACAAATATCCATGCCCGAGGGGGGATTCGAACCCCCGACCGTAGTGGCCGTACAGACCGTGACTGGAGCGCCTCAGTCCCTTCGGCCACCGCGGCCGGCGTCGATGATGTCTACTGAGGCTGGGAATTTGTGTCTGGGGGGAGGCGTGCTTGGGTGGTCCTTGCTGGTGCGGTGATCGCTGGTGTGGGGGGTCGGCGCGGCTGCCTGGAGGGCGGGGGCCCGGGTTCGAGTCCCGGCTGGGTGCAAGTTTTCAGCTTTGCCCAATCGCAGTTGGTGTCATGTATTCTGTGAATATTAGATGTCTACTGAATTTGTATGTGGCCTTCCAGATCAGTTTTGACTTGTATCACCCAGGGTGTAGAGGTATGAAGACCCTGGATGTACCTGAGGATTCTGTAAAAGTAGGCTGAAGCGTCCATAACAATTTAATCGCCTCTTTCGACTGTCGACTGCGATGTTGGAGAGCTTCTCTGTGTATCCCTGGAGTGAAGTCTCTTACTTTTGGTCCAATAATTTTCCTAATGAGTCTTCCTTCCTGTGTATGTTCTCAAGGTCGGATTTGGTATGTAACATCAGTGTCTCACTGGTGTATTTTAATAAATGCGATAAATTTCAAACGTGACGGTATAAATAGATTTTGAAAGGAACCTTCAAGTGTCTCAGAAGCTATAAGATGCTCAGGTATTCCATATTTCGAGTTGTATACTTAAAATCAACAAATATGTTGGCGTACACTCTTTCTAAAGTAGCCCAAGTTCTTCTTCGGCGTTGAAGCTATCTCCATACGCAATTTCGTCATATTTGGGTAAGCGGTTTGGTCGTTAAAGCTTAACAGACAGAGCTTGTTTCACATTTATAATATTAGTATTACTATGGATTGTCTTATACAAGAACAACTTTGCTGTTCCAAGGAAAAGGAGGGAACCAGCTCAAAAATTCTCCTGTTGCAGCACTTAAAAGTTAAATATGTCCCTCTTTAATTAAACTGGGACATATTTGCCTTTTTTGTGCTCCGACAGAAGAAATTTTCAGCTAGGGATAACAATGTTTGAATGCTTCCGATTGCGGTAATCAACTTTTCAGTAGAGCCGACTAATTTTCGTACGTAAGTATCTCAAAAATTATAGGCGTACGTACCAATATATGTCTGTGGCTAACCAGTAGTATGAGTTTCAATCTGTAAAAATGGCAACGTCTGAAGGAAAGCAAGGAGAAATCTGAAGAAGGAATTCAAGTTCAGGGAAAAGAAATGAAAACTTTGCACTTTGCCGATGACATTTTACTTCTTCAATTTTACTGATTGAGATTATTCTTGCAGAGAGATTATTCAGTGAATATGATTCAGAACTAAAATATCTATTAATTACTTTGATATAGCTGATATGTTTTAAAATAATTATTTATATCTGACTAATTTAAAACCAAGTAAATGTTGTCTTACTGTTTCATGTGGCAAAGTTCTTTATTTTACTGATTGGTGTTGTTGCCAAATGCTTCGTGCAATAAAATTTCGTATCTGTGAAGTTCACTTAAATGAATCAATCGCCCCACTTTTTTATAATCCTTGTGGTCCCATGTCGCAACAGGCAGAGAATCACGTTACAAGTGTCAAGTGCAAAGCCTTATGCACTGGGCGTCATGTGCTGAATGTCATTTTGTCTGCGTCATGTGCTCTGTATCATGTGTTCAGTGCCATGTGTTGAGAGTGAAATGTTGAATGTTATGTTCTGAGCATGGTCTCCTGAGCTTCACAGGCTTGGTGTAATGTGCTGAGTGTAATGTGCACCATGTGCATGATGTTGCACTAGGTGTGAAGTGCTAAGTGTCATGAACTTAGTGACATGTGGCAAGTGTTCAAAATGTTCAAATGTTTGTAAATCTATCGGAGCAAACTGCGTGGTCATCAGACCATAGCTTACAAACTACTTAAAGTAAGGTAAACTAACCCTAAGGGCAACACATGCACCCATGCCCCAGGAAGGACTCGAACCTCCGACGGCGAGAAAACGCCCGCTCAGCTACTCCACCGCAGCTATGGAAAGTGTCATGAGCTTAACGGCATGTGCTGAGTGTCATGTGTCGAGAGTCATGTGCGGAGTGTCATGAACTTAAGGACATGTGCTGTCATGTGTCGATAGTCATGTGCTGAATGTCATGTGCTCAGAGTCATGTGTTGAGTGTAGTGGCATGTGCTCAGTGTCATGTGTAGAGAGTCATATGCTGTGTGTCATATGTTGAGTGTGTATTTCCAAGTTCCATGAGCTTATCGACATGTGCTGAGTGTCATGTGTTGTGAGTGATGTGCTGTGTGTCATGTGCTGAGTGTGAAGTTCCAAGTGTCATGACCTTAGCGACATGTGCCAAGTGTCATGAGCTTAGCGACATGTGCTGAGTGTCGTGTCGAGAGTCATGAGCTGAGTGTCATGAGCTTAGGAACATGTGCTGTCATGTGTCAATAGTCATGTGCTGAATGTCATGTGCTCAGCGGCATGTGTCGAGAGTCATGTGCTGTGTGTCATGTGCTGAGTGTGAAGTTCCAAGTGTCATGAGCTGAGCAACATGTGGCAAGTGTCATTAGCTTAGTGGAATGTGCTCAGTGTCATGTGTCGAGAGTCATGTGCTGTGTGTCATGTGCTGAGTGTGAAGTTCAAGGGACATGAGCTGAGCAACATGTGGCAAGTGTCATGAGCTTAGTGGAATGTGCTCAGTGTCATGTGTCAAGAGTCATGTGCTGTGTGTCATGTGCTGAGTGTGAAGTTCCAAGTGTCATGAGCTGAGCAACATGTGGCAAGTGTCATGAGCTTAGTGGAATGTGTTCAGTGTCATGTGTTGAGAGTCATGTGCTGTGTGTCATGTGCTGAGTGTGAAGTTCCAAGTGTCATGACCTTAGCGACATGTGCCAAGTGTCATGAGCTTAGCGACATGTGCTGAGTGTCGTGTCGAGAGTCATGAGCTGAGTGTCATGAGCTTAGGAACATGTGCTGTCATGTGTCAATAGTCATGTGCTGAATGTCATGTGCTCAGCGGCATGGGTCGAGAGTCATGTGCTGAGTGTCATGTGCTGAGTGTGAAGTTCCAAGTGTCATGAGCTAAGCAACATGTGGCAAGTCTCATGAGCTTAGTGGAATGTGCTCAGTGGCATGTGTCGAGAGTCATGTGCTGTGTGTCATGTGCTGAGTGTGAAGTTCCAAGTGTCATGAGCTGAGCAACATGTGGCAAGTGTCATGAGCTTAGTGGAATGTGCTCAGTGTCATGTGTCGAGAGTCATGTGCTGTGTGTCATGTGCTGAGTGTGAAGTTCAAGGGACATGAGCTGAGCAACATGTGGCAAGTGTCATGAGCTTAGTGGAATATGCTCAGTGTCATGTGTCAAGAGTCATGTGCTGTGTGTCATGTGCTGAGTGTGAAGTTCCAAGTGTCATGAGCTGAGCAACATGTGGCAAGTGTCATGAGCTTAGTGGAATGTGTTCAGTGTCATGTGTTGAGAGTCATGTGCTGTGTGTCATGTGCTGAGTGTGAAGTTCCAAGTGTCATGAGCTGAGCAACATGTGGCAAGTGTCATGAGCTTAGTGGAATGTGCTCAGTGGCATGTGTCGAGAGTCATGTGCTGTGTGTCATGTGCTGAGTGTTAAGTTCCAAGTGTCATGAGCTGAGCAACATGTGGCAAGTGTCATTAGCTTAGTGGAATGTGCTCAGTGGCATGTGTCGAGAGTCATGTGCTGAGTGTGAAGTTCCAAGTGTCATGAGCTGAGCAACATGTGGCAAGTGTCATGAGCTTACTGGAATGTACTCAGTGGCATGTGTCGAGAGACATGTGCTGTGTGTCATGTGCTGAGTGTGAAGTTCCAAGTGTCATGAGCTTAGCGACATGTGCCAAGTGTCATGAGCTTAGCGACATGTGCCAAGTGTCATGAGCTTAGCGACATGTGCTGAGTGTCGTGTCGAGAGTCATGTGCTGAGTGTCATGAGTTTAGTGACATGTGCTGAGTGTCGTGTCAAGAGTCATGTGCTGAGTGTCATGAGCTTAGGAACATGTGCTGTCATGTGTCAATAGTCATGTGCTCAGTGTCATGTGTCGAGAGTCATGTGCTGTGTGTCATGTGCTGAGTTTGAAGTTCCAAGTGTCATGAGCTTAGCGACATGTGCTGAGTGTAATGTGTCTAGTCATGTGCTGAGCGCCATGTGTCGAGTGTCTCGGCATGTGCTGCGGCTTACCGTCCGGTCGAGATTGCGGCGCGCAGCTTCATGGTAGCGGACTCACCTGTGAACACAGACAGCGGTGGCTCAGTGCATCGTCTACCTCACTGTATTATCATCAAATATACTATCAGTTACAACTATACTGGGTGTCACCCCAGATGACTCTAAAGCAACAATAGATATTTCATGGGTGTGAACGTACAGTAGGAGATTATCAAAGTAAGTACTACGAGACAGTTTAGTACGTAAACAAAGTTGTGTTTTCTAAATGGATGATACCCGTTATTTGTTATGCAATGAATAGCACGAAAAATCACAAAAATGAGGGGGTTGGTCGAACAGCAATATGTCAAATACCAATGTTGAAGGGAATTCGCGAAGGTGTGTTTAGCTACACTGCTTTAACAGAATGGTCATCATCCTGTTTATCATTTACTTCCATTTTTTGCACGGTTGTCTATGGAACATGAAGAAAGGAAGGAGGGAAGGTAGCGTAGCGTCGAACGTCCCGTCGATAGCTTGGTCATTAGCGACGGAGCTCACGCTCGGAGTTTTTAGAAATCTTCCCATTCCATTTTTACGTGGTGTGGTACAGCTACTGTGTTAACTTGAATTTTTGAATAAAAGAACGTCTTGATTGCAAATATTTTTTTTAATGACGCGTTTCGCCCGGTTACGGCATCTTCAGATATCTGGCAAAGCAGAAAAATGAATCAGAACTCACAATATTTCGAAAATTTTTAGCTAAAAACCAATCTGAAACTGGAAATAAGGAATTGTGAAAATGTACGGTACAAATGTTTTATGTACTCTGTGGTAGACGGTCGCAGGGTACCTTACAGAGATAATTTGTCTCTGTAAGATGCGGTCATGGGGTATGTAACAGAGACACTAGAGTACATAAAACATTAGTACCGTACATTATCACAATTCCTTATTACCAGTTTCAGATTGGTTTGTAGCTAAAAATTTTCGAAATATCATCATGTAAATATTGTAAGATCTGTTTCATTTTTCTTCTTTGCCAGATATCTGAAGATGCCCTAACCGGGCGAAACGCGTCATTAATAAAAAATATTTACAATCAAGACGTTCTTTTATTCAAGAACTCAAGAGTTTTTGGGTAAGGATGGGGAAGGAAATCGGCCGTGCTCTTTGAAAGGAACCGTCCCGACATTTGCCTGGAGTGATTTAGGGAACTCACGGAAAACTGCGAATCACATATCGTGTCTATTTCTTGCTCCTAACTTTCACACAATGCCTAACAATGACCCAAAACTCCTATCACACTGTTAACAAACGCTGTACTATAACGTAAAATGGTACAACAACACTAAATCTTGCGTTACTGGTCCTGTAAAAGCAGTGTAAACGGAACAACACAGACAAATCTCATTTTATTTTTTTTACTCGCTGATCTTGACAACTGATGAGTGAAACCCCCGAACCTAGCTGTAATTTTTATCTCGTCTTCGACCCTCGACAAACGTTAGCTACCCAGTGCAAGACTGCCCGCGGCCCATAGGTTGCGAACCTCTGACCTAAGCCATCTACGTCGGCTGGAATTAGGAAGTAGTCCATTAGCTCTGCTACATTTTTAACAAGGAGATCACTTTTATTAGGCTGCTCAACTATTTTTCTTTCTTTTTGACACGGGTTGGACGATGGAGCTGGCGAGGTTTCAGATTAGATTATTTATTTGTTCCGTAGATCCATACTGAGGGGATCCTCGTGGATGTGCAACATGTCAAGAAACAAAATTTACAAGTTGAATAATAGATAATACTAATAATATAAATACAAATACATACACTTATAAATACAGATACATAATTTTTTAAGGATTTTTTTTGCTGATAATATAATAATACTAATATAGTATGAGTGCATGCATCATTTGGTACAATTTAGAAATTCATTAATGGAGTAGGAGTTGGCCACTAGAAAGTCTTTTAGGTTCCTCTTAAACTGATCTTTATTTGTAGCTAAATTTTTTTATACTTGATGGTAAATTATTGAAAATGTGTGTTCCTGAGTAGTGGACCCCTGTTTGAACTAAAGTAAGTGCTTTTAAGTCCTTGTGTAGATCATTTTTATTTCTAGTATTGTATGTATGAACTGAGCTGTTTGTTGGGAAAAGGGATATATTATTTATGACAAATTTCATTAAGGAATAAATATACTGAGAGGCAGTAGTTAATATACCCAGTTCTTTGAAGAGGCTTCTACAAGACGTCCGTGAATTTACTCCACAAATAATACGTATTACAAGTTTTTGGACTCTGAAGACTTTTGACTGACTTGAAGAGTTATCCCAAAATATTATACCATATGACATTAAGGAATGAAAGTAAGCAAAGTATGCAAGCTTCGTTATTTTTATGTCTCCTATGTCTGATAACACTCGTATTGAAAATACAGATTTGTTGAGTCGTTTCTGCAGTTCTGTGGTGTGTACCTCCCAACTAAATTTATTATCAAGCTGTAATCCCAGGAATTTAATACTGTCAACCTCTTCTATCTGCTCTTCTTCATACTTAACGCATATGCTGTCAGGAAATCTCTTACCTGTTCTGAACTGCATGTAGTGCGTCTTTTCAAAGTTTAATGACAATGAGTTGGCTTTAAACCATTTATTAATGTCCTTGAAAATATCATTAGCAGACCTTTCTATAACTATACTTGACGTACTCTTTATTGCAATACTTGTGTCATCTGCAAACAAAACGAACTCTGCTTCTGGTAGTGTAACTGATGAGAGATCATTAATGTACACAAGAAAAAGCAATGGCCCTAAGATGGATCCTTGTGGGACACCACATGTAATTTCTTCCCAATCCGATGATGACTGTTGGCCTAATTCACTAGTCACTTGCACTGACACCCTTTGTTTCCTGTTAGTGAGGTACGACTTGAACCATTTTGTAGCATTTCCCGTGACCCCATAGAATTCTAATGTACTTAAAAGGATGTTATGGTTCACACAATCAAATGCCTTTGACAAATCACAGAAAATACCTGCTGCTTCCAATTTATTATCTAATGAATTAAGTACAGTCTCACTGTAAGTGTAAATAGCCTTCTCGATATCGGAACCTTTCAGAAATCCAAACTGTGTTCTAGACAATATACCATTTGTGGTTAAGTGGTTGAGAAGCTGCTTGTACATTACCTTTTCTATAATTTTTGAGAATGCTGGCAAAAGTGAAATGGGTCTGTAGTTTGATGGTATCTCTTTATCCCCCTTCTTGAAGAGAGGTTTAATATTTGCATATTTTAGCCAATCAGGAAATGTTCCCGTTATAATAGACTGTTACACAAATAACTTAAGATTGTGCTAAGTTCACAAGAATACCTTTTAATTAACTTTGTTGATATTTCATCGTAACCACTGGAATTCAGCGACTTGTCAGAATAAACGGCCGCTTAAGAATGTCATAGTTACTGGGGCTAACTGTCAGTAGCGGCGTCCGTCATATGACTGGGGGCTAATTTCTTTCAGTGCTGCGTCTTAGATATGTAACCCTTAAAAAATCTGCAGAATGTCTCACCTCGACTTGTTTGCGCTCGCTTCAACTGCAGCTCAGGCGTCGACCTACCAAGCTTCTTTATTCCACACTTCTCATCCAAGCTTAAAACGGAGTAATTTCTTTATAAAAAATACTAAACGTTGTTCATTTTTCTTTAGTTATAAACACGAAGAACTTATGAGTAAGAATATGAATACTAAAGCATAGTGAGTAACTTATTATACTGTTAAGTGACGGTAACAAAATGACTGTTACGATGAAGAGACAAGCTACCTTCTGGTCACGTGATACTGTAAGCAGCACCCCTTCCTAACTTTACGCATGCGCAAAGGCTTAAATAGCCTATTTGTTACAACGAAGAATATAAACGTCATTTACCCTCAAAATCGCGACTCCTTTGAAGGGAACGCGAAAAGAAGGGGGTCACCGACATATTTTCCAGAATGCTTATCTCTCTACCACATGTTGCCGTCAGTGTGAACTTCAGTAAGGTCTGTGCTTTTTATGAGATAAGGAGTTCGTTGCGTAGAATCCCATGCAGAAAAAGAAGGGGCTCATCATCATTTTGCGGAGAAGAAACGGGCTCATTGCATTGTTCACCCCAACAATAAAATAATAAAACTTCTAGGACATGTTAAATAAAGAGGCATGAATAGTTTGTAAAACATAGGTTCTATGCAAATAAATGTTTAAATTCTTATGCTGAAAAATTTGTAAGATGTCGATGAGCCCCTTCTTTCCGTGTACCCTTCATTTGCTAAAATGACAAAGAATACGTGGAAAGTAGCAATATAACACTCACTGTTGTAAGCGTATAAAAAAATGTTGAAGCTGGTCTCGAACTCACGATCTTCGACGGCGCAACGCGATGCCGCGAACCACATTGCTATTCCTGCTAGGTCGACAGTAGCGATTTTATTATTAGTCGTGATCGGGTCTCTAGTTGACGCGTCTTTAATGTATTTTATCAAGTGTGACGTGTTTTTGACAAGTTTTCCATGCGCCAAAAACAAATATGAAGGGCGGATGTTGCCTTCATGCAGGATTTGCGCATGCGCAAGGCGAAGTGTGCAGTAGGTCCATTGCCTTCGCTTCGGCACCATTTGCGCGTCACCGCCAGAGCTCGAGTAGCCAGGAGCTGGCGTCTCTATCAGCTCCGACACCAGTGTCAGAAGCGTCGTTTCCCCTCGTCCCTCCCTGCTGCACATATGCTGCCTCCAGGGGGTTCAGCAGAGAATCTGAACCTCATCCGCGCATGCGCATTGCAACGCTGCGGCCACTGCCTCCTATATTAAGCGGCCGCGCTACGACTCGTATACCTGCTGTCTCCGAGACTTAGAACGGAAAAAAATCGCACTGACGTGTTTTACGGCCCACTTTAGATTTGTAGTTTTATATGTTTTTGCAAACATTTTGGACCAAAATAATAACGTAAACAATAAAAAATTAATTAATAAGTGTCTGGGCGAGGAATGTCACGTGACATCTGCGAACGGCTGGTTTTCGTTAATTCAATGGAGGGTGTCGAAACTCTGTTATTTTTGCAAATCTCTCTCAACGATACGAGGTATGAAAGAAACAAAAACATAAGGGAACAAAGCTGAAGAGAATCTTCTCCTCTACAAATTCGGTTATTCAATTTTAGCGTCAGATTAACGGTTTATACGCAATTAAAATTATATTACAAACTGCTTTTTTTGGTATTACTAACGTATTTCCCGTCCGAAATATTTGAAAAAGGTAGGTTCTGGTAGCCAACAATTAGGTCTGTAAAATTTGGTGCCGATCGGTTGAACGGTTCGACCAAAAAAGTGGGAACACGTTGCAGCCAGACATCGTCAAATTCCCGTTATTTTTGCAAATATCTCTGCAACGATGCAAGATGTAAAAAAACATAAGGGAGCGAAGCTGTAGAGACTTTTCTCCTCTACAAGTTCGGTTATTCAATTTTCGTGTCAGGTGAATGGTTAAACCTTTGTTGGCCCACTTTAGGTTACGGTAGTAACACTAAAAGTGGGCCTTTGCGATCGCTTTTGACAGCTCGAAATTTAAATGAAAATAACGGCTTAACTATTCAGCTGACACGATAATTGAATAACCGAATTTGTAGAGGAGAAAATTCTCTATAACTTTGCTCTCTTATGTTTTTTTCATATGTCGTAGCGTTTCAAAGATATTTGCAAAAATAAAGGCGATTTTGAGATGTATGTCTGTCTGTCCGTAACGTGTTCCCCGTTTTTAAGACGAACCGTTCAACCGATCAACACCAAATTTTACAGTCATAATTGTAGGCCGCCAGAGACCAGAACGTCCCTTTTTCAAATTTTTCGGACAAAAAATACGGCATTAATACCAAAACAAAGCCGTTTGTAATATAATTGTAATTGCAATCGAACCGTTCATCTGACACGAAAATTAAATAACCTAATTGGTAGAGGAGAAAATTCTCTACAACTTAGCTCCCTTGTGTTTTTTTCATATCTCGTATAGTTTGAGACATATTTGCAAAAATAACGGAGTTTTGGCACCCTGCATTGAATTAGCGGAAACCACCCGTTCGGAGATGTCACGTGACATTCCTCGCCCAGAACTCTCTCTGGCATACGCCATCTTGCGTTGCGTATTTGATGATTGTCATATTGTAACTTACACGTTGTCATTTCAAAGTAATGGCGCACTGGAGAATTAACAAAAACACATCGTTCTTCGTACGATAAATGATAATCTAGTGTCTACAAATGCCATATTAGCATCAGTTAACAACGGCCCTCAATAATATGAGATTAAAGCAGTCATGGTTTGATTGATAGTCGTAGGGTAGTGAGCAATTCGTAGGACTATGATGCTAAAGGTCGGTGGTTCTGAACCCCCCGCTACCAACTTTTTTTTCCTAAAAGGATTTCAGACACTCTTGTTAATTAATTTTTTATTATTTAGATTATTATTTTGGTCCAAAATGTTTGGAAAAACTTGTAAAACTTCAATTCGAAAGTAGGCCGTAAAACACGTCAGTACGACTTTTTTAATTTCGCGCTTTCAAAAGACGATCGCAAAGACCCACTTTTAGAGTTACTACCGAAACCTAAAGTGGGCCATAAGTGTGAATGTGCGTATAAAATAATGTGATAAAAGAACGACAGTAATAATGCTTTAAAAAACACTTGCCTAATTTTCATGACTTGTTCCGGCGGTTCACTGCACGCTTAGTACGCGCCGCAAACAATGCTTTCAACTTTGTACTCCGTTCTAACCCGGGTTCCCCTACCAGTGCCTTTGGCTCCTCAGTTCTGCAAAAACAGCGAGTCGCGCGGGTATGGAAGACGCTGCAACACTACATCGCAATCACAGCAGAAACCAGCCATTTCCATCCAGACTCAATTGTAATAGTTTGTAAGAGGCAGAATTTTTACGTATTTGTAAAAATTTCAGTGACAGTCAATATATGTTTGAAGTATCGAAGTAATACAGTCTCAGGGTAACCGCGTCTAAACAGCGTAAATCAGAATAATCTTTTGTCGCAATAGTAGTTAAGTATAAATAGTTCCGCAGTATAGCTACTCGCTCCCTCAGTCTGTGTTCCTCACAACGTTAACAGCTCTCAGAATTTGTTTCTCGTAACGATAAGATCTCTCTCAGTCTTTGTGGTTGTATCTGAAATAGATAGTCAGGTGCAAAAAATATTCCGAACTTTTGGTTTACTATGATTGAATTTATTTGAAAGGCTTAATTAATTCGAACTTATACGCAAGTGCGTAAATAACATATGTGGACTTTAATTCGGGATAGGCTACGGACTTAGAAAAATTCTGCCTCCCTATAGGAACATAGAGTCATGAAAATATTAATCATTGCTAAAAAGGTTTTCTTCATTGACAAACATTAAATCAAATAACTTTAACTTGTTCAAAAAAAAGGGAATAATTTTAAATATTGACTTTGCCAAGAATATCAAACTGCGATTTTGTGAAATGAACTATAGAGAACTGCTTATTTAAAATATATTGCGTGTCTTTGACAGTGTTTTGTAAATCTGTGGTTAAGGTGAAATATAGAAGAAATATTAATTTAAAATTTTGTGTCGACCATATCAATCGTAGTTACCACCTGAGCTCCCCATTAATAATTGAATAACTTTTAAAAATAACATCTTCATTTCCTCATAAGCACGACAACCCTCATCCACTTGAATCTGCTTACTATACGCGTCTCTTGGTCTCCCTCTGCGATTTTTACCCCACACTCTTCCCTCCAACGCTAAATTTACGATCCCTCGATGTCTAAGAATGTGTCCTACCAGGCGATCGCTTCTTTTAGTCAAGGTGTGCCAAAAATTCCTTTTCTCACTAATTCTGTTCAGTAACTCCTCATTAGTTACGCGATCTACCCACCTAATCTTCATCATTCTTCTGTAGCACCACATTTCAAAAGCCTCAATCCTCCTCCTGTCCGCACAGCTTATCGTCCATGTTTCACTCCCATACAAGGCAACACTCCACACAAATGCCTTCAGAAAAGACTTCCTTACACTTTAATATTCGATTTCAAAAAATTTCTCTTTTCCAAAAATGCTTTTCTTCCCATTGCCATTCTGCATGTTATATCCTCTGTACTGCGACCGTCATATGTTATTTTACTGCCCAAGTAACAAAACTCGTCTACCTCCTTTATTGCTTCGTTTCCCAATCTAATTTCTTCAGCATCACCCGATTTTCTTAGACTGTACTCCATTACCCTTGTTTTGCTCTTGTTAATCTTCATCTTATATGCACCTTTCAGCACACTGTCCATTCCGTTCAATTGCTCTTCCAGGTCCTTTGCTGTATCTGACAGAATTACTATGTCGTCGGCAAAACGCAATGTTTTTACTTCTTCCCCCTGAACTTTAATCCCTATTCCAAATTTTTCCTTGCTTTCCTTCACCGCCTGCTCGATGTACAAATTGAATAACATCAGAGAAAGGCTACAACCCTGTCTTACTCCCTTCCCAACTGATGCTTCCCTTTCATGCCCTTGGAGTCTAATAACTGCGGTCTGACTTTTGTACAAGTTGTAAATAACTCTCCTTTCCCTATATTTTACTCCTGCTGACTTCAGAATTTGAAAGAGTGTATTCCAGTCAACATTGTCAAATGCTTTCTCCAAATCTACAAAAGCTAAAACTGTAGGTTTGCCTTTCCTTAACCTATCTTCTAAGATAAGACGTAAATTGAGTATTGACTCCCGGGTTCCTACGTTCCTCCTGAATCCAAACTGATCTTCCCCGAGGCCAGCTTCTACCAGCTTTTCCATTCTCCTGTAGATAATTCGTGTTAAAATTTTGCAACCATGACTTATCAAACTGATGGTTCTGTAATTTTCACACCTGTCTGCGCCTGATTTCTTTGGAATTGGGATTATTACATTTTTCTTTTAAGTCTGAGGGTATTTCGCCTGTCTCATACATCCTACACACCAGTTCAAACAGTCTTGTCAAGGCTGGCTCTCCCAGAGACTTTAGTAGCTCTGAGAATATGTCATCTACTCCTGGGGCCTTGTTCCGACCTAGGTCTTTCAGGGCTCTGTCAAATTCATCTCTCAGTATAGCATCTCGTATTTCATCTTGATCTACTTCCTCTTCCTTTCCTACAACATCGTCTCTAAGTTCATTTCCTTTGTAGAGCTGCTCTATGTACTCTTACCACCTTTCAGCTTTCCCTTCTTTGCTGAGAACTGGTTTCCCTTCTGAGTTCTTGATATTCGTGGAGTTTCTTTTCTTGTCCCCAAATGTCGCTTTTATTTTCCTGTAGGCGGTATCTACTTTTCCCCTTCTTATACATTCTTCTACAGATTTGCATTTGGCTTCTAGCCACTCCTGCTTAGCCATTTTGCACTTCCTGTCAATCTCATTTCTTAGTCGTCTGTACTCCATTTTGCCAGTTTCATTTACTGCATTTTTATATTTTCTCCTTTCTTCAATTACGTGCCTAATGAATCTTTACGAGAAGACGACGAAAGCTTGCACTACCGCTGACGCCGCTTCTATAATACCGGAGCACTACAATAAACCAAATGAATTTCCACCACCAACCAAAATATCAAACAGAAGGACGTTACGACGCCCCACTGGTGTCACGTGGGGGCACGTGATTACGTGGTGGCGTAACGTGGCGCCGTGAACAGGTGTGACAGCCACTAATGCCTGCACGTGTGCGGCCGACGTCGCTTGCTACTGCCCCCCCCCCCTACACCCTCGGTTAATTAACGACACGGTGGCGGCGCTGCGGTCGCCCATCCATCAACACACACACACACACACACACACACACACACACACACGTGGCACTGCCCTGCCCTGGCGTCGAACACACCGCCCCTCGCCATTAATCGTGGACTGTGTACCACTCTTGCGTAGTTCGCGAAGGAACTAGAGCGCGCGCCACGTAGCTTGGCGGGTGAGGTCTGGATGCGCAGAAGCACGGGTAGGACTACGTCAGTCAGCTCGAGTTCGTGTCGTACTGGTTTTAATTAATATTTAAGTCATCAAAGACGAAACACTCACAAGAACTACCATTCAGTCTTCAGTCAGTGGTTTATAAGTCAACTGCTTCCATACCTGGTCGAGAATTCTGTTATCGTTATGGACAATGCAAGTCTGCACTCTTTGCAAGTGAACAGAGCTCCTACTTCAAATACCAGAAAGGACGAAATTTTTTCGTGGCTAACATCTAATGGAATTCCTCACAGTGCGTCAGAAACCAGGGCAGAATTGCTCATGCTTGTAAATGCATACAAGCCCAAATACCGCACTTACGCGATAGGTGAACTTGCAAGACAGCACGGTCACCGGGTAGTAATAAATCACGAAATGTGAAACACCTTGCTTTGATCAGTAAGCACTTGCTTGATGGGCATCAGTCTACGAAGACTGAACATGTGTCGCTTGTAAAGTTTTTAGATAGTCTCCTTGTCTTGTACAATGCCAAACATATACAATTATTCTGTCATTCCATGTGATATGTCACTTAAGTCTACATCTACATCTACATGGGATACTCTGCAAATCACATTCAAGTGCCTGGCAGAGGGTTCATCGAACCAAAATTATACTATTTATCTCCCATTCCATTCTCGAATAGCGCGCGGGAAGAAAGATCACCTGAATCTCTCTGTTCGAGCTCTGATTTCTCTTATTTTATTCTGATGATTATTTCTACCTATGTAAGTGTGAGGCAACAATATATTTTCGCATTCGGAGGAGAATGTTGGCGATTGGAGTTTCGTAAGTAGCCCACGCCGCAGCGATAAGCGCCGTTGTTGTAATGATTCCCATCCCAGATCCTGTATCATTTCCGTAACGCTGTCTCCCCTGTATCGTGACAATACGAAACGAGTATTGCAAGTCATTGATAAAGTATTTTAATAACTGCTTCGAAAAATCCAGATTTCAAGATATAATTAAGGGAAAAATCTAAAATTTGTCAATTTTTAATTTATCACTTTTTTATCTTCACAATTAATTTACTTTCAATTCGTAATCTGTCGTGAACGTCTAATGTGGTTTTTCAGTAATAATGGATAGATTGATCTCCTTAGAAGAACTGTGTATATAATTTACAGATATTTCGTGTTAATCGAGTGAGCTACGAAATGAATTTATGTGCCGCTCAGAAAATTATGCCCTGTCGTGTAAACACGAGAAAGAGACTCATAAATGCGCCACAGTTTTTCCAACAATCAAACGAGCGTTGTTTTTCTGCATTACACTTTTTATACAGCCGTGTGTGTTCAAGACTCGCAGCTCGACATTTCCTTGCGCTTGTATGCGGCCGTAACTTTAAAGCTAAGCGGCAGTCGGCAGCTGACTGCGGAATGGAACGGAGCGCGGCTAACGCACAGTCCGGCTACGCTTCCCCCACCACCACACAGCTACCTGCGCAGAAGAGCCAGTCCACCCGCCAAGTTACGTGGCGCGCGCTATAGTTAAACAGTGATATACAACCGCTCTCTCGAAGAAGGATCTGTACCAAACGTTTGGAAAGTTGCACAGGTAACACCTATATTCAAGAAAGGCAGTAGGAGTAACCCACTAAACTACAGGCCTATTTCATTGACTTCAATTCGCAGCAGGACTTTGGAACATGTCCTGTATTCAAATACTATGAATTATCTCGAACAGAATGATCTATTGGCCCAAGGTCAACATGGATTTACAAAATATCGTTCATGCGAAATACAAATAGCTCTTTATTCACACGAAGTGATGGGTGCTATCCACAAGGGTTCGCAAATTAATTCCGTATTCCTTGATTTCCAGAAGGCTTTTGACAGCGAATGTCACAAACGACTTTTAATCAAATTGCTTGGTTATGGAATATCGCCCCAAATTTGCGACTGGATAGGGGATTTCCTGTCAGAGAGGACACAGTTGGTAGTAATCCATGGTAAGGCATCGACTAAAACGGAGGTGATATCGGGCGTTCCACAGGGTAGTGTTATTGGTCCTCTGCTGTTCCTTATTTACATAAACGATTTAGGGGAAAATCTAAGTAGATCTCTTAGGTTGTTTGCAGATGACGCCGTCATTTAGCGTCTAGTAAAATCATCTGTAGATCAAAACCAACTGCAGAACGATCTAAATAGGATATCACTATGCTGTAAAAATTGGCAACTGAGTCTAAATAATCAGAAGTGTGAAGTCGTCCACATGAGTACGAAAAGAAATCCGTTAAACTTTGT
This sequence comes from Locusta migratoria, assembly GCA_026315105.1. Lineage (NCBI taxonomy): Eukaryota > Metazoa > Arthropoda > Insecta > Orthoptera > Acrididae > Locusta > Locusta migratoria. The sequence goes on from CM048753.1 coordinate 125,626,779, forward strand.
TTACAAGATAAATCAATCAAAATTGAAGGCTGTAAACTCCACAAAATACCTAGGAATTAGTATTACTTCAGACTTAAATTGGAAAGATCACGTAGATAGTGTCGTGGGAAAGGCGAACCAGAGAACCGTTTTATTGGCAGAACCCTTAAAAGATGCAACAGAACTACTAAAGAAACTGCATACACTACGCTTGTCCGTCCAGTTTTGGAGTATTGCAGCCCAGTGTGGGATCCTTATCAGGTGGGTTTGACGGAGGACATCGAAAGAGTCCAAAGAAGGGCAGCTCGTTTCGTATTGTCACGATACAGGGGAGACAGCGTTACGGAAATGATACAGGACCTGGGATGGGAATCACTACAACAACGGCGTAGTTCGGAAGAGCTCCTCCCACGGGCCAACTAGGCCACCTACGCTAACTACACTACTGGCCATTACGATTGCTACACCAAGAAGTAATGCAGATGGTAAACGAGTATTCATTGTGAAACATTGTGAACGCAGTACGTTGTTCTCGACGGCGAGTGTTCATCAGAGACGAGTGTATCGTCAGGCGTGCCACAGGGGAGTGTGATAGGACCGCTATTATTTTCTATCTATATAAATGATCTGATGGACAGAGTAAGTTGTAATTTGCGGCTGTTTGCTGATGATGCTGTGGTGTATGGGAGGGTGTCGTCTGTAACTGACTGTAATAGCATACAGGTTGACTTAGACAAAATTTCTAGTTGGTGCGAAGAATGGCAGCTAGCTCTCAATGTAGAAAAATGTAAGGTGATGCGCATGAGTAGAAAAAACAATCCCATAATGTCCGAATACAGCATTAGTAGCGAGCTTCTTGATGCTGTCGCGTCGTTCAAATATCTAGGCGTAACATTGCAGAGCGATATGAAATGGAACGAGCATATAAGGACAGTTGTGAGTAAGGCAGACAGCCGACTTCGATTTATTGGGAGAATTTTGGGAAGATGTACTTCACCTGTAAAGGAGACCGCGTATAAAACGCTTGTACGACCACGTCTTGAGTATTGCTCAAGTATTTGGGACCCGCAGCAGATCGGTTTGAAGGAAGACATAGAGGCGGTTCAGAGGCGAGCAGCTAGATTTGTTACCGGTAGGTTCGACCAATGCGCGAGTGTCACGGAAATGCTCCGGCAACTCAATTGGGGATCGCTGGAAGAAAGACGACGTTCCTTTCGTGAATTTCTGTTAAGTAAATTTAGAGGGCGGGAATTGGAAGCGGAGTGTAGTACGATCTTGCTGCCGCCTACTTACATTTCGCGTAAGGATCACAAAGACAAGATAAGAGAAATTAGGGCTCGTACGGAGGCATATAGGCATTCTTTTTTTTCCTCGTTCAATTTGGGATTGGAATGGGAAAGGAAGTGCCTAGTAGTGGTACAGTGTACCCTCCGCCACGCACCTTACGGTGAATTGCGGAGTATGTATGTAGATGTAGATGTAGAAACATGTCTGTACGAATTCAATAATATTGTTTCGCCTGTCTTGTATCGATATTTGGATGTAAAATGTTATAAGAACTTCTTTGAGTAACTACGTCCATGGTTTACTCTGTTGCGTCCGAGGGTCGTCTTTTAAGTAAGTACAGTCCCGTAGTTGGCGCGGACGCTGCAACAAGCCGCGGCGCCCCTTGCGGCATCCTTACGGTTCACGCTGATGCCAGTGGCAGCCACAGTCTATCACAGACAGTCGCGAAGCTCTCTAGGAAAAAAAAATTGCAACTGAAGCGATACTAGCGCTCCAAGCGGCCAGTAGGGAATAACAGGGGAATTACACGACACAAACTGTAATGCCACTGAACGTTGTTGTGAAGTTTCTAATACAAATACGAAAATATCATTGAAGTAATATCACTGCTTCTGTTAATGGCAGTCTACAATTTAACAAACTGTCAGCAGTGGCGGCGATTGGACGTTAGAAGTGGAGGGGGGGGCAAAATAAAATCTAAAACTAAAAATGGCATTGTAAGAAATTCTTTCATGTTATAGTTTGATTTTTGCACCTACAGGCCTATAATACCAAATCCGAGGAAAAACAAAAGACAATATACAATTGTAATTGCCATAAGTTGTTTAATTAAGTTGTCTAGTAAAATACAACTGTTACATACAAAGGAACATTAGTTTAATTATAAACAAAAATAACAGACAATAGCGTAATTTAACATGATACGTCTTGTCAAAGCATAATTGCTTTAAAACAAAGCTATGTGCTCTGGTTTCCGCCTGGCATAAATTTCTACACATTCTTCTAATTTGATGTTTTTAGCCGCATCTTTTTCAGTGGCTAGTATAGCTAAATGTGTTAAACGTTCTTGAAGCATAGAATTCCTCAAGTAGTTTTTGATCCGTTTGAGGACATTGAAAGGTCGTTCTGCCGTTGCAGTGGACACCGGGATAGTCAAAAACAGCTGCAGTAGCTTGAACAAATTAGGGAATACATACTGGTTGTGAACATTTTCAGACTTAAATTGTGAAACCAAATTTGGCACAAGATGATCTATTTGGTCTGAATCATGCTTCTTTCTTGAAAATACATCGATTTCTGAGACTAAATTATTTTCCAAACCAAATGCGTAACTCACAGCAAAGCATGCTTCTTTGATACGTTCGTTAAAAATTGAGTTGTTCTTCATCGAAGCCGTCGGCAGTAGTTCCACGTTGCAGAGTAGAGCCAGCTGTTTTTTTCCAAATCGTGATCTAATGTTCTCACTGAGTGTATCTAACAGAGGGTAGTAAAATGTTTTTAAAAAGTAGACTTCAGGTGAATCATATTCAGGATTAACATCTCCTCCTCCTATCTTTTGTGGAAGTTTTCTTTTGCGTTGAACTGTTGGCCCCCCAAAGCCATGTCTTTTACAAAAATCAATTGCTTCAGTCAAAAACTTTTGGAACTCTTCTTCATTTCTCAAACAATTTGTGGACATAACTACGCTGTCAGCAACCTGGACTAGTTCATGAATGGATACATCATGATTCTGTATGTACTTTGAAAGAATGTTAGTTTTTTTTTTTTCAAAAAAGTACTTCATAGTATTCAATACAAAAATAAACTTCAAACTTGGTAATACTTGTGAGCAATCCGTGAGAATCTCCACCAGTTATGGAGTCAGTAGCTTCAATATTTTCCAGAGTGTGCAGTATATCTGCTGCTAAATCTTGTGTCACTTAGTGCTTTCAAGGACAAATCCTTATTTATTCCTTCTTTGACAGCACATGCTGCACTTTTTACTGTGGCAAATACTGCATGTCTTTTAGACGAAGCCTCAATAAAACAGTACAGTGGTTGGACTGTGCTAAAAACGTTGCGAACAGAAGGAATGTTTTTAGATGCATCGGCAAGTGCAAGATTTAGAGAATGCATATAGCAATGTACAAACATAACATACGGGTTTCGTTCTTTCATCCTCACAGCGACACCCTTGTAAGAACCACTCATGTTTCCCCGCACCGTCATAGCACTGAGCAATTATACTTTTAAGGTCAATGCCAAGTTCACCGAAAATTGAAACAAGCAGCTTGTATAACGTTTCACCGGCAGTCAAATCAGTTTTGTAAAAACCAAGAAAGCTTTCTTTGATTTCGAGCTTTTCTGTTACATATCTTATAACAAGAGTCAATTGTTCTTGATGTGACACATCTGGAGTTTCAGCAACAATCACAATTGTTTCGATTTTTTAGCATCATCAAATATGTACTGCCTGGCCAAATTTGCCATGATTTCAATCATTTCATTTTGAACATCGTGATGATCATAATTGAAAAATTTATCTCTGTCTAAAAATTTTTGTTTTAATAAAGAGTTTTCCGTTGATCTCAGCTTCAGTAACTCGACATAATTACCCCTGTTATCAGAGTCCTCATTTTCCCTATGACCCCAAAGTGCTATTCCCTGCTTGGCCATAAAAAGTAGGGACTGGAATAAAATCTTCAGATAATCACGATTTTTTAAACTTCTTCTTGATGATGTGTTGATATTTTGCTTACCACACTTTCTTTACTTTTAAAACCTTCCTGCCAACGTTGAAGAGCACTGAGGTGAAAGGAAGTTTTTTCGTGCTCTTTAAAGCGTTGGACTGCTTTTTTCCAGTTTTTAAACCCATTAGATATGAATGTTTCATCATAACAACCTTTGGAACGGAACAAACGACATGGGAAGCAAAAAGCTTTATCAGCAGCAACACTGTATTCTAACGAATTGTAATTTGTGTACCACATACTTCTAAACTTTCTACCCTTCGTTTCTGGGTACTTATCAATATAGGTTGAAAAGGACCATTTAAAAAAAGAAACTGTGATGCTGCTTGTCTGCTATGAATTGGATCTCTCGGTTCAAATTGAAGCTGAGAAGGACTATTAGACTGAGTAGTCTTACATACAGGCGATACACTCTCAGCATGTGTACCACCATAATTCCCACTTACAGCTATGTTACAATTGTGCAAATCAGTTTTAAAAGTACACAAGTGTTACTACGCTAAAAAAGTGGATAATTTAATCATATTTTTCCCAGAAAGTGGGGGGGGGGGCAACTGACCCCCTGCCCTCCCCCCCTAATCGCCGCCACTGACTGTCAGTGCAATGTAATTCATACAGCTCACAATACCCGAGTCATATTAATATCGTCTGAAACCTTTTGAAAGCAGAAATGAATTGCAGCCTGATGTGCTGAAGTGATTATGATTATGTTCGCGTGCTCGATGCGTACTCACATGTTGCACAAGTTTTATTTCAGCGAATTTCGGACGTTGTAATGTTTTGAAAAGTACACACGATTTTTATATTGTAGGGGACTAGCTTTGACATCGTCGCTTAAACAATCCATTCACCTCGTCCTTGCTTCTGTGCCTTTCGTGTACCAATCATAATTTTTTAGCTACTTGGCAGGTATCAAACTGCATTATAACGTGCTAATATCAACAGCTTTTATATGAACATATTTATTTGTAGCTACGTATTTACTTTATCAAACTAGTAGGTAACCGACAAAATATATAAGTATACATGGTTATCATTTTTGTGAAGCTGAGATACGAACCTAATGCAGTCATTCTTACATTACTTTTACTCAGTAGTAATATTATGAAATAGTGGTCAAGTATTTGCGATTCTCATTAACAGCATAAGTTTGGACGTGAATGAAGTGTTAAAGATTTATTTCTATGCCTAAAAGTATAACTAACCACAGTAAACGAACACTTGTTATTCGTAACGTTATTCTGTTACTTATGAGTATCCTTTGCAAATGAGAGATTTCCGAATTTTATTTTTGCTACAGTTTAAAGCGCCACAAAAGCTCGTAAATAAGAAGTTATTTCGAAAATACTGCTTCAGTTCAAATACACATTCATTACTCAAGCCCTTCGCGGTGTGTTCTTACGACCCGGCCGCTTGGCAGCGCTGCAGTCGCGAAGTTGCAGGAAATCACGGGCAGTTTCGCGACTCTTCATGTTTGACTCTGTTTGCAGCTCTGTAGCTGGCGTGTACGCATCGCTGTGCTACTTTATAATGCTTACGATTACTGAATCGCCCGCCGCGTGTGAGATACGGTCAGTGATACGCTTTTTGACCGCGAGAAGGCTATCGGCTGCAGAAATCCATCGTCAGTTAACACAAGTTTGTGGCTCGAATGCAATGAGTGAATGTAAAGTGCGTCAATGGGTGAGAGAGTTTAAAAATGGCCGTCAGAACGTACATGACGAAGAACGCTCAGGCCGTCCCTCAGTGATCACTGACGATTTGGTGGCTGCAGTCGAAACAAAGATTCGCGAGGACAGAAGATTCACAATTTACACTCTTTCCTTGGAATTTCCACAAGTTTCAAGATCGGCTTTGTACAAAATTGTGTCTGAAAACCTAAACTTTAAGAAACTGTGTTCTCGGTGGGTACCCAGATTACTCACAGAGAACAACAAAGAGAAGAGATTTGCCACTTCATTGGACTTTTTGATTCGTTACGAGGAAGAAGAGTATGACATGTTGAGTCAAATTGTCACTGGAGAAGAAACATGGGTATCCCATATCACTCCCGAAAGCGAGCGACAGTCGATGGAATGGCGACACACAACCTCACCTATCAAAGTCAAAGCCAAACAGACGCTGTCAAAGCGCAAGATCATGGCGACTGTGTTCTGGGACCGGCGCGGTGTTTTGCTAGTGGGATTTATGCCACGAGGAACGACAATCGACTCAGATGCCTACTTACTCCAGTCAATGAGTGCTCAAAATAGGGGTGTAGAGTGCATGGAATATGCGAGAATTTTTGACTTCAGGACTTTGTTAGGGATAGTTAGGAGGTGAACACACTAAAAGTCCCCGCCCCTGGGGGGGTGAGCTAAAGCGGGGAGGAGGGGAGGGGTGGAAAGGTACCATTTTTTGGTTTTTCGCTTATATCTCGGAAACGGTCGGCTTTAGGAAAAAGTTGTTCCAAATAAAAATGAAAGACAATTGAATTTGCTATAAAATTGTTTCTATACATATACGTCGAATTCCCAACGGTTTTCGAGATATACGTTATTGAAAATCGACAATTTCGGAAAAAATCATCTTTACCTCACTAATTTTGTCAGACATTTACTTCTAGTGACTCACTCGATCGTTTCACAAAAGATTTGTCAGAAAGAAAGTTGCGGACCATTAAATTTCCTTCAATTTGATATGTACATTTGCTACCTCATCTTCAGCCAATCAGAAGTTACATCATTTATAAGATGTGCGCTCAGTTTCGAATTGGGGTTGGAATGGCCAACTAGTTCGGAAACTCTCAGAGTTAGATGCTACCCCTGAGGAAATCTTGATGATTTTTTGTCGATGCCCGAAAGGATGTGACAATGGCAGTTGTGGTTGCAGTAAACCGTTGTTACACTGCTCTGTTACATGCCTGAACTGCAAGGGCAACTGCAACAACGGAGTCGGAATATTAATTCAGTCTGAAGATGACGACACTAATATTGAGACTCTACCAATAACGTTGGACGACGTCTCCACTACTGACGAAGATTAATGAACCTTGACCATTCCTCCTCAGAAAAACGAAGATGTTTTGAATGCACTTATTTTTCATTTTCTGTTTCTAAAAACTTTCATTATATGATTCATAATATTGTAATAAAAACTACAATTATGAAAAGATTTCAGTAGAAAGTACCTTCTTGTCATTGTTAAACTGTTGTTATTTACCATGCTAGCACGTTTCATAAAGTAAAAACGTTACAGCCCCTCAAAACACTTATTTCCACAGGGACGTCGAAACTGAGCGCACATCCTATAAATGATGTAACTTCTGATTGGCTGGAGATAAGGCAGCAACTGTGCACATCACATTGAAGGAAATTTAATGCTCTACAACTTTCTTTCAGACAAATCTTCTGCGAAACGATCGAGTGAGTCACTAGAAGTAAATGTCTGACAAAATTAGTGAGGTAAAGATGATTTTTTCCGAGATTGTCGATTTTCAACAACGTATATCTCGGAAACCGTTGGGAATTCGACGTATATGTATAGAAACAATTTTATAGCAAATTCAATTATCTTTCATTTTTATTCGGAACAGTTTTTTCCTAAAGCCGTCCGTTTTCGAGGTATAAGCGGAAAACCAAAAAATGGTACCTTTCCACCCCCCTCCCCGCTTTAGTTCATCCCCCAGGGGCGGGGACTTTTAGTATGTTCACCTCCTAACCATCCCTAACAAAGTCCTGAAGTAAAAAATTCTCGCATGTTCTATGCACTCTACAATGCATTCATTGACTGGACTAACTGTGAAACTCTAAAGAAGCTCCGCAGAGCAATTCAAAACAAAAGGCGCGGCATGCTGACAAAAGGAGTTTCGCTCCTGCACGATAACGCTAGGCCTCACACCTCTCAAAAGACTCGGGATTTGATCGATTCTTCTGGCTGGGACGTTTTGGACCGTGCACCATACTGCCCCGATGTTGCTCCTAGCAGTTTTCGCCTTTTCCGGTACCTGAAACACCATCTTCGCGACCTGCTAGGTTTGTTACTGGGTCATTCCACATCAATTCACCAAATTTTTTTTTTAAATGTTGAAGCTCGATCATCTTCGATGACGACGATGAAGTGAAAGCGGCCGTGAACTCTTGGCTGTCGGAGCAGGCGGCCGAATTCCTTAAAGAGGGAATTAAAATCTTTGTTGTACGGCATGACATGTGCTTAAATAAACAAGGCAACTATGTAGAAAAATAGGTAAAAGTGTGTAGAATCAGAAATTAACCTTTTTTTACAAAAGTATTTGTATCTTAAAAAAATAAAAACGGCCCTTACTTAAAAAAGAACCCTCGTAACATCTCTGTTAAAGACTATGTATCTGAGTAGTAGCTGAACAGAAAGAGAGAGTCGATGTGTAGCTCTGGTACTGAACGGACGTGCTTTGGTTAGCTGCTTTTGTACGAGCTGATGGAATAATTTTGAAATCTGATTTTCACACACACTGTTCTGTCTTTATAAGATTTTGTATCATTCATATATGTATCAGTCTGAGAAGATTTTGTTGTTCTTGAATCACAAGGTAATGTAATCATTATCGTTAATAATAATTGAGAAAGTTGAACCTCATTACCAGTTTCACTTTTGTAGTTAGAAAGCTAACCCTCTTCCTTCCATTGAAAATTACTGGCTTTTAAAATCAAAGCATAATATTGACTAAGCTGAGTTTCATTAACGACGAAAGGTGATGCATGTATCCTCGCTAACGGAGGACATTTTGAACATTTCCAGTAACAAAGTGTTTGAAGTCACGCTGGTACGTTCTGTTGCTGTGTGTTTCCATTCCATGATTAATGTGGTTTGAGTAATAAAATGAGCTCTAACATGGAAATTGAGCATTTCCGAACACAACGTATTTTCTTTCTTCATGTGTGAGGAATGCCGGCCGCGGTGGCCGAGGGGACTGAGGCGCTCCAGTCACGGTCTGCACGGCCACTACGGTCGGGGGTTCGAATCCCCTCTCGGGCATGGATATTTGTGCCATTCTTAGTCTTAGCTAGTTTATAAGTAGTTTGTAAGCTTAGGGACTGATGACCCCATAGTTAAGTCCCATAAGTTCTACAAACATTTGAATTTTTGTGTGAGGAATGTTTCCTGAAAGTTTGGCCGTACCTTTTTGTAACACCCTATAATGTGAGTCATAAATGAGGAAAAATATTTCCGCACACTAAGCTACAAACATAAATTCCTTTTCCGCATGTTCCTATGTCAATAAATGGCAATGCAATTGAATGTAAAAATTTGGCAATATGAAATGGAGTTTAGGCTGTTACTGGGAGCCGAATAGGCCACGCGGACAGATCGGCACAAGTTCCTTTCACTATGCCAACTAGCCACGCTACATAATACCGGTCAGCGAAAACGGTACGTGACAGATGTGAGCGGTGCCATTGCTCGAAGTGTCACGCGAACCGTCGCTTGACGCACATTCGTCGCCTTCTCGTGAGCGGATAGGCTGCCTGCAACACTCGCATGTTGTGCACTGTAGCCGGTCTGTCCCTTTGGCGATTGTCCGCGCTCAGTAACACCAAAACGTCCACCATTAATTCCAGATCTTTACCATTCAAATGCATTGTCATTTATTGACATAGGAACACAGAGAAAACGAATTTATGTTTGCAGCTCAGTGTGTGACAATATGTACGAAATGTTTTTCCTCATCTATGAGTGACGCTTTTTATATAAATAAATATGCATGTTTGTGTGTATGTCCTCTATGTGTTAGGAAACCATTCATTTGATTGCAATGAACCTTTGGTGAACTGTTCACCGTACGCCCACGAAGGTTCCTGACCCAAAAACAAAAGAGCACAACACATAGCTCAGGAGATATGACGTCATAAGTAATGAGAGGCCACTGCGTGAGAATACCCAGATTTATGCGTCAATTACTGGAAAATGGGAGTAGTTAGGGACCAGCAACGAAGTTTGCTGGTAATTTCGGACGTTTATGAAGCGTTCTGTAACTGACCCCCTCCCCCCCCCCCCCAACAAAACCATGAATCGGAAAGAAGTCAACCGCTCACAACAGTTTTGCTGTAGATGCTGTAAAACTGTCGCATCAGGAATCACCTGGTATGAAATAAAGTTAGCATTACAGATTTGCATCTTACTATATATTTTTGTCTGCAAGTCCCTTAATTCTCTTGCATCCAAAATTAAGCAATCTGTTTTCTTAATCTCTATCTGTATAAACGCGAAAGGACACTCACTCACTGACTAAACATGAAATCTCGAAAACTACTTCACCAATGAAGCTGAAATTTAGCAGGAATATAGTTTATAGGTAGAAACGTCAGCTAAGAAAGTATTTTGTGATAGGTGCATGGCGGAGCATACTTCTCCTATAGACTCGCGAAATTTACAGTTTCAATCCGATCTTCGCGAAGTATCACAGTGTGCCTTAAGTTTCATATGGTGCATGCGGGAGAGTATTTTGCAACATAAAATGGATTCATAAATGCCTTGGCGGCACCAGAACTTGAGAACGGCGTCATCGATTTCACAGATCCTCTTCTTGTTGTTTTCGTTATTCTCTGGACAAGGGTTGTATGAAATAAAACTGGAATATTTGAGCACAACAAAGTGCGTTTTTCAATGTGACTCTTCGTTTCTGTTGCATAGAAGTCTATAGTTTTGTTCTGGTATGGATGAAATTTTGCGCACTCTACCTTAGAAACAAGAGAAATGCCACCGTCTGTATATAATTTAGTAGGATACATGGTGGAGGGTACTTAACTTACGGAATTTTAGGAAATGTATAGTTTTGCTCCAATCGTTATGCATTTTTGCATACATGACCTTTAAACTAAGAGGAAGATTACTGGGTATATAAATGTTTCTGTGCTACATGACAGAGGCTACCTTGCAGAAAACTTTGCCGAGAGAGGGAAAGATGGAAACGAACAGAGAGATGGGAGAGAAAGAGGTGGATGCAGAGAGAGGGGGGGAAGGGGATGTGGACTACCAGAGTGGAGGATAAATGAACACCCGGGCAACGCTGTGATATATATGGTGTTTCACTAAGTATGTTTGCCTCTGTAACTTATAAAATAATAGGTGACGGGAAATTTTATTGCGGTAGATGAACACAAGAAATGTTACACTTTCTGCGGAGCTATGAACATAGTTTATTGTATCATTTTCCAAAGAGTTACAGCACAAAGATATAATTTTTTAAATGGAACAATAGTTTTTTCTATCGTGTATTGGATTCGTTGAAACCAGCTGCGTCCAAATCAATTTAAACTACATTCCTATCACTGTTAGTTTGGGAGCTACAACCCTTCAAAGTTTAGGGGGCGGAGGCTACGACAGTGTAGCTGACTGGCTGGTGGTCATGAGACAGTGGGCCGAACCCCAGGGATGATCCAATAAACTATGTTCATAGCTCTGCAGAAATTGTAATATTTCTTGTGTTGGACTATCGCATTAAACTTTCCCGTCACCTATTATTTGCCGGCCGCGGTGGCCGAGGGGACTGAGGCGCTCCAGTCACGGTCTGCACGGCCACTACGGTCGGGGGTTCGAATCCCCCCTTGGGCATGGATATTTGTGCCGTCCTTAGTCTTAGCTAGTTCATAAGTAGATTGTAAGTTTAGGGACTGATGACCCCATAGTTAAGTCCCATAAGCTATACAAACCTTTGATTTTGAAAGAATTTTTCATCTCCTTTTTTTACCCTCTTAGTTGTTGAATTCCTAAGAATACTGAAACACGTGTTTTTTAAACCTGACCTACGAAGTTTCATAGTTGTAGATTAAAATTTTATTTCCCATTCCATTCTCGAATAGCGCGCGGGAAGAAACAACACCTGAATCTCTCTGTTCGAGCTCTGATTTCTCGTATTTTATTCTGATGATCATTTCTATCTATGTAAGGGGGAGTCAACAATATATTTCCTTAGTATTAGCTAGTTCGTAAGTAGTTTGTAAGTTTAGGGACTGATAACCCCGTAGTTAAGTCCCATAAGCTTAACAAACATTTGAACATTTGAATTTTGAACAGAGGCTACCTTGCAGAAAACGTTGCCGAGAGAGGGAAAGTTGGAAACGAACAGAGACAAGGCAGAGAAAGAGGTGGATGCAGAGAGAGGGGGGAAGGGGATGTGGACTACGAGAGTGTAGGATAAATGAACCCCTGGGCATCAGTGGGCTTACAGGTAGTATATATATACATATAAAGATATATTCGATTGATTTGATTTTCTCAGGGAAGCGAAAACAGTCTTGGTGCAACCCGCCACTGCCCGCACCGAAACTAAGTTTAATGTGCGGTATCGCTTCCTGTATATCTAGTAAAGCCAACCAATGCCCTTGAACAGTGCAAGGAGTCCCTTTACCAGTTCTTTATTAGACAGTTTCTTCGGTTCTGGTTGTCCCAAATGTTCTGTGCCTTTTACTCTCCAATGCAATGCATTCGAAGATTAGAGGTGAAGCAGTTTCATCACCGTCATCACATATCCTACATTTAGGGTCCTCTTCTCTTATTCCCACTGTACGTAGGTGTTTTTTTTTAATTCCCATGGCCTGTCAGCAATCCAACCATGAGTCTAATCTCTCTCCTGTTCAGACCCAGGATTGCAGAGCTTCTTTTAAAACATGGCTTTGGCATCATTACCTTGCCATGTTTTTGTTGGTAGACTTTGGTCCAATATTCTACGCGCTGTCTTCTGAGCCAGTTACGTAGCTCCAATTTGATCATTGCCTCGGTGATTGTCAGGACAGGTTCCGGTCCAATAAATGGAGTCTCTGCCCCCATCCTGGCTAATCTGTCGGCATGTTCGTTGCCACTGATCCCCGAGTGGCCAGGGACCCACAATAGGTTTACCCTATTGCTTTCCCCTAGCTCCACCAGAACCCTGTGACATCTGCAACAATTTTAGACCTTGTTGCAGAAGCTGCCAGTGATCTCAGGGCTGCCGGCTGTCTGAATAGATATAGATGCTACGGTCTTTGTAGCACCTACGCAAATTCTCCTCCACACACGCCCTGATGGCAGTGATTTCGACCTGGAATACTGAGGCCAGTTTCCCTAGAGAGATGACGCCCCCCAGTCTTGGCTGCACCCCGTATACCCCGGCCCCAACGCCTCGGTCTGATTTTAACCTGTCAGTGAACCAGACAATATCCCCCGTACGGTGTCGAACTATTTTCTCCCACTGCTCCCTACTTCCAGTTGTTATATTTATTGAAAGGCTTGTTGAAGCAGTATGGGGTTATAATATAGTCGTCTGGCATTTCCCCAACCTTTCCGATATTTACCTCACTCACTATTTTAGTGTGTGATTCTGGATATCCCAAAGAGTTCCAGTTGTTGCCAGTTTTGAGTCTGTATGCACCAGCTGCTGCCTCCATCTTGACCCAAAGGTGTAATGGGTGTAAAATCTGTACCTCTTTTTTTTGTCTAAATAACACTGAACACCTAGAATCGCGTTGTCATAACACTTTTCTATGTGTATCTGAAACTGGAAGTAAAGGCCTTTGCAGTCTCCGGCGATGGTGGTGAGTGGAACACTTCTGGCGCCAGACCGGACTGCGACTGCTGCGTGCTGGCGTACCCAGCCGTCAGTGGCTGACAAGTGGCGCCTCGGTGGAAACAGCGGCGTTGCCAGCAGAGTCAGTTGTGAGCCGCCCACAGCAGGCGGCAGGGCCGTGGGATGCAAATGCGGCGCCTCTGGCGACGTCGCGCCTGGCCGCTTTGATGTGCCGCCTCCGGCAGTCGCGAATAATTAATTAGGCCCGCGAGTAGCCGAGCAGCCGAGTAGCCGGGACCAGCCCAGCCAGCCGGTGGTAGCCACTCGTTGCTAAGGGCGCACCCGGCTCCACTAGACGTGACGTCACGAACACCGTCGTAGCGGCTGCAGGCGAGACCATCTAGGTACCAGGTCTCAGAACAAGGCCGTGTCACGTACCACCGATAGGCAGCTGTCGCAAGCTCACTGGACGGCGCTACGAGCCAGTGGACTATCGTGCAATGGAGGCTTTCACGAGCGTATGTCATGGTTGCTGGTAGAACTTCCGGGTTATAAGGCCGTGGTCCGTAAAAGTTTCCAGTTTCACCTAACGTTTCGTCCAGAGCTGCGTCGGACATCTTCAGAGGTCTTCTTACTTCCGTTGATTCCTGCGGACTTGCAGACTTAAACTGGAAAGAACACGTATATAATATCTTGGGAAAGGCAAACCAGAGACTACTATAGAGACTGCATACACTACGCTTGTCCGTCCTTTTAGGGAGTATTGCTGCCCAGTGTGGGATCCTTATGAGGTGGCTTTGACGGAGGACATCGAAAGAGTCCAGAGAAGGGCAGCTCGTTTCGTATTGTCACGATACAGGGGAGACAGCGTTACGGAAATGATACAGGATCTGGGATGGCAATCATTACAACAACGGCGCTTATCGCTGCGGCGTGGGCTACTTACCAAACAATCGCCAACATTCTCCAAATCAATAATGTTGAAATGTTTGTATAGCTTATGGAACTTAATTACAGGGTCATCAGTCCCTAAACTTACAAACTACTTATGAACTACTTACAACTAAGGACTGCACAAATATCCATGCCCGAAGGGGGATTCGAACCCCCTGACCGTAGTGGCCGTGCAGACCGTGACTGGAGCGCCTCAGTCCCCTCGGCTACCGCGGCCGGCCATTGTCCTCCGACTGTGAACATATATTGTTGACTCCCACTTACTTAGGTAAAAATATTCGTATATTGTTGACTCCCACTTACATAAGTAAAAACAGTTGGCAAGAATCAACGCAAGTAAGAAGACCTCTGAAGATGTCCAGCGCAGCTCTGCACGATACGTTAGGTGAAACTGTAAAGTTTTATGGACCACGGCCTTATAACCCGGAAGTTCTACCAGCTGCAGTGGACCAAGCCTGAGCGGCCAGCCACTCGGCTAGCGATGACAGCCTACCTACATCTACATGGGATACTCTGCAAATCACATTTAAGTGCCTGGCAGAGGCTTCATCGAACCACAATTATACTATTTATCTCCCATTCCATTCTCGAGTAGCGCGCGGGAAGAAAGAACACCTGAATCTCTCTGTCCGAACTGTTTTCGCCTTTGTTCTGACGACAATTGTTCTGACGACAATTTTTACCTATGTAAGTGGGAGTCAACAATATATTTTCACAGTCGGAGGAGAATGGCCGGCCGCGGTGGCCGAGGGGACTGAGGCGCTCCAGTCACGGTCTGCACGGCCACTACCGTCGGGGTTCGAATCCCCCCTTGGGCATGGATATTTGTGCCGTCCATAGTCTTAGCTAGTTCATAAGTAGATTGTAAGTTTAGGGACTGATGACCCCATAGTTAAGTCCCATAAGCTATACAAACCTTTGATATTGAAAGAATTTTTCATCTCCTTTTTTTACCCTCTTAGTTGTTGAATTCCTAAGAATACTGAAACACGTGTTTTTTAAACCTGACCTACGAAGTTTCATAGTTGTAGATTAAAATTTTATTTCCCATTCCATTCTCGAATAGCGCGCGGGAAGAAAGAACACCTGAATCTCTCTGTTCGAGCTCTGATTTCTCGTATTTTATTCTGATGATCATTTCTTCCTATGTAAGGGGGAGTCAACAATATATTTTCGCATTCGGAGGAGAATGTTGGCGTTTGGAGTTTCGTAAGTAGACCACACCACAGCAATAAGCGCCGTTGCTGTAATGATTCCTATACCAGATCCTTGTATTATTTCCGTAACGCTGTCTCCCCTGTATCGTGACAATACAAAACGAACTGCCCTTCTTTGGACTCTTTCGATGTCGTCTGTCAAACCCACCTGATAATGATGCCACACTGGGCTGCAATACTCCAAAAATGGACGGACAAGCGTAGTGTATGCAGTTTCTTTTGTAGTCCTGTTGCACCTTTTAAGGGTTCTGCTAATAAAACGCAGTCTCTGGTTAGCCTTTCTCACGACATTATCTACGTGTTCTTTCCAATTTAAGTCTGAAGTAATAATAATTCCCAGGTATTTAGAGGAGATTACGACCTACACTTTTGATTGATTTATCTTGTAAACGATGTTTAACAAATTTCATTTCGTACACATGTGAACGATTTCACACTTCTCATTATTTAGAGTCAATTGCTAATATTTACATCTTACTGATATCTTATTCAGATCGTTCTGCAGTTCCGGAAAATTATAAGAGGGCGGAAGATTTGCTGAGAGCCTGTGAGGAACTAGTGAGTGTTAACATCGTGTACAAAGACAGGCTCTCGGCCAGTGACTATTTTCCCCCTCTTGATGAACTCGTTTACTTCATTAGAAGAGACATTTACGTTAAATTTCTACCGGGCAGGTTGTAAGTTACGCAACAAGTATTAAATGCTAATCTTAATTTTCACTCTTTTGGTTATTTCGCGTGCATTTATGAGCATATTATAATCAGTCTGCGGGGTCTACATTAACATGTTTTAGCAGTTGAGCAGGAAATTCCAGTGAAATAAAATTTAACGACCACTATTCAAAGTGCCATCGAATCGAACAAGAGGTGACCGAGACGTGTAACCAATGGCACCCCATACCATGACGCCGGGTGATACGCCAGTATGGCGATGACGAATACACTGTGCGTTCACCGCGATGTCGCCAAACACGGATGCGACCATCACGATCCTGTAAACAGAACCTGGATTCATCCGAAAAAAATGACGTTTTGCCATTCGTGCACCCAGGTTTTGTAGCTGCGTACATCATCGCAGGCGCCCCTGTCTGTGATGCAGCGTCAAGAGTAACCGCAGCCACGGTCTCCGAGCTGATAGTCCGTGCTGCTGCAATTCGTGCGGATGGTCGTTGTCTTGCAAACGTCCCCATGTGTTGACTCAGGGATCGAGACGTGGCTGCACGACCCGTTACAGCCATGCGGATAAGATGCCTGTCATCTCGACTGCTAGTGATACGAGGCCGTTGGGATCCAGCACGGCGTTCCGTATTGCCCTCCTGAACCCACCGATTCCATATTCTGCTAACAGTCATTGGATCGCGACCAACGCGATCGGCAATGTAAATTCAGTCATTACCATTAAAATTTTCTAATTTTGTAGTGATAGGATTTATTTAGCGTTTATAGCATTTACGAATTTCACGTAGCTCTACTTACGGCATACAAACTCAGCCACAGAAATTCCGGACTCCAGGCGGTTAAAGCCTTTTTGATCGATGGACGAGTGTTCACACTTACATCTGGATTCAGCTGAAAAGTAAAGCAATTTTCAGGCTTGTAAGTGCAGTTTGTGACTCATTTACTCAGTCGCCCTCACTGAAATCAGATCGACGACTTTACGTCTCCTCTGAAAAAGACTTAACCAAACACGGATCTCAACATCCAAAAAAACCTATTTTTCTTTCTTTTACCCAGATGTTATTTATTAATTTGTTTTTGTTACTTATGGTTTAAAATATAGTTTATTACATCAATAGTAGATCGTTTAAATGTTAGAGCATTGATTTTACACGAATTGCACCCTTACTATCGGCATAATAGTCCGTCATTCTGGAACGAAGTAAAAATGAAAACACTAATATGACTTTTAATGCTAAAGACATCCATGAGTTTCTGAATAATAAAAATAAAATTGATGTGTAAGTACTTACACATCCAAAATCATGAGTTAATTCGTACGTTGCTTCTGAACCCCTATGTTCAGAGATGATTACATCTACATCTACATCTACATACATACTCCGCAATTCACCGTAAGGTGCGTGGCGGAGGGTACACTGTACCACTTCTAGGCATTTCCTTTCCTATTCCACTCCCAAATTGAACGAGGAAAAAAAGAATGCCTATATGCCTCCGTACGAGCCCTAATTTCTCTTATCTTGTCTTTGTGATCTTTACGCGAAATGTAAGTAGGCGGCAGCAAGATCGTACTACACTCAGCTTCAAATTCCGGCCCTCTAAATTTACTTAACAGAAATTCACGAAAAGAACGTCGTCTTTCTTCCAGCGATCCCCAATTGAGTTGCCGGAGCATTTCCGTGACACTCGCGCATTGGTCTAACCTACCGGTAACAAATCTAGCTGCTCGCCTCTGAACCGCCTCTATGTCTTCCTTCAAACCGATCTGCTGCGGGTCCCAAATACTTGAGCAATACTCAAGACGTGGTCGTACAAGCGTTTTATACGCGGTCTCCTTTACAGGTGAAGTACATCTTCCCAAAATTCTCCCAATAAACCGAAGTCGGCTGTCTGCCTTACTCACAACTGTCCTTACATGTTCGTTCCATTTCATATCGCTCTGCAATGTTACGCCTAGATATTTGAACGACGCGACCGCATCGAGAAGCTCACTACTGATGCTGTATTCGAACATTATAGGATTGTTTTTTCTACTCATGCGCATCACCTTACATTTTTCTACATTGAGAGCTAGCTGCCATTCTTCGCACCAACTAGAAATTTTGTCTAAGTCAACCTGTATGCTATTACAGTCAGTTACAGACGACACCCTCCCATACATCACAGCATCATCAGCAAACAGCCGCAAATTACAACTTACTCTGTCCATCAGATCATTTATATAGATAGAAAATAATAGCGGTCCTATCACACTCCCCTGGGGCACGCCTGACGATACACTCGTCTCTGATGAACACTCGCCGTCGAGAACAACGTACTGCGTTCTATTACTTAGGAAGTCTTCCAGCCAGTCACAAATCTGGCAAAACATAGAATAATGAGATAAAACAATGATTCTTGGTAACTGAATGTCAATGACTGACTTTTGAAATGACAGTCCAATGTTGGAAAAGTGTCTTATGTCAAAATCAAACAATTTACTTTAAATGTTTAAAAAGAACGAAACACAAAATTTCTAGAAGGATATTGGGATCATGTGGGTTATGAACTCCGTCCCTGTCCCCAGACACAAAATGCTGGATTCGACCCTGACTTTTGGCCATCCACTACCATGGTGTCTGAGCGGTGCTTCGCGCTGGTATCAACTGTTTAGGTACGTGCTGGCAGTGTCTACATCTACATACATACTCAGCAATCCACCGTAAGGTGCGGGACGGAGGGTACACTGTACCACTACTACGCTTATCCATTTCTATTCCACTCCCCAAACAGAACGAGGAAAAAAAGAATGCCTATATGCCTCCGTACGAGCCCTAATTTCTCTTATCTTGTCTTTGTGATCTTTACGCGAAATGTAAGTAGGCGGCAGCAAGATCGTACTACACTCAGCTTCAAATTCCAGCCCTCTAAATTTACTTAACAGAAATTCACGGAAAAGAACGTCCTCTTTCTTCCAGCGATCCCCAATTGAGTTGCCGGAGCATTTCCGTGACACTCGCGCATTGGTCGAACCTACCGGTAACAAATCTAGCTGCTCGCCTCTGAACCGCCTCTATGTCTTCCTTTAAACTGATCTGCTGCGGGTCCCAAATACTTGAGCAATACTCAAGACGTGGTCGTACAAGCGTTTTATACGCGGTCTCCTTTACAGGTGAAGTACATCTTCCAAGAATTCTCCCAATAAACCGAAGTCAGCTGTCCGCCTTACTCACAACTGTCCTTACATGCTCGTTCCATTTCATATCGCTCTGCAATGTTACGCCTAGATATTTGAACGACGCGACAGCATCAAGAAGCTCACTACTAATGCTGTATTCCAACATTATGGGATTGTTTTTCCTACTCATGCGCATCACCTTACATTTTTCTACATTGAGAACCATCACATATTCTTCGCACCAACTAGAAATTTTGTCTAAGTCATCTCCTGAATGCTATTATAGTCAGTTAAACACAAAAGCCTCCCATACACTACAGCATCATCCGCAAACAGCCGCAAGTTACAAGTTACGATTACAAAGTCAGTTAATAGTGACTTAATAAATCATGTAATAATGTAGAAAGAGAAGTAAAAATTGACACACATGCTTGGAATGACATGGGGTTCTATTATAACCAAAACACAAACAAAAAGGTATTGCTAGACGCGTGAAAGATGTCTTGCGCGCGTCGTTTGGTGATGATCGTGTGCTCAGCCGCCACTTTCGTCATGCTTGGCCTCCCAGGTCCCCAGACCTCAGTCCGTGCGATTATTGGCTTTGGGGTTACCTGAAGTCGCAAGTGTATCGTGATCGACCGACATCTGTAGGGATGCTGAAAGACAACATCCGACGCCAATGCCTCACCGTAACTCCGAACATGCTTTACAGTGCTGTTCACAACGTTATTCCTCGACTACAGCTATTGTTGAGGAATGACGCTGAACATATTGAGCATTTCCTGTAAAGAACATCATATTTGCTTTGTCTTAATTTCTTATGATAATTATTGCTTTTTTGATCAGATATAGCGCCATCTGACGGACCTTTTTTGAACTTTTTTTCCCTAATGAAACCCCATGTCATTCTTAACATGTGTTAATTTTTACGTCTCTATCTACATTATTCCGTGATTTATTAAGTTTTCAAATTTATACTGACTTTTTGATCAACCAGTAGACTATGAAGGTCACCAGTCAA
Source organism: Locusta migratoria (assembly GCA_026315105.1). Lineage (NCBI taxonomy): Eukaryota > Metazoa > Arthropoda > Insecta > Orthoptera > Acrididae > Locusta > Locusta migratoria. The sequence goes on from CM048753.1 coordinate 125,647,299, forward strand.
ATTCTTTGAAAATACAAATACTTTCGACTACGTCCTCAATGATTTTTTGCGACTACAAACTATCAACAACTAAATAAGTACGGAATATGTCATATTGGAAGACGACAGTGAATAATTAAATTCTGTCTGGATTTGCTACAAGTCTGTTAAGCTATTAACTTGTAATTTATAGCGGTCCTATCACACTGCCCTGGGGCACGCCTGACGATACACTCGTCTCTGATGAACACTCGCCGTCGAGAACAACGTACTGCGTTCTATTACTTAGGAAGTCTTCCAGCCAGTCACAAATCTGTGAACCTATTCCATATGCTCGTACCTTCGTTAGCAGTCTGTAGTGTGGCACCGCGTCGAACGCCTTTTTGAAGTCGAGAAAACACAATCCGCCTGTTGCCCTGCATCCATGGCTCGCAAGATGTCATGTGAGAGAAGGGCAAGCTGAGTTTCACACGAACGATGTTTCCTAAACCCGTGCTGATTCGTAGAAAGGTGTGTTTGCTCGCTGATCAGTGCAGACGGCGCGAAGCCAGGCACCAGCGGTGGGTCAGAACTTGGGCAGCGTGAGGGCCTGCGGAAACCCAGCACCACCGACGACTGGGCAATACTCGCTGTATCTGGCGCTCTGCTTTCCGATAAGCCGGTCTTCCCCCTCCCCCAAAGCACCCCCCCCCGTGCCACCACCAAATAGTTTGGGGATAATGGTGTTACTTTTCGACGTATACTTTGTTGTACGGCAACATTCAGTTTTGTACATTGCAATAAAAACGTCGTTCGTTCCATAGTTTCTCTTTGGATCCTTTTACATTACTTCCAAATGTTGTAGTTTGTAGAAACAATCTTTTGGTCTCGTTTGCGGTTCAATGATATTGCGGTTACATGCTACAATGCAGGAATAAACGTCTACAGCGTAAATGATTTTAGTTGCTTTAGTTAGCGGGGGTGCGTCAGACTAACAGCAGCCCACACCTCAGAGCCACAGAGCCGCTGCCGTAGCGACTGTCACCCTCCGATTTTTATAAAATTTGGATATCTTATTTTTGTATCCCATCCTCGTCGTCACTTTTGTGTCCCAACTTCGTCGCCGCTTTTGTGTCCCAGCCTCGTCGTAGGTGTCGGTGGCCGAGTGGAATGAGACCGACACAGGAATAAAGATAGCACGCTGGTGCAGGTACGGAGGGGAGCAGCCAGAAACTAGAAACACTAGAGTAAATTAGAACGAGATATATATTGCACAGAATTTATACAATACTTAACTTTTACATAGTACTGCAGAATGTTGATACGTAGTTGAGCTAGAGGCCTGCCTAGTGCCTAACTGATAGCCAAGTCTTCACTGGTGCCTATCTGATTCCTAAGGTCTTCACTGGTTCCTATCTCAGTCCCAAGTGAACGATGTCGTTCACTGGTGGCCACGAGCGGAGTTGTAGCAGAGGGCGCTCGTGGCTGACGTCGTAAGAACGCCGCGCCGTGCGTGCATGGCGGCGCGCGGCGAAAGTACGTGGCGCGCACTTTGGACTTGTGCGACACCACACTTATAATACATGAAAATATGTGGGACACGTATCTTTTTAGCGTCGGAAAAACATATTTAAGGGGTGAAACGGTCCCTCCAAATTTGGGGCTAAAATAGGAAAATCCTGATAACTTAGAATATAGTGAAGCGATGTTAATAATTTTTGGTATGAGAGTACCTTTTGATAAGAGATCAGCCTAGGTACATTGCAGGGGGTGTGACAATTAGGGGGGGGGGGTAGCTACCTCTAAAGTGAGCAGTTTTTGTGCTAAAAATGTTTTCATTTAATCGAAGTTTAATCTATTAATTAATACAATGAAAGAATCCCTGAGACGGATTTACGTCTCAAATATGTCAAAGACATTATTGATAGATCTGAAGCTTCAGATCTATCAATAATGTCTTTGACATATTTGAGACGTAAATCCGTCTCAGGGATTCTTTCATTGTATTAATTGATATTTATATCACCGTATGCTTCAGATCTATCAATAATGTCTTTGACATATTTGAGACGTAAATCCGTCTCAGAGATTCTTTCATTGTATTAATTGATATTTATATCACCGTATGCTTCAGATCTATCAATAATGTCTTTGACATATTTGAGACGTAAATCCGTCTCAGGGATTCTTTCATTGTATTAATTGATATTTATATCACCGTAACAGGATTGTTCCACCATGTCCATTGCTGAGGTGCTATTCCGCTGCATGGAGAGCCTTGGCAGTAGTGGCAATTATCTTTGGAACAAAGAAGCTGAATTAAAGTTTGTGTAGTGGAGGGAAATCGTACATAGACTATTCCGAGGCGCCTTAATTGTTAGTGGTATGGTAGTCTAACGGTTAAGACGTCTGCCTCGTAAGCATGGAGGTCCGGGTTCGATTCCCGGCCGCACCACAAATTTTAATTCAATGCTTCAGATCTATCAATAATTAATCTATTAAATTTGTGTTTTATCAAAAGATATTTTCATACCAAAAATCATTAAAATCGCTTCACTAATCTCTAAGTTATCGCCATTTTTCTATTTTAGGGCCAATTTTGGAGGGACCGTTTCACGCCTTAAATATGTTTTTCCGCCGCTAAGAAAATTACGTGTCCCATAGTTTTTCCTGTATTATAAGATATGCAAATTTGATAAAAATCGGAGAGTGACACTTGGGCAGGTCTCCTTGTGAGCACTACAGCGGCAGCAGTACGCTGTGCGGCCTCTGCCCGCCCCGCCCCACGCAGCCCGTCAGAGTGTCAACACGCTCGCTGCTCGCTGCGAGCGTAAAGCGGAGCGTGAAGCGGGGCGTACAGCGGGCAACACAAACCCACGTGGAGCTATGGAGGTGTCCTGGCGACGAGCGTTTGCAGCGGAGAGCGGAGCGTGCGCGGCCGCCGCAAACCTGTTTGTGTTTCTCGAGCGGGCGGCGAGCTTGCAGCGGGCGGAGAGACATCTTCTTTGTGGAAATTATCTCTGCGGTGCAAGAAAGGACAGAAATTTGGCAATCTAGTTACACTCAGTATAAAAATACGTCAGTTGGGAAGAAAATATGGAGTTAAATAGTAACGAAGCTGAATACTGATCGCAAGTAACAGAACAAGAAGACAGTGATGAACAGTCGCAACCCATGACTGATTCATTACCTACCAGGAAAAGAAAGAGAAACGCAAATGCTTTGCGAGAGGACCTGCTGGCATTAGAAAAGCAGGAACTGTTGCTGATGCAGAGGAGACTGAATCTGAAGCAAGATTGTTTGTTTCTAATTAGTATTCTGCCTGCGATGAAGAAGTTGTCTACCTACAGAAACTCCGTTTTCGGGGAAAGTTCAATGATTGGTTGCTTGAAACCATGACTGAAAATGACTGGTTTTCCGTATCCCCCAGGACAATATCAAAATCAACTAAATACTTCTTGTTAATTAATACCTGACAAGTAACCCACATTAGGTTACCTGTTATGGTCGCCTTTAAATTACGAGGGGTCAAATGTAATTTTTCAAGTAATATAAAGCTAACTTCAGATGTTTGTAAAGCTTATGGGACTTAACTACGGAGTCATCAATCTCTAAACTACTTATGAACTACCTTATACTAAAGACGTCACAAACATCCATGCCCGTGGGGGGTTTCGAACCCCCGATGGGGAACGGCCTCACACATCGTAGCATAGCGTCTCAACGCGCTTGCTCATTCCCCCGCCGCCAAGATCTGATCGTAAACTTTCATACTGCGTACTCGACACTTCAAACAATTCTCTCTCTGTTTCACTAGAAAAAATTGGACCTTTCTTAACACCGAAAAAATAAAATTTTAAAAATGTATTTTCTTCCAATTAGAAATCAATCAACACTGCATCCGCCTCCATTGTTTGACCTCTGCCGAACGCAAAACGCTCTGTCGTCAGCTGGCCGTGGCCTGGGTTGTGACGTCATGAGCGTGCAGCCCGCTCCCCGCTGTACGCCCCGCTTCACGCTCCTCTTTACGCCCCGCTGCACCGGCCATCTGCAGACCTCTAGTGTCCGCCTGCAGATACTGCTCTGCTTTCTCGCCAACAGCGCCGCCACTTGCTTCGCCGGGACGCGACAACACAGAAGGGACGAAACACGGGGCAGAATCACTGGCGCCAGTTTCCACTGCCGGCTCGCTGTCTCCCCCCCCCCCCCCCCAAACCACCCCCCGTGCGTATTCGTTCCTCGCATCCCTCGCTTCGCTTTTGCGGAATAAACGCATTCCCGCGGCAGTGCGTCTCTCTGGAGGACTTTTTATTTTTCAAATGTCCCCGCCGGAGTGACGTGAACGAGCGGTGCCGCGCGTACTAATTTTTATTTTTCCTGCTTTTATTTCGCAGACTCGAGTTCGGGCTCGTGTTACAAGCGAACAGACGAGTTATTCCAATATTTTTCTTCCAAAAACATTGCCGACCGACAGCAGTGAGTCGCTGAAACACTGATCTGTATTTAAACCGAGGGCAGCCATCTTGATCCCACCAAAACGCTGCTGAATTCACCTTGCTTGCGTATGCTTGTCACTCGTTTATGGAACGATGTTGCACTGTTATGGTGACTTGCGTGATGTTTGCGTGCACAAATCGCTCTGATTGTGACGCAAAATCCAAGGAAATACCATTTAGTGAGTAAATTGCCTCGCTAACGTATGATTGTACTACTTATATTGTGAACGAAACTGTACAACATCTTTACTTATAATGTAGCGTATTTTTCTCTTGTGATTTTCGATTTCCTAAAGGGAAAGTTATTTCCCCCACTTAACATACTACATCAACAGCTACTCATGTGGACAATTTCAATTATTTCAATGCGGCCGCAGTTAATAAAATCGCCATAAAATATCAATGTCAAATACACATTGCATCTTTTTCATTCAAACACATAATTACAAAATACACATTACTTACACATAGCCGGCCGCGGTGGCCGAGGGCACTGAGGCGCTTCAGTCACGGTCTGCACGGCCACTGCGGTCGGGAGTTCGAATCCCCCCTCGGGCATGGATATTTGTGCCGTCCTTAGTCTTAGTTAGTTCGTAAGTAGTTTGTAAGTTTAGGGACTGATGACCCCGTAGTTAAGTCCCATAAGCTTTACAAACATTTGAACATTTTTTTTAAATGGTTTTGGTTGGTAGTTTACAATAATTGCTCTACATCTACATCTACATAGGATATTCTGCAAATCACATTTAAGTGCCTGAAAGAGGGTTCATCGAACCACCTTTGTCCTATTTATCTCCCATTCCATTCCCGAATAGCTCGCGGGAAGAAAGAACACCTGAATCTCTCTGTTCGAGCTCTGATTTCTACTATTTTATTCTGATGATCTTTCCCACCTATGTAAGTGGCAGTCAACAATACATTTTCGCATTTCGAGGAGAATGTTAGCGATTGGAGTTTCTTAAGTAGCCTACGCTGCAGCTATAAGCGCCGTTATTGTAATGATTCCCATCCCAGATCCTGTATCATTTCCGTAACGCTGTCTCCCCTGTATCGTGACAATACGAAACGAGCTGCCCTTCTTTGGACTCTTTCGATGTCCTCCGTCAAACCCACCTGATAAGGATCCCACACTGGGCTGCAATACTCCAAAAATGGACGGACAAGCGCAGTGTATGCAGTTTCTTTAGTAGTTCTGTTGCATCTTTTGAGGGTTTTGCCAATAAAACGCAGTCTCTGGTTCGCCTTTCCCACGATATTATCTACGTGTTCTTTCCAGTTTAAGTCTGAAGTAATAGTGATTCCTAGGTATTTTGTGGAGTTTACGGCCTTCACGTTTGATTGATTTATGTTGTAAACAAAGTTTAACGGATTTCTTTTCGTACTTATATGGACGACTTCACACTTCTCATTATTTAGAGTCATTTGCCAATTTTTACACCATACTGATATCTTATTCAGATCGTTCTGCAGTTGGTTTTGATCTTCAGATGATTTTACTAGACGGTAAATGACGGCTTCATCTGCAAACAACCTAAGAGAACTGCTCAGATTTTCCCCTAAATCCTTTATGTAAATAAGGAACATAACACTACCCTGTAGAACGCCCGATATCACCTCTGTTTTAATCGATGCTTCACCATCGATTACTACGAACTGTGTCCTCTCTGACAGGAAATCGCCTATCCAGTCGCAAATTTGGGGCGATATAGCATAACCATTCATTTTGGTTTAAAGGCGTTTGTGAGGTACGGTGTCAAAAGCCTTCTAGAAAGCAAGAAATACGGAATCATTTGAGACCTCTTGTCGATATCACTCATCACTTCTTCAGTTTCCTCGTTAGAGTTTGCACTTCTTTCGTGTTTCCGACACACCTGATTCTCTACAGCCCACTTTTCACTCTTTCGCCTAGATAGTGCTGGTACTGGTATTTTATGGAGAGGGTGATTTGGAGATCTGTTGGCTATGCTACCTGCTTTCAGAATACCTCTCTTGAAACTGACGTGTGTGGATGAGTGTGTCTGAGTGATTGTGTTCTCTGTCTGAAGAAGGCCGCGGCCGAAAATTCAGAATTGCGTGGGTGTTTGTGTGTCTTTTATTTGTGTCTGTAGGCGGTTCAACGTTCGTCTTTACGGCGAGTTGTTCCATATATATATATATATGAATTGCTGTTCGTTAGTCTCACAAAAACTCGAGAACGGCTGAATCGATTTGGCTAATTTTCGTCTTAAAATATTCGTGTAAGTTCAGGGAAGGTTTAAACGGTGATAAAATATGGAAAAGTTGTCCGGAAAAGAGGAAAATCAGGAAAAACTGAAACAGCTTTTTCCAGTGAGCTATCAAAACCGTTCGTCCAATTGCGATAAAATTTTATACATTTCATGTTGAAAGCAAGAGGAAGGTTCACATCAAAGAAAAAATTGGAAACGTCGCCCGAAAAGTAGAAAAATTTAGGAAAAAACGAAAGCGATTTTTTTTCTGTGAATAAAAATCAAGTGCCAAATGGTTGTAAAAGCGTTACTTGAGTACGGCTTGACAGGTCAAGGTTTGTATATAATAAATTTCTTGGAAAATCTACTGGAAAATTGAAAAAAATTGAGAAAAACTAAGTGCGTTTTTCAATGTGTTTTTGATTGAATTCAGCACTATAACTGACTATTCCCACGACGGAGAGAGGTAATTCCTTCTTTGTTTTGTTCATTATGGTCTTGGAAAAGCTTTCATTAAAAATATAGACTGTTAAAAAGGAAAGTCGCAAAATTCCAACCAAGGTTTTTTTTTTTTTCAATGTGTTCCTAAATGTACTCAACATTGGAAGTTGAGAACCGTTCATCCGATTGCCATAAAATTTTGCACGTTCGACCTTCAAAGCGGGAGGAAGGTTTGACTGAAGTAAAAGCTTGGAATAGTTGGCCAGAGAATAGGACAATTCGTGGAAAACTGAGAGAGCTCTTTTCTTTGGGATATATCATTCAACGACTGCGATAAAATTTTACACATTTGACGTTCAAAACAAGAGTGCATACATATTAGCAATTACGAAGCATTTCCGGGTCGATTAGATGACTAAATGCCCGGTGAACTTCGTATCACTGACCTCTTAATATAAACCGTATTAATTTAAATCAGATGTGTTTTAGACCCAGTAGCTTTCGTTATAAAGGGATCGTCAGATAGTCTACGTATCGGCTCAATAGTGGGCGGAAAGAGTGGGCAAATCACGCACACATGTCCAGGATAATGTTCATGTCACATTCGTGGGAGTTCAGGGAAGATTTAAACGGTGATAAAATATGGAAAAATTGCGAGGAAAATTTAGATTTAAAACATGTAAAAGAATGTCTTGGTAGCTGTGTTGGGTGCGTTCAGAAATATACTTTGAAAGAGTAAAGTTCGCTTTACACGATCTGTCAAAGGTTTCTTCCACGATTGTGACATGAACATTATCCTGGACACGTGTGCGTGATTTGCCCACTCTTTTCGCCTACTATCGAGCCGGTACTTAGACTATCTGATGATGCCTTTATAAAGCTACCGGGTCTAAAATACATATGATTTAAATTAATGTGTGATTCTTCAGTTTCTCCCGGCGTATTTGATGATCAAAATATCCACGGGTGTACTGCCGGTCTATAGTGTCCAACGGGCACAATATTTCGGCGATCATACATGTCGCCATCATCCATCATCAGGTGAACTGACGGACTGAGCTCCTGGAAACGCGCCGGCACGGAGATCCGCACGCTACGGCTGCTCGAAGGGAACTGGGTTCTAGCCCGGTAGCGGGCCATTTAAATACCCGCGGGCCGCAGTTCACCTGATGATGGCGACATGTATGATCGCCGAAATATTGTGCCCGTTGGACACTATAGACCGGCAGTACACCCGTGGATATTTTGATCATAAATTAATGTGGTTTATATTAGGAGGTAATTGATACGAACTTCACTGGGTCATCTAGTTATTATTATTATTATTATTAACATTCCTTACTGGACCTTCCATTGTTACAAATTAAAGGAAGTTAGACAATGAGTAAACTGAAGTCGATACTGTGGAGTCTCGATATTTCGACTCCCGGAATTACGAGTTTCCCGTAAATACGAGCGTCACAAGAAAATTAAAAAATAAACAACAAGTGGAGGAAACATTCTGTATTCACAGAAAAAAAGGCAGTCCACCATTATAACGCGAAGTAAATGGTGGACAGACATTAAAAACTTTAGGCTACCAATGTAAATTACTATTTAAAAACTTTGTTTTTTAAAAAAAAAGGTCATATTTTTTACACGTGTATTCTTTTCGAGGCTGATTTTGTTCTTTTTCACACGTATATTTTGATAGTTCGATGTGATCCCGGTCTCGTTCACGTCGAACTGACGAGACTACTGCGTAGCTAGCACAGATTCCAGACTCTCGCATACCTTAATGTAGGAAGATAGTCTTTAGGTACGCAACAAACATGCCAAATAGATACTACGAAATGTCAGAGGCTCAACGTGACTACTACAATACAAAATACGCAGAAAGTAATAATTTATTTCATTTTGAGTGAAACACACGAGATAATTGTGCAATATTCTGAAAATTTTATTTGTTACTAACCGGTATTCGGCAGTAACGCCATGGTCAGGTAAACACTACAGAGATATATAGTTATGCAGCTTAGAAATTCAAGGGTCAAAGATCTTAAGTTGTTGTATAGATAGTATGTATACAGAAATTTCTTAAAGAAGACTAGTGTTATGGGTATAACTAGCTTATATGCCCGTGCTTCGCAACGGTTGTTAAAGAAGGTCCTGTGTATATCATGGTTCTTTGGGTTCCGGACGTAAGTCAGCAAAAACACAGTCCTTGTTGGATCTGTGTGTCAATAAACTCAGTTCTCCTAGCCAAGATGTCAAATTTAAGTAGAAGTCATTGTCTATTGGATAAGTGCGAATATTGATTTGTAACAGTTTTCACAAATATCTTCTTCAATAGGAATTTGGAATGAATTGTAAGACCGTGTGGATAATGAGACTCTATACAAAAGAGTTTCGCGTGAAAGTGCTGGCCATAATGTGATATGACAACAACGGATGTAACTGATTCGGTAAAATTTTACTTTCTATCCTGGCGGCCTCGTGTTTTTTTGTTGGCAACATCAATAACACGACATAAAATCGTTGCAAAGATGGCCGAACCACTTAGAGTGTAGATAAATACTGCTGTTCCTGCTGTATGCTTGATTTCACGACAAAATATTTGTGCGTCACGCGATTGGCTTATGACGATGTCACATGATTCTCGTCATTTATATGTATCAGAGATCACTGATTAGCACACACCAGTGAGCTTACTGGCACAGGCATATCAATATCTATGGCCTAAGAGTCATTCATTAATGTATGTCTATGTTTCCACCACACTTCCACGACAGTGATCAATGTTCCACGAGTATTTTTATCTTTGAGTATATCTGGATTTTTATCTTTGTTTTGTGTGTCTGTTCATAGTCGGTAATGTGTGGTTGACGGAAACATGTGATCTATTTTAAAAAAGTGCGTATTTGATATTCCTCGTCGTTATTAAAGTCTGAAAGGACCACATTGTCTAACGATTGAAAGAATAAACAGATTTTGACTCGTACCTTAAAGTTCGTAAGTAACAGAGTATATAGCTTTTCCTAAGAGTATTTATTGCATATTTTGCCAATTTTTGCTCGTCACACTCACCCACTGCCACGCACCGCGACCAAACTCCCTTACTAACATCATTAGACCAAGGGCTACCTACCACAACCACGAGTGGGTGGCAGTATGTGGTCATGGGGAAAAGTCTGTCAGCACGTACACACACAAGCCTTTTATATATAGATATAGATTACATCATTGAACTTGTGCTGAAGTACAGGACAGGACAGACATCGCAGTATCAGTAAATAAGGCGATTAAACGATACGTAGCCACCGTTACAGTGAATCTACTGCACAGTGACACACACTAAGAAGCAGTGGCGGATTTTCGCTTAAGTCGCCAGCAGGCTATTCAAATATTGTCACCCATACCAACCCTTCCAATTCGATGCCCTATTTCACAATCATACTAATTATAATTTTTGTCAATAAAATTGTAGCTTTCTGTTTTGTACACTATGATCCTAATCGACCACTTTTTTTCCGTAATTAGTATGACTGTCTACAACGGGGGCCGGCCGCGGTGGCCGAGGAGACTGAGGCGCTTCAGTCACGGTCTTCACGGCCACTACGGTCGGGGGTTCGAATCCCCCCTCGGGCATGGATATTTGTGACGTCCTTAGTTGTAGGTAGTTCATAAGTAGTTTGTAAGTTTAGGGACTGATGACCCCGTAGTTAAGTCCCTTAAGCTTAACAAACATTTTTTTTCTACAACGGGATCGAATAGTCACTTCCCCAGATTACCTTTACAGTCCAAGTATTTCGTTAAGATAGCGCAAGAAATATTTATTGTCTACATGTGTGACCTAATAAAAGCACAGTCATATCTGACTAATGTGGGAGTAACGTTTGCCTTAATTCTTCTTATAGAACAACGCACATTCACTAAAAGTAATTAGTTAAGTTTTATTACACTTGCAGTTTACAAAGTTTGGCCCCAAATTTGCCGTTCCTAAAATCTCCTGTTCTAGGCTGCAGCCTACTCAGCCTACAGCTAAGAAGACTGAAAATGCATTGCATTAAGCCACTAAATGACCACGTGTACCTAACACGATGCTCCGACTGCTGTTTAGAGCACTTCGATGCAGACACACAAGTAGGCGACAGTGGCGAATCCTGGTGACGGATCACAGAGTCAGCGACATGTCCAGGCAGGACAGTACGGAGTTTGTTTCCTAAGGGTTTCCCTTCTTTACCATAGACGCGGGCATTCACAACCAAACCCCTTGAGTCACTAAGAGCAAGCCTGCAAATCTCATAAAGCATGTGTTTCCGGACCAAGGTTTATTGGACGTTTCTCTTAATTTGAGTAGAAACAAGGCCCCTGGAGCAGATGTTGTTCCGTCTTAACTGCTGCTATCGTTAGGAGAGCCAGTCGTAAAGAAATTGTTCCACCTGGTATGCGAGATGTATGAGACAGGGGAAATACCCTCAGACTGCAACAAGAATATAGCGATTCCAATTCCGAAAAAAAAGCAAGTGCAGATAAATGTGAAAATTGTAGAAGTATCAGTTTAATAAGTCAAGTTTGCAAAATAATAAGAAGAATGGAAAAACTGGTGAAATCCGACCTTGGGGAAGATCAGTTTGCATTGAGGAGAAATGTAGCAACACGGGAGGCAATACTCACATTACGAATTACCTTAGAAGATAGGCTAAGGAAAGGGAAACCTAGATTTTTAGCATTTGTAGATTTGGAGAAAGCTTTTGACAATGTCCACTCGAATACACTCTTCCGAATTCTGAAGGTATCAGAGGTAAACTATAGGGTGCGAAGAATTGTATTCAACCAATAGAAAAAGCAGACAGCGGTTATTTGAATCGAAGGGCATTAAAGGGATGCAGAGGTTGGGAAGGGAGTAAGACAGGCTTGTAGCCTTTCTCCAATGTTGTTCAATCTGTAAATTGAGCAAGCAGTGAAGGAATGCAAGGAGAAATTTATAGAGGGAATTAAAGTCCAGGGAGAGGGAATAAAAATCTTGCGGTTTGCTAACGACGTAGTAATTCTGTCACACACACCAAAAGACCTGGAAGAGAAATTAAATGGAATGGACAGTGTCTTGAAAGGAAGGTATAAGATGATTATTAACAAGAGTAAAATAAGAGTAATGCAATGTAGCGTCATAAAATGAGGGGATGCTGAAGGATTTAGATTAGATAAAAGTAATAGATGAGTTTTGTTATTTGGATAGCAAAATAATTTGTGATGGCCGAAGGAAAGATGATATAAAATGTATAATGGCTATGGGAAGAAAAGCGTTTCTGAAGAAGTGAAATTTGTTGATATTCAATGTTAGTTTAAGTTTTAGGAAGTCGTTTGTGAAAGCATTTGTCTGGAGTGTAGCATTGTATGGGAGTGAAACGTGGACGACAAGGAGTTCAGATAAAATGATGATAGAAGCTTTTGAAGTGTGGTGCTACAGACGAATGATGAAGATTAGAAGGGTAGATTACGTAACTAATCAGGGGTGCTAAACAGAATTGCGGATAAAAGGAGTTTCTGGCATATCCTGACTAAGAGAAGGGATAGATTGGCCGTTCGCGGTGGCCGAGGGTACTTAGGCGCTTCAGTCACGGTCTGCACGGCCACTACGGTCGGGGGTTCGAATCCCCCCTGGGGCATGGATATTTGTGCAGTCCTTAGGATTAACTAGTTCATAAGTAGTTTGTAAGTTTCGGGACTGATGACTCCGTAGTTAAGTCCCATAAGCTATACATACATTTGAACATTTGGATAGATTGGTTGGACACATTCTGAGACATCTAGGAATCGTCAACTTAGCATTAGAAGGAAGTATGTGGGGTAAAAATCGTAGAGGATGACCGAGGGACGAATACAGTAAGCAGATTCAGAAGGATGTAGGTTGCCGAACGTATTCTCAGATGAAGAGGCTTGCGCAGGTCAGGGTAGCGTGGAGAGCTGCATCAAACCAGTCTGCGGACTGAAGACAACAACGACAGCCACCGCTGGAAGTACTGGACGCAGTCCTCGGTTGGCTGGCTGGAGCGGACGTCGTCTCTGGAGCCCTGGAGGCGGCCTCGCTTCCAGCGCTGGACTGCAGTGTCGCTAACAATAACGGCCCGCGCTCGTAAAGCCCGGCGCTCAGCCGGCCAGAGTTTTACGGCCGGCGCAGTTGGCGACACTGACCTCACTCAGCCCACCCCCCCCTCCCCCACTAAAATCCGCAAGCGCTGCTGGAGGGGCGGTAGCAATGGCAGCCACGGCGAGTAAAGACCCGCTGCACAAGACGACGACTCCACACTAGAGTTGGGCTACACGATTCTTTTTTAGGAATCGATTCTTGCGATTCAATCGCACATTGTGAATCGATTCCTACGATTCGTTCACGATTCTTTCGCGATTCTTTAGTCTGCATTGGCGCGATTCTTAGTTCTACACCTTGCTCATAGATGGCAATACATGTCTGTGTCATGGATGTTGGAATCTTAACCTTTTGCATCTGCTCCTACGATTCGTTCACGATTCTTTCTGGTCGAAGACGGCACGATTCTTACAAAATGCCGAAAAGGTGACAATATGGGTATCGGATTTTTTAATATTTATGGTGCGTAAAGTTCAGTCTTAAAATAATAATGAGGCAAAGCCATTCGATTCAGCTCTCAAGAATTCTCGAGAAAATAGTCTGAAGTTTTGCGAGCGGTTATAAATACGTATTACACTGCCAACTATTTCTGCTGTCATCACAGCTCATTTAGTAGCGTTGTAGGTTTAGTGAACGTCGGTCACTTATTTCGAATCCTGCTGTAACCTTTTTTTTTTCGTTCTCTTTGAATACTTCGACCATTTAATTATAAATTTAATTAAAGCTCTGGTAATTAACACACATATAATAATTATAAAATTATTATTATGTAAAATCAGTTAGTTTAATGAAACACGTCTATATAAATAAACATTAAAAATAAAACTTCGTCTCTAAATATTAAATTTCTTTCGAGATACAAGAAATTCGCGTTTATTAAAATGTTTCTTTTTTGTAAAATCGGTTTATTTCAGGAAAGCTGATAACGTAAAAACCAAAATGGCAAAAAAGATTTTTGAAATGGCTTCAAAAACATTTAAAATCGCGTTCTTATATAAAAAGAATATTTTTGCAAAACTGAGTTTTTACAAAAACTACAACTACGTAGATGAACTCGAAAAGCTCAACCTCTCTAAACACAAAACATAATCCAAATCGCTACAGCCATTTCCGGGATATGCAAAATATAAATGTGTAAAGGTTGCTCGTTTAAATACATAATACGTCAACTGTATAAAAGACGTATATTCGTATGTATTGGCAGCTGTGTATTTCGCTGCGTTTTGTTTCTGTAATTTGTAATTCGTGAATAGGCTAATAATTAACGGCTCACGATCTTCGTTCTGTGCTTCCCTTGTTCACACGCTTTCTGGCTTTCGTGATTATTCGGCACGATTCGCCACTTGCTTTCGAATCGTGAATCTTTGGATCTTGGAATCGTCACGAGATAGACGATTCTTTTGAACGACGATTCGTCTGGATCACGATTCGATTCTTACGATTCTTTATTGGTATTCGTTCAAATGAACGACTCACTGACGAATCGCCACAACTCTACTCCACACACTCAACGACAGCACATCCTACCGTCTGGCTGCGGTTGGTGGCCACTAGAGGTCTGCACCTCGCTCGGCTGCTCGCTCGAATGGCGTGATACACGTCGTTCTGTGACAGTCCGGCAGGTGTCGGCACTGCAGCTTGCGGCAAGGCGTGTGTCTGCGCTCGACCTCCTGCACGCTCGACCGGCCCGACCGTCCACACTGCCCGCTACCCACTCGGACGCCCGCCGCAGCGACACTCCAGTCCAAGGCGAGTGTCGGCAGCGAACTAGACGCTAGAGAATAAAACCTGACTGCGAAATTTGGAATTGTCTCCTTTCCCAGGTGCTTCGAAAGCTGTTCTCTCGATCCAGTTGAACTAGCTATTCAGTTTCGCATTTTATACTTTACCATACAGGTTATTATACGTGATTAACAAAGTTTCTGTGCTAAGATCATTCTCTAAATGAGTTTTCCAGGATCTTTATTTCTTTCTTGTTCCCATTTTGCGGACTCTTAGTACCTGTTTAGTGGTAGGTGTTACTTGCCGTCTTAACGATGAAGTGATTGTATTTTATATCCATTCCTCTTATCACTCTCAAGTCCTGGAATACTTTGTCCGTATTTTATATTGATATTAAATACACGATATTGATGTACACCCTTTAGGTTAGTTTTGTGCATCTCTCTCTCTCTCTCTCTCTCTTTCTCTGTTGCACACCGTTATTATATATATTCCCGTAGCATTGTGGCACTGTGCGTTGTTGCTGCGCCTCTACCTTTTCCGAGTGAGTCCTTAACGGGAATATTTCCAGTTGCAACGTTGATATATCGCCTACTGCCACTGTCGTCTTTCTTATCTACATAATAAAGAAAACGTATGCAAGCTTTTGTGCAATATATAGGATCCTCGCTTTCTTCAGAGATCGGCCGCCTAGGTACAGCTCAAAAATTATTTTGATTTTATCGAAGTTGAATCTATGGAATTTGTCTTTTTCAAAAGATACTTTCATACCAAACATCATTAAAATCGCTTCTCTAGTCTCTAAGTTATCGCCATGTTTCTATTTTAGCGACAATTTTGACGGGTCCATTTCACCCCTTAAATATGTTTCTCCGCCGCTAAAAAAAAAGGGGCCCATAGTTTTTCATGTATTATAACATATGTAAATTTCATAAAAATTGGAGAGTGACCCTTGGGTAGGGCAGGTTTCCTTATGAGCACAGCGGCAGCAGTACGCTGTACCCGCGCCGCCCCACGCAGCCTCACGCAGTTCGAGTGTCAACACGCTCGCTGCCCCTTCCGCTGGACACAGCGACGTAACTTTCGTACGCTGGCTAATGCATGATTTACCGGTAGGCATTACATGCTTCTTCAGGGCGTATGCGGTAAGGAAATAACTTCTTTATTATATGGATGTATCATCTGGGGTGCGGCAAAAGGAGATTTAACTTCAGGCGGCGCGATGGCCATAAAGGAAAGAAAAGGAAAAAACAAAAACTGCAGTCCGCCGAAGCCTGCTCCGACGACGGCGGGAAAATTCTTTCATCAGGGCTCCAGAGAGCGACGCCGCTACTTCTTGCTAGCGGCTATCTTCTTCGGTTTCGGTGGCAGGACGAGCCGCATCATTCGTCGCGGCGAAGGCGGGTCGACCAACGTTGCGTCGACTCGTGGAACGTGGCCGCAAACATGAAGCAGCAAGTCCCGTAACAGCGTATCCCACTGCTCTCGAGTAAAGATAGGATGGGACCCAAGGAGCATCAGGTCAGGGCGCCGAGCGCCCCGAGGGTACTTATAATCAAGAGGAGAATGTATAGCTGAACTAAAGGTGACCTTAGGATAAGGGAAAGGGGGCCTAAGGGCACGAGGAAGACGCTCGCTGCGAGCGTTCACTAAAGCTCTGTATAGGGAAAGTATGGCCATCCTTTTCCGCGCCGCTTGCAGCTCGTGATTGGCTGAAATCCAGTCACGTGCTTCTTTCCGCCATCTTGGTCCTATACGTTGCTTAGCTGCCATGAGAAGTCTTGAGAATTTCGTATGTTTGGCTTTGAATAATGCCACAGTGTTGTACTTTTGGGTGTTCGCGAGAAGCGAAGAAGGGAGGTAACATCATATTACTTCTATTATATATCAGAAATGCAGGAAGATGAACAGTCTGACTGATGAAAGTCGTCAGAGAAAACTGGGAGCCCAGAAGCGACCTTCGATTCATCTGCTAATTCATAATATAAATTGATAGATTAAAGATTCACTGACGAATGCATCACGCAGCAGATATCTATATAATTTTAACTTGAATAAATTTGTGAACAAATTCTGCATAATGTCGTGAGGTTAAATTATTCACGCTCGTTGGTTTTATCTGCGGATAGTTGCCGAAAACATGCAAATTTTGAACATGTTAGTGAGTGAACTAGATTCTCGTTTGGATATGAAATTAATATATAGTTCCTGAAGCAAGCTTTTCTCATTCTTTTTCATGTGTATCGTTACGGGAAACATTGAATTGAAACAAGACCAATATTAGACATTCAAATGGAATCGGCTTTGTAAAGGCACCTTTAATTTCTCTTTTTGGTAAAAGTCGTGTAGTGTGTATCCCCTTGCATTTTTCGTAGTTCATGTAAGATATAAGTACATAATACGCAAGAAAATACTCATCAAAGACTTATCCGTAATCTAAATGGTTTTCTTCATTTACGCTATGCTCCGATAATGACATGTTCGCCGTCTATTTGAATAGTTGGCTATGGTACAGGTCAGTCTGAATTTATATGTGAACTCTCTAGATCTGGAGCCATAAAACAAGCAGTTTTCTTAAAATCGGGCGATAAGTATATCGTAGAGCCGCCAGGTCCGCATGGACAGAACTACGCGAAGTCCCCGCATCTGTCCGTCGGATACAACACCCTGTATCTCGAGAATGAAAAGAGTTATCGTTCTGCTCTGAACCTTAAATATAATTTCGATATCTTACCTACATTTCGTTCGCAGCATTGTATCAGCTAAAATCAACCATACGCAAATTCTACGCAATGCGATTTTTCCTCTGCAAACTCTTCAAAATATTGCGCAGTAGTTTACTTAATTTGATGTAGCACGGAAACTATAGGTAATAATGAATAGAAAATCAGATAATTATCGAGCTAATATATCACGCTATAACACGTGAAAAAATTAAATTTTTCCATTGAATAGTTTTCTCAAAATCGGTTGATAAGTATGGCTAAGCGCTGGGAACGTTGTAGCGTTCGGTGCGTAAGCAGCAGCGGAATATAACAGGCACAGCATGGCTGGCCATACTTTCCCTGTACAGAGCTTTAGCGAACACACAATTGGCGCGCCATCGCCGAGCGTTGCGCACTCGACCGAGTACGAGCGAGCGAAACCGGCCATTTGCAGACCTCTAGTGGCCACTCAACCACCGAGACATGACGTTAGCGGTCGAAAAATACCAACCGGAACTGCCTGCAATTTCGCAGTCAGAAGTATCGTATCTTTGTCTTCAAGATCTTTGAGTAGGCTACGCGACGCAAAGGTGACAGTTCAGAATGAAAACCAAGCAGACGATCGTGCTATTTCGTGTTGACACTTGGGTAGTGTTTACCTCAGCCTGTTCATTACCCGTGAAATAGCTTGGTGTTTCTTTAGGTATTACGTAATTTTCTATCCTGTCTGAGTGAAAAATATCTGTTTCACAGACAGTACGTATCTGTCAGTGACTATTCAATCATTTATTTTTTTAAATAAATGTTTAATAAAAACGTTCGTTAAATCGTGTACTCAGCCACATTCTATGCTGTACGTAGGCCCTGCTGGTTTCTGTCTAACAGTTTTTAGCCAACGTTTGTTTGATTTTACAACTTACGTTTCGCTACCACCAATTTAGATTCAAGATTGGCCAGCACTGTTAAAATTTTATACTTAATTGCTCTTGGAGGGTGAAACTTGGGCAATGTCAGCAGTTCATAATGGGGCGAAACGTCTGACTAACCTCAAACTTCGAGAGAAAATCTCGAGACAGATGCCAATGGAGAACAATTCAACAAACGACCATGAAAGCTTAAAATGTACAATAGATAAGAACTTGGGAAACGTCTTTAAACATCTGTGTTTCTCAGTATCTTGAAGCTCCAGTAGCTGCGACCGTTATTTATCTTATAATTGACGATACCAATAGATTGTTTAGATTGTACCCACCTTGTAGCCACGATAAAACATTTTAATGCACGCTGTGTCATTAGCCTCTGTTCCGCAGATGAATAAGAAGCTGCTTATAAAATATTTGTATTACCACTTTACTGAAACAAACCTGTGCTAGGGTATCAACGTTTTCTTTATTAATTACCCCACCAATGAATAATGCCTACTGTCAAGTCTCAAATACATAAATATTTATCCTTCTCAGTGTACTTTGTTAAGACATATTACCCATCCGAAAATATTATTACGGTACATTTACAGTGATTTGTTATTAGGACAGTATTCCCCTAAACACACAATCGGAAATCGTCACATATTCGGAAATTACTATCCAAATAACTGTTTCGTCCTTTGTTTCATAATCAGTTTTAAATGTAAATAAGAGACAGAAACGTAGAACTAACTTTTAATACAATCAGAGAAAACGCAAAGACGAATATATATATTGGGAGAGGATACCTACACATAATACAAATTACGGATCCACAACGCTATCCATTACGCTACGATGACATGAGCTGAAAGATTCTTTGGGTTACTTATACCTACACTTTAAAAGTTACGTTGTTAATTTGTTACAAACTATTATTTATTTATAAGGCAAGCGTTTTCGTGATTACTCTTAAAGGAATCATAATTGCATTCTTAATGTTTAAAGTTCACAATTTCTGAATAAGCTCAATTTAAAATGGCGCCTGTCACATCGTGCCAAAGTTTCTATCCTTGCTGTGTATAGTCTCTGGTCCAAAACGGAAGTGGTATTTTTCCGCCGCTAACGTATACTACCACGGAGACAGCCCCAGCTCCTGGACACGGATTACCAACCTGGAGCGAAGCAAGTGTGGCTAGTAGCTGCTATAAATGACAACGAAGGCAAGGTTTTACCTCTATGGCGCCGGATTGTATACCCATTAGATTTCTATTTGATTATGCTGAAGCGATAGCTCCTTACTTAACAGCCATATACAACCGCTCACTCATAGAAGGAACTGTACCAAAAGATTGGAAAGTTGCCCAGGTTACACCTATATTAAAAAAAGGCAGTAGGAGTAACCCACTAAACTACAGGCCTATTTCATTGACGTCAATTTGCAGCAGGGTTTTGGAACATATCCTGTATTCAAATATTATGAATTATCTCGAACAGAACGATCTATTGACCCAAGGTCAACACGGATTTAGAAAATATCGTTCATGCGAAACACAACTAGGTCTATATTCACACGAAGTGATGGGTGCTATCGACAAAGGTTCGCGAATTGATTCCGTATTTCTTGATTTCCAGAAAGCTTTTCACACTGTACCTCACAAACGGCTTTTAATCAAATTGCGTGGTTACGGTATATCGCCCCAAATTTGCGATTGGATAGTGGATTTCCTGTCAGAGAGGACACAGTTCGTAGTAATCGATGGTAAGGCATCGACTAAAACAGAGGTGATATCGGGCGTTCCACAGGGTAGTGTTATTGATCCTCTGCTGTTCCTTATGTACATAAACGATTTAGGGGAAAATATAAGTAGCTCTCTTAGGTTGTTTGCAGATGACGCCGTCATTTACCGTCTAGTAAAATCATCTGAAGATCAATACCAACTGCAGAACGATTTGAATGGGATATCTGTATGGTGTACGAATTGGCAATTGACTCTAAATAATGAGAAGTGTGAACTCATCCACATGAGTACGAAAAGAAGTCCGTTAAACTTTGTTTACAACATAAATCAATCAAATGTGAAGGCCGTAAACTCCACAAAATACATAGGAATTACTATTACTTCAGACCTAAACTGGAAAGAACACATAGATAATATCGTTGGAAAGGCGAACCAGAGACTGTGTTTTATTGGCAGACCCCTTAAAACATGCAACAGAACTACTAAAGAAACTGCATACACTACGCTTGTCCGTCCATTTTTGGAGTATTGCAGCCCAGTGTGGGATCCTTATCAGGTGGGTTTGACGAAGGACATCGAAAGAGTCCAAAGAAGGGCAGCTCGTTTCGTATTGTGACGATACAGGGGAGACAGCGTTACGGAAATGATACAGGATCTGGGATGGGAATCATTAGAACAACGGCGCTTATCGCTGCGGCGTGGGCTTCTTGCGAAACTCCAATCGCCAACATTCTCCTCCGAATGCGAAAATATATTGTTGACTTAAAATACGAGAAATCAGAGTTCGAACAGAGAGATTCAGGTGTTCTTTCTTCCCGCGCTTTATTAGAGAATGGAATGTGAGATAAATAGTGTAATTGTGGTTCGATGAACCCTCTTCCAGGCACTTAAATGTGATTTGCAGAGTATCCCATGGAGATGTAGATGTAGATGCTCACTTAAAGACACAATGGGCGAAACAAGTAATCTACACCTACATAGATACTCTGCAAATCACATTTGAGGAAGTGCCTGGCAGAGGGTTCATTAACCAGTTTCGTAACTTTTCTCTACCGTTCCATTCTCTGTAGTCCGATTAAAATGACTTGCTAGTTGACGTTTGTCGGCTGTTGCCACTACAGCTGCTGGCTGAGAGCTTGCGCCTCGAACAGGCGATCTGCACACGTTCAGTGGCGCTAGTTGTTCACGATACTAATAAGTCGAGCTTTAAATGTGCTGAGATGACCTTCACAGTTACATGTTGTTAACACTGTCCACATCAGTAATACTGTTAACGTTTACTGTTGACAATGCGATTTTACAAGGCTGCGATGTCGAACACCAAAAAGAAAGCGCGCACCGAAATTATTTTCGCTGTAACGAATACAACGAAAAAGGCAGAATACTTCTGGGAATGGATGAAAAAAATACGTCTGTGAATGGATGTAAAAGAACAGACTTGTTTTCTGTTATTTACTGACTAAATACACGATATGATATACGAGAGATAAACAAAATTCGTTAATGGGATGAGAGAGTAAGTGTAGCGTAACTGAGATTATTGGCGACAGGCAGTTTAGTGCTACAATATCAGCCAACACAATTAGCAAAACTGTTATTTTTGTATCCCATCCTCGTCGCCACTTTTGTGTCCCAGCCTCGTCGCCGCTTTTGTGTCTCGTTTCCGTCGTAGGTTTCGGTGGCCGAGTAGAAAGACCGACACAGGAATAAAGGAAGCACGCTTGTGCAGGTACAGAGGTGAGCAGCCAGTGGGACAGCAGAAACTAGAAACACTAGAGTAAATTAGAACGAGATATATATTGCACAGAATTTATACAATGCCTGTCCGATAGCCAAATCTTCACTGGTGGCTATCTGATTCCGAAGTGTTAACTGGTTCCAATCTCAGTCCCAAGTGAACGATGTCGTTCAGTGGTGGCCACGAGCGGGGTTGCAGCAGAGGGCGCTCGTGGCTGTCGTCGTAAGAACGCCGCGCCGTGCGTGCATGGCGGCGCGCGGCCAAAGTAGGTGGCGCGCACTTTGTACTTCTGCGACACTTCAGTTATTAAAACCAGTGAAGTAATTAGAGTTGGACTGCAACGATACACTCAGGTAACAAACGTAAAATATTTTTTCGTAGTCTGATAACGCTGTTCATATTTAGCAGTCACTCAATATTTACAAATATACTGCAAGTTAATAAAGAAAGACAAAAAAATGTTGAAATGTTTGTGAATCTATCGGACCAAACTGCGTGGTCATCAGTCCGTAGCTTACAAACTACTTAAACCTAGGTAAACTAACCTACGGACAACACACACACCCATGCCCCAGGGAGGACTCGAACCTCCACAGCGAGGAACCGCGCGCTCCGCAGCGAGGTGCTTTAGACCGCTCGGCTACTCCACCACGGCAAAGAAAGACATGCCATAGTCAATACGTCATTCACCACTGTAAACTGTTAATACGCCCACTGTTCCATAGTTTTATTAAAACTGTCCTGAGTTAAAAGACCCCTTGAAAATCTGAATCTGACAGTCGTTATACTTGGAGATTAAGTGAAAGTGACCACACTAACGCTGTGTGGCTGGGTCATGAAGGTTTGTCAACATCAGAATCTAGAATGCTGTCAACATGTTAATACTCGCCGAATAAAACTAACATCTATGAGAAAATTCGAAACTGAAATCAAAGCCAAAAACAAACTACAATTTCTCGCCTTAATTAGTTACATGAAACTGTCCTCAATGAGCTGACGCGTTACAGCTTACAGGCTTCAGAGTCACGACACAAACATTGCAAAACGAAGCCCACCGTTTAAAATTAAGGGAATTTTCTGTGTGTACATACCTTCACCGACTGCTAACTGCAAGCTGTTCCATCAGAGGAAAGAGGGTAGATACCACTCATTTCCGAATGACTAGAAGTTTCCGAGATGGATGAACCGCTGAAAGTAATGATAAGTTCCGTCACACTGTCTTAATTTTTCTATGCTTCATCTATTACTCGCTTTGTATGCATCACAACAGCCCTCCAGACATGACGACGACACCAGATAACAAACAACACACACGCACAACGACAGCAACGAAGCCGGTTGCTAACCAAAGACGCACGCTCCTACACAGCACTAGCCTAACAATGGACGCCAGCTGGCCGCCTGTTGGCAACAGGGGGCAGTCTGGGCGTGACGTGGAGCGCTCTGATTGGAGGAAGGGAGCTCCAGCCAGTGAACTGTCAACTAGCAAGTCATTTTAATCAGAGTATACCAGCGCGCGGGATGAAAGAGCACCTAAATCGTTCCGTTTTCGATCTGATTTCTCTTATTTCATTGGGATGGTCATGTCTCTCTAAGTAGGTGGGTGCTACCAAATTTTTTCACATTAACAAGTAAAAGTCGGTAATTGAAACTTCGCAAACAGATCACGCCGCAACGAATAACGTCTTTCTTTTAATGATTTACATCCCAATTCGTGCAACATTTCCGTGACGCTTTCCCCCCATAACGTGATAAAACAAAACGAGTTGCCCTTCTCTGAACCTTCTCAATGTCTTCCGTCAGTCCCACCTGGTGAGGGTCCCACAAGGGGCAACAGTACTCCAGGAGAGGACGCACAAGTGTGATGTACGCAGTCTCTTTGGTGGAGCTGGTGCATCTTCGAGGCGTTCTGCCAATGAAACGTAACCTTTGGTTCACGTTCTCCACAATAGTTCGTATGTGTTCTCTCCAGTCGAAGTTGTTCGTAATTGTAACTACTAGGTTTGATACATTTTACAACATTAAGGTTTGACTGATTTATCGCGTAATTGAAATTCAGCGGATTTCTTTTAGTGGTCATGTGTATTACTTCACACTTCTCTTTATTTAGTGTCAATTGCCACTTTCTACACCAACTAGAAATTTTGTCTAAATCGCTTTGCAGTTGCTTTTGATCCACTGTTGACTTCACTAACCGATAAACGACAGCATCATCCGCGAACAATCTAAGGGAGCTATTCAGATTGTCTCCTAAATCGTTTATAAACACGAGGAAGGGTAGGGGACCTATAACGCTTCCCTGTGAAACGCCAGATATCACTTCAGTTTTACTTGATGACTTACCGTCAATTACAACGAACTGTGTCCTTTCTGATAGGAAATCGTGAATCCAACCGCACAATTGGGGAGATATTCCATAAGCACGCAATTTCATTAGAAGCCGCTTGTGGGGCACAGAGTCAAAAGCCTCCCTGAAATCCAGAAGTATGGAATCGATTTGAGATCCCTTGTCGATGGCACTTAACACTTCATGTGAATAAAGGGCAAGCTGTGTTTCGCAAGAGCGATACTTTCTGAATCCGTGTTGACTATTGGTTAATAGGTCGTTCTCTTCGAGGTAGTTTATAATATTCGAACAAAGCATATGTTTCAAAATCCTAAAACGTAGCA
Organism: Locusta migratoria; assembly: GCA_026315105.1. Lineage (NCBI taxonomy): Eukaryota > Metazoa > Arthropoda > Insecta > Orthoptera > Acrididae > Locusta > Locusta migratoria. The sequence goes on from CM048753.1 coordinate 125,672,013, forward strand.
GGAATCCATTTAGAGCCCTAATGTTTTTCACATGGTCAATTATACGTCGCTTGCTCAAGGGTGGGCAACCCAAAAAATCTCTACATTTACGCTCCAAACAATACTACAAATAACTTAGTTTACCAGAAAGCCCTAAAATGAAATTAAAATGAATTTGGACATTACTCTCACCATACGTGTTGAGATATTGCAACACTATAAGGTATAATGTGTGTGTTATTTATTGTAAATTATTAAGCGCTTCACATAATTTTATTTTTTATTTGAATGTTGATTAAAAATGTTTGTTTCTAAAGAAGGTATTGCATTTCACTTCATCCGTCTCATAGCACACTACTGAAAGATAGCTTATCTATCATAATCAACCAACGCGCGAGCGGAGCCGCGGGTTTAAGCTAGTACCTGAATGAAAAACGTTTCCATAAGTTTATGACATCTTCACCTGATCACCGAACTGTTTCCAGTAGTGTAGATCATCTCGGATACAAAGCTACGAGTAGTTGGGACCCTCTGGGAGCAACAATATCTGCCGTAGTGTGCGAACGCTACTCCTGAACAGACACCTGCTGAACAGACGGCGGAGAGAGAACGCCTGCTGAACAGCTTCCTGGTTCTCAGTCCGCTGTTCGAGACTTTGGACAGACTGTATTGAATACGTGAGTTGCACTCCGCAGGCAATATACCGGGTGATCAAAAGGTCAGTATAAATTTAAAAACTTTCACGGAATAATGTAGATAGAGAGGTAAAAATTGACACACATGCTTGGAATGACATGGGGTTTTATTAGAACAAAAAGAAGTTCCAGAAATGACCGGCAGATGGCGCTTCATCTGATCAGAAAAGCAGTAATTAACATAACAAATTAAGACAAAGCACGTATGGTGTTCTTTACAGGAAATGCTCGATATGTTCACCGTCATTCCTCAACAATAGCTGTAGTCGAGGAATAATGTGAACAGCACTGTAAAGCATGTCCGGAGTTATGGTGAGGCATTGGCGTCGGATGTTGTCTTTCGGCATCCCTAGAGATGTCGGTCGATCACGATACACTTGCGACTTCAGGTAACCCCAAAGCCAATAATCGCACGGACTGAGGTCTGGGGACCTGGGAGGCCAAGCATGGCGAAAGTGGCGGCTGAGCACACGATCATCACCAAACGACGCGCGCAACAGATCTTTCACGCGTTAGCAATATGGGGTGGAGCGCCATCCTGCATAAAAGTCGTACGTTCCAGAAGGTGTTTATCTGCCAAGCTGGGAATGATGACATTGTCACATATCTGTGTTCCTCTCACCCGTGACGGTAGCAGTTACAAAACCAAAATCACGAGAGCCATCGTCTGACATTCTATGAACTCTCTCTCTCTCTTTCTCTCTCTCTCTCTTTTTTCTGATAAAACCCGCTGTCGTTCTAACTATGTCTGCCAATTTATTCGTGATTTATTAAGTTTTCATCACCCGGTAGATCCAGCTACTTGTGTGACAATATTAGCATTTTCGGAAGTTTGAGGAATCTAATAGATCCTTAAGAGATCGAATGATTGTACTGGAATATCCACGACTCATAGCCAGTGATGGTACCTTTCAGAAAGTCAAACCCTTCTGTGGCCTAATGTGTTCAGTGACTAAGCTTGTCATCGTTCGCTGACTCTTCCGGTAGTCTGTTAGGTTCGCCCAGTATGCACTAAATGTACGAAATTTCAGCTTGTCACGAACAACATCGTACACAGCACCATAAGAAATGTTGAGCTTTTGCGACAAGGTCGCCAGTCGCTCACATTGCTGCTTCGAGGGCTCCAACATTCTGCAAGGCTGCCCGCCCAGACCGTGGACGGTCACTGAGGTTCGCACAGCCCTCTTGGAGACACTGCCGCACATGTACCTGTGAATATCAGTCACCTTTTGCCCTTTGGCCCACAAATATCAAACTACATTCTTCTCCACGAGCTGGCGACAGTAACATGCATGTCATTTTTATCTAGTCATTCAGGTGTCTGTCGCTAGAACAGCATGAAAAGAAAATACACTTTGAAATTTCCAGATACTAGCTACAGTTCCAGAGTACTAAGCTTTATTTTCAGATGTTGACTCATACAGAGAAAGAGAGTCGGACTCACCTTGTGCAGCAGTTCGTCGAGAGAGTCCATGTCGCAGGTGGGCGGCGCGGGGCTGCTTCCGGAGGCGGGGGCGGGGGCGGGCGAGGGGACGGGCGCGGGGGGCGCCATGGGCGGCGGCGGCTGCGGCTCCTCCACCGCCAGCATGGGGGCGGGGGGCGGGGGCGGCGCTCTGCGGGCAAGCGGCTGTCAGGGGGGCGGGGGGCGGGGGGCGGGGGGCGGGCGGCGCCGTGCGTGGAGCCGCGCTGTGGGGGCGGGGGGCGGCGCTCTGGCAGCATGCGGCAACTACTGGGGGCGGGAGGCGGCCAGCTCAGTGCAGAAAACCGTGCTGCGGGGGCGAGGGGCGGCACTCTGTCAGCACGCGGCCACTACTGGGGTCGGGAGGCGGACAGACCAGTGCAGAAAGGCGTGCTGTGGGGGCGGGGGGCGGCGCTCTGGCAGCACGCGGCCACTACTGGGGGCGGGAGGCGGACAGACCAGTGCAGAAAGCCGTGCTGTGGGGGCGGGGGGCGGCGCTCTGGCAGCACGCGGCCACTACTGGGGGCGGGAGGCGGCCAGCACAGTGCAGAAAACCGTGCTGTGGGGGCGGGGGGCGGCGCTCTGGCAGCATGCGGCCACTACTGGGGGCGGGAGGCGGACAGACCAGTGCAGAAAGGAGTGCTGTGGGGGCGGGGGGCGGCGCTCTGGCAGCACGCGGCCACTACTGGAGGCGGGAGGCGGCCAGCTCAGAGCAGAAAGTAGTGCTGTGGGGGCGGGGGGCGGCGCTCTGTCAGCACGCAGCTCCCACTGGGGGCCGGATGCGGACAGTCCAGTGCAGAAAGGCGTGCTGTGGGGGCAGGGGGCGGCGCTCTGGCAGCACGCGGCCACTACTGGGGGCGGAAGGCGGACAGACCAGTGCAGAAAGCCGTGCTGTGGGGGCGGGGGCGGCGCTCTGGCAGCACGCGGCCACTATTGGGGGCGGGAGGCGGCCAGCACAGTGCAGAAAACCGTGCTGTGGGGGCGGGGGACGGCGCTCTGTCAGCACGCGGCCACTACTGGGGGCGGGAGGCGGACAGACCAGTGCAGAAAGGCGTGCTGTGGGGGCGGGATCGGCGCTCTGGCAGCACGCGGCCACTACTGGGGGCGGGAGGCGGACAGACCAGTGCAGAAAGCCGTGCTGTGGGGGCGGGGGGCGGCGCTGTCAGCACGCGGCTACTACTGGGGGCGGGAGGCGGACAGACCAGTGCAGAAAGCCGTGCTGTGGGGGCGGGGGCGGCGCTCTGGCAGCACGCGGCCACTATTGGGGGCGGGAGGCGGCCAGCACAGTGCAGAAAACCGTGCTGTGGGGGCGGGGGACGGCGCTCTGTCAGCACGCGGCCACTACTGGGGGCGGGAGGCGGACAGACCAGTGCAGAAAGGCGTGCTGTGGGGGCGGGATCGGCGCTCTGGCAGCACGCGGCCACTACTGGGGGCGGGAGGCGGACAGACCAGTGCAGAAAGCCGTGCTGTGGGGGCGGGGGGCGGCGCTGTCAGCACGCGGCTACTACTGGGGGCGGGAGGCGGACAGACTAGTGCAGAAAGCCGTGCTGTGGGGGCGGGGGGCGGCGCTGTCAGCACGCGGCTACTACTGGGGGCGGGAGGCGGACAGACCAGTGCAGAAAGCCGTGCTGTGGGGGCTGGGGCGGCGCTCTGTCAGCACGCGGCCACTACTGGGGGCGGGAGGCAGACAGACCAGTGCAGAAAGGCGTGCTGTGGGGGCGGGGGGCGGCGCTCTGTCAGCACGCGGCCACTACTGGGGGCGGGAGGCGGACAGTCTAGTGCAGAAAGGCGTGCTGTGGGGGCGGGGGGCGGCGCTCTGGCAGCACGCGGCCACTACTGGGGGCGGAAGGCGGACAGACCAGTGCAGAAAGCCGTGCTGTGGGGGCGGGGGGCGGCGCTGTCAGCACGCGGCTACTACTGGGGGCGGGAGGCGGACAGACCAGTGCAGAAAGCCGTGCTGTGGGGGCTGGGGCGGCGCTCTGTCAGCACGCGGCCACTACTGGGGGCGGGAGGCAGACAGACCAGTGCAGAAAGGCGTGCTGTGGGGGCGGGGGGCGGCGCTCTGTCAGCACGCGGCCACTACTGGGGGCGGGAGGCGGACAGTCTAGTGCAGAAAGGCGTGCTGTGGGGGCGGGGGGCGGCGCTCTGGCAGCACGCGGCCACTACTGGGGGCGGAAGGCGGACAGACCAGTGCAGAAAGCCGTGTTGTGGGGGCGGGGGGCGGCGCTCTGGCAGCACGCGGCCACTACTGGGGGCGGAAGGCGGACAGACCAGTGCAGAAAGCCGTGCTGTGGGGGCGGGGGGCGGCGCTGTCAGCACGCGGCCACTACTGGGGGCGGGAGGCGGACAGTCTAGTGCAGAAAGGCGTGCTGTGGGGGCTGGGGCGGCGCTCTGTCAGCACGCGGCCACTACTGGGGGCGGGAGGCGGACAGTCTAGTGCAGAAAGGCGTGCTGTGGGGGCGGGGGGCGGCGCTCTGGCAGCACGCGGCCACTACTGGGGGCGGGAGGCAGACAGACCAGTGCAGAAAGGCGTGCTGTGGGGGCGGGGGGCGGCGCTCTGTCAGCACGCGGCCACTACTGGGGGCGGGAGGCGGACAGTCTAGTGCAGAAAGGCGTGCTGTGGGGGCGGGGGGCGGCGCTCTGGCAGCACGCGGCCACTACTGGGGGCGGAAGGCGGACAGACCAGTGCAGAAAGCCGTGCTGTGGGGGCGGGGGGCGGCGCTCTGGCAGCACGCGGCCACTACTGGGGGCGGAAGGCGGACAGACCAGTGCAGAAAGCCGTGCTGTGGGGGCGGGGGGCGGCGCTGTCAGCACGCGGCTACTACTGGGGGCGGGAGGCGGACAGACCAGTGCAGAAAGCCGTGCTGTGGGGGCTGGGGCGGCGCTCTGTCAGCACGCGGCCACTACTGGGGGCGGGAGGCAGACAGACCAGTGCAGAAAGGCGTGCTGTGGGGGCGGGGGGCGGCGCTCTGTCAGCACGCGGCCACTACTGGGGGCGGGAGGCGGACAGTCTAGTGCAGAAAGGCGTGCTGTGGGGGCGGGGGGCGGCGCTCTGGCAGCACGCGGCCACTACTGGGGGCGGAAGGCGGACAGACCAGTGCAGAAAGCCGTGTTGTGGGGGCGGGGGGCGGCGCTCTGGCAGCACGCGGCCACTACTGGGGGCGGAAGGCGGACAGACCAGTGCAGAAAGGCGTGCTGTGGGGGCGGGGGGCGGCGCTCTGTCAGCACGCAGCTCCCACTGGGGGCGGGATTGTGACGGGGGATGGAAAGGGAATCCAGCATTACACGCCCGAATCAAAGGCCGCATCCATGGAGTGGAAACATCCATCATAAACTGTCCGGAACAATTTCAATTCGTTGGTGGACGTTTTGGAGGATGGAACCATCAATGCTACGCGGTACTGTGCCACTCGTCGAAATTGGAAGAGGTGGTTCGGAAAAGCGACCTGACCTTCTCAGATGTGGTGTCCTGCTGTTGGATGACAATGCGAGACCACACTCGGCGACGGCAACGCAGAACCGTATATTGCAGCAACTCTTGGTTGGGAGCGCCTACACCATCCGCCATACAGACCTGATCTCGCACCAAGTGACTCCCGTCTGTTTCCAGCTTTGAAGAAGTCTCTAGGCGGAAGGCGCTTTGGAAGCAATGCTGACTTCAAACAAGCCGCTCAATGCTTCTTGCGTATGCAACGCCCAGATTTTTTTCTGGAAGGCTTTTTGAAGCTTATAGAGCGGTATGACAAACGTCTCAACGTACTTGGGAATGATATAAGAAAAATAAAGACATGTCTTATCTTTAACGCCTGCGTCTACTTTTTTTCTTTCATACCCAACTTTGACCACAGTCGACAGCGGAAACTTATTTTACAACTGCCCCTTGTATATGTTTTGTATGAGATAATTCACATATGATCGAAACAAATATATTGTTGAAATAATATAAAACATTCACTTCCCTGCAGTGGGCATGTCTAATTCTTTTGAAACTATTGGTCTCGGAAGGCCCAGCAGTTACCGACCGGATGCCATGTCATCCTCCGCCCAAAGGCGTCACGAGATGTGGTACCTTAGCAGATCCCATACTCAACTAAAATTATTATTACCATTGCTATTGTTATTACTCGATGGTTTTTACAACGTATGTAAGATTTTCCAGCTGCCATACAGTGCAGTTCAGTTTCAAGGCTGGAACATACAGGAACTTCTGGATGACAGATGGCATGCTCAGTCCTCCAACTCGATTAGGTGTTGTGTCAGATACAATCTTTTTCATTACATATAAACCATAGGCTTATGTATAAAACCCACTTACTTCAGCCAAGATTGCTAGTTTATTTTTTTTTTTTTTTTATTTTTTTTTTTTTTTTTTTTTACCGGTTTCTATGAGCTATGTCATTATCTTCTGAAAATGATGACATAGTTGATCGAAACCTGTAAAAAACCAAGAAATAAACTAGCGATGTTGGCTGACGTAAGTGCGTTTCATATACAGTTTGATTGCTCTCCATGGGCGTAATATGCCACTTAACAGGCTTATGCGTTTGCTACTTTTTTATTCTGCTGTGGTTTCGCATCCCTCCAAAGCTACATCTTTCAAAATAAAAATCTCTCTTCCTGCTCTGCCGTTATCATGCACACTATTTTTTCAATTTTTTTTTTACTCAAAACACGCAATACGTAGGTAGTACCAAGAAACAACGAAACTTCTTAATTTCCAGCCACCTAAGTGTCACATGTCGGCTATGGAGTAATGAAAACAATCGATATTCTCGATCACTCTTACGCTACATTTTAGGGAAAAAAAGTTGCGTGAAGTGTAAATACTAAATGGAGCATATGAAATCTAAAACAGTACGAATAATAATAATAAAAAAAACTCGCGGGAATTGCGTCTTCTGGCGTTGATAAATAAGCAGATCTGCGTTTATGATGGCTGAAGAACGTACGTATTCCACAGAATGCATTTTTTTGCGCGCGTTAAATTACAAAATTATGGAAGAGCCCTAAAATGTAAATTACTGGTGATGAATGCTGAACAGAATCGTCGTCTTTAGTCCTTGCTGTCGAAATGGACGTTACACCACGACAGAGACACAAAATAAAGCGATCAGACTCGTCAATAACGTGACAGACAGCTGATAATATTTTTGGAAAACAATGGTGCACGAGGGAGATTCGATCACGAGGCTCCAGCTTTGCTGTCCAACACTGAGACAACATGACGTCGACGCCGTGGCTAAAGCGCTACATGTAGCAAAGACCTTCTAAACAACAACCAGACTCCCTGACGGCTGAAGCTTCGCCCGGCCGCCATGGTAGTGGCAAGCGTCACGTATATACCAGTGCTGTTAGCAGGCAAATCATGTATTAAATAGCTACTGCGGGATGTATACACAATTGATAGTCACGTCTGTACTGTTTGACTATCGCAGTGTACATGAAGCACGATGGTGAAGAGGTGCTCAGCGTTTAAATGCACAAATCGATTTAAGAAAGGAACAAGAAGATCGAATACTGTCTTCCCATTCGTATTTCTCAGGATTTCAAGTAGCCCTACTACTTGTGTTCAGAGATAGCTACTCTTGCTTAACAGGCTGTTAGTCAAGACAATATAGGATTGAAATAAATAACAGGCTTTTACAAACTGGCAGCTCTTTAAAATGACGTACTTCAGGCAGTACTAGTGGACAGGAAGTTTAAAAAGTTTCATTTTATGATTGTATAATATAACGATTGCGGCCACGAAATTAGTTGCCTAACTGCAGTTCGAATTCTTGTTTATGAAATTAATGTTAGCAACTCATAACGCAGAATTTAAAGGTAGCCTAATCTGCTTTACATATAGGTATAACAACTGAAAGCTGTTTGCAGAGCTGTGTATAGTTCCTTATATGAGTGACACATAGCCACACTAGATGCACATTGGGAAGCTTAAACCTGTGACGATAGTTGCTGACTTTTGAGCAGTTCACTCTGCTATATGGTATTTGGCTTACAGCATTAAAAATGATAATATTCTTGCTAGCTACCCTAACCCTAATGTTAGATGCCCTCAGTTAAGAAAACGTTATGGCATACTTCGTGTTCTTAAAAGAATTTGGTAGTGGCTGGTTGCTGTATTCACAAGGTAAGAATACTTTACTGATATGTATCTGATAGCATATTTCATTTTCAGAGCCTGTTTTTAACATAAGATGTTTCAGGCAGTTCCGTTTGCTTTTATGGTACAAAAAGCGTAAATATCGGAGAATACAGCAGTCACTCAAAGTGTTGTGAAACTCATCCGAAATTAATGTTTGTACAAAAGTTTCTCCATCGTAGAATATACTGAGAAAGTGCCGGAAAACCGTGTCTGATGATAAATTCCTATGCTGCACTTAGAACGTTAAAAAACTAAGAAACGCTGTTGGCCGATTTCTACATCGTATGTGTAATAAATGTACACAGAAACGATACTTGCAGTATATTCAAATCTGAAGCTGTTTGTAGTTATATATTTAAATGAGACATAGTTTTCGCGACTGAACTCGAATGAATACACATCCGCCATTTTGAATCCCAATCCGACGGCAGTGTTATGCTTTGTGCTGTGTTGTGCGGCAAAGTGAATCAGCGAATACTGCGTGATTTTATTGTTTCACCGTGTGAAATGGCTGGTTGCCCTGCTCCGAGCTGCTCATATATCGGCGTAAAAGGTTTTTTGTATAGATCACACGGCAAACCCGAGCAGCTGTCTGTGTAATGTTAAGAACAAAACTTTTATAAAATTCGTATTAGAAGTAGTAAGCTCACACAGAGGTAATAATGGAAACAGACGCCTTTACATGTAAGTAATGGTTTAATTTTGTTACAGATTGTTAACACGACAAAGTGTGTTTAAAGTAAGCTACTTTTCTTGATTTTATTTAGACCAACTAAGGAGATATTCTAATGGCTGTTAATTGTATTTTAAGTGATGCATCAGTGCAGCTGGCTTCACCCAGCTAGTGGCTTTTAAATTATACTATATCGCATTAGTTCGGTGTTTAATTTATGAGTGACTCTCAGCACGGGAATATGTAGGCCTAAGCCAAGCTACGAACAGGATGTCTGAAAAAGAAAAATTGACGCAAAAAATGCGAAGAGGAAGGAAGATGTACATGAAAGGCATTAAATTCAAAACGTAGCAGGCAACATTCACTTTACATCAAAGTGCATGCTAGCAGAGAGACTTTATTTAGTCGTTATCTGACGAAACCCACAGTCATACATTAATTAGTGTGTGTATGTGACGAAACCAGACGTTCAAAGTTATTAAACACGTTATGACGTAAAATCTCTGAAATATGGTGTGTGTAAAATATGTCAGACATTAGAGGGTGAAATACGGGAAGTACAATATCGCATTTTAACATTATTCCGTAACTCTTTTCTATTACAACTCTTGGTTACCGTAAACGCATGTGGGCTTACCATTTATTATCCAGAAAATAAGATAATTATAACGTATTTTGATTGTATGTGGTAAATACTTAGAACGGCAACGAATTTAAGTGAATGTATCATTTTTCTAAATACCCATCTAATCACTGACTTTAAATTTGCTTGCCTCTAACAGTCAAATGTAAACAAATAAATTTACCATTCTGTAATATTTTCTGCGTTATGAAAGCATATTTAATGTCATTAGAAATTGCGTACAATTGCCGCTGGCGACTTCAAATCAGCTGTTGTTACAGGTTCAGTGGTGGTTCTCTTGATGTTAAGTGAACGTGTAACAACAGCTGATCTGAAGTCGCCAGCGGCAATTGTACGACATGTCCAACAGTTGTCTCACTCTCACCCCCCCCCCCCCCTTTTGCTATTGGTCGGACATTTGGTAAACCACGAATTGGAGAAGTCTTTTCCTGCACATGTGCACTGTAGTTTTTAATGTAGGCCTGTCACTTGATAATGGCAACAAGTATTGCCGAAACTAGTAGTGAAATAAAGTAATTTTTCTTTAAATGTGATCTAGGCTACTCTTCTTTCAGAAGTGTTTCATTAACATTTCTTTCACCCTGTGGTCCGCCTGCATGTCAGTGAGTTCAAATTGCAGCTCTCCTGGGGCTGTGTCAACATCGTCATTAAAGAAATAGACAGCAGATTGAATTAATGTTCAGTTTTGTCATGAAGTCTTCTTCTGAATTCAGCCTCTAAATTCTATAGTTGATGACTAATATTACCAGAAATAGTTTAGGGCACTTTTTATTTTCCTAGTAAAGGGAAATAACAAAAAATGCCTTCATTTACTCGTCTTGCAAATATACCTAGTTTTGATTTGCTTGCTTTTAGATATGTTCGTATTTCATGTACATACAATCCCTTTCTCTCCTCACCTTATATTTTTGTAACATGATTGTGAGATATCAACTTCGTGTCCCAAACTAAAATAATTTCATCTTGCAATAGCCAGTGATAATACACTTCTGGTCATTAGAATTGCTACACCAAGAAGAAATGCAACACCAAGAGGAAATGCAGATGATAAACTGACAAATGTATTATACTAGAACTGACATATGATTACATTTTCACGCATTTTGGGTGCATAGATCCTGGGAATCAGAACCCAGAACAACCACCTCTGGCCGTAATAACGGCCTTGATACGCCTGGGCATTGAGTCGAACAGAGCTTGGATGGCGTGTACAGGTACAGATGCCCATGCAGCTTCAACACGATACCACAGTTCATCAAGAGTAGTGACTGGCGTATTGTGACGAGCCAGTTGCTCGACCAACATTGACCAGAAGTTTTCAATTGCTGAGAGATCTGGAGAATGTGCTGGCCAGGGCAGCAGTCGAACATTTTCCGTATCCAGGATAGCCCGTACAGGACCTGCAACATGCGGTCGTGCATTATCCTGCTGAAATGTAGGGTTCCGCAGGGATCGAATGAAGGGTAGAGCCACGGGTCGTAACACGTCTGAATGTAACGGCCAATGTTCAAAGTGACGCCGATGCGAACAAGAGGTGACCGAGACGTGTAACCAATGGCACCCCATACCATCACACCGGGTGATACGCCAGTATAGCGATGACGAATACACGCTTCCAATGTGCGTTCACCGCGATGCCGCCCAAACGCGGATGCGACCATCATGATGCTGTAAACAGAAAATGGATTCATCCGAAAAATCATCACTTTTGCCATTTGTGCACTCAGGTTCGTCGATGCGTACATCATCGCAGGCGCTCCTGTCTGTGATGCAGCGTCAAGGGTAACCGCAGCCACGGTCTCCGAGCTGATAGTCCATGCTGCTTCAAACGTCGTCGAACTGTTCGTGCAGATGATTGTTGTCTTGCAAAAGTCCGCATTTGTTGATTCAGAGATGGAGACGTGGCTCCACGATCCGTTACAGCCATGCGGATAAGATGCCTGTCATCTCGACTGCTAGTGATACGAGGCCGTTGGGAATCAGCACGGCGTTCCGTATTGCCCTCCTGAACCCACCGATTCCATATTCTGTTAACAGTCATCGGATCGCGACCAACGCGAGCAGGAATGTTGCGATACGATTAAACCGCAATCGCGATAGGCTACAATCCGACCTTTATCAATGTGGGAAACGTGATGGTACACATTTCTCCTCCTTACACGAGGCATGACAACAACGTTTCACCAGACAACGCCGGTCAACTGCTGTTTGTGTATGAGAAATCGTTTGGGAACTTTCCTCACGTCAGCACGTTGTAGGTGTCGCCACCGGCGCCAACCTTGCGTGAATGCTCTGGAAAGCTAATCATTTGCATACCACAGCATCTCCTTCCTGTCGGTTAAATTTCGCGTCTGTAGCACGTCATCTTCGTGGTGTAGTGATTTAAATGGTCAGGATTGTAACACTTTGCCGAGGGTCAAACACCTCACACTGATATGGTAAATGACAGCTTCATACCCTGCCTCCAGACGATCAAGAAGAGACCAAACTGTCCGTGACGGAGCGCCCTCGCTGTGGTTGCGTTCACAACGCCAAGAACAGGGCCTAGGTTCCCCTGAGCCACTGCGTCGAGAATAAAATTTTCACGAATAGTAACATGCGCCTTTTAGCCTGCTTAGCCATAACAGGCGGAATTAGCAGCACCCCAACTGCTGGGATGGAAACCATGCTGGATATGCCCCCATTACACCTTTGGGTCAAGATGGAGGCACACACTAAAATAGTGAGTGAGGTAAATATAGGAAAGGTTGGGGAAATGCCAGCCGACTATATTATAACCCCATACTGCTTCAACAAGCCTTTCAGTATAACAATTGGAAGTAGGGAGCAGTGGGAGAAAATAGTTCGACACCGTACGGGGGATATTGTCTGGTTCACTGACGGGTCGAAATCAGACCAAGGCGATGGGGCCGGGGTATACGGGGTGCAGCCAAGACTGGAGGGCGTCATCTCTCTAGGGAAACTGACCTCAGTATTCCAGACCGAAATCACTGCCATCAGGGCGTGTGTGGAGGAGAATTTGCGTAGGTGCTACAAAGATCGTAGCATCTATATCTATTTAGACAGCCAGGCAGCCCTGAGATCACTGGCAGCTCCTGCAACAAGGTCTAAAATTGTTGCAGAATGTCACAGGGTTCTGGTGGAGCTAGGGGAAAGCAATAGAGTAAACCTATTGTGGGTCCCTGGCCACTCGGGGATCAGTGGCAACGAACATGCCGACAGATTAGCCAGGATGGGGGCAGAGACTCCATTTATTGGACCGGAACCTGTCCTGACAATCACCAAGGCAATGATAAAATTGGAGCTACGTAACTGGCTCAGAAGACAGCACGTAGAATATTGGACCAAAGTCTACAAACAGAAACATGGCAAGGTAATGATGCCAAAGCCATGTTTTAAAAGAAGCTCTGCAATCCTAGGCCTGAACAGGAGAGAGATTAGACTCATGGTTGATTGCCGACAGGCCATGCGAATTTCAAAAAACACCTACATGCAATGGGAATAACAGAAGAGGACCCTAAATGTAGGATCTGCTATGACGGTGATGAAACTGCATCACTTCTAATCTTCGAATGCATTGCATTGGAGAGTAAAAGGCACAGAACATTTGGGACAACCAGACCCGAAGAAATCGTGTCTAATAAAGAACTGGTAAAGGGACTCCTTGCACTGTTCAAGGGCATTGGTTGGCTTTACTAGATATACAGGGAGCGATACCGCACAATAAACTTACTTTCGGTGCGGGCAGTGGCGGGTTGGACCAAGACTGTTTCGGCTTCGCTGGAAAAATCAAATGAAATCAACATCCGCCTTTCCCTTGGTGGCTCATGGAAATGCTCCCATAATCCGAGGTAAAGCCCAACTGCACAGATAGTATCTGTACTGCGCTTGCGTATGACGTCCATTTTAGTCGACATTTTTGCTCCCGCGGGGAAGAAAACTGCTTTTCTCGGAAGAGTTTTGCCGCTGTCTAGGCGGGTCGCAGAAAATACTCAGCCATTCGCCCACCCCTGCTGTAGATACTGCAGTCGCAGCTGTCTGCTTCCCTTCTTTTCTCACAGTCCGGCACACGACCTTCGTGTTGACCTGTGTGCCCATTTGGTGGGCTATCCACAGAGCCATCTTACCACTAAGTCTGAGATATGTGCCACGGGAAGCTTTTTGCCTTGTGAACACAGTTTCGTGCGGTTACGGGCTTTTGAAGGCAAAGCAAAAAGAGAGTACTAAAGAGAATTATAGCAGAAATCGCTGGACTATGCCTGACAACGAATGGAAATGCGGAATACTATTGTAGGCGAAAACGGAGTGCTGCGGTGGGAGATAAGAGAAGCCAGTTGTGCCTCTACCGCTGCTCGCCCAGAGAGGAGGGCCGTCTGTAGGTAGCATGGCTTTGTTACTGGCGCCAGTAGCTGACTAGCTGGCAGCGCTGCGCTCGGTTACTGGCGCCAGTAGCTGGCAACAGGGCGGCTTTCACGCCACCAGACTGCGGCGCGGACGGCAGCGGCGTATGACGCGTCCCACCAGGCGTCGTCTGCAGCGGCGAGAGCGCACAAATACTCGAGAAAATTCCCACCGACGTGTTCTACGGCCCACTTTAGATTTGTAGTTTTTATAAGGTTTTGCAAACATTTTGGACCAAAATAATAATCTATATCTATATATAAAAGGCTTGTGTGTGTACGTGCTGACAGACTTTTCTCCGTGACCACATACTGCCACCCACTCGTGGTTGTGGTGGTAGATAGCCCTTGGTTTAATGATGTTAGTAAGGGAGTTTGGACGCGGTGCGTGGCAGTGGGTGAGTGTGACGAGCAAAAATTCGCAAAATATGCAATAAATACTCTTAGGAAGAGCTATATACTCTGTGACTTACGAACTTTATGGCACGAGTCAAAATCTGTTTATTCTTTCATGTGGTCTATCAAATATCAAATACGCAATTTTTTAAATAGATCACATGTTTCCGTCAACCACACATTACCGACTATGAACAGAGACACGAAACAAAGATAAAAATCCAGGTAGACTCAAAGATAAAAATACTCTTGGAACATTCATCACTGTCGTGGAAGCGTGGTGGAAACACAGACATACATTAATGAATGTCTCTTAGGCCATAGATATTGATATGCCTGTGCCAGTAAGCTCACTGGTCTGTGCTAATCAGTGATCTCTGATACATACAGCCGCGACAATCTCTGCTGTGAAAGGTGTTATCGTTTGACAGTCGGGTCAGAAAAACTATGCGACGTAGTCCTACCCATATCCCGGCGGCCTCCTATGATAATGTTGGCAACAAATGTTGAATAACGAGAATCATGTGACATCGTCATAAGACAATCGCGTGACACGCAAATATTTTGTCGTGAAATCAAGCATACAGCAGGAACAGCAGTATTTATCTACACTCTATGTGGTTCGGTCATCTTTGCAACGATTTTATGTCGTGTTATTGATGTTGCCAACATAAAAACACGAGGCCGCCAGAATAGAAAGTAAAATTTTACCGAATCAGATACATCAGTTGTTGTCACATCTCATTATGACCAGCACTTTCACGCGAAACTCTTTTGTACAGAGTCTCATTATTATATTTCAGCTGTCCATGCCTCAGTCCATTGTCCAGAGATATGAATGATCACGAAATAAATGTTTTAAATGGCGAATATAACTGAAGTATGATGTAAGCTACATCATTATTCATGAAGATGTGCCTATTTATAACACGTTTCGCAAACGTATTAAAAAAAACTACTGACACATTTTGAAGTGGTTTTCACAGAAAATTTGAGCTAAGACTGAGGCAACATAGAGACATGATTTCATCAAACTCAGATCACGGAAAAAAAGATACATAGCAATCAGTGTTTCCAGTATCTGTCTGTTCATCTCTTAGAAATACCTAATCTCCTAAACTACTTCACGGATTTGCATGGAGCAACTTCACAAGAGAAATTGTTTTAGATGTAGGTTATGCTTGACCACAGAATAGGGAGTATACAGAAGGGAAAGCTGGAAGTGGCGCCTTTGATCTGTATGTTACCAAGCGTTGCGCTCGACGCCATATTGAAAAGCAGTAAACGCGGAACTAAAGCCACTTAGTACTTTCGCTGGAAGTGGACTTTTAACGAACTGCAACTAATCTCACCGACTTTCATATATTTTGCGCCATCTTCTTGCACCTAATTGTAATCCAACGAAAAAAAATAGCCCTAAATTTTAATACAACTACGAAAATGTACAGTGGAGTCGATGATCGTTTTATTTGGTGCTTATCTCTATAAAAATTCCAAATAACGCGAAGTTATGTGTGGGAAATTAGTTATAAATAAGAAAGTGACTTTACAACTGTCAGGTTTTATTTGACACGAATAAATTCGCACAAAATATTGAGTGAGACTTAGCAGTTCAACGTGATTACACAGAAGTAATGACGTCTGGGCATGTATAAAAGTTGTGTTTGTTTTAGGAGTAGCATTAATTTACTGATCGAAGAAGGGCATATAGAGGAATCTGTCAACCACAGAGCAGGAACAGCATAAAATAATTATTCCCCCTAATCTATTTGTTTGAGTATCCGAAGAGCATTCGCTAGCACGCTACGCGTCCAATGCCGTAAGTAAAATTTTACCTGCCTACTTACGCACTATTCTTTGTAATTCATTTTAAATTATTCCCTACAACGTTAAACTTATAAAATGTAAATGTACTTCAACATTTCGACGCTGTTGAACTGTTGCAGCAACAGCGAGAGTTATCGTCAAGAGAAGAAGCAAGGCTACTTTTAATAATTATGCACACATTGCTCTCATTCGAAACTGATAACATTTAACTTTCACTGCACATATAGCGACGTTTTGGGAAGGTGAAAAAACTTATATCCTTATTTGTATTCGAATTATTGCGGCAATTAGGTGCTGAACACCATCGGCCGCCTTTTCCTTTATTGCTGCTCGTAATAAAAACGGAACAGCTCCAACCATTGACACACAGTTCTTTCTTTTCACTGCACTGCACTGTACCAAATACTTGTTTACTTTTATGCGATTCAGGCTGTTAAAATACACAGTTAACAAACAAAGACGGCGCATTACCACGCCACAGAGTAGGGAGTGACCACGCGTTTACTGCTTTTCAAGATGGCTGTTCCGCGCATGCGCACTAAATTTTGGACGACAGACTGCAGAGGGAGTTTCCTTTCTGTATACTCCTTATTCTGTGACTTGACGTACGGATTGCGTAGTACAGCAAACAAGCGCCAGAGGCGCTGTACTGCACCAAAGAACTAATAGACACCGCTGCTGCGTAGTAAGTATGGGGTAGAACAACAAGGAAGCGGACGTCTGTGACAGAACTAAGCAATCTTACGTCTACGAATACCAGCAAACATTGAACATAGTGTTACTGATTTCGCTTTGTGTATTAAATACTTAACGACATTTTTTATTTTGGCACGATTCACTGTTTGTATGAAAAACTTTATGAGGATACATTGTTTAGGACAATGACTTTTACTTACATTTGACATATTGTCTAGGATAACTGAGTTTATTGACAGAGCGATCCAGCAAGGATTCTATTTTTACTGACAGAGGCCCGAAACCGTAAAAAGCCATGATACACACAGGTCCTCCTTCAACAACCGTGCGAAGCACGGGCATATAAGCTAGTATATCTATAAATGTGAATGTCTGTTCGGTGTACGCTTATCACGTCCGAACGACAAGACGCCGAGACTTAAATATTTGTACAGTTACTAATTTATACCTGAGGAAGGTTTTAGGCACGGTTTTATAGGTATCTGATAGATATTTAGTAATTTGAAGACTATAACGCGAAATGCGGAACAATAATGATTCAAATGTTCATATGTTTGTTAAGCTTAAGGGACTCAACTACGGGGTCATCAGTCCCTAAACTTACAAACTACTTATGAACTACCTACAACTAAGGACGGCACAAATATCCATGCCCGAGGGGTGATTCGAACCCCCGACCGTAGTGGCCGTGCAGACCGTGACTGAAGCGCCTCAGTCTCCTCGGCCACCGCGGCCGGCAATAATGATTCTTTGAAAATTATATTTACTCTTTGAAAATGGTTTTATTGGTTGCAAGGTTGCTTGAGGGTTGACTAAGATAAATGGTGCGGTATATTGGGATGGAAAGTTATCGGTGTATATGAAATTCTACGTGCGTCTGTGTTAATATATTTCGCTCTGCAGCGAAAACTATAGACCGCAAACGAATAGTCTGTGCGTAATTGTTGTCGGAAGTCTCCCATTGTACACCATAGCAGTTCCATGCCGACAACTATAAGGGGGTGGAAGATATGGTGGTTGAAAGTCGTCAAATTACAAAAAAAGTTCGGACTGAAGGCCAGCGATGATGTTTGGGCCTCTATAGCAAGGAGGTTACATACAGCGAAACGTGATGCCACAGACCATATCTTTGGTCTATGCGTGCTACAATGTCTTCAGCTCTTTCTCTTTAAGGCTAAGCATACGAATAAAGAATATATGAATAAATAAATAAAGCAGTAAAAATGAAATTTCTTTTAATACATCTCTATAAAAAAAATTCGATTTGACGTTTCGCGCATTACATCAAGAGATCCATCTGTGATATTATTACAATCATTATTGTTGAATTTCTTGATTGGATTCTTTGAAACGAGTGCATTTTTACCTGTGATTTGATCTACGCTACTTACTTTTCTGATAATGTTGATTTAAAATGTTTGTTTCTAAAGAAGAAATTGTATTTCATTTCATCCTTCAAAACGAGTCTCATAGCACACTACTGAAAGATAGATAAGCTATCATAATCAACCAACACGCGGGTTTAAGCTAGTATAGAATAATAAACAGTTAACGGCTCACGATCTTCGTTCTGTGCTTCCTCTGATCACATGCAGTCGCCTTCCATAGATAAACGTGCATTGCGTTACTTTACACATATTACTTTAATAGATCACATTCAGACAACATGCCTCGCAAAAGGGAAACATTATTATTTCTTATATATTCTCCGATAATGATATTAAAAAAAGGGATAGTAATAAACAAATTAATAACAGTGTCTGAAACCATTTTAGGAAAAAAATATAGGTAGTGGCGGGTTTCGAACCACCGACCTTTCCCGTCACAGTACATTACCTTGCCCACTACGCTACGGCTATAAATCAAAACAGGAGTTCTTTAATCTCATACTATTGACGGCCGTTGTTAACTGATGTTAATATGGCATTTGTAGACATTAGATTATCATTTATCTTACGAAGAACGATGTGTTTTTGTTAATTCTTCAGTGCGCCATTGCTTTGAAATGACAACGTACAAGTTAAAATAAGAAAATCATCAAATACGCGAGGAATGTCACGTGACATCTGCGAACGGCTGGTTTTCGTTAATTCACTGGAGGGTGTCAAATCTCCGTTATTTTTGCAAATGTGTCTCAGACGATACGAGCTATGAAAAAAACACAAGGGAGATAAGTTGTGGAGAATTTTCTCCTCTACCAATTACGTTATTCAATTTTCGTGTCAGATGAACGGTTCGTTTGCAATTACAATTATACTACAAACGGCTTTTTTTGTTTTACTGCCGTATTTTTTGTCCGAAAAATTTGAAAAAGGGAGGTTCTGGTCTCTGGCGACCTACAATCATGTCTATAAAATTTGGTGCTGATCAGTTGAACGGTTCGTTTTAAAAACAGGGAACACGTTACGGACAGACAGACAGACATCCCAAAATCGCCGTTATTTTTGAAATATCTTTGAAACGCTACGAGATATGAAACAAAAAACATAAGACAGCAAAATTGTAAAGAATTTTCTCCTCTAAAAATTACGTTATTCAATTTTCGTGTCAGATGAATAGTTAAGCCGTTTTTTTTCATTTAAATTTCGAGCTGTCAAAAGACGATCGCAAAGGCCCACTTTTAGTGTTACTACCGTAAACTAAAGTGGGCCAAAAGCAGACGAAGCAAGGGCAGTTCCACTCTCGTTTCAAAAAAGGTGAAGTAAATCAAATCGGATAAAAGTCAGTACAGATTCTTGCGTCTGTAAAAAGTGCAGTGCGCGAGGCATCTAATAACTAGCAACGTCATAGCACAGTCTGACACATACGACTCGCGATATTCACTGTTGTGAAAGGTGTTGCCGACTAACAGTTGCAACGATGCTAGCGCTCCTAGCGGCGGGCAAGCCGCCGAAGTAGTGATGTTTGTTTGTAATCATTTTTATACGTAATTAACAAAATAGTTACTAATATTTATGCGATACAAGCATTAGTAAAACATCAAAAGACATACATATTCAGGATGTTAATATAACAACCGCCGAATTTCACTAATTCAGTGGTGTAAAGGACAACTACGTCATAAAAAAAAACCTTACGAATATGTGTATAATAGCTGAAAATGCGGCGTTGCCCAAGTATTTATTTATTCCCGCCATATTTCAGGTAGATATTCATTTGTATAAGGGCTGTATGTCTGTAAACTCTATTGGTAATAAAGTTAGTAGTAAAGAAGTAATAGATTAATACTTGGTGCGGGAAGGGGCGGTTTTGTATGAACGTTACTGTTTATGTGCTCATATCTCATGAACTACGTGTCGTACTGTGATACAGTTTAGAAGGTATACGCCGGGTGATGCACCAGTATTGCGATGATGAATACACGCTTCCAATGTGTGTTCACCGCGATGTCGCCAAACATGGATGCGGTCATCATGATGCTCTAAACAGAACCTCGATTAATTCGAAAAAAATGACGTTTACCCATTCGTGCACACAGGTTCGTTGTTACGTACACCATCGCAGGCGCTCCTGTCTGTGACGCAGCGTCAAAGATAACCGCAGCCACGGTCTCCGAGCTGACAGTCCATGCTGCTGCAAACGTCGTCGAACTGTTCGTGCAGATGGTTGTTGTCTTGCAAACGTCCCCATCTGTTGACTCAGAGATCGAGACGTGGCTGCACGATCCGTTACAGCCATGCGGATAAGATGCCTGTCACCTCGACTGCTAGTGATACGAGGCCATTGGGATCCAGCACGGCGTTCTGTATTGCCCTCCTGAACCCACCGATTCGATATTCTTGCTAACAGTCACTGGATAGCGATCAAAGCGAGCAGCAATGTCGCGATACGATAAACCGAAATCGCGATATGCTACAATCCGACCTTTATCAAAGTCGGAAACGTGATGGTACGTATTACTCTTCCTTACAAGAGGCATGACAACAACGTTTCACCAGGCAACGCCGGTCAACTGCTGTTTGTGTATGAGAAATCGGTTGGAAACTTTCCTCACGTCAGCACGTTGTAGGTGTCGCCACCGGCGCCAACCTTGTGTGAATGCTCTGGAAAGCTAATCATTTGCATACCACAGCATCTTCTTCCTGTCGGTTAAATTTCGCGTCTGTAGCACGTCATCTTCGTGGTGTAGCGATTTAAATGGTCAGGATTGTAACACTTTGCCGAGGGTCAAACACCTCACACTGATATGGTAAATGACATCTTCGTACCCTGCCTCCAGACGATCAAGAAGAGATCAAACTGTCTGTGACGGAGCGCCCTCGCTGTGATATACACTACCAATGTCCATTCACCGTTATGTCGCCAAACACGGATCCGACCATCGTGATGGTGTAAACAGAACCTGGATTCATCGGAAAAAATGACGTTTAACATTCGTACACCCAGGTCTGTCGTTGCGTACACCATCGCAGGCGCTCATGTCTGTTATTCAGCGTCAAGGGTAAACGCACCCATGTTCTCCGAGCTGACAGTCCCTGCTGCTGCAAACGTCGTCGAACTGTTCGTACAGATGGTTGTTGTCTTGCAAACGTCCCCATCTGTTGACTCAGGGATCTACAGGTGGCTGCACGACCCGTTACAGCCATGCGGATAAGATGGCTGTCATCTCGACTGCTAGTGATACGAGGCCGTTGGGATCCAGCACGGCGTTCCGTATTTTCCTCCTGAACCAACCGATTCCATATTCCGCTAACAGTCATTGGATCGCGACCAACGCGAGGAGCAATGTCGCGATACGATAAACCGCTATCGCGATAGGCTACAATCCGACCTTTATCAACGTCGGAAACGTTATGGTACGCATTTTTCCTCTTTACACGAGGCATCACAACGTTTCACCAGACAACGCCGGTCAACTGCTGTTTATGAGAAATAGGTTGGAAACTTTCCTCATGTCAGCACGTTGTAGGTGTCGCCACCGGCGCCAACCTTGTGTGAATGCTCTGGAAAGCTAATCATTTGCATATCACAGCATCTTCTTCCTGTCGGTTAAATCCGCGTCTGTAGAACGTCATCTTCGTGGTGTAGCAATTTTAATGGCCAGCGGTGTAGTTTGTTTGGTTTAGGGACTGATGTTTCCGCAGTTGAGTCCCATAAGATTTAGAAAGATTTGAACCCGCGGTGGAGTAGCCGAGCGGTCTTAGTCTGCTGGCTAAGTCTTGGCGCTTGCTGCAGCTTCGTGCTGTAATTGTATAAGTTGTCGAGGAATTATGAGTAGATGTCACTGATGGCGCAACCTACAAGAAAAGATTCGTCGAAATTGACATTTGACAACCGATACGCGCGACCGAGTCTTTTGAAATCGAGTACTGGCTGGAACAAGATGTGAAGTTATCAGCAAACTGTGTTGTCGCACAAGTCCAAAGTGCGCGCCACCTACTTTCGCCGCGCGCCGCCATGCACGCACGGCGCGGCGTTCTTACGACGACAGCCACGAGCGCCCTCTGCTGCAACTCCGCTCGTGGCCACCACTGAACGACATCGTTCACTTGGGACTGAGATAGCAACCAGTTAACACTTCGGAATCAGATAGGCACCAGCGAAGACTTGGCTATCAGTTAGGCACTAGGCAGGCCTCTAACTCAACTATGTATCAGCACTCTGCAGTACTGAATTGTGTAAAAGTTAAGTATTGTATAAATTCTGTGCAATATATATCTCGTTCTAATTTACTCTAGTGTTTCTAGTTTCTGGCTGCTCCCCTCCGTACCTGCACCAGCGTGCTATCTTTATTCCTGTGTCGGTCTCATTCCACTCGGCCACCGACACCTACGACGGAAAAGAGACATAAAAGCGGCGACGAGGCTGGGACACAAAACAAACGATCTTATTGGTATCCGTATTTCGATTGTAACCTGCGTAGTTTTTGTGAAATTGAGTAGTGCCGAGCTATGTGACAAAGTTGTCGAATCTTGTGGAGGCAAGTTAAAATTTAAATATTCTGATGGGAGTGTTGGAGATGATCCCGTTTCCCATGCAGGATTTGGCATTCGGACTATCCGAATATTTGAGGTTCCGCTTGAAATAACTGAAGAACAGATAAATGCAGTAATATCGCCGTTCGGGCAGTGCTTTCTAACGTTGCAGAGAGGTGGTCGAGCGCCCACAAGTTTCCTGTACTCAATGGTGTCCGCCAACTTAAAGTTCAGTTACGACGGCATATCCCGTCATACATTAACGTGTGTAGGTACAGACGACCAACCGCGTACTTGTTCTTTATGTAACAAGCCGGGACATGTCCGCATCAACTGTGTACAGAGGCGCGTGGCTCAACTGCCGACAGGCGAGCCCGCCTGACCCCAGACTAGAGCACCAGTTATACCGAGCTGAACAATCCGCCATTTTGAATCCCAATCCGACGACACAGTTGTATGCTTTGCCTGGTGCAGCGAAGTGAATCAGCCAACAGTTTGTCATTTTATTGTTTCACAGTGTGAATTGGTTAGTTGTGTTTCTCCAAAATGCTCAAATAATAGCAGACATGGTCGCTAGAAGTTTTATCGGATTTCTTGAAACACAGATCGGCGAAAAAGGTGGCTTGTAAATTCCAGACGCCAAGTACGGACGCCAAAATCGAGTAACGATCTGTGTAACGTGAAGAATTAAAACTTCTTTTATTTGTATTAAAACAGTTATGCTGACAGAGAGGTAGTAAAGAAAATATAGGCCTGTACATGTAAGCAATGGTTTATTTTAATTTTGATACATTGTTAATATATCACGACACACACTGTGTATAAAGTTGCTTTTGATGATATTACATAGACCAACTAGGTAGTTATTCTAAGGTCTATTAATTGTGTTTTTAAGTGATGCATGATTGCGCTGGCTTTACCCAGTTATTGGTTTTTAAATTATATTGTTACACATTAGTTAATTGTTTAAATTAAATGTGACTCAACACTGGAATATGTAGGCCTAAGCCAAGCTGTGAACAGGACGTCTGAGAAAGAAAAATGTTGAATCGAACTTCGCAAAGAATGGGAACAGGAAAGACGAAAATTTTTCTCTGAAATACGTCATGTGTAAAATATGCGAGACATTAGGGGGGCAATGCGAGAAGCACAGTAACGTAATTTAACATTACTTTGTAACTGTTTTCGTATGAAACTCTTACCCACCATAAACGGGTGTGGATCTACTACTTATGAACTAGAAAATACGATAATTGTAACGTATTTTAACTATATTTGGTACATATTTACAATGGCAACATATGCTTTAATATGGAATGTGTCATATTTCTAAATATCCCTCTAATCACTAACTTTAAGTTGCTTTCCTCGTACAGTCAAATGTAAGCCAATAAATTTACTACGCTGTAATATTTCTGCGCTAGGAAAGTATATTTAATGGCCTTAAGAACGTATTAAAAAGGTGTAAGTGTGCCGTAGCCTTTAAACGAGCACCTTCAATGTGGGATTCAAAATGGCGGATTGTTCTGCTTGTACTGTACAGTGCTCTAGCCCAGACTGTGACGTCACTGGCCGTCACCCCCGCGGCCGCAGCTCGGAAACGACTGCAGCTAGCGCCGGCGCCGAGACTGCCATATCTACGGATGTCAGTACTACTGTGCCGGAAGACGTGCCTGAGCCCCATCCACCTACGGCAGTTGCTGCAGGTGACGAACTTTCTGTGGATATACACGCTATCGTACCTAAAGACTCCTCTGAGCCCCTACAGTTCGTAGTAATCGATGGTAAGGCATCGACTAAAACAGAGGTGATATCGGGCGTTCCACAGGGTAGTGTTATTGGTCCTCTGCTATTCCTTATTTACATAAACGATTTAGGGGAAAATCTAAGTAGCTCTCTTAGGTTGTTTGCAGATGACGCCGTCATTTACCGTCTAGTAAAATCATCTGAAGATCAAAACCAACTGCAGAACGATCTGAATAAGATATCAGTATGGTGTAAAAATTGGCAATTGACTCTAAATAATGAGAAGTGTGAAGTCGTCCACATGAGTACGAAAAGAAATCCGTTAAACTTTGTTTACAACATAAATCAATCAAATGTGAACGCCGTAAACTCCACAAAATACCTAGGAATCACTATTACTTCAGACTTAAACTGGAAAGGACACGTAGATAATATCGTGGGAAAGGCGAACCAGAGACTGCGTTTTATTGGCAGAATCGTTAAAAGATGCAACAGA
Organism: Locusta migratoria; assembly: GCA_026315105.1. Taxonomy (NCBI): domain Eukaryota; kingdom Metazoa; phylum Arthropoda; class Insecta; order Orthoptera; family Acrididae; genus Locusta; species Locusta migratoria. Next base: position 125,697,083 of record CM048753.1, read on the forward strand.
ACTACTAAAGAAACTGCATACACTGCGCTTGTCCGTCCATTTTTGGAGTATTGCAGCCCAGTGTGGGATCCTTATCAGGTGGGTTTGACGGAGGACATCGAAAGAGTCCAAAGAAAGGCAGCTCGTTTCGTATTGTCACGATACAGGGGAGACAGCGTTACGGAAATGATACAGGATCTGGGATGGGAATCATTACAACAACGGCGCTTATCGCTGAGGCGTGGGTTACTTGCGAAACTCCAATCGCCAACATTCTCCTCCGAATGCGAAAATATATTGTTGACTCCCACTTACATAGGTAGAAATGATCATCAGAATAAAATAAGAGAAATCAGAGCTCGAACAGAGAGATTCAGGTGTTCTTTCTTCCCGCGCGCTATTCGAGAATGGAATGGGAGATAAACAGTATAATTGTGGTTCGATGAACCCTCTGCCAGGCACTTAAATGTGATTTGCAGAGTATCCCATGTAGATGTAGATGTAGATGTAGATGTACCTCCTCCGCTAGCTATTGCCGCTCTGCCGACACAGCTGAATGCAACCGGTAGCAAACCCCCCGGCAGCTGAGGAAGAAGCACCTGTGAATGAACGGGACATAACCATCGTAAATGAAGTCTTTAACTTTTCCCGGCGTAATGAGTGTTCAGACAAGTTACGGGTATGCTGCCGGGTGACGTCGTCGACAACCGCCGATATTTCGGCAGGAGGACGCCCAGCCATTCTCAAGGCACGACTGCACTCAAGGAAGTAACGTGCAAGCGAATTTAATACCTCGGTTTGCAAAGGGTAAACAAGGAAGATAACACACACAGTACAAGTCACAGCAGAGTCAACACGACCAAAGGTGACCAAACATCAAAAATATCGATAGTGACTTAATCAACAGGTGAGGCAGCATTAATTTTATCCCTCTGTTTTTTGACGAGAGACAGTGCCGGATTCCAAGCAGAATTTAAACAAAAATTCAAATGTTTGTAATTCTATCGGACCAAACTGCGTGGTCATCAGTCCGTAGCTTACAAACTACTTAAACCTAGGTAAACTAACCTAAGGACAAACATACACAGCCGGCCGCGGTGGCCGAGGTGACTGAGGCGCTCCAGTCACGGTCGGCACGGCCACTACGGTCGGGGGTTCGAATCCCCCCTCGGGCATGGATATTTGTGCCGTCCTAGTTCGTAAGTAGTTCATAAGTAGTTTGTAAGTTTAGGGACTGATGACCCCGTAGTTAAGTCCCATAAGCTTAACAAACATTTGAACATTTGAAACATACACACCCATGCCCCAGGGAGGACTCGAACCTCCACGGCAAGCAACCGCGCGCTCCGCAGCGAAACGCTTTAGACCGCTCGGCATTTAAACAAAAACCACCATCTCTGTTTATAAGGTCGCTTGCTAGTTTAATTTCAACAGCTTCCTTAATAACATTATCCCAATAAGGATGATCTTGTTTTGCGTAAGGCAGATGTATATCGTATTCCTTGCAGTTGTGGCATGTCATATATTGGTCAGACAATCAGGACTGTGGAAGACCGGTGTATTGAACATGAACGTTAGACGCGCTTACAACAGCCCAACAAATCCGCTGTTGCAGAACACTGTCTTGGCACCGGTCATCCTATGGAATACAACAACACGGAGATCCTGGCATGCACCTCCACCTATTGGGATAGTGTTATTAAGGAAGCTGTTGAAATTAAACTAGCAAGCGATCTTATAAACAGAGATGGTGGTTTTTGTTTAAATTCTGCTTGGAATCCGGCACTGTCTCTCGTCAAAAAACAGAGGGATAAAATTAATGCTGCCTCACTTGTTGATTAACTCACTATCGATATTTTTGATGTTTGGTCACCTTTGGTCTTGTTGACTCTGCTGTGACTTGTACTGTGTGTGTTTTCTTCCTTGTTTACACTTTGCAAACCGAGGTATTAAATACGTTTGCACACTACTTCCCTGAGTGCAGTCGTGCCTTACGAATGGCTGGGTGTCCTCCTGACGAAATATCGGCGGTTGTCGACGACGTCACCCGGCAGCATACCCGTAACTTGTTTGAACATCGTAAATGAAGAACGCCCGTCAGAGGAATTCCCCCAGAAGGACTAGGAAACGGAGGTTGGTACACCAGGGTGCAAACGAGACCGCCCCCCCCCTCCCCCCCCCTTTGCGTCAGAAGGCGAAGGAAATAGGAAGCAGCCTCCGCCATAAGTTTTTTATTTTTTATTTTTATTTTTTATTTATTTATTTATTTATTTTTTTGTGGTTTTAGAGCGCACAACTTCTATGGTCATTAGCGCCCAGCCAAGAACATAGATTCGCTATGATCTCAAAGAAAAAAGGTGACTGTCAGAACATCAACAAGAGGCTAAAAACGAAAGATAAAAGACAATGAAAAGGGTTAAATATCCTTCGATAAGTTGGCCAAGTTGATAAAACGCAAAACTCGAGCAGCTGCTCGTGTGTCATCAGCTAAAATTTCCTCCAGAGTAGACGGAAAGTGAAGGGCTGCACAGAGATGATTACAATTAACACAAGTCAGTAAAACATGTCGCACTGTCAGCAGTTCACCGCAGGAGCACAGCGGTGCAGGGTCGGCGGAAAGCAAGTGACGGTGGCTGAAACGGCAGTGACCGATCCGCAACCGGGCCAGGATGACCTCCTCCCGCCGAGAGGGGCGTGAGGAGGTCCTCCAAGCGGTCGGGATCGGTTTTACAGTTCTCAATTTATTGTTGTACATTGAAAGCCACACACTGTGCCATTGCGACACGATACTCCGGTGAAGAGCCCGTTGAACATCGTCCGGTGGGACGCAAAAGGTAGCCATGCGAGGCAGAAGAGCTGCGGCCTTGGCTGCTATGTCGGCGGCCTCATTCCCGGGCACACCCACGTGGCCAGGGACCCACAGGAAAGAAACGTGACAGCTGTCATCTGCTAGCAACTGGATCCGCCAGGAGGACGCCACCGAAATAAAAGATGCTCCGGCTAAGGAACAGAACCACATTCCCGTGCCGGGAAAACAAGACACAGAAGGAACGACTTACAAGACCACTGGAGAACGAACGGAAGGAAGTCTGTCTTCGGAAGCTCCCCACGACCTTCCACAGGCACCCAAAACTAACTGGGCGAGACGATGACGACACCGACACGGCGGATGAGGAGATGCATGATGACTCAGACCACGATGACAAATTTAATGACGATGTCGCAATGAAAGATGAATCCTCACTTCAGAGACGAATCCCTGACCCCTTTGACACCGACGAATATTATTAAGATGTTTTTAAAACGTGACTTTCATCTGAAGAAGTTGAAGTTTTGTTTTAGAAGATGGATAACTTAAGAAGAAACATGCCTGAACGCCAAGCATATAAGATTGCCACAATCAACGTGAATAAGATACAAAGATTGGAATAAACTCTTTCAAGTTCTGAAGCAAGCAGGAGTAAAATATAGGGAGCGTAAGGTTATTTACAACTTGTACAAAAATCAGACAGCGGTTGTCAGAGTTGAAGGGCATGAAAGGGATGCAGTGGTTGGAAAGGGAGTAAGACAGGGTTGTAGTCTTTCTCCATTGTTATTCAATTTGTACACTGAGCAAGCTATAAAGGAAAGCAAGGAGAAATTTGGAGAAGGAATTAAAGTTCAGGGTGAAGAATTAAAAACATTGCGTTTTGCCGACGACATAGTAATTCTGTCAGATACAGCAAAGGACCTGGCAGAGCAATTGGACGGATTGGACGGTGTGCTGAAATGTGCATATAAGATGAACATTAACAAGAGCAAAACTAGGATAATGGAGTGCAGTGTAAAAAAAAATCAGGTGATGCTGAAGGAATTAGACTGGGGAACGAAGCGATAAAGGAGGTAGATGAGTTTTGTTACTTGGGCAGTAAAATAACAAATGATGGTCGCAGTACAGAGGATATACAATGCAGAATGGCAATGGTTAGAAAAGCGTTCTTGAAAAAGAGAAATTTGTTAACATCGAATATTGATTTAAGCCTAAGGAAGTCCTTTCTGAAGGCATTCGTATGGAGTGTTGCCTTGTATGGGAGTGAGACATGGACGATAAACAGTGCGGACAGGAAGAGGATTGAGGCTTTTGAAATGTGGTGCTACAGAAGAATGCTGAAGATTAGGTGGGTGGATCGCGTAACTAATGAGGAGGCACTGAACAGAATTGGGGAGAAAATGAATTTGTGGCATGTCTTGACTAAAAGAAGGGATCGATTGGTAGGACACATTCTCAGACATCAAGGAATTGTGAATTTAGCGTTGGAGGGAAGCGTGTGGGGTAAAAACCGCAGAGGAAGACCAAGAGATGGATACAGTAAGCAGATTCAGGTTGTCGTTCTTATGTGGAGATGAAGAGGCTTGCTCAGGATAGGGTATTGTGGAGAGCTGCATCAAACCAGTCTCCGGACTGAAGACCACAACAACAACAAGATACAAAGCTGGTTCAAATTACAAAATTTAAAGGATTTTATATATGCCTCGGACAGTGACATCATTTTATTACAAGAAGTGACAGAAATTGCTCTTGACCACATTACTGGATTCAATGCAATAGTAAACCCTGGTAATAGCACAGAAATGGGCACAGCTATACTTGTAAAAGACGGCATCATCATAGAAGACATTGTCAAGCTACCAAACAGTAAAGGACTAGCGGGTACCATACATAAGACACGTCTGATAAATGTCTATGCTCCCTCAGGTTCAAGCAATAGGCAAAAACGGGCAAAGTTTTTTTAAAGAGGACATTGTTCCCCTGTTTGCAACACGGTACGACCATATTATTATGGGAGGCGATTTTAATTGCGTTCTCCATTCCAAAGATCAAACTCCCAATTTTAACAAGTCAACTGAACTAGAACGCATAGTTACAGATTGACGACTAACGCACTCCTGGGAGCATATGCACGGCGCAGCCCCTGGCTTTACACACGTGACCAACCACTCAGCGAGCAGACTTGACAGGATATATGTCTCGCAAATTTTAAAAGACCACGTATTACAGTCCGAAGTATGGCCTACAGCATTTTCGGATCATGCTGCGTACATATGCACACTTAATATGGAAAAAACAGGGGACTTTTCGAGGGAGAGGTACCTGCAAACTAAATGTATCCCACCTGAACGACAATGTTTGTCAGGAGGCATTCCAAACCCTGTGGCGAGAATGCGAACGCAAATTCGCCTTTTACAACTTAACTCTGGTATAACCTGATGGCTACATTACGCCAAACCCAAAATACGAAAGTTTTTCATCAATTATGCGAAAGAAAAAAGCTTTTCGTACAAATCAACAATGGAGTTTTACTTTCAGTGTCTAAGGGATCTGCACACGTCAGATGCAACAATTGTTGGGAATTACGAAAGAATTAAAAGGATCAAAGCAAAAAATTCTGGCACTTCGGCGAAAACAATTAGAAGGATACCAAATAAGGTCGCGGGTCGAGAATGTGAATCCAAAAGAGCACCGCGCAAAATATTAACTGAATTAATAACTCCTGACGGAAGAAAGCTGACGAAGCACTCTGAAATCAAAGAGGCACTACTACAACATTTTACCTCCTTATTGTCCAGCCACCTGATTGACGAACAGCTTCAGGACGAATTACTGACCAACCTGCAAGGCAGAGTAACCCACGCGGAAGCGCTCAGTCTTACTTCAGAAGTCACTGAAGACGACGTTCTCGAAGCCATTAATGACAGTAAGAAAAACAAGTCGCCGGGACAGGATGGAATCCCAGCTGAATTTTATCAGCAGTTCAGGGAATTTATAACAAAATCAAAATGTTCAAATGTTTGTAGAACTTATGGGACTTAACTACGGGGTCATCAGTCCCTAAGCTTACAAACTACTTATGAACTAGCTAACACTAAAGGCGGCACAAATATCCATGCCCGAGGGGGGATTCGAACCCCCGACCGTAGTGGCCGTGCAGACCGTGACTGGAGCACCTCAGTACCCTCGGCCTCCGCGGCCGGCGAATTTATAACACCTAAATTCACAGTCATATGTAATGAACCTTTAAACCCTGACGTTGGTATATATCTGTGGCGTCTGTTCCGAAAGAATAGACGTCACTTCTGATCCTGCAGCTGTTATTATTTAATATTCATAGAATGTATGACATCAACTGCGATTGGGCAAAGCTGAAAGTGTGTACCCAGCCGGGATTCGAACCCGGGTCTCCTGCTTTCTAGGCAGTTGCGCTGACCCCTACACCACTGGGGACACAGTGATCACCGCACCTGCAAGGACTACCTAAGCACGCCTCCCGTCAGATACAAATTCCCAGCTTCGCCCTGCCCACAGTACTCAAACTCGTAGTTTATCTAATTCCCGTAAGAGTAACATGCCGGTGACGGGCAATGATCCTATCGTTAGTGGGGAGGTGTGGGCAAGTTTGAAGCCCTTACTCTTGCGGGAATTAGTTTAATAACTACGAGTTTGAGTACTATGGGCAGGGCGAAGCTGGGAATTTGTATCTGACGGGAGGCGTGCTTAGGTAGTCCTTGCAGGTGCGGTGATCACTGTGTCCCCAGTGGTGCAGAGGTCAGCGCAACTGCCTAGAAAGCAGGAGACCCGGGTTCGAATCCCGGCTGGGTACACACTTTCAGCTTTGCCCAATCGCACCTGACGTTGGTGTTCCGACAGAATTCCGGAAAGGTATGGTAGTTTTAGTGCCTAAGACCTCAAATTCCAAAACCGTCGGCAACCTGCGGCCAATCACGCTACTAAACAGCGACTACAAAATATTTGGTCGCATTATAGCGCGAAGATTGCGTAACACTATGACCGGCGTCATCGGCGCATACCAAACAAGTGTAGGCAAGGACAGAAAAATTCTGCAGGCACTCTGTGGTTACAGGGACCTCATTTCAACGGCCGCCGGCCGCGGTGGCCGAGGTGACTGAGGCGCTCCAGTCACGGTCAGGACGGCCACTACGGTCGGGGGTTCGAATACCCCCTCGGGCATGGATATTTGTGCCGTCCTAGTTCGTAAGTAGTTCATAAGTAGTTTGTAAGTTTAGGGACTGATGACCCCGTAGTTAAGTCCCATAAGCTTAACAAATATTTGAACATTTTTTTTTTTTTTCAACGGCCGATGTCTGCAAAATCAAGTTTGCCATAGTGTCGCTGGATTTTGACAAGGCGTTTGATAGAGTTAATCACCAGTTTTTACTTCGAACTATGGATGCAATGGGATTCCCATCACGGTTCATTGCCGTCATACGCAACACACTGATGAATAACTCAGCCAGGGTTGTCATCAACGGACAGGTCAGCCGTCCGATTCAAGTCACCAGTTCCATCAGGCAAGGGTGTCCGACGTCAATGGCAAATTTTTGCGATCGCCATCGAACCCCTTCTCGCCTCTCTTACAAAGAATCTACGGGGTCTGTATATAAGAGGAGAAAAGATTGTGTGTCATGCATACGCTGATGACGTTGGTTTCGTAGTTACGGATGGTAATGAGGTACAAACCGCACTACAAATAGTAGCAAAATATGAGCAGGCAAGTGGTGCGAAACTAAACAGAGTGAAGTCCGGGATATTCGATATTGGTCGTGGACTAGGCTCGCAGACAGAAGGACACAAGGACAGTTGAAATGTCTCGGAATTGATTTTAAAAGAACTATACAAAGCACCGTTGCTGTGGATTACAGAAAAATTCTGCCTCGGTTGCACAGTGGTAGAGTGCCAGTCTACAAATCCAAAGGTTGCGGGTTCGATCCCAGCCAGGTCCTAGTTTATCTGTCACTTTCCACTTCTTTCACCTCTGGCAGTACTGCTCATGTGAAAAATACCGAGTAGCACCGTGGTTCGGAACCCACGTTAAACTGTAGGTCCCCCTATAACTGGATGGGTAAGTCAGTTCGAAGGTCGGAGGAAGGCAACGGCATACCACCCCCCGCAGTCTGCTTTCGGCTCGCGTGCTGTGTGGACGTCTGTTTACTTCCTCGCTGCGGCCGGACGCGCGCTTACAGTGTGTGGTGAGTTAGACGCTCTTGTAGCGTAAATAGTAGCTTTATGTGCCGAAATGTGTAGATCATCAAGATGAGTCAACCTAAACAGAAATATACTTTGAAGTTCTCGTTTGACGAACACTATGCTAGACCAAGAGCATTTGAAGTAGAGGCGTTCTTTCGAGATGTAGTAAAGCTCAGTATTAGTGAGATAGTCGGGATCCACTTATCGATCGTGAGTAGCACTGTTTATGTGAAAATGATTAATACTGAATGCTGTGAAAAGGTTATCGAACAATGCAGAGGCAAACTGAAATTTAATCATTGTGACGGCAATGTCGGTACCGTTCAAGTGGACTATGCGGGATTTGGGACTAGAACTGTTCGTGTCTTCGAACTCCCGTTCGAGATAACCGAAGATGAGATTAATTCAGCTCTAAAACCATATGGGAGGGTTATCAGCAATACTGCTGAAAAATGGACAAGTTTTCAAACGTTCCCAGTACTCAATGGTGTGAGGCAACTAAAAATCGAGCTACAAAAACATATTCCGTCGTATATTTACGTTTGTGGATACAGAGCCATTGTCATGTACGACGATCAACCACGTACATGCTCAGGCTGTGGACAGACAGGGCACGTTAGATCCGAATGTGTACAGCGAAGAGTGACGCAGGTGCCGACAGGTGAGCCGGTCGCGCCAATGATGATGACGTCACTGCCGGTGACTTATGCCACGGCCCTCCGAGAGAACACGGCCACCACGTCGACCGCCGCAATGGACGGAAACTACGGGACTGGCGACGCTAACGTAAGCGTGGCAATGGACACCAGTACTAATCAAACACCGGTCGTCGCAACTACCAACACGACGGAAACAGTCTCTAAAGATGGACCTGATAAAAATATACCAGAGACCTATGCACAAGATGTGCAGCGTGAGGAGGAAGCCGTTTCTATTAAAGATGATAATACTCAGGATCCCACTAGCACTTCCGAGAACGAGGAGAGTCCACAATCTGGATCCTCCCCGAATAAGCATAAAAAACGGCGCATAGCACCTCCTGACGCCAAACAAAAAGTACAGCCAGTGCGTGAGAAAGCGCAACAAATTAGTCGAAAATTAAGTGCCGACATGTCCGGAAAATTGCAACGGAGTCAACAGATGAGTATGGACGTTTCGTCAAATACAGAAACGCCCACACAACAGGGCGGTGCAAAGGCTAACTCTAAAAAGAAAGATTCGCGGAACAAAACACCATCTCAACAGGGCTCTGAGACTGCGATGCTTCAATACACTCATAGAGGGAACTGGACAGACGAAACTGCACAATTCCCTGAGGACGAAGAAATGAAGGAAGTACCGAGGGGTGAGAAAACGAAGGGGACGTCACCTCCACGCCTGGTACACTAGAGATATTAGGCGCTATGAGTATCAGTCATGTTATTCACCTATATTGTCAATCTAACTTTTCACAATTGCATTACAATCCTATAAAATAGGAACGATAAACATTAATAAGACCCGGAGTCATTTAAAACTTAAGTCCTTACAAGATATGCTTTACGCAGCAGATATCGACATAGCAATGTTGCAAGAAGTTACAGACATCCACCTTGATGATATCACAGGATTTAATGCAATTGTCAATTCAGGGAACGATTCCGAGCTCGGCACAGCAATACTAAGCAAAGAAGGTATTATTGTCAACGATGTAGTCAAACTGACAAATGCCAGAGGCCTAGCTGTCACCATCAACGGCACTAGGCTTATCAACACCTACGCACCCTCCGGCTCCAGCAATAGACGGCGTAGAGCTGAATTTTTTAAAGATGATCCCCTTTTCTGTGGACGATACGACCAAGTAATTTTAGGAGGGGATTATAACTGCGTCTTGTCGGCCAAAGATCAAACGCCAAACTTTAATTATTGTGCCGAACTTGATGACATAATCAAACAACTGAACATGACTGATACCTGGGAGCTCAAAAACGGCGCACTGCCAGGCTTTACTTATATCACAAGCCATTCAGCCAGTCGCATCGACAGGATATATGTGTCCGATAATTTAAAAACGCAGGTGCTGCAGACTGAGTTGTGGCCCACCATATTTTCAGATCACATAGCATACATCTGCACCATGAACCTTAAAAGACAAGAAACATACCGGGGACGAGGATTGTGGAAGTTAAATGTGGCACATTTGCAAGACCCTGAATGTCACGATATCTTCAATAGTGTATGGACTGACTGCGAGAAGAAATTCACCTCATACCCCTCGTCACTGACTTGGTGGCTGAAATGTGCTAAACCGTCTATACGACGAGCGCTGATAAACTACTCACGAGATAAGAATGCCTGGCAAAAACGGACGACTGAATTTTATTTTACAGTTCTTAGAGAATTATACACTAATGATCGATCAGTAATCAACAACCATTTAGAGATAAAAAGAATTCAGGCCAAACTCTTAGCTTTGAAACGGAAACAGATTGAAGGCTGCAAAATACGATCAAGGCTTCAAAACGACATAAAAAGAGAACATACGTCAATTTACCACGTGATAAATGAAAGAAAGGGCCACCGGAAGAAAATATTAACTGAAATTCGTTCCATGGATGGTGGACTGATTACACAGCAAAGTGAGATTAAGAACGAAATCTATAAATACTTCACCAACCTGCTAAGTAATACCAAAACGGACACCACAGCACAAAATTTTCTTACAACAGGACTGACACGGAAGCTGGACCAGAATCAAGCAGTTAACCTGTTAGCTGACGTGACGGAAGATGACGTGGCGGATGCAATAACACGAAGTCCAAAAAACAAATCTCCTGGGCGTGACGGAATTCCTGCTGAGCTATACCACACGTTCCGAAGACAAATGATACCTAAGCTAACACGAATCTGCAACGAATTAATGAATCCCAGCTTTGATATCCCAAGTGAGTTTAGAGAGGGTATAATAGTTCTAGTCCCGAAAACTCATGCAGGAAAATCTGTAACAAATTTACGACCCCTAACATTACTGAACTGTGATTACAAAATATTTTCCCGCATCTTGAATGAGAGATTAAAATCCGTAACGAACACCGTCACTGGTCCGTATCAATCCAGTGTCGGACGCGACAGATCCATTCACCACACACTGTGTGACTATAGAGACATCATATCAATTGCTGGAGCTTGTAAAATAAAATGCGCGCTCGTCTCATTAGATTTCGAGAAAGCTTTCGACAGAATCAATCATGATTATCTCTTCCACACTATGGGTTGTATGAACTTCCCGCAACGTTACATCGGAATTATAAAGAATTTTTTAAACAGTGCTACCTCCACAGTCATGGTCAACGGTCAGCCCAGCAAATCTATCACAATAAACAGTTCAGTGAGACAAGGGTGTCCACTATCTATGTCCCTATTTGCAATAGCCATTGAGCCTCTGCTTTTCTGTTTAAATCAACATCTCCAAGGCATCACAATAGATGGAGAGAAGATAGTGTGCAAGGCCTATGCTGACGACGTTGTCTTTCTGGTTCGAGATAACGAAGAGATATGCAAGGCACTAGAAATAATAGATAAGTATGCACTTGCATCCGGAGCCAAGCTGAATAGCAATAAATGTGCACTAATGAATATCGGGCGTGGCTTAGGAGTTCCCACTCAAGGACCAATAAAGGAAACCCCCACATTAAAATGTCTTGGAATCGAATATGCACCAAACATCCGGCAGACAATTGCTTCGAACTATAGAAAATTACTTAATGTCATACGTGCCAGCATCCACCAACATACGCTCAGGATGATTGATGAAATACAGAGAGTGCAACTCGTAAACATCTATCTAACCTCCAAAATAAATTACGTGGCACAAGTTCTGCCAATGCCAAAAGACGTGGCAAAAAGGATCCTGGCTGCCTTTGGTCATTTCGTCAGCCGCGGCCACATGTTTAAAGTAAAATTTGAAACTCTGACGCTACCACCTACTAACGGTGGCTTAAACCTTGTAGACGTGTATAATAAAGCAAATGCGCTGTACACGTGTAAGACGTACAAACAGTGGAAGAGGTCACCGAATAGCGTAGCAGCATTTTTACTTAACGAAATAGTACCAGCCAACTGCGATGCCCCAATTGATGTTCACCACATCCCCAGCACACTCTATCACTTAAAGCATTTCTTAATAGAGCACAGTTATCTTCGGATGAGGATTGCAGAGAAAGATATGATCAGTGTAAAACAAGTATACAAAAACTTAATGCAGTTTCATAACAAGAATGTCATAGAAACTAAATTCAATGCAGTCAACTGGTCAAATGTCTGGAAAAACATACATCATTCGAACTTACCAACTGGCGTGAGGGCAACGTGGTACTACGCCGTTAATAGAAAAATGACAACGAACGAACGCCTTCATTCCATTCGCATGGCCGATTCCCCTATGTGTCTCACCTGTAATCTAAATGATACTGATGGTCACCAGTTTGTTTGTGGTGATGCGAACACCATCTGGCAGTCAGTCAGAAGTAAATTAGCAATCATCCAGAGAACATCGCCGCATACAATAACACCCTCGAGCTTCTTATTACCCGATGAAATATTTTATCCCAAGACGAAGAACAATGCGGTTAACTGGTTAAGGGGACATACAGTATTTTATATACTGAAAAACACTGAAAAGAGCGAACAAGACTTTTGGACGTACATAAGGACCCAGCACCAAAACCTACTGAAAATAAAGGATTATCATCATCAATACGCTAATTTCCTTAAGAGAACTATCATGTAAATTGCACATGGGACAATACCATTGACGATGGAGTTTATAGAATGACATTAATTGCACAAATAAATAAAATAACCCAAAGAATGGTAAAATGAACAAATGACGAACTAATTACTGATTAAACGGAATCTTCTGGAAGAAAAGAGTTGTATTTCAGAATAAGTTTTGGTTTTCAACCAAGCTATATCTCCGTTATACGTATTTATATTTTATTACAGATTAATTCTCTGCTTCAGCCTACTGACGAGTTTCAGAGTTAGAGAAGGAAGCATTTTTGTATTAGTGCATAACAGAAAGCACGAAGAAACTGAACCTCAACCGGACACTAACAACTGCGAACAAAAACCGAGAAGACGAACTTTGAAATCGACGGTGGGTAGGGCCATAGAAAAAGAAGTAAAAAGTTATTTTCTCCAATTGTAAATAGAAGAACAATAGATTATGTTTGCTACTATAGAAGTGGCTTTACTTTTTGTTTGGAATACCTTGGAACCAAAGCTGTGTGTCGCAGCAAGACGAAAATTCGTCAAATAAGTTTTATTATTATTATTTATTTTTTCCCTACTTTTTAACCAAACTTCCCCAAAAAGGATTTTTATTTGCAAGTACAAGATGGAAGGAAGCATTACAACAAATAAAGTTTCCAAAAAGGCGGATTGAAGCCGATGCCGAAGAAGGCGACTTAAAAAAAAAAGAGGCAGTCAAAAAAAAAAAAAAAAAAAAAAAAAAAAAAAAGGCAGTCAGAGCTGCGTGAAAGAAAAAAAAAAAAAAAAAAAAAAACAGGACCATGCCTAGTAAAGCACTGTGGTGTTCAAACCAATCTTCGGATTGTTGACTGCTTTACCTTTTTTACTTCACAGAATCCGCGCCAGTATCCAAGAGCACAGCATCAGGAAACTAGATGAACTCCAAAAAGTATCTGTGGCTAATATATACATTACTTCGAAAGTTAACTATGTTGCACAAGTGCTACCCTTGCCGGCAACGATGGCTACATGCATTACATCGGCACTGGGACATTTCGTGAGCCGAGGTCGCATATTTAAGGTCACGTATGATACTCTGATGCTTCCAACGTATTGTGGCAGTTTAAATCCCACATATGTGAGAATAAAGGCGCGAACCTTATACATATCCAACATGTATAAGCACTGGCAACAGCCAAATGGTAGCCTCGCTGGATATTTGCTGCATGAAATTGCCCCTGAAGATCTCCATGCACCAGTCAATGTCCGACATATACCCAACGGCCTGTACCACCTCAAATATTTTTTAGTGGAGTATAGCTACCTACATGCCAGAATCCCCGAAAAGGACATCGTTAAAGTAAAACATCTTTAACAACAACTTGATGAAAAACAAGGCAAGAAACAATATAGAACAAAAATATCCGTTCAACAATTGGAATGCCCTCTGGGAGAACATACACAGTAGACACCTGCCAAGTTATGTGAAGTCGAGCTGGTATTTCGCTGTCAACAGAAAACTGGCCACAAACTCCCGACTTCATGCTATTCATTTGGCAGAGACACCGATGTGTGCCTACTGCAATGTGCAGGACGATGACGAACACAAGTTGTGGTGTGCTAAGGTAACAGACGTATGGCGCGACATCAGGCAGAAGATAGCGAGCATCTGCAGGACCTCGCGCAATGGCATCACGCCGGCTCGATTTTTATACCCAGGTGAAATACCTTACCCCAGAACAAGGAGGAACGCTATCGACTGGCTGAAAGGCAGAGAATCACCCTCCAGGGAGGGTTTCACGGCATATCTCACAATTGAGCACCATACGTTAATGCGTACCAAAAAATGTAAAGAAAACTTTGCAAACTTTCTAATTAAAACGATAATGTAAACAAACGATAGAAAGGAAAATTATTTACACAGGGAAGGCGATATCTGAAGAACATATTTGTGATTAACAGCCTTTAGACATTACGTAAATGCATGTTTGATTAAGTAAAAGACAGTAGAGAAGAACGTAATTCAAAAGAATAACGATACTAAAAATTAGAAGTTCAGTTTTTGTTTGTTTAGTTTGCTTTCAACATTCAAGAAATCTTTGAAGAAACTGGATAATATCTATTTAATTATCCAATTTTCCATTTAGCAGAGGTAAAAGTTATTTAGTTTTGAGACGAAAAATAGTCTCACCTTCACACAGACGAAGGAAGATTTATTTATTTATTTTTCTTGTATTCTATTACAATGGACCAAAGAAGCAGTATATTTTCTGTGTTTTAGAGGAAACTTAGGCTAACAAAGGAAAAAGAAAGAAAGAAAGAAAAAAGCTAAACTAAATAAATAAATTAAAAAAAAATCACAAACAAGACGTTTTTCCTTTTCTTTGCCAAAGTGGAATGAAAGATGAAATACATATACAGTTTTCTCAAAAAAAGAAAAGAAAAAAAAAAGCGGTCTAAAGCGTCTCGCTGCGGAGCGCGCGGTTGCTCGCCGTGGAGGTTCGAGTCCTCCCTGGGGCATGGGTGTGTGTGTGTTTGTCCTTAGGTTAGTTTACCTAGGTTTAAGTAGTTTGTGAACTACGGACTGATGACCACGCAGTTTGGCCCAATAGATTTACAAACATTTTTTTTAAACATTTGAACATTTTAAACCCTAAGGTTATAAAGCCACAACGGTTTCACCTGAGCTACACCAACAGATACTAGAACTGATTTACTTGTTGGTACTTATGTGTACTTTGTAAAATTTCAAAGTCGATTTTCTCGATCATATTAGATAGTAGCGTCGAATGGATTTGGCTGATTGTTATTTGAGTTCTGAACTCAAAATTTTGAAATTTATACTGACTTTTTAATCGCCCGGAAGAAGAGCTGAACACCCTCTTGTCACCTAAAACGATGCTTCAACAGGTTAACTGCTTAGGAAGCAAATTACTGAGATGACGTTTCAAAAGCTCTTCGCAAACTCAAAAATAAAAGACTACGGTCGTCAAGTAATACCGAAACCAATAATGTAAAGAATGTAACCTGTTTTCTGATTGAAATCATCAACAACCTCTTATAAGATATAGAAAATTACGAATATACAAAAACACGTGCATTTTTCGTAAAAGTTACCATTAGGTATTAAAATTGTGCAAGTATTATAACAGGACAAAAGAAGAATAAAAATAATTTTTTGACATTGTCCGTCGTAATTATGGACTTGTAATGAATAATAATAGCATCAGCTGTGTTCAGTACATTTAGTTAGCAACCAGTTTCTACGGTCAACGCCGTCATCTTCAGGCCTTGTGCGTAGAAGAAACAAGAGTCAATAGAAACAATTGTTTACATTTTTTTTTCCTTTTTCTTTCTCTTAACCTAATATACAGAGATATTAAAACGAGTAAAACTTCCGATTTTCGGCTGAGAGTAAACAGAGGTGTGGGTCGAATATATATATATATATATATATATATATATATATATATATATATATATATATATATATAGTCTGTAGAAATGTCTAAGAATGTGGCACCGTAAAATGTAATATGCTAATTATTGCTTTGCTGATAAGATGAAGCGCCATCTGACGGACATTTTTGAACTTGAAACGTGTCCATAAAAAAATTATTTTTGTAAGAAAATGTCTAATATTGTGCCTCCTGTTTTGTATCGAGTAACTTGCTTGCAAGAAAATGTATAATATCGCTTCTACTGTATGTATCGATATGTGTACTTAACTATGTGAAGTTTTATCTTTGGCAAAGATCATGTATTGCATAGCATTGTAGCTCGCGCTGAGAGAGAGTAGCACTTGTGGTTCAGCTCGCTTAGAGAGCGGTTGAGTGGTGTGTATGGCTCCGATGTAGAGCAGAGGCTGCTTTGCCAGCAAGTCACAAGTTGTATTATGTAGGTAATGTAATGCTGATTATTAATAATTTCTTCCTGTTTCATTTACGTAGTTAGAAAATTAACCTACTTCCTTCATTTGATAATTAGTTATTAGTGGATTTAAAGTGCAGTATTGATTTTAATAATATTGTTGAACAGATTTCGTTATTGGTGCCACAGTAAATGATTGTTAATTGACTATGATACTAAATTTCAGTAATTAGAAACTGATCTACATAAAATTCTCACAGTCAAGCATTAAGAAAGTGATTTGTGGTTTTTTTTTATATCTTTCTCGCAGTCAAAATTTTTGAGTATAGTCAGTGTCTGTTTCAAATGGTGACTTGTCACAGTTGTTTTGTTAAAAGAATCCGTTGCGCACATAATCAGTTTAATGCACTGTTTCTCAATTAACAGTATATACATCAATATCAGGGCCGTAACTAAACCAAATTGCTGTGTTAATGAA
Organism: Locusta migratoria; assembly: GCA_026315105.1. Taxonomy (NCBI): domain Eukaryota; kingdom Metazoa; phylum Arthropoda; class Insecta; order Orthoptera; family Acrididae; genus Locusta; species Locusta migratoria. The sequence continues at coordinate 125,714,164 of CM048753.1, forward strand.
AAATTTGTTGTCTGATTTAACGATAGGTTCAACATCCACAACACACACACAGCTTTTAAACTTTTTGTTTCTTTTTTTCGGTTCTAATAAAACGCCATGTCATTCCAAGTATGTGTGTCAATTGTTACCTCTCTATGTACTTTATTCCGTGATTTATTAAGTTTTCCAATTTATACTGACTTAATTAAAAATGCTCAGTCTGTGTTGCAGTATTTTATTCTGCAATAACGCGTTTCGCGCTGTTAGCGCATCGTCAGATTGGGCGGAAAAGGGGCCACAGAACTAACTACAGCTGTGGTGGAGGTAGCTAAAGGACTTGTCTTCTGTCATTGGGCCCCACAGCAGCTGAGTTGTAAACGTGGACCGGCCGCGACAGCGACTCCTCTGCTGCTATGGCGCCCAGTGACAGCACAAGTTGTTAAGGTACCTCCTACACAGCTGTAGACAGTTCTGTGGCTCCATCTCCGCCCAATCTGACGATGCGCTAACGGGTTATTGGAGAATAAAATACTGCAACAGAGACTGAGCATTTTTTAATATTCAACACTGTTGCTGCACCAGCCGCCACCACCACCATCATTGAATGGAATGAAATTATTAACTTTTTTTTAAATTACTGTTTGTAGAGGTTATGGGACTTAACTACGGCCGGCCGCGGTGGCCGAGGGGACTGAGGCGCTTCAGTCACGGTCTGCACGGTCACTACGGTCGGGGGTTCGAATCCCCCCTCGGGCATTGATATTTGTGCTGTCTTTAGTATCAGGTAGTTCAAATGTTCAAATGTTTGTTAAGCTTATGGGACTTAACTACGGGGTCATCAGTCCCTAAACTTACAAACTACTTACGAACTAGCTAACACTAAGGACGGCACAAATATCCATGCCCGAGGGGGGATTGGAACCCCCGACCGTAGTGGCCGTGCAGACCGTGACTGAAGCGCCTCAGTCTCCTCGGCCACCGCGGCCGGCATAAGATAGTTGATAAGTAGTTTGTAAGTTTAGGGACTGATGACCCCGTAATTAAGTCCCATAAGCTTAACAAACATTTGAACATTGAACGGAATGGGAGGTAAATAGTATATAGGTGGTTCCATGAAACTTCTGCCAGGCACTTAAATGTGATTTGCAGAGTGTCCCATGTAGATGTAGGTAGGCTGTCATCGCTAGCTGAGTGGCTGGCCTCTCAGGCATAGTCCAGTGTTGCTGGTAGAGCTTCCGGGTTATAAGGCAGTGGCCCATAAAACTTTACAGTTTCACTTAACGTTTCGACCACAGTTGCGCCGGACATCTTCAGAGGTGTTCTTACTTGCGTTGATTCTTGCCGAATGTCCTATTTTATTCTGACGACAATTTTTACGTATGTAAGTGAGAGACAAGAATAGACGACAATTTTTACCTATGTAAGTGGGAGTCAACAATAGATATTCACAGTCGGAGGACAATGGCCGGCCGCGGTGGCCGAGGGGACTGAGGCGCGCCAGTCACGGTCTCCACGGCCACTACGGTCGGGGGTTCCAATCCCCCCTCGGGCATGGATATTTGTGCCGTCCTTAGTGTTAGCTAGTTCGTAAGTAGTTTGTAAGTTTAGGGACCTATGACCCCGTAGTTAAGTCCCTTAAGCTATACAAACATTTGAACAATTGAACTTAACTACGGGGCCATCAGTCCCTAAACTTACAAACTACTTATGAACTAGCTAATACTAAGGACGGCACAAATATCCATGCCCGAGATGGGATTCGAACCCCCGACCGTAGTGGCCGTGCAGACCGTGACTGTAGCGCCTCAGTCCCCTCGGCCACCGCGACCCGCGAAACGTATTATACTGACATTTTTATCACCAGGTATATATTGTAGATTTGGAGAAGGCTTTTGACAATGTTGATTGGAATAAACTCTTTCAAGTTCTGAAACAAGCAGGAGTAAAATATAGGGAGCGTAAGGTTATTTACAACTTGTACAAAAACCAGACAGCGGTTGTCAGAGTTGAAGGGCATGAAAGGGATGCAGTGGTTGGGAAGGGAGTAAGACAGGGTTGTAGCCTGTCTCCAATGTTATTCAATTTGTACATTGAGCAAGCTATAAAGGAAAGCAAGGAGAAATTTGGAGAAGGAATTAAAGTTCAGGGTGAAGAATTAAAAACATTGCGTTTTGCCGATGACATAGTAATTCTGTCAGATACAGCAAAGGACCTGGAAGAGCAATTGAACGGAATGGACAGTGTGCTGAAAGGTGCATATAAGATGAACATTAACAAGAGCAAAACTAGGGTAATGGAGTGCAGTGTAAGAAAATCAGGTGATGCTGAAGGAATTAGATTGGGAAACGAAGCAATAAAGGAGGTAGATGAGTTTTGTTACTTGGGCAGTAAAATAACAAATGATGGTCGCAGTACAGAGGATATAAAATGCAGAATGGCAATGGGTAGAAAAGCGTTCCTGTAAAAGAGAAATTTTTTGACATCGAATATTGATTTTAACTTAAGGAAGTCCTTTGTGAAGTCATTTGTATGGAGTGTTGCCTTGTATGGGAGTGAGACATGGACGATAAACAGTGCGGACAGGAAGAAAATGTTCAAATGTTTGTAAATCTATCGGACCAAACTGCGTGGTCATCAATCCGTAGCTTACAATCTACTTAAGCCTAGGTAAACTAACCTACGGGAAACACACACACCCATGCCCCAGGGAGGACTCGAACCTCCACGTCGAGGAACCGCGCGCTCCGCAGCGAGGTGCTTTAGACCGCTCGGCTACTCCACCGCGGCGGGACAGGAAGAGAATGGAGGCTTTTGAAATGTCGTGCTACAGAAGAATGTTGAAGATTAGGTGGGTGGATCGCGTAACTAATGAGGAGGTACTGAACAGAATTGGGGAGAAAAGAAATTTCTGGCATACCTTGAATAAAAGAAGGGATAGATTGGTAGGACACATTCTTAGACGTCAAGGAATTGTGAATTTAGTATTGGAGGGAAGTGTGTGGGGTAAAAACCGCAGAGGAAGACCAAGAGATCGATACAGTAAGCAGATTCAGACAGATGTAGGTTGCCGTTCTTATGTGGAGATGAAGAGGCTTGCTCAGGATAGGGTATTGTGGAGAGCTGCATCAAACCAGTCTCCGGACTGAAGACCACAACAACATCACCTTGTTGGTGCATGAGTGGCAGCAACACAGGTTAAATGATGGTTTAATTGTACCGTGCACTTTCCTGTGTTCTATAGACGATCACTATAGGAGAATAATGAGTGTGTAATATCGCTCCCTTCACAATGATGCACGATCATGTGTGACGTTAAGAGTGACCTCGCTCACGGTCGAACATCGTTCAGCACGCCTCTAATGGTGACATGTTAGGCGCTCATGAAGGGACGAATGGAGACGAGTCGTCTTCAGTGATGAGAGTCGTCGCTGCCTCGATGAAAATGAAGGTCGTATGCGTGTGTGGAGTCGTGCAGGGGAGTACGAAAATACGGAGTGTACGTGAGAGAAACTGGAAAACTGTAAAGTCGATTTTCTCGATCACATTTGTGAGTTTTGTCTTGGCTGTTATTTGTGTTCTTAACTTGAGGTATCACAAGTATCAAAAAATTCTAAAATCCGATAGTCATGTTGTCCCCTTGTTTACGAGACTTTTTGTGGGTCCTGGAGCGTGCTTGCGGCTTGAGACGTTTGGCCAGTGGCAGTGCGTGTGTGGGGAATCCCTGGCGGTAGGAACGCCTCCTCGTCTCCCTGTGAGGTCTGCCCTCGACCCTCCTGCCCTCCTGCCTCCCGCCCTCCTGCCAGTGAGATTTACGCAGTCCTCTCCTCTCCCTCTAGTACTTATATCCGTGTAGGCGGCCTCTCCCCACGTTCTGCCAGGGCGGCTAATGAAAGCCCCGCACAGCCCAGAGCTCACAGCTTATTAACCGCTGCCTCCCGCGCAAAGTATTTACTTAGCGTGTCTCGGGGGGAATGGGGGAGGGAGTCACGAGTACTGCAGGGGAAGGGAGGGGTGGGAGACGTGCTGCTCCCCTACCAGCGACCAGCCAAGGCCAGCTGCAGCATCTCACACCTGACAGCAGGTATCGATAGTCGACAGTATGGCGGCAATCGTCGGGGAAACAAACCAGCCAACTTCTGTTTACGTTACGCCTACGCGTGTTGTCATATATTGATTTTACTGTTGGAATTCTTGAGAGGCTGTGTGAGCCACAGAGACGCACTCCAGGCTGAGAAATTGAGACCATTGCATATAACAGCCTAAAACAGACACGTATATCTTACGGGATGTAGGCACTAACGAAATCTCCTAGCGAACTGCTGATGCCCTCGGCCACCGTCCCAGGGTGGAGGTTATCTTTGGGAGAAGATGGGCGTAACTTCATATAGCGTCTAGACGCTGTTGTAAGCCGTTACATTAGTACTTGGTGGCCAACAGGCACGTTTTAATGTACGTAGCAAAGTTGATACCAGTCACTTGGGAACAGCAACGTCAGTGGTTCCACGAGGCTAGAGTGAGAGGGTAAAGAAGAAAAACTGCAAGTTAGCAGCTCCCCTGAGGTGTGGCCAACTGACGTAAAACATTGTTGTTGTTGCCCATATTGGGTAGCGCCGTGACGTTTTACTTTCAGCTGAACAATGTTGCTACCAAGTATGGATTTTGTTAGTGCACAAACAAGCCACCTCCCCACCCGGGGAATGGCAGAAAGGACAGGGCTGAAACGTGGTTCGCTAGAAGACTCAGAGAGAGGGCAAGCCACAATTTAGATTGGTTGAACCAAGCAGCGGCCAATAGGAAATTGTTAACTGTCGGACAGTGAAGAAAAGAGGTGCGCCCACACCGGCCGTTAAAACCCCCGGTTTTTGGATCAAGAGGGGAGTTCTGTTCTCAGTCAGACGAGTCGGGCGCCAGCCCGTGACTATCGCCGTCGGCCTCGGGGTGCTCCACGACAGTCTGTTTCTCGCGGGGAGTGCGTCTGTCTAGGGGATGCTGCTAGAAAACGTAATTAGTGGCTTCTGTTGTGGCAAACGATTTATACTTCTAACCCCAGTGTAGTATGCGTAGTATGGGATACAATAAATTCAATGCAAGGTACCTAGGAGTTCCATAAAGTTTCCTAAACAAGTGTCCTCTCGAGTCCCGAAATCCGCATCTCTAGTAGATGCCTGTACTGTCCCTCTGCAATCACTCCTCTCCGCTCGGGATATGCAGACTGACCTTGCTACCTCTTCCCTCTTTCTATGTAGGACACGACAGTGTGTAAAATTGTATATGTGAAGGTGCTGCGATTATTTACTGAAGTATAGCGCCTAGTACTTATGTGATGTGGTGCGAATTTTGTCTCAAGTGCTTCGCTACGATTTGTTTCTTAAAATCTACAGCAAGATATTTATAATATAAAGTGTGATGGGTCGTAGTAGTTGTGTGCCAGGCTGTAAGTTGAGACGATACTGCTGGCCCTCTCATCTCAATGTTACCGTACGATACCGTCTGCCTGGTCCTCTCGTCTCAATGTCATCCTACGATACCGTCTGCGTCGGATCCGGAATCGTCTAGTTCAATAGTGATAAAAGTTGCGTGTGAAGTTAGTTACAAACGTTATAGCCAGCCTAGGAATCAGTGTAGGACAGTGTCTCGGTGATACTGTGATTAGTTAACAAGTGATAGATTTTAATAATTAAGAGATTCATATATTTACTTTCCAGACAGTTCTATAAACAATAGTTTCTTCATTGTATGTTATTTAAAGACAAACAGACGAATTGTAAAATCTTTTTGTAAAAAACAAAAAGACATTAAAATAAATAGCATTGTATATATGTCATACTCATAAACAAGTTGTGTTGACCAGATAATTGTGTAATTAACATAATTGTCAAAATTTGAATATCGTAATTCTCTGTATATATTGACTGACATGAGATTTAGAATCTAGTTTGAGAATTGCCAAGATAATATATGTTAGGAACATGTATCACGTACTCATTAACTAATTAATTGACGTTTAAAATCGCACTTTGTTGTCAACCGAAAGATCGGAAATTTTGTCTTAAAAATACATGCGCCATCTAAAATTATTGTATGCATAGTTTTCATTTTATATTGTGATTATTCTCGTGTACATGAAATGTTTTATTTGTATGTTCGGCAATTGTAAATCAATATATTCAATTGTTATGAACAATGCGTAATGTAATACCATTATTGCCAATGTTATATATTTGCCTCACCGCCTTGCGTGCGGGGGTTTCGAGTTTCAGTCGTTTGTCAAGTGCTCTGGAAGCTGTGTCCCTCTGTGTTTTGAAATGGAAGTACTACCGTTCTGATGCTTTGCAATTTGTATATGTTTTGATATTGTTATGTTTTGGTGGAGAAGAAGTTTGAATTAAATTAAAGAAGAAGTGATAAATTGTACATACCGAGTATTTATTTCTACCGCGACGCCCCAGGAGAATAATGTTGCAGCGAACAGAACCCCCATACATCGAAATGTTGGAAAGTGGTAGAATGAAATGTAATTACTTAGAATATATTAAAATGTTTTAAAGTCCAACTACGGGAAAACATACGATACATCAAGATTCCCAAAGAATCAACGTCAAGGAAACAAGTGGATTAATTTAATTCACAGAGACAATTTCCAAGTGAACGATAATACTGTGGTATGCTTTAAGCATTTAGAACCCAAGCTAGTGGTTAGGGAAGACATTTTTCCTGTGGAAAACGGCGAACCTATACGTGTGCCACGAAAAATTCCAAAACTAACGAATGATGCATATCCTACCATATTTCCCAATCAACCATCTTATCACACAATACCAGTTCCTAAGGAGAGAAAGAAACCTGAAGAACATTTTCTGCAACTCCTGCAACGTGACGAATGTAGTTTCAGTAATTGCTGTGAAAATGACAATATACACGACTTTGGCCATTTTAAAAGTGAGGTGCAGAAAAGGAATGTTCATCCGTTTACAATTTTCGTGAAGATGACTGTTTCTTTTATCAAATTAAAGGATGATGCATTTAGTGGTGTACCGTCAGTTACAGTGCGCTTCAAAACATCAAGTGCCTTAGATGTACAAGTGTGTCACAAGAATGTGTGTTTACCCACAGAAACCTTCAAATGGATTTTACAGTCTGGGGTTAAGACATGATAATGTTGCTGCTAAAGTTTGGTATTCTTAATGAGGGAGGGAAGAAGGGAGGATTATTCATGTTGTTACTCAAGATTGCATTTTCAGAAAGATTAATCACTGCTTTTACATTTTTTTTTAAATCAGTAGCTGTTTTTTGACAGTATTGGTTGACATATTTTGGTACTGTTATGTAACGACGAGATGTGAACTTGTGTTTATGGTCTATCTCAAAGGAAGGTTGTATAACGGAAGGGATGAAAATACATTCAAAATTCCCACAGCGGTTTACACCATAAAGGCCGACAAGTCGATATTCAGTTTCCCTGCTGTTCACAGACGGCCACTGACGCGAAATGTGAGGCCTTGGCTTGGCCTAAAGACTGCCGCCATCATAGATTCTGAAAATCGTAAATTCTAGCAAATACCTAGGAGTTACAATTTCGAACAACTTAAACTGGACGGAAGACACATAAAATATTGTGGGGAAGGCGAACCAAAGGTTACGTTTCATGGCAGAACGCTTCAAAGATGCACCAGCTCCACCAAAGAGAGTGCCTACATAACACTTGTGCGTCCTCTCCTGGAGTACTGTTGCCCCTTGTGGGACCCTCACCAGGTGGGACTGACGGAAGACATTGAGAATGTTCAGAGAAGGGCAGCTCGTTTTGTTTTATCACGTTACAGTTGGGAAAGTGTCACGGATATGTTCCACGAATTGACGGGGAAATCATTAAAAGAACGACGTTATTCGTTGCGGAGAGATCTATTTAGGAAATTTCAATCGCCGGCCACGGTGGCCGAGGGGACTGAGGCGCTCCAGTCACGGTCTGCTCGGCCACTACGGTCGGGGGTTCGAATCCCCCCTCCGGCGTGGATATTTGTGCCGTCCTTAGTATTAGCTAGTTCGTAAGTAGTTAAGTCCCATAAGTTATACAAACATTTGAACATATTTTTCTAGCACCCCCCTACATAGGGAGACATGACCATCCCAATAAAATAAGAGAAATCAGATCGAAAACGAAACGTTTTAGGTGTTCTTTCTGCCCGCGCGCTATTAGAGAATGGAACGGTAGAGAAAGGTTATGAAAGTGGTTAATGAACCCTCTGCCAGGCACTTAAATGTGATGTGCAGAGTATCTATGTAGATGTAGACGTATTCCAGAAAAACAACTAGAGTGATTTCATTTTTTTAAAACGGAAAAAAGCCTTTGCAGTAACTACATAGGAATTAGTTTACTGGACTCACAATATAAGCTATATACTAAGATGTTAAATACATGAGTTAAAAATATAACAGAAGCAGTACTTCATGGGGAACAAATGGGTTTTATGAAACGACGGTCCACAAAATGTTCAAATGTTTGTATAGTTTGTGGGACTTAACTACGGGTTCATCAGTCCCTAAACTTACAAACTACTTATGAACTAGCTAACACTAAGGACGGCACAAATATCCATGCCTGAGGGGGAATTCGAACCCCCGACCGTAGTGGCAGTGCATACTGTGACTGGCGCGCCGCAGTCCCCTCGGCCACCGCGGCCGGGCCACAATAGACGGAGCTTTTACTTCACAGCAAATAACAGAAAAACGAAGAGAGTTTAATAAAGAAACTCACATTGCTTTTATTCAGTTTAAAAAAGCTTTTGACAATATCAATAGACAGAAGCTTTGGGAGATAATGAACAATCGCGGATATCCAAGACATCTAATCTGTATATATAATAAATGAATGTTTGTCTGTATGTCCTCTGTGTGTTCATAAACCATTCATTTCATTGCAATCAAACTTCGGTGAACTGTTCACCGTACGCCCACGTAGGTTCCTGACCCAAGAAAACAAAAGAGCACGACACATATCTCAGGAGATATGACGTCATAAATAATGAGAGGCCACCGCGTGAGAGTACCCAGATTTAAGCGGCAATCACTGGAAAATGGGAGTAGTTGGGGACCTCCAACAAAGTCTGCGTGTAACTTCGGATGTTTATCAAGCGTTTTGTAACTGAACAAAATCCCCCCCCCCCCCCCTCCTCACACAAACAAAATGATGAAACGGAAAGAAATTTACCGCTCAGAATTGTTTCGCTGTAGATGCCGTAAAACTGTCGCATCAAACAGTTAGCATTGCAATTTTTCACGTTACTATTTATTTTTCTCTGCAAGTCTCCCTTAATTCTCTTGCATCAAAAATTAAGCAATCTGTTTTCTTAATCTCTATCAATATAAAAGCGAAAGGACACTCACTCACTCACTGACAAAACAAGAAATCTCGAAAATTGAAATTTGGCAAGACTATAGTTTATAGGTATAAAACATCAGTGAAGAAAGTATTTTTGTGGTGTCGCACAAGTACAAAGTGCGCGCCACCTACTTTCGCCGCGCGCCGCCATGCATGCACGGCGCGGCGTTCTTCCGACGACAGCCACGAGCGCCCTCTGGTACAACGCCGCTCGTGGCCACCACTGAAGGACATCGGCACTTCGCACTTCGGACTGAGCTAGCAAACAGTTACGACCTTCGTAATCAGATAGGCACGATTGAAGACTTCGCTATTGTACAGGCACTAGGCAGGCCTCCAACAACTATGTATCAACCTTCTGCAGTACTATGTAAAAGTTAAGTATTGTTACATTCTGTGCAATATATATCTTTCTAATTTACTCGAGTGTTTATAGTTTCTGGCTGCTCCCCTCCGTACCTGCACCAGCGTGTCGGTCTCGTTTCACTCGGCTACCGACACCTACGACGAGGCTGGGACACAAAAGTGGCGACGAGGAGTGATAGAACCTTGGACCAGCCCGCTTACAGCAGCCAGACAGCAGCAGTCGGAGCACGCAGAAATTGCTCCCGCCCACCCACCCTTATTATAAGATTTTTGGGGGAAGATATTCTGTTACGTATTTTGTGGACTTTTTTGTTGCAGGGCGTCCTCATTTATCTTGCATTTGTGTTTTGTACTAATTTACTTGTATACGCGGCGCCTAATCGGTCAGCATGGCCACTACCCCGAACCCAAACTTAATGGAAATTATTCAGTTACAGACGGCGCAAATTACCCAGCTTCTCCAGGCCGTGTCGCAGTTGACGACACAGGCTGCTCACCAACAACAACAGTCGTCACATCAGCAGCCCACACCTGCCGCCGCACCGCTTCCGACGTTCCGCCAGTACAACGAACGTGAGGAAGAATGGAGCGACTACTTCGCACAGTTTCAAGAACTCGTCGCGGCTCATCAAATTACAGGTCAGAGAGTGAAGAACCTTTTCTTATCGATTGTGGGCCCCCAGACCTTCGTATTATTGCAAAAACTTTTTCCGCAAGCATCTCCTCGTGAAGTAGACTTTGAACAAATTGTAGATGCACTGAATGCCCATTATGAGAGAAAAGTTCTTGTAGCCGCTGCACGATACCGATTTTTCAGACTTAAAAAATTACCGCAGCAGTCACACCAAGAGTGGATTACGGAATTGAAGGGCTTAACCCGCCAATGTAAATTTACTTGCTCTTGTGGACTTTCGTATAGTGACGTGATGTTGAGGGATGCGATTACGCAGAATATTCAGGACCCCAGAATTAGAGCAGCAATTCTGAAACAGTCTGACCCCTCCTTAGATAGTGTACTGCAGCTTATAGAAGCGCATGATACTTTTGACTTAGCTGATGTAGAAATGCAAAGCCATAGTGTAAATTCAGTGCGCCGCAACGGACGCTTTCCTAGCCGTAGTTCTCAGTATAGCACTAGTGATTCTTATTTTTCTACCGGCCGTGCTGAACAGACAGTGAACAGTAGCCAGTGTAAAAGTGCGACGCAAAGGTCGCCCCGTAGTGTTAGACACAGTAATTTGAATAACGGGCGCCAACGCTCATTTCAGAAAAATGTACGTAAATCTTGCCCCCAGTGTGTGTCTCGCCACAAGCGTGCTCATTGCCCTAGTCGCAACGCAACCTGTTATCAATGTGGCAAATTGGGACATGTGCAGTCTGTGTGTATGCAAATTCAAAACTCAAAGAACAGTAACGTTAGAAACAGTGCTTCGCAGAGTGCGAGAACAGTTCATTCTGTAAATGTTTTGCGGGCTGTGGAGTTGAACAGTGCTTTAGTTGGTTCTCAATTACAAGAAAGTTCTTCTGCACCTATTGCAAAACTATATAGTGCACCACGTAGCAAGCGCCGACGAGCGCGTAAAACAGTGCAACGGAAAAGGGTTCGGGACAAGCAAAATGACTATGAACAGTGCATTCCTGTAGTGAAAATAGTGCCTTCTGCAACTACTAACTGTAATAGTGCCCAGTACTGTGTAGCTAGTGACAGTAGAATTGGTGTAGCTACTCAAAGTAATTTTAGTGCAGTAGCCTCGCATTGCGCGGACGCCGATCCGGCGGTAGTGTCATCTAGTGACAGTGTGGTTACTCCCCTGTGTGCCGAGTATGCGCCGCTTCCTACCGCACGCAACCCGCGCAAGCGCAGAAAACAATATGTATTAGACGTTGCCCACATTCGCGCACCGGTCGTGCGCCAGAAGCACAAGCTGTTTGTTACTCTCTCTATAGAAAATAAGACTGTGCAATTTCAGCTTGATACTGGTTCCGCTGTTACATTAATTAATAAAGATACTTATGAACTTCTGGGTTCTCCAAAATTGTCACCGTCACAGCAAGTGTTAACAGCTTATACAGATCAAATTATTCCCGTGCTAGGAACGTGTAGCCTGCCTGCCTCTTTTCAAGGTGTTACGAAAACAGTTGCTTTTGTAGTTCTTCAGGCCAAATCTACGCAGAACATTTTTGGACTAGATGCTTTTGACTTGTTTGGTTTATCAATTCAAAGAGATGTGCTTCAAATTTCGTCAATAGTGCCTCAGGATAAAATCAATGCATTGTGTGACAAATACAGTGACTTGTTTTCGCCGGAACTAGGTTGTGCAAAAGACTTCGGGGCACATGTAACTTTAAAAGAATCTGCAGTTCCAAAGTTTCGTAAAGCTAGACCAGTGCCTATCGCCTTGCGTGATACAGTTGCCGAAGAACTTAAACGTTGGCAAGACAGTGGGGTGATTTCTCCTGTTTCTGCGAGTCAGTGGGCCTCGCCTATAGTAATTATACCCAAGCCGTCAGGAAAACTTCGTCTCTGTGCGGACTTCAAATCAACAGTGAACAGTCAAACAATTGTGGACACTTATCCCCTGCCCAGACCTGAGGAACTGATGGACAAATTAGGACAGTCTCGCTTCTTTTCCAAGATTGATTTAGCAGAGGCATACTTACAGATTCCGCTTGATGACGAGTCAAAAAAGTTTTTCGTCATTAATACTCACATGGGCCTTTTTCAATTTCAACGCCTACCCTTTGGCAGTTCTTCCGCTCCCGCTATTTTTCAGCGTTTTTTGGAACAGCTGACAGTTTCTGTACCGTGTTGCTCGAACTATTTAGATGATATTGTGGTATCCGGACGTACAGTTGAAGAACATTTAGCAAACCTGGAGTGCCTTTTCAAAGTTTTGACTGCAGCAGGTCTACGTTGCAATAAAGCAAAGTGTTCGTTTTTTCAAACTGAAATAGAGTACCTAGGCCATGTGATTAATGCCCAAGGAATCCATCCGTTACAGTCACATCTTCGAGCAATCAAAGACTTGCCTCCTCCTAAGAATGTGCATGAATTGCAAGCAGTGATGGGAAAGCTTAACTATTATTTCCGGTTTATTCCCAATGCCTCTCAGATTGCAGCTCCACTGCATCACTTACGTAGGAAGAATGTTCCTTTTGTATGGTCTAACGATTGTCAGGTTGCCTTTGACAAACTAAAGTCGGCACTACTCAGTGATGCATATTTGATTCCCTTTGACCCACAGAAGCCTGTAGTGTTAGCAGTTGACGCCTCGTCGTATGGTCTGGGTTGCGTTCTGTCGCATCGTATTGGATGTCACGATCGTCCTATTGCCTTTGCATCCAAGCTACTGACGCCGACGCAACAGAATTACAGTCAGATAGAAAAGGAGGCCTTAGCAATCATTTACGGCGTCACAAAGTTTCATCATTATCTCTATGGCAGAAAATTCTATTTGTTGACAGACCACAAGCCTCTCACGTCGTTGTTCTCACCCACAAAGCCGATTCCGCCACGTACGGCACAAAAGCTTCAGAGATGGTCCTTGATATTGTCAAATTATCAGTATGAGATTTTGTACCGACCTACCACTAAACATGCCAACGCGGACACACTTTCCCGCCTTCCGGTTGGCCAGGATGTGTCGTTTGATTCTTCAGAGATGGCATGTTGTCAGATAGACTCCAGAGATGCTTCCGCTGTCGCAGACTTTCCTTTGAACTCTCGTCGGGTTGCACAGGAAACAGCTGCGGATGCAGACCTAAGTGTGGTAGCACGTTTTGTTCGCTCAGGGTGGCCTGCCAGAGCCAAAGACATTGATCGGCCTCTGGTTCGACGTTATTTTGCACAACGTCATGCATTATCTTTAAGTAAGGGTGTACTGTTGTTGCATACCGACAACGACCAAGCAAGAGTGATTGTTCCTCGTTCCCTGCAACGAGAAGTGTTACGCCTCCTGCATCAAGGACATTGGGGCATTGTTAGGACAAAGCAATTGGCCAGAAGTCATTGTACCTGGGTTGGTATGGACGCTCAGATAGAGAGCATGACATCACAGTGTACAGTTTGTGCGGAGCATCAGGCGGCTCCTCCACAGCGTTTCTCAGACTGGCCACGCCCCAAGGGACCATGGCAACGTTTACATATTGACTTTGCCGGACCTTTCTGGAATACGCGCTGGTTAATCGTTGTAGACGCTTTCAGCAAGTTTCCTTTTGTGATTGCCATGAATTCAACGACGGCGTCTAGTACGATCAGTGCCTTAACATCAGTGTTTTGCATCGAAGGTTTGCCTGAAACTATCGTCAGTGACAATGGTCCTCAGTTTGTTAGTGCGGAATTTCAACAGTTTTGTCGTGTGAATGGCATTCAGCATATCACCACCGCACCTTTTCACCCTCAGTCCAATGGTGAAGCAGAACGTTTCGTTCGAACATTCAAGTCGCACATGGAAAAGATGAAAGGTCAGCACTCCAGGCAGCAAGCTCTTCAAATTTTCCTGTCTACGTATCGGTGCATGCCACGTGACGGCCCGTCTCCTGCCGAGCTGCTACACGGCCGCCGTCACCGCACTCTCCTTCACCTGCTGCAGCCTTCCACGCACCGAGTCGGTTCGTATGGCGCTACGCGTTTTCAGGTTTCTACGCCGGTGCTGTACAGGGTGTTTGCTGGAAACAAGAAGACATGGCTGCCGGGCACCATTCAGCGCGTGCTTGGTCGCAATATGTTTATTGTACGTTCTTCCACAGGGTCGGAGCTGCGGCGCCACGCAAACCAATTGCGCCTGCACAGACCGCGCGATCCTGTCTCCGGTTTCTTGATTCCAGACCCAGTTCACCGCCAGGGAGCACAACCACATCGTTCGTCCCCGGACTACGAGATCCCTATGGACGTCGACGTACATCCGACGCAGTCGTCGCCGCCGCTGTCGCCGCCGCAGATGACAGCGTCACCGAGAGGGACTCCGGGACCGTGCGGGCCCCCCCAGCTTGGGCCACGCACCTCAGAAGAAGAGGACCTGCTCCCTCTGGGCGGGGGCGGGCGCCTTTCCCCAGGTTTCGGCGGGTTCCCTGGAGGATCGCAAGGCGGATGCCGGGGCGCGGACGGCGTCTCGATCCCGGCCTCAGCTACGACGCCCGTCCCACCAGTAACGCCCCCGCTCAGGCCCTCCTCCCAGTGCCGTCGCCGTGGCCCTCAGCCCTACGCCACGACGGCGCGGCGGTTTGGGGGGGAGGGGTGTGGTGTCGCACAAGTACAAAGTGCGCGCCACCTACTTTCGCCGCGCGCCGCCATGCATGCACGGCGCGGCGTTCTTCCGACGACAGCCACGAGCGCCCTCTGGTACAACGCCGCTCGTGGCCACCACTGAAGGACATCGGCACTTCGCACTTCGGACTGAGCTAGCAAACAGTTACGACCTTCGTAATCAGATAGGCACGATTGAAGACTTCGCTATTGTACAGGCACTAGGCAGGCCTCCAACAACTATGTATCAACCTTCTGCAGTACTATGTAAAAGTTAAGTATTGTTACATTCTGTGCAATATATATCTTTCTAATTTACTCGAGTGTTTATAGTTTCTGGCTGCTCCCCTCCGTACCTGCACCAGCGTGTCGGTCTCGTTTCACTCGGCTACCGACACCTACGACGAGGCTGGGACACAAAAATTTTTAGTATAGAAGAAAATTAAGGTGCATGGCGGAGCATACTTCTCCTACAGAATCACGAAATCTACAGTTTCATTCCGATCTTCACGAAATTTCGCAAGAGGAACGTCACCGTCTACCTTGAGTTTCATACGGTGCATGTGTGGGATACATCTACAAGGCCGTCATACACACTCTCTCGTTTTATAGATCATCTTTGACTCTGTTCCTTATCTTGTAAACAGTAACAAACTAGCTGCATCGTTTATGACGAAGGAATTCTTTTGCCTTATGATACTGACGGAGTTTTATACAAGCTATATATATATAGGGTGTTTCACTAAGTGTGTTTGCCTCTGTAACTTATACAATAATAGGTGACGGGATATTTTAATGCGGTAGGTCAAAACAAGAAACATTACACTTTCTGCGGAGCTATGAGAATAGTTTATTGTATCATTTTCCAAAGAGTTACACCACAAAGATATAATTTTTTAAATGTAACAATACTTTTTTTCTATCGTACATTGGATTCGTTAAAACCAGCTGCGTCCAAATCAATGTATACTACATTGCTATCACTGTTAGTTTGGGAGCTACAACCCTTCAAATTGTATGGGGCGGAGGCTACGACAGCGTAGCTGACTGGCTGGTGGTCATGAGACAGTGGGCCGTGCCCCAGGGGATAGCCACTCGGCCAGTCAGCTACGCTATCGCAGCCTCCGCCCCCGGAACTTTGAAGGGTTGTAGCTCCCAAACTAACAGTGATAGGAATGTAGTTTAAATTGATTTGGACGCAGCTGGTTTAAACGAATCCAATGCACGATAGAAAAAAGTATTGTTCCATTTAAAAAATCATATCTTTGTGCTTTAACTCTTTGGAAAATGATACAATAAACTATGTTCATAGCTTCGCAGAAAGTGTAACATTTCTTGTGTTGACCTACCGCATTAAAATTTCCCGTCACCTATTAGTTTATAAGTAACAGAGGCAAACACACTTAGTGAAACACCCTGTATGTGGAGTCTGTTCTTTCGGACATGTCCGAGAGAACAGCTAGCATATATATATATATAATTTTCTTCAGTGGGGAAACACTACTGCACCGTTACTCTTACGGGAATCAGTACTAAGTGACTACGATTTTGCCGGCCGCGGTGGCCGAGGGGACTCAGGCGCTCCAGTCACGGTCTGCACGGCCGCTACGGTCGGGGGTTCGAGTCCCCCTTCGGGCATGGATATTTGTGCCGTCTTAGTTCGTAAGTAGTTCATAAGTAGTTTGTAAGTTTAGGGACTGATGACCCCGTAGTTAAGTCCCACAAACTATACAAACATTTGAATTTGACTACGAGTTTGAGATCTAGTGAGCAGGGTAGAGTTGAGAATTTGTATCTGTCGGGAGTCTTGCTTGAGTATTTCCCTGTAGTTGTGATAGTCGCTTTGTCCCCAGTGGTGTAGGGGTTTGCACAACTGCCTTCAAA
Organism: Locusta migratoria; assembly: GCA_026315105.1. NCBI lineage: Eukaryota > Metazoa > Arthropoda > Insecta > Orthoptera > Acrididae > Locusta > Locusta migratoria. Next base: position 125,731,014 of record CM048753.1, read on the forward strand.
GCAGAACACCCGGGTTCGAATCCCGGCTGGGAGCATATTTTTAACTTCAACTATTCGCATTTAGTGTCATACATTCCGTGAATATGAATTTATACAAGTGTTCGATTCCTTCTTCATTCAGTTATCCCGCGATCACAAAGAGTGTATGAAAAACTGCATATAGGCCTACTGCGTTTGAAAAAGTTAGTCAATTGAAGACGTCAGAAAGAACGACAAACCAGCAATGACGCTACGTCCGAAGTAAACATCTGCGAGCCTCTGCAGCTGAAAAGTTAGTTGAAGCACTGGTAAAGGAAAGGAGAAAGCACAAGGGAAGTCGTGAAGGGAAAGACGACACGGAGTGCAAATGTGGTGACTTCTGAATTGCTCGCCGTGGAGGTTCGAGTCCTCCCTGGGGCATGGATGTGTGTGTTGTCCTTAGGTTAGTCTACCTAGGTTTAAGTAGTTTGTAAGCTACGGACTGATGACCACGCAGTTTGGTACGATAGATTTAGAAACATTTGAATTTGAAGTTTCAAAGATGATGTTCTTTAAAGGAAATGCTCAATATGATCACTATCATTCGTCAACAATAGCTGTAGTCGAGGAATAATGTTGTGAACAGCACTGTAAAGCATGTCCGGAGTTATGGTGAGGCATTGGCGTCGGATGTTGTCTTTCGGCATCCCTAGAGACGTCGGTCGATCACGATACACTTGCGACTTCAGGTAACCCCAAAGCCAATAATCGCACGGACTGAGGTCTGGGGACCTGGGAGGCCAAGCATGACGAAAGTGGCGGCTGAGCACACGATCATCACCAAACGACGCGCGCAAGACATCTTTCACGCGTCTAGCAATACCTTTTTGTTTGTTGTTTTGGTTATAATAAATATGCTCGTATGTTCAGCCGCCACTTTCGTCATGCTTGGCCTCCCAGGTCCCCAGACTGAGGTCTGATCATCACCAAACGACGCGCGCAAGACATCTTTCAGGCGTCTAGCGATATATAAAACCACATGTCATTCCAATCATGTGTGTAAATTTTTACCTCTCTATCTACATTATTCAGTGATTTATTAAGTTTTTAAATTTATAGTGACTTTTTTTATCACCCGCTATATCTTCGATAGTATGTATCTGTGGTACAGTATATGTCGGCGCGGGGTTCTCTTGTTTTAACAAAAGCCCCGCCAGTTTAAATTCATGTACGCATAAGTTATGTTTTGTTTTGTTTTTTATTTATTTAGTAGCTGAAAACCCGGCGTTGTCCGCGTATTTTTAATTTATTCCTGCCATTCCTTTGTATAAACGTATGTCGGTAAAATCTCTTGTAATCCACTTAGTAGTAAAGAAGTAATAGATTATAACTTGGTGTGGGAATGGGCGGTTTTCCATGAACGTTACTGTGCTCATATCTCAAGAACTACATGTCGCCGGCCGCGGTGGCCGAGGGGAATAAGGCTCTCCAGTCACGGTCTGCACGGCCACTACGGTCGGGGGTTCGAATCCCCCCTCGGGCATGGATATTTGTGCCGTCCGTAGTATAAGGTAGTAAATAAGTAATTTGGAAGTTTAGGGACTGATGACCCCGTAGTTAAGTCCCATAAGCTATACAAACATTTGAACATTTTTTGAACTACGTGTCGTACTGTGATACAATTTAGAAGGTAAATTCAATTATATGTGTGTATACTATCTGTAACATTTTCCTGCGGCTACAATTTGTAGTGTAGAAATTATAAATTGTAACGTCATACCGAATACCGTAGTTTTACTCCATAAACAGCGGAAAAGTAGTAAGCGAGAAACTTTTTTTCTTTCATGATATTGCTATGGTTGTCAGCGAAAAAAAATTTAATAAGAAATTATGTTGCAAGTTTTTTGGAAGTCGCTAAGTACTCTCATTCTCATATAGCGTATTTATAAAATCTCGCAGTTTTATAGTTATCGACATGGAATTGCTATGGTGTACAACGGGAGGTTTCGGACAACAATTACACACAGACCATTCGTTTGCGTTCTGTCGTTTTCACTGCACAGCGAAATATTAACACACACACACATGTAGAATTTTATACACACCGATAACTTTCGATCCCAATATACTCCACCCTTTTATCATTATCAACCCTCAAGCAACAATGCAGCCAATAAAACATTTTCATGAGTAAATTTGTTCCCCATTTCGAGTTACATTCTTCAAATTACTAAATATCTATCAGATACCTATAAAACCGTGCCTAAAACCTTCCTCAGGTATAAATTAGTAACTGTACAAATATTTAAGTCTCTGCGTCTTGTCGATCGGACGTGATAAGCATACACCGAACAGACATTCAAACACACACACACACACACACACACACACACACACACACACACACACACACACACATATATATATATATATATATATATATATATATATATATATATATATATACATATATATATCCGATCGCCATAAAACCATGCCTAAGGTCTTCCCCGGGTAGACATTAGTAACTGTACAAATTTTTAGCTCTTTATGTATTGTCGTTCAGACGTAATAAACGTACACGGAACAGACATTCACATTTATAGATACAGATTTGTAATTTGTTTTAAAGTATACCTTTATAGGTATGTATCGATTTGTCTTTTTCTGCCGCGGTGGAGTAGCCGAGCGGTCTAAAGCGTCTCGCTGCGGAGCGCGCGGTTGCTCGCCGTGGAGGTTCGAGTCCTCCCTGGGGCATGGGTGTGTGTGTTTGTCCGTAGGTTAGTTTACCTAGGTTTAAGTAGTTTGTAACCTACGGAGTGATGACCACGCAGTTTGGTCCGATAGATTTAGAAACATTTGAACATTTTTCTTATCTTTCCAATGGTCTGCTTTTCTCAGTTCGTGTTTTTGGAGACTTCAGTGCTCGGTAAGGGAGACTGGAATGTCGCCAAAGCCCCGCCTCTGGAGAATTCGGCTCCAGTGCTGGAGTGCTGGAGGCGGAGTCGTCTTATCTGGACGTGGACGAGTACCGAGGCACCGACGAAAAAGAAAAAAAAACGAGAGGAGTGGAGAGGAAAGAGAAGCGCCTGACGCATCGCGCTGCCCTCTGTTTAATTAAAAGGGACCGGCCGGTAAATTTCTGTCCGCGAGGTTGGCAGCCTGCCGGCGTCCGCCCTGCTAGCAGAAGCTGGACCACCAGGCGTTCACTGCATCTGACGTCCACCTGCAGCAGGGTTTTGGAACGTATACTTTGTTCCAACATTACGAAGTACCGCGAAGACAACGACCCATTAACCAATAGTCAACAAGGATTCAGAAAGAAACCCTCTTGCGAAACACAGCTTGCCCTTTATTCACATGAAGTGTTAAGTGCTATCGACAAGGGATCTCAAATCGATTCCATATTACTGGATTTCCGGAAGGCTTTTGATACTGACCCCACATGCGGCTTCTAATGAAATTGCGTGCTTATGAAATATCGCCCCAATTGTCCGACTGGATTCGTGATTTCTTATGAGAAACGACACAGTTGGTAGTAATTCACTGTAAATTATCGAGTGAAATAGAAGTGATATGTGGCGTTCTCCAGGGAAGCGTTATAGGTCGCCTATTCTTCCTTGTGTTAATAAACGATTTAGTAGAAAAATGTTCAAATGTTTGTATAGTCTATGGGACTTAACTACGGGGTCATTAGTCCCTAAACTTACAAACTACTTATGAACTACTTACGAATATAGGATGACACAAATATCCATGCCCGAGGGGGGATTCGAATCCCCGACCGTAGTGGCCGTGCAGACCGTGACTGAAGCGCCTCAGTCACCTCGGCCACCGCGGCCGACGATTTAGTAGACAATCTTGATAGCTCTCTTAGACTGTTCGCGAATGATGCTGTCGTTTATCAGTTAGTGAAGTCAACAGAGGATCAAAAGCAACTACAAAGCGATTTAGACAAAATTTCTGCATGGTGCGAAAATTGGGAATTGACACTACATAAAGAAAAGTGTGAAGTAATACACATGGCCACTAAAAGAAATGCGGTGGACTTCAATTACGTTAAGGTCGTAGATTCTACCAAATACCTAGGAGTTACAATTACGAACAACTTACACCGGAGAGCACACACAGAAAATATTGTGGGGAAGGCGAACCAAAGGTTACTTTTTTTTTTTTTTTTTTTTTTTTTTTTTTTTTTTAAACTGTTCTATGCCTCTCGTCCTGGAGGTCCTCCAATTCTTGTTTATAGTTAACAAGCTGAAAACCCGGCGTTCCCCGGCTATTTATTTATTTATTGCTGCTATATTTCAGGTTGATATTCCTTTCTATAAGGGCTGTATGTCTACAAAATCTCTTCGTAATAACGATAGTTGTAAAGAAGTAATAGATTAAAACTTGGTGCGGGAAGGGGCGTTTTTCCATGAACGTTACTGTTTATGTGCTCATATCTCATGAACTACGTGTCGTACTGTGATACAACTTAGAAGCTACACTGAACTATATGCGTGTAATACTGTCTGTAAAATTTCCTGCGGCTACAATTTGTAGTGTAAAAATTATAAATTGTAACGTCATATCGAATGCCGTAGTTTTACTCCATAAACAGCGGAAACGTAGTAAGCGACAAACTTTTTTCCTTTCATCATTTTGCTATTGTTGTCAGCGAGAAAAAGTTTAATAAAGGTTTGAAATTATGTTTAAAGTTTGTTGCAAGTCGCTAAGTACTCTGATTCTCGTATAGCGTATTTATAAAGTCACGCCGCATTATGTGGCAGTTTCTTGCAAATCCTATTGTCTATGACGTCATATCTTCTGAATCATGTATCGTATACGATTCTTAACCCTGCAGCAATTGTACCTCACACTAAGGAATGTGTGTACCAAATTTGGTTGAAATTGGTCCAGTGGTTTAGGAGAAAATGAGCAGCATTGTCGCTAAATGCAGCAGTTTTTCGCGCATTTCATTGTTTATGACGTCATATCCTCTGAACTATGTATCGTACGTGATTCTTACACTTACGGCGACCGTTCTCATGGATTGAAGCTTACGTGTACAAAATTGCATAAAGATTGGAACAAAACTGTAGATTTGTATGCAACACGTACAAACATACGGATGCTCTGCTTTATATATTAGATGTTCGTATTCCCAAGTCGTATGGATAGGGGGCCTCATTCTGTTTCGCCTCCTACCCGGGCCTCCAACAGCCTTAGCTCGCCATTGGTTCTAGGGTAGTGAGTTCGGCGATTTGTTGCTGATCTTCTGGAAAGTAGAAGAGGTTTCCTTCAAAAGTGAAGACTATGCGGTAGGAACAATTATATTGAGGAATAGGAAAAGAAAATCTACATCCTTCCACGCATACCTGCATGAAGCAGAGAAGCAGTTGGTTTGTATGAAAGGAGACAGAGGGGAGGTGGATCGTTGGGATCTGGCAGCTCTTATTTGTGAACGACATCGAACGGAGAATGTACAAAAGTTACACGAATGAGAAGTCATAGTATTTGTTAGAAATGCGAAGATTAAAAATTAATTCACGGAACGTTTTAAACTCACTAGTGAGAGACAGCATACTGTTATCTGTAATTAACAAAATGTTGCAGCCAACACTGCTATTACATAAACAAAAAGTTTCAGAAAGCATTAAAAATGGAAGACATGAAAAAAAATTAGCATCTTGCAGGAATCGAATCAGCAACCTTTAGCTTCTCGCCCACCTACCTTTAACCACATGAATACACAGGCTACAGTGACGAAGAGGTTTGAATATCTACTTATATTTAACATTTATTTATATATCTAATATATAAACCAGAGTGTTCGTATATTTGTACGTGCTGCATACAAATCTACAGTTTTCTTCCAATCTTTATGAAATTTTGTTCACGTAATCTTCAATCCATGAAACGGTCGCCATAAATGTAAGCATCACGTACGATGAGATGCACGAGAAACTGCTGCGTTTAACGACAATGCTGCTCATTTTCTCCTAAACCACTGGACGATTTCAACCAAATTTGGTGCACACATTCCTTACCGTGAGGTAACAATTGCTGCAGGGTTGAGAATCACATACGGCACATGGTTCACAAGATATCATGTCAAAAACTATAGGAATGGCATAAAACTGCCACATAATGCGGCGAGACTTTATAAACACCCTATATGAGAATGAGAGTACTTATCGACTTGCAAAAAACGTTAAACATAATTTCAAACCTTTATTAAACTTTTTCACGCTGTCAACCATAACAAAATGATAAAAGGAAAAGAGATTCTCGCTTATTACTTTTCTGCTGTTTATGGAGTAAAACTACGGGATTCGGTATGACGTTACAATTTATAATCTGTACAATACAAATTGTAACCCCAGGAAATTTTACAGACAGTATACACACATATAGTTGAATGTAACTTCTAAATTGTATCACAGTAAGACACGTAGTTCATGAGATATGAGCACATAAACAGTAATGTTCATGGAAAACCGCCCTATCACGCACCAAGTTTTAATCTATTACTTTTTTACTACGAATTGTATTTCCAACAGATTTTACAGACATACAGCCCTTATAAAAATAAATATATAGCGGAAAATGGCAGGAATAAATAAATAAATACCCGGGCAACACCGGGTTTTCAGCTAGTATACTTATAAGACGCATTTGTTGTCTGTCCTCTTATAACTCAAGATCCAGACAGCCAGATAACGTGAAATATGGCACACGTTCACAAAATTACATAGGGAAGGTTCTTAAACAGGTTTCGTTCCATTTTTTAGAATACCAACCGAAAAATTTGAGAAAAAGTTAATGTGCGTTTTCAATGTGTCAATATAGTCGCACTGATCATGATGAAATTTTGCACAACTGAACTTCAAAACCAGAGGAAGGGCACTGCCTACATAAAATTTCGTTCAGTGCATGGTAGAGGGTACTTATGGATTTTGCCAAAATCAACAGTTTTGCTCCGAACTTGATGAAATTTTGTACACTTGACCGTGAAAACAAGAGGAAGGGCACTGTCTACATAAAATTTCGTTCAGTGCATGGTAGAGGGTACTTATGGATTTTGCCAAAATCCACAGTTTTGCTCCGAACTTGATGAAATTTTGTACACTTGACCGTGAAAACAAGAGGAAGGGCACTGTCTACATAAAATTTCGTTCAGTGCATGGTAGAGGGTACTTATGGATTTTGCCAAAATCCACAGTTTTGCTCCGAACTTGATGAAATTTTGTACACTTGACCGTGAAAACAAGAGGAAGGGCACTGTCTACATAAAATTTCGTTCAGTGCATGGTAGAGGGTACTTATGGATTTTGCCAAAATCCACAGTTTTGCTCCGAACTTGATGAAATTTTGTACACTTGACCGTGAAAACAAGAGGAAGGGCACTGTCTACATAAAATTTCGTTCAGTGCATGGTAGAGGGTACTTATGGATTTTGCCAAAATCCACAGTTTTGCTCCGAACTTGATGAAATTTTGTACACTTGACCGTGAAAACAAGAGGAAGGGCACTGTCTACATAAAATTTCGTTCAGTGCATGGTAGAGGGTACTTATGGATTTTGCCAAAATCCACAGTTTTGCTCCGAACTTGATGAAATTTTGTACACTTGACCGTGAAAACAAGAGGAAGGGCACTGTCTACATAAAATTTCGTTCAGTGCATGGTAGAGGGTACTTATGGATTTTGCCAAAATCCACAGTTTTGCTCCGAACTTGATGAAATTTTGTACACTTGACCGTGAAAACAAGAGGAAGGGCACTGTCTACATAAAATTTCGTTCAGTGCATGGTAGAGGGTACTTATGGATTTTGCCAAAATCCACAGTTTTGCTCCGAACTTGATGAAATTTTGTACACTTGACCGTGAAAACAAGAGGAAGGGCACTGTCTACATAAAATTTCGTTCAGTGCATGGTAGAGGGTACTTATGGATTTTGCCAAAATCCACAGTTTTGCTCCGAACTTGATGAAATTGTGTACACTTGACCGTGAAAACAAGAGGAAGGGCACTGTCTACATAAAATTTCGTTCAGTGCATGGTAGAGGGTACTTATGGATTTTGCCAAAATCCACAGTTTTGCTCCGAACTTGATGAAATTTTGTACACTTGACCGTGAAAACAAGAGGAAGGGCACTGTCTACATAAAATTTCGTTCAGTGCATGGTAGAGGGTACTTATGGATTTTGCCAAAATCCACAGTTTTGCTCCGAACTTGATGAAATTTTGTACACTTGACCGTGAAAACAAGAGGAAGGGCACTGTCTACATAAAATTTCGTTCAGTGCATGGTAGAGGGTACTTATGGATTTTGCCAAAATCCACAGTTTTGCTCCGAACTTGATGAAATTTTGTACACTTGACCGTGAAAACAAGAGGAAGGGCACTGTCTACATAAAATTTCGTTCAGTGCATGGTAGAGGGTACTTATGGATTTTGCCAAAATCCACAGTTTTGCTCCGAACTTGATGAAATTTTGTACACTTGACCGTGAAAACAAGAGGAAGGGCACTGTCTACATAAAATTTCGTTCAGTGCATGGTAGAGGGTACTTATGGATTTTGCCAAAATCCACAGTTTTGCTCCGAACTTGATGAAATTTTGTACACTTGACCGTGAAAACAAGAGGAAGGGCACTGTCTACATAAAATTTCGTTCAGTGCATGGTAGAGGGTACTTATGGATTTTGCCAAAATCCACAGTTTTGCTCCGAACTTGATGAAATTTTGTACACTTGACCGTGAAAACAAGAGGAAGGGCACTGTCTACATAAAATTTCGTTCAGTGCATGGTAGAGGGTACTTATGGATTTTGCCAAAATCCACAGTTTTGCTCCGAACTTGATGAAATTTTGTACACTTGACCGTGAAAACAAGAGGAAGGGCACTGTCTACATAAAATTTCGTTCAGTGCATGGTAGAGGGTACTTATGGATTTTGCCAAAATCCACAGTTTTGCTCCGAACTTGATGAAATTTTGTACACTTGACCGTGAAAACAAGAGGAAGGGCACTGTCTACATAAAATTTCGTTCAGTGCATGGTAGAGGGTACTTATGGATTTTGCCAAAATCCACAGTTTTGCTCCGAACTTGATGAAATTTTGTACACTTGACCGTGAAAACAAGAGGAAGGGCACTGTCTACATAAAATTTCGTTCAGTGCATGGTAGAGGGTACTTATGGATTTTGCCAAAATCCACAGTTTTGCTCCGAACTTGATGAAATTTTGTACACTTGACCGTGAAAACAAGAGGAAGGGCACTGTCTACATAAAATTTCGTTCAGTGCATGGTAGAGGGTACTTATGGATTTTGCCAAAATCCACAGTTTTGCTCCGAACTTGATGAAATTTTGTACACTTGACCGTGAAAACAAGAGGAAGGGCACTGTCTACATAAAATTTCGTTCAGTGCATGGTAGAGGGTACTTATGGATTTTGCCAAAATCCACAGTTTTGCTCCGAACTTGATGAAATTTTGTACACTTGACCGTGAAAACAAGAGGAAGGGCACTGTCTACATAAAATTTCGTTCAGTGCATGGTAGAGGGTACTTATGGATTTTGCCAAAATCCACAGTTTTGCTCCGAACTTGATGAAATTTTGTACACTTGACCGTGAAAACAAGAGGAAGGGCACTGTCTACATAAAATTTCGTTCAGTGCATGGTAGAGGGTACTTATGGATTTTGCCAAAATCCACAGTTTTGCTCCGAACTTGATGAAATTTTGTACACTTGACCGTGAAAACAAGAGGAAGGGCACTGTCTACATAAAATTTCGTTCAGTGCATGGTAGAGGGTACTTATGGATTTTGCCAAAATCCACAGTTTTGCTCCGAACTTGATGAAATTTTGTACACTTGACCGTGAAAACAAGAGGAAGGGCACTGTCTACATAAAATTTCGTTCAGTGCATGGTAGAGGGTACTTATGGATTTTGCCAAAATCCACAGTTTTGCTCCGAACTTGATGAAATTTTGTACACTTGACCGTGAAAACAAGAGGAAGGGCACTGTCTACATAAAATTTCGTTCAGTGCATGGTAGAGGGTACTTATGGATTTTGCCAAAATCCACAGTTTTGCTCCGAACTTGATGAAATTTTGTACACTTGACCGTGAAAACAAGAGGAAGGGCACTGTCTACATAAAATTTCGTTCAGTGCATGGTAGAGGGTACTTATGGATTTTGCCAAAATCCACAGTTTTGCTCCGAACTTGATGAAATTTTGTACACTTGACCGTGAAAACAAGAGGAAGGGCACTGTCTACATAAAATTTCGTTCAGTGCATGGTAGAGGGTACTTATGGATTTTGCCAAAATCCACAGTTTTGCTCCGAACTTGATGAAATTTTGTACACTTGACCGTGAAAACAAGAGGAAGGGCACTGTCTACATAAAATTTCGTTCAGTGCATGGTAGAGGGTACTTATGGATTTTGCCAAAATCCACAGTTTTGCTCCGAACTTGATGAAATTTTGTACACTTGACCGTGAAAACAAGAGGAAGGGCACTGTCTACATAAAATTTCGTTCAGTGCATGGTAGAGGGTACTTATGGATTTTGCCAAAATCCACAGTTTTGCTCCGAACTTGATGAAATTTTGTACACTTGACCGTGAAAACAAGAGGAAGGGCACTGTCTACATAAAATTTCGTTCAGTGCATGGTAGAGGGTACTTATGGATTTTGCCAAAATCCACAGTTTTGCTCCGAACTTGATGAAATTTTGTACACTTGACCGTGAAAACAAGAGGAAGGGCACTGTCTACATAAAATTTCGTTCAGTGCATGGTAGAGGGTACTTATGGATTTTGCCAAAATCCACAGTTTTGCTCCGAACTTGATGAAATTTTGTACACTTGACCGTGAAAACAAGAGGAAGGGCACTGTCTACATAAAATTTCGTTCAGTGCATGGTAGAGGGTACTTATGGATTTTGCCAAAATCCACAGTTTTGCTCCGAACTTGATGAAATTTTGTACACTTGACCGTGAAAACAAGAGGAAGGGCACTGTCTACATAAAATTTCGTTCAGTGCATGGTAGAGGGTACTTATGGATTTTGCCAAAATCCACAGTTTTGCTCCGAACTTGATGAAATTTTGTACACTTGACCGTGAAAACAAGAGGAAGGGCACTGTCTACATAAAATTTCGTTCAGTGCATGGTAGAGGGTACTTATGGATTTTGCCAAAATCCACAGTTTTGCTCCGAACTTGATGAAATTTTGTACACTTGACCGTGAAAACAAGAGGAAGGGCACTGTCTACATAAAATTTCGTTCAGTGCATGGTAGAGGGTACTTATGGATTTTGCCAAAATCCACAGTTTTGCTCCGAACTTGATGAAATTTTGTACACTTGACCGTGAAAACAAGAGGAAGGGCACTGTCTACATAAAATTTCGTTCAGTGCATGGTAGAGGGTACTTATGGATTTTGCCAAAATCCACAGTTTTGCTCCGAACTTGATGAAATTTTGTACACTTGACCGTGAAAACAAGAGGAAGGGCACTGTCTACATAAAATTTCGTTCAGTGCATGGTAGAGGGTACTTATGGATTTTGCCAAAATCCACAGTTTTGCTCCGAACTTGATGAAATTTTGTACACTTGACCGTGAAAACAAGAGGAAGGGCACTGTCTACATAAAATTTCGTTCAGTGCATGGTAGAGGGTACTTATGGATTTTGCCAAAATCCACAGTTTTGCTCCGAACTTGATGAAATTTTGTACACTTGACCGTGAAAACAAGAGGAAGGGCACTGTCTACATAAAATTTCGTTCAGTGCATGGTAGAGGGTACTTATGGATTTTGCCAAAATCCACAGTTTTGCTCCGAACTTGATGAAATTTTGTACACTTGACCGTGAAAACAAGAGGAAGGGCACTGTCTACATAAAATTTCGTTCAGTGCATGGTAGAGGGTACTTATGGATTTTGCCAAAATCCACAGTTTTGCTCCGAACTTGATGAAATTTTGTACACTTGACCGTGAAAACAAGAGGAAGGGCACTGTCTACATAAAATTTCGTTCAGTGCATGGTAGAGGGTACTTATGGATTTTGCCAAAATCCACAGTTTTGCTCCGAACTTGATGAAATTTTGTACACTTGACCGTGAAAACAAGAGGAAGGGCACTGTCTACATAAAATTTCGTTCAGTGCATGGTAGAGGGTACTTATGGATTTTGCCAAAATCCACAGTTTTGCTCCGAACTTGATGAAATTTTGTACACTTGACCGTGAAAACAAGAGGAAGGGCACTGTCTACATAAAATTTCGTTCAGTGCATGGTAGAGGGTACTTATGGATTTTGCCAAAATCCACAGTTTTGCTCCGAACTTGATGAAATTTTGTACACTTGACCGTGAAAACAAGAGGAAGGGCACTGTCTACATAAAATTTCGTTCAGTGCATGGTAGAGGGTACTTATGGATTTTGCCAAAATCCACAGTTTTGCTCCGAACTTGATGAAATTTTGTACACTTGACCGTGAAAACAAGAGGAAGGGCACTGTCTACATAAAATTTCGTTCAGTGCATGGTAGAGGGTACTTATGGATTTTGCCAAAATCCACAGTTTTGCTCCGAACTTGATGAAATTTTGTACACTTGACCGTGAAAACAAGAGGAAGGGCACTGTCTACATAAAATTTCGTTCAGTGCATGGTAGAGGGTACTTATGGATTTTGCCAAAATCCACAGTTTTGCTCCGAACTTGATGAAATTTTGTACACTTGACCGTGAAAACAAGAGGAAGGGCACTGTCTACATAAAATTTCGTTCAGTGCATGGTAGAGGGTACTTATGGATTTTGCCAAAATCCACAGTTTTGCTCCGAACTTGATGAAATTTTGTACACTTGACCGTGAAAACAAGAGGAAGGGCACTGTCTACATAAAATTTCGTTCAGTGCATGGTAGAGGGTACTTATGGATTTTGCCAAAATCCACAGTTTTGCTCCGAACTTGATGAAATTTTGTACACTTGACCGTGAAAACAAGAGGAAGGGCACTGTCTACATAAAATTTCGTTCAGTGCATGGTAGAGGGTACTTATGGATTTTGCCAAAATCCACAGTTTTGCTCCGAACTTGATGAAATTTTGTACACTTGACCGTGAAAACAAGAGGAAGGGCACTGTCTACATAAAATTTCGTTCAGTGCATGGTAGAGGGTACTTATGGATTTTGCCAAAATCCACAGTTTTGCTCCGAACTTGATGAAATTTTGTACACTTGACCGTGAAAACAAGAGGAAGGGCACTGTCTACATAAAATTTCGTTCAGTGCATGGTAGAGGGTACTTATGGATTTTGCCAAAATCCACAGTTTTGCTCCGAACTTGATGAAATTTTGTACACTTGACCGTGAAAACAAGAGGAAGGGCACTGTCTACATAAAATTTCGTTCAGTGCATGGTAGAGGGTACTTATGGATTTTGCCAAAATCCACAGTTTTGCTCCGAACTTGATGAAATTTTGTACACTTGACCGTGAAAACAAGAGGAAGGGCACTGTCTACATAAAATTTCGTTCAGTGCATGGTAGAGGGTACTTATGGATTTTGCCAAAATCCACAGTTTTGCTCCGAACTTGATGAAATTTTGTACACTTGACCGTGAAAACAAGAGGAAGGGCACTGTCTACATAAAATTTCGTTCAGTGCATGGTAGAGGGTACTTATGGATTTTGCCAAAATCCACAGTTTTGCTCCGAACTTGATGAAATTTTGTACACTTGACCGTGAAAACAAGAGGAAGGGCACTGTCTACATAAAATTTCGTTCAGTGCATGGTAGAGGGTACTTATGGATTTTGCCAAAATCCACAGTTTTGCTCCGAACTTGATGAAATTTTGTACACTTGACCGTGAAAACAAGAGGAAGGGCACTGTCTACATAAAATTTCGTTCAGTGCATGGTAGAGGGTACTTATGGATTTTGCCAAAATCCACAGTTTTGCTCCGAACTTGATGAAATTTTGTACACTTGACCGTGAAAACAAGAGGAAGGGCACTGTCTACATAAAATTTCGTTCAGTGCATGGTAGAGGGTACTTATGGATTTTGCCAAAATCCACAGTTTTGCTCCGAACTTGATGAAATTTTGTACACTTGACCGTGAAAACAAGAGGAAGGGCACTGTCTACATAAAATTTCGTTCAGTGCATGGTAGAGGGTACTTATGGATTTTGCCAAAATCCACAGTTTTGCTCCGAACTTGATGAAATTTTGTACACTTGACCGTGAAAACAAGAGGAAGGGCACTGTCTACATAAAATTTCGTTCAGTGCATGGTAGAGGGTACTTATGGATTTTGCCAAAATCCACAGTTTTGCTCCGAACTTGATGAAATTTTGTACACTTGACCGTGAAAACAAGAGGAAGGGCACTGTCTACATAAAATTTCGTTCAGTGCATGGTAGAGGGTACTTATGGATTTTGCCAAAATCCACAGTTTTGCTCCGAACTTGATGAAATTTTGTACACTTGACCGTGAAAACAAGAGGAAGGGCACTGTCTACATAAAATTTCGTTCAGTGCATGGTAGAGGGTACTTATGGATTTTGCCAAAATCCACAGTTTTGCTCCGAACTTGATGAAATTTTGTACACTTGACCGTGAAAACAAGAGGAAGGGCACTGTCTACATAAAATTTCGTTCAGTGCATGGTAGAGGGTACTTATGGATTTTGCCAAAATCCACAGTTTTGCTCCGAACTTGATGAAATTTTGTACACTTGACCGTGAAAACAAGAGGAAGGGCACTGTCTACATAAAATTTCGTTCAGTGCATGGTAGAGGGTACTTATGGATTTTGCCAAAATCCACAGTTTTGCTCCGAACTTGATGAAATTTTGTACACTTGACCGTGAAAACAAGAGGAAGGGCACTGTCTACATAAAATTTCGTTCAGTGCATGGTAGAGGGTACTTATGGATTTTGCCAAAATCCACAGTTTTGCTCCGAACTTGATGAAATTTTGTACACTTGACCGTGAAAACAAGAGGAAGGGCACTGTCTACATAAAATTTCGTTCAGTGCATGGTAGAGGGTACTTATGGATTTTGCCAAAATCCACAGTTTTGCTCCGAACTTGATGAAATTTTGTACACTTGACCGTGAAAACAAGAGGAAGGGCACTGTCTACATAAAATTTCGTTCAGTGCATGGTAGAGGGTACTTATGGATTTTGCCAAAATCCACAGTTTTGCTCCGAACTTGATGAAATTTTGTACACTTGACCGTGAAAACAAGAGGAAGGGCACTGTCTACATAAAATTTCGTTCAGTGCATGGTAGAGGGTACTTATGGATTTTGCCAAAATCCACAGTTTTGCTCCGAACTTGATGAAATTTTGTACACTTGACCGTGAAAACAAGAGGAAGGGCACTGTCTACATAAAATTTCGTTCAGTGCATGGTAGAGGGTACTTATGGATTTTGCCAAAATCCACAGTTTTGCTCCGAACTTGATGAAATTTTGTACACTTGACCGTGAAAACAAGAGGAAGGGCACTGTCTACATAAAATTTCGTTCAGTGCATGGTAGAGGGTACTTATGGATTTTGCCAAAATCCACAGTTTTGCTCCGAACTTGATGAAATTTTGTACACTTGACCGTGAAAACAAGAGGAAGGGCACTGTCTACATAAAATTTCGTTCAGTGCATGGTAGAGGGTACTTATGGATTTTGCCAAAATCCACAGTTTTGCTCCGAACTTGATGAAATTTTGTACACTTGACCGTGAAAACAAGAGGAAGGGCACTGTCTACATAAAATTTCGTTCAGTGCATGGTAGAGGGTACTTATGGATTTTGCCAAAATCCACAGTTTTGCTCCGAACTTGATGAAATTTTGTACACTTGACCGTGAAAACAAGAGGAAGGGCACTGTCTACATAAAATTTCGTTCAGTGCATGGTAGAGGGTACTTATGGATTTTGCCAAAATCCACAGTTTTGCTCCGAACTTGATGAAATTTTGTACACTTGACCGTGAAAACAAGAGGAAGGGCACTGTCTACATAAAATTTCGTTCAGTGCATGGTAGAGGGTACTTATGGATTTTGCCAAAATCCACAGTTTTGCTCCGAACTTGATGAAATTTTGTACACTTGACCGTGAAAACAAGAGGAAGGGCACTGTCTACATAAAATTTCGTTCAGTGCATGGTAGAGGGTACTTATGGATTTTGCCAAAATCCACAGTTTTGCTCCGAACTTGATGAAATTTTGTACACTTGACCGTGAAAACAAGAGGAAGGGCACTGTCTACATAAAATTTCGTTCAGTGCATGGTAGAGGGTACTTATGGATTTTGCCAAAATCCACAGTTTTGCTCCGAACTTGATGAAATTTTGTACACTTGACCGTGAAAACAAGAGGAAGGGCACTGTCTACATAAAATTTCGTTCAGTGCATGGTAGAGGGTACTTATGGATTTTGCCAAAATCCACAGTTTTGCTCCGAACTTGATGAAATTTTGTACACTTGACCGTGAAAACAAGAGGAAGGGCACTGTCTACATAAAATTTCGTTCAGTGCATGGTAGAGGGTACTTATGGATTTTGCCAAAATCCACAGTTTTGCTCCGAACTTGATGAAATTTTGTACACTTGACCGTGAAAACAAGAGGAAGGGCACTGTCTACATAAAATTTCGTTCAGTGCATGGTAGAGGGTACTTATGGATTTTGCCAAAATCCACAGTTTTGCTCCGAACTTGATGAAATTTTGTACACTTGACCGTGAAAACAAGAGGAAGGGCACTGTCTACATAAAATTTCGTTCAGTGCATGGTAGAGGGTACTTATGGATTTTGCCAAAATCCACAGTTTTGCTCCGAACTTGATGAAATTTTGTACACTTGACCGTGAAAACAAGAGGAAGGGCACTGTCTACATAAAATTTCGTTCAGTGCATGGTAGAGGGTACTTATGGATTTTGCCAAAATCCACAGTTTTGCTCCGAACTTGATGAAATTTTGTACACTTGACCGTGAAAACAAGAGGAAGGGCACTGTCTACATAAAATTTCGTTCAGTGCATGGTAGAGGGTACTTATGGATTTTGCCAAAATCCACAGTTTTGCTCCGAACTTGATGAAATTTTGTACACTTGACCGTGAAAACAAGAGGAAGGGCACTGTCTACATAAAATTTCGTTCAGTGCATGGTAGAGGGTACTTATGGATTTTGCCAAAATCCACAGTTTTGCTCCGAACTTGATGAAATTTTGTACACTTGACCTTGAAAACAAGATGGTTTACTGTGTACATAAAATTTCGTTCGTTGCATGGAGGAGAGTACTTTACTTAAGAGACTTCGATTGCAATCTCTATACATGTAAGATGCATTTCTTGTCTGTTTGTCTGTTCCCTTATAATTCAAGATCCAGACAGCCAAATAACTTGAAATTTGGTACACGTACACAAAATTACATGGGGAAGGTTCTTAAACAGGTTTCGTTCCATTCCAGTCTCAATCTGGCCATGTGCCTGTTCTAAGCCGAGTGGTAATCAACCCCCACCCCCCCCCCCCCAGAAAAAAAAGAAAAAGAAAAAAAAAAAAAAAGAAAGGGAAATCATGTAAGTTGGTTATTGAGATTTTAAATGTTTTTGTGATGATGATGAGGTGATGAGGAACTGCCAAAAATGTTGTTTAGCACATTGTTTAACATAAATGTACCCTTTTATTATATGCAAATAAACGGTTCTGTATGCTTCTACAGAAAACGTTATTTTAAACCCGGGCAAAGCCGGGTACTTGCAGCTAGTATCTAATAAAGTGTTTATGATGAAGTTGCGTTGAGTTGTAGCTTACAAACGGCGTAGGTACCGCAATTGAAGACAAGTTACACTCGGAAACAATATAAACAATGAAGTAAGTACGGCGATTCAACAGTAGCGAGCGTGGTCGTCACGTGACGAGCTGTTGTGTATGGGGCGGGGGGGGGGGGGGGGGGGCAGGATGAGACGTTCGCTACGAGGTGCATTCACGTTCTAAGGCCTCCGATTTTTTTTTTTCTCCGGACTGGAAAGAGATAGAAACAAGCAGTCCCAGACAGATGGAATTCTACCGCCAGTGGCGAGAATGAGAACTGTTTTAGATACTTAAAATGGCGACGTTTTCCTTACTTCAACAGCGTGCAGTCATTCGTTTTCTGAATTTGCGTGCTGTGACACCAATTGAAATTCATCGACAGTTGAATCAGACATGTGGTGAAGGAGTTATGGATGTGTCGAAAGTGCGTTCGTGGGTGCGACAGTTTAATGAAGGCAGAACTTCGTGCGACAACAAACCGAAACAACCTCGGGCTCGCACAAGCCGGTCTGAAGGCACGATCGAGAAAGTGGAGAGAATTGTTTTGGGGGATCGCCGAAAGACTGTTGAACTGATCGCCTCCAGAGTTGGCATTTCTGTGGGTTCTGTGCACAGAATACTGCATGACGACCTGAAAATGCGAAAAGTGTCATCCAGGTGGGAGCCACGAATGCTGACGGACGACCACAAGGCTGCCCGTGTGGCAATGTTGACGCGCGACGACAGCACGACTGGGACTTTCTTTTCGTCGGTTGTGACAATGGATGAGACGTGGACGCCATTTTTCAATCCAGAAACAAAGCGCCAGTCAGCTCAATGGAAGCACACAGATTCACCGCCACCAAAAAAATTTCGGGTAACCGCCAGTGCCTAAAAAATTATGGTGTCCATGTTCTGGGACAGCGAGGGCGTAATCCTTACCCATTCCGTTCCAAAGGGCACTACGGTAACAGGTGCATCCCACGAAAATGTTTTGAAGAACAAATTCCTTCCTGCACAGCAACAAAAACGTCCGGGAACGGCTGCGCGTGTGCTATTTCACTAGACAACGCACCCGCACATCGAGCTAACGTCACGCAACACTTTCTTCGCGATAACAACTTTGAAGAGATTCCTCGTGCTCCCTACTCACCTGACCTGGCTCCTAGTAACGTTTGGCTTTTTCCATCACTGAAAGACACTCTCCGTGGCCGCACGTTCACCGGCCGTGCTGCTATTGCCTCAGCGATTTTCCAGTGGTGAAAACAGACTCCTAAAGAAGCCTTCGCCGCTGCCATGGAATCGTGGCGTCAGCGTTGTGAAAAATGTGTACGTCTGCAGGGCGATTACGTCGAGAAGTAACGCCAGATTCATCGATTTCGGGTGAGTAGTTAATTAGAAAAAAATCGGGCCCTTAGAACGTGAATGCACCTCGTATACCCAGGCGCCGTAGCGTCCGCTGTGACGTCATCAGCTGGAGCCTCCAGGGGACGTCCCTGGAACGGTGGCTGATCCGCCACTACCCCCACCCAGACACCCTCTGCCATACAACCTCCCCCTCCTCCCCCTGTACCCGCCTACCGAAGACCTGGAGGTCTCTCACACGCGTCGGCGGAGACGGGTAAATTGAATATCAATATATTCATCTCGCAGCAGGCGAGCTTCAATTTTCGTCCGTGTTTGCTTTCCCATATGTAATTATGCAAATACGGATCCGCCCCGAGCAAACACAATTTTCCTTTTTTTAACATATCAAGAGCTCAGGTTAGCGAAGGAGGGAAAGCTGAAATGTAGAAGCTATACACAGAGGAACTGAACTTCGCAAACAAAGTCCATATTATGCACGCGTAAAGGAATTCCTTTATCAGCTGCGTATGCGATACACATATCCATCTACGGTCGTTCGAGTCCATGAACTTAGTCCTTACAACTGTCATAACATGTAAAAAAAGTGTCAGATTAAGAAGCAAGCAGGTTAATCTTAATCAAGGTTTCGACATCACTATAGGTGTCTTCTTCAGAAGGAAATATTTTTTTTTTTTTTTACCGAGTTATATGACATGTTGTAAGAAGTGTCGAGGGCTGCACCGCTGAATTCGTGAAATGAAAAGTATGAAACAACACTTTACATTTGTAACAATTTTATATAACAGAATTGATGCGGCACTTCCTCTGTTACATGAAACACATTATAAGCTGTTTCAGTTTTCCCGATTTTCCTCTTTTTCGGACAAATTATCCATACTTTATCAACGTTTAAACAATTCCTGGACTTACAAGAATATTTCAAGACTAAAATTAGCCTAATCCGTTCAGCCGTTCTCGAGTTTTAGCGATACTAGCGAACAGCAATTCATTTATATATATATCTATAAATGTGAATGTCTGTTCGGTGTACGCTTATCACGTCCGAAAGACACGTCTGAACGACAAGACGCAGAGACTTAATTATTTGTACAGTTACTAATTTATACCTGAGGAAGGTTTTAGGCACGGTTTTATAGCGATTTTATAGATATTTAGTAATTTGAAGAATATAACGCGAAATGCGGAACAATAATTACTCTTTGAAATTATATTTACTCTTTGAAAATGGTTTTATTGGTTGCATTGTTGCTTGAGGGTTCATAATGATAAAAGGGTGGAGTATATTGTGATGGAAAGTTATCGGTGTATATAAAATTCTACGTGCGTCTGTGTTAATATTTCGCTCTGCAGCGAAAACTACAGAACGCAAACGAACAGTCTGTATGTAATTGTTGTCCGAAGTCTCCTGTTGTACAACATAGCAGTTCTATGCCGATAGCTATAAGGGGGTGGAAGATATGGTGGTTGAAAGTCGTCAAATTATAAAAAACTTCGGACTGAAGGCCAGCGATGACGTTTGTGACTCTTTAGCAAGGAGGTTACATACAGCGAAACGTGATGCCACATACCATATGTTTGGTCTAAGGGTGCTACAATGTCTTCAGCTCTTTCTCTGTAATGATAAGCATACGAATAAGGAAATATAAGAATAAATGAACGAAGCAGCAAAAAAGAAAGTTCTTTTAATACAGCTCTTAAAAAATTATTTGACGTTACACGCATTACATCAAGTGATCGATCTGTGATATTATTACAATCATTATTGTTGAATTTCGTGATTGGATTCTTCGAAACGAGTGGATTTTTACTTGTGATTTGATCTGATAGCACAATACTGAAAGATATCTTATCCATCATAATCAAACAACACACACACACACACAAACACAAACACACACACACACACACACACACACACACACACACACACACACATATAGAATAGAAATGTTCTTTCTTCCTTCTTTACTTCGCGGACTGCATTTCCTTTGCCCCTCCCCTCCTTTTCTATCCTCACTCCTTCCCCTCCCCACCGGGGGGGAGGGGACTGGTAACCTCAGTAGTTTATTTCCCCCTAACCTAACCAAACAACCCAACGCAACCCGAATAGACATAGATGTCCCAGACATTGTCATGCCATCAGGCAGAGCCCCTAGCAAGCAGACCACCAGATGGACGTCCGTGCACAACAGGCAGCGGCAGAGCAGGCGTTTACCGGAGACGCCGCGCCGGCTGTGACTTGTAAACGTGGACCAGACAGGTCAAGTCGACCTGAATGTCAGATAAACAGGGCACTACATTTCGCAGAGGTCGCTGTCGCCCGACTGCTGTCCACCGGACTTCTGCTCGTGTGTTCGCCGAGATTGTGTTGATGCTGTTCCGGCTTCCAGCTTCTACTTGCCTACACACTGGTGTACCTAATAACGACTTGGACTTTGTGATTATATGGTCTGAGTGAAATAGCGTTTCTTTTGTGCCTTTCACGGAATGGACCTTAACGTTTTCCGTTAACAGTGAACATGGACGAATGTTCATCTAGACTTGTATTTTGTGAATAAACTGTGTTATCGGAAGTTTTGTGTTGTATTAGTCACAACAGATATAACATTTCATATTTATTGAATTGCATGTAGTACAGTTGTATAATATAGTAGATGTATATTAACTTGTATAAGTGCTGTACGTCTGTAAAATCAGTTGCAAAAACAATCAGTAGTAAAGAAGTAATAGGTTAAAACTTGGTGCGTGATGGGGCGGTCTTCCATGAACGTCACTGTTTATGTGCTCATATCTCATGAACTACGTGTCGTACTGTCAAACAATTTAGAAGGTACATTCAACTATGTGTGTGTATACTGTCTGTAAAATTTCCTGCGGCTACAATTTGGAGTGTATAAATTATAAATTGAAACTTTATACAGAATTCAGTAGTTTTAGTTCGTAAACAGTTAAACGAGAAACTTTTTTCGTTTAATCATTTCGGTATGGCTGTCAGCGAGAAAAAGTTTAATTAAACGGTTTGAAATTATGTTTAAAGTTTGTTGCAAGTCGCTACGTACTCTCATTCTCATGCACTGCATATGTAAAGTCTCGTCGCATTTTGTGGCAGTTTCTTGCAACTCCTTTTGTTGGTGACATTATATGCCCTGATACACTTGTCCTATGTGACTCATAACATTGCAGCAATTGTTACCTCACGGTAAGAAACATGGGTACCAAATTTGGTTGAAATCGGTCCAGTGGTTTAGGAGAAAATGAGCAGCAATGTTGCAAAACGCAGCAGTTTTTCGCGCATCTCATTGTTTATGACGTCATATATCGTGAAGTGTGTATCGTATGTGATTCTTACACTTACGGCGACCGTCCTCATAGATCGAAGCTTACGTGTACTAAATTTCCTAAAGATTGGATCAGAACCGTAGATTTGTATGCATGACGTACACACAAACATACGGAGACAGTGTTTTGGATATGAGGACAAGCACTGCACGCGACTGCTGACCAGAAGGATGGACAACCGTGAGGAAAGGCTTTGGAGGCGTATTCCCCAGTCCCAAGTGTCGGCATGTCTGATGTTCCACACGAGACGGCGGAAACTTGCTTGTTATCCGACAGCGGGTAAATTTTCCCAGTAGCTCTTTCTGATGCTTTCCACTTCGCCCCATTGTTGCCTCGACCAAAAAATTTTGTGGCTCCACAAAGACACTAATAACTGCTTGAATAGGAAACATTTTAACCATATTCAGGACGTCAGATGAAACAGTATTCCAACTTATAAACCATCATCGACAAAAACGATAATTACAACGATTTACGGGCGACTCGTTCCATTATGAAAAACATTGTTACCTGTGAAGGATGAGATGAACATCGACAAGAGTATAAACAAGGATAACGGAATATAGCGTCAGAGAGTCAGGCGTTGCTGAATGACTTAGTTTAGGTAGAGAGACAATAAAAGTAGTAGATGAATATTGTTACTTGGGTAGCAAGATTACTTCTGATGGCCGAAGTAAAGAAGGCATAAAATGGAGAATGGCCATGGGAAGAAAACCGTTTCTGAAGAAGTGAATTTGTTGACATCCAATATTAGAATAACTGTTAGGAAGTCCTTTGTGAAAGCATTTGTGTGGAGTGTAGCGAAACGTGGACAATAAGAGTTTAGACAAAAATATGATAGAAGATTTTGAAATGTGGTGCTACAGACGAATGATGAAGATTAGATGGGTAGATCACGTAACTAATGAGGAGGTGCTTAACCGAATTGGGGAGAAAAGGAGTTTCTGTCATATCCTGACTAAGAGAAGGGATAGATTGGTTGGACACATTCTGAGACATCAAGGAATTGTCAACTTAGCATTAGAAGGAAGCGTGTGGGGTAAAAATCGGAGAGGGAGACCGAGGGACGAATACAGTAAGCAGATTCAAAAGGATGTAGGTTGCCGAACGTATTCTCAGATGAAGAGACTTGCACAGGACAGGGTAGCGTGGAGAGCTGCATCAAACCAGTCTGCGGACTGAAGACCACAACAACAAAAACAACAACATATATTGGAATGGAATGATGTAACAACCTGATGTATAAATACATTGTTTTCGACAAAATGTTTCATTTTTGTTATTTTATAATCATTTGTATTAGTATAGAGTCAGTACTTTAATTTTGAATTTTTTTAGCTTCACTGAAACTAGTTGCACATAAAATCGAAAGCGAAATACTATAATGTAGAGACTGTGGCATATAAGTATATCGTTTAAATGACTATTTTTAAGAAATGTTACAAAATGTTTGTAAATCTAAGGCACTTAGCTACGTAGGTCGTGAGTTCGTAGGCTTAGAAACTACTTACACTAACTTGTGCTACAAACAACACAAACATGCATGCCCGAGGGAGGACTCGAAGTCCCGACGGCGAAAGGCCGCGCGCACCGCAGCAAGGCTCTTTACTGAGCAGGGCTGCATGTTACATACAGTTGAAGCAGACTGTAGTTATGAGAAGAAACACTCAGAAGAGTGAAGATGAGTGTGGCCCATGGCAACCACACCAGTGTATCGGTCATACTGCTGAAGGAAAAGCAAAGGTTAACCGCTACCAGATGACCTTCCTGAATCAAGAAAACGGATTTAAGCAGCGGTTGCTGCAATCACTGAAGAACTCGCCTACAGGCTTGACGTGTGCTGTGTGACAAATGGTGCTCACACTGAACATTTATAAGGTTCTGGGAAATAATTTATAACTGTAAGTTTAATATAATAAATATCATGAAGCGTTAAAAACACTCTGCAAATGTCTGTGCCACAGTCTGCACAGTTGCTGTAGGCAGCGCAGTAGATTTGCAAAGTTTTTTCGATGTCCTCAATATTAATGCTCTTCTTGCCACTCTCACTCCTAGACTGTCAATATTGCTGCACAGCCGTGAAATATTGTCAATATTGCTGCGCAACCGAGAAATATTGTCAATATTATTCGCCTGTAGGGGCCGGTATAGCGAGTAAAAAAAATCGACCTCGTGTTAGCCCCACGGCCAATCTTCAGACGTCTGTTCAAAGTAAATAACGCACACATCTTTGGAAAGGGCAGAAATATGTGTTTCAGATGGAGGCAAGAAAAGTGTTTTGGACCAACCTTTCAGAAAAGTAAAATCATATATTAGGCGAAATAATGTAACTGTTAAACTATTACAGTTATTTCAATAAATTTCGTAACAGAACTCGAGTTCATGTCACCGAGTGTCGGTACGCAGTCACACCTCGCACCGAGCGAGGTGGCGCAGTGGTAACGCACTGGACTCGCATTCGGGAGGACGGTGGTTCAAATCCACCTCCGGCCGTCCAGATTTAGGTTTTCCGTGATTTCCCTAAATCACTCCAGGCAAACGCCGGGACGGTTCCTTCCGAAGGGCACGGCCGATTTTCTTCCACATCCTTACCCAAACACTCCGAGCATAAGCTCCGTCTCTAATGACCACGCTTTCGACGGTCTGGTATCCCGGAACGACATGTTTGAGAGCCCACCAGACCACACGGACTATGACAGCAGCCGTTAGGCGGCGTGCACAACCTGCTAGCGCTGCCATCGCCACTAGAGCGCTGCTCGCCGTGGCGCGCCTACCGCGCCACACTATATAGGGCCGGAGCCACAGCTCGCTCCTCAGTCTGGTGTTGACTGCGCTCCGTTTGCTTTCGCTATTCGTTGGTTATCTGGCTTCGTACTCAACTGTGTCACGGTTCCGATTTGGCTTTCGTTTGGATCTTTGTTTTTTCGATTAGTTGTCGTTATTGTCGTCTCTGTGGTTTCGTGGAGTGTTTCTCGTAAGCGGCGACGCTCGATCGGTCGGTCGCCAGTCGCTCCCGACCCAGTCAGGTCTTCAGTCACAACAGACGGGAAGTTAAACCCTGAGCTTCCTTCCTTCCTCACTTCGCTCCGTTTAGTAGGTGGAGAGTACAGTGGAGCGGAAGCGAGGTACGAGTCAGCAGCCCGTTCGCCTTATACTTACTGGCCGGTGCACAGTGGACGACGCCAGTAGCACCGCACCCCGCCCCCTCCCGCGGGCAGCGTAAAGTGGAGGCGCAGCAGCCCACGGCCCCCCCCCCCCCCCCGTCCAGCAGGCTGTTGCTGTTGCCGGAGCTGGAACTGCGAGGCCAGCTCCCCCGCCGCCCCCAGAGACGGATTGCAGCGCCGCGGGCGGCCGTTTTCATCAGCGCGCTCGACTCGCCCCGCACGCACACCGCAGCTGCACGCAACGCGGGGGCGGGGGCGGGGGCGGCCGTGGCGCCGCTTAAAGGGGAGCGAGCCGAGGCGCGCTCTGCCGCCCCCGCGACAGCCGGCAGCCGGCAGCCGACGTGCTGGCTCCAGTGACGTCACGACGCTACTGCCGCCACCCACGTACACACTAGTCTTGGCAACAATAGTTCGCGACCGCGAGCGCTCACTTTACTTCGCAACTCCGTCGCGAACTATTTCCCTTTCGCTCTTTTAGTTCGTCCACTCCCAGTGACAGCTGAGCGGTGTGGTCTGCGCATGCAAGACAAGTTCCCCCACGTAGCTGCTTCGTGCGCACGCTACATGAGCCGGGGATGACATCACGCGGACCAGAAGAAACAGGTCGCGGATCTATGAGCCGCGTCCAGCAAGTAAGTTCCGTTTCAAGTTCCGCACATGCGCTGTAGACGACATGTATCGAGGAGAAGAACGTGCGCCATTTGGAGATCGCTGTCAGTTACGTACGCTTTGTTGTGCTCGTTTGAAATGTCGGCGTTGATTGAAAATCCCGCCGCCTGTGAAATCAGGTCGGTGATTCGGTTTCTGAATGCGAGGAAAGTGAAACCGGGTGAAATTAATCGGCAAATTTGCGATGTTTACGGACCAAATGCGACGAGTGATTCGATGGTGAGAAGATGGGTCCGACAGTTCAATGGCGGGCGTAGTGATGTGCTCGATGAAGAACGAAGTGGGCGTCCACCTTTGGTTATAGAAGAACTGGTTCACGCGATTGATGACAAGATCCAGAAAAACCGTAGGTTTACAATTAGTGCTCTCGCTATGGACTTCCGAAAAATTTCACGATTACTGATGCATGAAATTGTTACCAAACAACTGAAATTCCGTAAACATTGCTCACGTTGGGAACCAAAGATTGCCGGCCGTGGTGGCCGAGGAGACTGAGGCGCTCCAGTCACGGTCTGCACGGCCACAAACGTCGGGGTTCGAATCCCCCCTCGGGCATGGATATTTGTGCCGTCCTTAGTCTTAGTTTATAAGTAGTTTGTCAGTTTAGGGACTGATGACCCCGTAGTCGAGTCCCATTAGCTATAGAAACATTTGAAACAATTTCGTACCAAAGATTCTCACTAAGCAACACAAAATACAACGGATGGGTAGTGCACTTGAGTTTTTGACCCGTTATGCTGAAAGCGGCGAAGAATTTCTGAGACGGATAGTCACAGGAGATGGAACGTGGGTTTCTTACGACACCCCTGAGAGTAAGCGGAAATCAATGGAATGGAGGCATACTTCATCCCCACGAAAGGTAAAGCCGAAGCACATCATGACACCTCGGAAAATGATGTGCACTGTGTTCTGGGACTGGAAAGGCATCCTACCCATTGACTTCTTACCGCGTGGTCAAACAATCAAAGCAGATGCTTATTGCGAGACACTTCGGAAATTGCGCCGTGCAATTCAGAATAAGCGCCGGGGACTGCTGTCAAAAGGTGTTGTCTTGCTTCACGACAACGCATGACCAACACTGCAAATGTGACGAAAAACCTCCTGCAGGGATTTGGCTGTGGCGTGTTTGACCATCTTCCGTACAGCCCTGACCTCGCTCCTAGCGACTTTCATTTGTTCTTACATCTCAAGTCTTTCCTTGGTGGTCATCACTTCACCAATGACGACGAGCTGAAAGAAACTGTTTCCAACTGGTTGAAGACACAGGCGGCAGATTTCTATGAAGAAGGTATACAAAACCTGGTGCCACGCTATGAAAAATGCCTGCAAAATTTCGGCAGTTCTGTGGAAAAGTAGTTTAAGAGTTGTAGAATTTTGTGAAATAAAAATTTCTTCTGTATATGTACAATTACATTTTATTACCAAACGGAACTTACTTTCTGGACGCGCCTCGTATATCTACATCTACACATCTACATCTACACGGGATACTCTGCAAATCACATTTAAGTGCCTGGCAGAGGGTTCATCGAGCCACTATTATACTATTTATCTTCCACTCCATTCTCGAATAGTACGCGGGAGGAAATAACACCTGAATCTCTCCGTTCGAGGTCTGATTTCTCCTATTTTATTCTGATGATCATTTCTACCTATGTAAATGAGAGTCATTTTCGCATTCGGAGGAGAATGTTGGCGATTGGAGTTTCGTAAGTAGCCCACGCCGCAGCGATAAGCGCCGTTGTTGTAATGATTCCCATCCCAGATCCTGGATCATTTCCGTAACGCTGTCTCCCCTGTATTGTGACAATACGAAACGAGCTGCCCTTCTTTGGACTCTTTCGATGTCCTCCGTCAAACCCACCTGATAAGGATCCCACACTGGGCTGCAATACTCCAAAAATGGACGGACAAGCGTAGTGTATGCAGCCTCTTTAGTAGATAAGTTACATGTTTTAAGGGTTCTGCCAATAAAACGCAGTCTCTGGTTCGCCTTTCCCACGACATTATCTACGTGTTCTTTCCAATTTAAGTCTGAAGTAATGGTAATCCCTAGGTATTTTGTGCAGTTTACGGCCTTCACTTTTGATTGATTTATCTTGTAAACAAGGTTTAACGGATTTCTTTTCGTACTTATGTGGACGACTTCACACTTATGTTTCAGTCGATGCCTTACCATCGATTACTACGAACTGTGTGTTCTCTGACAGGAAATCCCCTATCTAATCGCAAATTTGGGGCGATATACCATAACCACTGCCGTTTGTGAGGTACGGTGTCAAAAGCTTTCTGGAAATCAAGAAATACGGAATCGATTTGCGAACCCTTGTCGATAGCAGCCATCACTTCGTGTGAATAAAGAGCTAGTTGTAGTATCAAAATTTAAAGTTATATCTTGGCATTATGGAATTTATTAGTCAGATACTGTAGAGTGCAGAATACTTCAAAACAGAAATATTGTTGCAGTGAACTACGTTATTCTAGCTGACACATGCTCACCTCGAAATGTCTCTCTTCGGCAGCAGGAAAACACGTGATTTATAAGTCTGCTGCTGCCTTCTGCTTATTTCCCGTCGGTCTTCGGAAACGAATCCAACGAACTAAAAAGGTAGGTTTGGAATAATAGTTCGCGACTGGTAGCGCATATTTTAGTTCGCGGGTGATAGCACATATTTTAGTTCGCGAACTGTAGCAGTCATTTTAGTTCGCAGCTCCGTAGCGAAGTAGGTCGCTCTTTTTAGTTCGTCAGCTCCTGTTCTCGAGATAGATCGTCACTTATCTCTTTTTCGATTTTGCCACCGCCGCTGTAAGACCTTTTTCTATTGTTATAGTTGCTTTTTTTTACAGTCATCAGTGTTACCCAAGCGTATAGCATTACCACTATTTTTGTGCAGTTAGACATCAAATAGGCATATGAACCAATTATTTACACAAATGGGTGATATACTCGTACTCAACTACTTTACATACACCGTACATCTAGTATTTTATTTTTAAAATTGGCTTTCTTTATTTTTTACTAGCTTAAACCCGCGGCTCCGCTCGCGTGTTGGTTGATTATGATAGATAATGCGCGAAACGTCAAATCGATATTTTTAATGAGTTGCATTACAAGAAATATCTTTTTTACTGTTTTATTTATTTATTCTTATATTTCCTTATTCGTATGCTTATCCTTACAGAGAAAGAGCTGAAGACATTGTAGCACGCATAGACCAAAGATATGGTCTGTGGCATCACGTTTCGCTGTATGTAACCTCCTTGCTATAGAGTCGCAAACGTCATCGTTGGCCTTCAGTCCGAATTTTTTTAATAATTTGACGACTTTCAACCACCATATCTTCCACCCCCTTATAGCTCCGGGAAGGAACTTCTATGGTGTTCAACGGGAGACTTCGGACAACAATTACACACAGACCATTCGTTTGCGTTCTGTAGTTTTCGCTGCAGAGCGAAATATTAAAACACACACACACACACACGCGCGTAGAATTTTATATACATCGATAACTTTCCATCCCAATATACTCCACCGTTTTATCATTATCAATTCTCAAGCAACAATGCAACCAATAAATCCATTTTCAAAGAGTAAATATAATTTTCAAAGAGTAATTATTGTTCCGCATTTCGCGTTATATTATTCAAATTACTAAATATCTATCGCTATAAATCCGTGCCTAAAACCTTCCTCAGGTATAAATTAGTAACTGTACAAATATTTAAGTGTCTGCGTCTTGTCGTTCGAATGTGATAAGCGTACACGGAAGAGACATTCACATTAATATATATATAGATAAACAGCTATCCGATCGCCATAAAACCGTGCCTAAAACCTTCCCCGGGTAGCCATTAGTAACTGTACAAATTTTTAGTTCTTTATGTCTTGTGGTTCAGACGTGATAAACGTACACCGAACAGACATTCACATTTATAGATATAGACTAGCTTATATGCCGGTGCTTCGCAACCGTTGTTAACGAAGGACCTATGTATATCGTGGTTTCTTAGGGTTTCGGACCTAGGTCAGCAAAAACAAAATCCTTGTTGGATCGCTCTGTCAATAAACTCAGTTCTCTTAGTCAAAATGTCGAAAACCATGAATATTCACAAAGTTTTTCATACAAAAAGTGAAATTAAAGTAACGACGTAAAATCAATGTTAGGTTGTGTTCATCAAGTTAAGACTCAGTGTGTAATTATATGTTTGGCGTGAACTTCTGTGAACACTGCTATCGATGAGATGAGAAATAGCAATAATGCGTCGTTATTCTCAATTTTGTTATCCATTGCAACAGCAGCGCCGAAAGCGGCTGGCAAATTACATTTCTGAAAACGATATTGGATAAGTGCGAATATTGATTTGTAACAGTTTTCACAAATATCTTCTTGAATAGGAATTTGGAATGAATTGTAAGACTGTGTGAATCATGAGACTTTTTACAAAAGAGTTTCGCGTGAAAGTGCTGGTCATAATGAGATGTGACAACAACGGATGTATCTGATTCGGTAAAATTTTACTTTCTATCCTGGCGGCCTCGTGTTTTTATGTTGGCAACATCAATAACACGACATAAAATCGTTGCAAAGATGACCGAACCACTTAGAGTGTAGATAAATACTGCTGTTCCTGCTGTATGCTTGATTTCACGACAAAATATTTGCGTGTCACGCGATTGGCTTATGACGATGTCACATGATTCTCGTCATTTATATGTATCAGAGATCAGTGATTAGCACAGACCAGTGAGCTTACTGGCACAGGCATATCAATATCTATGGCCTAAGAGACATTCATTAATGTATGTCTGTGTTTCCACCACGCTTCCACGACAGTGATCAATGTTCCACGAGTATTTTTATCTTTGAGTCTATCTGGATTTTTATCTTTGTTTTGTGTCTCTGTTCATAGTCGGTAATGTGTGGTTGACGGAAATATGTGATCTATTTAAAAAATTGCGTGTTTGATATTCTCCGTCGTTATTAAATTCTGAAAGGACCACATTGTCTAACGATTGAAATAATAAACAGATTTTGACTCGTACCGTAAAGTTCGTAAGTCACAGAGTATATAGCTTTTCCTAGGAGTATTTATTGCATATTTTGCGAATTTTTGCTCGTCACACTCACCCACTGCCACGCACCGCGACCAAACTCCCTTACTAACATCATTAGACCAAGGGCTATCTACCACCACAACCACGAGTGGGTGGCAGTATGTGGTCATGGAGAAAAGTCTGTCAGCACGTACACACACAAGCCTTTTATATATAGATATAGATTAGGTAATTGAAGAAACATTAAAATGTTGAAATGTTTATTAAGCTTAAGGGACTTAACTGCGGGATCATCAGTCCCTAAACTTACAAACTACTTATGAACTAACGTATACTAAAGACTGTTTCGCCACGATGGAACGCACTGCAGCAGTAAGTAACCTGTCTGAAAGCTGCGCCTGTTGTTGTTGTTTTCCCTTTATTGTCATTTCACGCCCCTGGTGGGGCGGTCTTGAGCCTACAGTATACAATACATTAGCGGGAGATCAAACAAACGTAGAAAGGAGGACAAAACAGGAGATTATAAAACACACAGACACGGCGGAAAAATGGAAGAAAAACATTACGTGTGTATATGGAGTGAAGTGAAGTTCTTATGGACATAAAAGGCGACGATAAATGGCGAGACAGAACACTGAAGCACTGAGGGACTCGGACAGTTATTTCACTGCATACACACGTAATGTTTTTTTTTTCCATTTTTCCGCCGTGTCTACGTGTTTTATAATCTCCTGTTTTGTCCTCCCTTCTATGTTTGTTTGATCTCCCGCTAATCTATATCTATATCTATATATAAAAGGCTTGTGTGTGTACGTGTTGACAGACTTTTCTCCATGACCACATACTGCCACCCACTCGTGGTTGTGGTGGTAGATAGCCCTTGGTCTAATGATGTTAGTAAGGGAGTCTGATCGCGGTGCGTGGCAGTGGGTGAGTGTGACGAGCAAAAATTCGCAAAATATGCAATAAATACTCCTAGGAAAAGCTATATACTCTGTGACTTACGAACTTTACGGTACGAGTCAAAATCTGTTTATTCTTTCAATCGTTAGACAATGTGGTCCTTTCAGAATTTAATAACGACGGAGAATATCAAACACGCAATTTTTTAAATAGATCACATATTTCCGTCAACCACACATTACCGACTATGAACAGAGACACAAAACAAAGATAAAAATCCAGATAGACTCAAAGATAAAAATACTCGTGGAACATTGATCACTCTCGTGGAAGCGTGGTGGAAACACAGACATACATTAATGAATGTCTCTTAGGCCATAGATATTGATATGCCTGTGCCAGTAAGCTCACTGGTCTGTGCTAATCAGTGATCTCTGATACATATAGCCGCGACACTCTCTGCTGTGAAAGGTGTTTTCGTTTGACAGCTGAGTCAAGAAAAACTATGCGACGTAGTCCTACCCATATCCCGGCGGCCTCCTGTGATAATGTTGGCAACACATGTTGAATAACGAGAATCATGTGACATCGTCATAACCCACTGCGTGACACGCAAATATTTTGTCGTGAAATCAAGCATACAGCAATATTTATCTACGCTCTATGTGGTTCGGTCATATTTGCAACGATTTTACATCGTGTTATTGATGTTGCCAACATAAAAACACGAGGTCGCCAGGATAGAAAGTAAAATTTTACCGAATCAGATACATCAGTTGTCACATCTCATTATGATCAGCACTTTCACGCGAAACACTTTTGTATAGAGTCGCATGATTCACACAGTCTTACAATTCATTCCAAATTCCTATTCAAGAAGATATTTGTGAAATGTAATTTGCCAGACGCTTTCGGCACTGCTGTTGCAATGTGTAACTTTATGAACACAACCTAACATTGAATTTACATTGTTCCGAAGCACGGACTTAATTTCACTTTTAGTATGAAAAACTTTATGAACATTCATCGTTTTCGACAATGAGTTCTACTTAAATTTGACATGTTGACTAGGAGAACTGAGTTTATTGACAGTGAGATCCAACAAGGATTGTGTTTTTGCTGACCTACGTCCGGAACCCAAAGAACTATGATATACACAGGACCTTCTTTAACAACCGTTGCGAAGCACGGGCATATAAGCAAATGTATTGTATATTGTAGGCTGAACAGCGCCCCACCAGGGACGTGAAATGACAATAAAGGAAAAAACAACAACAACAACAACAGGCGCAGGCTTCAGACAGCTGAAATGGCAGGCTGTGCGTTCCATCGTGGCGATGCAGTAGGTGCGCGAGAGACGGGACTCCACATCTACGAGACAGCGGAATGCACCGTTTGAGCATCGGGTAATCCGGTAAAAAAGGTCAAATCTTAGACATCGGTGCGACCAGAGAAGCCCCTGCAAGAGCAGCGAAAACGACAATTGAAGAGAATCGTTTAAAGTGCCAGGATTGTTCAATCCTCCCGCAAACTGGAACGGACTGCAATGCTGGGCCGTCGGCAAGTGCGAGCGTGCAAACTGTCCAGAGAAACATCGGTAAACGGGCTGCCTGTGCAGAGGGCAGGACCGACAAGCCTTTCTGACTACAGGACAGCTCTAGATTTTCTACAGGGTGGCTCAGCGAACACTCTACATCCACATCTACATACATACTCCGCAATTCACCGTAAGGTGCGGGGCGGAGGGTACACTGTACCACTACTAGGCATTTCCTTTCCTATTCCACTCCCAAATGGAACGAGGAAAAAAAAGAATGCCTATATGCCTCCGTACGAGCCCTAATTTCTCTTATCTCGTCTTTGCGATCTTTACGCGAAATGTACGTAGGCGGCAGCAAGATCGTACTACACTCAGCT
Organism: Locusta migratoria; assembly: GCA_026315105.1. Taxonomy (NCBI): domain Eukaryota; kingdom Metazoa; phylum Arthropoda; class Insecta; order Orthoptera; family Acrididae; genus Locusta; species Locusta migratoria. Next base: position 125,765,188 of record CM048753.1, read on the forward strand.
TCAAATTCCGGCCCTCTAAATTTCCTCAACAGAATTTCACGAAAAGAACGTCGTCTTTCTTCCGGCGATCCCCAATTGAGTTGCCGGAGCATTTCTGTGACACTCGCGCATTGGTCGAACCTACCGGTAACAAACCTAGCTGCTCGCCTCTGAACCGCCTCTATGTCTTCCTTCAAACCGATCTGCTGCGGATCCCAAACACTTGAGCAATACTCGAGACGTGGTCGTACAAGCGTTTTATACGCGGTCTCCTTTACAGGTGAAGTACATCTTCCCAAAATTCTCCCAATAAACCAAAGTCGGCTGTCTGCCTTACTCACAACTGTCCTTACATGCTCGTTCCATTTCATATCGCTCTGCAATGTTACGCCTAGATATTTGAACGACGCGACAGCATCAAAAAGCTCACTACTGATGCTGTATTCGAACATTATAGGATTGTTTTTCCTACTCATGCGCATCACCTTACATTTTTGTAGATTGAGACCTAGCTGCCATTCTTCGCACCAACTAGAAATTTTGTCTAAGTCAACCTGTATGCTATTACAGTCAGTTACAGACGACACCCTCCCATACACCACAGCATCATCAGCAAACAGCCGCAAATTACAACTTACTCTGTCCATCAGATCATTTATATGGATAGATAATAATAGCGGTCCTATCACACTCCCCTGGGGCACGCCTGACGATACACTCGTCTCTGACGAACACTCGCCGTCGCTCTCGTGATTTTGAAACACTGCAGAAAATCTGGACGTGTCGCGTGGTCAGAAAGGCCAGCTGTTCAGAAGAGACTGCTGCTCTTACACATTTATGGACAGTATTCTCAGATTCGCGACGTCAGACCCCTCTAGCACTGCTCGAGACACCAGTCGAATCCACACCATACCGCAGGATGTTGCGTCACTTTACCGTGCTCGAGGACGCCGTACACGATATAAGGCTACTGCACCTGCTTCTTTGGCTCTTCACTGCATTATGGCGTCAATCAGAAAGGTAAATACAAAACTATGCGACCGGGAACAGTTCCAGAAAGTGAAGGAAGGAAAATAAGATTCCAATGATCGTGACAAGACCTTCTGAGAAGGGGTACAACCTCGGATATCTTTCATATTCACAGAATGTATGACTTCAACTGCCAGATCAAAAGTAACGGCTGTTCTTAATGAATAGAGGCCACATGTATATATACCAGATAGCTTTCATTATGGCTGGGTGCCTTAGGGAAATCATGGAAAACCTAAATCAGAATGAGTGGAGTTCCTTAGGAAAATCACAGGAAACTTAATTCATGATGACTGGAGTACCTCAGGAAAATCACGTAAAACATAAATCAAGATGACTGCAGTGCCTTAGGGAAATCACAGGAAACATGTGTCAGTGGAGTGTCTTAGTGAAATAGCAGAAAACATAAATCAAGATGACTAGAGTGCCTCAGGAAAATCACAAATACCAAAATCAGGATGACTGGAGTACCTCAGGAAAATGATGGAAATCTAAATGACGACTGCCTCAGGAAAATCACGTAAAACCTAAATCAAGATGACTGTAGTGCCTTAGGGAAATCACAGGAAACATGTATCAGGATCACTGGAGTCCCTTAGAGAAATCATGGAAAACCAAAATCAGGATGGCTGAAGTGTCTTAGTGACAACACAGAAACCCTATATCAGAATGACAGGAGTGCCTCATAAAAATAAAGTAAAATCTAAATCAGGAGTGCCTTAGGGAAATCACAGAAAAACCTAAATCATAATGACTGGAGTGCCTCAGGGAAACAAAGAAAAACCTAAATCAGGATGACTGGAGTGCCTTAGGGAAATCACAGGAAACTTAAAAATCAGGATGACTGGATTGCCTTAGGGAAATCACAGGAAACATGTATCAGGATCCCAGGAGTGCCTTAGGGAATTCATGGAAAACTAAAATCAGGATGGCTGGATTGTCTTACGTAAATCACAGATGACCAAAATCAGGATGACTGGAGTGCCTCAGGGAAATGAGGAAAAACCTAAATCAGGATGACTGTAGTGCCTTAGTGAAATCACAGGAAACTTAAAAATCAGGATGACTGGAGTGCCTTAGGGAAATCATGGAAAGCCAAAATCAGGATGGCTGCAGATGCCACAGGAAAATCATGTAAAACCTTAATCAGGATGACTGGAGTGCCTCAGGAAATTCAGGAAAAACCTATATCAGGATGACTGGATTGCTTTAGGGAAATCACAGGAAACATGTATCAGGATCCCAGGAGTGCCTTAGGGAATTCATGGAAAACCAAAATCAGGATGACTGGATTGTCTTACGTAAATCACAGATAACGAAAATCAGGATAACTGGAGTCCCTCAGGGAAATGAGGAAAAACCTAAATCAGGATGACTGGAGTGCCTTAGGGAAATCACAGTAAACATGTATCAGGATGACTGGAGTGCCTTAGGGAACCCACGGAAAATGTAAATCAGGATGACTGGTGTACCTTACAGAAGTCATGGAAAACCAAATTCAAGATGACTGTAGTGCCTTATAGAAATCACAGGAAACTGAAAAATCAGGATGACTGGAGTGCCTTAGGGAAATCATGGAAAGCCAAAATCAGGATGGCTGGAGTGTCTTAGTGAAATCACAGAAAACCTAAATCAGGAAGACTGGAGATGCCACAGGAAAATCACGTAAAACCTAAATCAGGAAGGCTGGAGTGCCTCAGGGAAACCTATATCAGGATGACTGTAGTGCCTTATAGAAATCACAGGAAACTTAAAAATCAGGATGACTGGAGTGCCTTATGGAAATCATGGAAAGCCAAAATCAGGATGGCTGGAGTGTCTTAGTGAAATCACAGAAAACCTAAATCAGGATGACTGGAGATTCCACAGGAAAATCATGTAAAACCTTAATCAGGATGACTGGAGTGCCTCAGGAAAATCAGGAAAAACCTATATCAGGATGACTGGATTGCTTTAGGGAAATCACAGGAAACATGTATCAGGATCCCAGGAGTGCCTTAGGGAATTCATGGAAAACCAAAATCAGGATAGCTGGATTGTCTTACGTAAATCACAGATGACCAAAATCAGGATAACTGGAGTGCCTCAGGGAAATGAGGAAAAACCTAAATCAGGATGACTGGAGTGCCTTAGGGAAATCACAGGTAACTTAAAAATCAGGATGACTGGAGTGTCTTAGGGAAATCATGGAAAGCCAAAATCAGGATGGCTGGAGTGTCTAAGTGAAATCACAGAAAACCTAAATCAGGATGACTGGAGATGCCACAGGAAAATCATGTAAAACCTTAATCAGGATGACTGGAGTGCCTCAGGAAAAACCTATATCAGGATGACTTAATTGCCGTAGGGAAATCACAGGAAACATGTATCAGGATCCCAGGAGTGCCTTAGGGAATTCATGGAAAACTAAAATCAGGATGGCTGGATTGTCTTACGTAAATCACAGATAACCAAAATCAGGATGACTGGAGTGCCTCAGGGAAATGAGAAAAAACCTAAATCAGGATGACTGTAGTGCCTTAGTGAAATCACAGGAAACTTAAAAATCAGGATGACTGGAGTGCCTTAGGGAAATCATGGAAAGCCAAAATCAGGATGGCTGCAGATGCCACAGGAAAATCATGTAAAACCTTAATCAGGATGACTGGAGTGCCTCAGGAAAATCAGGAAAAATCTATATCAGGATGACTGGATTGCTTTAGGGAAATCACAGGAAACATGTATCAGGATCCCAGGAGTGCCTTAGGGAATTCATGGAAAACCAAAATCAGGATGACTGGATTGTCTTACGTAAATCACAGATAACGAAAATCAGGATAACTGGAGTCCCTCAGGAAAATGAGGAAAAACCTAAATCAGGATGACTGGAGTGCCTTAGGGAAATCACAGTAAACATGTATCAGGATGACTGGAGTGCCTTAGGGAACCCACGGAAAATGTAAATCAGGATGACTGGTGTACCTTACAGAATTCATGGAAAACCAAAATCAAGATGACTGTAGTGCCTTATAGAAATCACAGGAAACTTAAAAATCAGGATGACTGGAGTGCCTTAGGGAAATCATGGAAAGCCAAAATCAGGATGGCTGGAGTGTCTTAGTGAAATCACAGAAAACCTAAATCAGGATGACTGGAGATTCCACAGGAAAATCATGTAAAACCTTAATCAGGATGACTGGAGTGCCTCAGGAAAATCAGGAAAAACCTATATCAGGATGACTGGATTGCTTTAGGGAAATCACAGGAAACATGTATCAGGATCCCAGGAGTGCCTTAGGGAATTCATGGAAAACCAAAATCAGGATAGCTGGATTGTCTTACGTAAATCACAGATGACCAAAATCAGGATAACTGGAGTGCCTCAGGGAAATGAGGAAAAACCTAAATCAGGATGACTGGAGTGCCTTAGGTAAATCACAGGTAACTTAAAAATCAGGATGACTGGAGTGTCTTAGGGAAATCATGGAAAGCCAAAATCAGGATGGCTGGAGTGTCTAAGTGAAATCACAGAAAACCTAAATCAGGATGACTGGAGATGCCACAGGAAAATCATGTAAAACCTTTATCAGGATGACTGGAGTGCCTCAGGAAAAACCTATATCAGGATGACTGGATTGCCTTAGGGAAATCACAGGAAACATGTATCAGGATCCCAGGAGTGCCTTAGGGAATTCATGGAAAACCAAAATCAGGATAGCTGGATTGTCTTACGTAAATCACAGATGACCAAAATCAGGATAACTGGAGTGCCTCAGGGAAATGAGGAAAAACCTAAATCAGGATGACTGGAGTGCCTTAGGGAAATCACAGGTAACTTAAAAATCAGGATGACTGGAGTGTCTTAGGGAAATCATGGAAAGCCAAAATCAGGATGGCTGGAGTGTCTAAGTGAAATCACAGAAAACCTAAATCAGGATGACTGGAGATGCCACAGGAAAATCATGTAAAACCTTAATCAGGATGACTGGAGTGCCTCAGGAAAAACCTATATCAGGATGACTTAATTGCCGTAGGGAAATCACAGGAAACATGTATCAGGATCCCAGGAGTGCCTTAGGGAATTCATGGAAAACTAAAATCAGGATGGCTGGATTGTCTTACGTAAATCACAGATAACCAAAATCAGGATGACTGGAGTGCCTCAGGGAAATGAGGAAAAACCTAAATCAGGATGACTGTAGTGCCTTAGTGAAATCACAGGAAACTTAAAAATCAGGATGACTGGAGTGCCTTAGGGAAATCATGGAAAGCCAAAATCAGGATGGCTGCAGATGCCACAGGAAAATCATGTAAAACCTTAATCAGGATGACTGGAGTGCCTCAGGAAAATCAGGAAAAATCTATATCAGGATGACTGGATTGCTTTAGGGAAATCACAGGAAACATGTATCAGGATCCCAGGAGTGCCTTAGGGAATTCATGGAAAACCAAAATCAGGATGACTGGATTGTCTTACGTAAATCACAGATAACGAAAATCAGGATAACTGGAGTCCCTCAGGAAAATGAGGAAAAACCTAAATCAGGATGACTGGAGTGCCTTAGGGAAATCACAGTAAACATGTATCAGGATGACTGGAGTGCCTTAGGGAACCCACGGAAAATGTAAATCAGGATGACTGGTGTACCTTACAGAATTCATGGAAAACCAAAATCAAGATGACTGTAGTGCCTTATAGAAATCACAGGAAACTTAAAAATCAGGATGACTGGAGTGCCTTAGGGAAATCATGGAAAGCCAAAATCAGGATGGCTGGAGTGTCTTAGTGAAATCACAGAAAACCTAAATCAGGATGACTGGAGATTCCACAGGAAAATCATGTAAAACCTTAATCAGGATGACTGGAGTGCCTCAGGAAAATCAGGAAAAACCTATATCAGGATGACTGGATTGCTTTAGGGAAATCACAGGAAACATGTATCAGGATCCCAGGAGTGCCTTAGGGAATTCATGGAAAACCAAAATCAGGATAGCTGGATTGTCTTACGTAAATCACAGATGACCAAAATCAGGATAACTGGAGTGCCTCAGGGAAATGAGGAAAAACCTAAATCAGGATGACTGGAGTGCCTTAGGTAAATCACAGGTAACTTAAAAATCAGGATGACTGGAGTGTCTTAGGGAAATCATGGAAAGCCAAAATCAGGATGGCTGGAGTGTCTAAGTGAAATCACAGAAAACCTAAATCAGGATGACTGGAGATGCCACAGGAAAATCATGTAAAACCTTAATCAGGATGACTGGAGTGCCTCAGGAAAAACCTATATCAGGATGACTGGATTGCTTTAGGGAAATCACAGGAAACATGTATCAGGATCCCAGGAGTGCCTTAGGGAATTCATGGAAAACCAAAATCAGGATGGCTGGATTGTCTTACGTAAATCACAGATAACCAAAATCAGGGTGACTGGAGTGCCTCAGGGAAATGAGGAAAAACCTAAATCAGGATGACTGGAGTGCCTTAGGGAAATCACAGTAAACATGTATCAGGATGACTGGAGTGCCTTAGGGAACCCACAGAAAATGTAAATCAGGATGACTGGTGTACCTTACAGAATTCATGGAAAACCAAATTCAAGATGACTGTAGTGCCTTATAGAAATCACAGGAAACTGAAAAATCAGGATGACTGGAGTGCCTTAGGGAAATCATGGAAAGCCAAAATCAGGATGGCTGGAGTGTCTTAGTGAAATCACAGAAAACCTAAATCAGGAAGACTGGAGATGCCACAGGAAAATCACGTAAAACGTAAATCAGGAAGGCTGGAGTGCCTCAGGGAAACCTATATCAGGATGACTGGATTGCCTTAGGGAAATCACAGGAAACATGTATCAGGATCCCAGGAGTGCCTTAGGGAATTCATGGAAAACCAAAATCAGGATGGCTGGATTGTCTTACGTAAATCACAGATAACCAAACTCAGGGTAACTGGAGTGCCTCAGGGAAATGAGGAAAAACCTAAATCAGGATGACTGGAGTGCCTTAGGGAAATCACAGTAAACATGTATCAGGATGACTGGAGTGCCTTAGGTAACCCACGGAAAATGTAAATCAGGATGACTGGTGTACCTTACAGAATTCATGGAAAACCAAATTCAAGATGATTGTAGTGCCTTATAGAAATCACAGGAAACTGAAAAATCAGGATAACTGGAGTGCCTCAGGGAAATGAGGAAAAACCTATATCAGGATGACAGGGGTGCCTTAGGGAAATCACAGATAACTTAAAAATCAGGATGACTGGAGTGTCTTAGGGAAATCATGGAAAGCCAAAATCAGGATGGCTGGAGTGTCTTAGTGAAATCACAGAAAACCTAAATCAGGATGACTGGAGATGCCACAGGAAAATCACGTAAAACCTAAATCAGGATGACTGGAGTGCCTCCGGAAAATCAGGAAAAACCTATATCAGGATGACTGGAGTGCCTCAGGAAAATCAGGAAAAACCTATATCTGGATGACTGTAGTGCCTTAGGGAATTCATGGAAAACCAAAATCAGGATGGCTGGATTGTCTTACGTAAACCACAGATAACCAAAATCAGGATAACTGGAGTGCCTCAGGGAAATGAGGAAAAACCTATATCAGGATGACAGGGGTGCCTTAGGGAAATGACAGGTAACTTAAAAATCAGGATGACTGGAGTGCCTTAGGGAAATCATGGAAAGCCAAAATCAGGATGGCTGGAGTGTCTTAGTGAAATCACAGAAAACCTAAATCAGGATGACTGGAGATGCCACAGGAAAATCATGTAAAAACCTTAATCAGGATGACTGGAGTGCCTCAGGAAAAAACCTATATCAGGATGACTGGAGTGCCTCAGGAAAATCAGGAAAAACCTATATCAGGATGACTCTAGTGCCTTAGGGAATTCATGGAAAACCAAAATCAGGATGGCTGGATTGTCTTACGTAAATCACATAACCAAAATCAGGATAACTGGAGTGCCTCAGGGAAATGAGGAAAAACCTAAATCAGGATGACTGGAGTGCCTTAGGGAAATCACAGGTAACTTAAAAATCAGGATGACTGGAGTGCGTCAGGGTAATCACAGGATACTTAAATCAGGATGATTGGATGCGGGTTGGAGCTACCGTCTTCCCTAATGCACCACCTCGCTCCGTCGTTCGGAAGCAAGTTGCCCCGATTTCATTTTCCGAGTATTCTATGATACCTGCACATCAGCCGCTGCAGTGGCCGACAACAGCAGTAAAGTTTCCAGCAGGACGTGACGATGCACGGGCGGGAAACACAGCTGTTCTGGTCCGCTGCACGGATCAGCCCAGTGCGGCAGAGTGGACAGCTCTGTCGTTGGCCAACCATCTGCGATGGATCAGCTTAGAGAGAGCGGCGCCATCACAGTGGACAAAACTCTGTGCCGCATTAAAGCGACGGCGGCTTCTGTGGGCTCTAGCCGCGCGTGCTGGGGCGCAAGCCATGCGTGGCAGCCGGTCTACTCGCTGGCCGCGTTTCAATAGGCGCGTACTCCACGCAACGCTGGCCACATAGCTGTACATAATAAAAGACTACCAGCATTAACCGTCTATTCCGATAATCACCCACTTGTTAAAAAAAATTTTTTTCACACCGACGTCATGGATGGGCACACGAACATAACGGTGTTTCGCAGCCAGCAAACTGGATACGGTTGGGTTCAAATATTCAAATGTTTGTATAGCTTATGGGACGTAACTACGGGATCATCAATCCCTAAACTTATAAACTACTTATGAACTGAAACTTCCTGGCAGATTAAAATTGTGTGCCGGAACCGGGACCGAACCTGGGACCTTTGCCTTTCGCTGGCAAGCGCACTACCGACTGTGCTATCCCGACACGACTCACGATGCCGCCTCACAACTTTACTTCCGCCAGTACCTCGCCTCCTATTTTCCAAACTTCACAGAAGCTCTCCTGCGAACAAGCAAGACTAACACCCCTGGAAGAAAGGATATGGCGAAGACATGGCTTAGCCACAGCTAAGGCATGTTTCCAGAATTAAACTTTCACACCATATCCTTTCTTCCAGGAGTGCTAGTGTTGAATGGTTCGCAGGAGAGTTTCTGTGAAGTTTGGAAAGTAGGAGGCGAGGTACTGGCGGAAGTAAAGTTGTGAGGCGGCATCGTGAGTCGTGTTGGGATAGCACAGTCGGTAGTGCGCTTGCTCGCAAAAGGCAAAGGGCCCAGGTTCGAGTCCCGGTTCCGGCACACAATTTTAATCTGCCAGGAAGTTTCATATCAGCGCACACTCCGCTGCACAGTGAAAGATTCATTCTACTTATGAACTACCTAATACTAAGGACAGCACAAATATCCATGCCCGAGGGGGGATTCAAACCCCCGACCGTAGTGGCCGTGCAGACCGTCACTGGAGCGCCTCAGTCCCCTCGGCCACCGCGGTCGGCTACGGTCGGGTATCACGTCCCTTGGACCATCTGTCGTATAGAGAAATAAATTTGTCGACACGTCGGTGTAATCTGTCGACAGTCGATGCACAATGAATTGTTGTTGTGGTCTTCAATCCGGAGACTGGTTTGATGCAGCTCTCCACAATACCCTATCCTGAGCAAGCCTCTTCATCTCCACATAAGAACGGCAACCTACATCTCTCTGAATTTGCTTACCGTATCCATCTCTTGGTCTTCCTCTGCGGTTTTAACCCCACACACTTCCCTCCAACGCTAAATTCACAATTCCTTGATGTCTAAAAAATGTGTCCTATCACTCTATCCCTTCTTTTAGTCAAGGTATGCCAGAAATTCCTTTTCTCCCCAATTCTGTTCAGCACCTCCTCATTAGTTACGTGATCCACCCACCTAATCTTCAGCATTCTTCTGTAGCACCACATTTCAAACGCCTCTATCCTCTTCCTGTCCGCACTGTTTATGTTTTACTCCCATACAAGGCAACAATGAATTGTAGTATACAATATTACCATCGTTTATTTTCCTACAGCTATGGATGCAGTTTTGGAAAGTATACGATTCAACCGAAAGAAAAGAAAATGACGAACTTGCTTTATTATCTCGATCGATACGGGAATTGAGGACACTTCACAACATCTACATCTACATGGGATACTCTGCAAATCACATTTAAGTGCCTGGTAGAGCCTTCATCTAACCACCGTTATACTATTTTATCTCCCATTCCATTCTCGAATAGCGCAAGAGATGAAAGAACACCTGAATCTCTCCGTTCGAGCTCTCATTTCTCCTATTTTATTCCGATGATCATTTTTACCTAGGTAAGTGGGAGTCAACAATATATTTTCGCATTCGGAGGAGAATGTTGGCGATTGGAGTTTCGCAAGTAGCCCACGCCGCAGCGATAAGCGCCGTTGTTTTAATGATTTCCATCCCAGATCCTGTATCATTTTCGTAACGCTGTCTTCCCTGTATCGTGACAACACGAAACGAGCTGCCCTTCTTTGGACTCTTTCGATGTCCTCCGTCAAACCCACCTGATAAGGATCCCACACTGGGCTGCAATACTCCAAAAATGGACGGACAAGCTGTAAGATACCTGTTAGTATGTGTTACATATTTGTTAACGATGTAATTGTAGATAAAAGAGTTTGTTATGTTATAAATTAATTTCAAGGCCTATTAGAATGTTTGCTGTATTTAATATATATCAAAATTTAGCGAAAAGTATTTTTCAGAACAGATAGAATCTCTATGTAATTGCTATGAATAGAAATATGCTTGTTCTTTGCTGATAGAGTTTAGAGTATTCTATAGGAGTATGTATTATTGGAATGTTATGGAAAGTGAATCGATGTATTACGAACACTCAACACATATATTTCAATTTAAAGTAAGTTCTGCTTTCGTCTACAATTATTTAATGTCTTCAACATGTAATTTTATTTTGGTGTAGTAGAAACAGAGTGTACGGGAGCTACCTCACCTGGAATTACGAACCTGCAGATTTTACACACGGGACTTTATTTGAAGCTAATTATAAAATTGACTGTTATATATGAGACACTGATAGTCCTGGCAATTCCAGATTGGGTAGTGAATTTTACATTTGGTACATAGAGACCTTCTGTTATCCAAGAAATTAAATAAAAAAGTTTACAGGTTCACACATCATTACAGACCATGAAGTAAGAAACTACGAACTGAATCGACACTACAAAGTCTATCTTGTGGTGGTAAGAAATAAATAAAATTGTTCCATTTCAGGAATTTCGCAGCATCTTATCAGAAACTGACCAGAGACTTTTAAAGAGACATTTAAATCAAAATAATTATGTCAGACGTAATGAATATCAATATTTTATGTATATAATTATTTTACAAAGCGTAGTGTATGCAGTTTCTTTTGTAGTTCGGTTGCATCTTTTAAGGGTTCTGCCAATAAAACGCAGTCTCTGGTTCGCCTTTCCCACGACATTATTTACCTGTTCTTTCCAATTTAAATCAGAAGTAATTGTAATTCCTAGGTATTTTTCGCATTCGGAGGAGAATGTTGGCGATTGGAGTTACATAAGTAGCCCACGCCGCAGCGATAAGCGCCGTTGTTGTAATGATTCCCATCCCAGATTCTGTATCATTTCCGTAACTCTGCCTCCCCTGTATCGTGACAATACGAAACGAGCTGCCCTTCTTTGGATTCTTTCGATGTCCTCCATCAAACCCTCCTGATAAGGATCCCTCACTGGGCTGCAATACTCCAAAAATGGACGGACAAGCTGTAAGATACCAGTTAGTATTGTGTGTCAAATATTTGTTAACGATGTAATTGTAGATAAAAAGATTTTGTTATGTTATAAATTAATTTCAAGGTTAATTAGAATGTTTGCTGAATTTAATATATATCAAAACTTAGCGTAAAGTATTTTTCAGAACATATAGAATCTTCATGTAATTGCTATGAAGAAAAAATGGTTTTCGGCCTTCTTATTTGAATGATTTATCATGTATCCAAAGTTTAACGGATTTCATTTCGTACTCAGGTGGACTACTTCACACTTCTCATTATTTAGAGTCAACTGCCAATTTTTTCACCATAGTGATATCTTATTCAAATCGTTCTGCAGTTGGTTTTGATCTTCAGATCATTTTACTAGACGGTAAATGACGGTGTCATATGCAAACAACCTAAGAGAGCTACTTAGATTTTCCCCTAAATCGTTTATGTAACTAAGGAACAGCAGAGGACCAATAACACTACCCTGTGGAACGCCCGATATCACCTCTGTTTTGGTCGGTGCCTTACCATCGATTACTACGAACTGTGTCCTCTCTGACAAGAAATCCCCTATCCAGTCACAAATTTGGGGTGCAACGCAGCCAAGTCCTGCTACTTAGCGCACAATTATTTGCCGGAAACCTGGTTTCTATACGTGGGACCGTTCACGAAGTAAATGGGCTGCAACCAAGGTACGTAGACTAGAAGGGTATGCCAGTTTGGAATTCTTCACTGTCATTGGTTAGCGCTGTATTACGTCACTCGTCAGCAAGCCGCTGTTTTATAAGACCGCCGTGAACTCATTTCCTCCGTCTTTTCTTTTCTCATTCGACAAGAAACAATGCTTTTAAGCGGTTGAACATGCTTGTGGTTAATATATATGTATAGTAACATAGAAAAGACTGAAAAAGAAAAGCTTCAAACATTATTAACAAGTAGCTAACGCGTCCCGACCCGCGACTTGGCACGGCTAATATTTAAACGTCTTTAACTCGAGAACCACTGAACGTATCGTGATAAGGTTTGTTTTAAAAAAATTGTAGAGCTCATAAAGATCTAAAATAAAGTCCACGAGAGCACATGTATAACTTTCATAGATTTCCCACAATCACTATTTATGTAGTCTGAAGCCATCCTACGTCAGCGCCTCAGGAGAGAAAAATGGTACACATGCTTCACTCGCAAAAGTTAGACATAAACTCTCGTTGACTTTTTTTTAGACCTTTGTGAGAGCTACAATTTAAAAGAAACCTCACCACGATACGTTCAGTAGTTCTAGAGTTATAGAAGGTTAAAGGAACATACACAGAGAAAAATGTTTTATATAACATCATGATTTCACCCCCTTAGAGTGCGAATTTCGAAATTTCACTATGGCTATAACCGTTACGCTTCTTGCAATAATTTGACGAAGTTTTATCGCAATCGACTGAATGCCATTGACAAGCATAGCATACGGACAAACAATTCATTCTGCAAGTCTCTTTCGTAATCGGCTTCACAAAAATGTTCCGAACAAATTTCGGCGTTTTTGACATTTATCTCGTCTTGCCGTTTACAGTGTGAGATCCATATGCGCTACAGTTCCCTCATCTTTTGGAAACCGATGGTACAAAATGCCTTCCGTCTTGCGGCCACTGTTATTGCATTCCGCAACAGCACAACACGAAGTATTCTTACTCATAATTACAGAGAGAATACATGGAAAAATTGTTCCCCAATACAAGACAGCTACTTTCTATCCTGACACTTGACAGGTCACAAAACGAGCGAGTGTAAAACACAACTTGCTGCTTGCACGTTTCGTAAGGGTACGGCTGCAACGGTGGAGTAGCCGAGCGGTCTAAAGCGCCTCGCTGCGGAGCGCGCGGTTGCTCGCCGTGGAGGTTCGAGTCCTCCCTGGGGCATGGGTGTGTGTGTTTGTCCTTAGGATAGTTTACCTAGGTTTAAGTAGTTTGTAAGCTACGGACTGATGACCACGCAGTTTGGTCCGATAGATTTACAGACATTTTAACATTTTGAACTGCGGCAACTGTTCGGCGCTTGCTGCCAGGTGACGTCACAGAAACAATGCGCGCGACTGAAATTTACACCCCCCTGGGCTGCAACTTGGAGGTTCTAACGTACATCACCCCTTTTCGGTATGACTCAAACTGAGCCCCAATATTTTCCTGAATTACGGAAAGTTTCGTTAGTTCACAGTCTACAACAAAGTCATTCCACTGTAAGTGAAGTTGAACTTATCTTATATGTTGGCTGAGGTCCATTGCGTTGTGAGCTGTCTTCGGCATTCACTAAAGCATTTGATTTTACAGGATCTTTTCGTAAATTAAAACCTTGTCAGTTGATATGGAAACGATTTTATTTCCACTTAAACAACGTTCAAATCATTTACATTATTGCACCATCATAAACTGGAGCGGCAAGCCAACAGAACTGCTTACAGGCTTGTAGCTGCTAGAAGACTCTTCAAAAGACTCCCAAACAATGGTTTCTCTCAAACATCTTTCTACATAACCGCGTAATAGGATTGATGACAAAGTTTTGTAATTCACAATTAAACAATATTCTTTTACATTAAATTTGCCAAAATACGGAAAATAAAACATTACATTTATTTAATGTAGTACACAAATTTAACGTCATCCTTTTGACTAGTGTTGCTCAAATTATTTACATTATTTGTGTTTTCGAAGTGCACACATATTTGTTTTGTCAATAGTGTGTAGGCGTAATATTATTGTGACATGGAATTTTAGTGAGTTTCAGTTTGCGGTCAAATTATTTATTAATACCGATTTGTAAATGGTTGTCGTAGTTTTATTAATTTCGAAGATAGTTTCTTAGTACCAAACGGATTATTAATTTTAGTGGATGAAAAATTATCAGTATTTAATTTAGGATCTAGTGATATATAAAACATGGTCTGCCCTAATTTATTTAAACAAAAGGTATATATGAAACCATGTTGTGCAATAGTTATAACATGTAGTATTGTTGTTTTTATACAAATTAGTATCTATATAGGTTCAGCAATTTCCGAAACTAAGTGTAATGCATTTTTAGTGTTTGCAGCTATTATTTACGAAAGTATTAAAAACTGAAAATTACGTAATAGGTCAGCCAAAGTTATATTTAAATCAATGTACTATTTCTTAAAAGCTTTTTACTAATAGTGTTAATAGAATTTCAAACATAAGGCGAAAATGTGATATTTTACATGTCCGGTAATGAAGTTTTACTTTAGGTGTCAGATATTCCGTGTTTCTATGTTGGCAACTGATTTTTAGGAGTTTGCAACATAGCAGAAACGTTACAAGGTGACTGCTGTTGAACAGCAGGTAGTGGCCCCTAGTAACTGCTGCCATCTGCCTGTCTGCCACAGCTAACACCGTGAAGGCTATATTACACGGAGCGAATTTGTTCGCTAGTCGCTGGCGTATTTGGACGCAGCTGCTAAATTCGCTCCATGTAAACGACAATAGCGAACGAAGTCGCTGCTCCGAAACGCGAGCGTCTGAAGTTGAAGGGTGAGGTGGGCTACAGTACTCTAGACGCTGGTCGCTGGCGTTTTTGGTCGCCCCGTGTCATATGCGGAAGCGTCTAAAGCAGCCACCAGTCGAGGCAAAATGTAGAAGGAAATTGTAAATGCTGGCGTTGTGTTTCTCGCAACAGTTTTAAAAGAACAATTAATGAACCAAAAGCAAAACGGAAAAGTAGAAAAGAATAAAACAAAATGGATTAGAAGGTGGATTGCGAGGAGGGATGAATATAGTGCTTCTGCAAATCTTTCGGGTGAATTATCGTGTGAAGGTCCTTCTGCCTACAGAAATATAATGAGGATCACATAAGAAAATTCTGATAGATTGCTGTAAATGGTAGAGGATAAAATAAGGAAACAGAATACCATCATGAGGATGGCGATCTCGCCGAGAATAAAATTTAAATAATCGTTATTTTTAATGTCCCATAATACTGGAAAACTTCGATAAATTTTCAGAAATTTGATTACAATTCCACTTCATATTTTGTTTGGTGGGACGCAGAACTTTTAATATATCTATTTACGTCAATGATCACAAAATTTCTTTTCGTTTGACGACTGGTTTCGGCCGGGACGACCATTTTCTAGTCTACAACAAATCAGAAAACGAAGGATACATCTAGTATTAGACTATTTTAGAAAACAAACAATGCATTACATTCATAAATACATGTAAAATAGCCATATGGCATCATCACAGCATAAGTGTATCTTCATTAAGGAATGTAACAACAGGTATGATGTATATTATTTTTAACACGTTTTTTTATATTGATGACTGTAATACCGTAGTCTATTACTAAATTTGTCCTGTTTCCGATTTGCTGTAGACTTGAAAATGGTCATCACTGACCGAAACCAGTCGTCAAAACGACGAGAAATTTTGTGATCGTCGTAAATATAGACATTAAAAGTAATTACAAAATGGATCACTGATATAAATTCCCGATCATGTCGCACCTTGGGAAACAGAACTGTTTGGTATCACCTAACCTCCAAAACGATGTATCATATGCAATGTCGTGTTTCAATTGTTTTTACGAAGACGCTAGCGTCCGAAGTCGCTGCGTGTCATTGCGTCAGCGTATTCATTCGCTACTCGCCCATACGCCGAGCGACAACAGACGCCAGCGACTAGCGACCAACTACGCTCCGTGTAATGTACCCTTGAGCGACAAACGCGCGCGACTGCTTCAAGCGACAAACCTCAACCGCGAGTATGGCTACGGGTCTGTTCTTCGTAGGCGACGTCTAAAGCGCCGAGGGAGAACGGGCGACGTTTGGATCTTAAACGTGCTCGAATCTCTTCGCTGTCGCACGCGCTACAAAGTGTCGAGGTTCTTGGAGAATCGTCTGCTTGTACAGTTTATAAAAGATGTCGCAAGAATTCCGCGAACCATAATCCCTGAAGTTTATGAAACTGCAACTGTTTCTGAAATAACAGAAAATATCTATATATAAAACGCTTGTGTGTGTACGTGCTGACAGACTTTTCTCCATGACCACATACTGCCACCCACTCGTAGTTGTGGTGGTAGATAGCCCTTGGTCTAATAGTGTTAGTAAGGGAGTTTGGTCGCGGTGCGTGGCAGTGGGTGAGTGTGACAAGGAAAAATTCGCAAAATACGCAATAAATACTCTTAGGAAAAGCTATATACTCTGTGACTTACGAACTTTACGGTACAAGTTAAAATCTGTTTATTCTTTCAATCTTCAGACAATGCGGTCCTTTCAGACTTTAATAACGACGAGGAATTTCAAATACGCAATTTTTTTAAATAGA
Organism: Locusta migratoria; assembly: GCA_026315105.1. Taxonomy (NCBI): domain Eukaryota; kingdom Metazoa; phylum Arthropoda; class Insecta; order Orthoptera; family Acrididae; genus Locusta; species Locusta migratoria. Next base: position 125,782,223 of record CM048753.1, read on the forward strand.
TCACATGTTTCCTCCAACCACACATTGCCGACTATGAACAAAGACACAAAACAAAGATAAACATCCAGATAGATTCAAAGAAGCCGGCCGCGGTGGCCGAGGTGACTGAGGCGCTCCAGTCACGGTCAGCACGGCCACTACGGCCGGGGGTTCGAATCCCCCCTCGGGCATGGATATTTGTGCCGTCCTAGTTCGTAAGTAGTTCATAAGTAGTTTGTAAGTTTAGGGACTGATGACCCCGTAGTTAAGTCCCATAAGCTTAACAAACATTTGAACATTTTTGACTCAAAGATAAAAATACTCGTAGAACATTGATCACTGTCGTGGAAACGTGGTGGAAATACAGACATACATTAATGAATGTCTCTTAGGCCATAGATATTGATATGCTTGTGCCTGTAAGCTCACTGGTCTGTGCTGATCAGTGATCTCTGATACATATAGCCGCAACACTCTCTGCTGTGAAAGATGTTATCGTTTGACAGCTGGGTCAAGAAAAACTATGCGACGTAGTCCTACTCATATCCCGGCGGCCTCCTGTGATAATGTTGGCAACAGATGTTTAATAACGAGAATCATGGGACATCGTCATAAGCCAATCACGTGACACGCAAATATTTTGTCGTGAAATCAAGCATACAGCAGTATTTATCTACACTCTATGTGGTTCGGTCATCTTTGCAACGATTTTATATCGTGTTATTGATGTTGCCAACATAAAAACACGAGGCCGCCAGGATAGAAAGTAAAATTTTACCGAATCAGATACATCCGTTGTTGTCACATCTCATTATGACCAGCACTTTCACGCGAAACTCTTTTGTATAGAGTCTCATGATTCACACAGTCTTACAATTCATTCCAAATTCCTATTCAAGAAGATATTTGTGAAATCTGTTACAAGTCAATATTCTCACTTATCCAATATCGTTTTCAGAAATGTAATTTGCCAGCCGCTTTCGGCGCTGCTGTTGCAATGTGTAACAAAATTGAGAATTACGACGCACAATATCAAATATATAAGTTTTTAACTTTACCGACGATCAACAGAGACAAAGATGAAAATGCAGATAGGCTAACAAATGAATAATAGAGCGCTACGCTACAAGCACTTCCTACAAAATATACGTCGTTACAATCCTTGCTTCCACATGACATCGTTCGGGGCTACATCAGTATATTCTAACCCAAGCAATGCTGGGTTTCTCAGCTAGTAACAGAAAATAAAACTCAAAATTACTAAACATGTCCGGGCTATTATGCCGTGGTCTTATGGATTTATTATGGAAACCCCAACGTTTCGTCCCCGACTGCGGAAGACATTCTAAAGGGGGATCGTGGCACTTTTGAATGTCCGATTCACACCCTGGCTCGCTACTCACTGAAGCCAAACTCCGTTTACGAGGGCAGAGGTGTGACGTCACATGTTTTTGACATGCGCGCGCAATTCGTCGTTGCCGATTGCCTCCGTCCGTTAATATCGTCCCATGGTGGAAACTGGAATCCAGATTTCATTTAGGTTCACGCCCTCCTCCATCCTATTGAAATTATTGGGGTGTTTTACAATTTCTATAGCCTCTCTGTGCAGTCTTTCGTGGTATCCATTTGTGGCTGCTAAAACCTGAGTCTTATGAAATTCAATAAGGTGGTCCCCTGGTTGAAAAACATGTTCAGCAACAGCTGATCTGTCAATCTCTCCCCTTCTACAGTTCCCCTTCTGCTCTTGTAGTCGTTTTTTGACTGTTCTTTTTGTGGTACCCACGTATACGTCCCCACAGCTACACGGAATCCTATAAATTTCTGCTTTCTCCAGCGGTTTGCGAGCATCCTTAGCAGATTTCAGGTGATCCTGTATCTTCCGAGTAGGTTTGTAAATAAAGGCAACAGTCCGTTTCGTCAAACTTTTACCGATGCGGCCGGTGACGTCACACCTCTGCCCTCGTAAACGGAGTTTGGCTTCAGCCAGTAGCGAGCCAGGGTGTGAAATCGGAAATTCAAAAGTGCCACCATCCCCCTTGAAAATGACCTCCGCAGTCGGGGACGAAACGTTGGGTGTGAGTAATAAATCCACTGGACCACGGCATAATAGCCCGAATATTTTTAGTAATTTTGACCTTTCCGGCCGCGAAAGATTACATTTTACAAGAAAATAAAACTGAAGTTGCACATATATTGAAGAATTTTGCTTTGGGGTTACTAGCTCATAAATTTTCTTTTGACTTTTATAGACGACTGAAGTTAAATATTTAAATTGTTTCTAATATATCAATCTTATGTATTTTTATTCTGAGTCATAGTTTGATTTACATGATTATGAACGTGACTTGAACAATTACTCGTATTTGTGTGCTTTGTGTATTTGCAGTAACAACAAAGTTACTCCAGACAGAGCGATAACACTAAGATGTCAAACGAGATGGGTGAAAATTACGTTTCTGAATAAAATATCACGATATTATGGTTCAGTAGGAATTTAATGTGTTTGATAGGTGTTCAGAGGGAAACATGCGTTTACAATGAAGATGAACTATATTCGTGAAAAAAATGGAAATTGTGGTTTTTAAAGACAATACATAAAACTCTGCACAAGTGACAGGTGAAAGGGTTGTAGTTACAGGAATTAAAATACAAGGTGGAATGGGAAGCGAACCAGCGACCGCAAACATTACAGATAAATAGCCTAGGTCGCAAATCCAGCCAGAATTTAAACATTTACTGTCGTCTTCCAACATGACGTATTTAATACTTATTTAGTTGTTGATAGTTTGTAGCCGCAAAAACTCATTGACGCCATAGTCGAAAGTATCTGCACTCGTAGTTATATTTTCAAAGAATTTGGCTGCTCACCTTCATAGTCTACTGGATATCAAAAAGTCAGTATAAATTAAAAAAAAAAACTAAATAAATCACGGAATAATGTAGATAGAGAGGAAAAAAATTGACTCACATTCTTGGAATGTCATGGGGTTTTATTAGAACCAAGAAAAAAAAGTTAAAAAAATGTCCAACAGATGGCGCTTCATCTGATCAGAAAAGAAATAATTAGCATAACATATTAAGACAAAGCAAAGACGATGTTCTTTACGGGAAATGCTCAATATCTTCACCATCATTCCTCAAGAATAGCTGTAGCCGAGGAATAATGTTGTGAAAAAGATCCTGTTAGACGTCGTTGTAAACAATCAAACACTGCAAATTAAGTTCCTTTCTACTTCATATTATGAAGAGGCGATACAGTATTATGATACGTTCCGAAAATGATACAGCCAAGATCGCTGGTAAGTAATTTCATTTTGGACGACCGGTTTCAATGGCCTTGCCATCAACATCATGTGGTCCAAAAAAATCGTTTTACGTAGCCGTCATCTTGTAATGTGAACAGTTGGGATACTACTGTCTGTTATAGTGATATGTACACTTTTATTACAATGACATAGTGCACCTATGCACTTTAAATTACTTTAAACGACAACTGTTGACATTACGAGATGACGGCCATGTAAAACAATTCTTGGACCACATGATGTTCATGACTGAGGTCACTGAAACCGGTGGTCCATATAAAGTTATATACCTGTGACCTTTGCTGTACTGTTTTTGGAACGTATCAAATTTCTTTATAGTAATTCGTTTTTTTTTTCTTTTTTTAAGAGTCTTCGATTTAAAAATATGTCATTGTGTTTAATTATACCTGAAGTAGTGGTAAAAACAATGTGGAAGAGCGAAAAACTCGAATGTTGGGAAAAAATGTAGTTTGAAAATCCTAGCGGACTCCTGACTCCAGAAAAAAGATGTTTCGTTAAGAGTATTGCTCGTTTAAAGATATAAGTTAACTTCTTTCCTCGTGATGGCAATTTCTTCGACATTATTCAGGTGCGCAGTGGAAAATAGTAGACTAACTTTAATAGGAGAACTGTCTTTAGTAATTTGCTGTAAACAATTTTTAACGCGCAAAAAAATTACGAAAAATTGCGATTAGAGCGCGCATCATAGCACAAAAATTGTAACTGAAACCAAAGTGGGAGCCAGTTGCAGCTAATTTTCGGACACATTTTGAAGAAATGCCGAAGCGACAGTTTCCATTCGGTTTATGAGCTGGTGACGGCAAGGGTTTTGACAGGGCGTCTTAGAACGTGACAAAGAAAAATAGCAACCACTATTTTCATTCTCAATTTTAAAAATCACAAGTTTGATTAAATATTCCTTCAAATCGCCTTGATTGCAGAAGGGATAGATCTGAAGGGGGGGGGCAAACTGATTAATTTGCTATCAAGACGGTTCGAAGGAATATTTATTCTCACTGATTGCTGTACACCATGGATTGGAAATCATTCAATTTTGAGTATGTTGCAGAAGAGATTTTTAATTCAGTATGATGATGTTCCACCAAGAACCGACGGAAAGAATCAGTCAAAATGACTACATTCATTGATAATTTACTGCTTCGTACATAATAAGTAATAATTTCGAGGCGCAAGTTCAAACTATACTTAAATTCCGGAAGAAAATCCATTTTTCACAATTCAAATTGGTTTATCTTTTTAGCGATTCTACACACATTTGAACCCGAAAACACTCCACTCCATACTTTTGTGGCGCTAGCAGAGCAACCGTAACAGATATTTAGCTATTTCGGTAAAAAAAAAAAAAAAGGCTTGGTTGGACAAAAGCGAAGTTTCACTCTTCCGGGCGTCATCAGGCGCTGAAGGGGAAATTTAGAAACTTGTTTAAAAGAAACATTACGAGTATGAATTCACCTTATTAAATATTAAAATTGAGTATTCTCTGTATTAATACAGTGCACTAAGCCTCAGAATATGCGATTTAAAATTTTTTTGTCTAACAATTGTTTTTTCATGTCATGTATTTCATCCACAAAACACACGCTTGTATGGAGGCATTTTATTACTTGGGACGTTATTTTACTGATAGTTGACTCTACCACATCAATAATGCCAGCATAATCTTCACCACAGCACCAAAGACAAATCACTGCTGAAATAAAGTAACACGAACCACACTCATCCACAGCCACGTACAGACGGAAACGTAAAACAACCTGCAATTCGGATGGACCAATGCCTCTGAAGTGGCTACACGCATTGCCAAACGGCAGAATGTTCTAGAAGCATTTTGTTGTTCAACGACAATGCCACTTTAACCCTTTCGTGTCCAATCTAGGCCTATAAAATATTCGACCACATAATTTCGTATTTGGTTATTTTACTACCAAAGTAAATAAAAACACATTAGTGTATTCACATATTTTTGGTTTCCTTAAGTGCAAGAGGATATAATGCAATTGGGAGACATTATGAAATGCTTATCTCTCTTTTAAGGTAACGATAGCAAAATTTTTAAATCCAAATGCCGTTTTTAGGGATTGATCTGAAGGGGAGGGGAAGAAAGCAAACTGATGTTATCGCTGAGTCGTATTCATATTTCGTAATTCATAAACAAAAGAAAATAAAACCACCACTGTTTATTACTGTCACCTAGCAACAAATACAACTACAAAAGTAACATGTAATAAATTCCTGTTCCACACTGTCAGTAGTAGAAACTTCCAGGCACAGTTTTGAACGCTATATAAATAAAAAGAGCTCTATCCCTTGAATAATATCAGTTCCCATTAGCTAAAAGAGTACAAAACCAAATTATCAACTTAAGTGCACACAACAGCGTCTTTTCGCGAAAGCAAGTTTCCTGTGATGCACCAGAGGAATCCTAACGTCCCTTCAGGATCACAAGCCAGGAATCATTTTCCACTTTGTTTTATGACGCTGGAAATGGCGGCGACTTTCAAGTCGCGTCGGGATTAACGATTAATACATATAATCTTCTAATATGTAAAGCAGAGTGTCCGTATGTTTGTACGTGTTGCATACAAATCTACAGTTTTGTTCCAATCTTTATCAAATTTTGTACACGTAAGCTTCAATCCATCAGAACGTCGCTGTAAGTGTAAGAATCACATACGATATACAGTTCACGAGATATGACGTCATAAACAATGAGATGCGCGAAAAACTGCTGCATTTTGCGACAATACTGCTCATTTTCTCCTAAACCACTGGATCGATTTCAACCAAATTTGGTACGCACATTCCTTACCGTGAGGTAACAATTGCTGTAGGAGTACGAACCACATACGACAAATGGTTCAGGAGATATAACGACATAAACGATTGGAGCTGCAAGTAACTGACACAAAATGCGACGAGATTTTATAAATACAGTGTACGAGAATGACAGTACTTGGCGACTTGCAACAAACTTTAAACATAATTTCGAACCTTTATTAAACTTTTTCTCGCTTACAACCACATCAAAAACTTAAAAAAGTTTCTTGCTTACTACTTTTCCGCTGATCGTGAACTAAAATTACGACATTCGGTATGACGTTACAATTTATAATTTCTACATTTGAAGTTGTAATCGCAGGAAATTTTACAGACAGTATACACACATATCGTTGAATGTACCTTCTAAATTGTATCACAGTGCGACACGTAGATCACGAGATACGATCACATAAACAGTAACGCTCCGCTGTTCATGGACTACAACTATGCTATTCGATATGACGTTACAATTTATAATTTTTACACTGCAAATTGTAATCGCAGGAAATTTTACAGACATTATACACACATATAGCTGTATGTACCTTCTAAATTGTATAACAGTACGGATTGTAGTTCATGGGCACCAAGTCTTAATCTATTACGTCTTTACTACTAATTATATTCGCAACAGATTTTACAGACATACAGCCCTTATGCAAATGGATATATAACGGAAAAATGGCAGGAATAAATAGATAAATAACCGGGCAACGCCGGCTTTTCAGCTACTACGGTATAAATCAGCTTTTCCCACGTTGTTGTCGAGGAACAACATCGGAAATGAAAAGGGTTAAGTTTATAGGTTTGTTAAGTTCGTAAATTTTCCCTTCGACGTCTGTTGATGCCCAGAAGAGGCGAAGCGCGTCACGTGTAAGTGAAACGTGGCTTTTGTGCAACCGAAATGTTTTCTACCAAAACATTTGAACTTTGTCTCGCATTTGACGCGCGACGAGTACATAATGCGACAGTTGCGTCGGTCAGCCAAAGAATGAGTTTCTGACCTTTTGTTTACGGACGTAATACATGCTATACGCCGTTCACTGAAACGAGACGCGTACTGTAAACAAACGCAGCCGCGTGACCAGGGGTGGACAAAACAGGGTCGCTCGCCCAATTTCTCTGCATCCGTTTGAGGTGTAAGCTCTTTGCGTTTGTTGTTATATAGCACTCATAATAGGTGTTGAGTGTCAACTTCATCTGGAAGGACCAGTTGCTGAAGAGTAGCGTAAGTATTAATGTTACAATAACATTCACCATTGATAGTCTATCTTTCCTGTTCTGATTGGTTCCACGTAAGAGTGGCCTCATTATGTCATCGTTCGAGTTCACCCAAGAAGCTTACAAAGAAGATGTAAAGTTGTGTAGAGAAAGACATGGTTCCTAGCGTGTATGAAACGCAGCTGTAGTGCCCAGAACAGGCGATAACTGATCTCGTCATTAAAACAGTCAATAGAAAGCCAAGCACTCTTTGAGGCCCAAAGGAAGAAAAAAATACGACAGAAGCTTTCAGAACGTCTTGATGACTTTGAATGAAATGCGATACGAAGAAAAGTTTCTCGTTAGAAATGTCCTACCTTTGACAAAGTGCTTGCTGTGGCAAGCGAAGAACACGTAGATTTGTGAAATTTTCGGAGAAAATCACTTTTTATAATTAAAATAAATGAATTTTAAAAGTTTGGCTTCTGACAACACTTCTATAGGGTGAATCACGTATCACTTGCATCGCAAATAGTGCAGGAACGGAAAATGTGATTTACGTCCGCTTTTCACTGAATGGATTGGTAGTGAAGGACTCGTGTTTTTAGCCAACAAACTTAGAAAGCCGGCAGCGGTGGCCGAGGAGACTGAGGCGCTCCAGTCACGGTCTGCACGGCCACTACGGTCGGGGGTTCGAATCCCCCCCTCGGGCATGGATATTTGTGCCGTCCTAGTTCGTAAGTAGTTCATAAGTAGTTTGTAAGTTTAGGGACTGATGACCCCGTAGTTAAGTCCCATAGACTATACAAACATACATACAAACTTAGAAAGTGTATTTTTTATGCAAACATACAATTACCAAATGGAACAATGGTTGTTTCTACCATGCACTGGAATTTATTACACTAGCTGTGTACAAAGAATGCGGAATGTCATTTTCATCACGTTTATTTTGGTAGCTACAACCATTCAAAGTTTTGGGGGCGGAGGCTAGGACAGCGTAGCTGACTGGCTGGTGGTCATGAGACAGTGGGCCGTGCCCCAGGCGCTACCCTCTCGGCCAGTCAGCTACGCTATCGCAGCCTCCGCCCCCGAAACTTTGAACGGTTGTAGCACCCAAACTAAACGTGATAAAAATGTCATTCAAAATTGTTTGTACACAGCACGCGTGAAAAATTCCAGAGCATGATAGAACAACCATTGGTCTATTTGAAAAACTGTATGTTTGCATAAAAAATACACGTTTTAGGTATGTTTACAATCTGTTTATTGGCTAAAAATACAAGCCCCTGAGTACCAAACCACTCTGTGAAAACCGCACACCTCATTAATCGCACTTTCCGTTTCAGCAATATTTGCGGTGCAAGTGGTAGGTAATTCACCCTGTACAGCAGTGATGTTAGAAGCCAAACATTTCAAATCCATTTATTTTAATTATAAAAAGTGCTGATCTCTGAAAATTTCCCAAATCTGCATCTTCTTTGCTTACGACAGCAAGCACTTTGTCAAATGTTGGAAATTTCTTACGAAAAACCTTTCTTCGTATCGCATATCAGTCAAAGTCATCGAGAAGTTCTGAAAGAATCTGTCGTATTTTTTATTTATTTGTCTATTTATTTATTTATTTATTTATTTTTCCTTTCGGGCTCAAAGAGTGCTTGGTTTTCTGTTGGCCGTTTTAATAACAATATCAGTCATTGACTGTTCTGGACACAACAGCTGCGTTTTATACACACTACGAACCATGTCTTTCTGTAAAGAAATTTACATCTTTTTTTTTTTTTTTTTTGGTAATAATAACAGTCTCTGTTGCAAATTGATACTGTTTATTAACGCGTTTCGCGCTTTTGGGGGTGTCATCAGAATACTAACGTTCGGCAAGATTGCATTCCTCAGAAAATACACGATGTGTAAACATCATTAGTCATAAATAAAACGTAAAGGCTTGGACATAACCCGCTGATCAAACGTCAACATGAAAGGAAGTCCACATAAACAGCAGTGCAGTGGATAGGTCCGCGTTCACATTTGAGATACATTACGTGCAATGTGGTGCGAGGAGTTCCTCTCTTCTTTGAACGCTTCTTGGGTGAACAGGAAGGATGCGGTGATGCTGTCATGCTTACAAGGAACCGATCAGAGGAGAAAAGATACACACAGACTTACATGCTGAATCTTACTGTTTACACTAATACTTACGCTGCTATTCAGCAACTGGTCCTTTAAGCTGATGTTGACAGTCGACACCTATTATCACTGCTATATAACATCACACACAACGGCCGTACACCTGAAACGGACGCAGTGAAACTGAGCTAGCGACCCTGTTTTGTCCACCCCTGGTCACGCGCTACAGTGTGTTTACAGTCCGTCTCTGGTTTCGGTGAACGGAGTATAGGCGTGCCACAGCAATTATTGCGAGCATTAAATGACCGTAGGGAAGAAAAAAGTTCTTTTCAACTGATGAGCACCTTTTCGCTATGAGAGCACTGTTTCGGATGTTTGTTTGTAAATCTATCGGACCAAACTGGGTGGTCATCAGTCCGTAGCTTACAAACTACTGAAACGTAGGTAAACTAATCTAAGGACAACACACACACACCCATGCCACAGGGGGGACTTGAACCTCCAACGGCGAGCAACCGCGCGCTTCGCAGCGAGGCGCTTTAGACCGCTCGGCTACTCCACCGCGGGTTTACAGTACTATTCAGCAACTGGTTCAAAATGTACAAATGTTTGCATAGCTTATGGGGCTTAACTAAGGGGTCATCAGTCGCTAAACTTAGAGACTACTTAAGAACTAGCCAACACAAAGGACGGCACAAATATCCATGCCCGAGGCGGGATTCGAACCCCCGACCGTCGTGGCCGTGCAGACCGTGACTGGAGCGCCTCAGACCCCTCGGCCACCGCAGCCGGCCAGCAACTGGTCCTTTAAGCTGAAGTTGACAGTGAGCACCTATTATCACTGCTATATAACAACACACGTAACGCCCGTACACCTGAAACGGACGCATCGAAACTATGCTAGCCAGCATGTTTTCTCCATCCCTGGTCACGCGGCTCAGTTTGTTTACAGTCCGTCTCTCGTTTCGGTTAACGGAGTATAGGCATACCACTGCAATTATTGCGAGCATTAAATGACCGTAGGGAAGAAAAAGTTTCTTTTCGACTGGTGAGCACCTTTTCCGTATGAGAGCACCGTGTCGGCTGTTTGTTTGTAAATCTATCGGACCAAACTGCGTGGTCATCAGTCCGTAGCTTACAAACTACTTAAACGTAGGTAAACTAACCTAAGGGCAAACACACACACCCATGCCCCAGGGAGGACTCGAACCTCCACGGCGAGCAACCGCGCGCTCCGCAGCGAGGCGCCTTAGACCGCTCGGCTACTCCACCGCGGGTCGTGGAACCAATCAGAGGAGAAAAGATACACACATACTGCGAATGCTTAATGTTGTTGTAGACGCTAATACTTACATTTTAATAATAACAATTATATAATTTCAACACTGTATATTGTAATTCGTATTAGTTACACTATAAGCTTATTTCCACTTAATAGTCATCTTCAGGTGTTATGCAACATTCTGTTATGTTGTACATTTCAATATTATTGTCACGTGATATATTTTATTATTATTTCTTCTTCTATATATACGTATAAATTTCACGTAACTTATAATATTGCGCTGTCATGCAAGATCTTTATCAAGTTACTGATTTTGACATTTATTTGACAGCTATACAGTTGACATTTATTTGACAGCTATACATCTCTGTATAGCTGTTAAAATAAATGTCAAAATCCGTAACTTGATAAAGATCTTGCATGACAGCGCAATATTATAAGTTACGTGAGATTTATACATATATATAGAAGAAGAAATAATAATAAAATATATCACGTGACAATAATATTGAAATGTACAACATAACAGAATGTGGCATAACACCTGAAGATGACTATTAAGTGGAAATAAGCTTATAGTGTAACTAATACGAATTACAATATCCAGTGTTGAAATTATATAAATGTTACTATTAAAATTTCGAGGTACGACATCACTAACACTGTGGGCCCTGCAGATAACAAGCTAATACTTACGCTACTATTCAGCAACTGGTCCTTTAAGCTGAAGTTGACAGTCAACACCTATTATCACTACGATATAACAACAGACAGACACCTGAAACGAGCGCAGTGAAATTGAGCGAGCTACCCTTTTTTGTGCACCCCTCGCCATGCGCCTCAGTTTGTTTACAGTACGTGTCTCGTTTCGGTGAACGGAATATAGGCGTACCGCTGCAACTATTACGAGCATTAAATGTCCCTAGGGAAAAAAAATTTCTTTTCGACTGATGAGCACCTTTTCGCTATGAGAGCACTGTATCGGATGTTTGTTTGTATATCTATCGGACCAAACTGCGTGGTCATCAGTCCGTAGCTTACAAACTACTGAAACCTAGGTAAACTAACCTAAGGACAACACACACACACCCATGCCACAGGGAGGACTCGAACCTCCAACGGCGAGCAACCGCGCGCTTCGCAGCGAGACGCTTTAGACCGCTCGGCTACTCCACCGCGGCAATGTGGCATAACACCTGAAGATGAGTATTAAGTTGAAATAAGCTTATAGTGTAACTAATACGAATTACAATATCCAGTGTTGAAATTATAGAAATGTTATTATTAAAATGTCGATGTACGACATGACTAAGACTGTGGACCCTGCAGATGACAAGCTAATACTTACGATACTACTCAGCAACTGGTTCTTTAAGCTGAAGTTTATAGTCAGCACCTATTATCACTGCTATATAACAACACACGCAACGTCGTCACACCTGAAACGGACGCAGTGAAACTGAGCTAGCCAGCATGTTTTCTTCATCCCTGGTCACGCGGCTCAGTTTGTTTACCGTACGTTACTTTTAGGTGAACGGAGTATAGGCGTACCACTAGAATTATTGCGAGCATTAAATGTCCCTAGGTAAAAAAAAAAATTCTTTTCGACTGGTGAGCACCTTTTGGGTATATGAGAGCACAGTATCGGCAGTAACTAGGCGTTAGTGTGGGAGCACTGGAAGGGTGGTCAGCTAGGCAGGTAGTGTTAAGGCCAATTCCCACTGTCCGTCACGTCAACGTCACGTCACGGAACCGTCACGTCAAGTTGTATTCACACTGTCCGTCCGTGTCCGTCACGTCAATTCGTCCATCTCAATACGCGATGTTGAAAGTGAGGTTATCAGCGGCGATCTGTTATGTAGAAAGTCATAGTTTAATACTAGAAAGGGGAAAAAACAACGCTAAATGTTATTAACGGCCAAAGAAAACTTTACAGTGTATGTTTTTGGCCAACTTACTGGGAACTGAAACAACATTTCAAAACATCGACATCTATTTTCAAGCGAAAAAATAAACATATGAAGACATCAAACCATACTTGTAAGAGCATAAATAGCGCCCGTATACTTTAACCATTACGATTTGCTCGCTGACATTGTTAATACCGTCGTAAAAAACTGAATTTTTGTCTTTTATTAGAACTGACATTTTCATTTAAAGTGTTATTTAATGAAAAATGCGTAATCAAATTACAATCTTATTCAAATAAACAGTTTACTTCAGTCATTTCTGTTACAATGTTACGTAACATAAAAAATTTTTTTGGTTTCAGATATCCAACCTCGATTTTAGGGGAACACTCAATTGACAAAAATATTTAAGTCGTCATGAAACATTTGAGATTTACCCCTAAAACGAGGTATAACAACAACACAAAGATGAATAAGACACATTTGCATATAAACAGTGCAATCGTCGACTGCAACATGTAATTCGCGTGACGAAAATAGGTTAACTTCCGATGTTAGCAGACGGCCGTTCCGTCAAAACATTCTTCTCGAGAAAGCTTGACGGACGTTGACGTGACGTGACGGCCCGGTGACGGACAGTGTGAATGCCGCCATTGGAAATACACTGCGGAATGTTCTGACGGACGGTGACGTGACGTGACGTGACGGACAGTGTGAATTGGCCTTTAAGGGCAGACTGCAACAGCGCCGGCGGATATCCAGGGCAGGGGGTGTCAGAGGGTGTGAGAGGTAGTGGTAGTGGAGGGCGTTTACCAGCAGAGCGGGCGAGGCTGCAGCGGCGTCGGTCGGCTAGCGGCGGCCATGGCGGCGGCGGCGGCGCTGACGGCGACGCGGCGGCGACTGGCGGCTGGCGGCGTCGCGACGCCCGGCGTCCACGCGGCGGCGCGCTCTGCGCATGCGCAGCGCGCACACACACACACACACGGAGCCACCCTCACACGGCGGTAGACGGGTGCGTCGGCCAGGGCGAGCGTGGAACTGCGCGCTGCCTCTGCTATAGCCGGACGCTCACTGCGACGCAGATGACGCAGGGCAGGTTTCTCTGACTGCCGGCTATTTCTTTAATACTGACTATGAGTGTTTTAAAGCATTAATTTCATTGTTTTTTAATTAGCCTATTTCATCTTCTTTTTATTGTTAAATTCTTTCTTTCTTTTTACTGTTAAAATCAAGTTGATACAACAAATTTGGGTTTCTATTGCAAAACATCTCCATAAACGTAGGTGTAGACCAGATGTGGCTCACATTCAAAGAAGTGGTATCGGCAGCAATTGACAGTTTTATACCAAATCTATATCTATATATAAAAGGCTTGTGTGTGTACGTGCTGACAGACTTTTCTCCATGACCACATACTGCCACCCACTCGTGGTTGTGGTGGTAGGTAGCCCTGGTCTAATGATGTCAGTAAGGGAGTTTGGTCGCGGTGCGTGGCAGTGGGTGAGTGTGACGAGCAAAAATTCGCAAAATACGCAATAAATACTCTTAGGAAAAGCTATATACTCTGTGACTTACAAACTTTACGGTACGAGTCAAAATCTGTTTATTCTTTCAATCGTCACACAATGCGGTCCTTTCAGACTTTAATAACAACGAGGAATATCAAATACGCATTAAAAAAAAAAAAAAAAAAAAAAAAAAAATAGATCACATGTTTCCGTCAACCACACATTATCGGCTATGAACAGAGACACAAAACAAAGATAAAAATCCAGATAGACTCAAAGATAAAAAATACTCGTGGAACATTGATCGCTGTCGTGGAAGCTTGGTGGAAACACAGACATACGTTAATGATATAGCCGCGACACTCTCTGCTGTGAAACTATGCGACGTAGTCCTACTCATGATAATGTTGGCAACAGATTTTGAATAACGAGAATCATGTGACATCGTTATAAGCCAATCGCGTGACACGCAAATATTTTGTCGTGAAATCAAGCATACAGCAGGAACAGCAGTATTTATCTACACTCTATGTGGTTCGGTCACCTTTGCAACGATTTTATATCGTGTTATTGATGTTGCCAACATAAAAACACGAGGCCGCCAGGATAGAAAGTAAAATTTTACCGAATCAGATACATCCGTTGTTGTCACATCTCATTATGACCAGCACTTTCACGCGAAACTCTTTTCTATAGAGTCTCATGATTCACACAGTCTTACAATTCATTGCAAGTTCCTATTCAAGAAGATATTTGCGAAAACTGTTACAAATCAATATTCGCACTTATCCAATATCGTTTTCAGAAATGTAATTTGCCAGCCGCTTTCGGCGCTGCTGTTGCAATGTGCAGCTTTATGAACACAACCTAACATTGAATTTACATTGTTCCGAAGCACGGACTTAAATTAATTTCTGTATTAGTATGAAAAACTTTATAAACATTCATCGTTTTCGACAATGACTTCTACTTAAATTTGACATCTTGGCTATGAGAACTGAGTTTATTGACAGTGGGATCCAACAAGGACTGTGTTTTTGCTGACCTACGTCCGGAACCCAAAGAACTATGATATACACAGGACCTTCTTTAACAACCGTTGCGAAGCACGGGCATATAAGCTAGTAAATTAATAAAAGAAGGAGGCGATCCCCCTTGGTACACAAAACAGGTCAGGACACTGTTGCAAAAGCAAAGGAAAAGTCATACTAAATTTAAACGAACACAAAATCCCCAGGATTTGCGTCGTACTCAGAAGTTCGATATTTAGCGAGGATTTCAATGCGAGATGCCTACAATATTTATCACAACGAAACTCCTTCTCGAAATTTGACTGAAAACCCAAAGAGATTTTGGTCATATGTTAAATATACTCGGGGCAAATCACAAACAATACCTTCACTACGTGATAGTAATGGCGATCCTGCCGATGACAGCGCTACTAAAGCAGAGTTACTAAACAGAGCTTTTACAAACTCATTCACCAAAGAAGACGAAACCAATATTCCAGATTTCGAATTACGAACAGATGCCGTAACGAGTAATGTAGAAGTAGATATATTCGGAGTAGCGCAGCAACTAAAATCACTTAACAAAAATAAGTCTTCTGCTCCGGATTGTATACCCATTAGATTTCTATCTGATTATGCTGAAGCGATAGCTCCTTACTTAACACCCATATACAACCGCTCTCTGAAAGAAGGATCTGTACGAAAAGATTGGAAAGTTGCCCAGGTTTACGGACCAAATGCGATGAGTGATTCGATGGTGAGAAGATGGGTCCGATAGTTCAATGGCGGGGATAGTGATGTGCAAGATGAAGAAGGAAGTGGGCGTCCACCTTTGGTTACAGAAGAACTGGTTCACGCGATTGATGACAAGATCCAGGACATCTCAAGTCTTTCCTTGGCGGTCATCACTTCACCAATGACGACGAGCTGAAAAAAAAACTGTTTCCAACTGGTTGAAGATTTCTATGAAGAAGGTATACAAAACCTGGTGCTACGCTATGACAAATGCCTGCAAAATTTCGGCAGTTATGTGGAAAAGTAGTTAAAGAGTTGTAGAATTTCGTGCAATAAGAATGTATTTTGTACCTGTGTACAATTTCATTTGATTACCAAACGGAACTTACTTTCTGGACGCGCCTCATATATTCAGCCTTTCAGCTAATTCAAATGCCATAGTCCTTGCCGATTCTCTACATCGTGCAAACCCTCTCTCTCTTGAAGTTTCTTAATGTCAGCGATGACTTTTCGTTCATTCTCAATACCCAATAAAGGCCGATGTCCCACACTACCCTTACAATAATTTTTTGACTGCAGTCTTCTTTTCAGTGTAGTTTTAGGTACACCAAAAGTTTTAGCTGCATCATTGACACCCATCATATTATATTCACACAGCATGCATGGCCTTCACCAATCCATCTTCGGTCCGTTTGCCTCGCTCACAAGATCTGGTCCTTTTGTAATTAGTTGGCATTTTTCTGGTCCATCTACCCCCATTATCTGGGAGAGATGAACCACCCCGACTTTACTCTGTAGTTTTAGAGCTCGGTGGCCACTTTAGGTTATGTACCCGCCAACACATTTGTCAAGCTTTTAGTAATAAAACTGCAGGAATACTGTGCAAAATGTGCCGTGATACAAACGGAACGGAACTACATGATAAAACGTTTCGACTTACCAGAACACAAAATGTGATTTTTCTCCTGAACTACGACGACGACAACAACAACAACACTTTGGCACGACGTTCGTTCAACAAAGAGCTTACTCAAGTGAACGGTGCTGCTCTCTAGCGGCGCATTCACGAAATACGTCACTGCTCCATTTCACCCAGTGGTCCAACTCACCCCGAACTACCCTACTACACGACCATACTTCTCTGTCAAAGTTGATTTCTTTATACACGGTGAATCACCTAAAACTTGCGCCGCAAATATTGCGGAAACGGAAAGTGCGGTTGATCCAACGAAAAGATTGTAATATTACTTAGAAAGTGTATCTTTTATGCAAACACAGTTTTTTAAATGGAACAACGCCTCTAGACATTAAGAAACTAAAAGTAGGGTGCCCTAGAATATCAGTAGTGTTAGTTGCAGGATTGTAGTGCAAGTCTTTGACGAGATATCGTCTTTTGAAACGTTCCCACACCGATATTTGCGTGTGACAATCAACCATCATAGTCGCTAGGTACGATGATGTTATGTTTGTTTACACTTACAGCGTGCTTGTGTGTTCCTTGAGTGCACTGCGGCTCGCTAGTCAGTTAGTGTGTGACAGTCGAAGCGGTAGGTCGCGAGTGTACGATGGGTTTTACCAAAACAGAAAAAGCCGACATGCCATGGTGTATGACGGGAGTAGGAAGAATGCGTTCGTTCTCGTACGGAGTATGCGTCAAGATATCCCAATAGACGTCACCCATCTCGGCAGTTATTCATCAACCTCTGCAACCAGTTGCGTGAAACTGGTAGTGTAACACGGAGACAACGTAACAGAAGGAAACAAGTGACGACAGACGGGGGTTAAATTGATGTCGTTGCTGCTGTTGCAGTTGATCCGCATGTCAGCTCCCGCGCAATCGCTCGAGGAAGTGGCACGAGTCAGTCGTATTCTCCATCGACAAAGGTTCCATCCCCATCACATCTCTCTCCATCAAGAGCTGCATGGAAACGACTTTGAGAATCGTGCTAGGTTCTGTGGATGGGCTTTACGACAGGACACTCCCGACGTATCATGCATCTTGTTTAGTGATGAAGTCACATTTACCAATCGTGGCCATGTAAACCGCAGAAACATGCACTATTGGTCTGCTGACAATCCCTCTTGGATCGACAGGTGGACCGTCAGCGTTCAAAAAAAAAGATTCAAATGTTTGTATAGCTTATGGGACTTAACTACGGGGTCATCAGTCCCTAAACTTACAAACTACTTATGAACTACTTACGAACTAGGACGGCACAAATATCCATGCCCGAGGGAGGATTCGAACCCCCGACCGTAGTGGCCGTGCAGACCGTGACTGGAGCGCCTCAGTCCCCTCGGCCACCGCGGCCGGTGACCGTCAGCGTCCACGAAGTGAAAACATGTGGTTGCAAAACGACCTATTCACCATAGCTGTCAATTTTTTATCTCAATGGTACCGGGTTCATTTAGTTTACCATTTTCAAACGTCAGTAGAGTTTATAATAATAACGTAGTATGGTTGACCACTTCTGCACTTTCCTGACCTTTGTAGCTAAAGTGTTGTGTCAGTGTCAAGTGGTGAGCGTGATTTCAAGATTTCAGCAACCGCCGCATAAGCAGACCAATGTGTTTCCATTTTCTTTAATTGTCTCTCTATTATTGTCGCAATTCACTGTGCAAAATCTGTGTTGTTTAGCCACCGTGCCAGTTTTTAATACTGATTATGAGTGTTTTAAAGCATTAATTTCATTGTTTTTTAATTCGCCAATTTCATCTTCTTTTTATTGTTAAATTCAACATACTTCTTTCTTTTTTATTGTTAAATTCAACATTTTTATCTTTCTTTTCTATTGTTAAATGCAAATCTTTAACTTTTTTATTGTTAAATTCAAAATTTTTATCTTTCTTTTTTATTGTTAAATTCAAAATTTTTATCTTATTGTTAAATTCAACATGTTTGTCTTTTTTATTGTTCAATGCAAAAAATTTATTTTTTTATTGTTAAATCCAAGATATTTATCCTCCTTTTCTATTGTTAAATGCAACATTTTTATCCTCCTTTTCTATTGTTAAATGCAACATTTTTAACTTTTTATTGTTAAATTCAACATTTTAATCTTTCTTTTTTATTGTTAAATTCAATATTTTTATCTTTCTTTTTTATTGTTAAATTTAATATTTTTATCTTTCATTTTTATTGTTAACTTCAACGTTTTTATCTTTCTTTTTCATTGTTAAATTCAATATTTTTATCTTCTCTCTGAGACTACCATTACCGACTGTCAGACTCATTATGTACACTGGGCTGAAGAGCAGCGTACGCGTCTGCTGCCAGCCTGATCAACGGGGCATTAAAATATAATAAATGAAAAGAAAAGAAAAAAAAAGTGTTCGTCAGTCTTTGTTGGACTCATCTGAGGATGATTGGCAGGTGTGCAGTTGAAATGTCGCGGAATGAAGTTTACGACGACAGGCTGAAAGCCCCCTATCTTTTTGAACAGTGCCACCAAGTGTTCGCGTTAGCGGCGACAAGATTCGTGGTTTTAGTGGTGCGCTCCCTCCAGGTGCCCAGGTGGTCAGCCGGTAGCTCGACATCAGCTCTGGGTGAACGCCTCGCCGACTGGCCCAGACGGCCGCGACACTTTCTGAGCTGCAGAAGACAGCACCAGAGACGTCGTTATGTAGAGGGGCGGTGTACGGAAGACGAAGCGAAGTACAGCGCGTTATAGTCGGGCCGCCGAAAGAACGACCCTGACAGTTCTCGCACGTGCGTTGCAGAGGGTGGGGGGGGGGGAAACTCAACCACCAACCTGAGCTCTGGAATTGGTAAACGTTGCCGGGGTAACGGTGCCGCGTTGCCACCCTGCCACTCGAGGTCGCGCGGGGTGGCGTGCTTCAGTCGCTGCAAAGCATCTGTCGCGTGTTCATTGTTACCGGTTTTGTTCGTGCCGAGTTACGTGTCGTTAATTTCAGACGTGTGTGAGATGGCTTCTTCCTCAATACGTAAGAAAGTCACTTCTGTGACCAATAGACTGGCTGTCGAAACTGATCTGATGATATTACTCGGGCACTATACTATGGCAGTCAACAGCGACCGTAAACGAACACACTCTTCTTTTTTATGTAAGAAGACAAATTATTTCACTGCAAGAGGCGATTTTAGTACTTGTAAAGTGGGAGTCCTTATTTTTTTTACCCTCTCGGCAGACTGCCACAATACAGTGTCCGAGAAATAACACCGAGTTTGTGGAAAATGGTTATAGAAGATGAAATATATAAACAAAATTCTTCAACTAGCGCCCTTTGGCTGAAGACTAAATTATACATTATATTTAATGGAATACTGGAACATATGAAGCTTTACTTTAACTCGACATATATTTCTAAACCTTTCTTTTTACCTGCAAAAAGAGTGTTTTTCATTACTTCGTGGTTGTTATCGTTCGTTCACACTTTAGTAGTACACTAGCTTATATGCCCATGCTTCGCTACAGTTGTTAAAGAAGGTCCTGTGTATATCATGGTTCTTTGGGTTCCGGACGTAGGTCAGCAAAAACACAACCCTTGTTGGATCTCTCTGTCAATAAACTCTGTTCTCATAGCCAATGTGTCAAATTTAAGTGGAATGAATATTCATAAAATTAATTTAAGTCCGTGCTTCGGAACAATGTAAATTCAATGTTAGGTTGTGTTCATAAAAGTTGCACATTGCAACAGCAGCGCCGAAATCGGCTGGCAAATTACATTTCTGGAAACGATATTGCATAAGTGCGAATATCGATTTGTAACAGTTTTCACAAATATCTTCTTGAATAGGAATTTGGAATGAATTGTAAGACTGTGTGAATCATGAGACTCTATACAAAAGAGTTTCGCGTGAAAGTGCTGGTCATAATGAGATGTGACAACAACGGATGTATCTGATTCGGTAAAATTTTACTTTCTATCCTGGCGGCCTCGTGTTTTTATGTTGGCAACATCGATAACACGATATAAAATCGTTGCAAAGATGACCGAACCACATAGAGTGTAGATAAATACTGCTGTTCCTGCTGTATGCTTGATTTCACGACAAAATATTTGTGTGTCACGCGATTGGCTCATGACGATGTCACATGATTCTCGTTATTCAACATCTGTTGCCAACATTATCACAGGAGGCCGCCGGGATATGAGTAGGACTACGTCGCATAGTTTCACAGCAGAGAGTGTCGCGGCTATATGTATCAGAGATCACTGATTAGCACACACCAGTGAGCTTACTGGCACAGGCATATCAATATCTATGGCCTAAGAGACATTCATTAATATATGTCTGTGTTTCCACCACGTTTCCACGACAGTGATCAATGTTCCACGAGTATTTTTTTCATCTTTGAGTCTATCTGGATTTTTATCTTTGTTTTGTGTCTCTGTTCATAGTCGGTAATGTGTGGTTGACGGTAACATGTGATCTATTTAAAAAATTGCGTATTTGATTTTCTCCGTCGGTATTAAAGTCTGAAAGGACCGCATTGTCTGATGATTGAAAGAATAAACAGATTTTGACTCGTACCGTAAAGTTCGTAAGTCACAGAGTATATAGCTTTTCCTAAGAGTATTTATTGCATATTTTGCGAATTGTTGCTCGTCACACTCACCCACTGCCACGCACCGCGACCAAACTGCCTCACTAACATCATTAGACCACGGGCTACCTACCACCACAACCACGAGTGGGTGGCAGTATGTGGTCATGGGGAATAGTCTGTCAGCACGTACACACACGAGCCTTTTATATATAGATATAGATAGCAAAGGTTCCACTATATTCGGACGTGGTATTCGTATGCCGGCGACCGACACGGCGTAACAACAAACAGCCGCGTAGCAGCATTGGCGACACAGCCGCTAGCTGTCAGAGGCGTTCTTTCGGCGGCTCGACTGTAGGCAAGGTGCGCCTGCGGAGGGGGTGGATCGACTCACTGGAGGAAGAACAGGCGTTCTGCAAACGCCAGCTATCCAGCGGGGAGGAGTGGGTGATTGAGTGAGCGCGCGGAAGAAGCGGCGAGCGTTATGAAGGGGGGGGGGGCAGTTTGGCGGGGCTGCGTGCTCGGATAGCGGCGGGGAGGGGGAGGGGATCAGAGTAATAAGAGTAATGGCGGCGCCGAGTACTGCCAGACCGCCTCTTCCAGTGAAATGATTGGTCTTCTTACATAAAAAGAGTTTTTGTCTCATTCGTTTATGGTCGCTGTGACTGCCATAGTATAGTGTCTGAGTAATATTATCATATCAAGACCACGAGAAGACCACCGAACTTTTTAGGCATGTCTTGACCTCCACGTATTTTCTTTTCATTGGTGAATACTACGAGCAAACGGAGGGAGTCGCCATGGGTAGCCCACTCTCCCCTGTGGTCGCAAATTTGTACATGGAGAATTTCGAGGAGGAAGCCCTGGCATCATCTTTCTGGAAACCTACTTGCTTTTTCCGTTATGTGGACGACACTTTCGTCATCTGGCCACATGGTATGGATAAACTCCTTGACTTCCTTACATATCTGAACTCCATACACCCCAACATCAAATTCACTATGGAGACTGAAACGGAGGGTAAATTGCCGTTCCTTGACTTCTTGGTCAAGAGAAGAGCTGATGGCACCCTGGGTCATAGTGTATATCGGAAGACAACGCACACTGATCTGTATTTACATGCAGACAGCTGTCACCACCCTTCACAGAGGAATGGGGTACTTAAAACTTTAGTACATAGGGCGCGCACTATCTCCGACGCAGAGAGTCTACCTCAGGAATTGGAACACCTGAGAACTGTATTTCTAAAAAATGGGTACTCAGAGTGGCAGATTCAGCGGGCTCTCCGCCCAACCACTACAGCACAACCTGTGGAAACGGATGAAAACACGAGGGAGGATGTAGGCACTGCGTTCGTTGCATATACCGGCGCACTCTCAGGGAAGATCGTCCGCATTTTGAGAAAACACCAGGTTGGAACTGTTTTTTGTCCGCCGAATAAAATTCGTGCACTGGTAGGGAGCGCTAAAGATGATCTCGGTTTGAGGAAGGCGGGCGTGTACCAGATTCCGTGTCAGTGTGGAAAGTCATATATTGGACAGACGATGCGTACCGTCGAGGATCGATGCGTTGAACACCAGAGGCATACACGATTGATGAATCCGAGCAAGTCGGCGGTCGCTGAACATTGTTTGTCGGAGAATCACGCCATGGAGTATGAACACACTAGGATTCTGGTACAGACGTCGAGATACTGGGATTGCGTCGTTACAGAGGCCATTGAAATTCGCACAAGTGACGACCTCATAAACCGTGACTCTGGCTATAACCTTAGCAAAGCTTGCGAACCAGCGATTGGGTTAATTAAGAGTACATCTAGCAAACGTAACGAAGTGACGACCACGGCGGACAGAGCCCTCACACCGACGTCTTCTCAGACGCCTGCGCAATCGGTTCCACTGCGCGGCCGCGGCGCGGGGCGCGGACCGCGGAGGGGTCGCTCCGCGGGCCGCGGGTATTTAAATGGCCCGCTACCGGGCTAGAACCCAGGTCCCTTCGAGCAGCCGTAGCGTGCGGATCTCCGTGCCGGCGCGTTTCTAGGAGCTCAGTCCGTCAGTTCACCTGATGATGGTGACATGTATGATCGCCGAAATATTGTGCCCGTTGGACACTATAGACCGGCAGTACACCCGTGGATATTTTGATCATTATCAGATCAGTTTCGACAGCTAGTCTATTGGTCACAGAAGTAGAAATAAAATAACGTAATTTTTCAATAAATGATCTTTGGTTGCGAAACAAACTATACATTAAAAATCAGTCGCGGCCAGCATCATGTGCAATGCACCGCTGCTACTGCTACTATCGTCCCCTAATCTTATTATTAATTCTTCTACCCGTTCTTCTAGTGTACCTTCTCGTTCCCATGCCTCTTCTAAGATGTGCCACGTATGTGTGACAACATTGTTCCATTTTGTGGGAGTAGTACTGCCCAGTGCTTCACGAACTAAGAATTCTACTTTTGTTAATGAAAAACTTCTTTTATCTCTTTCTGCAACGTACGATTTCACGAGCCCACACGAGTTCTATTGCAATGATATGGTGGAAGGCGCAACACTCTAAGGCAGCTTTCTTCAGCAATTGTATCAATTTCATAAATGATTTTTCGGCTTTTGTTCATGTAACCCTACGAGACAAACGATGGACACGCGACGGATGCTTTGAGCGACTGAAGCACGCCACCCCGCGCGACCTCGAGTGGCAGGGTGGCAACGCGGCACCGTTACCCCGGCAACGTTTACCAATTGCAGAGCTCAGGTTGGTGGTCGAGTGTCCCCCCACCCTCTGTGGCCCACGTGCGAGAACTGTCAGGGTCGTTCTTTTGGCGGCCCGACTATAGGAGCTCTAACTTGTAGCATGACGTCAGAGGCCCGCCTGTGGAGTAGAGCTCCTAAATACCCAGGCTGAATTGTCCGCCATTTTTTCCCCAACATGGTTGCAAATGCGCTGCGCTAACAGCGTAGAGGCGCATGCCATGCCCTCTTACACAAACGATTTCACAAAAACTAATCGCTAGAAAAATTTAATTTTTACATAACTTAAATTTCTATTTGTAAACATTGTGACGAAGTGCGCATCATTTCGTTAATAGTCACAGTTAGTAAGATATCGGCTTCGCTCTGCTTCCCCTCCTTTTTTAATACAATCTACGAACACTTGGCTGCCAGATTCCAGTCTTCTATTTTAATATGACTTGCTTAGGAATAAACACTGTTAATAACGGATTCAGTCGCCTCGTTGCAAAACAGTGGCCTGACTTTCTTTGTGTATATACAGATGGGTCCAAAATTCCACAAGCAGAGTGTACCGGATGTGCCTTTTTCTGCCCTCAGATTCAGATTCGGAGAACCTTCAAACTGCCAACGAATACCTCTATATTTACTGCGGAGACAGTGGCAATTCTGGAAGCTCTTAGGTTTACTTCTACCACTTCCTTCCAGAAAATATTAATTGTGTCTGAGTCTCAAAGTGTCCTTCAAACCCAAAAAAAAAAAAAAAAAAACCAACAGCTACATTCTGGACGTGATTTCGGCACATATTCGCTGTACAAATACGGGACGGACAGTTAATTTACTGTGGGTGCCTTCTCACGCTGGTGTCTGCTATAATGAGGAAGTTGATGCATTGGCTAAACAAGCGGCATCCTTAGGCACTGTCCAGGACCTACAACTACCATACACAGACTTCTTATCTGCGGTCAAGGAATACGCCAAACAACAGTGGCAACAGATGTGGAACGTTTCCCAACGAACGAAAGGCGCTTCCTACGCTGTGCTGCAACCTCGGATTTCTACGCAGCCGTGGTTTTTGAGGACTCATCTGGACCGATCCGCGATTTCTACCACCATTATTCGACTTCGCTTCAATCACGCCTCTTATCTAAAACATCTACATCGGATCAACGTCTACGATTCGGCGGCATGTGAGTGTGATCCTGAAACGGAAGCTGATGTCAACCACATCCTGTTCAGGTGCCCCAAATTTGACCGAGAACGTTTGCACTTCCTGCAGACATTGGCGAAGATGGGATATCCCCTTCCCCAGTCAGCTTCTTCCCTTTTGTGTACAAAAGACATTCGTGTCTATAAAATCATAACTAAGTTTATTATCATCACTGTACACAATCTATAAGCATCAAGTGTGTTGGTAATATAAGGTTATGCTTGTGAATATGTGAAAATGTTCCAACAGTATTTAAATTGTAATGTAATGCAGTTTTCGCTTTGTTTCCACTTTTCATTTTGCAAAATGTATTTCTGTTTTGTCTGTTTATTTAAATATATGTACATTTCCACTGTGTGCTGTAGATGGCCACATTGAGTTAACACTCAGAAGGCCAAATAAAAAAAAAAAAAAAAAAAAAAAAAAAAAAAAAAAAAAAAAGGCGAGCGAGAGGCACACCAGACACGTATAGTGTTCCAGCGCGTGGCTGCTGTCTGCCGGAGAAGCAGACGCCGCACTACCTAACAAGTCACACCGTCACCTTCTTCTTTACACACTCCGGCAAAATGAAAAAAACAACACCACGAATTCGTTGACCGAGCAGAGCGAAATTTTATTGACACATTCTTCAGGCTGTACGCGAAGTGCATTCAAGTTCTAAGGCCTCCGATTTTTTTTTCTAATTAACTACTGTTAAAAATGTAATAATCCCCATTCCAAAGAAATCGGGCGCAGACAGGTGTGAAAATTACAGAACCATCAGTTTGATAAGTCATGGTTGCAAAATTTTAACACGAATTATCTACAGGAGAATGGAAAAGCTGGTAGAATCAGACCTCGGGGAAGATCAGTTTGGATTCAGGAGGAACTTAGGAACCCGGGAGGCAATACTCACTTTACGTCTTATCTTAGAAGATAGATTAAGGAAAGGCAAACCTACATTTTTAGCTTTTGTAGATTTGGAGAAAGCATTTGACAATGTTGACTGGAATACACTCTTTCAAATTCTGAAGTCAGCAGGAGTAAAATATAGGGAAAGGAGAGTTATTTACAACTTGTACAAAAGCCAGACTTCAGTTATTAGACTCGAACGGCATGAAAGGGAAGCATCAGTTGGGAAGGGAGTAAGACAGGGTTGTAGCCTTTCTCCGATGTTATTCAATTTGTTCATCGAGCAGGCGGTGAAGGAAAGCAAGGAAAAATTTGGAATAGTGATTAAAGTTCAGGGGGAAGAAATAAAAACATTGCGTTTTGCTGATGACATGGTAATTCTGTCAGAGACAGCACAGGACCTGGAAGAGCAGTTGAATGGAATGGACAGTGTGTTGAATAGAGCATATAAAATGAACATTAACAAGAGCAAAACAAAAATAATGGAATGCGGTCTTAGAAAATCAGGCGATGCTGAAGGAATTAGATTAGGTAACGAAACAATGAAGGTGGTAGATGAGTTTTGTTACTTGGGGAGTAAAATAACAAATGATGGTCGCAGTAGAGAGGATATAAAATGCAGAATGGCAATGGGAAGAAAAGCATTTTTGAAAAAGAGAAATTTGCTAACATCGAATATTAATTTAAGGGTAAGGAAGTCTTTTCTGAAGGCATTTGTGTGGAGTGCTGCCTTGTACGGGAGTGACACATGGACGATAAGGAATGGGGACAGGAAGAGAATAGAGGCTTTTGAAATGTGGTGCTACAGAAGAATGCTGAAGATTAGGTGGGTAAATCACATAACTAATGAAGAAGTACTGAACAGAATTGGTGAGAAAAGGAATTTTTGGCATACCCTGACTAAAAGAAGGGATCGCTTGGTAGGACACATTCTCAGACATCGGGGAATCGTAAATTTAGCATTGGAGGGAAGTGTGTGGGGTAAAACTCGCATAGGGAGACCAAGAGACGCGTATAGTAAGCAGATTCAAGTGGATGTGGGTTGCCGTTCTTATGAGGAGATGAAAAGGCTTGCTCAGGATAGAGTAGGGTGGAGAGCTGCATCAAACCAGTCTCCGGACTGAAGACCACAACAACAACAACAACTCACCCGAAATCGATGAAACTGGCGTTAAGCCCAGGTTACACGATGATCGCGCTAGTAACGAACAGATCACGCTGCGCGCCGTCTAGCGACGTAAGCGCGGAACTACCAG
Source organism: Locusta migratoria (assembly GCA_026315105.1). Taxonomy (NCBI): domain Eukaryota; kingdom Metazoa; phylum Arthropoda; class Insecta; order Orthoptera; family Acrididae; genus Locusta; species Locusta migratoria. Next base: position 125,809,725 of record CM048753.1, read on the forward strand.
CTCTTCGTGAGCGCGGACGGCGTTTCGTACTAGCTGGTACGCTTCAGGACAGCTTCTGAATTTGCTAGTAGCGAAGTGAGTGCGCATGCGCACAAGTGAATTCGTTGTTCATGTTTGTGTGTGGAAATAGCCGCGTCCTTACCGAAACTGCTCGCTTTGTTGTAATGATACGTCTTGCATCAGTGGAGTGGAACAGAGCAGGAATTGCGCTTTCGACTGAGGCATGCAGGGTCGCTGCAGAAAATCCTCTCTATTGTAAGAAGGCACAATGACTTATTTATAAAGAAAATAACAAAAGGGTAGATTTAAATGAGTTTTGAATATTTCTTGTTAATTGACTTCATATTTTTAAAATTCTATAACTTTTACCATGTCAGAAAGTCAGTTACACGTAATCTCGAAAGTGTGATGCTAAAAGCAAAGCAAATTTTAGTTGACTGAGGTTCCATTATGGATCGGAAATTGAATTTGCAGCGCAGACTTCAACAGCAATATTTGTAAGAGTCGGTACAGAAATTCTTTGTGCAAAGACTAGGCTTTCGAAAGATTCTCCTGTCGCCGAAAACTGCAATGTTACAGAGAAACTTCAAAAAATAACAATTACAGAAAGTAACTGACGCATAACTTTAACAAAGCTGAAAATGTAATTCAAGTGTAAAAAGGTATTTCCTACCTTCAGCTCTCTCTCAATCCAGCTAATCTCTCTCTCTCTCACACACACACACTCATCGCCGTATTTTTGTCCTTGGACGAACTAAAGCAACTTGGTGTAACACTTAGCACTTACTATTTGTAAAACAAATTCTGAATCCATTGAGGTCATCTGGTTTAAGTTACTTCATTATCTGGCATGCAGTACACATCTCATTCTTTGTCTCATCCTCTCAACCAATGACACATCCAACTTCTATTTCTTCTTCTCTGTAGTGTTCTAACAAACATTGCCACAGCTCATGCAACCGCCGACAGTGTAAGCTTCTTAAGTTAAATATTATCAGCTAAGACATACACACAAACGTGAACAATCCACATACATGAACAGTACTAAGCACAGGCACGGCTGTTAGTGGTAATCAGACGTGCAGACGGAAGTTTATCGTATTAACGCAACCAAGCCTACATGATCGCGCGCCATTAGTACCGAGTTAGAACGCTTGGAAGCGCTGCAGCAGACAGTTATCTTTCTTGTGAACTTTCGATCATCGTGTAAACTAGGCATTACTTCTCGACGTAATCGCCCTGCAGACGTACACATTTTTCACAACGCTGACGCCACGATTCCGTGGCAGCGGCGAAGGCTTCTTTAGGAGTCTGTTTTGACCACTGGAAAATCGCTGAGGCAATAGCAGCACGGCCGGTGAACGTGCGGCCACGGAGAGTGTCTTTCAGTGATGTAAAAAGCCAAAAGTGACTAGGAGCCAGGTCAGGTGAGTAGGGAGCACGAGGAACCACTTCAAAGTTGTTACCATGAAGAAACTGTTGCGTAACGTTAGCTCGATGTGCGGGTGCGTTGTCTCGGTGAAACAGCACACGCGCAGCCCTTCCCGGACGTTTTTGTTGCAGTGCAGGAAGGAATTTGTTCTTCAAAACATTTTCGTAGGATGCACCTGTTACCGTAGTGCCCTTTGGAACGCAATGGGTAAGGATTACGCCCTGGCTGTCCCAGGACATGGACACCATCATTTTTTCAGCACTGGCGGTTACCCGAAATTTTTTGGTGGTGGTGAATCTGTGTGCTTCCATTGAGCTGACTGGCGCTTTGTTTCTGGATTGAAAAATGGCGTCCACGTCTCATCCATTGTCACAACCGACGAAAAGAAAGTCCCATTCGTGCTGTCGTTGCGCGTCAACCTTGCTCGGCAACATGCCACACGGGCAGCCTTGTGGTCGTCCGTCAGCATTCGTGGCACCCACCTGGATGACACTTTTCGCATTTTCAGGTCGTCATGCAGGATTGTGTGCACAGAACCCACAGAAATGCCAACTCTGGAGGCGATCTGTTCAACAGTAATTCGGCGATCCCCCAAAATAATTCTCTCCACTTTCTCGATCGTGTCGTCAGACCGGCTTGTGCGAGCCCGAGGTTGTTTCGGTTTGTTGTCACACGATGTTCTGCCTTCATTAAACTGTCGCACTCACGAACGCACTTTCGACACATCCATAACTCCATCACCACATGTCTCATTTGACTGTCGATGAATTTCAATTGGTGTCACACCACGCAAATTCAGAAACGAATGATTGAACGCTGTTCAAGTAAGGAAAAGTCACCATTTTAAGTGTCTAAAATAGTTCTCATTCTTGCCGCTGGCGGTAAAATTCCATCTGCCGTACGGTGCTGCCATCTCTGGGACGTATTGACAATGGATGCGGCCTCATTTTAAAACAATGTGCATGTTTCTATCTCTTTCCAGTCCGGAGAAAAAAAATCGGAGGCCTTAGAATGTGAATGCACCTCGTACAACACACGATCACACAGGCAGAGTAGTACGGACGTAAGTCCAGTCACCAGAGCGTCCGCAATGTCTGCGTATGTGCCGTGTATACCCTCATTTTGCTGCAATACAAGCTGTAATACTTTCATGGAAACGATCGTGGAGATGTCGAATGTGGACTTGAGGCATGGCCTTCCATGCCGTTTCCACCTGATGCCTCAGTTTGTCCAGATTTCGTGCCGCTCAAGCAGACCGCCCAAGATGACGTTTCATGCGGTCGCAAACATGATCAACGGAGAAGGGATCTGGGAATCGTGCTGGCCAGGGTAGGTGACCTACACCTAGAAGAGCAAGTTGGGTCGTACGGAATTCATGTGTATCTGCATTGTCCTCTTGAAATCGCATATCACATTCCCTCAGAACTACTGAAGTCTCTGGGAGAACCAGCCATGACAACACTGTTTCACCTGGTGTGTAAGATGTATGAGACAGGCGAAGTACCCTCAGACTTTAAGAAAAATGTTATAATCCCCATTCCAAAGAAAGCAGGTGCAGACAGGTGTGAAAACTACAGAACCATGAGTTTAATAAGTCATGGGTGCAAAATATTAACACGAATTATTTACAGAAGGATGGAAAAGCCGACCTCGGGGAAGATCAGTTTGGATTCAGGAGAAATGTAGGAACACGGGAGGCAATACTCACTTTACGGCTTATCCTAGAAGATAGATTAAAAAAAGGCAAACCGACATATCTAGCTTTTGTAGATTCTGAGAAGGCTTTTGACAATGTTGATTGGAATAAACTCTTTCAAGTTCTGAAGCAAGCAGGAGTAAAATATAGGGAGCGTAAGGTTATTTACAACTTGTACAAAAACCAGACAGCGGTTGTCAGAGTTGAAGGGCATGAAAGGGATGCAGTGGTTGGAAAGGGAGTAAGACAGGGTTGTAGTCTTTCTCCATTGTTATTCAATTTGTACATTGAGCAAGCTATAAAGGAAATCAAGGAGAAATTTGGAGAAGGAATTAAAGTTCAGGGTGAAGAATTAAAAACATTGCGTTTTGCCGACGACATAGTAATTCTGTCAGATACAGCAAAGGACCTGGAAGAGCAATTGAACGGACTGGACAGTGTGCTGAAAGGTACATATAGAATGAACATTAACAAGAGCAAAACTAGGGTAATGGAGTGCAGTGTAAGAAAATCAGGTGATGCTGAAGGAATTAGATTAGGTAACGAAGCAATAAAGGAGGTAGATTAGTTTTTGTTACTTGGGCAGTAAAATAACAAATGATGGTCGCAGTACAGAGGATATAAAATGCAGAATGGCAATGGGTAGAAAAGCGTTCTTGATAAAGAGAAATTTGTTAACCTCTAATATTGATTTAAGCCTAAGGAAGTCTTTTCTGAAGACATTTGTGTGGATTGTTGCCTTGTATGGGAGTGAAACATGGACGATAAACAGTGCGGACAGGAAGAGGATAGAGGCCTTTGAAATGTGGTGCTACCGAAAAGTGCTGAAGATTAGGTGGGTGGATCGCATAACTAATTAATATGAGGTACTCAACAGAATTGGGGAGGAAAGGAATTTCTGGAATATCTTGACTAAAAGAAGGGATCACTTGGTAGGACACATTCTTAGACATCGAGGAATCGTAAATTTAGCATTGGAGGGAAGTGTGTGGGGTAAAAACCGCAGAGGAAGACCAAGAGATGGATACAGTAAGCAGATTCAGACAGATGTAGGTTGCCGTTCTTATGTGGAGATGAAGAGGCTTGCTCAGGATACGGTATTGTGGAGAGTTGCATCAAACCAGTCTCCGGACTGAAGCCCACAACAACAACAACATCAACTTGTTGGTGTATGAGTGGTTAAATGATGGTTTAATTGTACCGTGCACTTTCCTGTATTATGTAGACGATTAGTATAGGAGAATAGTCAGTGTAGAATATCTCTCCCTTCACAATGATGCACGTTCATGTGTGATGTTAGAGTATCCTCCGCTCACGCCCGAACATCGTTCAGCCCGCCTCCAGTGGTGTCATGGTAGGCGCTCATGAAGGGACGAATGGAGACTTGTCGTTTCCAGTGATGAGAGTCGTCACTGCCTCGTTGAAAATGAAGGTCGTGCAGGGGAGCGTGAAAATCTGTAGTGTAGGCGACAGAGGCAAACGGGGCCGACACCTAGCATCGTGGTGTGGGGAGCCATACCCTACACTGGCCGTTCTCCTCTGGTCTTCATTGTGAGAAAACTAAACAGTAAACGGCACATTGAAACCATCATTCAACCCGCCTTGCCACCGTTCATGCACCAAAAAGGCGATGTGCTTTTGCAACAGGACAATGCACGTCCGTACGTATTCCGTACAACCCAACGTGCTCTTCTAGGTGTACGTCAAGTACCCTGCCCATCATTATCCCCACATCTGTCCCCCACTGAGCATGTCTGGGCCGGATGAAACGTCATCACGCGCGGTGTAGACGACCGGTCCAGCTGAGGCATCAGGTGGAAATTGCATGACAAGCCACACCGTAAGACTTCATTCGGAACCTCTACGATCGTCTTCATGAGAAATTTGCACCCAGTATTGCTGCAAAAGGAGGATATATACCCGGGCCGCTGAAACACTGCACTTGACATTTCGCGTTACGACGAGTTAAGTTGGCTACACTGCTTTAGCGACGTTGTAACACTACCCTATATACACACAGCAGACGAAACGTTTTTCAGCTGCATCTCGTAAATGTAAGCTATTGAGCAATAAAAGTGCATATAATAATTCGTTCTTGAGCAGCAATTAATTAACGGCAGATTAATGAAGACCAGAGCATTGGATCACGACAGATACGAAATAAACAATAACCAAGACAGTAACTTCTCCCTCTACGTTTTATAATCAGAATGCTTTTCACTCACCAATTTACGGCGACAATGGTACAATGACATCCAGCTACCCATATTCACTGTTGTCGTCACTGCCAACATCATTATCACCAAGACAAATCATTAACCGTTCATGATTACTGATGATTCCTTCCATTGTTTACGTTGCGCGAATCAGTTTTTCCAACGTGCTCGACCCTTTTATTTCCAAGATTCAGCATCCACATTGGCAACAGCTTCATGGAACAGCTTTTCCACCTCTGTTATTGTGAAAGACTTATTGTTCCTTAAGTAATTCTTCACGTCACTCCATACCAATTTTATAGGGTTAAAACGGCAGTGAAATGGGGGCAGATGTATTTCATTGTGATGATGCTCCTTTGTGATTTCGTCTGCTGCATATGTGGGTGTAATAGGCTTATTTTGTTTCAAGAGCAATTATAAAGGAACTTTTGACACTGACATATCTGTAGCAATATTTCTTTCTTGTAACCACTGCACCATAACTTCTTTCCGATCGTTTGAAGCGAGAATGAACTTCCCCTCAGAGCATAAGCTTCGAAGTTTTTATTCATACGAAATTGAGAACTTACTCAGAAAACGTCACTAGACAAACATCTTTTCGGTGACATTATCCAATTACTTGAACTCGGAAAGTCAAGTTAAACCATTCACAGTAAAATAAATCGCAGTGAACATAACATAAACACGCGATAAACACGGTACACAACTTTGTTTACGGTAGCACTGAACAATGCCGGCAACGCGGGAACTGTGACGTCACGGCACGTGACCACTGGAAGTGTGTATCGCGCTGTGATTGGATCGCTCCTAGCGACTAGCGCCTCGCGCTTCTTGCTCTTCACTTGTTATTTGTAAACGTCAAGTGCAAATTTTCAGCGGCCCGGGTATACACGATACTAGCGTCGACATTGTGCTCGCTCTGGTGACTGAACTGACGTGCGTATGGTTCTCACTGCGCGGTCGTGTGTTGTATACATCCTCAAGACTATCTCACTAAAATTTCACTCTACTGGGTTGACGAATTCATGGCGTTCTTTTTTCAAATTTGAAAACTTAATAAATCACGGAGTAATGCAGATAGAGAGGTAAAAATTGACACACATGCTTGGAATGACATGGGGTTTTATTAGAACAAAAAATATAAAAAGAACTTCAGAAAATGTCCGACAGATGGCGCTGGACAGCAAAACGTCAGTGACTGCTACAGTGACGAGTGAGAGGTACGCCGATATGTTACAGAATCGCATCATCCCCAGCCTGGCTGATAAACACCTGCTGGAACGAACGATTTTTATGCAGGATGGCGCTCCACCCCATATTGCTAGACGCGTGAAAGATCTCTTGCGTTTGTCGTTTGGTGATGATCGTGTGCTCAGCCGCCACTTTCGTCATGCTTGGCCTCCCAGGTCCCCAGACCTCAGTCCGTGCGATTATTGGCTTTGGGGTTACCTGAAGTCGCGAGTGTATCGTGATCGACCGACATCTCTAGGGATGCTGAAAGACAATATCCGACGCCAATGCCTCACCATAACTCCGGACGTGCTTTACAGTGCTGTTCACAACGTTATTCCTCGACTACAGCTATTGTTGAGGAATGATGGTGAACATATTGAGAATTTCCTGTAAAGAACATCGTCTTTGCTTTGTCTTAATTTGTTATGCTAATTACTGCTTTTCTGACCAGATGAATCGCCATCTGTCAGACTTTTGTGGACTTTTTTTTGTTATAATAAAACCCCATGTCAGTCCAAGCATTTATGTTACCTCTCTATCTACATTATTCCGTGATTTATTAAGTTTTAAAATTTATTATGATTTTTTTATCACCCGGTGTAACGGACCTTCCACGGGGTAGTGTTATTGCTCCTATGCTGTTCCTTATTTACATAAACGATTTGGGAGAAAATCTAAGCAGCTCTCTTAGGTTGTTTGCAGATGACGTCGTCATTCAGGGTCTAGTAAAATCTTCTGAAAATCAAAACCTACTGTAGAACGATCTGAATATGATATTAGTATGGTGTAAACATTGGCAATTGACTCTAAATAATGAGAAGTGTGAAGTCGACCACATGAATACGAAAAGAAATCCGTTAAACGTCGTTTACAAGATAAATCATTGAAAAGTGAAGGCCATAAACTCCACAAAATACCTAGGAATTATTATTACTTCAGACTTAAACTGGAAAGAACACGTACATAATGTCGTGGGAAATGCGAACCAGAATACACTATGCTTGCCAATACTTTTTTGGGGTATTGCAGCCCAGTGTGGGATCCTTATCAGGTCGGTTTGGCGGAGGACATCGAATGAGTCCAAAGAAGGGCAGGTCGTTTCGTATTGTCACGATACAGGGGATACAGCGATACTGAAATGATACAGGATCTGGGATGGGACTCATTACAACAACGGCGCTTATCGCTACGGCGTGGGCTAGTTACGAAATTCCAATCGCAAACATTCTCAAAAAAATGTTCAAATGTTTTTATAGTCTATGGGGTTAACTACGGGGTCACCAGTCCCTAAACTTACAAACTACTTATGAACTACTTACGAACTAGGACGGCACAAATATCCATGCCCGAGGGGGGATTCGAACCCCCGACCGTAGTGACGTGCAAGCTGTGACTGGCAAACATTCTCCTCCGAATGCGAAAATATATCGTTGCCTCCCACTTACATAGGCAGAAATGATCATCTGAATAAAATACGAGAAGTGAGAGCTGGAACAGAGAGAGATTCAGGTGTTCTTTCTTCCCGCGCGCTATTCGAGAATGGAATGGGAGGTAAATAGTATAATGGTGGTTCGATGAACCCTTTGCCAGGCACTTAAATGAGATTCGCAGAGTATGCCATGTAGTTGTAGATGTTGTTGTTGTTGTTTTTTTTTTTTTTTTTTTTTTTTTTTTTTTTCATCTTCAGTCCGCAGACTGGTTTGATGCAGCTTTCCACCCTTCTCTAACCTGAGCAAGTCTCTTCATCTCCTCACAAGACCTGCAACCTACATCCATTTGAATGTGCTTACCGTATTAATATTTTTGTGTCCCTCTGCGATTTTTAACCTACACACTTCTCTGCAAAGGTAAATTCACGATTACTTGATGTCTAAGAATGTGTCCTACCATTGATCCCTTGTTTTAGTCAAGGTATGCCAGAAATTCCTTTCTCCTCAATTCTGTTCAGTACCTCTTCATTATTTATGCGATCGACCTGCCTAATCTTCAGCATTCTTCTGTAGCACCACATTTCAAAAGCCTCAATCCTCTTCCTGTCTGCACTGTTTATCGTCCATGTTTCACTCCCATACAAGGCAACACTCCACACAAATGCCTTCAGAAAGGACTCTGTACTACGACCATCATTTGTTATTTTACTGCCCAAGTATCAAAACTCATCTACCTCCTTTATTGCATCGTTACCCAATCTATTTCCTTCAGTATCACCTGATTTTCTTAGACTGCATTACCCTAGTTTTGCTCTTGTTAATGTTCATCTTACATGCACCTTTCAGCACACTGTCCATTCCGTTCAACTGCTCTTCCAGGTACTTTGCTGTCTGACAGAATTCCTATGTCGTCGGCAAAACGCAATGTTTTTAATTCTTCGCTCTTTTTAATGTTCATCTTACATGCACCTTTCAGCACACTGTCCATTCCGTTCAACTGCTCTTCCAGGTCCTTTGCTGTCTGACAGAATTACTATGTCGTCGGCAAAACGCAATGTTTTTAATTCTTCACCCTGAACTTTAATTCCTTGTCCAAATTTCTCTTTCAGGTCCTTTGCTGTCTCTCGCGGAATTACAATGTCATTGGCAAAACGCATTGGCAAGAATTCTTGACCCTGAAATTCCTTATTGAAATTTTTTGTTTCTTTACTTCGCAGTTTCCTCCATGCACAAATTGAATAATACTGGAGAAACGCTACAGTACTGTATGACTCCCGGTGCTTCCGTTTCAGGCCCACCAACTCTTACAGCTGCTGTCTGGTTTTTCTACTAGTTCTAATAACCTTCCGTTCCCTATATTTTACCCCTGCTGCCTTCAGAATTTGAAAGAGTGTATTCCAATCGACATTATCAAAAGCATTCTCCAAATCTACAGACCTCTCTTAATCAGTTTAATTCGCTTTTGAGTCTTGCCTGAAATGCGAAACAGTCGTTAAGCAAACTACATTTTTCCGTCCGAAATCATATAAAAACTGGATAATACATACATGTATATAATCCACTTTTTCACACTGCATCTCATTTTTCGCCCACCCTTATCTTCCCTCTCCACTTCGTCCCCTCCTCCGCTCCTTCCTTTTTCCGCTATTCATGGACTAAAATTATTGCATTCGGTATGGCGTTACTATTTATAATTTGTACACTACAAATTTTAGCCGCAGGAAAATTTATAGACAGTATACACATATACAGATGAATGTACCTTCGAAATTTTATCACAGTACGACACGTAATTCACGAGATATGAGGACGTAAAGAGTAACGTTCATAGAAAACCGCCCCATCAAGCATGACGTTTTAATCTATTACTTCTTTACTACTAACCGTAATCGCAACAGATTTTACCGACATACAGCACTTACACATATCAATATAGTCCTGCAAAATTATACAATTGTACAGTATATCTATACTAATAATAAATCTGTAAATGTAGGCCTGTCGCTGTCTGCTTCAATCTTTAAAACCACTGGACGAATTTTCATGCGGTTTTTACCAGAAAGATGAGCGAAGATTGGTTCAAGATATAGGGTTACTTCATCAAAATAGAATCGCAATGTGTTTTCAAAGACCGTCGAGTCTGTCTATTCATCTAGTATAAACCACTTACGGAAACTACTGCACGAGTTCGCATGTGGTTTCCACAGGTAACTTCAGCGCACCTTGACACAACACATAGGCTTAGTTTCATAAAAATCGGATTACGGAAAGAAGAACATCATAAGTTAACGTTTTTCATCGACAACCGTCATGTGTAACTTTTTCTTTCATCTCCAAAACTAATAGACGAATTTTCAGGGGGTTTTCACTGGAAACGTGAGGGTATCTTGCGATTACATAAACGCTTCATTTCACAAAATCGGATCAGAAAAAGTAAGATATCACAATTTAAACATTTCTCACAAAGCAATCACATGTGTTTATTTGTAGAGAGTAATCTCCAAAAGTACTAAATGAACATTCTTGGGGGTATCACAGATAAACACAGAATATCTTTGGTCAACAATAGGCTTCATTTTATCAAAATCAGATCAGGAAAGTAAAAGATATCGTAATTTGAAGTTTTAGGTCTATTTCATGCTTGGAAAAAACGACGTTATGCAGCAAAGAACTAATAGATAGCGCTGCGGATGTTCGTGTGAAGTTATGGGCAGTGATCGGATTATTACCCTTTGAAAATACTGCTTACTCTTCGACTTTTCAAATTTACCGTATTTCTGAAAATTGTTTTCCTGGTCGCTATGTTCTACGAAATAATATTCAACGGAATGAATATAAAACTGATACAGTCATAGCCGTGTTTATTCCATATATTTACATACCGATATCAGAGTCTAACGTATATGTACAGCTGTATGGAAGTTTAAGTCTCACGCTTGGAGCGACAATAGCGCATCTAACGGAAAGAGAGCCAACTGTAAAAATAACAACTGTTTTCATATTTCTACTTCATTAAGGAAATACTTATTATATTTCAGCTTTTCATGCTTCAGCCCTTCGTCCAGAGATATGAATGATCATGAAATAAATGTTCTAAATGGAGAATGTAAGCTACATCACATTCATGAAGATAGGCTTATTTCTAACACGTTTCCCAAATGTATTAAAAATCCAACTGACATTTTTACGCGGTTTTCACAGGAAATTTGAGCTAACATTGGGGCAGCATATAGGCTAGATTTCATCAAAATCAGATCACGGATAAAAGATACATCGCAATCTTATGTGTTTCACTAACTGTCTGTTCATCTATTAGAAATATCTGATCTCCTACACTACTTCACGGAGTTGCATGGAGCAACTTCGTTTCATAAAAGTGGCATCAGGGAAATTGTTTTAGATGTAGGTTATGTTTGACGTACGGATTGCGTAGTACAGCAAACAAGCGACAGAGGCGCTGTACTGCACCAAAGAACTAATAAACGCCGCTGCTGCATAGTAAGTATGGGGTAGTACAACAAGGAAGCGAACGTCTGTGACAGAATTAAGCAATCTTACGTCTACGAATACCAACAAACATTGAACATAGTGTTACTGATTTCGCTTTGTGTATTAAATACTTAACAACATTTTTTATTTTGGCACGTTTTACTGTTTGTATGAAAAACTTTAAGAAGATACATCGTTTCGGACAATGACTTTTACTTACATTTGACATCTTGGCTAGGACAACTGAGTTTATTGACAGAGCGATCCAGCAAGGATTCTATGTTTACTGACTCAGGTCCGTAAACCCAAAAAGCCATGATACACACAGGTTCTCCTTCAACAACCGTTGCGAAGCACGGGCATATAAGCTAGTTGTTTATAAATTGGAATTAAAATACCTGTGATATTCCTTAAAGAGTATAATTCATTTGTCTCTTACCTGAATGAGAAACGATCGTTGTGCAAAATGTATTTCTATGTCGAAAATGATGCAAAGGTATAATGCGTTCCATTCCACAAAAAAAGTAAATTACAGTGATTTATATATCAGCATGGTTAAAAAAATGGCAATTGGCCCTTAATACGGAAAAGTGTCAAGTCACCCGTATGACCACTAAAAGAAACCCGTTAAACTTCATTCACGATAAATCAGTCAAAACTACAGGTCGTAAATTCAACTAAATACCTAGAAGTAACAATTATAAACAAATTGGAAAGAACACATAGAAAATATTGCAGAGAAAGCGAACCAAAGACTATGTATCGTTGGTAGAACACTTAGAAGATGCAACAGCTCTACTATAAAAACTGCTTACACCACATTTGTACGTCCTATTTTGAGTATTGTTTGTATTATTGCGATAATAGGGGAGAGAGTGTCATGGAAATGATGCACGAGTTGGGGTGAAATCCTTAAAAAAATGGCGTTACTCATTGCGACGAGATCTATTTGCGAAATTTATTACACCAACTTCCTTTTCCGAATGCTAACAGATTCTGTTAGCAACCATCTACATAGGAAGACACGATCATCAAAATAAGAGCAAACGGATCGAAAACCGAAATATTTAGGAGTTCTTCTTTTCCGCGAGCTATTACAGAATTAAACTGTAGAGAAACGTTATAAAAGCGGTTCAGTGCAACCTCTGCCATGCATTTCAATGTCACTTGCAGAGTATTTAAGTAGATATAGAACGTAAATTGATTCTATAAGATATTATACTGGGCATTATTTTTACAAGGAAATAGTATCAACAGAAAGAAAATTACGTTCGTTGGTTTTGAGATCTCTCAAATAGTAGCGTTATTTTTATTTATTGTAAGCGGGATCGCGTATTTAAAAAGGTTGGGAAACCTGCTCTATGTTCACCGCTACGCTGTCTCTGTTGAGTTTCCCTTCTGAAAGATAAAGATTTAATACTGTTGTAGACTTACCGAACCCCGGTTCAGCACCAAGAAATCCGGCATCTCTTACCTGAAAAAGAAAAAAAAAAAAAAAGATTAAAAAAAATTACGCAATAGGGACAACTGCAAATGCATGTGGATGGATGGATGGGTGGTCATGGATTGGTCTGGGTATGCGTCAGAAAGATCTGTTGCACCCGCACAACATCTCTATGTAGCAGATTTAGATGAAAGTGGTTGAATACAAGAAAATCAAGAACAATTAAATTATAATGATGTCCAATGACGTAGGTACACACACACACACACACACACACACACACACACACACACACACAGAGTGTGGGGGGGGGATGAAAGACTTCTACAGTTGTGTAATAAAGAAAAATTCTATGAAACCAATTGAAATGTTAGATAGGGAGGACTCGCTAAAACTCCAACCTAAGAGCATCTGCTTTTGTTGTGTAGCGTCCTCTGCAGAAGTGGCATTAATATTCAGTGACCCCATACTAAATTCTAACGAACAAAGTGCAGTGACGTCAAAGATAAAGTTACAACTAACGACTTGAAGGAACATTTTCTACGACAAAGAAATTTTAATATCGTCATAAATGTTATTTCAGGTCTTCGTTCGAGTACTATATATATATATATATATATATATATATATATATAATCGTTCTTGTTCTGTTCTTGTTTTTGTATTGTACGATAGAGGTAGGAGCTACGGAGTATAAATCGTCATGAAGTTTCGAAAGTCGCTGTTAGATTATTTTTTCTCACTTCCACAATTCATGGCGTGTAAAGTTATTGTAAAATGTCAGACGTGATTTTATGTAGAAATGATAAACAAGGTTTCGTGTTCTCCTGGTTTCAGCCCACACAAACAGACACTTCAAGAATGTTCAGAATTCTAGCATGTAACAACATCATAGTCGCCGGTCGCCATTTCGCGGGTGACTCAAATCAGAAATCAGTAAATGGTTCAGGGACGGAAGTTTAACTAAAACAGGACTTTTGACAACTAGTTTTCAGCTTGGATTAAGATCTTGGAGGGAGTTGGAATAAAATTTCATTACTCAAATTGTAATGAAATTTACGTTGTGCAGAAGTGTTTTTGTATTGGGACGTCGCATATTTATTGGATCAGCAACAGTTAAATAACTGATAGACTATTTTCATGCTTAAGATAATTTATGGACCGAGACAAACCAAAGATTAATTGTATCTTATTTCGTCAGCATATTCTGTAATAGTTTATGATACAGCTTTAAATATTTTTTATTGAGGTCAGTTCTTTGACTTACGCAATTTATGTCGCAGCAAAACAAGAATATCAGAATTAGTAGAATTTCATTACAATTTAAGTTTTTTTTAAATTTTTTATTTTGCAAGGACGCCTCAATATCTGGCAAACATAAAGTAGGGTACGAGTTTCCTGGAACAATTCTAATACATGTAATAATTCATATATGTATTACACATATTTATGTACCAATACTGCGGTGGTGTAGCCGAGTGGTCTAAGGCGCCTCGCTGCGAAGCGCGCGGTTACTCGCCGTCGGAGGTTCGTGTCCTCCCCGGGGGCATGTGTTTGTGTGTATTGTCATTAGGTTAGTTTATCTCAGTTTAAGTAGTTTGTGAGCTAGGGACTGATGAACACGCAGTTTGGTCCGATAGATTTATAAACATTTGAACATTTGTATGTACCAATATTTGTTAGTAATTCGTATGTATGTATTCTGTTGCATGTATGTACGAGCTACCCTACGCAAGTAACAACTTAGACGGAGAGGAAGGAAGAAAGACAATATACAGGTGTTGATGTGTTGTATTCAACCTGATGTTGACCTGCTGTATAAGGTAAGGACTAAAGTGGATTTTTTCTGGCTCGCTTATTCAGTCTATAAGAAGAGAAAGTGCAAAACTTCACTTGACGTGAGGAGTGTGTTGTTTCGTTCATATTGCTTTTACAGGACCAGTAACGCAAGATTTAGTGTTGTTGTACCATTTTACGTTATAGTATAGTGTTTGTTAACAGTGTGGTAGGATTTGTGGGTCATTGTTTGGCACTGTGTGAAACCTAGGAGCAAGAAGTAGACACGATGTGTGATTCGCTAATCTCTAACGTCGGTAAGTTGTAGAATGTATTATGTTAGGGTATAATGACATTTCTGGACTCTAGAAATCTGCTCTCTAGGAATCAGCATGGGTTTCGAAAAAGGCGTCCACGAGACTCAGAGGGCCATAGACACAGGTTATCAGGTAGATGCACCATGTCATTCTCGATGGAGATAAGTCTTCCGAAGTATGAGTGATGTCAGGTGTGCCACAGGGGAGTGTCGTGGGTCCGTTGCTGTTCACAATATATATATATATATATATATGAGCTTGCGGATAACATCGGAAGTTGACTGAGGCTTTTTGCGGATGATGCTGTAGTATATAGAGAGAATTGGAAACATTCTCAAGAAACAAGGTATCAAAATAGCATATCAAAGCCATAACTCATTACAGAAATGCCTAATAAAAACAGAAAACTCTGACATCTGCCAAAAATCTGGTATCTACCAGCTCAAATGTAACAGTTGTGATGCTCTATACTTAGGCAAGACCAGCAGGACATTTGAAACGAAATATAAAGAACACAGACGAGCATGGAAATATGGCAACAGCCATTCAACATTTGCAGAACACCTTAGGCAAGAAAACCACTCTCCCACCACCATAGAAACCGACATGCAAATAGTCAGATTTAGCAGTAAGAAACACCTCCTGACCCTCCAAGAGAATTTCCAAATTCAAAAAGCACTAATAGAAAAGAAACACATATTAAATGACCAAATAAACATCAGCAACCAAACATTATTTAAACTAATAAAACACATAGTAGACAAAGACAAACCTCCTCCACCCGCAAAATCACCACATAAGACAACAACAAAAACAAATCCCTACCCACACATTAACACATGCAGAAAAATCGGTATCTCTCTCTCTCTCTCTCTCTCTCTCTCTCTCTCTCTCTCTCTCTCTCTCTCTCACACACACACACACACACACACACAGAAAGTCGCTAGTTGAACCAAAATCATATTTATAAACACACAATACAGTCAGAACATCACACACAAAGTTGATAGCAGACGCCTATTTTGACAGAAACGAAACAAAAACACACCTGACAGCACGAACCAAAGAACTCGAAAGCAAAGAACACACACACAGACAAAAGACAAACAAAACAAACGACATACAGAGCCTGCCAGGCCACAGAAAATGGTGATATTTCAAAAACTTTCGTAAGAAATGATACTGTAGAAAGTGTAAAATAGTGTAAATAAGCAGTGACAGCAAGTGACAAGGTGCCACAAATCACACATGAAAATAAAAACATAACAAATTCGTGAGTAATATTAATAGTCCAATTTATTCAGAATGAAAACAATCCAATTGCATGAGAACTGTTACAGATCGAATTTCGTAATAACTAAAACAAATAATGTAATACAAACCATTTATTGTACAGCTGACCACTGAAGATGCTTTAAAATAAAGCGAAACGCGTCTGGTCTAAAGTAGACTAATTTACAGTTGCAAAAGACGGTCCCATATCCTATACATAATTGTATATAGAGAGGTTGTAACAACGGAAAATTGTACTGAAATGCAGGAGGATCTGCATCGAATTGACGTATGGTGCAGGGAATGGCAATTGTATCTCAATGTAGACAAGTGGAATACATAGAAAGAAAGATCCTTTATCATTTAGCTACACTGTAGCAGTTCAGCAACTGGAAGCAGTTAATTCCAGAAAGTATCTGGGACTAGGCATTAGGAGGGATTTAAAATGGAACGACCATATAAAATCAATCGTCGGTAAAGCAGATGCCAGACTTAGATTCATTGGGAGAATCGTAAGGAAATGCAGTCCGAAAACAAAGGAAGTAGGTTACAGTACACTTGTTCGCCCACAGCTTGAATACTGCTCACCGGTGTGGGATCCGTACCAGGTGGGGTTGATAGAGGAAGTGGAGAAGATCCAACGGAGAGCAGCGCGCTTCGTTACAGGATCATTTGGTAAACGTGAAAGCGTTACGGAGATGATCGATAAACTACAGTGGTAGACTCTGTAGCTCGGTACGGGCTTTTGTCGAAGTTTGGAGAACATACCTTTACCGAGGAGTCTAGCAGTATATTGCCCCCTCCTACTAGGGTCGCCAGATCTCCGGGCGCCGCCCGGAGTGCCCGGGTTTGGAATGAATTCTCCGGGTCTACGGGACAATCACTCTCATCTCCGGGCGTGAATGTAACCTTCATCTTAACTTTTTTTTACGACGTTTTTTTAAGTACTATGATCATGTAGCGACGATATACATCGAACTTAACGTAACTTAAACTAAGGACACAACATCCATGCCCTAGGGGGGATTCGAACCTCTGGCGGGAGCAGCCTCGCGCACCGTGGCAACTGCGCTGCTGGCTGTCAGAGCTCAACTCTCGCCGTACGTAGTATACTGTAGCACTGTCGATCAATTCACTATACAATTCGCGATCGTTGTTGATATCCTGCAGTTCGGTGTATAATGTTTAATTGATATTACATTAGAACGTCGATTATCCGAACTAATTGGGGAACGTGGGTCTTCTGAAAACTGGTTTATTCGAATAATCTTATCTATCATAGAAAGGACGGCACTATTACGTTTAATCATTTTATGCCTTCAAGTTTCCTTGTTTACGCGGCAGCAAGTGGTGGTAACAGGGAGCAGACGGTAAGTGTGCCCCTTCTCTTCACATGGAGCCAGTGAGAAGCTCTTCTTGGTGGCGCGCGATCCTCCACAGTGGGCGGAGCCAAAAGCGGCAACTGTTGGAAGGCGCAGCTGTCGATGTGAGCAGCTCTGATGCTGCCGCCACTTCTGCTGCCACTTTTTCTGGGAGCGAGGAGATGATTAGTGTTTTTTAAATTTTTTTTTATTTTTTTTTATTTTTTTTTTACGTGTAATCCTGGTTGGGGGGGGGGGGAGTTGGTCGCAGTTGGGGGGGGGAGTCTTTGGCCAAGGGGGAGGGGGGCACGTCTGGTCTCCGAGCCTGCCTCGAGTTCAATCTGGCAACCCTACCTCCTACGTATATCTCGCGAAGAGATCATGAGGATAAAATCAGAGAGATTAGAGCCCACACAGAGGCATACCGACAATATTTCTTTCCGCGAACAGTACGAGACTGGAATAGGAGGGAGAACTGATAGTGGTACTCAAGGTATGGATGTAGATGTAGATGTGAGGCGATATTTCAGCCGGGTGCATTGGACAGCAGTCGGCCTGTTTGCAGGCTGGCCTTTCATTGAGAGCCCCCCCCCCCTCCCACCCTCGGCTTCGCAACAATGGCTGCTTTATTCTCGGGTTATTGTCGTGCGGCTGGGTACGCACTAATGACGCCAGCAGCCGGCGGTATGGCTGGTACCTAGGTACCTAGGTACTAGGTACCACTGCAGGGCGCGGCTCGCCTGTACGGCCGCCATACTGGCAGTGGCGTAGCTCTGTCACCAAGGGGGTGATTCTATTTACACTTTGGTAAAATCAGACGTGACGTCATTATGACGTATCCTCACTATCGACGTCCGGAAGAGCGGCGCATCGACTTTTGCATCGTTCGAGACGCTGGTTTCAGGTGGGACAACACGCTTAATTCGACATTCTTTCTGAACTGCATACTTTTTTTTCCTTCGTAGTTTAGTGACAAAACTAGGCCTTACTTAATATTGGTATCATGTTTTGGAAAGCACTGATGGAAATTTCAGTAAATGTAAATTGAAAATTATGTCAGCAATAACGCAGCCTTAGAGAACGACAACTTCACACATTTTTCAAAGAAAAGAACTAGCATGTTGCAGCAACTTGGCGCTAGATGAGTACCCAGTTTTACGAAATGTTTTACCTGATGTTCGCAGAGCCTCTGTAACAAATGACTATTAATGTCCAGCTCATTTGATTTATAGTTTCGGCGAAAACATACATAAACCTACGGCGACTATATGTTGTTTTTGTATGTCGCATATTTTGACATGTCCAAGTACACATTGTCGCTTCATAGCCTGGTTCATAGTTTAACATAGACTTCGTACTACACTGCAACTCTGTAGTATTTTTCGCTTAAAGAAAAAGTTTCCATTAGTTTTAAACACAACCTTCACAAAGTTTCCATTAGATTTAAACACAACCTTCACAAATGGGCCACGATGACAACATCAGATTTGGCTGACTAACGTTTCAGAGCTCACAGTGTAGGTCCTTTTTCGGAACGTTTATAGCTTCTTACTTTCAAAAAAAGAAAGCAAAGTTATAGCTTCCGAAACTGTAATGAATATACCATTACCAACTGAAGATATTATCAGCTACTCCTTTAATTCGTCTGCTACAATTGCAACCGTAATTTTGCGTCTAGAACGACCACAAAAGTCGATCATTGCTCCAGTCGTCTTCGATAGTGTGGATACGTCATAATGACGTCACGTCTGATTTTACCGAAGTGTAAATAGAATCACCCGTCACCAAGGGCCCCGGGGCAAAAATGACATTCGGGCCCTCTTTAAACTGAAAATATACAGATGTAAAACTACTTCATCAGCTCCTTACCGCCCCCTGGAAGACAAAATCCGAAATACTACTAAGTAAATTATTGTGTTATGGAGCAGATAATAATTAATCGTACTCTCTAATATAATTATAATACTGAAAGTTTGTTATGGCTTCACGCAAAAATTACTGGGTGGATTTGGATGAAATTTCAGAGAGATAGAGTTGGACATGGGTAGGACATACAGATAGAACGACCCCATGGGATCGTTTCCGAAGTTGCTCTAAAATTAGGTGACTGAAGGCGTAGGCAGAAGCTAGTAAAAAATAAACAAAGAAGAAGTATTACTCAAACACGAAAACATGGCCACCTGCCGCAAAGCAAACCGGGAACAGTCAAGTCAAAAACCTCGCGCGTCCGCGGTGGCAGGAGGACTGTTGTCAGTGCCGACAACTCACTCTCGCTAAACCGCTGCGCTGTTAGCTCATTGCTCCGTACCCATCAGCCTAATTTCTTTGATAGCCCAGTCAAAGAAGGAAAATATGGGTAATATTCGTGTAGGACGGTTTCAGCAACGGACTTTGCCGGATTTTGTTTGATGAAACACTTTGGATTGAACCGTACCCATACCAGGCTTCATGAAATGTTCAAATGTTTGTCATAAATAATATAGTGAGGACAGTTTACAACTCACCGCAAAGACGTGGCGACGAGCTGCGACAGGCACATACAAAAGACACACACATACAACACATTCAGCTATCGGCCATGGCCGTCTTCAGAAAATAGAGCACTCACGCAATCACACAGGCACACAACACAGTCATACAACCATCACCTCCGACTGCCACACTTCGAATCACGCTCTGCAGCAAATCGGGGACGGGAGGGGAGGGGATAGAAAGGTTACGTCACGGTGGTGGGGATGGGTTAGATGGGAATAACGAGATGCAGCTTAGGAATGGAGTGGGGAGGCGGGTGAGCGGAGAAAATAAAATAAAATAAAATAAAGTAAAATAACATATATATATATATATATATATATATATATATATATATATATATAAAATGCATGCACACTGCAAGTACACAAGACCGCATACACACACACACACACACACACACATATATATACATATATACACACACACACACACACACACACACACACATATATATATATATATATATATATATATATATATATATATATATATACGATCACACATTCACACACCACTCAAAATAGGTGAGGTTTGGGATAGAGAGGTAGGAACTGTAAGGTATGGATAACTTCCCTATATATATATATATATATATATATATATATATATATATATATATATATATATACCTTAGAGTTCCTACCTCTCTATCCCAAACCTCACCTATTTTGAGTGGTGTGTGAATGTGTGATCGTGTGTTTATATATATATATGCGTATATATATATATATATATGTGTGTGTGTGTGTGTGTGTGTGTATGTGTGTATATATGTATATATGTGTGTGTGTGTGTGTGTGTGTGTGTGTGTGTGTGTGTGTGTATGCGGTCTTGTGTACTTGCAGTGTGCATGCATTATATATATATATATATATATACTTTATTTTATTTTCTCCGCTCACCCGCCTCCCCACTCCATTCCTAAGCTGCATCTCGTTATTCCCATCTAACCCATCCCCACCACCGTGACGTAACCTTTCTATCCCCTCCCCCTCCCGTCCCGATTTGCTGCAGAGCGTGATTCGAAGTGTGGCAGTCGGAGGTGATGGTTGTATGACTGTGTTGTGTGCCTGTGTGATTGCGTGAGTGCTCTATTTCTGAAGACGGCCATGGCCGATAGCTGAATGTGTTGTATGTGTGTGTCTTTTGTATGTGCCTGTCGCAGCTCGTCGCCACGTCTTTGCGGTGAGTTGTAAACTGTCCTCACTATATTATTTATTCCAACCTGGACTTTCAAATGTTTGTCAAGCTTAAGAGACTTATCTGCAGAAGAGAGTACACCAAATATTCAAATGTTTGTAAAGTTTATAGGACTTAACTGTGGGGTAATCAGACCCTAAACTTACAAACTACTTATGAACTTCCTTATACTGAAGACGACATAAACAGCTATGCCCCCAGGGGGGATTCGAACCCCCGACGGGGAACGGCCTCGCGCATCGCAGCATTGCGCCTCAATGCGCTCGGCCCCGCCGCCGCGGCCCAGGCTTCATGAAGTATACGTGTCTGGTCAGGAAAAAGTAATAAGTAAAATCAGTCGACACCTTCGCTTATTATCGTGAGAGAGGGGTAAAGCAGGGTGACCAGATTTCCAAAATAAAAGTAAAGAACACACATGTTGCCTTTACCGGGATCATTAACGCACACCCCAGGCTCTTTCACCACACTGTCTTCTTGGAATGAATTCATTAATCACTGAATTTGTATAGTTGGAAGACTTGCACATGTCATGTGAAAGCATTACTTAAGAAAAATATTGAAAAAAAAATTAGGTTGCCCAATAATGCTTTAAGATTGATATAGCGATTTTGGGCAACCTATGCTTTTTTGCATTTAAAATAAAAAAGATCTCCCCAAAGGTTCACCTATTAGAAACGTATGAAAGAATTACGTCCAAAATCGTGCCTCAATTCCTTTGAGTTGAAGCTTATTTCTTTTATTGCGTGATAATGGCTATATTTGTTCTCGGTATGGTTACGCTAACATTACTTAAAAAATTTTAATTGAAAATATATGGGACGGTTGGCAAAATTCGGGACAATATGCGTCCCGTATTTACTTAGTCGGGACAACGGGACACTTTGGCTAAATAAGGGATACTCCCGTGAAATACGGGGCGTCTAAGGCAGAGGGCAGGGTCTTGAATGCACAATTCACTATTGTTGTGACAAAGTAACCATATTTTCTCTTATTCTGGCACAATTTCAGGATGCAGTTGGTTACAGCACTTCATTGGGATCTATGATAAAGGAGCACTCCCATGAGGGAGTTGAGTTACCATAATAACACCGTTCTGCAATTATACACTTAGAGACTTCATATTCAAATGTGGGCGCGCTGTGTATTGTCAAACACACTGCTAGTAATTCAGCCCCATTCACTGTTATTTCGCAAAGATTGGCAGCCATGGGAACTCCGACAACATACTAACGGTGGCAGGGTGCACATCTTAGCAAACAAGCGATAGACTTTGTTACGTTTATATTCTGAGGTGGGAATAAATTTTGGATTTCACTTCGTGCTTTTGAGGTTTGTTGGTCAGGGTTCAAAAAGTTAAAAGTCGAAATTCTTCATTCAACTAAAATACCATATACAGTAGAAAATGGATTATGCGAAGTAATTGGGGGACATGGATGTTCGGAAAACCAATTATTCGTGTACTCGAACTGTACACTTCTGTTTGCCAATAAGAAGTACTGTACAGTAAATATATTCAGTATTTGAGGTTCGCGAGCCTTCACACTGTGCTGAGCAACACGCCGCAACACTTTGGAAAGCTCAGCCGTTGCTGTGAGCAGCTTTGACGCTGCCGCAACTTCTGCTGCTACGCAGACTAAATTGTTGTACACAGCGACTGGCGGCTTGGCCGGTCAGCAGCGCCACCGAGTGTCTTCGTGTGAATTGGAGGCCCCATTAGAAGCCATGTTCCGCCACCCGGTGGCCCAACGCGGCCACTGTGGGAAATTTAGTTTGAGGGGAGTGGGAGATAATGGACGGTAGTGAGGGAGAATAGGAAAAAAAAATTGGAAGATCTACTGTAGCTTTTCCGAACGTCTCTCACGTAGGCCGAGGGGCCCCTAGAGCTCGAGGGCCACGGGGCACTGCCCCGCCTAGCCCTGTGATAGCTACGCCACTGCATACTGGTATACCTAGGTAGCCTGCCACGCCGAACAGGGGGTCGGAATCCCCAGAACGTGGCCAAAACCCCGGAAAATGAATGTTCGATTCTCGGAATTGTGATGGGTGGTTTGGGTTGGGGAAGGATTAGTGAATCTCATTTCAGAAGTAGAGGTCGCCACCTTCGATACTTGTCGAGTTACGTCAGTTCAAGAGTGACCTTCGTCGAGAGCAAACGCGGCGATGTGAAAGCGAGGCAATTTACTCACGGTTTGTGAGTGAATATTTTGGTAGTTTAAGTGAAGAATATCGGTTTTACAAGACGGAAATGGTTGCTACAGGTGTGCACAAAATGTTTGTACACGTACCGTCTAGTAAAATCATCTGAAGATCTAAATGTTCAAATGTTTGTAAATCTATCGGACCAAACTGCGTGGTCATGAATCCGTAGCTTACAAACTACTTAAACCTAGGTAAACTAACCTAAGGACAACACACACACCCATGCCCCAGGGAGGACTCGAACCTCCGACGGCGAGCAACCGCGCGCTTCGCAGCGAGACCCTTTAGACCGCTCGGCTACTCCACCGCGGCATCTGAAGATCAAAACCAACTGAAGAACGATCTAAATAAGATATCAGTATGGTCTAAATATCGGCAATTGACTCTAAATAATGGTATGTCGTCCACATGAGTACGAAAATAAATCCGTTAAACTTTGTTTACAAGATAAATGAATGAATTGTGAAGGGCGTAAAGTCCACAAAATACGTAGGAATTACTATCACTTTAGACTTAAAGTGGAAAGAATACCGCAGATAATGTTATAGGAAAGGCGAATCAGAAACTGCGTTTTATTGGCAGAACCCTTAAAAGATTCAACAGAACTAGAAAGGAAACTGCATACACACTACGCTTGTCCGTCTATTTTTTGAGTATTGCACCCCAGTGGGATCTTTATCAGGTGGGTTTGACGGAGGACATCGAAAGAGTCCAAAGAAGGGCAGCTCGTTTCGTACTGTCACGATACAGGGAAGACAGCGTTACGGAAATGATACAGGATCTGGGAGGGAATCATTAAAAGAACGGCGCTTATCGCTGCGGCGTGGGCTACTTACGAAACTCCAATCGCCAACATTCTCCTCCGAATGCGAAAATATATTGTTGACTCCCACTTACATAGGTAGAAATGATCGTCAGAATAAAATATGAGAAATCAGAGCTCGAACGGAGAGATTCAGGTGTTCTTTCTTCCCGCGCGCTATTGGAGAATAGAATGGGAGATAAGTTGTATAAAGGTGTTTCGATGAACCCTCTGCCAGGCACTTAATGTGATTTGCAGACTATACCATGTAGACGTGAATCGGTATAAATTTCATGGTTATCCTATTTATATAACATGCTTCCGTTGCCTGTGCAAAATGACGATGCTTTGTCGAACTTGCATTTTCAACTGGAGCAGAAGTGACATATACCGCAATTAACCGCGGAATTTCAGCTCCCAGACTATAGACTGATGTATCATGTGATGGAATTGACAAGAATCAGCTGCCAAAATGAATATTTACACGTGTCCGTGCGGCAGACATTTCGTAGAACAACATGGTCGACGCAGCGTTCAGTGTTAAGAACGATTGTCTTTATTAGCTACACTTATTACTACTATCCTTGATTATATTATTATATTTATTATTCGTCTTCTGTGACCGACTTTGAAGATTGTTTCATTATATTATTGAATTACAATGTGTATGAAATCGAAGAATATATTTCCGATATATTTTCGACAAATATTCTGTTATTTTGTGTAATAAATTACGTTTGCAGTGTATTAATTATTAGTGTCCAAATACTATATATATACGCTATTATTAATAATTTATTACGGATTTTCATGGATGACGATACTGTATTAGCTCCGCCATTTTGTTTAGGTACTTACGAAACTCGAATCGCCAAAATTCTCCTCCGAATGCGAAAATATATTGTTGACTCCCACTTACCTAGGTAGAAATGATCATCAGAATAAAATACGAGAAATCAGAGCTCGAACGGAGAGATTCGGGTGTTCTTTCTTCCCGCGCGCTATTCGAAAATTGGATGGGAGATAAATAGCCGCGGTGGAGTAGCCGAGCGGTCTAAGGCGCCTCGCTGCGGAGCGCGTGCTCGCTAGCCGTCGGAGGTTCGAGTCGTCCCTTGGGCATGGGTGTGTGTGTGTGTGTGTATGGGTGTGTGTGTGTTTGTTGTATTTAGGTTAGTTTACCTAGGTTTAAGTAGTTTGTAAGCTACGGACTGATGACCACGCAGTTTGGTCCGACAGATTTACAAACATTTGATTTGAAAATATGGTAGACGAGTAGAGGAAAATGTGGTATTATGGGCTACCACTTTATTTTTGAACCATAAATTCTAAAATTGTCAGTTAAGTTTGCTGAAAACCTCAAAAAATAATCTTTATGATGTTATAAAAAAAAAAAACCAAACTCATATGTTTTAGTTTAAATCATTATGCAACTTTAATATGGAAACATGTTTACAAAATTGACATATTGTGAAAAAATGTAAATGTGGTGGTAATATCGGCTGTCCTATAAACACACAAAAAGTCAATATTATTTCCTGTAGGTTTTTTTAGAGTAATTGGAAAATAGCAAACCCTTTATAGTGGCACATGTTTATCATAAGTTGTTCATTTAGGGTTGGCAGAAATCACAAATATAATGTTCCGTTTCACAGCCAGCACACTCGTTGTGCGCCCCCTTCTCGCACATTAGGCACTGGGTCCATAGCTCTCCTTTAGTGTCTTGTGAATATAACTCCTCACTAACAAGGCAGGTAGCATCGTCATCTCCAGGCTTTTCAACACCAACACTGGGCTCTAGAACTGACTCCCCAGAATCTATCGATCCCTCCCCTGAACTCTCGGATGATGATTGTAGGTCGATGGTCAATTTTCGCTTCACTGATGGAGTTTTCCTTTTTATTCCTTTCTTTTCTCAACACCTGGCTCACATCTCACATTCTTCGTATTCCCTGTTACATCGTCACTTTCGATTTTCCTTTTTTTGTCCACTTCTTTTTCCCCCTTTCTTTTTATTTTCCTTTTTTTTATCGGCTTCCTTTTCTCCGTGCTTTGCTGTGATTACAGCTGCCTTCCTGGCTTAGGTCCTTTGTTTGTTGCCTTTTTCTTATTTTTTGGAACAGGCAAAATGTCGTTTGGTGAAGTCTTAATGTTTCCTATTGGATCGTGGGACGCACTGCTTGGGCCATCTGCTGGGTTTTGGCACATGGTGTGGACCAGTAGAGGACTGGGGCAAGCCTTGTGTGTTATCAGGCTGAAACGGAAAACCACACAGTACTTGCAGGGGTTCTAATATGGGCTACTGTAGTGGGTAGCCCATGTAACCACCACAGCGATTGTCCATATTACCACCCTAGCCGTCTCGGAAAGTAAAACGTCGCTATCCGTTATAAACAAACTTTAATAAACCAACTTCATGGGCATTAGAGAGCTAAATGTTTATATAATATGTGGTTAAGAAGTTAACAGCTAACTACGCATTGGCAGTACGTCTAATATAACTGTAATTTCTTACCTTTCAAAGTTTTGAAATGAGAAAAATCACGAAACTGCTCACCACTAACATTCCACGTAACTGACTGCGGCAGCGCATTCTGTGGCGTTTGTACGAACTAGCTACTACTATTTACTGAGGTTGCCGCTAGTATGCGCGGGCTCATTAGTCAGATATTAAGCTAGCCCATATTGCAACCACTAGCCCATAATACCACCTTCGCCTCTAGTATAAGCGTGGTTCGATGAACCCTCTAGCAGACTCTTAAATGTGAATGCTTTGGTGAGGCGAAAGTCAATAGCCGTAATATATTTCATAAAATGCATTTGTATAAAAACCATTAGCTGTTTATTAAAAACCTTATTCATCTACTAGCTTCGGTCATGGACCATCTTCAAGGATAAACTATACAAAAAATACAAAATAAACGTAATCGATGTGCACAAACACAGAGAGGACATAATCGGGGAAATTACATATAGAGAGACTGAAAATAGAGAATTATGTCAATTTAACATATAGTTAAAATACTTACAAGGTGTTAACAGAGAATGGTAAAATACATCAAATAAAATAATACAACTGAGATAAACAGGAGTCAGTACAAATAAAAGTGTAAAAAATTGCAATGGTCATCTTAGATAAAATCTATCAGTCAAACATGACATAAAAGGTGAGAACGGTCTATGAATAAAAATGGAGGGAGTAGCTTGTGCGAATTGCATGAGTCAGAGACGATAAAACATATGTTATCGATATTAGTAGAACCATTCACGGATGTACACTATCTTTGGATGAACATCTTTGGATACATGTGTAAACAAAGTTACAAAGTTTAGTCATCATCAAATTACGACGAAATTTGTGTATACAGAGGTTAACAATAACAAATAAAGTGTGGTGTAGTAAAATACAGTGTCACAGCATACAAAACAAAACATAAGAAGTTATTACATCAATATATCGTGTTATAATTAAGAAAATAAAAGTGATCATCATTATAAACAGGTTTCATGTGTCAAGATCGAAGATTTTACAA
Organism: Locusta migratoria; assembly: GCA_026315105.1. Lineage (NCBI taxonomy): Eukaryota > Metazoa > Arthropoda > Insecta > Orthoptera > Acrididae > Locusta > Locusta migratoria. The sequence continues at coordinate 125,837,657 of CM048753.1, forward strand.
ACAGCATTGTACACACAAGTGTGCAGATCAAGTCTCAGATGAAAAAGGCAGGGCAAAACGTACTAATATGATAATTTCATATATAGAGTAGAATGCCAAAGTAGAGTCCTAATCGCTGTGAAGACAGTAGTGATAAACGTGAAGTGAGTTTAGAGTAGCATAATTATAAACAAGCAGGTATTGTAACTTTAGTACAGAGTAGGATAACATATGCTTCTTAAATGTGACTTGCAGAGTATCCCGTGTAGACGTAGAATGCAGTGCGGGCGGTGCGGCTTGTTTTCGTGTCGTATCGTGTCTGTACCGCTCCCCCTATCCCGGCGTTCCCTTACCGCCGTATCCTTGTTCGACCGCAGCAGCGGTACCCAGGTAGGGGGGGGGAGCAGTAAAAACACGGACGGTGCTGTTTGTTCAGCAGGTGGATCAGCCGAGCATTAATGAGAGTCTGAGGCGAGGCGGAGGAAAGCAGCGGGCCCAGACCCCACCTGGTCGTCTCCCAGGGCCACAGCAGCGCAAAGTGCTCCCCCCCCCCCCTGCCAGAAGCGCTTTCCGCCGCGTTTGTCTTGTCGTCGCTGCGAAACAAACTCCCAGAATGGGAGGGGTGGCCGCCCCCGTGTTTTTTCAATTATGCAGCTCCCTCTAGCGAGAGGGCGCCCCTCACTTTGCTGGTCCGTTCACGTCGCGTACCACCCTCGCAACCGCTCCCGCAATCCCAACACTAGACTACCAGGGGAAGCCAGGTGAGATAGTAACCAATGCGTTCGTTCTCGCGTCGCAATCTCCAAACGCATCATCATCATCATCATTGTTGTGGCCTCGTCGCCTCTAGTCTATATCTATAAATGTGAATGTCCGTTCGGTGTACGTTTATCACGTCTCAACCACAAGACATAAAGAGCTAAAAATTTGTACAGTTACTAATGTCTACCCGGGGAAGGCTTTAGGCACGGTTTTATGGCGATCGGATAGCTGTTGTTGTTGCTATGGTCTTCAGTCCGGAGACTGGTTTGATGCAGCTCTCCACCCTACTATATACTGAGCAAGCCTTTTCATCTCCTCATAAGAACGACAAGCCACATCTATTTGAATCTGATTACTATTCGCGTCTCTTGGCCTCCCTCTGCGATTTTTACCCCGCACACTTCCCTCCAACGCTAAATTTACGATTCCCCGATGTCTAAGAATGTGTCCCACCAAGCGATCCCTTCTTTTAGTCAGGGTGTGCCAAAAACTCCTTTTCTCACCAATTCTGTTCAGTACCTCTTCATTAGTTATGCGATCTACCCACCTAATCTTCAGCATTCTTCTGTAACACCACACTTCAAAAGCCTCTATTCTCTTCCTGTCCGCACTGCTTATCGTCCATGTTTCACTCCCGTACAAGGCAACACTCCACACAAATGCCTTCAGAAAAGACTTCCTTAGACTTAGATTAATATTCGATGTTAGCAAATTTCTCTTTTTCAAAAATGCTTTTCTTCCCATTGCCATTCTGCACTTTGTATCCTCTGTACTGCGACCATCACATGTTATTTTACTACCCAAGTAACAAAACTCCTCTACCACCTTCATTGTTTCGTTACCTAATCTAATTCCTTCAACATCGCCTGATTTTCTAAGACCGCATTCCATTATTTTTGTTTTGCTCTTGTTAATGTTCATTTTATATTAATGTCAATGTCTGTTCGTTGAGAAGACGCAGAGACTTAAATATTTGTACATTTACTAATTTATACATGAGGTAGGTTTTAGGCGCTGTTTTATAGCGATCTGATAGATATTTAGTAATTTGAAGAATATAACGCGAAATGCGGAACAATACTCTTTGAAAATTGAAACAATACTCTTTGAAAATTGTTTACTCTTTGAAAATGGGTTTATTGGTTGCATTGTCGCTTGAAGGTTGATAATGATAAAAGGGTGGAGTATATTGGGATGGAAAGTCATCTGTGTAGATAAAATGCTACGTGTGTGTGAGTGTGTTAATATTTCGCACTGCAGCGAAAACTACAGAACGCAAACGAATGGTCTATGTGTAATTGTCGTCCGAAGTCTCCCGTTGTACACCATAGCAGTTACATGCAGATAACTATATAAGTGGGTGGAAGATATCGTGGTTGAAAGTCGTCAAATTATAAAAAAAATTCTGACTGAAGGCCAGCGATGACGTTTGCGACTCTATAGCAGCGAAACGTGATGACTGCTACAATGTCTTCAGGTCTTTCTCTGTAAGGATAAGAAGTGGAATAAGGAAATATAAGAATAAATAAATCAAGCAGTAAAAAAGAAATTTCTTTTAATACATCTCTTTAAAAAAATCGATTTGACGATTCGCGCATTATCTATCATAATCAACCAACACGCGAGCGGAGTCGCGGGTTTAAGCTAGTTGTCAAAAAAAAAAAAATGTTTGTAGAACTTATGGGACTTAATTACGGGGTCATCAGTCCCTAAGCTTACAAATTACTTATGAACTAGCTAACACTAAGGACAGCACAAATATCCATGCCAGAGGGGGGATTCGAACCCCCGACCGTAGTGGACGTGCAGACCGTGACTGGAGCGCCTCAGTCCCCTCGGCCACCGCGGCCGGCGCTAGTTGTCAATAAAGGTACTGGTGCACGATCCGATGTCAGCTAAAACAACTGTTCAGATTAATCATACAACTCTTATTGACTGAAATTCACAATACTCAACTTTAGAACATATGTCTGTTTCTTCTTTCTCCTCGCTTCTCCGTGGCGTCGTCCGTATGACAATACTTGCGCTGTGACCTACTTAGTGCCTACTCGTCGCCGCGTCCTGACTTGGTACTGTCCTAGTTCTGAACAGTAACTGCCCCGAGTTCTGACCCAGTAACTGCCCGACTTCTGTCTAGCAAATGCCGTGTTGTCCAGACGCATGCCGGCCTAGATACAGCCGCTTGTAGAGGGCGCGCATCTTCGGTTACTCCCAAGGTTATTCTATAAAAGGTTGGACCCGAAGTGAAACGACCATAGGTCGTACTACCCGCTCCTTCCCTTCCGTCTCCACGATTTCTATCTTACCCTCCACAACCGCCCAATCCGTCACACCTCCACCCTAAAATACCTTGGCCTTACCCTTGACCGCCAACTGTCCTGGACTCCCTACCGTGAGAAAGCTCTGTCCCGCCTAAACCTCCTGAAACTCCTTACCAGCCGGACGTGGGGCCTCCACCCTTCCACTGTCCTCCACACCTATAAATCAATCATGCGCCCCGTCCTTTGTTCCTTCCATCCCAGCTGGATATCAGACCCTCCTACTTTCTGCAAATCCCTCCAGATCCTGGAACGCCACGCCCTCCGCCTCGCATACCGTATCAGACTCCCTCCCCCCACGCGGATCCTCTATGACCTCATCCCCTTCCCTCCTCTCCTACAACACCTCGAACATATCCGGCTCCTTTACACATCCCGCAAAATAGAGTCCCACAACCCTCTGGTCTACCCTATTCTCACCAATCCCGGGCCTCTGCCACGCCTCCGCCAAACCGTTCCTCCCGTCCTTCACCTCCATACGCTCCGTATCCTCTCCCAGGGCAACTTCCGCACCCTTCCTCTACTGGATACCGAACTTCGTCCCGATATCTACCCCTCCTACCAACTCTGATCCCGTCCCCGTAGCGTCAGCACCCCTCCCCTCTCTCCCATCCTTTCCTTCCCGCCCGCTTGGCTGCCCCTCTCCCGTGCCCAGAGTCTCGTCATTCCTTCCCTCCCCTCCTTTCTCTCTCTTCCCTCCCCTTCTCCCCCTCCCCCGCACTACCCCCATCCCTGTCCCCCCTCCGCTCCCCTTCCCACCCCCCTGCGGGGGCGGCTCGCCTTTTCACCGCCATGTACAGTGCCAGTGTGTCCAGTGTCCTGTGTTTTTTTTAATCAGTGCCTCTGTGATCGCCGTCCGCAAGTTTTACTCCGTGCTCCGTCCAGTGTCTTCGTGTTCTGTCCTTAGTGTTTCTGCAATGTACTTTTAACTCGTCACCGTGGCCGCCTGTTTTTACTGACTATGTGTGTTTTTTATTACTCCTCGTCTGTTCATCGCTCCCTGATATATGTTTGTCCCGTTTTATCCATGTACGTTTTAGTCTGTCGAAAACTCAGCGTGTAAATTGTTTTAACATTCCGCAATTTTGTTCCTCTTTTTCTATTTTATCTCTTATTTGTCAAATTTTTGTATGTCATGTGGCTGAAGAGCAGTCACCGCAGCTGCTGCCAGCTGTTTCCCACAGTTGGCTTCAAAAAACAATTGTGAGATTACCGCCTAATAGAAATACCGGTAATCAATAGCATTTGACAATTAAACAGTATGAAGTTCACTGCAAACATTGACCATGCCAATGCACTAAATGTTACACAATTTTAATCTTATTAAGGTAGCAATGTATGTACACAGTTGGGTGACAACATTTATAGTTAGGCCATAGGTAGAAATTCTCCACGTTGAGATTTGCTGTGTGCTTGTAGCTGACGGGAGGCCAGCGAGCAGGCCGATGTTGGTGGCTTGTTCCAACTTAGGATTTTACAGTTCGTTTCCGGTGAGGGGAGAGAGGGACAATGACGAATGCCAGGCACAGTGCAGTGCACAAATATTGTAATACTACTGGCATTTGAAGTAATACGATGCAGTTAGGAACCTTTAAGGCCCTCATTACAAAATAGCCTGTTGATAAATAAACAATACATTAGCTGATATAGTCACATCTAATGTAATATGTTTAATTGACAATGAAAAGTAATAAATTACCAACGAAGACAAGACAGTTACACAACTAGCATGGCAATGTTTGTTTATATAAATAATATATTAACTATTTCTCATTTGAGCTTTTGGCGCGCGCGCGCGAGGGCAGGAAGTGACGAGACGGGAGAGCACGTGGGGTGGCTGGCCGGGCGGCGTCGCTCTGCATCAGTCGGCATGTGGATCTCGAGGTGGAGGTTATAGATTTGTGTGTGGCAATCGCCACGTGTGGTTGCTCGTCGTAACTGCACCAAGTTAAATCGAGTGCTACTGTGTGTTTGTGAATATTTAGCCGGTGCAACAAGGTGTGCATCGCATTGAATTAAAGTGACTGTGATTTGTTAATGTAACACGTGTCGTCGCATAGGCATGAACATAGACGGTGTTTGAGACAGCCACGTGGTGTGAAAACAATTCGCGACAAATATTCATTTTGTCTGGGGGGTCACGAGCTATAACTTTATTTGGTAAATGTGTCGACGTACAGACGTATCAGCCACAGGGTTCTAATATTGTGAAATAAACAACATAAAGTGAACTTTCACGTGTTTTCAAAAATAGTAGTTAGTACACCCTTTTCTCTCATGAACTTGATTTTATTATGAATTTGTTTTGTTAATCATATGCAGGGAAGGAAAGCTGCGAACGTGTGATATCAGCCCCTAGAAAACGAGTCAGTCGCAATCACGGTTCCAGTGTTTTTGCATGTTTAGGAATTTGGTTTGCAGCTGGTGGTTGTGAGTTTGAAAAATTAAACTTTCTCTATTTTAAACTCTCACCCCGACCTTCACCCTCGCACAATAAAGGAAAAAAAAAAGTGAAACGACCTGCTATTGGCCGTTGAAATGACGTCACCGGCGAAGCAGCACTGCCAGCGAGGCGCACCACTTAACACACACAAGTTTAGCGTTTACGCTTTGCTTATTGCAGTTACATGCCTCGCTAAATCCTTCCGACAGCCGAAGAATGCCAGTAAAGTGATTTTCCGCCTCTGTGATGCCACTGCTTTCTCTCTTCAGCTTCATGTTGAGGTAGCGCACTCGAACAAAAATTCAAGTTTGTAAGAATATTTTCATGACCTCCGGCGCCACGTGCGAAATTACGTCGGCTAATGTCTCAGAAACATTTTTTTCTTTTGAAAATATGTCACGTTAATCTCGTTGATCAGCAGCTAAAATTGAGATCTTCCGCATACACTGGTCAGACAGCACTAACAAACCTTCTCGTGAAAGAAATTCTCTCCACCCGTATTCTGCGAGGTGTTTTGGAGGAGGACAAAGTAGTTCATTAGAGTGAGACCTCATATTTCGCAGCACGGCGTGCAATGTAGCCTGCCAGATATCTGAATCGTTCAGTTGGGCATTCAACATGTCTCACAGCAGACGGTGCAGCAGCCTCACAACTAAAACTTATGTCCTGGCTCTCTGCTTCTCCATCTGGCATGGCCATTGCTTCAGACATATCCGGCAAAATTCCATACAGCGGACTAGATGACAGAAATTGTTGTGAGTCTTCTTCCTGTTTCACAGGCGAAGTATTAGAAAGTGGAATGTCTTTGGAATTATGTCCCAGAAGCAACAAACGCAGAGGATGTTTTACTTCTTTGTGGGGGAGGATGCTGATAGAAATGGACAACACCTCTAATCCGTGAAAACAAAAATTTTGAAGACAGTCCTGGTTCAGCCGTGCTGTTAATATATACTTAATACCTAGTGACAAAAGTTCAGAATGAAGGCCAAATAAAGAATTATTTGACATTAAAGAGTCCTTTGTGAAATGGTAACATGTGCCTTCGGTTTCGAATCTGCATTGTTTCACAGCACAAATACATTTTGTTGAGAATTATTTTTCGGTGCTGCTCGTTTGTTCCATAGGCAGTTGCCAATGTCTTTTTCTCAACGATTCTGCGAGAATTTAAAACATCAAACGAATCATTAACACATTAAACTGAATTAGAGGCATCGAATTTTCTGTCGTGAAACACACGAATAAACAAGACGTTCCCGCTCATGCGCGGTAAACAACGAGCTTCTGCAGAGCTACCGCTACAATACTAGCTCTTTATTCACACGAAGTGGTGGGTGCTATCGACAAAGGTTCGCAATTCGATTCCGTATTTCTTGATTTCCAGAAAGCTTTTGACACCGTACCTCACAAACGGCTTTTAATCAAATTGCGTGGTTATGGTATATCGCCCCAAATTTGCGATTGGATAGGGGATTTCTTGTCAGAGAGGACACAGTTCGTAGTAATCGATGGTAAGGCATCGACTAAAACAGAGGTAATATCGGGCGTTCCACAGGGTAGTGTTATTGGTCCTCTGCTATTCCTTATTTACATAAACGATATAGGGGAAAATCTAAGTAGCTCTCTTAGGTTGTTTGCAGATGACGCCGTCGTTTACCGTCTAGTAAAATCATCTGAAGATCAAAACCAACTGCAGAACGATCTGAATAAGATATCAGTATGGTGTAAAAATTGGCAATTGGCTCTAAGTAATGAGGAGAAGTGTGAAGTCGTCCACATGAGTACGAAAAGGAATCCGTTAAACTTTGTTTACAACATAAATCAATCAAATGTGAAGGCCGTAAACTCCACAAAATACCTCGGAATTACTATTACTTCAGACTTAAACTGGAAAGAACACGTAGATAATATCGTGGGAAAGGTGAAACAGAGACTGCGTTTTATTGGCAGAACCCTTAAAAGATGTAACAGAACTACTAAAGAAACTGCATACACTGCGCTTGTCCGTCCATTTTTGGAGTATTGCAGCCCAGTGTGGGATCCTTATCAGGTGGGTTTGACGGAGGACATCGAAAGAGTCCAAAGAAGGGCAGCTCGTTTCGTATTGTCACGATACAGGGGAGACAGCGTTACGGAAATGATCCAGGATCTGGGATGGGAATCATTACAACAACGGCGCTTATCGCTGCGGCGTGGGCTACTTGCGAAACTCCAATCGCCAACATTCTCCTCCGAATGCGAAAATATATTGTTGCCTCACACTTACATAGGTAGAAATGATCATCGGAATAAAATAATAGAAATCAGAGCTCGAACAGAGAGATTCATGTGTTCTTTCTTCCCGCGCGCTATTCGAGAATGAAATGGGAGATAAATAGTATAATTGTGGTTCGATGAACCCTCTGCCAGGCACTTGAATGTGATTTGCAGAGTATCCCATGTAGATGTAGAACTGCCGCCTAGTGCTTCGGCGGTGACGTCATGCGCAGTACGACGGATATTCCTCAGTGCTAACATTGATGCATCGTCTGATGTTAAGCCTTTCACTTCAAAATCACTCTTCACGGAATCTAAGTACTGGGTGATCAAAAAGTCAGTATAAATTTGAAAACTAAATAATTCACGGAATAATGTAGATAGAGACGTATAAGTTGACACACATGCTTGGAATGACATGGGGTTTTATTAGAACCAAACACGTTCAAAAAATGTCCGGCACATGCGCTGCACAGCAAAACGTCAGTGACTGCGCATGAAAAATCGTGTATAAAAGGAGCTGTAATGAGAGAGAGAATTAGATGCACCAGCAGTCGCAGCATGTTTACGTTACCTGAAAAGGCGTTTTTAGTGAAGCTGCGTTATCAAAATGTCGACTGTGCTAGTTCAGAATTATGAGCCCATCGCCATTCGAACAGGTAGAGGTCCGTTGGCAAATGCAGCTGAGACGAGAATGATGTCGAAGTTCGAACCCAAGGCTTGTTTAGACGATAGACGCCGTAGTGGCCGACCGAGCACAAGGCGTAATGCTGCTGAGACAGTTCAGGAAGAAATGGAGACTGTAGCGGGTTCGTCTGTGCACGGGGAAGTCAGCGCTCGTGCAGTCGCACGTCGCACCGGCATTCCATACACTTCTGTTTGGTTGGCACTTAGGCGTACCCTCCGATGCTGTCCTTACAAAATCCATCGGCATCATGAACTATTGTCACCTAGCGATTTAGTGTAGCGGAGGTCATTTGCGATGTGGACGTTTCAAAAGTTGGCGGAAGATGACGATTGGTTGAGTAACGTGTTGTGGACCGACGAAGCTCATTTATCGCTCCGAGGGTCTGTCAACGCCCACAACTGCAGACTTTGGGCAACCGAAAATCACAGAACTGTCGTGGAAACTCTATTGCACGACGAGGAAGTCACGGTATCGGTTGGATGTACCACATCTACCGTTATAGGGCCTTTTTTCTTTGAGGAACAGCGTGATTATGGTTTTGTAACTGCTATCTTGACGGGTGAGAGGTACGCCGATATGTTACAGAATCGCATCATCCCCAGCCTGGCTGATAAACACCTGCTGGAAAGTACGATTTTTATGCAGGATGGCGCTCCACCCCATATTGCTAGACTCGTGAAAGATCTGTTGTGCGCGTCGTTTGGTGACGATCGTGTGCTCAGCCGCCACTTTCGTGATGCTTGGCCTCCCAGGTCCCCAGACCTCAGTCCGTGCGATTATTGGCTTTGGGGTTACCTGAAGTAGCAAGTGTATCGTGATCGACCGACATCTCTAGGGATGCCGAAAGACAACATCTGACGCCAATGCCTCACCATAACTCCGGACATGCTTTACAGTGCTGTTCACAACATTATTCCTCGGCTACAGCTATTGTTGAGGAATGATGGTGAACATATTGAGCATTACCTGTAAAGAACATCACCTTTGCTTTGTCTTAATTTGTTATGCTAATTATTGATTTTCTGATCAGATGAAGCGCAATCTGTCGGACATTTTTTGAACTTTCTTTTTTCTTCTTTTTTTTCTTCTTTTGGTCGGGAATCCAGCCCCGATTTCTGTACAGTGCTGCTTCAGCCGAGAAGCGTTGCTCAGTACGGCTTGAGACTGTACCCTTCCTTCCCACGATCCATTTTAAAAAGCGTATTATTACTTGATAGTAAATCCATTATTCTCCACTTTTACAGTACTGACCATTAAAATTAAACGGGTATTCATTCGACAAATATATTATACTACAACAGAGATATGATTACATTTTCACGCAATTTGGGTGCATCCATCCTGAGAAACCAGTACCCAGAACAACCACCTCTGGCCTTGATACGCCTGGGCATTGAGTCAAACAGAGCTCGGATGGCGTGTACAGGTACAGATGCCCATGCAGCTTCAACGCGATACCACAGTTCATCAAGAGTAGTGACTGGCGTATTGTGACGAGCCAGTTGCTCGGCCACACGTTTACAATTCGTGAGAGATATGGAGAATGTGCTGGCCACAGCAGCAGTCGAACATTTTCCGTATCCAGAAAGGCCCGTACAGGACCTGCAACATGCGGTCGTGCATTATCCTGCTGGAATGTAGGGTTTCGCAGGGACTGAATGTATGCCAGGGCCATGATTCCTAACACTTCTGAAATGTAACGGCCACTGTTCAAAGGACCGTCGATGCGAACAAGAGGTGACCGAGACGTGTAACCAATGGCACCCCATACCATCACGCCGGGTGATACGCCAGTATGACGATGACGAATACACGCTACCACTGTGTGTTCACCGCGATGTCGCCAAACACGGATGCGACCATCGTGATGCTGCAAACAGAACCTGGATTCAAACGAAAAAATGACGTTTTGCCATTCGTGCACCGAGGTTCGTCGTTGCGTACACCATCGCAGGCGCTCCTGTCTGTGATGTAGCGTCAAGGGTAACCGCAGCCACGGTCTCCGAGCTGATAGTCCATGCTGCTGCAAACGTCGTCGAACTGTTCATGCAGATGGTTGTTGTCTTGAAAACGTCCCCATCCTTTGAGTCAGGGATCGAGACGAGGCTGCACGATCTGTTACAGCCATGGGTATAAGATGCATGTAATCTCAACTGCTAGTGATACGAGGCTGTTGGGATCCAGCACGGCGTTCCGTATTGTCCTCCTGAACCCACCGATTCCATATTCTGTTAACAGTCATTGGATCGCGACCAACGCGAGCAGCAATGACGCGATACGATAAACCGCAACCGCGATAGGGTAAAATCCAACCTTTATCAAAGTCGGAAACGTGATGGTACGCATTTCTGCTCCTTATACGAGGCATCACAACAACGATTCACCAGGCAACGCCGGTCAACTGCTGTTTGTGTATGAGAAATCGGTTGGAAACTTTCCTCGTGTCAACATGTTGTAGGTGTCACCACCGGCGCCAACCTCGTGTGAAGGATCTGAAAAGCTAATCAGTTGCATATCACAGCATCTTCTTCCTGTTGGTTAAATTTGCGTCTGTAGCGCGTCGTCTTCGTGGTGTAGCAGTTTTACTGGCCAGGAGTTTAAAATACAGAAGGTACGGCGGAGTGGCCGAGCGCATTGAGGTGCTATGCTCCGATGCATGAAGCCGTTCCCCGTAGGACGTTCGAATCCTTTCTCGGGCATGGATATTTGTTGAAAAGCAGTTTGAAAGTTTAGGCACTGAAGTCCCATAAGCTTAACAAACATTTGAATTGAAAAATACAGAAAGCGAGATGGTGTTTGCCACAGTTATTCTGGCTGAGGACGTGTCACGTGATATCTCCGAACGCTTGGCTTACGTAAAATCAAGTGAGGGTGTCAAATCGCTGTTAATTTTGCAAATATTACTGAAACGATACGAGTTATGAAAAAAAAGAAAAAAAAACATAAGAGAGAATTTTCTCCTCTACAAATTTGTTTATTAAATTTCTGTATCAGAGCACGGTAAATTTCGAGACGAGCTTAAAAGCCCACTTTTAGTACTACCACCGTAAACTGAAGTGGGCCAATTCAATCCTCCTATTGTCTGAATTATTCATTGTGCAAGTTTCACTCTAGACAAATGACTTTAGTAAAGATTTTCTTACCCTTTATGCTCTATGTAAACAAATTTCCCTTATTCAGAAATCTTTTTATCCTCACTGCCATTGTGGCTGTAAGTTATTTCACCTCGCAAGTTACAAAACTCATCTACTGCCTGTATTGTCTCATTTTCTAATTTAACTCCCTCCGCATCGTCTGGCTTAATTCGACTTCATCCCATTACCCTTGCTCCACTCTTGTTACCGTTCCTCTTTGTACCCTCATTTCAAGACATCGCCGACTGCGTTAAATTGCACTTGGAGGACCTCTGACAGAATTACGAGGTCGCCGGCAAACCGCCGAGTTTTTATTTCTTCTCCCTGAACTTTAATCCCCATTCCAAGTCTGTCGTGGCTTCCCTTCACAGTTTGCTCCATGCACGGACTGAATAACACTGGGGAAAGGCTACAACCCTGTCTTTCTGCCTTCCGAAAAAAAGCGCTCCTGTAATGTCCTCAGTCTGCTGTAACTGTTGTCCCGTTGAAGTATTAAAATGCCAAGGTCGCAAATGTTGATTTATGTTCGCTGTCTACCGGTTTCGATAGACTTAAACTTAGGTTAACATCATCTGGTCATTTGTGTCCTATGTTATCGTTTTGTGAAGGCGTATGACATTAAAATGATACGTCAATCATAAAACATTTGACTCTGACCTATGGTACGTCACATATAAAACGGTTACAATACTTAAAACACATTCTCCCGTGTGTCATGACAGAGCACCATCTTACGACATACGTTGCTAAGGTTCTAAGGTTGCTAAGAGTGTTTTGTGATAGGTGCATGGCGGAGCATATTTCTCCTACAGACTCACGAAATCTACAGTTTCATTCCTATTTCAACGAAATTTCGCACGCTTGACCTTCAAAACAAGCGGAAGGTCACCGTCAACTTTAAGTTTCATGCGGTGCCTGGGGGGGAGTGTACTTTGCAACATAAAAAAATGGATCCCTAAATACCGTGTTCGCGCCATAACTCGAGAACGGCTCGAACGATATCACTGATCATTTGTTGTCGTTGATGTTGGATTCATTATTCTCAGAAGAAGGGAATACTTGAGAACAATAAAGTGCGTTTTTCAGAGTGAACCTGCGTTTCTGTTGCATAGGAATCTATAGTTTTGTACCGATATTAATGAAATTTTGCACACTCTACCTTAAAAACAAGAGGAATGTCACTGTCTGTATAAAATTTCGTTCAGTGCGTGGTGGAGGGTACTTACGGAATTTTACAAAATGCATAGTTTTGCTCCAATCTTTATGAATGTTTCCACCCATGACTTTTAAACCAAGAGGAAGATCACTGGGTACATAAATGATCTGATGGACAGAGTAAGTTGTAATTTGTGGCTGTTTGCTGGTGATGCTGTGGTGTTTGGGAGGGTATCGTATTTAACTGACTGTAATAGCATACAGGATGACTTAGACAAAATTTCTAGTTGGTGCGAAGAATGGCAGCTAGCTCTCAATGTGGAAAAATGTAAGGTGATGCACATGAGTAGAAAAAACAATCCCAAAATGTTCGAATACAGCATTAGTAGTGAGCTTACTGATGCTGTCGCGTCTTTCAGATGTCTAGGCGTAACATTGCAGAGCGATATGAAATGGAACGAGCATGTAAGGACAGTTGTGAGTAAGGCGGACAGCCGACTTCGGTTTATTGGGAGAATTTTGGGAAGATGTACTTCACCTGTAAAGGAGACCGCGTATGAAACGCTTGTACGACCACGTCTTGAGTATTGCTCAAGTATTTGGGACTCGCAGCAGATCGGTTTGAAGGAAGACATAGAGGCGGTTCAGAGGCGAGCAGCTAGATTTGTTACCGGTAGGTTCGACCAATGCGCGAGTGTCACGGAAATGCTCCGGCAACTCAATTGGGGATCGCTGGAGGAAAGACGAAGTTATTTTCCGTGAATTTCTGTTGAGGAAATTTAGAGGGCCGGAATTTGAAGCTGAGTGTAGTACGATCTTGCTGCCGCCTACTTACATTTCGCGTAAAGATCACAAAGACAAGATAAGAGAAATTAGGGCTCGTACGGAGGCATATAGGCATTCTTTTTTTCTCGTTCTATTTGGGAGTGGAATAGGAAAGGAAATGCCTAGTAGTGGTACAGTGTACCCTCCGCCACGCACCTAACGGTGAATTGCGGAGTATGTAGGGGAGAGTTGTCGATGGTGGACCGTTGCCTAAGTTGGACCTCCTACGTATTTCACTGTGTGTTGGCAACTTAAATATCTAAGTTCGCTCAACTGATGAGAAACAATGTCTAAGTCACATGGCTCAGTCGCCAGTTGACGATAGTCATTGGAGTGAGAAAACTTTCCATTATTACGTTTTCTTCCATGTCGCTCCAAGTTTTCTGCTACATATCATAAGCTTTCCTCTGCTCTAAAAGTAAGTAAAAATATCATCAGCACTATAGTTCAAAGTGCCATTCATTAGCTAATAATGTAATATTGTAAAGTTAGAGTTTAGCGTTTTTTGTTCCTTCAGCGTTATCGTCACTTATATGGCGTCGAGTTCGCGAAGTTTGGCCGGTCCAATTCAGGGATCTTTCGTAACAAGTAATACTTAATGTCATTTAACAATAGGTAATAGGTAGATGTTTCCATATTAGGTTTATTTTTCTAGGCTGCAAAACAATTTAAAAATAAGTAAGGTAACATTTTTTAGATTTGGAAGATTCAACAAGGGGAATGTATGGGAAATGGACAGAAGATGAACTGAAGGCAGCTGTGGAAGCATAGAGAAACGGTAACCATTGACTTAACGAGTGTGCTCGTATATACCGAGTACTAAAAGCTAAAATTAAAGAGATATGCTGAAGGTAAAAGCATGTTCTCAAATGAAGTTCAGTTATTCGGAAGACAATCAACCTTTACAACTGAGATGGAAAAAATTGTCGTAGATCACCTTCTTTTACTTGAAGACGGTTTTTTTCTTGTATTCACAATCAAAGATATTCGTAAACTTGGCCGGTCCAATTCAGGGATCTTTCGTAACAAGTAATACTTAATGTCATTTAACAATAGGTAATAGGTAGATGTTTCCATATTAGGTTTATTTTTCTAGGCTGCAAAACAATTTAAAAATAAGTAAGGTAACATTTTTTAGATTTGGAAGATTCAACAAGGGGAATGTATGGGAAATGGACAGAAGATGAACTGAAGGCAGCTGTGGAAGCATAGAGAAACGGTAACCATTGACTTAACGAGTGTGCTCGTATATACCGAGTACTAAAAGCTAAAATTAAAGAGATATGCTGAAGGTAAAAGCATGTTCTCAAATGAAGTTCAGTTATTCGGAAGACAATCAACCTTTACAACTGAGATGGAAAAAATTGTCGTAGATCACCTTCTTTTACTTGAAGACGGTTTTTTTCTTGTATTCACAATCAAAGATATTCGTAAACTTGCCTTCGACATAGCACAGAAATATGAACTGCCTCATTATTTCAACATAGAAAAGAAAATGGCTGGTAAAAGGTGGTTTTCTTCATTTATGAGACGAAATAAACAGCTTTTCCTCCGTCAGCCAGAAGGAATATCAATGGCGAGATGTTGAAATGAAGCTTTTCTTTATATTACAGGTCTTATTTCCTTTTTAGTCATCGTTTTACCGTGTGGTTCAATTTAAGCAACTGAAGATCCAAATTAGGCAGCCGGTTTCCTAACTTGGACCGTTTATACATTTTTAAATTTTAAATAATATCCATTTATGATTTGTTTTTATTCGCAGTATAAAACTAGCAGTTGAAAGTGTAAAAACATATAGCTTCTTTTAAAGCATATTTTGTTTCGATTAGATAGATAATCTAGACTTTGGATCCCAAAGTAAAAAAGTGGTCCAATATCGGCAACCTTCCCCTATGTAGATGTAGAAATGATGGTATGGTACATGACAGAGGCTACCTTGCAGAAAAAGTTTGCCGAGAGAGGGAAAGGTGGAAACGAACAGAGAGATGGGAGAGAAAGAGGTGGATGCAGAGAGAGGGGGGAAGGGGATGTGGACTACCAGAGTGGAGGATAAACAAACACCCGGGCAACGCCGGGTTTACAGCTAGTCTATAAATAAATATTCATAGTACTTTGCAAACAATGACATGTTGAACTGAAAGTTCTGTATGTTTCCCACCTGCCTGCATCAGTGATACAGGGGCCGGCCGCGGTGGCCGAGGGGACTGAGGCGCTCCGGTCACGGTCTGCACGGCCACTACGTCGGGGGTTCGAATCTCACCCCTCGGGCATGGATATTTGTGTCGTCCTTAGTAATGGCTAGTTCATAAGTAGTTTGTAAGTTTAGGAATTGATGACCCCGGAGTTAAGTCGCATAAGCTATACAAACATTTGAACTTTTTTTTGAGTGATACGGGTGCATAATTGAGAAACTAGTGTGACGGCTTCTCCGTTACTATCGACACATATCTACCAAAGAGCTAGAATATACGAACTATAATACAACTCATGTGATGGAAGGTACGTAGGACAAACCAGCAGAACATTCGATACCCGATACAAGGAACACATCAGGGCATGGAAATACGGAACAAACCACTCCACTTTTGCAGAACATCTAATAGCATATAACCACAAACCCACCACAATAGAAAAAGACATGAAGGTAATTAGAATAAATAATGAAAAAGATCTCCTAACTTTACAAGAAAATTATCACATATATAAAACAAAAGCTGAGAAAAAGATGCTACTAAATGACCAAATAAACCTGACCAATCAATCACTGTTCTCACTGATTGACCATATGGTAGACACAAACCCCAACACATAGTCACAACCCCCCCCCCCACCACACACACTCACATACACACACACACACACTCATTCAAACAGAGAGGGGAAAAAAAAAAACACCTACCCACCCACATACACACCCACACCCACACACACTCATGCACACAAACATACACACACACACAAAGATACCTTCAACACATTTTCAATGAAACAGTTGAATTTCAAATAAGCTAAGGTTGGCAACACTACAAAACAAACAGCAGTAGACACAGAATGGCAGCAGGTGACAGCAGAATCAGAGAACTGCAATGTGGTTCGAAAAACAGTGTAACCTTTCGACCTGGTTGCCAGAATAAGACCGAAGTGGAGTAACAAGTGCTGTAAGTACACCATTTTATACCAAAAAACGAACTGTTTTAAATCTGAAATGAAATGTTTTGTAGATATGTAAGAGACTTAACCTATATGTGCAAACAAAAAGATGTAAATATTTCAGGACACCCACTGATGATGCCTTGAGAGAAAGGCGAAACGCGTATGGGTGACAAAAATATAAAAATAAAACCCTTCATTGGCAGTAGCAAAAGGCGTTTACTTAAAAAACCTTACAGTGAAATCCATTTTTGCGTTATGTGTATGGTATCAACGAAGAAGAAAGGGGAGGGGGTGGTTCTCTCTCTCTCTCTCTCTCTCTCTCTCTCTCTCTCTCTCTCTCTCTCTCTCACACACACACACACACACACACACACACACACACACACACACACACACGAATACTAAACAAACACAGATAGATAGATAGAGAGAGAAATAAAGTCAACAGTGACTGGGTATGTGTGCTGGGAAACAGCAGGCAGTTCCCCAGCAACAGCAGATATGCAGTATATATATGTGTACGCGGCGGCCATCGCGTTTTGACAGAAAACAAACACCCGCTCGACTCCACGTGTTTACAGAAGCAGCCGCTGGGTTCGCCCGCCTACTCAGCAAGCAGCCATTGCCTGTCTCGGTTCGCTAACAACAACTTTTAGCTTCGCCGCGAGCTGCACATCCAGGCCTCAAAAATGTTCAAAGGTTTGTAAATCTCTAGTTTCGTAGGCTTTCCCGTCGTAATAGTTCTTCACAGTTTCTTACTACGACAGATGTGTAGAACATCGCCGTCACATCGGGCTTCTACAGCCCGGAAAATCAGCAGTTGCGGAACAGTGTCCGAACGAGGAACGTAGGACGTTGTTCGACGAAACTCGTATTGTGGCCAGTGCGTCAGGTTTTTGGGAAAATGTTTATAAAGAGTCCAATGAAATCAGGCTGTCAGAAAATTTAATTAATAGAGACAAGGGATTTCCGCTTAGCAGGGCGTGGAACCCGGCTTTATGGAATATGAAAAAAACATCGCTCTTTTATGCAACCCACCTGCTTGCTGGAAGGCAACCCACGACTGCGATATATGGCGAGCACCGCCCTGTGCCTGTCTGTGTGCAGTAGACTACCTGTGGCAGGCCGCGCATGCGCCTCACACAAAAAAAAAAAAAAAAAAAAAAAAAAAAAACAAAAAAAAAAAAAAATGTTCAAATGTTTGTAAGTCTTATGGGACTTAACTACGGGGTCATCAGTGTCCCTAAACTTACAAACTACTTATGAACTGCCTACAACTAAGGACGGCACAAATATCCATGCCCGAGGGGGGATTCGAACCCCCGACCGTAGTGGCAGTGCAGACCGTGACTGAAGCGCCTCAGTCCCCTCGGCCACCGCCTCACACCACTCGCAGGCCTATATAGGACGGCGTTCCATGCCCTCGGCATACCTCACCCTCCATGGCCGCCCCATCCCGCAAACGAAGACCCCCCGCTACCTCGGATTAACCCTCGACAGAGACCTTTCCCGGAACCCTCACCTCAAAACCGTCCGTCAAAAAGCCCTCTCCCGCCTTAACCTCTTAAAATGCCTCTCTGGCCGGACATGGGGACTAAATCCTTCCACCATCCTGTATACCTGTATGCGTCCCGTCCTTTGCTGCTTCCACCCCGCCTGGATATCCGCTCCCCCCTCCTATTATGAATCCCTCAAAATCCTCGAACGCCACGCCCTCCGCCTCGCCTACCGCATCCGCCTCCCCTCCCCCACGCGGATCCTCTACGACCTCCTCCCACTCCCACACCTGGTCAAATTCCTGCAACACATCCGCCTCAAGTACATCCACCGCAAGATAGAGTCCCATAACCCACTGGTACCTCCTCTCCTCCTGGATCCCGGGCCCCTGCCACGCCTTTACCGCCACATCCCTCCCTCCCTTCACCTCCACACCCTCTACGTCCTCTCCGAGGGTGGCTTCCGCCACCTACCTCTCCCTGACAGCGTTCTCCAAAACCGTCCCGACATCTATCCCTCCTTCCAACTTCTGTGGATTGCCGCCGCCTCCTCCCCCGCTTGGCTCACCCCCTCCTTTCTCCACCTCCCCGGGAGCTCCTTCCGGTTTCCCCCCACTCTCCCCTCCCCCAACTCCTTCCCCTTCCCAAGGGCCTTCTCCATCCTCCCCCCCCCTCCCCCTGTAGGGCCAGTACAGTGTTAGTGTTTTTAAGTGTTCAGTGCTTCGTGTGTATAGTGTTTCGTCGCCCAGTGTTTTTTAACGTTGCGTACACCAGTGTTCAGTGTTTTTTTACCTCAATGTCGCCGTCATGTTATGTCTCGTCGTCTGCAGCGAGTGTTTTGTAGCCACCGTGGCATTGTTTTAACAACCATGTATGTTCTGTCCACTGTCATGTTGTCTTTAAACATTCTCCCATATTTTGATCTTGTAATTGTAAAAGCGCCATTTTATCGCCTTTAATTTTATATTCTGCTTGTCCATTGTTTCCATTCTCTCGGCTGTAGAGCTGCATCATGGACTGCTGCCAGCCTGCCTGTATTACAGCATTAAAAATAAATTAAAAAAATAAAAAATAAAAAAAGCCCTCGGCATCAGTTGTCGGCGAGTCCAGCAGCAGCAGTTCTCCTGAGGATGGCGAACAGGTGTACCGCCGAAAAATTGGGTCAGTTTGACTTCAAAATCCGACAGCAAACCCGAAGAAACTATGTCTGTAAATCTATCCGACCAAACTGCGTGGTCATCAGTCCGTAGCTTACAAACTACTTAAACCTAGGTAAACTAACCTAAGGACAACACACACACCCATGCCCCAGGGAGGACTCGAACCTCCACGGCGAGCAACCGCGCGCTCCGCAGCGAGGCGCTTTAGACCGCTCGGCTACTCCACCGCGGCCATCCTGGCCTCGTCTCTGCTGTTAAGGGGAGCCCAAAACGACAAAATTTAAAATTTTTACATTTATGCACATTATGAAAATATGGATGTTTACGCTTAATTTGGTGCTGGTTTCATTGAAATAGTCGATTATTTACTATCTCTATATACACCACTGGCCATTAAAATTGCTACACCAAGAATAAATGCAGATGATAAACGGGTATTCGACAAATATACAAGTGACATGTGATTACATTTTCACGCAATTTGGGTGCAGAGATCCTGAGAAACCAGTACCCAGAACAACCACCTCTGGCCGTAATAACGGCCTTGATACGCCTGGGCATTGAGTCAAACAGAGCTTGGATGGCGTGTACAGGTACAGATGCCCATGCAGCTTCAACGCGATAACACAGTTCATCAAGAGTAGTGACTGGCGTATTGTGACGAGCCAGTTGCTCGGCCACCATTGACCAGACGTTTACAATTGGTGAGAGATCTGGAGAATGTGCTGGCCAGGGCAGCAGTCGAACATTTTCCGTATCCAGAAAGGCCCGTACAGGACCTGCAACATGCGGTCGTGCATTATCCTGCTGGAATGTAGGGTTTCGCAGGGACTGAATGTATGCCAGGGCCATGATTCCTAACACTTCTGAAATGTAACGGCCACTGTTCAAAGGACCGTCGATGCGAACAAGAGGTGACCGAGACGTGTAACCAATGGCACCCCATACCATCACGCCGGGTGATACGCCAGTATAACGATGACGAATACACGCTACCACTGTGCGTTCACCGCGATGTCGCCAAACACGGATGCGACCATCGTGATGCTGCAAACAGAACCTGGATTCAAACGAAAAAATGACGTTTTGCCATTCGTGCACCGAGGTTCGTCGTTGCGTACACCATCGCAGGCGCTCCTGTCTGTGATGTAGCGTCAAGGGTAACCGCAGCCACGGTCTCCGAGCTGATAGTCCATGCTGCTGCAAACGTCGTCGAACTGTTCATGCAGATGGTTCTTGTCTTGAAAACGTCCCCATCTGTTGACTCAGGGATCGAGACGAGGCTGCACGATCCGTTACAGCCATGCGGATAAGATGCCTGTCACCTCGACTGCTAGTGATACGAGGCCGTGGGATCCATATTGCCCTCCTGAACTCTCCAATTCCATATTCTGCCAATATCATTGGATCACGACCAATGTGAGCAGCAATAGGATGAACCGCAATTGCGATAGGCTACAATCCCATCTCTATCAAAGTCGAAAACGCGATGGTACGTATTTTTCTCTTTACACGAGATATCACAACAACGTTTCACCAGGCAACGCCGGTCAACTGCTGTTTGTGCAGGAGAAATCGGTTGGAAACTTTCCTCATGACAGCACGTTGTATGTGTCGCCACCGGCGCCAATCTTGTGTGAATGCTCTGAAAAGCTAATCATTTGCTCTTCTGTCGGTTAAATTTTGCATTTGTAGCACATCATCTTCGTGGTGTAGTAATTTTAATGGCCAGGAGTGTATAAAAAATTGTTTTGGTTTGTGTGTGTATCAAAATCTCAAAAAGTTCTTCACCGATTGAGCTCCAAATTTGTCACAACGTTGCACAGTAACACAGGAAGGTTTGTAGGTACCTATTTATTTAATATATTACACATAATATACCTATATATATATAAATGAATTGCTGTTCTTTAGTCTCGCTATAACTCGAGAACGGCTGATCCCATTTGGCGAAGTTTAGTCTTGAAATATTCGTGTAAGTTCAGGGAAGGTTTAAACGGTGATAAAATATGGAAAAGTTGTCCGGAAAAGAGGAAAATCGGGGAAAACTGGAACAGCTTTTTCCAGTGAGCTATCAATACCATTCGTACAGTTGTGATAAAAGTTTGTACATTTCATGCTGAAAGCAAGAGAATAGTTCGCATCAAATAAAAATTTGGAAAAGTCTCCCGGAAAGTAGTAAAATTTAGGAAAAAGCGAAAGCGATTTTTTTCTATGAATAAAAATCATTTGTCACATTGTTGTTAGAGCATCACGTGAGTAGGGCTTGACAGGACAGCCGGCCGCGGTGGCCGAGGGGACTGAGGCGCTCCAGTCACGGTCTGCACGGCCACTGCGGTCGGGGGTTCGAATCCCCCCTCGGGCATGGATAATTGTGCCGTCCTAGTTCGTAAGTAGTTCATAAGTAGTTTGTAAGTTTAGGGACTGATGACCCCGTAGTTAAGTCCCATAAGCTTAACAATCATTTGAACATTTTTTGACGGGACAATGTTTGAAATAAATGTTTTGGAAAATATGAAAATTTGCGAAAAACTGAAAGTACGTTTTTCAATGTGTTTATGATTGCATTCAGCACTATAACTGACTATTCGTACGACGGAGACGGGTAATTTTTCATTTTTAGAAAAGTTTTTAGCAGAAAATAATAATAATAATAATAATAATAATAATAGGGACAGTTAAAAAGGAAAGTCCCAAAATTCGAACCAAGCTCCTTTTTCATTGTATTTCTAAAAGTACTCAACACTATAAGTTGAGAACCGTTCATCCGATTTCATTTTGTCGTTCAACGAAAGATGAACCTTCTTTTGAACTAAAAATTCAGAAAAAAAAATTAGTGTATGTGTTACCTTTGACAGTGACTGACAGTTCATATACGGTTTCAGATCGTGTGAAGCGAACTATACTCTTTCAAAGTATATTTCTGAAAGCACCCAACAACAATCTAGTGTCAGAACGACAAAACGACTCCAAATTTTTTTGTTTTGTTTTTGGCGTAATGGATGTGGATTAAACACCCTATAGGTGCATGGTAGACGTGGCAACTAATAAAAGCATTTTCTGAGATACGGTGCAGTTAAGAAGTCAAAGAGTAAATAGCTTTTGCGGAGAGTAATTATTGTTCGATATTTCGCTTTATATACTTCAAATCAAAAAAAAATATCTTGAATTACACACTTTCTAAAGTATCTTACCCGGTACTTCAGCCCTCCAGCTATCTCCATACCAGATTTCATCACAACAGATTCAGTAATGTAATGATATATTGCCAAATCGGTTGAGCCGTTCTCGACTCTTAGCGAGATTAACGAACAGCAATTCATTTTTATCTTTGACAGTTCACTTACAGGTTCAGATCGTGTAAAGCGAACTGTACTCTTTCAAAGCATATTTCTGAACGCACCCAAAGTGTTTTAAATCTAAATTTTCTTCGCCATTTTCCCATATTTTATCGCCGTTTAAACCTTCCCTGAACTTCCACGAATGTGGCATGAACATTATCCTGGACATGTGTGCGTGATTTGCCTACTCTTTCCGCCCACTATCGAATAGATACTTGGAGTACATGATGATGCCGTTATAAGGCTACTGGGTATAAAATACATAAGATTTAAATTAATGTGGTTTATATTAAGAGGTAAGTGATACGAAGTTCACCGGGTCATCTATTCGACCCGGCAATGCTCGCAATTGCTAATAAGTATGTGCTCTTGCTTTCAACTTCAAATGTGCAAACTTTCATCGCAATCGTACGAATGATATTGATATCCCAAAGAAAGAGCTCTTTCAGTTTTCTACAAATTTTCCTATTTTCTGGACAACTTTTACTTCACCCAAACCTTCCTCTCGCTTTGAACGTCGAATGTGAAAAATTTTATCGCAATCAGATGAATGGTATTGATATTTCATAGAGAAAATCTCTTTCTGTTTTTTCTGAATTTTCAAATTTTACGGAAAACTGTCCCAAATTTTTCTTCATAAGAACGTTACTCTTGCTTTGAATGTCAAATATGCAAAATTTTAACGCAATCAGTCGAATGATATTGATATCCCGTTGAAAAACGCTCTTTCAGTTACTCGCGAACTTTCAAATTTTCCGGGTGGCTTTTCCAAATTTTTAGTTCATAAGAATGTTCATCTTTCGGTGAACGTCAAATGATCAAAATTTTATGGCAAATGGTGAACGGTTCTCAATTTATAGTGTTGAGTACAGTTAGAAACTCATTGAAAAAGGAACTTCGTTCGAATTTTGAGATTTCCCTTCTTAATAGTCCCTATTTTTTTTTTCTAAAAGCTTTTCCAAGTTCATAGTAAAAACAAAATATCCCTCTGCGAATAGTCAGTTAGAGTGCTGATGAATTCAATAAAAAACATATTGAAAAACGCACTTTCAGTTTTTCTCAAATTTTCCAAGTTTCCGGTAGATTTTCCAAAAGATTTATTCATACGAACATTGTCCTGTCAAGCCGTACTCAAGTGATGCTCTTACAACCACGTGGCAATTGATTTTTATTCATAGAAAAAAATCGCTTTCGGTTTTTCCTAAATTTCCCGACTTTCCGGGCGACTTTTACAAATTTTTATTTGATACGAACCTTCCTCTTCTTTGAACACGAAATGTACAAAATGTTATCGCAGTTGGACGAACGGTACTGGTAGCTCACTAGAAAAAGTTGTTTCAGTTTTTCCCGATTTTCCTCAACTTTACCATATTTTATCACCGTTTAAATCTTCCCTTACACGAATATTTAAAAACTAAAATTAGCCAAATCGGTTCAGCAGTTCTCGAGTTTTAGCGACACTAACGAACAGCAATTCAATATATATATATATATATATATATATATATATATATATATATATATATATATATATATATATATATATCTTCAACAAGCCGGCACAAGAATGAAGTTTTCCATATTAAAAATAAAAATAAAATTATTCAGAGAGCAAACGTACTTAGAGATTCTACAGAACTTTAAGAATCCCGTTACTGTTATAAAGTATGTTGTTCATAATACTGTAAAATGCTGTCTAATCACTACTGAATGTTTTATGTCGTACATTGTGTTATATCTAATGAGTGTGGCAATACTTCTGATATACGTTCAAATAAACTTCACGAGCAGTAGCGCGAAGGTACCCAGACCAAGCTTTCACTGCAGTCTTGTCAACTACTTCTGAGAACGTTTTCCGAACACTTCTTGGGCAGCTAAATCGTCAGCCCATACGCAATGAAAATAATTTGCACGGACCTTGTCAATGATGTCACTGTAGAGACATGGGCTAATGGTCATGATGTCGTCATGGCGACAATTGCCAGCAAAGCTAATAAACCGGTCAAGAAGTCTAGGAGAGTGTTTGTGATGGAAAGAGCAGGTAAGCAACTATTAGCGTCCCACTTAAGGCATGGGGTACACCCAAATTAAATAAAAAAAAAAAAAAAAAAAAAAAAACGACATTGTAAGTAAAGCGCTGGAGAGATATGTTCCGACAAACTGGATTAAGGATGAGAAAGACCCACGGGAGTTTAATAATCATATTCGGAAAATGCTGAGAAAGTAAATGCAGTTGCAGGTAAAAATAGGTCAAGCAAATCAAATCAGGCGAGAGTTAGTAGAGATTCGACTGTCTATAAAAACAACAATGTAGGCTTAACTACCAATGCCATACCTTAGCAAAAGATCTTGCCGTACACCGGAAAAAATTTAAGTGCATTGTTAATAAAGGGTTAGAGAAATATGTGCCAGTAAAGACGATTAAGGATGGAAAAGATCCACCGTGGTATAATAATAATGTTAGAAAGCTGCTGAGAAAGCAAAGGCTGTTGCACTCTCGATTCAAAAAAGAACACGCAATTGATGACAGGCAAAAGTTAGTAGAGATTCGTGCTTCTATAAAAAGATGGATGCGTGAAGCATACAATAATTATCACAGCCATACCTTAGCTAAAGATCTTTCCGAGAACCCGAAAAAATTCTGGTCCTAAGTAAAATCGATACGCGGGTCAAAGCCCACTGTCCAGTCACTAGTTGATCATTCCGGGACAGTAATAGAAAAAAGCAAACGGAAAGCTGAAGTTCTAAATTTAACCTTTAATACATATTTCACGCAGGAGGACCGCACAAATGTACCATCATTTGATCAACGTACTAATTCCGAAATGGGGGACATAGCAATAGGTATTTCCGGTGTAGAGAAGCAGCTGAGAGAGCTAAATACGAAAAAGTCTGCTGGTCCGGATGGAATACCAGTTCGGTTTTACAAAGACTATTCTCCGGCGTTGGCCCCCTACTTAGCCTGCATTTATCGCGAATCTTTAATTCAGCGCAAAGTTCCTAGTGATTGGAAAAAAGCGCAGGTGACTCCCGTGTATAAGAAAGGAAAGAGAACTGACCCATACAATTACAGGCCAATATCGTTGACATCAGTTTCCTATATAATTTTGGAGCATATTCTCAGTTCGAAAATAGTAAATTTCCTTGAAACGGAAAAGCTTCTTTCCATGAATCAACACGGGTTTAGGAAACATCGTTCATGTGAAACTCAGCTTGCCCTTTTCTCACATGACATCTTGCGAGCCATGGACGAAGGGCAACAGGCGAATTGTGTTCTTCTCGACTTCAAAAAGGCGTTCGACGCGGTGCCACACTGCAGACTGCTAACGAAGATACGAGCTTATAGAATAGGTTCACAGATTTGTGACTGGCTGGAAGACTTCCTAAGTGATAGAACGCAGTACGTTGTTCTCGATGGCGAGTGTTCATCAGAGACGAGTGTATCGTCAGGCGTGCCCCAGGGGAGTGTGATAGGACCGCTATTATTTTCTATCTGTATAAATGATCTGATGGACAGAGTAAGTTGTAATTTGCGTCTGTTTGCTGATGATGCTGTGGTGTATGGGAGGGTGTCGTCTGTAACTGACTGTAATAGCATACAGAATGACTCAGACAAAATTTCTAGTTGGTGCGAAGAATGGCAGCTAGCTCTCAATGTAGAAAAATGTAAGGTGATGCGCATGAGTAGAAAAAACAATCCCATAATGTTCGAATAGAGCATTAGTAGTGAACTTCTTGATGCTGTCGCGTCGTTCAAATATCTAGGCGTAACATTGCAGAGCGATATGAAATGGAACGAGCATGTAAGGACAGTTGTGAGTAAGGCAGACAGCCGACTTCGGTTTATTGGGAGAATTTTGGGAAGATGTACTTCACCTGTAAAGGAGACCGCGTATAAAACGCTTGTACGACCACGTCTTGAGTATTGCTCAAGTATTTGGGACCCGCAGCAGATCGGTTTGAAGGAAGACATAGAGGCGGTTCAGAGGCGAGCAGCTAGATTTGTTACCGGTAGGTTCGACCAATGCGCGAGTGTCACGGAAATGCTCCGGCAACTCAATTGGGGATCGCTGGAAGAAAGACGACGTTCTTTTCGTGAATTTCTGTTAAGTAAATTTAGAGGGCCGGAATTTGAAGCTGAGTGTAGTACGATCTTGCTGCCGCCTACTTACATTTCGCGTAAAGATTACAAAGACAAGATAAGAGAAATTAGGGCTCGTACGGAGGCATATATGCATTCTTTTTTCCTCGTTCAATTTGGGAGTGGAATAGAAAAGGAAATGCCTAGTAGTGGTACAGTGTACCCTCCGCCACGCACATAACGGTGAATTGCGGAGTATGTATGTAGACGTAGATGTAGAAAATTCTGGTCCTATGTAAAATCGGTAAGCGGATCAACGGCCCCTATCCAATCAATCGTTGATCATTGTGGGGCAAAATGAAAGCCGAAGTTTTAAATTCAATATTTACGAAATCGTTCACGCAGGCGGATCATACAAACTTACATCATTTGATGATAGCGCTGACTCCCAAATGGAGGACATAGTAATGGGCATAGCTGGTGTAGAGAAGCAGTTGGAGGAACCAATCCGGATCTACAAAGAATACTCAGCGGAATTCGCCCCTTACTTAAGTTGAATATTTTATCGCAAACTTAAGTTGAATATTTTATCGCAAACTTCCAAGCGACTGGTAAAACATGCAGGTAACTCCCGTGTATAAGAAAGACAAAAGAACGGAACCACAAAAATTCAGATCTATATCGTTGTTGTTGTTGTGGTCTTCAGTCCGGAGACTTGTTTGATGCAGCTCTCCACCCTACTCTATCCTGAGCAAGCCTTTTCATCTCCTCGTAAGAACGACAACCCACATCCACTTGAATCTGTTTACTATACGCGTCTCTTGGTCTCCCTCTGCGATTTTTACCCCACACACTTATCTCCAACGCTAAATTCACAATTCCTTGATGTCTAAGAATGTGTCCTACCAGTCGATCCCTTTATCATTAACGCCAATTTGCTGTACAGTTATGGAACATATTAATTCTAATACAGAACACTACTAGCCATTAAAATTGGCCGGCCGCGGTGGCCTAGGGGACTGAGGCGCTGCAGTCACGGTCTGCACGGCCACTACGGTCGGGGGTTTGAATCCCCCCTCGGGAATGAATATTTGTGCCGTCCTTAGAGTTAGCTAGTTCATAAGTAGTTTGTAAGTTTAGGGAATGATGACCCCCGTAGTTAAGTCCCATAAGTTGTACAAACATTTGAACTTTTTTCTTAACATTAAAATTGATACACCACTAAGATGACGTGCTACAGAGGCGGAATTTAACCGACAGGAAGAAGATGCTGTGATATGCAAATGATTAGTTTTTCAAAGCACTCACATAAGGTTGGCGCCGGTGGCGACACCTACAACGTGCTGACACGAGGAAAGTTTCCAACGGATTTCTCATACACAAACAGCAGTTGAGCGGCGTTGCCTGGTAAAACGTTGTTGTGATGCCTCGTGTAAGGAGGAGTAATGCGTACAATCACGAAAAAAAGAGTCTGTAAATCTATCGGACCAAACTGCGTGGTCATCAGCCCGTAGCTTACAAAATCCTTCAACCTAGGTAAACTAACCTACGGACAAACACAGACACCCATGCCCCAGGGAGGACTCGAACCTCCACGGCGAGCAACCGCGCGCTCCGCAGCGAGGTGCTTTAGATCGCTCGGCTACTCCACCGCGGCGTACCATCACGTCTCCGACTTCGATAAAGGTCGGATTGTCGCGTATCGCGATTGTAGTTTATCGTATCGCGACGTTGCTGCTCGCGTCGGTCGCGATCCAATGACTGTTGGCAGAATATGGAATCGCTGGGTTCAGGAGTGGCTTGCTCCGTCTTGCCACAGTCTAACATATACAGTCACGACACTCCCACAGATTTTTGTTATACGCTGCGATAGCAGCGCACCAAGCGGCCGGCAAAATGTTCAAATGTTTGTGTAGTCTATGGGACTTAACTACGGGGTCATCAGTGCCTAAACTTACAAACTACTTATCAACTACTTACGAACTAGGACGGCACAAATATCCATGCCCGAGGGGGGATTGGAACCCCCGACCGTAGTGGCCGTGCAGACTGTGACTGGAGCGCCTCAGTCCCCTCGGCCACCGCGGCCGGCACGTTTCACGAGGCATCGCCGGTCAACTGCTGTTTGAGTATCAAAAATCGGTTGGAAACTTTCCTCGTGTCAGCACGTTGTAGGTGTCGCCACCGGCGCCAACCTCGTGTGAATGATCTGAAAAGCTAATCATTTGCATATGACAGCATTTTCTTCCTGTCGGTTAAATTCCGCCTCTGTAGCACGTCATATTAGTGCTGTATCAATTTTAATGTTAAAAAAAAGTTCAAATGTTTGTACAACTTATGGGACTTAACTACGGGGGTCATCAGTCCCTAAACTTACAAACTACTTATGAACTAGCTAACTCTAAGGACGGCACAAATATCCATGCCCGAGGGGGGATTCAAACCCCCGACCGTAGTGGCCGTGCAGACCGTGACTGGAGCGCCTTAGTCGCGGACGGCAAGCTACGTTTCTGAATACGATAGTGGATGAGTGCGAATAGTATCGTTTAGATTGACTTCAGCATACTTTTTACATTAGGGAACGTATTTAGTGCCTTATGAATAGGTAATAATTTAAAAATAACTCCCCATTTGTCTTTCGTAAGCTTCAAAAGATCCGTGATAAGGTACGAAACGGTACATTACAGGGCAGTTAATTTGCAATCATCCTGTCACATACAGGCTTTAAATGAAAAATTTCATTTTCTATTAAAAATAAAAATGCCCAGCAAACACCAGGAGACGTGCCATTTAGCAGAGAGACGTCAATTTCTACGCAGGAACGTTAAGTATTCTTCATTACAATTCCAGTAAAATCGGTGAGGGTGGAATATAGGAAACGTATATAGAATGCAATAAATACGACATTTAACATACCAAATCAACCATCACAGGTAAAACGTCACAGACATGGCAATATAACGATAAGAGCAACCAAATTGTTTTCCAATAAAGAAGAACCCAATTCCACAATTGTTGCTACATCTGAACCATCTGAAACGGCAAGAATCATCAAAACATTGCTTGTATTTTTTTTTTTTTTTTTTTTTTTTTTTTTTTTTTTTTTTTTAAGCTAAAGTAATTACACTTAAAAGAATATGCACGTAGAAGAAAGACGAGTGACGTGTAAAAATGTGAGAATCATTAGACTCCGTACCGAACTGATAAATGTCAAAAACTGGCTTTCATAGTAAGAACAGACCATAATAGAAATTTATTATACCGTTATGTTTATATGCAACTTACTTTCAGCGAAATAAGCTGCAAATCCTTCCTATACATATTATAAATGCGAAAGTTTGTATGTTTGTTACCGCACCACGCTGAAACTGCAGCACTGATTTAGATGAAATTTCATATTGAGATTTCTTATGTCTTGTATTAGGACATAGGCTACTTTTCAAAATGTTTATTACAAGTTATTTATTTGAAATATATCCATAGAAAAACGTAACTGTTGTAAGAAGCTTCTAATACAACAGCAGAGGTGCTTTGTAGCATAGGTCATGTTTAGCCGCGAGGGTTAACGCGTCATGACATAAATTTCCATTACTGTGGGCAATGGTTCGTGTCATGCTATAGTGAAATTTTTATTCTTTGTTATTGTTATCTTTTTTACTTTCGAATGTACAAAAAGATTCTGGGATACTACCAAAACGGCTTAACTGACATAATTACATACACAAGAAATCTGAATGTTGGTGTTTATGCCATATTCATTTTCATTTGTTGTAACAAATGAAGGAAGTATGTATATAAATTGAAGAGTTTAAATGAAATGTGTAGAATGGGATCTAGATACCGAGCCCTATTTTGTGTACAAAGCGCGAACTGCCACGTATAAATAGCGTACGTAAACTGCAACGAAAGTAGTAGCAAATGCACTCAACAGATGGCAGGCAGTATAACACTCATGCAAATATTTTTAGGACGTATAATGTGTATTCAATTGTGATATTATCCTGGTTCTTAAATATTGTTTCCTCCTTGGTTTTCGATGACGTGTATTGGACTGTCACCTTCAACTATAAATGTTCGAACATTGTGATGTTATCGTAATTCTTTAAAAGTTTATTCTCTTTGGATTTCAATGAATAATAGTTTCTTTGGTGATTTCGATTATTTATAGTATTCGAACGTTTGCATTTAGTTCTTTTGTTGGTTCGCTTTGCATTTGTAGGATCTCAACAGTTAGTTTCTCCGTTAGATGTCTTTTTTTATCTCTTTACTTTTCTCCGTTGGGTTTGTTGTTTATTTCGTTACATTTCTCCGTTAGGTTTGCAGTTTATTTTGTTCCTTTACTTGGCATTTGTTTTCCATTACTGTATTGTTGTTATTGTAGTTACTTACTGTCAGGGGTGCCATCCCACAAGTTGGAGCTGAAGGTGGGTGTGCCTGTTTTATTGATGCGTAACTTGGATGTACCACGATTATGCAGTGGCACCAGGTTACGCATCGCGGACCTGAGAAGGAATATCGTGCAGGCCACCATCATCACCGGTGGAGCCAAGAGAGAGACTGTATTAATACCACGAATTGCCATCATCCCAACAAACTTGCCATTCCAGCTTAACCGGTTACAGTTTCCATTGAAAGTGGTCTTCTCGGTTACTATAAACAAGAGTCAAGGACAAACATTAAAAGTGGCAGATATTCATCTGGCCACCCCATGTTTCTCGCACGCACAGCTCTACGTAGGCTGCTCCCGTGTATCGAGAGCTAGAAATCTCTACGTATACTCGGAGAACAAGAAGTCTCGAAACGTCGTTTACAGGGACGTATTGCAATAGATTTTTGGCTCTCCATCCGTTCCAAGACAATTATATATTCCGTGCTAACAATGTCGCAAACAGTCATGTAGTTATTTATGCCCTTTCTTGGCACTTTAATGTCTGACTATTGAACCGCGGGTAACACCGCGGGGAGCAGCTAGTATACACATAATCGTAAGTATTCGTTCATGATGGTGTTGTTTTTTATACCTTTGAATCATTTAAATTTCCGTATTATGTTTGTCTCTCGATATTTTAATAATGCTTGTAACGCAAAGATTATAGTAAGTATTTCGTTAATTGCGCACAAAAGTGATTATAAACAAACATCACTACTTCGGCAGCTTGCCCACCGCTAGGAGCGCTAGTGTCGCAGCAGCTGTCAGTTGGTGACAACTTTTACTGCAGTCAGTGTCGCGACTGTGCATGTTACACTGTGGTATTACTCAGTCCACGTGCGTCAGAGTTTCAAATAGAGCGTTGTCCGTACAACGTATCACCTCCGAAATGAACTAGGGCTGTCACATCTGCAGCCGCTGTCGTCTCCGTGGTGTATCGCAGCGGCCGTCAGCGGAAAGGCGCGCGAGGGGTGGACAGTCGTCCAGCCAGACAGCCGGGCAGAGGCTTTCATGTGGGATTGTCGGCGATTAATGCGGGGGAGGGTCCCAAGCCGACTGCCAGCTGCAGGCGGGGGCGTAGCGCACTTCAAAGCCGCCGCCCTACCGGCTGACCCCAGGGCGAAGCCAGCCAAGCCTAGCTAGTAGCCGACATCACGGCTAGAGCGCTACATATACCGAGCTCAACAATCCGCCATTTTGATTCCCAATCCGATGACTGCGTTGCATGCTTTGTTGGTGTACCGCAGTGACTCGGCGAATATTTTGTGATTCTCTACCAAAAGATTGGAAAGTTGTGCAGGTCACACCTATATCCAAGAAAGGCAGTAGGAGTAACCCACTAAACTACAGGCCTAATTCATTAACGTCAATTTGCAGCACGGTTTTGGAACATGTCCTGTATTCAAATATTATGAATTATCTCGAACAGAACGATCTATTGACCCAAGGTCAACACGGATTTAGAAAATATCGTTCATGCGAAACACAACTAGCTCTTTATTCACACGAGGTGATGGGTGCTATCGACAAAGGTTCGCAAATCGATTCCGTATTTCTTGATTTCCAGAAAGCTTTTGACACCGTACCTCACAAACGGCTTTTAATCAAACTGCGTGGTTATGGTATATCGCACCAAATTTGCAATTGGATAGGGGATTTCTTGTCAGAGAGGACACAGTTCGTAGTAATCGATGGTAAGGCATCGACTAAAACAGAGGTGATAGCTAGCGTTCCACAGGGTAGTGTTATTGGTCCTCTGCTATTCCTTATTTACATAAACGATTTAGGGGAAAATCTAAGTAGCTCTCTTAGGTTGTTTGCAGATGACGCCGTCATTTACCGTCTAGTAAAATCATCTGAAGATCAAAACCAACTGCAGAACGATCTGAATAAGATATCAGTATGGTGTAAAAATTGGCAATTGACTCTAAATAATGAGAAGTGTGAAGTCGTCCACATGAGTACGAAAAGAAATCCGTTAAACTTTGTTTACAACATAAATCAATCAAATCAAATGTTCAAATGTTTGTTAAGCTTATTGGACTCGACTACGGGGCCATCAGTCCCTAAACTTACAAACTACTTATGAACTACTTACGAACTAGGACGGCACAAATATCCATGCCCGAGGGGGGATTCGAACCCCCGACCGTAGTGGCCGTGCTGACCGTGACTGGAGCGCCTCAGTCACCTCGGCCACCGCGGCCGGCAATCAATCAAATGTGAAATACCACAAAATACCTAGGAATCACTATTACTTCAGACTTAAACTGGAAAGAACACGTAGATAATATCGTGGGAAAGGCGAACCAGAGACTGCGTTTTATTGGCAGAACCCTTAAAAGATGCAACAGAACTACTAAAGAAACTGCATACACTGCGCTTGTCCGTCCATTTTTGGAGTATTGCAGCCCAGTGTGGGATCCTTATCAGGTGGGCTTGACGGAGGACATCGAAAGAGTCCAAAGAAGGGCAGCTCGTTTCGTATTGTCGCGATACAGGGGAGACAGCGTTACGGAAATGATACAGGATCTGGGATGGGAATCATTACAACAACGGCGCTTATCGCTGAGGCGTGGGTTACTTGCGAAACTTCGATCGCCAACATTCTCCTCCGAATGCGAAAATATATTGTTGCCTCACACTTACATAGGTAGAAATGATCATCGGAATAAAATAAGAGAAATCAGAGCTCGAACAGAGAGATTCAGGTGTTCTTTCTTCCCGCACGCTATTCGAGAATGGAATGGGAGATAAATAGTATAATTGTGATTCGATGAACCCTCTGCCAGGCACTTAAATGTAATTTGCAGAGTATCCCATGTAGATGTAGATATTGTTCCACAGTGGTTGGCTGTGCTGCTCCGAAATGCTCAGATAACAGCAGACATGGTCGCTACAAGTTGTATCGGTTTCTTTCAAACATAGATCGGCGTAAATGGTGTGTAACGCTAAGATCTTTTTATTTTTTATTAGAAACAGTTATGCTTACAGAGAAGTAGTACTGAAAATATAGGCTTATTCATGTAAGCTGTGGTTTACTTGTGCTGCGACATACAGTGTTCTTAAAGTACGCTACTTTTCTTGATTTTATTTAGACCAACTAACGACTCAGTCTAAGGGCTGGTAATTGTATTTTAAGTGATACCCGAGTGCAGCTGGAGTTACCCAGCTACTGATATTTCAATTATATTGTTTCGCATTAGTTCAGTGTTTGATTTCAATGTGATTCTCAACTAGGCTAGGGAATGTGTAGGCGTGCCAGAAAGTATTTAGTCGTCGTCTAAGGAAACCAGAGTTCAAAGTTCTTAAACACATTTTTTTACAGAAATCTTCTCTGAAATATGGTGTGTGTAAAATATGTGAGACATTAACGGGGTAATACAGGAAGTACAGTTTAACAATATTCCATAACTGTTTTCGAATGCAACTATTAGTTTCCGTAAACGTGAATGGACGTACCATTTATAAACCAGAAAATAGGATAAATGTAATGCATTTTAAGTTTATGTGGTAAATATTTAGAACGGCAACATATGCCTTAATCTGGAATGTAAGTGAATGTCTCATACCTCTAAATATTCAAATAATCACTAACTTTAAGTTTCTTGCCTCTTATAGTCAAACGTAAGCAAATATATTTAATATGCTGTAATATTTTCTGTCTTAGGAAAGTATATTTAATAGCCTTAAGAGCATATTAAAAAGCGTAAGTGTCCGATAGTCTTTAAAAGCGCGCCTTCAACGTGGGATTCAAAATGGCGGATTGTTCTGCTTGTACTGTACAGTGCTCTAATCACGGCGTCAACGACGTTCCAGAAATACGTCCAATTAGTAATGAATGTTTGTCTGTAGGTCATCTGTTGTTATGGTCTTCAGTCCGGAGACTGGTTTCATGCAGCTCTCCACCCTACTCTATCCTGAGCAAACCTTTTCATCTCCTCGTAACGGCAACCCACATCCACTTGAATCTGCTTACTACACAGGTCTCCTTCTGCCATTTTTACCCCACACACTTCCCTCCAATGCTAAATTTACGATTCCTCGATGTCTAAGAACGTGTACTACCAACCGATCCCTTCTTTTGCTCAGGATATGCCAAAAATTCCTTTTCTCACCAATTCTGTTCAGTACCTCTTCATTAGTTACACGATCCACCCACCTAATCTTCAGCAATCTTCTGTAGCACCACATTTCAAAAGCGTCTATCCTCTTCCTGTCCGCACTGCTTATCGTCCATGTTTCACTCCCGTACAAGGCAACACTCCACACAAATGCCTTCAGAAAAGACTTTCTTACACTTAAATTAATATTCGATGTTAGCAGATTTCTCTTTTTCAAAAATGCTTTTCTTCCCATTGCCATTCTGCGTTTTATATCCTCTGTACTGCTACCATCGCATGTTATTTTACTACCCAAGTAACAAAACTCATCTACCACCTTCATTGTTTCGTTACCTAATTTAATTCCCTCAGCATCGCCTGATTTTCTAAGGCCGCATTCCATTATTTTTGTTTTGCTCTTGTTAATGTTCATTTTATACGCTCTCTTCAACACACTGTCCATTCCATTCAACTGCTCTTCCAGGTCCTTTGCTGTCTCTGACAGAATTACAATGTCATCAGCAAAACGCAATGTTTTTATTTCTTTCCCCTGAACTTTAATCCCTATTCCAAATTTTTCCTTGCTTTCCTTCACCGCCTGCTCGATGTACAAATTGAATAGCATCGGAGACAGGCTACAGCCCTGTCTCACTCCCTTAAGATGCAACAATATTGGTGCGACTCGCGTTAACGTGGCTACTGGCAATTGCATTAACAGTTGACGAACAATAAGCGCTTGCGGTATGTGAGGTCGCGCCTGGGACGTTTAGGGGGTATGTAATGGATTTTGGTTCCAAAAATCGATTTTTCAAAAATATTATTTACTTAATCTACACAGTTTAATCAAAGTTTTGTGTGAATTTTATCGCGATAGCAGCTCTAGAAATGCCTTTAAATTGTTAAACTCCTTAACTCTGCACTAACGGCCACTCCCATCTTTCCCGCTGTTTTGGAAGCTGCTGGCTTCAGCGGAATTTTTGTCAGTGTCAAGACTATTGTCTTTCGATATCTTTGGCTTCATCTATACCTGTGCCTGATAATTTTCTTGTATGTGGTATATTTACGTTTTGACAATACTAACACCTATTGAAACTTCCTGGCAGATTAAAATTGTGTGCCGGAACCGGGACTCGAACCTGGGACCTTTGCCTTTCGACTGTGCTATCCCGACACGACTCACGATGCCGCCTCACAACTTTACTTCCGCCAGTACCTCGCCTCCTACTTTCCAAACTTCACAGAAGCTCTCCTGCGAACAATGCAAGACTAGCACTCCTGGAAGAAACGATATGGTGGAGACATGGCTTAGCCACAGCCTAAGGGATGTTTCCGGAATGAAACTTTCACTCTACAGCGGAGTGTGCGCTGATATGAAACTTCCTGGCAGATTAAAATTGTGTGCCGGAACCGGGACTAACACCTATTATTAGGTGGAACGTTGCAATAGCAAAACTGTACGTGAAAATTAATATTTATTCATAATGGCTGGCGGAAAAACTGTGTTTACAAAACGGAAGTTTATGAGAATCGGTATACCAACAAAACAGTGGAAACAGTCGCAAATGAAGAACATGTGCTCTCAGCTTCAGCATCCAAAATTGCGAGAGGAGAATTGCAGACATGCGTGAGTGACGTTGGTATGGATTTCACTGGATTCAGGCTTATTGATGTAGAACTTCTCTGTGAGGCTATAAAGTCTTCACATTCAGGTTTCTATCAAACCCTAATTTATTGAATAAATATCTTCACGGAAAGACACAAAACGCGAATGAAAGCTTCAATGATTTAATTTTGATTAGATGCTGAAAAAGGACATTCTGTGGAATTGAAGTACTTAAGCATGAGTATATGGTGCAATTTTATGTCTCAGTGAGGAAATAGTGGCAGAATTGATGTGCTAGAGAGAGAGTTGGTGTAGACCCTGGAGTGTTTACAACAAAAGCATTTGACCCCATCGACGACAGCAGGCTCACGACAGCTGACAGGCAATTGTCTTACCTGCAAATACAGGCGAGGCAGATTCTAAGAGCAGGGAACAGAAACCTGGGAGATGAGCAGTATCAGTATGGAGGATTTTAAAACTGAGGTAAACTTATAACACGTGAAAATATGAAGATAAATGTTCGGACTTCATTTCCTCGGTTTTACATTTTTTACGCTATTAAAAGCCTTTTCTCAAAACGTATATGCACTGACGCAATGAATTTTTCAGGATCTGTTCGCAAAGTGTTGGTATCTTCCTGGAACGAAAAAATTCGAGATCCTGCAATTACATTCTTAGTTTTAGATGATTTTACGGAGAAAAAAAAATCTGAATTTTTGATGTGCAGAATTAAAAACTTTGTAAATGATACAGTTTGTACTATAAATTAATAAATGTAGTTCAGTGGTCTTGTAACCTCCTCAGGACACTACAATACATTTTTTTCAAATTAATTGCATGATTGCCGCGGTGGAGTAGCCGAGCGGTCTAAAGCACCTCGCTGCGGAGCGCGCGGTTGCTCGCCGTGGAGGTTCGAGTCCTCCCTGGGGCATGGGTGTGTGTGTTTGTCCGTAGGTTAGTTTACCTAGGTTTAAGTAGTTTGTAAACTACGGACTGATGACCACGCAGTTTGGTCCGATAGATTTACAGACATTTTTTTGATCTGCATGATTAGAATTTAAGTTACGGCTTTTTATGAAAAAGACAATAAAACAGTTAAAATTAAAATTTTTCGGGAAAGATATTTTATTATATTTTTCCCTAAAAATATAACTCTTTTGCTTAACATATGCAAAATTTTAGTTTTGTGAATTAATAAATATGGCTATCAGGAATTTATTAAAAAAATGTTTACATTTTCCATTACATCCCCTCTTAAGGGTTAAAGAGATGATGGAGAGGAGAAAGGGAGGTGTGAGAGGGACAAGGAGCTGGACGGAGGGAGTAAATCGACTGACTGACTCATTTCGCTGCTGTTGTTGTTGTTGTGGTCTTCAGTCCGGAGACTGGTTTGATGCAGCTCTCCACAATACCCTATCCTGAGCAAGCCTCTTCATCTCCACATAAGAACGGCAACCTACATCTGTCTGAATCTGCTTACTGTATCCATCTCTTGGTCTTCCTCTGCGGTTTTTACCCCACACACTTCCCTCCAATGCTAAATTCACAATTCCTTGATGTCTAAGAATGTGTCCCACCAATCTCTCCCTTCTTTTAGTCAAGGTATGCCAGAAATATCTTTTCTCCCCAATTCTGTTCAGTACCTCCTCATTAGTTACGCGATCCACCCACCTAATCTTCAGCATTCTTCTGTAGCACCACATTTCAAAAGCCTTAATCCTCTTCCTGTCCGCACTGTTTATCGTCCATGCCTCACTCCCATACAAGGCAACACTCCATACAAATGCCCTCAGAAAGGACTTCCTTAGGCTTAAATCAATATTCGATGTTAACAAATTTCTCTTTTTCAAAAACGCTTTTCTACCCATTGCCATTCTGCATTTTATATCCTCTCTACTGCGACCATCATTTGTTATTTTACTCCCCAAGTAACAAAACTCATCTACCTCCTTTATTGCTTCGTTTCCCAATCTAATTCCTTCAGCATCACCTGATTTTCTTACACTGCACTCCATTACCCTAGTTTTGCTCTTGTTAATGTTCATCTTATATGTACCTTTCAGCACACTGTCCAGTCCGTTCAATTGCTCTTCCAGGTCCTTTGCTGTATCTGACAGAATTACTATGTTGTCGGCAAAATGCAATATTTTTAATTCTTCCCCCTGAACTTTTATTCCTTCACCAAATTTCTCCTTGCTTTCCTTTATAGCTTGTTCAATGTATAAATTGAATAACATTGGAGAAAGGCTACAACCCTGTCTCACTCCCTTCCCAACCACTGCATCCCTTTCATGCCCTTCAACTCTGACAACCGCTGTCTGGTTTTTGTACAAATTGTAAATAACCTTACGCTCCCTATATTTTACTGCTGCTCGCTTCGCTGCTAGTCGAATAGAACTGTGCAATCACACGATTGACGGTCGATCCAATTATCCCGGCAGACAAGGAAAAGGGGAAACGCTGTTATTACTGGACTGAATTACTGACGAGTGCGACACAAAATATTCAGCAGCGGGAAGTCCAGGGCGACTGTCAATACTGGAGGATATACAGCCGTAGACCAACC
Organism: Locusta migratoria; assembly: GCA_026315105.1. NCBI lineage: Eukaryota > Metazoa > Arthropoda > Insecta > Orthoptera > Acrididae > Locusta > Locusta migratoria. The sequence goes on from CM048753.1 coordinate 125,877,146, forward strand.
GTTCGGAATACTGCTCGACCGCAGGCGGACTCGTAACACAATCGCATTGAAACGCGTATCACCTACACTGTGTAAAATATATACAGAGGTATTCTTACAGAACTGAGAGAAATACCAGTAAATGACTGATCAATATACTCACTACAATTTGCAGGTCACCAACTGATTATACCCCAAGACTGTGAGGACATGCAGTATACGACCAGCAAACTGATTCACAACTATAAAAAAGTAGCCAAAAACCCGGCGTTGCCCGGGTATTTATTTATTTATTCCTGCCATTTTTCAGGTATACAGGGTGTTTGCCTCTGTAACTTATAAAATAATAGGTGACGGGAAATTTTAATGCGGTAGGTCAACACAAGAAATGATACACTTTCTGCGGAGCTATGAACATAGTTTCTTGTATCATTTTCCAAACAGTTACACCACAAAGATATAATTTTTTTTAAATGGAACAATAGTTTTTTCTATCGTCGATTGGATTCGTTGAAACCAGCTGCGTCCAAATCAATTTAAACTACATTCCTATCACTGTTAGTTTGGGAGCTACAACCCTTCAAAGTTCCGGGGGCGGAGGCTGCGATAGCGTAGCTGACTGGCCGAGTGGCTATCCCCTGGGGCACGGACCACTGTCTCATGACCACCAGCCAGTCAGCTACGCTGTCGCAGCCTCCGCCCCCTAAACTTTGAAGGGTTGTAGATCCCAAATTAACAGTGATAGGAATGTAGTTTAAATTGATTTGAACGCAGCTGGTTTAAACGAATCCAATTCACGATGGAAAAAACTATTGTTTCATTTAAAAAAATCTATCTTTCTGGTATAACTCTTTGGAAAATGATACAATAAACCATGTTCATAGCTCCGCAGAAAGTGTAAGATTTCTTGTTTTGACCTACCGCATTAAAATTTCCCGTCACCTATTATTTTATGAGTTACAGAGGCAAACACACTTAGTGAAACACCATGTATATTCATTTTTATAAAGGCTACATGTCTGTAAAATCTCTTGCGAATACAATTAGTAGTAAAGACGTGATAGATTACAACTTGGTACGTGATAGGGCCGTTTTCAATGAACGTTACTGTTTATGTGCTCACATCTCATGAACTACGTGTCGTACTGTGATACAATTCAGAAGATACACTCAACTATATGTGTGTATACTGTCTGTAAACTTTCCCGAGGCTACATTTTTATAGTGTACAAATTATAGGTTGTAACGTCATACCGAATGCCGTTGTTTTACTCCATAAACAGCTGAAAAGTAGTAACCGAGAAACTTTTTTTCCTTTCATCATTTTGCTATGGTTGTCAGCGAGAAAAAGTTTAATAAAGGTTTGAAATTATGTTTAAAGTTTGTTGCAAGTCAGTTAGTACTCTCATTGTCATACAGCGTATTTATAAAGTCACGCTGCATTATGTGGCAGTTTTTTCCGAATCCTATTGTTTATGAGGTCATACCTTCTTAACCATGTGTCGTATGTGTTTCTTAACACTGCAGCTATTGTTACCTTATAGTAAGGAATGTGTGTACCAAATTTGGTTGAAATCGATCCAGTGGTTTACGAGAAAATGAGCAGCATTGTCGCTTGATGGAGCAGTTTTTCGCGCATCTCATTGTTTATGACATCATATCTCGTGAACTATGTATCGTACATGAATCTTACACTTATGGCGACCGTCCACATGGATTGAATGTTGCGTGTACAAAATTTCATAAAGATTGGAACAAAACTGTAGATTTGTATGCAACACGTACACACATACGGACACAATGCTTTATATATTAGATCAATCTATGTAGTTCCCTCTTAATCTGGAATTGGGAGTGCGGCTAGTCTATTTTAAATCCAAATAATAAATGTATTCACCAACAGCAATGTACAGTTATGTTGTCTTTATTACTCTTATATAGTTATAATTGTGCGCCTCGGTTGCACAGTGGTAGAGTGCCAGACTACAAATCCATAGGTCGCGGGTTCGATCCCCGCCAGGTCGTGGGATTTTTATCTATCACTTTCCACTTCTTTCCCCTCTGGCAGTATTGCTCATGTGAAAAATACTGAGTAGCGCCGTGGTTCGGAACCCACGTTAAACTGTAGGTCCCCCTATAACTGGCTGGGTAAGTCAGTTCGAAGGTCGGAGGAAGGCAACGGCATACCACCTCCAAACAGGACCATGCCTAGTAAAGCACAGTGGTGTTCAAACCAATCTTCGGATTGTTGACTGCTTTACCTTATAGTTATAATTATCCAAACCGGAACGAATATCTGATTTACCGTTCAATATCACTAAGCATTTAATATTTTTAAAGAATGCAACCAACTAACTGCGAAATCAGGAAATGGCTTCGTGAGTGGTTAAAGAAAGGGAATGATTTTTCGCATGTGAGACCTGGTGACGGAAATCCGATCTACTGACCCGTAGGATTTCTAATTTTCGAATGACGTCAATCATAGAGGACCAAAAGCGAATACTTCGCACCGTTAGTGGAATGACAAAAAACATTGGGAAGAAACGGAAGTGAAGTTGAGTATTCATGCATAGCTTTCATCAGAATCAACCAATGCAAGTGTTTAAAAGCGCAAATGAAAGAGCTTCATCCGCTAAATGTTGTTAGGTAAAAAAGAACTGCGTACCTTAATTAGAACCGAATATTCGGTCGGCAAGAGTCAGTAGTTTAGCGAAAACTCAAGGTCAAAGTTGCTGATAGAAAATCGCGTTATAAATGGTATACATCGAAAGATGGTGTGAAGACAGGCTACTTAATTACGTTCGAGTGATTAAGTCTTCTCTCTTGTGTTCTCGAGCTGTAGCCTGGGCAGTCGTAAACTTGAGCCACTTTCCGAGAGGGCTTCAACTGTCAAAACGTGGGTCCAGGTTCGAACCTTCACCATGGCAAGTTTTTGATAGATTTTTGTCGGTGTATTCCATAATATTCCCACATTTGTAATACCTTTTCGTGCTTCGTTTTGAAGTATAGCATCGGAAGTGCCATTAATATCCAATTAGATATACTAGCTGTTTTATTTGTGGTATACAATTATCCTCACTTGTCTTTCGGGACATGCTTTTATATACTCTCGGTACGCATCGAAATTAATATCTGATATACCTGTCTTCAGCAACATAAATCAGGTACGTTTTCCACGAAGAATATCTCAGTATGCCCCAGGGCATTGTGATAGGACCGCTATTATTCTCTATCTATACAAATGATATGATGGACAGAGTAAGTTGTAATTTGCGGCTGTTTGCTGATGATGCTGTGTTGTATGGGAGGGTATCGTCTTTAACTGACTGTAATAGCATACAAGATGACTTAAGACTAAATTTCTAGTTGGTGCGAAGAATGGTAGCTAGCTCTCAATGTAGAAAAATGTAAGGCGATGCGCAAGAGTAGGAAAAACAATCCCATAATGTTCGAATACAGCATTACTAGTGAGCTTCTTGATTCAGTCGCGTCGTTCAAATATCTAGGGATAACATTGCAAAGCGATATGTCGCGGTGGAGTAGCCGAGCGGTCTAAAGCGTCTCGCTGCGGAGCGCGCGGTTGCTCGCCGTGGAGGTTCGAGTCCTCCCTGGGGCATGGGTGTGTATGTTGTCCTTAGGTTAGTTTAACTAGGTTTAAGTAGTTTGTAACCTACGGACTGATGACCACGCAGTTTGGTCCGATAGATTTAAAAAAAAAGAGCGATATGAAATAGAACGAACATGTAAGGACAGTTGTAAGGCAGACAGCCGACTTCGGTTTATTGGGAGAATTTTGGGAAGATGTACTTCACCTGTAAAGGAGACCGCGTATAAAACGCTTGTACGACCACGTCTTGAGTGTTGCTCAAGTGTTTGGGACCCGCAGCAGATCAGTTTAAAGGAAGACATAGAGGCGGTTCAGAGGCGAGCAGCTAGATTTGTTCCTGGTAGGTTCGACCAATGCGCGAGTGTCACGGAAATGCTCCGGCAACTCAATTGGGGATCGTTGGAGGAAAGACGACGACGTTCTTCTCGAGAATTTCTGTTGGAGAAATTTGGAAGGCCTGAATTTGAAGGTGAGTGTAGTACGATCTTGCTGCCACCTACTTACATTTTGCGTGGTGATCACAAAGACAAGATAAGAGAAATTAGTTCTCTTAAGGATGCATATAGGCATCATTTTTTCCTCGTTCTATTTGGGAGTGGAATAGGAAAGGAAATGCCTAGTAGTGCTATAGTGTACCCTCCGCCACGCACCTTACAATGGAGTGCGGAGTATATATGTACACAACAAGTGGATGTGGCTATATGTCGTTCGTGTGTTATGTATGCTGTAAGAAATATTTGTGTTTAGGTTGCTTTTATGATAAGTTTCACCCTTCTGGCTGTGAGAACGCTTAAGAATAGACCGTCAAAAATTGGAATTACGTAATAAAATACCTTATAAATTGTTTATTTCATTTTATTTCTTTCTTCTTCTTGGTGTTTTTGCACTGCATATCACAAAACAGCTATAAACACATAATATACTTAATTAAATATTAATCATACTGCCCGATGCTGTACTTTGAAATAAGGCAAGAAAAAGATATTAAAAATATTAGAATATTAACAAATACGTGCAAAAAATGTACGGTTTGGCAGTGCAAGCCCTGAAGCCACAGCACGAAAACACAAGAAAGAAAGAAACGCTAATTTCCCGAACGTCAGCAACATATCTGCAGACCGTCTTTCAATGTACAGCTTGAAAACGTGATTTTCCCGTTATCAACTTTGACCTTGACTGTTTTGAAAAACTACTGAGTAAGGACCGGTCGAATATTCGGTAACGGCCAGTTTTGGCCAAAGTATTGGTTTCGACACCATTTTTTGGTTTCAGACAGAATTCGGCCGAATATTCGGCTTGTTCGAAATGAGCTTTCTTGAACTTACCGGTACTGAAGAAGTGGGGTCGCGTCCTAGTTGTGTTCAGTGAACAGTAACGCTTTACCTGAGCTGACGGTTGCGCCGTTTAACTGATAGGAGTCCCTTCTCCCGTCTAAAAATTGTGGGCATTTCGTAGTTAAGCACAATACAAAGCAATCGTTGCGTGTAGTGATATAGGGTAGGTGGGGGTAAGTGTACGCACTGGGGTAAGTGTACGCAGTCTAAAATCTTGGCTCCACACAGTTATGTTTGCAGCTGTATGGCATTAGTAACTCGACAGCGATGTCAAACGGGGCAGCACGGACTCTGCGCGTCAGGCAGGCGGTGTTCGTGGCACGATGAGCTACGTTCTGTTTTCAGCATTCTCACTGTAGTTTTTAGGTAACGTCGTTCCCACTTTTTTGCGTGATCTTTAAATTTCTTGTTCCGTGTTAATCTCATATTGAAGCCCTATGATGTTATTGTTCAGTAGAAAGTGTAATAAACCCAAAGCGAATACTCTTAACTTTGTAGAAATTAAAGATGTAGGAAGTCGCAAATTGGGGCAACTGTACGCGTTCACGTAAGTGCGTACACTCGCCCCTTGATCAGCAGTAAATACTGACAGTCTTTACCCTCTACCACTCCACGGCCCTTCATGCCTTGTAACGGACATTGCTTTATTATTGTTTGTTTTTAATTCCAAGTAGACTTATAATTTTCTTTTTCTCCAATAGGAATTACGTCAGAAAAACCGAAAAGAAACCCCTGACTGATGAAAACTGTACGACAACTTCTTAGCAACAATTATTCTATCAGAAAAGCAGCAAGAACTGTTGGATTCATGAATCAACTTTGAGAAAACGACTTAAAAATGGGTAAAAGTTCTAATTCGTTGGGGAGGTTTATAAAAGTTTTCACTCCTGAGCAGGAAAAAGAAATTGTGGAACAATGCAAAGATGACCTGAGCAGCTACAGTGCCTTATTAGATTGATAATTTTGTAAGATGTTCTCTATCATTTGCTTAAGTTTTTCTAGAAAAGTTTGTTTTTCTCTTGGTGTATTATTTCATATTTGCTTATAAATGCTGTACTTCTAATGTCTATTATATAATAAAAGATGATACCTGTAAAACATTATATCATCAACTTTACAAAATTAGACATTATTTCTGTTATTTTTCTCTCGATGGGGCAAGTGTACTCACTAACACTTCCTTCGAAACTTATAAATTATTCATAAACTGAAAAACATGTCATCATTTTGAGAAATCCATTTAGCAACCATGCTTTAATTACAGTAAAATTTTCATATCTCTAGGTTCCTTCAGATTCTCCCTACAGGTCCTCATGCAAATTTTGCGTACACTTACCCCCACCTACCCTACTATGACAGTAACAATGTATGGTTCGGCGCTCCTCCCCTAGCAACATGGTAGGGAAATTGATTTATTTTTTAAAAAGTTTTCCAAATCTTTAGTTTTCTACCTCCGACTTTAACCATCGCCCGACTAAGTTGCAAACCGCTGACTTGACATTCGGCTCCCTGGTCGCCACAATGCACGGCTGTCTTGGGGAGGCCTTCTCCACCATGTTGCTCCGTGACGGGTGCCAATCCTTCGTAATTTCCTGTAACTGTTATCTGTCGTAATAAACCTACAAGTCCGCATTTCTCATTTAGCCGCCCCATCTAGCCCACAACTTCTGTTCAGCCACTCCTGAAAAATCGACACCCGGTACAACAATTTAACTTAATAAGTATTATACGCAATAGAACGGTTTATCATATTGTTATGCTGTAAAGTTTTATTATTAGTTTTTTTTATTAGAAAACAAGTTGACGTTAAATCACAGTAAAACTCAGTTTTTACAATTTCTAACACATAATTTGACGAAAGCTGGCATTCTGATTACACACAATGGGCATGTGATAAGTGAGACTGAACAGTTCAAATTTCTAGGTGTTCATACAGACAGTAAGCTACCATGGAAAGCCCATGTTCAGGACTGAACGGGACCGGGATCACCCCGAACTATCGAAATTTACTCGCGAAATAGAAGAAAATCTACCTTGAAAAGAATACACGTGTAAAAAATATGACCTTTTAGAAAAAAAAAAACAAAGTTTTTAAATAGGCATTTACATTAGCAGCCTAAGTGTTTTGAAGTCTTTTCACTATTTACTTCGCGTTATTCTGGCGCATTGCCTTTTCCTGTGAAGACTGCATGTACCCGCAGTCGTTGTTTTGTTTTATGACGACCGTCTCTTCCGAGACTCGAAATATCGAGACTGCACCGAATGAGTTCAGTTTATTTGGTAGAAAACGCCACTATGAGTAGAAAAGGTTCAAATGAAATTAGGAACACCGTTAATAAAAGTATCGTCGGTTTGTCTAAACGTGTTCGTCTCCCATGTCATAATCTGCGCAGTCCTGCTTAGACTGACACACACTAAAGAAGGCTTAGTACAGGGAGGGGATCTCTGAAATATGTATAGAAACTAGTGATTTGTGGTGTACCATGAAGCCGGCCGCGGTGGCCGAGCGGGGTGCGGCGCGCCAGTCACGGTCTGCACGGCCACTACGGTCGGGGGTTCGAATCCACCCTCCGACATGGATATTTGTGCCGTCCTTAGGATTAGCTACTTCATAAGTAGTTTGTAAGTTTAGGGACTGATGACCCCGTAGTTAAGTCCCATAAGCTATACAAACATTTGAACATTTTTGTAATGTAAATATACAGAAATTTCAACTTAATTACGCAAGTTTCTTTTTCGGCCGAAACTGGAACAGGAGGCGAATATTCGGTTTCAGTTTCTGTTCCGGCCACAAGTCATATTTCCGTCGTACTCTATTAGTGAGTGTCCAGCGAAAAGCAGAAACCCACGTCCCTTTATATCCAATGGTAGCTTAATTCCCGCGGTTGTGGTCTGTATTAGTTATTTCTATTTCTAAATATAAATTTCCATAGATTTAGCTTTAAAAATGCTTTCCTAATCAGGTATTTTGCCACAACTTGCCACCCCCTATTGCACCACTGGTGGCATAATTCAAAACATGGTTGAATTTTCAAAAATATCGAAACACGTGTTTTTAAAATTCTAATAAAAAATCCATAGTTTTTTATTTTCTTGCTTCAAAACTGCCTTAATAGCAAAGTATTTTCAAAAAAACCCTTCATCCCCTATTTCACCCCCCCCCCTCCCCCTTATGGATGGGAATATCAAAAATCGTTGATGCCTACAGTGTGGGATGAACAACGTCTACAAATTTCAAGTTTCTGTCATCTGTAGATTCACTTTCCAGCGCGGTTTTCTCTCTTATACAAACGGATCGAGAACTCGAAATTTATTTCTTACGCTTTGGCGTCATACTTCGTAGTTTTACTTTTCAAACTGCAATATAGGCCTACACTTATTTTCCTTTGTTCGTGCGCTTGTTGCAGAAAAAGAACTGAAGAATGTGCATCGCGTTTCGCTGACGACTTTCAACCACTATATATTCCACCCTGTTACATCTAGTTCAAATGTTTGTATAGCTTATGGGACTTAACTAAGGTGTCATCAGTCCCTAAACTTACAAACTACTTATGAACTAACTAATACCAAGGTCGGCACAAATATCCATGTCCGAGGGGGGATTCGAACCCCCGACCGTAGTGGCCGTGCAGACCGTGACTGGCACGCCACACACCGCTCGGCCACCGCGGCCGGCCCTGTTATAGCTATCGATACGGAACTGCTATTGTGTACAACGGGAGATTTTGTGTAGTTTTTGCTGAAGAGCAAAATATTGACACCCACACGTAGAATTCTATATAAGTCGGTAACTTTCAACTACCATATCTTCCACCCCGTTATCATTATCAACCCTATACCACCATAGTGCACAATGGCAGACTGATACCTACTACCACATACAAAAACTATTCGATTGTGATGTGCAGTTTTGGCTGCAGAGTGAAATATACGTACAAACACCTCAATTTTTATATATATTAAGATAGAACGTCCATACGAAATTTGATCGGAATCGATGACCTCTGGGGACTGATGTTCAGTCTCCTCAAAAGAACAACAACAACAACAACAACAACAATCGATGACCCACGTGTCCGTCCTAGTACGGTGCGTGCGATAGCTAAAGACGTTGGCATAGGAGAGGGTTTCATGCCCGGTGACCCAGTGTTGCCGGATGGCAGAGAGAGAAAATCCCTGCAGTCTCGCACAAATGTACCTACGTTTTCCCTACTTTCTCCCTAACACGCCATTAAAGCCCCTACATCAGGGACGTAGCCAGGATTTGGTCTGGGAGGGGCTGAATACAGGAGTCCGGCCAGCAGAGGTTAACCAATTGATTAATGTGACATGTTACAATTTTGAAAAACTTTTAATATTTGTCATCATGCTTCACTTGCTAGATATGTTTTTCCAGTGACTGATCGTTACTGATTGATGGAGTCAAGTGTAGATTATGCCGCGAATTCCAAGTGCTCTGTTATCGATCGGACAAGGATACATCAAGAACCTGTCAACCATAGAGAGGAACAGCATTAATTAGTTTCCCCAAATATGCCGCTAATTCCGAGTGCACTGTTATACGAGGATAACAACTGATTTGGTGACCGAAGAAGGATACATCGAGACACTATCAACCATCGAAACACTATCACTAATTATTTAGTTCAGTCAGCACAAAAAAGGAAGTCCGTCACTCTACAAGACTCGATTTTCAAAGAGTAATGCTATGTTGACATGGGACATCTAGCCCTTTGTTCATTTATAACGTTGGGTGTCACAAATATTTTAGCGTTTTCTTGTCAGCATCTTCTCATTTACAAGTACTAATTAGTGTATCGTCCTAACGTAAATAAATAAGTCTAGTCAAGGTAATGTAACGTCTTTAGTTCATGGAAACAATGAATTTTTCTTGTGCTGACATTTTCTGATACTATTTCTAAACCGACTATCCTTTCCACTGATATATATTGATATCAATTCGCATCAATTTTACTGTGTCCGAAACAAAGTTTTCAAATTAATAATTTGTACTATGAACAGAAAACAACTATGCCATCTAAAATATCATTGGCTGCTTCAAACTTTGCCAAAATTGGCCGGCTTCATTCCGCGTGCTGACAACTGCTCTGTCGCCAACATTACGGGTAACATCGGAGGTTCACTGAGGCTTTTCGCGGATGATGCTGTAGAATATAGAGAGGCTGTAACACTGGAAAATTGTATTGAGATGCAGGAGGATCTGCATAGAATTGACGCATGGTGCAGGGAATGGCAATTAAAGCTCAATGTAGACAAGTGTAATGTGCTGCGAATACACAGAAAGAAAGATCCTTTATCATTTAGCTACACTGTAGCAGGGCAGCAACTGGAAGCAGTTAATTCCATAAATTATCTGGGAGTAGGCATTAGGAGGGATTTAAAATGGAACGACCATATAAAATCAATCGTCGGTAAAGCAGATGCCAGACTTAGATTCATTGGAAGAAGACTAAGGAAATGCAGTCCGAAAACAAAGGAAGTAGGTTATAGTACACTCGTTCGCCCACAGCTTGAATACTGCTCACCGGTGTGGGATCTGTATTAGGTGGGATTGATAGAGGAAGTGGAGAAGATCCAACGGAGAGCAGCGCGCTTCGTTACAGGATCATTTGGTAATCATGAAAGCGTTACAGATATGATCGCTAAAGTCCAGTGGAAGACTCTGCAGGAGAGACGCTCTGTCGCTCGGTACGGGCTTTTGTCGAAGTTTCGAGAACTTACCTTTACAGACGAGTGTAGCAGTATATCGCTCCCTCTTACGTATATCTCGCGAAGAGATGGTGAAGATAAAATCAGAGAGATTAGAGCCCACACAGAGGCATAACGACAATCCTTCTTTCCGCGAACAATATGTGACTGGAATAGGAGGTAAAATCGATAGTGGTACTCAAGGTACCCTCCGCCACACACCGTCAGGTGGCTTGCGGAGTATGGTTGTGGATGTAGATGTACCCGCTAGGCATGTGTCGGCGATTGTAGAATTTTACCAAAGTACCTACGCGTTGGGGGCTTTTGGATGAAAATTCCCTACATGATTTTAATGCTTAAAAGTACCAACGCGTAGGGAAAATTCCCCACGTCTGGCAACACTGGCCTGGTCACATCATCCAGTCATAAGACTGAGCATAAAAAAACAGAATAAATAAAGACAAGCTTGGCACCAGAGCGAGCGCCTGTCGTCCATACTGCGGGGCCTACTAGTGATGACGTCACCGCCTGCTGTGTGTGTGTGTGTGTGTGTGTGTGTGTGTGTGTGTGTGTGTGTGTTTTAAATTATTATTTTGCTTCGTTTCCCGCAGCTCGGCACATTATTCCAGCCGTTATTCTCGCCTGCCGTTATTTGGCAGAGCGGGTACACAATTATTACTCTCTGTTCCCGGTAATTAACGGTTATTGTTGCCAGTTGTCGTGCGCTGTTTGGCGCTAATGTGTGCAGCCTTAGGCTGATTTACGACCAGTTTAGCGCGACACAAGCACAAGCACAAACGACGCCGGTCACACAAGCCGCACAACTTGTTACGGTTCCTCACTGGGCAGTTACGAAATGTCAGCACACTTTCTTTTGCGGGATGCCACCAGCTACGGGAAACTGGCGCCGTAGCTCGAAATTAATTTGCCGAGTGGGGTTACACATAGGGACTGATGACCCCGTAGTTAAGTGCCATAGACTATACAAACATTTGAACATTTTGGACAGTCTGTTCAAAAAACAAATGTTTGTTAAGCTTATGGGACTTAACTACGGGGTCATCAGTCCCTAAACTTACAAACTACTTACGAACTAGGACGGCACAAATATCCCCGAGGGGGGATTCGAACCCCCGACCGTAGTGGCCGTGCTGACCGTGACAGGAGCGCCTCAGTCACCTCGGCCGGCTTTGACAGTCCGTACGCATACATATAGCCAATTAGCCACACGTGTAGTAGTTTGCTATCGTGAGTTTGTTGTGTGCAGCAGGAAGTGGTCAAACGCAAGGACACCCAATTTTATAAATCCGAATCTAGAGTTCTATGAGATATTGAAAGTAATTCACACAAATATCGGAACTGTAATATCAAACCGATGACTTCAGAATAACAAAAAATTTCGAAATCGTCAAACCTATGTCAAAGGCGAAGCAAAAAAATTGCGTACGAAGAGTGGCTCTTCAGTCATATGGTTTGCATTTGATGTCAAGTTCCGTTGTAAAATAAATATAATTCATATTTCAAAATTCAAACATTATTGGACCTTCTCGACACTGGAGAATGCAGATATTGCGAAGACAAATCCCAAATCCTTAAAATTAAAAGCTTTCATGGTTATTATTTGTCATATTGCCTCTTTGAGTCTATCTCGTTTTTTATGTCGATCTTGGATGATTAATCTGATGCTTGTCCAGCACGAGCTGCTGGCATTGCTGAAATTTCACCCTCCAACATCAGTGGAATCGAATCTTTGACAGTGTTACCCAGTCAGACTGATATCGAACTGTCAAAACTTCAGTTAAAACATCAAACAAAAGTCGACGAAATATCCGAGACGAAAGCTAACAAACCAAGTATAACGTAGATTTTCATTTCAGCAAGGTACATGATTTGATGAACGTCATTGATAAACATTCTTTTTAAAAATACATTATTAAGTAATAACTGAAAGATGCGTAATGTTTAATTTTCTCCCCGTCGACAGCTAAGAAAAATGCAATACGTCAACAAAACACAAGTTATTTCGCATCTAATGAACAAGTCGATGTTCAGACATCGATGTTCCTGCGGAAAAATATCGATGTTAAAAAAACATCGCTCTGAAAAACGATACATCGATGTTTTTCCGATGTTTCCGTACGTTTAAGAAATATTCGGAAAAACACACTGAAATGAAGCTGTGTTGCCAGAAAGTATCTGCCTTATTTATGTTCCTTCACTAGGCTACGAATAAACAGCGAAATGGCAGATTACAATAAAAAAGAAGTTGAGAATAAGGTTTAGCTACCTATTGAGCTGATTTTACTTGGGATTTACAGCGATTTGTTCATTACAAGCGAAATAACTTGTGTCTTGTTGACGTATTGCATTTTTCTTAGCTGTGGACGGGGAGAAAATTAAACATTATGCATCTTTCAGTTATTACTTAATAATGTATTTTTAAAAAGAATGTTTATCAATGACGTTCATCAAATCATGTACCTTGCTGAAATGAAAATCTATGTTATACTTGGTTTGTTAGCTTTCGTCTCGGATATTTCGTCGACTTTTGTTTGATGTTTTAACTGACGTTTTGACAGTTCGATATCAGTCTGACTGGGTAACACTGTCAAAGATTCGATTCCACTGATGTTGGAGGGTGAAATTTCAGCAATGCCAGCAGCCCGTGCTGGACAAGCATCACATTAATCATCAAAGATCGACATAAAAAACGAGATACTCAAAGAGGCAGTATGACAAATTTAAGAAGAAGTTTAAGGATTTGGGATTTGTCTTAGCAATATCTGCATTCTCCAGTGTCGTGTCCAATAACTTTTGAATTTCGAAATATGATTTAGATTTATTTTACAACGGAACTTGACATCAAATGCAAACCATATGATTGAAGAGCCACTCTTCCTAGGCAATTTTTTTGCTTCTCATTTGACATAGGTTTGATGATTTCGAATTTTTTTGTTATTCTGAAGTCATCGGTGTGATATTTACTGTTGCGATGTTTGTGTGCATTACTTTCAATATCCCATACAACTCTAGATTCGGATTTATAAAATTGGGTGTCCTTGCGTTTGACCACTTCCTGCTGCACACAACAAACTCACGATAGCAAACTACTACACGTGTGGCTAACTGGCTATATGTACGCGTAAAAACTGCCCAACAAGAGTGAAACATACTATTCTTTTCACTCGAACAGGTGACTGCAGCACTGAGAGAATAGCAAACAAAGGTGAGTCAACGATATTGTTGTTAGTTTCATATTTCTCTTACCTACTGTTCCAAATGTATGAAAACAGCGACGAGCGACGACAGCAGGAGCACCGCACTTGAGCTGACGCTGGCTGAGCAACTGATAAAGTAATAATGGAGTTGACAAGCAATTGTTGAACGATGTCGATAGTTTTGGACTTCTGTCGTCGATGCATCGGAGATATATCGCTGTTCAAAACATTGATGCCGGCCGCGGTGGCCGAGGTGACTGAGGCGCTCCAGTCACGGTCAGCACGGCCATTACGGTCGGGGGTTCGAATCCCCCCTCGGGCATGGCTATTTGTGCCGTCCTAGTTCGTAAGTAGTTTGTAAGTTTAGGGACTGATGACCCCGTAGTTAAGTCCCATAAGCTTAACAAACATTTACATTTACAAAACATTGATGGATATGGACGAAACATCGATGTTTTCAAAACATCGATGTATCGTTTGCATCCCTAGTTACACACACACACTCCTCTGAATAAATGTCAATATCGACATCAGTTTTCAACCCTCTGCGGTGTGCGTCCCCTCCTCCTACGTCGTTCAAACACCGTTCAGACTCGCTTACCTGATTATACAGACTCGATCAAGTCCCATTGGATGTTTCCTCCGCCGGCCGTGGACTCTGACTGAACGTAAATCTCGTCGTGTGTTGCTGGAGATGAATATCACAAGAGAAAATGTTTCTGCCTACTTGAAATGAAAGCGGCCTTTCTCAACAATTTTTGTTTATTAACTTTAGTGTGGCTAACTACGTCGGAACTAGATTAACCAAATTAAATCTGTTGAGCACCTTCTCAATATTAATTATTAAATTTATCAACTGCGTCGCAATGACAATAGGGTGAGGTGGTACAATTTCGATCATTTCGGACAAATGTTATTGTAACTGGAAATATATTGAGAAAAGATGTAATTTTAATTATAGCACTTGTTCTTGGATGTTTAACTAATATGTAACACAAATATTAGACAATTACAAATGTCCGTATAGACACACAAAAAAGTTACAGAATTGAGAAACATCGATCGAAAATGTACGAGACTAGGTACAATTATGATCACTTCCTCGTACAATTTTGATTACGGGCATCTTCCACATAAAAAGCACTTTTTCTCTCACGCACCAACGCATACTTCGTGGTACCTGTGGTGTCGCACAAGTCCAAAGTGCGCGCCACCTACTTTCGCCGCGCGCCGCCATGCACGCACGGCGCGGCGTTCTTACGACGTCAGCCACGAGCGCCCTCTGCTGCAACTCCGCTCGTGGCCACCACGGAAAGACACCGGTCACTTCGGACTGAGATAGCAACGAGTTAGGACCTTCGTAATCAGATAGGCACGAGTGAAGACTTTGCTATTGTACAGGCACCAGGCAGGCCTCTAACAACTATGTATCAACATTCTGCAGTACTATGTAAAAGTTAAGTATTGTTACATTCTGTGCAAAATATATCTCTTTCTAATTTACTCTAGTGTTTGTAGTTTCTGGCTGCTCCCCTCCGTACCTGCACCGGCGTGCTGTCTTGTTACTGTGTCGGTCTCGTTCCACTCGGCCACCGACACCTACGACGAGGCTGGGACACAAAAGCGGCGACGAAGTTGGGACACAAAAGACTGGAATACACTCTTTCAAATTCTGAAGTCAGCAGGGGTAAAATATAGGGAAAGGAGAGTTATTTACAACTTGTACAAAAGCCAGACTGCAGTTATTAGACTCGAAGGCATGAAAGGGAAGCATCAGTTGGGAAGGGAGTAAGACAGGGTTGTAGCCTTTCTCCGATGTTATTCAATTTGTACATCGAGCAGGCGGTGAAGGAAAGCAAGGAAATTTGTACCACCTTACCATATTAACTTCTTTTCCTTTGCAGACTATCCTCGGAGCCGTAGCTCGTGTAATTCACACACTATCAGCACCAAAACTTCACACACACTGCTCGTCACTGTAGAGCAGATAATTCTCATTAATATCACTTTATCTGGAGGGTAATTACGCCTAATTTTACACTTTATGACCCTAGCCCGGGCGCAGATTTCAGGGGGCGCCAAAATGGGAGAAAAAAATTCAATGTTTGTATAGCTTATGGGACTTAACTACGGGGTGATCAGTCCCTAAACTTACAAACTACTTATGAAGTAGCTAACACTAAAGACGACACAAACATCTCTGCCCGAGGGGAGATCCGAACCCCCGACGGGGAACGACCTCGCGCATCGTAGCATAGCACCTCAATACACTCCGTCGCGGCTTCAATTCCAAATGTTTCTTATACTCGTTAAGTAATCACTCTTTTTCTTTTCACGAATATATCTGAAATGTAGCAGTTGTATTTACTATTACCGTTAAAACATCTTTGGATAAATTCATTTTTCATGAAGCTAGAGGCACACTACCTGTTCTTTTGTTCATTTTCGTCATAAATGTAACTTAAAAAGAACATTTATTCACGACTTACGTCAGTCATGAATGTTCAGTGAAGTTATTACGAAATGACTTCCATTCAAAAACTAGCATACTCTCAAACATCGTCTTTATGAATATTTCAAGCTTCGCACTTATCTACCATTAACAAACGTGCGTGAATACACAGTAAATAAAAGCGGTTGTGTTGCCGTAGTCCTATCCCTCCGTCCTTATTATTATTAGTACTTAACCTCAGCAATGCCAGCGCATTTTTCGTCACGCTTGTTACGAAAAGATGGTGGTGATTTATGAAAAAGACCAATTTTTTCTTTCAGCAGATACTAATCGATATTTAGTAGTAAGACCTAAATGTTTGGGTTGTGTTTAAGCAAAAATTTTAAAACATATGTAATGTAATAGGACACAATTAAAAACAATATGTTTCTTTTCATAGTTCTAAAATATAATGTACCTGGCCAGAATGTGGGCAAGAAACATCCCCTTCCCCTTATGTATGCGAAGGTTAATTATGCATGTCACCTGTATGTGGTCGAATGGAGGTTGAGATTGGGTAGTATTTTTATCTCAGATGATAGGGGACCTACACAGAACGTTAGTGGTCGTGTTTTCGAACACGTATGAACGGACGAGCCTCAAGGACTTCCCCATGGTCCGAAGGAGGAGGGAGCGGAAAATATATCCTCAAGAATGCGATTTAGGGTGTACTTCTGCAACAGAGGGAATGCCGAAACTTCAAATACGGCTACAGGTATTACTTTTACTCGTGATTCCTCTGCAAGTAAACAAAAATCTACGCTGGACCTACCGTGACACCAGCTCTTCTACTTGATATGGGGAACCTGAACGATAACTGTTATAAAGATGCTAAAACTGTTTCCACCACTGCTAGATTTGACATCCGAAGCCCTGTATCACTATATCTGCATTGTTGCCTGCACAGCCAGCCATTATAAAGTGGAATATAACTTACAGGATACAGTAAATATTTCAAGATTTTATTCTATCATATATTTGGATAATTTGACTCTTTTAATCTGCATTTATTTTTTAATTTAATACTAAATATTTTCCATTGTTTGTGAACATCTATTGGTAAATTTTTTTCTTACGTTAGGCCTAGGATTCAAATTTACAATTATTTTTTATTTACATTTTTATCTGTATTCATTGATGACTTCATTCATACAGTACATTTTCTCCTGTTTGTAAGTAAAGGAACTCACTATAAACCCAGTTTTCATCATTCGTCATTGCGACGATGAAGTTGGGGGGGGGGGGGGGAAGGCAATCTTGCCCCGGGCGCCAAAGAGACTAGATCCGTCCCTGCTTCCACATACGTGTTGACCGTCCTGTGGCTTGTCGAAGACTGGGTACAGATCCCACGCTCTGACTTGGCGCCTAGATGTTAGAAGCTTTCACTCGATTGGCTGATTTGTATCAGCCAATAACAAATCACTTTCTATAATTTTTAGTTTACGGTAAAGCTGCACTTTAAAATGAATCTGAAATTGTAATTAATCTAATAAGACATGATCGTAATCCTTCGGTAGGTTGGAGTTATGTCTCAGAAAACATTATCGGCAAAATAATGAGATGAAAAGCACGCGGGAATAACCGCCCTGACTGCCGCAGCGAGCGAATGCTTCCCACGGTACTCTACTGCGCCATACAGTACGTCACGGCCGGTATGGACCAGCTATCCGAAACAAAACTGTCTGCACTGCAGAAGGCAGGCCAGACGAAAAGAAACGAATATAAGTCGAAACAAGGCCCCTGGAGTAGATGATATTCCCTCAGAGCTACTGAAGTCTCTGGGAGAACCAGCCATGACAAACCTGTTTCACCTGGTGTGTAAGATGTATGAGACAGGCGAAGTACCCTCAGACTTTAAGAAAAATGTTATAATCCCCATTCCAAAGAAAGCAGGTGCAGACAGGTGTGAAAACTATAGAACCATCAGCCTAATAAGTCATGGCTGCAAAATATTAACACGAATTATATACAGAAGGATGGAAAAGGTGGTAGAAGCCGACCTCGGGGAAGATCAGTTTGGGTTCAGGAGAAATGTAGGAACACGGGAGGCAATACTCACGTTACGGCTTATCCTAGATGATAGATTAAGAAAAGGCAAACCTACATTTCTAACTTTTGTAGATTTGGAGAAGGCTTTTGACAATGTTGATTGGAATAAACTCTTTCAAGTTCTGAAGCAAGCAGGAGTAAAATATAGGGAGCGTAAGGTTATTTACAACTTGTACAAAAACCAAACAGTGGTTGTCAGAGTTGAAGGGCATGAAAGGGATGCAGTGGTTGGAAAGGGAGTGAGACAGGGTTGTAGTCTTTCTCCATTGTTATTCAATTTGTACATTGACCAAGCTATAAAGGAAAGCAAGGAGAAATTTGGTGAAGGAATTAAAGTTCAGGGTGAAGAATTAAAAACATTGCGTTTTGCGGACGACATTGTAATAATCTCAGAGACAGCAAAAGACCTGGAAGAGCAGTTGAAGGGAATGAACAGTGTGCTGAAAGGTGCATATAAGATGAACATTAACAAGAGCAAAACTAGGGTAATGGAGTGCAGTGTAAGGAAATCGGGTGATGCTGAAGGAATTAGATTGGGAAACGAAGCAATAAAGGAGGTAGATGAGTTTTGTTATTTGGGCAATAAAATAACAAATGATTGTCGCAGTACAGAGGATATAAAATTCAGAATGGCAATGGGTAGAAAAGCGTTCTTGAAAAAGAGAAATTTGTTAACCTCGAATATTGATTTAAGCCTAAGGAAGTCCTTTCAGAAGGCATTTGTATGGAGTGTTGCCTTGTATGGGAGTGAGACATGGACGATAAACAGTGCGGACAGGAAGAGGATTGAGGCTTTTGAAATATGGTGCTACAGAAGAATGCTGAAGATTAGGTGGGTGGATCGCGTAACTAATGAGGAGGTATTGAACAGAATTGGAGAGAAAAGAAATTTCTGGCATACCTTGACTAAAAGAAGGGATCGATTGGTAGGACACATTCTCAGACATCAAGGAATTGTGAATTTAGCGTTGGAGGGAAGTGTGTGGGGTAAAAACCGCAGAGGAAGACCAAGAGATGGATACAGTAAGCAGATTCAGACAGATGTAGGTTGCCGTTCCTATGTGGAGATGAAGAGGCTTGCTCAGGATAGGGTATTGTGGAGAGCTGCATCAAACCAGTCTCCGGACTGAAGACCACCACAACAACAACAACAATGGAATAAATCCCGAAATAAAATAGGGAACACTGTGGGGTAACACCACAAACTGCACGCATACGTCCACATTGACAGCGTGTACCGCGTACCGGCAAACGAATGCTGGCTGTTGCCAAGGCAGCTGCTACTCTATCTTCACACCCACTCGCAATTTACAGGGAGCCGCTCGAAATGGCTTCGCATTTTAAGGCGTCATGCCACGCTGGAGCGTGAGTGCGTTTGCTGTCCTTTGTAACTGTAGCCACTGGTGATCTGTGAAGTTTGCTCTCGTAGGTTTACAAACTTTACAATTTTTACTATTATTACTAGCTGTAAACCCGGCGTTGCCCGGGGGTTTATTTATCCTACACTCTGGTAGTCCACATCCCCTTCCCCCCTCTCTCTGCATCCACCTCTTTCTCTCACATCTCTCTGATCGTTTCCACCTTTTCGTCTCTCGGCAAAGTTTTCTGCAAGGTACTCTCTGTCATGTACCATACAAACATTTATGTACCCAGTGATCTTCCTCTTGGTTTAAAGATCATGTATGCAAAAATTAGGTACTGAACAGAATTGGTGAGAAAAGGAATTTTTGGCATACCCTGACTAAAAGAAGGGATCGCTTGGTAGGGCACATTCTTAGACATCGGGGAATCGTAAATTTAGCATTGGAGGGAAGTGTGTGGGGTAAAAATCGCAGAGGGAGACCAAGAGACGCGTATAGTAAGCAGATTCAAATTGATGTGGGTTGTCGTTCTTATGAGGAGATGAAAAGGCTTGCTCAGGATAGAGTAGGGTGGAGAGCTGCATCAAACCAGTCTCCGGACTGAAGACCATAAACAACAACAATGCAAAAATTCATAAAGATTCGAGCAAAACTATATATTTTGTAAAAGTCCGTAAGTTAAGTACCTATTATTTATTATTATTATTTATTATTATTTATTTACCTTTCTTGCCTTCTTGCCTTTGGGTATATAGCTGGTCGTGAATACAAAATCTATGTGATACATTTATGCGACTATGATACATTATTTTCTTTATACATTTACAGTAATTTGATAAATAATACAAAGAAAAGCGTAAAAACTTATCATAAGGAAAATAGAAAGGCAACTTAAAAACATCAACTACTTTAAGAAGAGAATAATAGAACATAGGAAAGATTGGTTTGAGTGACAGTCTGAAGAATAAGAGAGGAAAGTCCAGGGTGGGAGGCCTCGGAATTTACTTCGAGCGCTGCCATCCTGGAGTTTTCTCATTTTGAGACTCTTATGATTGGCTATATCTGTAGGTTACATTTCGCAAGTATTTATACATCCTCTGTGTCGGGGCTGTCATCTGTGGTGTAATCTGTACTGTTTGTGCTTTCAGTGTCAGATTCATCGTAAGTGTTTTGTCTTCTGTTGTGGGCGTTTCGTGTTGCATTACGTCTTACGTAATTTCTGTGTGTACTCGTGTTTTTTTCGTAGTGAGACTTCGTCCGTCAGCCTGTTCATTATGTCCCATCCGTTCTTATCTCGTATTAGGTCGTTTAGGTCTTTAGTCGTGTCAAACATAGTGTGAGTGTGTGTTTTGTAGAGCTGACAGTGTATGGCAGTGTGTTCTGGGGTCCCCATGTCTCCACACGTACAGCATGGATTGTCACTGAAACCCACACGTGTGAGGTGTGTGGGGTAGGGGCCGTGCCCCGTTAGGAAGTGGATCATACCCGGGCTGGGATTGATATGACCCATTCGAAGACGTTCCCTTATATTCGGGAAAAAGTCATAGACACGTCTTCCTTTCTCGCAGTTTTCCCATTCCCTTTGCCATGTGTCCGTTCTCCATTTAATTAGTTGCCTCCGTTCTGTTATCTCTGTGGACCTTGTCGTATTTCCCCGCCTTCATCCAGTACATAGCAGCCCTTAGTCGTATGGTAAGGTCTATTGGTGGTATCCCCAGTACCACGCAGAGTGCTTCGTCTGAGGTAGTGTTGAAGGCTCCAGTTAGCCTGAATAGGACACTTCTTTGACCTTTCCTAACAGTGGCAATGTTGGTCTGTAGTGCCACACGCTGTGCCCATGAACTGGCCGCGAAGCAGATTACTGACTCGAGGAGGGCTATGTGGTATGTACGGAGTGTTTGTGTAGGTAGTCTGAACGTTGTGGTGTTTAGCCTGGCTAGTTTTTGAGTCATCTTGGTGGCCCTGTCGGTCGTCAGTCGTATATGTACATTAAAGGTCAAGCGTTCGTCCAATTGGACACCAAGATAACGTGTATTTTGTTGTCTGCGTATTTTGATGTTGTTGTGTTTTATTGTTGGGTCCCTGATTAGGGTTCCTTTCAGTAATATGTAGACTGTCTTATGTGCTGCCATCTGTAATTTGTTCTGTGTGCACCATTGACCTATAGTTGCCAGGACATGTGTTGCCTTGTGTTCTCATTGCATTCTCGAGTCAGCTGTAACCAAAACAAGTAGGTCATCTGCATACGCGACAGTGCCTTTGACCAACTCCTGTTGCCCCAGTAGGTTCAGGAGTGGTTCAAAGGTTATGTCCACAGATCGATAAAAGTTAAGTACCGTCCACTATACACCGAACGAAATTTTATACACGCGGTAACATTCCTCCTGTTTTTAAGGTACAGTGTGCAAAATTTTATCAATAGCGGAACAAAACTATACATTTCTATGCAATAGAAACGCAGGGTCACATTGAAAAACGCACTTTGCTGTTCTCAAATATTCCAGTTTTATTTCGTACAACCCTTGTTCTGAGAATAACTAAAACCTCAAAAAATCTGTGAAATCGGTCGAGCCGTTCTCAGGTTGTGGCGCGACCAAGGTATTTAGGCATACATTTTTATGTTGCAAAGTACCCCCCCAATGCACCGCATGAAACTTGTTTTGAAAGTGAAGTGTGCGAAATTTCGTGAAGATCGGAATGAAACTGTAGATTACGTGAGCCTATAGGAGAAGTATGCTCCAACATGCACCTATCAAAAAATACTTTCTTAGCTGACGTTTTCAACCTATAAACTACACTACTGCCAAATTTCAGCTTCATAGGTGAAGTAGTTTTCGAGATTTCATGTGTAGTCAGTGAGCGAGTGAGTGTCTTTTCGCTTTTATATAGATAGAGATTAAGAAAAAAGATTGCTTAATTGTGGATACAAGAGAATTAAGGGAGACTTGCAGACAAAAATAAATAGTATAATGCAAATTGCAACGCTAACTTTATTTGATACCAGGTCATGCCTGATGCGACAATTTTACGGCATCTACGGCGAAACTGTTGTGAGCGGTAGACTTCTTTTCGTTTCGTCTTTTTGGAGGGGGTAAGTGTCACCCACAAAACGCTTCACAAACGTCCGAAATGGCATGAAAACTTCGTTGCAGGTCCCTAACTACTCCCATTTTCAAAAAATTCCCGCATAAGAGTATTCTCACGTGGTGGGCTCTCATTATTTATGACGTCATATCTCCTGAGCTATGTGCCGTGCTCTTTTGTTTTGGGGTCAGAAACCTTCTTGGGCGTACGGTGAACGGTTCACCAAAGTTTCATTGCAATCGAATGAATGGTTTATGTACACATACAGACGAACATTCATTTTTATATGAATACAAAATTTTTTTATTTTTTTATTTTTATTTTTTATTTTTTGCCTCACTATGAGATTTTTGAATTAAGTCAATGTTCATACGCTGGCTATGACTTGTTGTTTGTTTGTTTCGTTCATTATGTTCCTCGAAAACTTTTCAAGGGAAACCAGCGCCCTGACGGTTACACACGAAAGTCGCAAATATCGAAGTGCTCTGTTTACTAACCACTTTCGATCATAACTGACGATGAGATTCAGATATTTGACAGATCGCCATTATGTTGGAACATATATATTTGTTTTCATTGGATATGTTGTTAGATGTTACCGCCTTACCAATTTAAAGGAAATGCGTATGCTTTCGATATATTGAGACATAGGCAAATTCCTCCACATTTTGTTGTTGTCGTCTTTAGTCTGGTTTGATGCAGCTCTCCACCCTACTCTATCCTGAGCAAGCCTTTTCATCTCCTCATAAGAACGACAACCCACATCCACTTGAATCTGCTTACTATACACGTCTCTTGGTCTCCCTCTGCGATTTTTACCCCACACACTTCCCTCCAATGCTAAATTTACGATTCCTCCATGTCTAAGAATGTGTCCTACCAATCTATCCCTTCTTTTAGTCAAGGCATGCCAGAAATCCCTCTTTTCCCCAATTCAGTTCAATACCTCCTCATTAGCTATGCAATCCACCCACCTAATCTTCAGTATTCTTCTGTAACATCACATTTCAAAAGCTTCTTTCGTCTTCCTGTCCACACTGTTTATCGTCCATGTTTCGCTCTCATACAAGGCAACACTTCACACAAATGTCTTGAGAAGGGACTTGCTTATGCTTAAATTAATATTCGATGTTAACATATTTGTCTTTTTCAAAAACGCTTTTCTTCCCATTGCCAACCTCTGTACTGTGACCATGGTGTGTTATTTTTCTTCCAAGTAACAAAACTCATCTACCACCTTTATTGTTTCGTTACCTCATCTAATTCCTTCAGCATCACATGATTTTTTAAGACTGTACTCCATTAGCCTTGTTTGGCTCTTGTGAATGTTCATCTTATATACGTCTCTGAACACACTGTCCATTCTTTTCAATTGCTCTTCCAGGTTCTTTGCTGTCTGACAGAATTACAGTGTCATCAGCAAAACGCAATGTTTTTATTTCTTCACCCTGAACTCTAATTTGCCGGTCGCGGTGGCCGAGGGGACTGAGGCGCTCCAGTCACGGTCTGCACGGCCACAACGGTCGGGGGTTCGAATCCCCCCTCGGGCATGGATATTTGTGCTGTCCTTAGTCTTAGCTAGTTCATAAGTAGTTTGTAAGCTTAAGGACTGATGACCCCGTAGTTAAGTCCCATACGTTCTACAAACATTTGAACTTTTTCTTCTAATTTCTTCCTCAAACTTCTCCTTGCTTTTCCTTATAGCTTGCTCAATGTACAAATTGAAAAACATTGGAGAAAGGTTACAACCCTGTCTCACTCCCTTTCCAATCACTGCATCTCTTTCGTGCCCTTAACAGCTGTCTGGTTTTTGTACAATTCGTAAATAACATCCCGTTACCCATATTTTACTCCTGCTTGCTTCAGAATTTGAATGAGTGTGTTCCAATCAATATTTTCAAAAGCTTTCTCCGAATCTACGAAAGCAAGAACAGTTTAAATGATTCGGTCGTTCGAATGATGTCATCGAAGATTCAGGAGGAATGTATGTTTCACATACACAGGTGCTGCAAATATTTTTTATGTCTGTCTTATCAGTCTCACGGTGTTATGCAATAATTTCATTAACTGGCGGATTATCTGAATATATCAGATAGTCGGATGTTACTTACGTATGATTTTGGCTCACTGAGAAGTCCCTGGACATACCTGTAAAGAAAACGAAAACCACAGTTAGCAACAGGTCCAGGCGTAAGATACACAATCTGCTGCTTTCTACTTCCTCAGCATACAAGGTACTACACAAATTTTGGAGTCCCAGCATTCGGCTTGTATATCGCTTCATCTTCCTTCAAGCAGTGTCAGAGAAGAACCACGGCAACGTTAGTTTTAATGACACAGTGTTTGGTTCACAAGAGAGTTCAACGCAGGCAGTGAGCAAAGCCGTGGAAGCCAGCACGCCCTGGGTTAAAAGTGGGCTGCGTGCTCGGGCAGCTCTGTGAGGGCTGTCTGTGTCGCTCCAGTGTTCTGTGTGAGCTTTGGGGAATTAGGCGGAACGACCGCAGTGCGTCTTGTAGCAATACATTAATATTTTTTTATTGAAAACTACCTTATATGTCCGTGCTTCGCAACGGTTGTTAAAGAAGGTCCTGTGTATATCATGGTTCTTTGGGTACCGGACGTAGGTCAGTAAAAACACAATCCTTGTTGGATCTCTCTGTCAATAAACTCAGTTCTCCTAGCCAAGATGGCAAATTTAAGTAGAAGTCATTGTCGAAAACGATGAATGTACATAAAGTTTTTCATACTAAGAGAGAAATTAATTTAAGTCCGTGCTTCAGAACAATGTAATTCCAATGTTCATAAAGTTACACATCGCAACAGCAGCGCCGAAAGCGGCTGGCAAATGACATTTCTGAAAACGATGTTGGATAAGTGCGAATATTGATTTGTAACAGTTTTCACAAATATCTTCTTGAATAGGAATTTGGAATGAATTGTAAGACTGTGTGAATCATGAGACTCTACACAAAAGAGTTTCGCGTGAAAGTGATGGTCATAATGAGATGTGACAACAACGGACGTATCTGATTCGGAAAAATTTTACTTTCTATCCTGGCGGCCTCGTGTTTTTATGTTGGCAACATCAATAACACGATTTAAAATCGTTGCAAACATGACCGAACCACATAGAGTGTAGATAAATACTGCTGTTCCTGCTGTATGCTTGATTTCACGACAAAATATTTGCGTGTAACGTGATTGGCTTATGACGATGTCACATGATTCTCGTTATTCATCATCTGTGGCCAACATTATCACAGGAGGCCGCCGGGATATGAGTAGGACTACGTCGCATAGTTTTTCTTGACCCAGCTGTCAAACGATAACACCTTTCACAGCAGAGAGTGTCGCGGCTATATGTATCAGAGATCACTGATTTGCACAGACCAGCGAGCTTACTGGCACAGACATATCAGTATCTATGACCTAAGAGACATTCCCTAATGTATGTCTGTTTCCACCACGCTTCCACGACAGTGATCAATGTTCCGCAAGTATTGTTATCTTCGAGCCTATCTGGATTTTTATCTTTCTTTTGTGTGTCTGTTCATAGTCGGTAATGTGTGATTGACGGAAACATGTGAACTATTTAAAAAAATTGCGTATTATTATTCCTCGTCGTCATTAAAGTCTGAGAGGACCGCATTGTCTGACGATTGAAAGAATAAACAGATTTTGACTCGAACCGTAAAGTTCGTAAGTCACAGAGTATATAGCTTTTCCTAAGAGTATTTATTGCATATTTTGCGAATTTTGCTCGTCACACTCACCCATTGCCACGCACCGCGACCAAACTCCCTTACTAACATCATTAGACCAAGGGCTGTCTACCACCACAACCACGAGAGGGTGGCAGTATGTGGTCATGGAGAAAAGTCTGTCAGCACGTACACACACGAGCCTTTTATATATAGATATAGATTATATCTGCGACGCTTGTCGCTAGCATCCGTTCTCTCTGCCAATAAATCTCTGATTATCCTTGCTTCAAGTTATACCTTCAACTTTTTGAAACGATCTGGAGAGAAAAAGGAATCGCTTGTCGTCTTTCGTTTTTCTACCTTTACACTGAGCGGACGTATTTTACTCGACCTCCACAATCATGTAAGTGTGAGCTCTGGTTAGCACCCTTTACGTAATAAACTTTAACTTTCATTTGGAATTCCTATTTTATTTAAATAATGACTATTTCTCCCCATCTTTCATTTAATTGATGACCTATTTTCAGCAATATTAGTAAATTGATGATTGGTCATTGTTGCCTATTGTCTCATGATGACAAAAGAACATTCTCGATGTACAATTTATTTACTCTCATTTTATATTAAACATTGAATTCAATGCCTGCAGGAAATCTTCATTCTGTTAAAAGCCAAGTCCGATAATTTCTTTAACTTTCGATAACCACAGTGATCAAAATTACACACGGTCTTAAAACTTTAATAATTAATAGTCATGAAACCAAGCATCAGTATAAGAGAACGAAGATATTAATCAATTCATACAGGTTCAACTGCAGTGTCACGGCTTCCACCAATGAATGCATACCTGGTAACTGATTCCGCTATTTTCTTGTGTAATGGTGCTTTTGGTGTTGTCGTAATTTTTAACTTACATTGCTACTGAGAACTGATAACCATTGCAAAAATTAATATTCATTGCTGATCTTACTGTTATTTAAATTTCAATTCCGGTTTTCCACTTTGATCTTGTGACAACACCAGCGATAATATATATATATAAAGAAGTATCATTACAGTCTGTCTTTGCAAGAGCGGAGGGCCAGTTATGCCATCATTCGACGCACTCACAAGAACACACGGGTATCCCGTATATATAGGGTAAGAGGTATGAGACAGAGGAAATACCCTCAGACTTTAAGAAAAATGTAATAATTCTCATTCCAAAGAAAGCAGGTGCTGACAGGTGTGAAAATTACAGAACCATCAGTTTAATAAGTCATGGTGGCAAAATTTTAACACGAATTATTTACAGAAGGATGGAGAAGGTGGTAGAAGCCGACCTCGGGGAAGATCAGTTTGGGTTCAGGAGAAATGTAGGAACACGGGAGGCAATACTCACTTTACGCCTGATCTTAGAAGATAGAAAGGCAAACCTACATTTCTAGCTTTTGTAGATTTGGAGAAAGCTTTCGACAATGTTCATTGGAATACACTTTCAAATTCTGAAATCAGCAGGAGTAAAATATAGGGAACGGAAGGTAATTTACAACCTGTACAAAACCAAGACATCAGTTATCAGAGTTGAAGGTCATGAAAGGTTATGCAGAGGTTGGGAAGGGTATAAGACAGGGTTGTAGCCTTTCTCCAATGTTGTTCAATTTGTACATTGAGCAAGATGTAAAGGAAAGCAAATACAAATTTGGAGAAGGAATTAAAGTTCAGGGGGACGAATTAAAAAAAATTGCGTTTTGCCGATGACATTGTAATTCTGTCAGATACAGCAAAGGACCTGGAAAAGCAGTTGAACGGAATGGACAGTGTGCTGAAAGGAGAATATAAGGTGAACATTAACAAGAGTAAAACTAGGGTAATGGAGTGCAGTGTAAGAAAATCAGGTAATGCTGAAGGAATTAGACTAGGTAACGAAACAATAAAGGAGGTAGATGAGTTTTGTTACTTGGGCAGTAAAATAACAAATGATGGTAACATCGAATATTAATTTAAGTATAAGTAAGTCCTTTCTGAAGGCATTTGTGTGGAGTGTTGCCTTGTAAGGGAGTGAAACATGGACGATAAACAGTGCGGACAGGAAGAGGATAGAGGCTTTTGAAATGTGGTATTACAGAAGAACGCCGGAGATTAGGTGGGTGGATCGCGTAACTAATGAAGAGGTACTGAACAGAATTGAAGAGGAATTTCTGGCTTACCTTGACTAAAAGAAGGGATCGCTTGGAAGGCCACATTCGTGGAGGAATCGTGAATTTAGCGTTGTAAGGAAGTGTGTGGAGGTAAAAGTCGCAGAGGAAGACCAAGAGATGGATACAGTAAGCAGATTCAGACAGATGTAGGTTGCCGTTCTTATGTGGAGAGGCTTGCTCAGGATAGGGTATTGTGGAGAGCTGCATCAAACCAGTCTCCGGACTGAAGCCCACAACAACAACAACAACATAGGGTACGTGAGGTTCAGAGCTCAAATAGTAATCAGCCAAACCCAGTGTATGCAACTTTCAGAAAAACTTTGAAGTGTTGCTAGCACATTTCAACACACGTTATGGTGACAGTTATTTCAATTGTCAGCTTGCTCAATTAAACCGGCGAGTCGTGTCAGGGCTTTCGAAGAAAATGAAAACAATAAATAAAAAAAACATGAGGCCTGAACTAAAGGATCAGCATGGGACAAGCATAATAATACATTGTTAAAATCAATAAATATTTAAAATCTCTGTCTATATAAAAGCGAAAGGACATCCACTCACTCACTGACTAAACACATAATGTCGAAAACTACTTCACCTATGAAGCTGAAATTTGGCAGGAATGTAACAATAGGTAGAAGACGTCAGCTAAGAAAGGATTTTGGTATAGGGCCGATAGAAGATATGACATCATAAAGAATGAAAACTTCCCCGTGATAGTGTGAGTTTATGAGTCCACTGTTTGAGAAGGAGAGCACTTAGTGACTTGCAACAAACTTTAAACATAATTTCAAACCTTTATTAAACTTTTTCTCGCTGACAACCCCAGCAAAATAATGAAAGGAAAAAAAAGTTTGTTGCTTACTACTTTTTCGGCTTCATGCAGTAAAATTACGGCATTTGGCATGACGTCACAATTTATTACTCGTAGACTATTGTATTCGCGAGAAATGTTACAGACAGTAAGTTCGAAATTTTATCATAGTACGACATAAAGTTCATGACATATACAGTCATATATAGGTTCATGAAAAAATAACTCTATTCGCGACGTATTTTGCAGACATTTTACAGATACACCGCTGAACGTACCTTCGGAAAATTCGCCCTAATAACTATGATGATCTAATTTACTACGTCTTTGCCGGCCGCGGTGGCCGAGGAGACTGAGGCGCTTCACTCACGATCTGCACGGCCACTACGGTCGGGGGTTCGAATCCCCCCTCGGGCATGGATATTTGTGCCGTCTTCAGTATAAGGTAGTTGATAAGTAGTTTGTAAGTTTAGGGAGTGATGACCCCGTAGTTAAGTCCCATAAGTTGTACAAACATTTGAACATTTGTTACTACGTCTTTACTACCATTTCCAACAAATTTCGCAGGCAGTTTCCTAATATTGCACTCTACGAACCTGGTAAATAATGAAACTTCCTGGCAGATTAAAATTGTGTGCCGGAACCGGGACTCGAACCTGGGACCTTTGCCTTTCGCGGGCAAGCGCACTACCGACTGTGCTACCCCGCCTCACAACTTTACTTCCGCCAGTACCTCGCCTCCTACTTTCCAAACTTCACAGAAGCTCTCCTGCGAAACTTGCAAGACTAGCACTCCTGGAAGAAAGGATATGGTGGAGACATGGCTTAGCCACAGTTAAGGCATGTTTCCAGAATGAAACTTCGAAGTTTGGAAAGTAGGAGGCCAGGAGCCCCTCACTTTCAAGCAACCCCATTAATAAAACTTGTTAGAATACCAATATAATACATTTAAAGTTTTAACCAACGTGTTGAGGAGCTAGCAACACACTGTTCTTTCATATCCAATAGTAAAAGCAGTCAAGAAAACTCATTCATTAAAATGGCCGCTTTCGGCACATTTAGTCAGTCTTCATCAGATTATTATAAAAAAAAAAAATAAATAAAAATACATACATTTTGAATCACTGCTACAGGACGTAGCCGTACCAGTTTTTTTACCCGGTTCTTGGCAATAACGAAAATAAAAAAAAAAAAAAACAGTTAGAACCGACACTAAATAAATACCGAAGAAAACGGTTATTCAAAACTAAAATACCGGTATCGGTATTAACCGGTCGGTTTTCCCCATCCCTACTATACAGGGTGTCCCACTTGACTGTTTCACCCCCGATATCTCTGAAACTACAAGAGATATTGAAAAACCACTTTTACGATCATGAACGTACGGCAGGGGCTTATGAAAGTAGGTACTATGAGACACTCTAAAACGTGAAGAAATATTATTTTCAACACAAACTTATGTCTTTTTGAATGGATACCACATTATTTCTTAAGCAATCGATAGCATGAAAAATCACAAAAGGAATGGCGTTGCTTGCATCGCGATGCGTCAGTTACATTCGGAGAAGCCGCGAAGCGAAGTTGACGTTTGAAATACACTAAGCGTGCTGCTAGCGCGTGTCCGAGGCTCGAGCGTCAGTCTCGCAGGGTGTCCCAGCTGTCTTGTCCACTCGAAATCTCTCTGGAACAATAACAGCTATTGGGAAACGACTTTCACCGATATCAATGTACGGCTGGGGCCCATGAATGTACATATTTGGAAACGTTCTGAAACGAAAGCAAATGTGTTTTTTAACACAAACTTATGTTTTTTTTTAATGAACACCGTATATTTTTTTCTTCAGCAATCCATAGCATGACAAATCACGTAAACAATGGCGTTGATTGCATCGCAATACTCCAATTACATCCCGAGATATTGCGACGCGAAGTTGACGCTTGAAATACGCGAAACGCGTGGCTAGCGCACGTCCTGAGCAGCATGGGGTTCTCGCCAGAGTGTCAGGACGAGCGCTAGCCGCGCGTTTCGCGTATTTCAAGCGTCAACTTCGCGTCGCAATATCTCGGGATGTAATTGGAGTATTGCGATGCAATCAACGCCATTGTTTATGTGATTTGTCGTGCTATGGATTGCTGAAGAAAAAATATAGGGTGTCCATTAAAAAAAAAAAAAAAAAAAAACAAAAAAACAAAAAAAAACATAAGTTTACGTTGAAAATATTTCTTTACGTTTTAGACTATTCTCATAGTACCTACTTTCATAAGCCCCTGCCGCACATTCTTGACCGTGAAACTCGTTTCTCAATATATCTTGTAGCTTCAGAAATATCTGGAGTGAAACAGTTAAGTGGGATACCCTGTAAAACATAATCTGTTTTTACGAAAAATGCAAATATAACAGAAGTTTGTGTTGGAAATAATACTTCTTTGGGTTTTAGAATGTCTCGTAGTACCAACTTTCGTTGTGAAAAACGTACATAAATAAAACGTGTTTTTAAACTATCACACTTCGTTACGTTGTATCATATAATTTTATACCCACATTAAAAGTATTTTTATCGCATGAGAAACGTACTACGTCTCGGAGACAGCAGGTATACGAGTCGTAGCGTGACCGCTAAGTATAGACGGCAGTGGGCGCAGCGTTGCAATGCGCATGCGCGGCTGAGGTTCAGATTCTCTGCTGAACCCCCTGGAGGCAGCATATGGGCAGCAGGGAGGGGCGAGGGGAAACGACGCTTCTGACACTGGCGTCGGAGCTGGTAGAGACGCCAGCTCCTGGATACTCGAGCTCTGGCGGTTACGCACGAATGGTGTCGAAGCAGAGGCAATGGAGCTACTGCGCACCTCACCTTGCGCATGCGCAAATCCTCCATGAACATCCTCCTTCATATTTGTTTTTAGTGCATTGTAGATTCATGAAAAAACGTCATATTTGGTAAGATATCTTATAACTATAAATTACAGACGCATCAACTGTAAAAGCGTACAGTAGATCCGGTCTCGGATAATAATGAAGTCACTACTGTCTGCCCAGCAAGAATAGCCGTGTGGCTAGCGGCATCTCGCTGCGCCGTCCAAAGTACTGAGTTCGAGACCGACTGCAAGCAATTTTTTTTATTAAAACGCAATCTTCTTTTTAACTGTTTGAAGTGGGGGAGACCAGTCTTTGTGCAAGCGTAAGAATATAAAGGGGTTGCAATATTGCGTTTTCTTTCTTCCGACCAGGTGTTGGAGTAGTAGTTACTGTTCGTAGCCGCTATTATAGTTCACTAACGGTACAATAATACAAGAAAATAATTTGGTGGATCTGACACATTTAGGTAACTTTATAATTAGAAGACTCAAGAAAAGGAAGCGGAACCTGACTTTAAAGTTTAGCGGCAGTAGTAATTTGGAATAAAAGCAACACCCGAGCACAATATTACACAAAGAAACTAGCAGATTCCTCCATGACCTTTCTTACCATGATGATTATGTTAAGTTGACTGGATGTAGCAGGTGAAGCTGTAAAAACTCTTGCTGCATTGTGTAAAATGATGCTTGGTTGGCTTGGAGCAGATTGTACTAACTGAACGACCGTTAAAAAAAATGTTAAGTTAACTTTCGTGACGAAAGGCTCTTTAAATCGATCGGATTTCCTTTAATTCCTAAGATTTCTTTGCAGGCATTACTGGAAAGTCACATTCATGAAAATTACAAATAATGAGATCTCGAAGTAAAACTAGTAAATTATAGATACAAGTTTAACAATGACTCCAAGCATCGTGTTATATAATCAAGATTACTGCTGGAAAAATAGAAACACTTCATGAATCATTCAAAGGTGAGTCATTTTAAGTAAGTAAGAGATTTTAATTGTACCAACTATATTTTCATATTTATAGAGGAAAAAGAACTCACACACACTTGGTAGTTCAAATGTTTGTAGAGCTCATGGGACTTAACTGACGGGTCATGAGTCCCTAAACTTACAAACTACTTATGAACTAGCTACTACTAAGGACGGCACAAATATCCATGCCCGAGGGGGGATTCGAACCCCCGACCGTAGTGGCCGTGCAGACCGTGACTGACGCGCCGCAGAACGCTCGGCCACCGCGGCCGGCTACACTTGGTAGTAAGGAAGTCCCTGGCGTACGTCTAATCTTAGCGAAGGGTAAAACATAAAAGACGAAGTTCTGGGCAGCTCGTAAAATACAGATGAAAAACAGAAATGAATAACGTAATTAGCTGCCAGAGAAAGCTGTGGTCAGCGATAAGCATCGTAAACAAATTATTTATCGAATGAAAATTTTTGATGTAATACTACAGGGTGCTGCTTATAGTGTCACGTGACACAAAGGTAGCTTGTCTCTTTATCGTAACAGATTCATTTTGTTACAGTCGCTGAACGGTGGAATCAGATTCTTACTGTGTGTTAGTGTTCATGTGCATATTCATATGTTTTTGGTGTTTATTGTCGAAGGAAAATTATCAGCGTTCAGTGCCTTTTAGAAACAAATTATTCAGCTCTGAACTTGGAAGAAAAGTGTGAAGTAAAGAAGCTTGGTAGGCCGACGGTTCTGTGGGAGTTGAAGCAAGCGCTAACAAGCCGAGGTAAGACGTTCTGGAGATATTTTAAAGAAAATATTCCTAAGGGGGAGGGCAAAGCGGAGCGCTTCCTCCCATCGCCACTCGCAGAGGACTCTTTGGACGCCGAGAAGTGAACCCCAGTCATCTGAAGCACCGGCCGACACTGAAAACACACACTGCTAGGGATGGCGGTTATCGCTCAAACAGCCGGTTTTCGGTTGTACCGGTTCTTTTCATCAGCAGTTTAACCGCTCTGTAAAACTGCTCAAGATAACCGGTTTTTTAAATAACCCGTTTTCGGTTTTTTATTGCTTTTATTTCCAGCAAAGTTCGACTGAAAGTTAATTGGCAGCTGAAACAGAAACCGTAATCGAATTTTCGGTTCTTCTAGTTTCGGCCGAAAACGAAACTTCGGAACTTTAGTTAAAATTTAAGTAAATTTACGTTTTACGACAAATCACTAGTCTTTCCATATTTTGCAAGATCCCCTCCCAATACTACGCCTTCTGGAGTGTGTGGAAGCCTAGCCGGGAGGCCGTAGAAGTCGATATACGAAGCATACAGCCGGCCGCGGTGGCCGAGGGGACTGAGGCGCTTCAGTCACGGTCTACACGGCCACTACGGTCGGGGGTTCGAATCCCCCCTCGGGCATGGATATTTGTGCCGTCCTTAGTTGTAGCTAGATCATAAGTAGTTTGTAAGTTTAGCGACTGATGAGCCCGTAGTTAAGTCCCATAGACTCTACAAACATTTGAACAATTTTTGAACGAAGCATACAGATTTACTGGCCTAGTATTTCCATCCGGCCGTTGCGAATATTGAGCCAATCACTCCGTATGTTGACTTGTGAGCCAGTGCATACGAATATCTAGTTATATACACATACACACACAAACTTACAGTCAGCAAATGAACTTCAATCAGTGCTGCAAAAGTATTTCGAAAAATAAAGTCACAGTTCCGACTAACAGTATGATTGTTGTCAGTGTAAATTTACGCAAATTGAACTAGGAAAGCTGTGTACCACATGATCAAAGAATGTTCAAATAGGTGTGAGTTCTTATGAGACCTAACTGCTTAGGTCATCGGTCTCTAGAGTTACAAACTACTTAATCTAACTTAAACTAACTTACGCTAAGGACAGCATACACACCCATGACCGAGGGAGGAGGGAGGACTACTCGAACCTCCGACTGGAGCAGCCACGCAGTCCGTGACATGGAGCCTCAGACCGCACGGCTACCTCGCGAGGCACCACATGATCAATATTACCTAAACCCATATTGGTTATTAAAAAAGCCCCTCACTTTCAAGCAACCCCATTAATAAAACTTGTTAGAATACCAATATAATACATTTAAAGTTTTAACCAACATGTTGAGGAGCTACCAACACTGTAAAAGCAGTCAAGAAAACTGATTTATTAAAATGGCCGCTTCGGCACATTTAGTCAGTCTTCATGATATTACCATTAAAAAAACATTTTGAATCACGGTTACAGGAAGTAGTCGTACCGGTTTTTTTTACCCGGTTCTTGGCAATAACAAAAAAAAAAAAAAAAAAAAAAAAAACGGTTACAACCGACACCAAATAAATTCCGAAAAAAACGGTTATTCAAAACTAAAATACCGGTATCGGCTTTAACCGGTCGGTTTTTCCATTCCTACACACTGGTCGCTCCCGGAGCATTCTCCCGCAGTGAACGGACGCTGGACACGAAACCGACACGGCGGAGCGGCCGAGCGCTCTGAGGCGCTTTGCTGCGATGCGCGAGGCCGTTTCCCGACGGGGGTTCGAATCCCCCGTCGGACATGGATGTTTGTGCCGCCGTAAGTGCCATTAGCTCTACAAACATATGAACATTTTTACCACGAAACCGCCCACTCTGGATACCGAGTATTTTATGTCCTAGGTGGATATCATATCCGATGGGCCTTCCCATATCCTCCGCCACATGGGGGAAGCGCTCACGTGGAGGTATTATATGTACAGGGTGTCCCAGCTACCTTGTCCACCCAAAATATCTCTGGAACAAGAACAGCTATTGGAAAACGACTTTCACCGGTATCAATGTACGGCTGAATGTACATATTGGAAACATTCTAAAACGAAA
The DNA here is from genome assembly GCA_026315105.1 of Locusta migratoria. Taxonomy (NCBI): domain Eukaryota; kingdom Metazoa; phylum Arthropoda; class Insecta; order Orthoptera; family Acrididae; genus Locusta; species Locusta migratoria. The sequence continues at coordinate 125,913,361 of CM048753.1, forward strand.
GCAAATGTGTTTTTTAACACAAACTTATGTTTTTTTTTAATGGACACCCTACATTTTTCTTCAGCAATCCATAGCATTACAAATCACACAAACAATGGCGTTGATTACATCGCAATTTTCCAATTACATCCCGAGATAATGCGACGTGAATTTGACGCTTGAAAATCCCGAAATGCGCGGCTAGCGCACGTCCTGAGGCTCAGGCGAGAACCCCATGCTGCCCGTAATCGCGATGTGATTGACATGCGTAATCGCACTTCCATACTTACCAAGAGGTCCGAAACGAATAATACGGTCTGCTGCCATCACATCTACTGTGTGTGTGTGTGTGTGTGTGTGTTGTTTCTCCATCTTAATATAAATTTTCATAGGCGTAGCTTAAGTACTATCTTAATGAAATGTTGTGATACCCCCTAAATGATTAATTTTCTGAAAATACCGAAACATGTACCTTTTTAATTCTGACCAAGAAACATACCATTTTATGTGGTTGTAGCTTCAAAATAACCTTAATAGCAAGACATTTTCGAAAAACATCCCCTCTCGAATTTAACTCCCTTGATGGTTGAATTTTCAAAAATACCTAAACACGTTTTTCTTTTAATCTAACAAACAATACAAATATTAATTATTGCAGCTCTAACTTCAAAATTCCCTGAATAGCATGTGTAGTTTTTTACCCTATTTTACCCTTACTTGTTCAATATACAAAAATACTGAAAGTCGTGTTCTTTTTAATCCTGTCCAAGATTCCATATCCGAAGTTTGAGTTAACAGCAACATATTTTTCAAAATAAATTTTTGCGTCCCCTATTGGTTGAATTTCAAAGAAATGTCTTTTAAATTCGTACCCTGAATTAAATTCCGAAATTTTGTAGTCCTAGCTTCAAAATTGCATAAATAGCTATGTATTATCAAAAAACGTTTCATCCCCTATTTCACCCACTTACGGACGGAATATCGAAAAATCGCTTCTTAAGTGACTCCTACAGGGTAAGATCAACACCCTCTACAAATGTCAAGTTTCTATCTTCAGAGGATTGGGCTGGGCGATGATGATTCATTCAGTCAGTCAGTCAGTCAGTCAATGGGGACACTGATATCGGTGAAACCATTTGTGTTTTACCGAGACTAACGAACAGCTATTGATTTTTGCGTTTGTGCAGATAATACACAGCAAAATTAGATTGGAATTAAATACTCGAAAAATTTAAATAGCTGTGTTATTTCTTACGTAACTCTGAAAAAAGGTTTAATCTATCTATATATAAATTAATTATTGTTCGTTAGTCTCGCTAAAACTCGAGAACGGCTGAACAGATTCGGCTATGTATCATTACATAAACCACTAAATCTTTTGTGAAGAAATCTGGTGTGGAGAGAGCTTGAGCGCTGAAGTACCGGATAATAAGTGTGTAATTAATGATATTTTTGATTTGAAGTATATAAAGCGAAATACCGAACAATAATTACTCTCCGGAAAAGCTATTTACTCTTTGACTTCTTAACTGCACCGTATCTCAGAAAATGCTTTTACTAGTTGCCACGTCTACCATGCACCTATAGCGTGTTTAATCCACATCCATTACGCCAAAAACAAAACAAAAAAATTTGAAGTCGTTTTGTCGTTCTGACACTAGATTGTTGTTGGGTGCTTTCAGAAATATACTTTGAAAGAGTATACTTCGCTTCACACGATCTGAATCCGTATATTAACTGTCAGTCACCGTCAAAGGTAACACATACACTAAATACATGTAGAGTGCACACTGAATATAGTGCCACTGCAAAGTGCCTTGCAACTAACGCAATTATTTGTATTTGTTACAGTACATATGTACTAGATGACCCGATGAATTTCGTATACTTACCTCTTAATATTATCCTTAATATTGATGACCATATACTTTTCAATATTTGATCACAGTTTAAACCTGAATCTCTCCGTTCGAGCTCTGATTTCTCGTATTTTATTCTGATGATCATTGTTACCTATGTAAGTGGGAGTCAACAATATATTTTCGCATTAGCAGGAGAATGTTGGCGATTGGAGTTTCATAAGTATCCCACGCCGTAGCAATAAGCGCCGTTGTTGTAATGATTCCCATCCCAGATCCTGTATCATTTCCGTAACGCTGTCTCCCCTATATCGTGACAATACGAGACGAGCTGCCCTTCTTTGGACTCTTTCGATGTCCTCCGTCAAACCCACCTGATAAGGATCCCACACTGGGCTGCAATACTCCAAAAATGGACGGACAAGCGTAGTGTATGCAGTTTCTTTAGTAGTTCTATTGCATCTTTTAAGGGTTCTGCCAATAAAACGCAGTCTCTGGTTCGCCTTTGCAGCATTATCTACGTGTTCTTTCCAGTTTAGGCCTGAAGTAATAGTAATTCGTAGGTATTTAGTGGAGTTTACGGCCTTCAGTTTTGATTGATTTATCTTGTAAACAAAGTTTAAAGGATTTCTTTTCACACTCATGTGGACGACTTCACACTTCTCATTATTTAGACTCAATTGCCAATTGCCAATTTTTACACCATAGTGATGTCTTATTTAGTTAGTTTTGATTTTCAGAAGATTTTACTAGATGGTATATGACGGCGTCATCTGCAAACATGTTGCACGTACGATCTCAGGACATTACCGCTCATATAGCCTCGATTGCACAGTGGCAGAGTGCCAGACTACAAATCCAAAGGTCGCGGGTTCGATCCCCGCCAGGTCGTCGGATTTTTATTTATCAGTTTCCACTTCTTTCACCTCTGGCAGTGTTGCTCATGTGAAAAATACCGAGTAGCACCGTGGTTCGGAACCCACGTTAAACTGTACGTTCCCCTATAACTGGCTGCGTAAGTCAGTTCGAAGGTCGGAAGAAGGCAACGGCATACCACCTCCAAACAGGACCATGCCTAGTAAAGCACTGTGCTGTTACAACCAATCTTCGGATTGTTGACTGCTTTACCTTTTACATACTGCGTACGAAATTTCTAAACGTTAGGTGGGGCCTTATTTGGTTCACGTACCTTACATAATTTTTAAATGAACCTTTCGTTGCATTATCGATAGGCAGAACAACGCAAAGCACAGTATTGATCTGATTGGTGTATTATCTGGTCGCTCCTAATTTCATGAAGTTTGCCATTAATTTGGTGTGAGGCGGAGCCGCGCCCGGCTAGCTAGTAGAGGTAATTATGCTAGGCTAGGCTAGGATAGAGCTGGTCTAGGACTAGGGCAGCTGCGGCTAGGCGAACTGCCGCCAGTTCTGATTGGCGGATCGTGGCGGGGTTGCAATTACGGGGGTTGTGGACGCTAACGTGCCGTTAACGGAACGTAACGTAACGCAACGTAACAGCTAGGGGGAGGCGGCACAGCACCGATCAATAATTGAGCCGAGACAGGGACAGGACAGCGGCCGAGCTGCCCAGGCGAGAACTCGACACAGCGGTGCATACGACTGCCGACGTAGTCGAGAGCGTTCTGCTACATCTGCAGGAACTACTACCTGCAAACACAAGTAAAAAACAATATATATTGTCGCTTAGGATCAGGAAACACGAAAACCGACATTTATTCATCGAGTAAAACAGACGTGATATCTGGCGTTCCACAGGGAAGCGTTATAGGTCCCCTACTGTTCCTCTTGTTTATAAACGATTTAGGAGACAATCTGAATAGCTCCCTTATGGCCGAGTGCACCAACGTCGCTCAAAAAGCGCGATAATCAAGGGTTCCGAGAACACGGCCAAAAGTTAACCGCGGTTAAAACGTCTCAGCGGTGCACCAGCGTTAATCACCGGTCAGCAAACCGTCGTCAGCCAATCGTACATTTGATCGCGATCAAGTCTGTGTAGCGCAATGGAAGGCACCCAAGTGATGCAAAGGTGTTAGTTGAGCTTACCTACATGTGTATTCTCGACTATCTTTGGTGAATGACGACAGTACCACGTGATTTGTATGTACAAGATTGTAAATACGGTAAAATTGTACGACGCTTCTCGCCGGGCTGCAGTGGTTATGTTGGCACCAATGGTAATGACCAATAAATATTTTTTCCTGACTACTTCAATTAAAACGAAAATTATTTGCTTGTGAACGGACAAGGGTACATACAAGAACCTTTGAACCATAGAGCAGGTACGGTATTAATTTTTCTGCGAGTGAAACGAGCAGCAATAACATTTGCTCTGTAGCTCGTGATAAATATTAACGCTATTCTACACTTCATTGTTCATTTGTTGCCAACATAAGCACTGGAGCCCAGCGAGAAGCGTCGTAAAATTTTACCGAATCCAGTCATATTGCAAAGAGAAATGATTTTTAAAAAAATTATGATTTATTGTTTCGAACAAATCAACTCAAATGTCATTGTTGTTCACAGCGTACTTTCCCATGCACCGCATGTTCACCTGGTAACAGAAATATACAGATAACATGTTTTAATAACACGAAAGCTTTACGATTATAGTTACGGAACAGATCGTAATTTTTTGATTCAAAACATTTTCTGAATTTGATAGTTACCTTACTGGAAATATTCATTAATTATGGCGCGGCGAACTGCTCTTCCTAGCAAAGTGTCGTCGCGATATATGTCACTGTTGTCACCAATAAGTATGTTAAATGCACCAGTTGCATATGCTCTTAACGTAATCAATAGTCTGTTCATAGGCGAAATAGGGTTATTTCTATCGGTAGGAAATTCTAACCTGTCACTGATTTGGTGTAACAACCACCACACTTTCTTTAGAAAAACAAAATCTTTCTTCCAACTTTTTGCCACTGTAATCTTCAAAAGAGTCCCCCTTTCCACAATCACGACGTTCCGGTTTTGATCCCAATTTAAATGATCGAGGTAAAATAAATCTTCGTCAATTCTGTCTAAAACAGCCAAACGCGCCGCCATCTCGATACTGCACACTCGTATAACCCTGGTCATCTCGACAAAACCGGGCGTCAGCCGCGATCAAATTTAACCGCGGTCAACTCCCTCGTTCAACTTTGGTCGGTGCCGGTGCACCAGAAACTTGAGTTGACCACGGTTAAACGCCGACTTGACCGCGATTAACTTTTGACCGAGGTTGGTGCACTCGGCCATTAGATTGTTCGCGGAAGATGCTGTCGTTTATCGGTTAGTGAAGTCAACAGAAGATCAGAAGGAACTGCAAACCGATTTACGCAAAATTTCTGCATGGTGCGAAAATTGGGAATTGACACTACATAAAGAAAAGTGTGAAGTAATACACATGACCACTAAAAGAAATCCGCTGAACTTCAATTACGCGATAAATCAGTCAAACCTTAAGGTCGTAAATTCTACCAAATACCTAGGAGTTACAATTACGAACAACTTTGACTGGAGAGAACACATAGAAAATATAGTGGGGAAGGCGAACCAAAGGTTACGTTTCATTGGCAGAACACTTGGAAGATGCACCAGCTCCACTAAAGAGACTGCCTACATCACACTTGTGCGTCCTCTTGGAGTACTGTTGCCCCTTGTGAGACCCTCACCAGGTGGGACTGACGGAAGACATTGAGAAGGTTCAGAGAAGGGCAGCTCGTTTTGTTTTATCGCGTTACGGGGGGGGGGGGGGGAGAAGCGTCACGGAAATGTTGCACGAATTGGGGTGGAAATCATTAAAAGAAAGACGTTATTCATTGCGGCGTGATCTGTTTGCGAAGTTTCAATCACCGACTTTTAGTTCTGAATGTGAAAATATTTTGCTAGCACCCACCTACTTAGGGAGACATGACCATCCGAATAAAATAAGAGAAATCAGATCGAAAACGGAACGATTTAAATGTTCTTTCTTCCCGGGCGCTATCAGAGAATGGAAAGGTAGACAAAGGTTATGAAAGTGGTTAATAAACCCTCTGCTACGCACTTGAATGTGATTTGCAGAATATCTATGTAGATAGGTAGGTAGATAGATTCCTACCCTGGTGGTTACAAAATTTCGTGTAATGATTGCACTAAATTTTATATTGGGCAAACAGGAAGAAACTTTATTAAATTCGATTTAAGGAACACACAAGAGACTGTGAAAGCAACCAGTCGAACATTTACTTGCACCTAAAAACCCAAAATCACACAGCTGAAAACATCGAAACTGTTTTAAAAATTCTACAGACAGTTCCTAAAGACCTTATTCTAAATATTCTGGAACAAGTAGAAATTTTCACACACACGAAAAAAATACCCGTTTGATATTCTCAACGAACAAACAGATTTAAAGGTTAAATATTATTTTGAGGACTTTATTGAAATTTTGGAAAAGGAAAACGGATAAAAATTTCACACAAGAAAAAGAAACGATGTTTCTCTGCTATTGTATCAGCCATGGCACACGAGTACACCCTCTGACTAGCACAGACATATTTTACTGTAAACATAAAGCGTAAACAGTGTCTATATCTGTCAAATATAAAAAGTAATGAGGTAAAACGTGACTTTACCATCTTGTCACAAAAAGACACTTACTCTAATATGCTTTATAGACGTCACTTAAACGTAAACGTAAGTGAATTTGTAATGAAATAATTTTTTTAATTTTTTTTATAAAATTGTTCATTGTAAACGTATGTAATTATTTTGTTACATATCACCAGGTCCACTTGAAAATGGCAAAAGCCGAAACAAGCTTGTAGTGGAGTGAAGTTGCACAATCTGAACAAATATTGTTAGCAGCAAACTTGGATTTATATATTACGATATGTTAAATTTAACCCTGTCATACCTGGCGTCCAATATATTGGACACCGAATTTTTATTAGCTTTAGAAAACTGTACGACTACGCTTCACTTAGACCCAGTAGCCTGTTTACTGGACATCTGTCGCTTGTACATTAGTGCTTGTTGCTGCCATCTGTCACCACAATGGCGAGCTACAATGAAAAACAGTGAACATTGCAGAGTACCTCAGACATGATACCAGTAGCTGACATTATTCCTCACTAGCTTAAACCCGCGGTTCCGCTCGCGTGTTGGTTGATTATAATAGATAAGCCATCTTTCAGTAGTGTGCTATTTATTTATTCTTATATTTCCTTGTTCGTATGCTTATCCTTGCAGAGACAGAGCTGAAGACATTGTACCACGCATAGACCAAAGATATGGTCTGTGGCATCACGTTTCGCTATATGTAACCTCCTTGCTACAGAGTCGCAAACGTCATCGCTGGCCTTAAGTCAGAATTTTTTTTATAATTTGACAATTTTCAACCACCATATCCTCCACCCCCTTATAGCTATCGGCATGGAACTGCTATGGCGTACAAGGGGAGACTTCGGACTGTGGTGTCGCACAAGTACAAAGTGCACGCCACCTACTTTCGCCGCGCGCCGCCATGCACGCACGGCGCGGCGTTCTCACGACGACAGCCACGAGCGCCCTCTGCTGCAACCCCGCTCGTGGCCACCACGGAAAGACACCGGTCACTTCGGACTGAGATAGCAACCAGTTAGGACCTTCGTAATCAGATAGGCACCAGTGAAGACTTTGCTATCGTACAGGCACTAGGCAGGCCTCTAACAACTATGTATCAACATTCTGCAGTACTATGTAAAAGTTAAGTATTGTTACATTATGTGCAATATATATCTCTTTCTAATTTACTCGAGTGTTTATAGTTTCTGGCTGCTCCCCTCCGTACCTGCACCAGCGTGCTATTTTTGTTCCTGTGTCGGGCTCATTCCACTCGGCCACCGACACCTACGACGAGGCTGGGACACAAAAGCGGCGACGAAGTAGGGACACAAAAGTGGCGACGAGGAGTGATAGAACCTTGGACCAGCCCGCTTGCAGCAGCCAGACAGCAGCAGTCGGAGCACGCAGAAATTGCTCCCGCCCACCCACCCTTATAATAAGATTTTTGGGGGAACATATTCTGTTACGTGTTTTGTGGACTTTTTTGTTGCAGAGCGACCTCATTTATCTTGCATTTGTTTTGTACTAATTTACTTGTATACGCGGCGCCTAATTGGTCAGCATGGCCACTACCCCGAACCCAAACTCAATGGAAATTATTCAGTTACAGACGGCGCAAATCACTCAACTACTGCAGGCCGTGTCGCAGTTGACGGCACAGGCTGCTCCCCAACAACAACAGCCGTCGCATCAGCAGCCCACACCTGCCGCTGCACCGCTTCCTACATTTCGCCAGTACAACGAACGTGAGGAAGAATGGAGCGACTATTTCGCACAGTTTCAAGAACTCGTCGCGGCTCATCAAATTACAGGTCAGAGAGTGAAGAACCTTTTCTTATCGATTGTGGGCCCCCGGACCTTCGTATTATTGCAAAAACTTTTCCCTCACGCCTCTCCTCGTGATGTAGACTTTGAACAAATTGTAGATGCACTGAATGCTCATTACGAGAGGAAAGTTCTCGTAGCCGCTGCGCGGTACTGATTTTTCAGACTTAAAAAATTACCGCAGCAGTCACACCAAGAGTGGATTACGGAATTGAAGGGCTTAACCCGCCAATGTAAATTTACTTGCTCTTGTGGACTTTCGTATAGTGACGTGATGTTGAGGGATGCGATTACGCAGAATATTCAGGACCCCAGAATTAGAGCAGCAATTCTGAAACAGTCTGACCCCTCCTTAGACAGTGTACTGCAGCTTATAGAAGCGCATGATACTTTTGACTTAGCAGATGTAGAAATGCAAAGCCACAGTGTTAATTCAGTGCGCCGCAACGGACGCTTTCCTAGCCGTAGTTCTCAGTATAGCACTAGTGATTCTTATTTTTCTACCGGCCGTGCTGAACAGACAGTGAACAGTAGCCAGAGTAAAAGTGCGACGCAAAGGTCGCCCCGTAGTGTTAGACACAGTAATTTGCATAACGGGCGCCAACGCTCATTTCAAAAAAATGTTCGTAAGTCTTGCCCCCAGTGTGTGTCTCGCCACAAGCGTGCTCATTGCCCTAGTCGCAACGCAACCTGTTATCAATGTGGCAAATCGGGACATGTGCAGTCTGTGTGTATGCAAATTAAAAACTCAAAGAACAGTAACGTTAGAAACGGTGCTTCGCAAAGTGCGAGAACAGTTCATTCTGTAAATGTTATACGGGCTGTGGAATTGAACAGTGCTTTCCTTGGATCTCAATTTCAAGAAAGTAGTTCTGCGCCTATGGCAAAACTATATAGTGCACCACGTAGCAAGCGCCGACGAGCGCGTAAAACAGTGCAACGGAAAAGGGTTCGGGACAAGCAAAATGACTATGAACAGTGCATTCCTGTAGTGAAAATAGTGCCTTCTGCAACTGCTCCTTGTAATAGTGCCCAGTACTGTGTAGCTAGTGACAGACATCAAGTAGCTACTCAAAAGTGTAGTGCAGTAGTTAGTAAATCTGGAGTAGCTTCGCAGGCTTGCGCGGACGCCGATCCGGCGGTAGTGTCATCTAGTGACAGTGTTGTTAATCCGCTGCGTGCCGAGTCTGCGCCGCTTACTTCACTACGCGGCCCGCGCAAGCGCAGTAAACAAACCGTAGCATACGTTGCCCACATTCGCGCACCTGTCGAGCGCCGCAAGCAAAAACTGTTTGTGACTCTCTCCATTGAAAATAAGTCTGTGCAATTTCAGCTTGATACTGGTTCCGCTGTGACATTAATTAATAAAGACACTTATGAACTGCTGGGTTCGCCAAAATTGTCGCCGTCACAGCAAGTGTTAACAGCTTATACCGGTCAAAATATTCCCGTGCTAGGAACGTGTAGCCTGCCCGCCTCTTTTCAAGGTGTAACAAAAACAGTTGCTTTTGTAGTTCTTCAGGCCAAATCGACACAGAACATTTTTGGACTAGATGCTTTTGACTTGTTTGGTTTATCAATTCAAAGAGATGTGCTTCAAATTTCGTCAATAGTGCCTCAGGATAAAATCAATGCATTGTGTGACAAATATAGTGACCTGTTTTCGCCGGAACTAGGTTGTGCAAAAGACTTCGTGGCACATGTAACTTTAAAAGAATCTGCAGTTCCAAAAATTTCGTAAAGCTAGACCAGTGCCTATCACCTTGCGTGATACAGTTGCCGAAGAACTTAAACGTTGGCAAGATAGTGGGGTGATTTCTCCTGTTTCTGCGAGTCAGTGGGCCTCGCCTATAGTAATTATACCCAAGCCGTCAGGAAAACTTCGTCTCTGTGCGGACTTCAAATCAACAGTAAACAGTCAAACAATTGTAGACACTTATCCCCTGCCCAGACCTGACGAACTGATGGACAAATTAGGACAGTCTCGCTTCTTTTCTAAGATTGATTTAGCAGAGGCATACTTACAAATTCCGCTTGATGACGAGTCAAAACAGTTTTTCGTCATTAATACTCACATGGGCCTTTTTCAATTTCAACGCCTACCCTTTGGCAGTTCTTCCGCTCCCGCTATTTTTCAGCGTTTTTTGGAACAGCTGACAGTTTCTGTACCGTGTTGCTCGAACTATTTAGATGACATTGTGGTATCCGGACGTACAGTTGAAGAACATTTAGCAAACCTGGAGTGCCTTTTCAAAGTTTTGACTGCAGCAGGTCTACGTTGTAATAAAGCAAAGTGTTCGTTTTTTCAAACTGAAATAGAGTACCTAGGCCATGTGATTAATGCCCAAGGAATACATCCCTTACAGTCACATCTTCGAGCAATCAAAGACTTGCCTCCTCCTAAGAATGTGCACGAATTGCAAGCAGTGATGGGAAAGCTTAACTATTATTTCAGGTTTATTCCCAATGCCTCTCAGATTGCCTCTCCACTGCATCACTTACGTAGGAAGAATGTTCCTTTTGTATGGTCTAAAGATTGCCAGGTTGCCTTTGACAAACTAAAGTCTGCACTACTGAGTGATGCATGTTTGATTCCCTTTGACCCACAGAAGCCTGTAGTGTTAGCAGTTGACGCCTCGTCGTACGGTCTGGGTGCCGTTCTGTCGCATCGTCTTGGATGTCACGATCGTCCTATTGCCTCTGCATCCAAGCTACTGACGCCGACGCAACAGAATTACAGTCAGATAGAAAAGGAGGCCTTAGCAATCATTTACGGCGTCACAAAGTTTCATCATTATCTCTATGGCAGAAAATTCTATTTGTTGACAGACCACAAGCCTCTCACGTCGTTGTTCTCACCCACAAAGCCGATTCCGCCACGTATGGCACAAAAGCTTCAGAGATGGTCCTAATTATCAGTATGAGATTTTGTACCGACCTACCACTAAACACGCCAACGCGGACACACTTTCCCGACTTCCGGTTGGCCAGGATGTGTCATTTGATTCTTCGGAAATGGCATGTTGTCAGATAGACTCCAGAGATGCTTCCGCTGTCGCAGATTTTCCTTTGAACTCTCGTCGGGTTGCATAGGAAACAGCTGCGGATGCAGACCTAAGTGTGGTAGCACGTTTTGTTCGCTCTGGGTGGCCTGCCAGAGCCAAAGACATTGATCGGCCTCTGGTTCGACGTTATTTTGCACAACGTCATGCATTATCTTTAAGTCAGGGTGTTCTGTTGTTGCATACCGACAACGACCAAGCAAGAGTGATTGTTCCTCGTTCCCTGCAACGAGAAGTGTTACGCCTCCTGCATCAAGGACATTGGGGCATTGTTAGGACAAAGCAACTGGCCAGACGTCATTGTACCTGGGTTGGTATGGACGCGCAGATAGAGAACATGACGTCACAGTGTACTGTTTGTGCGGAGCATCAGGCGGCTCCTCCGCAACGTTTCTCAGATTGGCCACGCCCCAAGGGACCATGGCAACGTTTACATATTGACTTTGCCGGACCTTTCTGGAATACGCGCTGGTTAATTGTTGTAGACGCTTTCAGCAAGTTTCCTTTCGTGATTGCCATGAACTCAACGACGGCGTCTAGTACAATCAGTGCCTTAACATCAGTGTTTTGCATCGAAGGTTTGCCTGAAACTATCGTCAGTGACAATGGACCTCAGTTTGTTAGTGCGGAATTTCAACAGTTTTGTCGTGTGAATGGCATTCAGCATATTACACACTGCACCTTTTCACCCTCAGTCCAATGGTGAAGCAGAACGTTTCGTTCGAACATTCAAGTCTCACATGGAGAAGATGAAAGGTCAGCACTCCAGGCAGCAAGCTCTTCAAATTTTCCTGTCTACGTATCGGTGCATGCCACGTGACGGCCCGTCTCCTGCCGAGCTGCTACACGGCCGCCGTCACCGCACTCTCCTTCACCTGCTGCAGCCTCCCACGCACCGAGTCGGTTCGTATGGCGCTACGCGTTTTCAGGTTTCCACGCCGGTGCTGTACAGGGTGTTTGCTGGCAACAAGAAGACATGGATGCCGGGCACCATTCAGCGCGTGCTCGGTAGCAATATGTATGTTGTACGTTCTTCCACAGGGTCGGAGCTGCGGGGCCACGCAAACCAATTGCGTCTGCATAGGCCGCGCGATCCTGTCTCCGGTTTCTTGATTCCAGACCCAGTTCACCGCCAGGGAGCACAACCACATCGTTCGTCCCCGGACTACGAGATCGTCCCGATGGAGATCGACGCGACGCCGCCGCTGTCGCCGCCGCAGATGACAGCGTCACCGAGAGGGACTCCGGGACCGTGCGTGCCGCCGCCGCCTGGGCCACGCACCTCAGAAGAAGATGACCTGCTCCCTCTGGGCGGGGGCGGGCGCCCTTCCCCAGGTTTCGGTGGGTTCCCTGGAGGATCGCAAGGCGGATGCCGGGGCGCGGACGGCGTCTCGATCCCGGCCTCAGCTACGACGCCCGTCCCACCAGTAACGCCCCCGCCCAGGCCCTCCTCCCAGTGCCGTCGCCGTGGCCCTCAGCCCTACGCCACGACGGCGCGGCGGTTTGGGGGGGAGGGGTGTGGTGTCGCACAAGTACAAAGTGCGCGCCACCTACTTTCGCCGCGCGCCGCCATGCACGCACGGCGCGGCGTTCTCACGACGACAGCCACGAGCGCCCTCTGCGACAACTCCGCTCGTGGCCACCACTGAAGGACATCGGCACTTGGGACTGAGTTAGCAACCAGTTAGGACCTTCGTAATCAGATAGGCACCAGTGAAGACTTTGCTATCGTACAGGCACTAGACAGGCCTCTAACAACTATGTATCAACATTCTGCAGTACTATGTAAAAGTTAAGTATTGTTACATTCTGTGCAATATATATCTCTTTCTAATTTACTCGAGTGTTTATAGTTTCTGGCTGCTCCCCTCCGTACCTGCACCAGCGTGCTATTTTTGTTCCTGTGTCGGGCTCATTCCACTCGGCCACCGACACCTACGACGAGGCTGGGACACAAAAGCGGCGACGAAGTTGGGACACAAAACGGACAACAATTACACACAGACCATTCGTTTGAGTTCTGTAGTTTTCGCTGCAGAGCGAAATATTAACACACACACACGTAGAATTTTGTATACACCGATAACTTTCCATCCCAATATACTCCACCGTGTTATCATTATGAACCCTCAAGCAACAATTCAACCAATAAAACCATGTTCAAAGAGTAAATGTAATTTTCAAAGAATCGCTATTGTTCCGCATTTCGCTTTATATTCTTCAAATTACTAAATATCTATCAGATCGCTATAAAACCTTGCCTAAAACCTTCCTTAGGTATAAATTAGTAACTGTACAAATATTCAAGTCTCTGCGTCTTGTCGTTCGGACGTGATAAGCGTACACCGAACAGACATTCACATTAACATATATATAGATAAATAGCTATGCGATCGCCTTAAAACCGTGCCTAAAGCCTTCTCCGAGTAGACATTAGTAACTGTACAGATTTTTAGCTCTTTATGTCTTGTGGTTCAGACGTGCTAAACGTACACCGAACAGACATTCACATTTATAGATATAGACTAGCTGAAAACCCGGTGTTGCCCGTCTATTTATTTATAAACCTCAGCCTTGAGTTTCTACTTCACCTATCATTTCTCTCTCTCTCTCTGTCAATCTCTTTTTTCCTCTAAAAGCGTGTTACATGCATGCGAAAACATTTCAAGAAATAAGGCTGTCCTGCATAACGTAAAAATTATAAGTGTAGTATCCAAACAAAGAAAGGTAGTAATCAAAATAGAAATTACTTATGAACTTCGTACAATCTCATATTAATTAACTTATCTGTCGTACAATTGTATAATTGTTCAGGTAGATATTCATTTGTATATGTGCTATATGTATGTAAAATCTCTTGGGAATACAATTAGTAATTAAGAAGTAATAGATTAAAACTTGGTGCGTTTTGGGGCGGTTTCCAAGAACGTTACTGTTTATTTGCTCATATCTCATGAAAGACGTGTCGTACTGTGATACAATTTAGATGGTACATTCAGCTCCATGTGTGATAACTGTCTGCAAAATTTCCAGCGAGTACAACTGGTAGTGTAGAAATTATAAATTGTAACGTCATACCGAATGCCGTAGTTTTGCTCCATGAACAGCGGAAAAGTAGTAAGCGAGAAACTTTCTTCCTGTCAATATTTTGATGTCGTTGTCAGCGACAAAAAGGTTAATAAAGGTTTCAAATTATGTTCAAAGTTTGTTGCGAGTCGCTAAGTACTCTCATTCTCATACAGTGTATTTATAAAGTTTCGTCGCATTATATGCAGCTTCTTGCAACTATATTGTTTGTGACATCATATCTTTTGAACCATGTGTCGTATGTGATACTTATCCCTGCAGCAATTGTTACCTCGCGGCGAGACATGTGTGTACCAAATTTGGTTGAAATCGGTCCAGTGGTTTAGGAGAAAATGAGCAGCATTGTCTCTAAATGCACCAATTTTTTGCGCATCTCCTTGTTTTTAAGACGTCATGTCTCCTAAACTCTTTCTTGTACGTGATCTTTACACTTACGGCGACCGTCCTCATGGATTGAAGTTTACGTGTACAAAATTTCATAAAGAGTGGCACAAAACTGTAGATTTGCATGCAATACGTACACATAAACAAACATACGGACACTCTGCTTTGGCATGCTTTACAACGCCATGGAAAGAAAAAAAGTGTTCGATTGGGTGACAGGTTCTTGCGTGTATCCCTGTTCTGTCAGTAAAATAATTGCCCTCGGGAAGCGAGTATTTCGTTACGAACAACAGCACATTACGACTCCGGAGACTTGACGCCTGGAGGATAGGCAACCCGCACGATGCGTATGTTGCACACGCTGCTTAGATTTTCTCCCAAATCGTTCATGTAAAGGTGGAAGGTCCTTTACACCGGGTGATAAAAAAGATAATATGTAAACATATATCATCGAACTGTCAAACGTAATTTAAAATACTGTAAAAAATTTTATAACACCAGAAGACAGTCAGATTCGATGATATATGCACGTCATTCCATCTAGACGTAAGTAAAAAACCTTTGTTATTACTTTATGAATAAGATTTATAATTACAACCACGAAACTATGTAAAAATTATTACCTTTATCTGCAGGTCACTTGAAAATGGCATTAATACGCCGAAACAGTCTGTTGCGATTTAATAAAAATACATAAACTTCGCAGCAAATTGGAATTTCTTTAGTACAATGTCATTATATGACCTTTATTATGCTGCAGGCCCCAAAGAGCACAAACTTTTGACAACTTGGTCCACGTTTCGTTCACCGGCCAGTCCTCACTTCGCTATCTCTATCTCCCTCTGCTCTATCTCTCACGTATCGCAGCTGCCGTCGTCGCAAAAGCTTTTTAAAAAGCTTTTATCGTAGCCAGCCGATAGTCCGATATGCACCGACTACCAAAGTGAGTAACAGAATTACTGTGCAGATACAATCACACATCACATGCATACCCCGCTCTGGATTGCCGTCTGTGGCTGTGCGGAAAGGAAAGTTAGATGAAAGGCAACAGCACTCGCCTGTTTGACGACGCACTTTACGTTTTCCTCTAATTTTACCTTTTTTTTTTTTTTTTTTTGCACACATTTCGGACAAAAATAATAAAAATCTAATATATAAAGCAGAGGGTCCGTATGTTTGTACGTGTTGCATACAAATCTACAGTTTTGTTCCAATATTTATGAAATTTTGTACACGTAAGCTTCAATCCATGAGAACGGTCGCCGTAAGTGTAAGACTCACGTACGATACATAGTTGACGAGATAATTATGACGTCATAAACAATGAGATGTGCCAAAAACTGCTGTATTTAGCGACAATGCTGCTCATTTTCTCCTAAACCACTGGACTGATTTCAACCAAATTTGGTACACACATTCCTTATCGTGAGGTAGCAATTGCTGCATGGTTAAGAATCACATACGGCACATGGTTCAAAACATATTACGTCATAACCAATAGAAATCGCAAAAAAGCCATATAATGCGGTGTGACTTTCGAAATACACTGTATGAGAATAACAGTACTTAGCGATTTGCAACAAAAACTTTAAACATAACTTCAAACCTTTATTAAACTTATTCTCGCTGGCAACCATAGTAAAATGATGAAAGGAAAAAAGTTTCTGGCTTACTGCTTTTGCGCTGTTTATGGAGTAAAACTGCAGCAATCGGTATGACGTTAGAATTTATAATTTGAACGCTACAAATTGTAGCGACAGGAAATTTTACAGACAGTATACCCGCATATGGTTGAGTGTACTTTCTAAATTGTATCATAGTACGAGAAGTAGCTCATGAGATATGAGCACGTAAACAGTAACGTTTATGGAAAACCGCCCCAACAGATTTTACAGACATACAGCCCTTATACAAATGAATGTATTCCTGAAAAATGGCAGGAGTAAATAAATAAATAGAGCAACGCCGGGTTTTCAGCTAGTGTAAATAATAAAAAACTATGGACGATACGGCCTCTACTATTGCCACAATATCTGGGCGCTCAACACGTAATATTCTCTCTGGCGGTATTTCAACGAATAGCCAAAATTATTTCATATTGGAGTTTAGCTTTGACGAACGTACTTTTTCCAACTTTCTCCGTTTTAAACTATAATTTTAATACCTCTCCCATATTTTCATTACACAATAAGGAAGCATATTGTGATTTTTCCCATCTATTCGCATTATGCAACCTCACGATACCAGCGTTGCATAATAATAGGTAGGTCTACTTCAAATGTAATTAGACTATTATCATTTTCTTTTCCAAAAGTTTTTTTAAATTTTTTTATAACTAACTGAAGTCATTTTCTATTACTTGGTGTCGTAAAAGTTAAGCAAGGATTAATTACTTAATGCCAGAGGCGTATTCTTACAAAATCAAATGTGTGTTAAGCTTATAAGACTTAACTACGGGGTCATCAGTCCCTAAGCTTACAAACTACTTATGAACTAGCTAAGACTAATAACGGCACAAACATCCATGCTCGAGGGGGCGGGAGGTTTGAACCCCCGACGGAGAACGGCTTCCCGCATCGGAGCATAGCGCCTCAATGCGCTCGGCCACTCCGCCGCGGCGTAATATTATATTTCAGGTAGTATGCTAATTAGTATTTCTGATAAAAATAAGTAAATTCTTGTGTCATAATATACAAGTAGATATTATTATGTTTCACACGTAACGTTAGGAAAGTTTTGCCCTCATTAGTTTCTGTATTAGTAACTGTTAACTACGAAAATCTTGTTGACAACCTTATTAAATTATATTTGGATATGAAACACTTAACTTAATTGAGATTTGTGTAAAAATCTATTAAGTTTTATTTACGCTATCTTCTACTATAGCCAGTTTCATGTAATTGTTTACTTTTCCATTCTAATTGGACCGTGTTATGCATCACAAGACCAAACGCCATTACTTTATATTTCTGATGTGAGCGCAATTAGTGCTGTTTAGTAGTTATGTACAGTGAGATTTCGCCACTGTTCTTTGGTACAAAAAGTTGAGAAACATTCATAAATAAATATATTTTAAGAACATGTAAAATTTAAGTTCCATTATGTCAGTTATGGCATATAGCGCTTGGACTAGTGATCCATAACAACGTCCAATTAATGTAATGAACTCAATTAACATTTCGAGTGACATTGTTTGCAAGCTATAAATAGGATGCTTCCGCGCCATGTTATATTGTTTCATTCTTGATCGGAGGCGATATCCACCCCAGTAGCGGGTTTTGATTCTTGATGTATCTGAGGCACAGCCCACGTCACTTTGAACTTTAATTATGAACAATTAAGTAAAAATTCTTCAGTGTTAGTCATGCGGAAATTGTTTGTACCGGTATTATGAATGCACTATTAATATTTGCGCCACGTTAAGATATCAGTCTCAGACTTGTGTATTCCACACACGAACTGTGTAAATTCGTTTTATTGATGTGTGGAATGTACGTACCTGGTCCTAATAGCCTAGTTGTAGTTTATAAGACTTGTACGGTGGCCATAAATAAGAACAACTGGGCACCAATGAATCATTAGAGTGTCAATGAACTGCCGTTCTACGTGAGCCTACATCATTTGTATTGGGTTAGGTTTGCCCCATGAAATTTTAGCCAGCCGCTACCGAGACAGACAATCTAGGAGACCATCGAGAAACAAAGAACTACGAATCGCTACGTTACAACGTGTCTTGCTGTGGTACTTTGTGTTCTCTTTCAAATTCATTTTCTTTGCCTGTACAGCTTTACTTAAAATCAAGGTACAGCGTCAAATTGCCGTCATTTTTTGCAAATATCTATGAAACGGTGCGAGTTATGGAAATAACATAACATAGCAAAGTTGTTGAGAATTTTCTTCCCTACAAATACGTTTATTCAATTTTTGTGTCAGATGAACGGTTTATATGCAATTAAAATTACATTACAAACGGCCTTTTTTTGGTATTACTAACGTATTTTTTGTCCGAAATATTTGAAAAAACGAGGTTCTGGTCTCTGGTAACCAACAATTATGTGTATAAAATTTGGTGCCGATCGGTTGTAGGGTTCAACCTAAAAAGTGGGAACACGTTACAGACAGACAGACATCGTCAAATCGCCGTTAGTTTTGCAAATATCCGTGCAACGATGCAATATGTGAAAAAACATAATAGAGCGAAGTTCTAGAGAATTTTCCCCTCTACCAATTAGGTTATTCAGTTTTCGTGTCAAATGAACGGTTAAGCCGTTATTTTCATTTAGATTTCGAGCTGTCAAAAGACGA
Organism: Locusta migratoria; assembly: GCA_026315105.1. NCBI lineage: Eukaryota > Metazoa > Arthropoda > Insecta > Orthoptera > Acrididae > Locusta > Locusta migratoria. The sequence goes on from CM048753.1 coordinate 125,932,454, forward strand.
CCGCAAAGGTCCAGATGCTGCGACATTCTCGGCCTCAGGATCCCGGATTTCTATACCATACCGTGTGGATGCGGTAAGGAAGCTTAAGGTGACGGCAGTAAGCTTTCCAATATTTTATCCCTTTATTTTAGGACTCACGCCTAAATTAATACATCAGAGAAACCATTAGAGTTTTCAGTCCAACTACAGATATCATAGTTTTTTTCTACTTATAAGATTTATTGCTATTTACATATTATTTTAAAAATCAGCCAACCGGTTGCGTAATTTTTAGATGCTTGACCTAGGTTTCGTTGTCACGAGGGACAACTTCATAAAAAGAATAAAAACAGTTACCTAAAAATGATAACAACAGAATGAATATCTCATCTCTGAATACGAAAAGAAATCCGTAAAACTTTGTTTACAAAATAAACCAATCAAACGTGAAGGGCATAAACTCCACAAAATACCTAGGAATTACTATTACTTCAGACTTAAATTGGAAAGAACACATAGATAATACGAACCAGAGACTGCGTTTTATTGGCAGAATCCTTAAAAGATGCAACAGAACTACTAAAGAAACTGCATACACTACGCTTGTCCGTCCATTTTTGGAGTATTGCTGCCCAGTGTGGGATCCTTATCTGGTGGGTTTGACGGAGGACATCGAAAGAGTCCAAAGAAGGGCAGCTCGTTTCGTATTGTCGCGATACAGGGGAGACAGCGTTACGGAAATGATACAGGATCTGGGATGGCAATCATTACAAGAACGGCGCTTATCGCTGCGGCGTGGGCTACTTACAAAACTACAATCCCCCACATTCTCCTCCGAATGCGAAAATATATTGTTGACTCCTACTTACATAGGTAGAAATGACCATCAGAATAAAATAAGAGAAATCAGAGCTCGAACAGAGAGATTCAGGTGTTCCTTCTTCCCGCGCGCTATTCGAGAATGGAATGTGACATAAATAGTATAATGGTGGTTCGATGAACCCTCTGCCAGGCACTTAAATGTGATTTGCAGAGTATCCCATGTAGATATAAGGGAAATTTTTTTTACACAGGCGGAACAGTGAATACGCCAGTACTTACATGAAACACAGGAGGTCAAAAATATTACGAGCAGGATGGCTCAGGTCGATTACAATAAAAACTGGAATTTTTGCCATACAAATGAAACCAGTATGGTGTGGAGGGCATGAAGGAACTGCCTATGAGGCATCAAACACGTTTGATGAAGTTGTATGCAGTGGCAACTAAACTTAGACAAGCACCTAAAAATGACGCAACCGGTTGGCTGATGTAAAAAATTGTTTAAAAAAAAATTGGATTACGATTGCTGTTAATAAGCCATGTTCAAAGTTGTATTTTTGTATAAGGTCAAATTCGTCACCTTACTCTTGCTTGCATGTAATATAAGAAATAAACGCAGGTAATTTGACGAAGGAAAACAAAACTGGATAGACATCTAAATCAGTTTACTTTAAGCCAGTGGTGGCGCGTCGCAGGATAAAAAGCTCGTCAAAGAAAAAGGAAATAAAAAATTTAAATAAAAAAATGTTTTTTAATCATTCTTCGTTTCGTTCTTCTATCGGATCATTTTATATTCACATTGAAAGTATTGTTATCGCATGAGAAACTGTTTACGTCGTGCAGACAGCAGGTATACGAGTCGTAGCGCGGCCGCTTAATATAGGCGGCAGTGGCCGCAGCGTTGCAATGCGCATGCGCGGCTGAGGTTCAGATTCTCTGCTGAACCCCCTGGAGGCAGCGTATGGGCAGCAGGGAGGGGCGAGGGGAAACGACGCTTCTGACACTGGCGGTGGAGCTGGTAGAGACGCCAGCTCCTGGCTACTCGAGCTCTGGCGGTGAAGCACGAATGGTGCCGAAGCAGAGGCAATGGAGCTACTGCACACCTCACCTTGCGCATGCGCAAATCCTCCAGTAAGGAAACATACGCCTTTTTTTTTCTTTTTTGGCGCATTGAATGTTCATCATTTTCGTGAAATATCTTATAACTATGACGTATAGACGCATGAACTGTAAAAGCTTTCCAAAGATACAATCATGAATATTAATTTACTCTCCACCTAGCAAAAATAGCCGCGTGGTTCGCCAAAGCCACCGCGTTTTGGAAGATCTCAAAATTCCAGCTAGGACTGAACTCGTTCTGCTCATTCGACATTTCATCCGGATTCCTGTTTTCGTGTGTGAAAATCTCAATGTCCTCCAAATAGTTCAAAGGATGTCCTTTTGGAGCTCTTTGTAAAGTTTTCATGTGCTCCCTTATTTTCCCTAATTTGTGCTTATCATCCATCAAGTGTACTGTCGTAGGAGTCTCCCCTAAACCTAGTCTTTAAATTTCCTTCCTCTCTGTCCGATATAAAGTTTTTCACAGTCGTTGCATTTATTTCTGTACACTTCTGAGTCGAAATATCGGTCTTTCTTACAATCTATTTTTTCCAGCTACCCTTGCTCTGAAAGCCTACAGTGACATTAGCTTTCTTGAAGCTGTGAGCAATGCTGCACGTTAACGATACGTACGTGTCTGTATTTACTATGAAGATCACAGAATCGTACAGGAAATTCGTTTCTTTCATTGTCAATAGAGAGAAGTCTTCAGAACTAAGAGTGATGTCAGGTGTGCCACAGGGGAGTGTCGTGGGTCCGTTGCTGTTCACGATATATATAAATAACCTTCCAGATAACATCGGAAGTTCACTGAGGCTTTTTGCGGATGATGCTGTAGAATATAGAGAGGTTGTAACAATGGAAAACTGTATTGAAATGCAGGAGGATCTGCATCGAATTGACACATGGTGCAGGGATTGACAATTGAATCTCAACGTAGACAAGTGTAGCGTAGATCCTTTATGATTTAGCTACACTATAGCAGGTCAGCAACTGGAAGCAGTTAATTCCATAAATTATCTGGGAGTAGTCATTAGGAGGGATTTAAAATGGAACGATCATTCCGCGGTGGAGTAGCCGAGCGGTCTAAAGCGTCTCGCTGCGGAGCTCGCGGTTGCTCGCCGTGAAGGTTCGAGTCCTCCCTGGGGCATGGGTGTGTGTGTTGTCCTTAGGTTAGTTTACTTTAGGTTTAAGTAGTTTGTAAGCTACGGACTGATGACCACGCAGTTTGATCCAATAGATTTACAAAAATTTGAACATTTTTTTTTGGAACGACTATATAAAATCAATCGTCAGTAAAGCAGGTGGCAGACTTAGATTCATTGAAAGAATCGTAAGGAAATGCAGTCTAAAACAAAGGAAATAGGTTACAATACACTTGTTCGCCCACAGCTTGAATACTGCTCACCGGTGTGGGATCCGTACCAGGTGGGGTTGATAGAGGAAGTGGAGAAGATCCAACGGAGAGCAGCGCGCTTCGTTACAGGATAATTTGGTAATCGTGAAAGCTTTACGGAGATGATCGATAAACTCCAGTGGAAGACTCTGCAGGAGAGACGCTCTGTCGCTCGGTACGGGCTTTTGTCGAAGTTTCGACAACTTACCTTTACTGAGGAGTCTAGCAGTATATTGTTCCCTCCTACGTATATCTCGCGAAGAGATGATGAGGGTAAAATCAGAGAGATTAGAGCCCACACAGAGGCATACCGACAATCTTTCTTTCCGCGAACAATACGTGAATAGGAGGGAGAACCGATAGTGGTACTAAAATGCCCTCCGCCACACAGTATCGGGTGGCTTGCGAAGTATGGATGTAGATGTAGACAAGAACACTGTTGGCACCAAAATTTGTCCCGATAGGAGGACCCGGCGTTCAGTATGACTTCCCCGCTATATGCACAGCAAGCATATGTCGCTTCCTGGATGTCGCCGCGGTGGAGTAGCCGAGCGCTCTAAAGCGTCTCGCTGCGGAGCGCGCGGTTGCTCGCCGTGGACGTTCGAGTCCTCCCTGGGGCATGGATGTGTGTGTTGTCCTTAGGTTAGTTTACCTAGGATTAAGTAGTTTGTAAGCTACGGACTGATGACCACGCAGTTTGGTCCGATAGATTTAAGGGTATATTACACGGAGCGTATTTGGTCGCTAGTCGCTGGCGTCTGTTGTCGCTCGGCGTATGGGCGAACAGCGAATGAATACGCTGACGCAATGACACGCAGCCACTTCAGACGATAGCGTCTTCGTAAAAACAATTGGAACACGACGTAGCATATGATACATCGTTTTGGAGGTTAGGTGATACCAAACAGTTCTGTTTCACAAGGTGCGACATGGTCGCGAATTTATATCAGTGATCCATTTTGTAATTACTTTTAATATCTTTATTTATGTCGATCATTACCAAATTTCTCGTCGTTTTGACGACCGGTTTCGGTCAGTGATGATAATTTTCAAGTCTACAGCAAATCAGAAACAGGACAAATTTAGTAATAGACTACGGTATTACAGTCATCAATATAAAAAACGTGTTCAAAATAATATACATCATACCTGTTGTTACATTCCTTAATGAATATACACTTATGCTGTGATGATGCCGTATGGCAATATTACATGTATTGATGACTGTAAGTTAATACATTATTTATGTTTTCTAAGGTTCTCTAATACTAGATATATCAATCTGTTATGATTTGCTGCAGACTTGAAAATGGTCATCACTAACAGAAACCGGTCGTCAAAACGACGAGAAATTTTGTTATCATCGACGTAAATAAATATATTAAAAGTTCTGTGTCCCATAAAACAAAATATGAAGTGGAACTGTAATCAAATTTCTGAAAATATATCGAAGTTTTCCAGTGTAAGAATTATTTAAATTTTATTCTTGGCGAGATCGCCATCCTCATGATGGTATTCTGTTTCCTTATTTTATCCTCTACCATTTACAGTAATCTATCAAAATTTGTTATGTGATTCTCATTATATTTCTGTAGGCAGAAGGACCTTCACACGATAATTCACCCAAAAGATTTGCAGAAGCACCATATTTATGCTGCCTCGCAATCCACATTCTAATCCGTTTTCTTTTATGCTTTTCTACTTTTCCGTTTAGCTTTTGGTTCATTAATTGTTCTTTTAAAACTGTTGCGAGAAACACAACGCCAGCATTTACAATTTCCTTCTACATTTTGACTCGACTGATGGCTACTTTAGACGCTGCCGCATATGACACGGGGCGACCAAAAACGCCAGCCGGCCGCGGTGGCCGAGGGGACTGAGGCGCTCCAGTCACGGTCAGCACGGCCATTGCGGTCGGGGGTTCGAATCCCCCCTCGGGCATGGATATTTGTGCCGTCCTAGTTCGTAAGTAGTTCGTATGTAGTTTGTAAGTTTAGGGACTGATGACCCCGTAGTTAGGTCCCATAAGCTTAACAAACATTTTTTGAAAAACGCCAGCGACCAAAAACGCTAGCGACCAGCGTCTAAAGTAGCCCACCCTTCAACATTAGACGCTCGCGTCTCGGAGCAGCGACTTTGTTCGCTGTCCCTGTTTACACGGAGCGAATTTAGCAGCTGCGTCCAAATACGCCAGCGACTAGCGACCAAATTCGCTCCGTGTAATATACCCTTTACAAACATTTGAATTTTCCTGGATGTCACCGCTGTCGCGCCTTCAGCCCCGTGTGTAGGCTTCCCCGCAACACAGCGGCGCTTCGCGAGTAGCGGCGTGGCAGGCGCTGCCTTCCTCTGCAGCCTGGACGCACTTTGAACCCCTGCCGGAGTATTGCCCTTTGACCTCCCGCCCCCCCCCCCCCCCCCAGGGCCGGTAACGCAGTTAGGCCGCTCTCGTCCGCCCCTCCTGCGCTAAACGCCACGCGGATGCCCGCCGCGCCGAATGAAAACAACCTCGCGACTTTTCCTCTTGCGCGCGCAAACTAATAAGGCCGGTATTACACTATCAAATTATTTGTCAAAGAATTGGACAAAGAAAAATTGGACGTAGTGTAATGCGAACATCGTCCAATATTTCATCCAATCTCGGCCTCGGCCTAGATTTGATCAAAGAAATCGCTCGTCTTCTGTTTCCTGCAGTGAGAAATGTGACCGCTTGGAGCGCCAGTAGTATATAGCTTCCTTACCAGTACAGCTGTTTTATTTGGAGGTTAAATATCTGACATTACTTGGACATAACGTTCGTATTCGTAAACATGGCTAGTAGTGGAATGTTTTTAGTGTTTTCTAGCAACAACAAAATTTAAAAAAATCAGATGGGGCGTTGGATAACAGTTGACAAGGCCAATTCACTGCCCGTCACGTCAATTCGCGTAGCCCAATACCCTGCAACGAAAGTAAGGTTGAGTTACAATCCGTGATGTAAAAAAGTCATTATATACTATCGGAATTTAAGTAATACCCCTAAATCTTAATACAGCCGAAGCAGATTTTAGAATGAATGATTTTGGTAATGTGGTGTGCTAAGTTCTGGGAAATGAAACAACTTTCAAAACATCGACATCTGTTTGCAAGCGAATCTATGAATATATAAATACGTCAGCCAATTTTTGTAAGGAAATAAATAGAGCCTATTTACTTTATCAGCAATGTTTCCCCCCTTACATTGTTAATAACGTCATAAACAACTTAGATTATCCTCTTTGTCAGTGGTCACATTTTCCATTTAAAACGTTATTTAATGAAACTTCCTTTATCTACTTAACAATCTTATTCGTATACACTGTTTGAGTCAGTCTTTCTGTTACTCTATTGCAAACTGTGAAGGATGAAGAGCGACAAAATAATTAGCAGTGAACGGCCTGGCTGTTGTGCCGACGGCATAAAAAAGGAAAATCCTCCCGGTCCCGTAACAAATTTTATTTATCTCGCTCTGACACCCACGGTTTCATCCAAGTGCGTTTCCTTTTCCGTTTTCCCTCCTCCTCTTCTAAATGCAGACACAACGCAACTGTAGTACAAACAATAGCTGAGCATTACACCGCCATTTTGAAGCAAATTTGACAAAATATTGGATGATAGTGTAATACCCCCTTTTGAGTTTCATCCAATTTCTTTGTCAAAAAATATGACCAATATTTCATCCAAGTTTTTCGTCCGATTCTTTGTCCAATAATTTGATAGTGTAATACCGGCCTAACCCCAATTGCGTCGCCTGCGCAAAATGTCGCTTAACCCCCTGCACAGGTACCGCTGGCCCGAGCGGTCACAGAATACGCTGAACACAGCAGGGGCGTCGTGTATCGAACCTCGCGTAGTTACCGAGAATGCCTGCAATCGACGTATCTCGGCCTGAAACGATATAAATCGAAAGTGCAACCCTAAATCGATTACATCTACATCTGCATGGGATACTCTGCAAATCACATTTAAGTAAAACAATTTATATAAGGAACTCATAGTTAAGTGGGGCGAACTACAATTGTTTAATAATGATTATGCAGCCAAGATCGCATTTTTCATTTATTATGTGACCGGTTTCGGCGTACTCGACGCCATCTTCAGACCTGACGTAATTTACATAATTTCACGACATTTTTATATACTAAAAGAGTACATCCAGGTTGAGGCATCGTTAAACATAAAATTAGTAGTCACAAGTAAAAAACATATATATCCATCTTCTAATGGTTTTGAAGTGAGGCACTTCAAAGTCTAAGTACAATACTACTCAAAGTCTAAGTACAATACTACTTGGAGTCCAGTATAACACTTTTATATACTGGACTCCAAGTAGTATTGTACTTAGACTTTGAAGTACCTCACTTCAAAACCATTAGAAGATGGATATATATGTTTTTTACTTGTGAATACTAATTTTATGTTTAACGATGCCTCAACCTGGATGTACTCTTTTAGTATATAAAACTGTGAAATTATGTAAATTACGTCCGGTCTGAAGATGGCGTCGAGTATGCCGAAACCGGTCACATAATAAATGAAAAATGCGATCTTGGCTGCATAATCATTATAAAACAATTTATTTTGTTAGTCGCAGTTTCGCAATTTTGAAATCAGTAACTCTACCGTTCATTATCAAACCATTAGCCTTTTTCAAACCGTGATAATCGAATGCAATTTGTAACATGCATTGCATTATCACGCTTTGAAAATGGCTAATGGTTTGATAATGGAGAGTCCGAAACTAGTGCAACACCACGGCCAAAAAAAAAAATTGAATTACAAAATATTCCCAGTTGCTGATCCTAAACCATCATTACGATGAATTTTCATCGAATGCTCATCGAACCACCTTTATACTATTTATCTACCATCCCATTCTCTAATAGCGCGAGGAAAAAAAGAACATCTCACTCTCGCCGTTCGAGCTCTGATTTCTCGTATTTCATTCTGATGATCATTTCTACCTATGTAAGTGGGAGTCAACAATATATTTTCGCATTCGGAGGAGAATGTTGGCGATTGGAGTTTCGCAAGTAGCCCACGCCGCAGCGATAAGCGCCGTTGTTGTAATGATTCCCATCCCAGAACCTGTACCATTTCCGTAACGCTGTCTCCCCTGTATCGTGACAATACGAAACGAGCTGTCCTTCTTTGGACTCTTTCGATGTCCTTCGTCAAACCCACCTGATAATGATGCCACACTGGGCAGCAATACTCCAAAAAATGGATGGACAAGCGTAGTGTATGCAGTTTCTTTAGTAGTTCTGTTGCATCTTTTAAGGGTTCTGCCAATAAAACGGTTCTCTGGTTCGCCTTTCCCACGACACTATCTACGTGATCTTTCCAATTTAAGTCTGAAGTAATACTAATTCCTATGTATTTTGTGGAGTGTACGGCCTTCACATTTGACTGATTTATCTTCTAAATAAAGTTTGACGGATTTCCTTTCCTAGTCATGTCGACGACTTCACACTTCTCATTATTTAGAGTCAATTGCTAATTTTTACATTATAGTGATATCTTATTTAAATCGTTCTGCAGTTGGTTTTGATCTTCAGATGATTTTACTAGACGTCAAATGACGGCGTCATCTGCAAACAACCTAAGAGAACTGCTCAGATTTTCTCTTAAATCGTTTATTTATATAAGAATCAGGAGAGGACCAATAACACTACCCTGTGGAACGCCCGATATCACCTCTCTTTTTGTCGATGCCTTACCATCGTTTACTACAATGTGTCCCTCCCCTATCTAGTCGCAAATTTGGTGCGATGTACCATAACCACATAATTGAAATCAAGAAATACAGAATCAGTTTGAGAATTCTTGTCAATAGCACTCACCACGTACGGGGCTTAGATGCACGATGTGACAAAATAAGAATGTTTACATACGGCATAATGTTTTGACGAATTTCAGTGTGAATTTCATTGCTCCAAATGTCACTGACGAGATTTGAAGCTACGGTAGTAGTAGAAATGCGTTGAATGTTTCTGATGATATACATTGTAATGTAATGTGGAATATACATTTCTGAGATGAACAAGGACAAAAGATCAACCACTTTATTTGCATAAATAAATGACAGTTTAGGGGTCTGGCGAGAGAGGGACCCAAGGCACTCTGAGTAGAAATGGAGATAAATTGAGTTCTGATGCTGACCAGAAAACGCTAAAACATTTGCGACAGCCAACGTTATAATGAACAAATCGCTAGATGTTCGTTGTTAACGTAGCAGTACTCTTTGAAAATCGAATTATGTAGAGTTATGGACTTCCTTTTTTGTGCTTGTAGTATTACATTAAAATTTTTCATTCGACAAATAATTTATTTACGATGCTTATCGCTAACTACAGCTTTCTCTGGCAGCTAATTACGTTCGTTTTATACTATGTTCATCTGTCTTTTACGAGATGCCCAGAACGCGGTTGTGAACTAGGTCTTTCATCTTTCTTACCTCATTGAGAACAGTCGCACGTCAGGGACTTCTCCATTATTAATTGTAAGTGTGTGTGAGAGATCGTATGATGAAAATATATTTAGTTACTTTTAAATCTTTTACTTATTTAAAATGACCCACCTTCTAATGATTCATGAGGTGTTTCTATTTTTCCAGCAGTAATCTTGATTATGTAACATGATGCTTGGAGCCATTGTTGGACTTGTATCTATAATTTACTACATTTACTTCGAGATCTCATTATTTTTAATTTTCATGAATGTGACTTTCCAGTAATGCCTGCAAAGAAATCTTCGGAATTACACGAAATCCGATCGATTTAAAGAGCCTTTCGTCACTAAAGTTAACTTAACATTTTCTTTAACGGTCGTTCAGTTAGTACAATCTGCTCCAAGCCAACCAAGCATCATTTTACACAATGCAGCAAGAGTTTTTACAGCTTCATCTGCTACATCCAGACAACTTAACACAATCATCATGGTAAGAAAGGTCATGGAGGAATCTGCTAGTTTGTTTGTGTAATATTGTCCTCGGGTGTTTCTTTCATTCCAAATTACTACTGCCGCTAAACTTTAAAGTCAGGTTCCGCTTCCTTTTCTTGAGTCTTCTAATTATAAAGTTACCTAAATGTGTCAGATCCACCAAATTATTTTCTTGTGTTATTGTCCCGTTAGTGAACTTTAATAGCGGCTACGAAAAGTAACTACTACTCCAACACCTGATCTGAAGAAAGAAAACGCAATATTACATGCTGACTGTGTACTAAATAATTTCTGCTATTCCTACTCTATGGCTGATAGTGTCTCGATGTATCCTTGTCATCAATAAATCAGTTATCCTCGTGTAACAATGCACTCAGAATTAGTGGAATATTTGGGGAAACTAATTAATGGTGTTCCTCTCCATGGTTGACAGGTTCTTGATGTACCCTTGTCCGATCGATAGATCAGTAATCTTGTTGTAACAGAGCACTTGGAGTTCGCGGCATAATCTACACTTGACTCCATGAATCAGTAACGATCAGTCACTGGAAAAACATATCTAGCAAGTGAAGCACGATGCCAAATATTTATTTTAAAGTAACGTGTCACATTAATCAACTGGTTAACCTCTGCTGGTTGGACTCCTAGGTTCAGCCCCTCCCAGACCAAATCCTGGCTACGACCCTGATATGAGGTGGTAGGGAGACAGTAGGGAAAATGTAGGTACATTTTTGTGAGACTGTAGGTAATTTCTCTGTCTGCCATCTGGCAACACTGGTAAAGACCTATCTAATATTTAACAATAATTTCATAAATTTAAGTATGTCAAATAAATTAATATTAAGAAAAATAAAAAAGACATGGCCAACGTGCCCCGGTCTCTCTAGACCACAATGTTAAGCGCTGTCGGGCTGGGCTATCACTCGGATGGGTCACCGTCTGTGGCTCTGGTCCAGTGTTGCCAACTTAGTGCATTTTCCACTAAAACCGGTGGTTTCTACCCTCACTTTTGTGGCGAAATAATGGCTTCTAATGGTTGCTAGGTTTTATAGTGGTTTAGAAGAATTCAGTTACCGAAAATGCGATCTCAAACCATTATGCTATTTACGTGTATCGAAATATTTTCCTTTTACTCGGAAGACAACATCCATGCATTACAATATGAAACCAAACGAATCAGTACAGTCCAAACATTGCGTATGGGATTCCCTATAAACGGAGCAGTATTTAGTAGCAGGCTGTAGCTCCGCCTCTCAGCGACAAGGCACTCAACCCAGAGCCAGCTAGGGGGCACTGGTCCAACCAAACCACGAGAAACTCTGAACGTCCGAGACAACAGAAAAGACCTATAAACATACGATTAGATGATGCAGCCAAGCAAAAAGGATTCACCATACTGCAATACATTGCACAACAAAATGAATACGACCCCAACATTATTCTAAAGCTCTATAACAACAAAACGAGTCGTAAACCACCAACAACACGTACAAAAATTACATTAGAGAGGGCAACTTCAAAGCTAAATAAACCAATTTACATCAGTACACCATACCTAGGTAAAATATCTAATAAAGTGCAGCAAATTTTTAGAAAGACTAGTAATAGCACTTTTGCGTTTCAGAACAGACACGCCCTTAAACACAAATTCGTAACACATACCACAAAACTCTTCAAAATTTCTAAACTCTGGAATTCCTAAAATACTACATGTAAAACTGCAGTAGGTGTATTATAAAAAAAAAATCAGGTTCCAGGCTTCCGATTCTGACTTTCCGGATATACACCAATTTCAAACCAAAGGTTTACTGATACCACTTATTCTTCGATTTCTTTTTAAAGTATAAAGTAAATAATTTTATCATTTCAGTATTCTTGAATTTCATCAAGAAATAAGTTCACTCTGAAAATAATAAAATAATAAATAAATGGAACTAAACTGCTTTCGCTTCCAGCCGGATGGAACAATTTTCCATGAACGATACTGTTTACGTGCTCATATCTCATGAACTATTTGTCGGAATGAGATGCAATTTAGAAGCTACAGTCAACTATATATGTGTATACTGTCTGTAAAATTTCCTGTCGCTACAATTTGTAGTGTACAAATTATAAATTGTAACGTCATACCGACAGCCGTAGTTTTACTCCATAAACAGCGGAAAAGTAGTAAGCGGGAAACCGTTTTTTCTTTTAATCATTTTACTATCGTTGCCAGCGAGAAAAAGTTTAATAAAGGTTTGAAATTATGTTTAAAGTTTGTTGCAAGTCGCTAAGTACTGTCATTCTCACACAGTGTATTTCGAAAGTCTCTCCGCATTATTGGTTATGACGTCATATCTATTGAACCATGTGTTGTATATGATTATTAACCCTGTAGCAATTGTACCTCACGGCAAGGACTGTGTGTACCAAATTTGGTTGAAATCGGTCCAGTGGCTTAGGAGAAAATGAGCAGCATTGTCGCAAAATGCTGCAGTTTTTCGCGCATCTCATTGTTTATGACGTCATACTTCGTGAACTACGTATCGTACGAGAGTCTTACACTTATAGCGACCGTTCTCATGGATTGAAGCTTACGCGTGCACAAATATATGACCAAACTACGTTGGTCATCAGTCCCTAGACTTACAAACACCGCTCGGCTACTCCCGCGCGGCACGGACAACCTCTGAAGAAGTCCGACACAGCATCGGACGAAACGTTAGGAAGCAGCACGATTCCAAGGACACAGCCTTACAACCCAGAAGACATAATACCTACAATGTCAACCGGTCGTGGATGCCTAGGCCCTACTATCAACCATCTACTGCACGCTACTGACATCTATGGTCACACGTGTAAACCAGTGGCGCTCGGCGTATGGCCCCACGAATTGAGCAACATTTGGTGTCAAATTTTACCACTCGGGACTTTGGATGATAAGACGCTCATTAACAAAAGAAAATGGAGGGTAATGGAAAGTAGTGTCAAAAAATCTACAAGACTGGCAATCTATTACTGAAACTCGAAACCTAGCACGGACTTCAATGCGAGAAGCCTATAGCAGTTACCACAACGAAATCCTGTCTCGTAATCTTGCAGAAAATCCAAAGAAATTCTGGACATATGTGAAGTACACTAGCGGCAAAACACAAATAATACCTTCACTACGCGATAGCAATGGTAATACTACCGATGACAGTACTGCTAAGGCAGAATTACTAAACACAGCTTTCCGAAATTCGTTCACCAAAGAAGACGAAGTGAACACTCCAGTATTGAATCCAAGAACAGCTGCCAGCATGCGAAACTTAGAAGTAGATGTTCCTGGAGTAGTAAAACAACTTAAGTCACTAAACAAAAATAAATCTTCCGGGCCAGATTGTATACCAACTAGATTCCTCTCAGAGTATGCTGATGCAATAGCTCCGTACTTAGCTATAATTTACAACCGATCACTCAGCGAAAGATCCGTACCCAAAGACTGGAAAGTTGCCCAAGTTACTCCAATATTCAAGAAAATCAGTAGGAGTGATCCCAAAAATTACAGGCCTATCTCATTGACGTCGATTTGCACTGGGTTTTGGAACATATACTTTGTTCGAATATCATGAACTATCTCGAAGAGAACGACCTATTAACCAATGGTCAACACGGATTCAGAAAGTATCACTCTTGGCGAAACACAGCTTGCCCTTTATTCACATGAAGTGTTAAGTGCCATCGACAAGGGATCTCAAATCGATTCCATATTTCTGGATTTCCGGAAGGCTTTTGATACTGTACCCCACAAACAGCTTCTAATGAAATTGCGTGCTTATGGAATATCTCCCCAATTGTGCGATTGGATTCACGATTTCCTATCAGAAAGGACACAGTTCGTTGTAATTGACGGTAAGTCATCGAGTAAAACAGATGTGATATCTGGCGTTCCACAGGGAAGCGTTATAGATCCCCTAATCTTCCTCTTGTTTATAAACGATTTAGGAGAGAATCTGAATAGCTCTCTTAGATTGTTCGCGGATGAATCTGTCGTTTATCGGTTAGTGAAGTCAACAGAGGATCAAAAGGAACTGCAAAGCGATTTACGCAAAATTTCTACATGGTGCGAAAATTGGCAATTAACACTAAATAAAGAAAAGTGTGAAGTAATACACATGACCACTAAAAGAAATCCGCTGAACTTCAATTACGCGATGAATCAGTCAAACCTTAAGGTCGTAAATTGTACCAAATACCTAGGAGTTACAACTACGAACAACTTTGACTGGAGAGAACACACAGAAAATATTGTTGGAGAAGGCGAATTAAAGGTTACGTTTCATTGGCAGAACGCTTCGAAGATGCAACAGCTCCACCAAAGAGACTGCCTACATCGCACTTGTGCGTCCTCTCCTGGAGTACTGCTGCCCCTTGTGGGACCCTCACCAGGTGGGACTGACGGAAGACATTGAGAAGGTTCAGAGAGGGGCAGCTCGTTTTGTTTTATCACGTTACGGGGGGGAAAGCGTCACGGAAATGTTGCACGAATTGGGGTGGAAATCATTAAAAGAAAGACGTTATTCATTGCGGCGTGATCTGTTTGCGAAGTTTTAATCACCGACTTTTACTTCTGAATGTGAAAATATTTTGCCAGCATCCACCTACTTAGGGAGACATGACCATTCCAATAATATAACAGAAATCAGGTGGAAAAAGGAACGATTCAGGTGTTCTTTCTTCCCGCGCGCTATTAGAGAATGGAACGGTGGAGAAAAGTTATGAAAGTGGTTAATGAACCCTCTGCCAGGCACTTAAATGTGATTTGCAGAGTATCTATGTAGATGTAGAATAGCTACAGCGTGCGTATCTGTACTGTGTGGGTCTTAAAAGCCTCTGACAGCGATTTCACTGTTCGCTTACGTACAGGTAGGCGTTGCTCCAATTTTGCACGTGTTTTGTCCGTTCTATTTACTTAAATTAACGTGTTGTTTGTTGGTCGTTGACGGTAACCTTATAACTTTGCGGCAATTTTTAAAATTAAATGTTGGTTTGAAGCGTTTTACTGAGTGTAATTCATAATGTGTATTACATAATCATTAAGGGCAGCCAAGAGAAATGCCTCGTTGTTCCTCTGCTAGCTGTAAAAACCGAAGTAAATATTGTTATTTCATGCTTGTGTTCGCAAGGAATGAGAAATACGGAAACAGTGGGCGGTGAAAGTTAACGGAGAAAGCGGGAATCGTCAAGGCGACTTATGGAAACCAACGAATCATTCCTACCTATGTGAAGTAAATATTTTCTGCTGCCCCCCCCCCCCCCCCCCCCCGCCAAACAAGAGAGGCACTGATCAAAGCACTAACAGAACTACTGCGTGGTATAGTGGTTGCGTACTGAATCTCAATGTGAACGTCGCAAGTTCGATAATGATAAGAGGTAATTTGTTTTTAAACGGCATTTGCTGGCTTGTTGTTAGTTCATGATTATGGTTTTTGATATGTCGTGCTACAAGGTATGTTTTAACATTGCCACAGTGAATAGCCACCTTCCCCTTATTGGCTATTCACAATCCTATAACTGGTTACGGGATGTGACATGAAAAAGACTTTTGACTCGTTGTAGATATTTAGTTACGAATTTTGAGTCTGTTTCTGCTGTTTCACTAGAGATAGTATCGACATTTTTCCGATTTTTTGTGATACTCTGTCCCTAAAAGTATCTACAGAATGACGTTTTTGGCATTTCCCAGCGTAGGAAAATGTTATAAGATCGATAAGAACACATTTAAAATGCACTACATCGGGAGAGCGATAATACTGTACTAATTTCATCGATGGATATGCTGACAGAAAATTCTGTAATAGCATTATTTTCTTTGCGTTACATAACACGAAATAACTCTCTTTCGTATTAATCAAATGTCAGCTGTCGAAATTGCCAGAACATTGCCAAAATATGGTATTAACAACCGACAGTCATTGAAACTATTTCACGAGACTTATTTGCTCAGAAATTAATGAGGCCTATATGAACATAGATACATGGCATTTCTTTAACCACGTACTGATTAGTAAGCTATAGTGTGTTCTTCGGTGTCGTGTGTGGAAGTGAAGGCTTATTTCAGTCGTCAAGTGGGGCTGTAGTTATACCTGGGTAGCTATGTAAGCGCCCGTTCCGCTCGCAGTCTGGTAAAAACATGGCTGAAACAGGCCGGTTTGCCACTCTCTCCTTATACAGGCTCTCTACTATACTTGCGCATAATAGTTCGCAACCGGGAGCGCTAACCAACGATAAACAGTTTGTGGATAATTTCTCGCGTTTAAGTTTAGAGTTATCTCTATATCTTGGCATTATGGAAATTATTAGATATTGCAGAGTGCACAATACTTCAAAACAGAAGTTTTGTAGCACTGAACTACGTAATCTAGCAGGCAGACGCTAACCTCGAAATGGCTCTCATCAGCAGAAGGCAAACACGTGATTTTAATTCTGTTCCCGACTTATCGCGTATATTTTAGTTAGCGACCTATAAAGCATATTTTAGTTCGCGACCTATCACGCAAATTTTAGAAAAAGTGTTCAGCTTATGGGACTTAACTACGGGGTCATCAGTCCTTTAACTAACAAACTACTTACGAACTAGCTAGGGGGGATTCGAACCCCCGACCGTAGTGGCCGTGCAGACCGTGACTGGAGCGCCTCAGTCCCCTCGGCCACCGCGGCCGGCGCATATTTCAGTTCCCGACCTATAACGCATATTTTAGTTCGCAACCGGTAGCTCTCATTTTAGTTCGCAGCTCGGCCGCGAAGTAGGTCGCTCTTTTTAGTTCGTCCGCTCGTTTTGGCTTTTGATACCGCTACTAAAACTACAGCTGAGCTGCATCTCAGCTCGAAATGACGGCAACTGGCAGAAGGGAATCACGCGATTCTGCGCGCTCTCGCGTCCTCTCGCTGTTCCCCGCCAGTCTTTGGAAAGGGAGCGAACGAATTAAGAGGCGAGGGATCTGCGAACTAGTTCGCGTATTTCGCCTGTGGGAGCGCTGTTCTGAACTAGTTCGTTCGCGAACTACACAAGAGTACTCTCTACCATCTACTAAATGCTACTGACACAACTGTAAATGTCGTGTTCTGTGGCGATCGACGTGATAGCCCCGCGAATTATGCACCATTTGATATCAAATTTCACCCCTCAGGACTTAGGAGGATAAAGTGCTCCTCAACAAAAGTGAAACGAGGGTAATGGAAAGTAGTATCAGAAACTGAGGCGATACTTAAGGAGGATATGGTGCACCTCAACAAAAGTAAACAAGGGTAATGGAAAGTAGTGTCAGAAACTGAGGCGATACTTAAGGAGGATATGGTGCACCTCAACAAAAGTAAAACGAGGGTAATGGAAAGTAGTGTCAGAAACTGAGGCGATGCTTAAGGAGGATATGGTGCTCCTCAACAAAAGTAAAACGAGGGTAATGGAAAGTAGTGTCAGAAACTGAGGCGATACTTAAGGAGGATATGGTGCTCCTCAACAAAAGTAAAACGAGGGTAATGGAAAGTAGTGTCAGAAACTGAGGCGATGCTTAAGGAGGATATGGTGCTCCTCAACAAAAGTAAAACGAGGGTAATGGAAAGTAGTGTCAGAAACTGAGGCGATGCTTAAGGAGGATATGGTGCTCCTCAACAAAAGTAAAACGAGGGTAATGGAAAGTAGTGTCAGAAACTGAGGCGATACTTAAGGAGGATATGGTGCTCCTCAACAAAAGTAAACGAGGGTAATGGAAAGTAGTGTCAGAAACTGAGGCGATACTTAAGGAGGATATGGTGCTCCTCAACAAAAGTAAAACGAGGGTAATGGAAAGTAGTGTCAGAAACTGAGGCGATGCTTAAGGAGGATATGGTGCTCCTCAACAAAAGTAAAACGAGGGTAATGGAAAGTAGTGTCAGAAACTGAGGCGATGCTTAAGGAGGATATGGTGCTCCTCAACAAAAGTAAAACGAGGGTAATGGAAAGTAGTGTCAGAAACTGAGGCGATACTTAAGGAGGATATGGTGCTCCTCAACAAAAGTAAAACGAGGGTAATGGAAAGTAGTGTCAGAAACTGAGGCGATACTTAAGGAGGATATGGTGCTCCTCAACAAAAGTAAAACGAGGGTAATGGAAAGTAGTGTCAGAAACTGAGGCGATGCTTAAGGAGGATAAGGTGCTCCTCAACAAAAGTAAAACGAGGCTAATGGAAAGTAGTGTCAGAAACTGAGGCGATGCTTAAGGAGGATATGGTGCTCCTCAACAAAAGTAAATGAGGGTAATGGAAAGTAGTGTCAGAAACTGAGGCGATACTTAAGGAGGATATGGTGCTCCTCAACAAAAGTAAAACGAGGGTAATGGAAAGTAGTGTCAGAAACTGAGGCGATGCTTAAGGAGGATATGGTGCTCCTCAACAAAAGTAAAACGAGGGTAATGGAAAGTAGTGTCAGAAACTGAGGCGATACTTAAGGAGGATATGGTGCTCCTCAACAAAAGTAAACAAGGGTAATGGAAAGTAGTGTCAGAAACTGAGGCGATGCTTAAGGAGGATAAAGTGCTCCTCAACAAAAGTAAAAATAGGGTAATGGAAAGTAGTGTCAGAAACTGAGGCGATACTTAAGGAGGATATGGTGCTCCTCAACAAAAGTAAACGAGGGTAATGGAAAGTAGTGTCAGAAACTGAGGCGATACTTAAGGAGGATATGGTGCTCCTCAACAAAAGTAAACGAGGGTAATGGAAAGTAGTGTCAGAAACTGAGGCGATACTTAAGGAGGATATGGTGCTCCTCAACAAAAGTAAAACGAGGGTAATGGAAAGTAGTGTCAGAAACTGAGGCGATGCTTAAGGAGGATAAGGTGCTCCTCAACAAAAGTAAAACGAGGGTAATGGAAAGTAGTGTCAGAAACTGAGGCGATACTTAAGGAGGATATGGTGCTCCTCAACAAAAGTAAACGAGGGTAATGCAAAGTAGTGTCAGAAACTGAGGCGATACTTAAGGAGGATATGGTGCTCCTCAACAAAAGTAAAAATAGGGTAATGGAAAGTAGTGTCAGAAACTGAGGCGATGCTTAAGGAGGATATGGTGCTCATCAACAAAAGTGAAACGAGGGTAATGGAAAGTAGTGTCAGAAACTGAGGCGATACTTAAGGAGGATATGGTGCTCCTCAACAAAAGTAAAACGAGGGTAATGGAAAGTAGTGTCAGAAACTGAGGCGATACTTAAGGAGGATATGGTGCTCCTCAACAAAAGTAAAACGAGGGTAATGGAAAGTAGTGTCAGAAACTGAGGCGATGCTTAAGGAGGATATGGTGCTCCTCAACAAAAGTAAAACGAGGGTAATGGAAAGTAGTGTCAGAAACTGAGGCGATGCTTAAGGAGGATATGGTGCACCTCAACAAAAGTAAAACGAGGGTAATGGAAAGTAGTGTCAGAAACTGAGGCGATACTTAAGGAGGATATGGTGCTCCTCAACAAAAGTAAAACGAGGGTAATGGAAAGTAGTGTCAGAAACTGAGGCGATACTTAAGGAGGATATGGTGCTCCTCAACAAAAGTAAAACGAGGGTAATGGAAAGTAGTGTCAGAAACTGAGGCGATGCTTAAGGAGGATAAGGTGCTCCTCAACAAAAGTAAAACGAGGCTAATGGAAAGTAGTGTCAGAAACTGAGGCGATACTTAAGGAGGATATGGTGCTCCTCAACAAAAGTAAATGAGGGTAATGGAAAGTAGTGTCAGAAACTGAGGCGATACTTAAGGAGGATATGGTGCTCCTCAACAAAAGTAAAACGAGGGTAATGGAAAGTAGTGTCAGAAACTGAGGCGATGCTTAAGGAGGATATGGTGCTCCTCAACAAAAGTAAAACGAGGGTAATGGAAAGTAGTGTCAGAAACTGAGGCGATACTTAAGGAGGATATGGTGCTCCTCAACAAAAGTAAACAAGGGTAATGGAAAGTAGTGTCAGAAACTGAGGCGATGCTTAAGGAGGATAAAGTGCTCCTCAACAAAAGTAAAAATAGGGTAATGGAAAGTAGTGTCAGAAACTGAGGCGATACTTAAGGAGGATATGGTGCTCCTCAACAAAAGTAAACGAGGGTAATGGAAAGTAGTGTCAGAAACTGAGGCGATACTTAAGGAGGATATGGTGCTCCTCAACAAAAGTAAACGAGGGTAATGGAAAGTAGTGTCAGAAACTGAGGCGATACTTAAGGAGGATATGGTGCTCCTCAACAAAAGTAAAACGAGGGTAATGGAAAGTAGTGTCAGAAACTGAGGCGATGCTTAAGGAGGATAAGGTGCTCCTCAACAAAAGTAAAACGAGGGTAATGGAAAGTAGTGTCAGAAACTGAGGCGATACTTAAGGAGGATATGGTGCTCCTCAACAAAAGTAAACGAGGGTAATGCAAAGTAGTGTCAGAAACTGAGGCGATACTTAAGGAGGATATGGTGCTCCTCAACAAAAGTAAAAATAGGGTAATGGAAAGTAGTGTCAGAAACTGAGGCGATGCTTAAGGAGGATATGGTGCTCATCAACAAAAGTGAAACGAGGGTAATGGAAAGTAGTGTCAGAAACTGAGGCGATACTTAAGGAGGATATGGTGCTCCTCAACAAAAGTAAAACGAGGGTAATGGAAAGTAGTGTCAGAAACTGAGGCGATACTTAAGGAGGATATGGTGCTCCTCAACAAAAGTAAACGAGGGTAATGGAAAGTAGTGTCAGAAACTGAGGCGATACTTAAGGAGGATATGGTGCTCCTCAACAAAAGTAAAACGAGGGTAATGGAAAGTAGTGTCAGAAACTGAGGCGATACTTAAGGAGGATATGGTGCTCCTCAACAAAAGTAAACGAGGGTAATGGAAAGTAGTGTCAGAAACTGAGGCGATACTTAAGGAGGATATGGTGCTCCTCAACAAAAGTAAAACGAGGGTAATGGAAAGTAGTGTCAGAAACTGAGGCGATGCTTAAGGAGGATATGGTGCTCATCAACAAAAGTGAAACGAGGGTAATGGAAAGTAGTGTCAGAAACTGAGGCGATACTTAAGGAGGATATGGTGCTCCTCAACAAAAGTAAACGAGGGTAATGGAAAGTAGTGTCAGAAACTGAGGCGATACTTAAGGAGGATATGGTGCTCCTCAACAAAAGTAAACGAGGGTAATGGAAAGTAGTGTCAGAAACTGAGGCGATACTTAAGGAGGATATGGTGCTCCTCAACAAAAGTAAAACGAGGGTAATGGAAAGTAGTGTCAGAAACTGAGGCGACGCTAAGGAGGATATGGTGCTCATCAACAAAAGTAAAACGAGGGTAATGGAAAGTAGTGTCAGAAACTGAGGCGATACTTAAGGAGGATATGGTGCTCCTCAACAAAAGTAAACAAGGGTAATGGAAAGTAGTGTCAGAAACTGAGGCGATGCTTAAGGAGGATAAAGTGCTCCTCAACAAAAGTAAAACGAGGGTAATGGAAAGTAGTGTCAGAAACTGAGGCGATGCTTAAGGAGGATATGGTGCTCATCAACAAAAGTAAAACGAGGGTAATGGAAAGTAGTGTCAGAAACTGAGGCGATACTTAAGGAGGATATGGTGCTCCTCAACAAAAGTAAAACGAGGGTAATGGAAAGTAGTGTCAGAAACTGAGGCGATGCTTAAGGAGGATATGGTGCTCATCAACAAAAGTGAAACGAGGGTAATGGAAAGTAGTGTCAGAAACTGAGGCGATACTTAAGGAGGATATGGTGCTCCTCAACAAAAGTAAACGAGGGTAATGCAAAGTAGTGTCAGAAACTGAGGCGATACTTAAGGAGGATATGGTGCTCCTCAACAAAAGTAAAACGAGGGTAATGGAAAGTAGTGTCAGAAACTGAGGCGATGCTTAAGGAGGATATGGTGCTCATCAACAAAAGTGAAACGAGGGTAATGGAAAGTAGTGTCAGAAACTGAGGCGATACTTAAGGAGGATATGGTGCTCCTCAACAAAAGTAAACGAGGGTAATGGAAAGTAGTGTCAGAAACTGAGGCGATACTTAAGGAGGATATGGTGCTCCTCAACAAAAGTAAAACGAGGGTAATGGAAAGTAGTGTCAGAAACTGAGGCGATACTTAAGGAGGATATGGTGCTCCTCAACAAAAGTAAACGAGGGTAATGCAAAGTAGTGTCAGAAACTGAGGCGATACTTAAGGAGGATATGGTGCTCCTCAACAAAAGTAAAACGAGGGTAATGGAAAGTAGTGTCAGAAACTGAGGCGATGCTTAAGGAGGATATGGTGCTCATCAACAAAAGTGAAACGAGGGTAATGGAAAGTAGTGTCAGAAACTGAGGCGATACTTAAGGAGGATATGGTGCTCATCAACAAAAGTAAACAAGGGTAATGGAAAGTAGTGTCAGAAACTGAGGCGATGCTTAAGGAGGATAAGGTGCTCCTCAACAAACGTAAAACGAGGGTAATGGAAAGTAGTGTCAGAAACTGAGGCGATACTTAAGGAGGATATGGTGCTCCTCAACAAAAGTAAACGAGGGTAATGCAAAGTAGTGTCAGAAACTGAGGCGATACTTAAGGAGGATATGGTGCTCCTCAACAAAAGTAAAACGAGGGTAATGGAAAGTAGTGTCAGAAACTGAGGCGATGCTTAAGGAGGATATGGTGCTCATCAACAAAAGTGAAACGAGGGTAATGGAAAGTAGTGTCAGAAACTGAGGCGATACTTAAGGAGGATATGGTGCTCCTCAACAAAAGTAAACGAGGGTAATGGAAAGTAGTGTCAGAAACTGAGGCGATACTTAAGGAGGATATGGTGCTCCTCAACAAAAGTAAAACGAGGGTAATGGAAAGTAGTGTCAGAAACTGAGGCGATGCTTAAGGAGGATATGGTGCTCATCAACAAAAGTGAAACGAGGGTAATGGAAAGTAGTGTCAGAAACTGAGGCGATACTTAAGGAGGATATGGTGCTCCTCAACAAAAGTAAACGAGGGTAATGGAAAGTAGTGTCAGAAACTGAGGCGATACTTAAGGAGGATATGGTGCTCCTCAACAAAAGTAAAACGAGGGTAATGGAAAGTAGTGTCAGAAACTGAGGCGATGCTTAAGGAGGATATGGTGCTCATCAACAAAAGTAAAACGAGGGTAATGGAAAGTAGTGTCAGAAACTGAGGCGATACTTAAGGAGGATATGGTGCTCCTCAACAAAAGTAAACAAGGGTAATGGAAAGTAGTGTCAGAAACTGAGGCGATGCTTAAGGAGGATAAAGTGCTCCTCAACAAAAGTAAAAATAGGGTAATGGAAAGTAGTGTCAGAAACTGAGGCGATGCTTAAGAGGATATGGTGCTCCTCAACAAAAATAAAACGAGGGTAATGGAAAGTAGTGTCAGAAAATGAGGCGACGCTAAGGAGGATATGGTGCTCCTCAACAAAAGTAAAACGAGGGTAATGGAAAGTAGTGTCAGAAAATGAGGCGAGGCTAAGGAGGATATGGTGCTCCTCAACAAAAGTGAAACGAGGGTAATGGAAAGTAGTGTCAGAAACTGAGGCGATACTTAAGGAGGATATGGTGCTCCTCAACAAAAGTAAACAAGGGTAATGGAAAGTAGTGTCAGAAACTGAGGCGATGCTTAAGGAGGATAAAGTGCTCCTCAACAAAAGTAAAAATAGGGTAATGGAAAGTAGTGTCAGAAACTGAGGCGATGCTTAAGGAGGATAAGGTGCTCCTCAACAAAAGTAAAACGAGGGTAATGGAAAGTAGTGTCAGAAAATGAGGCGATACTTAAGGAGGATATGGTGCTCCTCAACAAAAGTGAAACGAGGGTAATGGAAAGTAGTGTCAGAAACTGAGGCGATACTTAAGGAGGATATGGTGCTCCTCAACAAAAGTAAAACGAGGGTAATGGAAGGTAGTGTCAGAAAATGAGGCGATACTTAAGGAGGATATGGTGCTCCTCAACAAAAGTAAAAATAGGGTAATGGAAAGTAGTGTCAGAAACTGAGGCGATGCTTAAGGAGGATAAAGTGCTCCTCAACAAAAGTAAAAATAGGGTAATGGAAAGTAGTGTCAGAAACTGAGGCGATGCTTAAGGAGGATATGGTGTTCCTCAACAAAAATATAACGAGGGTAATGGAAAGTAGTGTCAGAAAATGAGGCGACGCTAAGGAGGATATGGTGCTCCTCAACAAAAGTAAAACGAGGGTAATGGAAAGTAGTGTCAGAAACTGAGGCGATACTTAAGGAGGATATGGTGCTCCTCAACAAAAGTAAAACGAGGGTAATGGAAAGTAGTGTCAGAAACTGAGGCGATGCTTAAGGAGGATATGGTGCTCCTCAACAAAAGTAAAACGAGGGTAATGGAAAGTAGTGTCAGAAACTGAGGCGATGCTTAAGGAGGATAAAGTGCTCCTCAACAAAAGTAAAACGAGGGTAATGGAAAGTAGTGTCAGAAACTGAGGCGATACTTAAGGAGGATATGGTGCTCCTCAACAAAAGTAAAACGAGGGTAATGGAAAGTAGTGTCAGAAACTGAGGCGATACTTAAGGAGGATATGGTGCTCCTCAACAAAAGTAAAACGAGGGTAATGGAAAGTAGTGTCAGAAACTGAGGCGATGCTTAAGGAGGATATGGTGCTCATCAACAAAAGTAAAACGAGGGTAATGGAAAGTAGTGTCAGAAACTGAGGCGATACTTAAGGAGGATATGGTGCTCCTCAACAAAAGTAAACAATGATAATGGAAAGTAGTGTCAGAAACTGAGGCGATGCTTAAGGAGGATATGGTGCTCCTCAACAAAAGTAAAACGAGGGTAATGGAAAGTAGTGTCAGAAACTGAGGCGATGCTTAAGGAGGATATGGTGCTCCTCAACAAAAGTAAAACGAGGGTAATGGAAAGTAGTGTCAGAAACTGAGGCGATGCTTAAGGAGGATATGGTGCTCCTCAACAAAAGTAAAACGAGGGTAATGGAAAGTAGTGTCAGAAACTGAGGCGATGCTTAAGGAGGATATGGTGCTCCTCAACAAAAGTAAAACGAGGGTAATGGAAAGTAGTGTCAGAAACTGAGGCGATACTTAAGGAGGATATGGTGCTCCTCAACAAAAGTAAATGAGGGTAATGGAAAGTAGTGTCAGAAACTGAGGCGATACTTAAGGAGGATATGGTGCTCCTCAACAAAAGTAAAACGAGGGTAATGGAAAGTAGTGTCAGAAACTGAGGCGATGCTTAAGGAGGATATGGTGCTCCTCAACAAAAGTAAAACGAGGGTAATGGAAAGTAGTGTCAGAAACTGAGGCGATGCTTAAGGAGGATATGGTGCTCCTCAACAAAAGTAAAACGAGGGTAATGGAAAGTAGTGTCAGAAACTGAGGCGATACTTAAGGAGGATATGGTGCTCCTCAACAAAAGTAAAATGAGGGTAATGGAAAGTAGTGTCAGAAACTGAGGCGATACTTAAGGAGGATATGGTGCTCCTCAACAAAAGTAAAACGAGGGTAATGGAAAGTAGTGTCAGAAACTGAGGCGATACTTAAGGAGGATATGGTGCTCCTCAACAAAAGTAATACGAGGGTAATGGAAAGTAGTGTCAGAAACTGAGGCGATACTTAAGGAGGATATGGTGCTCCTCAACAAAAGTAAAACGAGGGTAATGGAAAGTAGTGTCAGAAACTGAGGCGATGCTTAAGGAGGATATGGTGCTCCTCAACAAAAGTAAAACGAGGGTAATGGAAAGTAGTGTCAGAAACTGAGGCGATACTTAAGGAGGATATGGTGCTCCTCAACAAAAGTAAACGAGGGTAATGGAAAGTAGTGTCAGAAACTGAGGCGATACTTAAGGAGGATATGGTGCTCCTCAACAAAAGTAAAACGAGGGTAATGGAAAGTAGTGTCAGAAACTGAGGCGATGCTTAAGGAGGATATGGTGCTCCTCAACAAAAGTAAAACGAGGGTAATGGAAAGTAGTGTCAGAAACTGAGGCGATACTTAAGGAGGATATGGTGCTCCTCAACAAAAGTAAACTAGGGTAATGGAAAGTAGTGTCAGAAACTGAGGCGATGCTTAAGGAGGATAAAGTGCTCCTCAACAAAAGTAAAAATAGGGTAATGGAAAGTAGTGTCAGAAACTGAGGCGATACTTAAGGAGGATATGGTGCTCCTCAACAAAAGTAAACGAGGGTAATGGAAAGTAGTGTCAGAAACTGAGGCGATACTTAAGGAGGATATGGTGCTCCTCAACAAAAGTAAACGAGGGTAATGGAAAGTAGTGTCAGAAACTGAGGCGATACTTAAGGAGGATATGGTGCTCCTCAACAAAAGTAAAACGAGGGTAATGGAAAGTAGTGTCAGAAACTGAGGCGATACTTAAGGAGGATATGGTGCTCCTCAACAAAAGTAAAACGAGGGTAATGGAAAGTAGTGTCAGAAACTGAGGCGATGCTTAAGGAGGATAAGGTGCTCCTCAACAAAAGTAAAACGAGGGTAATGGAAAGTAGTGTCAGAAACTGAGGCGATACTTAAGGAGGATATGGTGCTCCTCAACAAAAGTAAACGAGGGTAATGGAAAGTAGTGTCAGAAACTGAGGCGATACTTAAGGAGGATATGGTGCTCCTCAACAAAAGTAAAACGAGGGTAATGGAAAGTAGTGTCAGAAACTGAGGCGATGCTTAAGGAGGATATGGTGCTCCTCAACAAAAGTAAAACGAGGGTAATGGAAAGTAGTGTCAGAAACTGAGGCGATACTTAAGGAGGATATGGTGCTCCTCAACAAAAGTAAACAAGGGTAATGGAAAGTAATGTCAGAAACTGAGGCGATGCTTAAGGAGGATAAAGTGCTCCTCAACAAAAGTAAAAATAGGGTAATGGAAAGTAGTGTCAGAAACTGAGGCGATGCTTAAGAGGATATGGTGCTCCTCAACAAAAATAAAACGAGGGTAATGGAAAGTAGTGTCAGAAAATGAGGCGACGCTAAGGAGGATATGGTGCTCCTCAACAAAAGTAAAACGAGGGTAATGGAAAGTAGTGTCAGAAAATGAGGCGAGGCTAAGGAGGATATGGTGCTCCTCAACAAAAGTGAAACGAGGGTAATGGAAAGTAGTGTCAGAAACTGAGGCGATACTTAAGGAGGATATGGTGCTCCTCAACAAAAGTAAACAAGGGTAATGGAAAGTAGTGTCAGAAACTGAGGCGATGCTTAAGGAGGATAAAGTGCTCCTCAACAAAAGTAAAAATAGGGTAATGGAAAGTAGTGTCAGAAACTGAGGCGATGCTTAAGGAGGATAAGGTGCTCCTCAACAAAAGTAAAACGAGGGTAATGGAAAGTAGTGTCAGAAAATGAGGCGATACTTAAGGAGGATATGGTGCTCCTCAACAAAAGTGAAACGAGGGTAATGGAAAGTAGTGTCAGAAACTGAGGCGATACTTAAGGAGGATATGGTGCTCCTCAACAAAAGTAAAACGAGGGTAATGGAAAGTAGTGTCAGAAACTGAGGCGATGCTTAAGGAGGATAAAGTGCTCCTCAACAAAAGTAAAACGAGGGTAATGGAAAGTAGTGTCAGAAACTGAGGCGATACTTAAGGAGGATATGGTGCTCCTCAACAAAAGTAAACAAGGGTAATGGAAAGTAGTGTCAGAAACTGAGGCGATGCTTAAGGAGGATATGGTGCTCCTCAACAAAAGTAAAACGAGGGTAATGGAAAGTAGTGTCAGAAACTGAGGCGATGCTTAAGGAGGATAAAGTGCTCCTCAACAAAAGTAAAACGAGGGTAATGGAAAGTAGTGTCAGAAACTGAGGCGATACTTAAGGAGGATATGGTGCTCCTCAACAAAAGTAAACAAGGGTAATGGAAAGTAGTGTCAGAAACTGAGGCGATGCTTAAGGAGGATATGGTGCTCCTCAACAAAAGTAAAACGAGGGTAATGGAAAGTAGTGTCAGAAACTGAGGCGATGCTTAAGGAGGATATGGTGCTCCTCAACAAAAGTAAAACGAGGGTAATGGAAAGTAGTGTCAGAAACTGAGGCGATGCTTAAGGAGGATATGGTGCTCCTCAACAAAAGTAAAACGAGGGTAATGGAAAGTAGTGTCAGAAACTGAGGCGATGCTTAAGGAGGATATGGTGCTCCTCAACAAAAGTAAAACGAGGGTAATGGAAAGTAGTGTCAGAAACTGAGGCGATACTTAAGGAGGATATGGTGCTCCTCAACAAAAGTAAACGAGGGTAATGGAAAGTAGTGTCAGAAACTGAGGCGATACTTAAGGAGGATATGGTGCTCCTCAACAAAAGTAAAACGAGGGTAATGGAAAGTAGTGTCAGAAACTGAGGCGATGCTTAAGGAGGATATGGTGCTCCTCAACAAAAGTAAAACGAGGGTAATGGAAAGTAGTGTCAGAAACTGAGGCGATGCTTAAGGAGGATATGGTGCTCCTCAACAAAAGTAAAACGAGGGTAATGGAAAGTAGTGTCAGAAACTGAGGCGATACTTAAGGAGGATATGGTGCTCCTCAACAAAAGTAAAACGAGGGTAATGGAAAGTAGTGTCAGAAACTGAGGCGATACTTAAGGAGGATATGGTGCTCCTCAACAAAAGTAAAACGAGGGTAATGGAAAGTAGTGTCAGAAACTGAGGCGATGCTTAAGGAGGATATGGTGCTCCTCAACAAAAGTAAAACGAGGGTAATGGAAAGTAGTGTCAGAAACTGAGGCGATACTTAAGGAGGATATGGTGCTCCTCAACAAAAGTAAAACGAGGGTAATGGAAAGTAGTGTCAGAAACTGAGGCGATACTTAAGGAGGATATGGTGCTCCTCAACAAAAGTAAAACGAGGGTAATGGAAAGTAGTGTCAGAAACTGAGGCGATGCTTAAGGAGGATAAAGTGCTCCTCAACAAAAGTAAAAATAGGGTAATGGAAAGTAGTGTCAGAAACTGAGGCGATACTTAAGGAGGATATGGTGCTCCTCAACAAAAGTAAACGAGGGTAATGGAAAGTAGTGTCAGAAACTGAGGCGATACTTAAGGAGGATATGGTGCTCCTCAACAAAAGTAAAACGAGGGTAATGGAAAGTAGTGTCAGAAACTGAGGCGATGCTTAAGGAGGATATGGTGCTCCTCAACAAAAGTAAAACGAGGGTAATGGAAAGTAGTGTCAGAAACTGAGGCGATACTTAAGGAGGATATGGTGCTCCTCAACAAAAGTAAACAAGGGTAATGGAAAGTAGTGTCAGAAACTGAGGCGATGCTTAAGGAGGATAAAGTGCTCCTCAACAAAAGTAAAAATAGGGTAATGGAAAGTAGTGTCAGAAACTGAGGCGATGCTTAAGAGGATATGGTGCTCCTCAACAAAAATAAAACGAGGGTAATGGAAAGTAGTGTCAGAAAATGAGGCGACGCTAAGGAGGATATGGTGCTCCTCAACAAAAGTAAAACGAGGGTAATGGAAAGTAGTGTCAGAAAATGAGGCGAGGCTAAGGAGGATATGGTGCTCCTCAACAAAAGTGAAACGAGGGTAATGGAAAGTAGTGTCAGAAACTGAGGCGATACTTAAGGAGGATATGGTGCTCCTCAACAAAAGTAAACAAGGGTAATGGAAAGTAGTGTCAGAAACTGAGGCGATGCTTAAGGAGGATAAAGTGCTCCTCAACAAAAGTAAAAATAGGGTAATGGAAAGTAGTGTCAGAAACTGAGGCGATGCTTAAGGAGGATAAGGTGCTCCTCAACAAAAGTAAAACGAGGGTAATGGAAAGTAGTGTCAGAAAATGAGGCGATACTTAAGGAGGATATGGTGCTCCTCAACAAAAGTAAAACGAGGGTAATGGAAAGTAGTGTCAGAAACTGAGGCGATGCTTAAGGAGGATAAAGTGCTCCTCAACAAAAGTAAAACGAGGGTAATGGAAAGTAGTGTCAGAAACTGAGGCGATACTTAAGGAGGATATGGTGCTCCTCAACAAAAGTAAACAAGGGTAATGGAAAGTAGTGTCAGAAACTGAGGCGATGCTTAAGGAGGATATGGTGCTCCTCAACAAAAGTAAAACGAGGGTAATGGAAAGTAGTGTCAGAAACTGAGGCGATGCTTAAGGAGGATATGGTGCTCCTCAACAAAAGTAAAACGAGGGTAATGGAAAGTAGTGTCAGAAACTTAGGCGATGCTTAAGGAGGATATGGTGCTCCTCAACAAAAGTAAAACGAGGGTAATGGAAAGTAGTGTCAGAAACTGAGGCGATGCTTAAGGAGGATATGGTGCTCCTCAACAAAAGTAAAACGAGGGTAATGGAAAGTAGTGTCAGAAACTGAGGCGATACTTAAGGAGGATATGGTGCTCCTCAACAAAAGTAAACGAGGGTAATGGAAAGTAGTGTCAGAAACTGAGGCGATACTTAAGGAGGATATGGTGCTCCTCAACAAAAGTAAAACGAGGGTAATGGAAAGTAGTGTCAGAAACTGAGGCGATGCTTAAGGAGGATATGGTGCTCCTCAACAAAAGTAAAACGAGGGTAATGGAAAGTAGTGTCAGAAACTGAGGCGATGCTTAAGGAGGATATGGTGCTCCTCAACAAAAGTAAAACGAGGGTAATGGAAAGTAGTGTCAGAAACTGAGGCAATACTTAAGGAGGATATGGTGCTCCTCAACAAAAGTAAAACGAGGGTAATGGAAAGTAGTGTCAGAAACTGAGGCGATACTTAAGGAGGATATGGTGCTCCTCAACAAAAGTAAAACGAGGGTAATGGAAAGTAGTGTCAGAAACTGAGGCGATGCTTAAGGAGGATATGGTGCTCCTCAACAAAAGTAAAACGAGGGTAATGGAAAGTAGTGTCAGAAACTGAGGCGATACTTAAGGAGGATATGGTGCTCCTCAACAAAAGTAAAACGAGGGTAATGGAAAGTAGTGTCAGAAACTGAGGCGATGCTTAAGGAGGATAAGGTGCTCCTCAACAAAAGTAAAACGAGGGTAATGGAAAGTAGTGTCAGAAACTGAGGCGATACTTAAGGAGGATATGGTGCTCCTCAACAAAAGTAAACGAGGGTAATGGAAAGTAGTGTCAGAAACTGAGGCGATACTTAAGGAGGATATGGTGCTCCTCAACAAAAGTAAAACGAGGGTAATGGAAAGTAGTGTCAGAAACTGAGGCGATGCTTAAGGAGGATATGGTGCTCCTCAACAAAAGTAAAACGAGGGTAATGGAAAGTAGTGTCAGAAACTGAGGCGATACTTAAGGAGGATATGGTGCTCCTCAACAAAAGTAAACAAGGGTAATGGAAAGTAGTGTCAGAAACTGAGGCGATGCTTAAGGAGGATAAAGTGCTCCTCAACAAAAGTAAAAATAGGGTAATGGAAAGTAGTGTCAGAAACTGAGGCGATACTTAAGGAGGATATGGTGCTCCTCAACAAAAGTAAACGAGGGTAATGGAAAGTAGTGTCAGAAACTGAGGCGATACTTAAGGAGGATATGGTGCTCCTCAACAAAAGTAAACGAGGGTAATGGAAAGTAGTGTCAGAAACTGAGGCGATACTTAAGGAGGATATGGTGCTCCTCAACAAAAGTAAAACGAGGGTAATGGAAAGTAGTGTCAGAAACTGAGGCGATACTTAAGGAGGATATGGTGCTCCTCAACAAAAGTAAAACGAGGGTAATGGAAAGTAGTGTCAGAAACTGAGGCGATGCTTAAGGAGGATAAGGTGCTCCTCAACAAAAGTAAAACGAGGGTAATGGAAAGTAGTGTCAGAAACTGAGGCGATACTTAAGGAGGATATGGTGCTCCTCAACAAAAGTAAACGAGGGTAATGGAAAGTAGTGTCAGAAACTGAGGCGATACTTAAGGAGGATATGGTGCTCCTCAACAAAAGTAAAACGAGGGTAATGGAAAGTAGTGTCAGAAACTGAGGTGATGCTTAAGGAGGATATGGTGCTCCTCAACAAAAGTAAAACGAGGGTAATGGAAAGTAGTGTCAGAAACTGAGGCGATACTTAAGGAGGATATGGTGCTCCTCAACAAAAGTAAACAAGGGTAATGGAAAGTAGTGTCAGAAACTGAGGCGATGCTTAAGGAGGATAAAGTGCTCCTCAACAAAAGTAAAAATAGGGTAATGGAAAGTAGTGTCAGAAACTGAGGCGATGCTTAAGAGGATATGGTGCTCCTCAACAAAAATAACACGAGGGTAATGGAAAGTAGTGTCAGAAAATGAGGCGACGCTAAGGAGGATATGGTGCTCCTCAACAAAAGTAAAACGAGGGTAATGGAAAGTAGTGTCAGAAAATGAGGCGAGGCTAAGGAGGATATGGTGCTCCTCAACAAAAGTGAAACGAGGGTAATGGAAAGTAGTGTCAGAAACTGAGGCGATACTTAAGGAGGATATGGTGCTCCTCAACAAAAGTAAACAAGGGTAATGGAAAGTAGTGTCAGAAACTGAGGCGATGCTTAAGGAGGATAAAGTGCTCCTCAACAAAAGTAAAAATAGGGTAATGGAAAGTAGTGTCAGAAACTGAGGCGATGCTTAAGGAGGATAAGGTGCTCCTCAACAAAAGTAAAACGAGGGTAATGGAAAGTAGTGTCAGAAAATGAGGCAATACTTAAGGAGGATATGGTGCTCCTCAACAAAAGTGAAACGAGGGTAATGGAAAGTAGTGTCAGAAACAGAGGCGATACTTAAGGAGGATATGGTGCTCCTCAACAAAAGTAAAACGAGGGTAATGGAAAGTAGTGTCAGAAAATGAGGCGATACTTAAGGAGGATATGGTGCTCCTCAACAAAAGTAAAAATAGGGTAATGGAAAGTAGTGTCAGAAACTGAGGCGATGCTTAAGGAGGATAAAGTGCTCCTCAACAAAAGTAAAAATAGGGTAATGGAAAGTAGTGTCAGAAACTGAGGCGATGCTTAAGGAGGATATGGTGTTCCTCAACAAAAATAAAACGAGGGTAATGGAAAGTAGTGTCAGAAAATGAGGCGACGCCAAGGAGGATATGGTGCTCCTCAACAAAAGTAAAACGAGGGTAATGGAAAGTAGTGTCAGAAACTGAGGCGATACTTAAGGAGGATATGGTGCTCCTCAACAAAAGTAAAACGAGGGTAATGGAAAGTAGTGTCAGAAACTGAGGCGATGCTTAAGGAGGATATGGTGCTCCTCAACAAAAGTAAAACGAGGGTAATGGAAAGTAGTGTCAGAAACTGAGGCGATGCTTAAGGAGGATAAAGTGCTCCTCAACAAAAGTAAAACGAGGGTAATGGAAAGTAGTGTCAGAAACTGAGGCGATACTTAAGGAGGATATGGTGCTCCTCAACAAAAGTAAAACGAGGGTAATGGAAAGTAGTGTCAGAAACTGAGGCGATGCTTAAGGAGGATATGGTGCTCCACAACAAAAGTAAAACGAGGGTAATGGAAAGTAGTGTCAGAAACTGAGGCGATGCTTAAGGAGGATAAAGTGCTCCTCAACAAAAGTAAAACGAGGGTAATGGAAAGTAGTGTCAGAAACTGAGGCGATACTTAAGGAGGATATGGTGCTCCTCAACAAAAGTAAACAATGGTAATGGAAAGGAGTGTCAGAAACTGAGGCGATGCTTAAGGAGGATATGGTGCTCCTCAACAAAAGTAAAACGAGGGTAATGGAAAGTAGTGTCAGAAACTGAGGCGATGCTTAAGGAGGATATGGTGCTCCTCAACAAAAGTAAAACGAGGGTAATGGAAAGTAGTGTCAGAAACTGAGGCGATGCTTAAGGAGGATATGGTGCTCCTCAACAAAAGTAAAGCGAGGGTAATGGAAAGTAGTGTCAGAAACTGAGGCGATGCTTAAGGAGGATATGGTGCTCCTCAACAAAAGTAAAACGAGGGTAATGGAAAGTAGTGTCAGAAACTGAGGCGATACTTAAGGAGGATATGGTGCTCCTCAACAAAAGTAAACGAGGGTAATGGAAAGTAGTGTCAGAAACTGAGGCGATACTTAAGGAGGATATGGTGCTCCTCAACAAAAGTAAAACGAGGGTAATGGAAAGTAGTGTCAGAAACTGAGGCGATGCTTAAGGAGGATATGGTGCTCCTCAACAAAAGTAAAACGAGGGTAATGGAAAGTAGTGTCAGAAACTGAGGCGATGCTTAAGGAGGATATGGTGCTCCTCAACAAAAGTAAAACGAGGGTAATGGAAAGTAGTGTCAGAAACTGAGGCGATACTTAAGGAGGATATGGTGCTCCTCAACAAAAGTAAAACGAGGGTAATGGAAAGTAGTGTCAGAAACTGAGGCGATACTTAAGGAGGATATGGTGCTCCTCAACAAAAGTAAAACGAGGGTAATGGAAAGTAGTGTCAGAAACTGAGGCGATGCTTAAGGAGGATATGGTGCTCCTCAACAAAAGTAAAACGAGGGTAATGGAAAGTAGTGTCAGAAACTGAGGCGATACTTAAGGAGGATATGGTGCTCCTCAACAAAAGTAAAACGAGGGTAATGGAAAGTAGTGTCAGAAACTGAGGCGATGCTTAAGGAGGATATGGTGCTCCTCAACAAAAGTAAAACGAGGGTAATGGAAAGTAGTGTCAGAAACTGAGGCGATACTTAAGGAGGATATGGTGCTCCTCAACAAAAGTAAACGAGGGTAATGGAAAGTAGTGTCAGAAACTGAGGCGATACTTAAGGAGGATATGGTGCTCCTCAACAAAAGTAAAACGAGGGTAATGGAAAGTAGTGTCAGAAACTGAGGCGATGCTTAAGGAGGATATGGTGCTCCTCAACAAAAGTAAAACGAGGGTAATGGAAAGTAGTGTCAGAAACTGAGGCGATACTTAAGGAGGATATGGTGCTCCTCAACAAAAGTAAACTAGGGTAATGGAAAGTAGTGTCAGAAACTGAGGCGATGCTTAAGGAGGATAAAGTGCTCCTCAACAAAAGTAAAAATAGGGTAATGGAAAGTAGTGTCAGAAACTGAGGCGATACTTAAGGAGGATATGGTGCTCCTCAACAAAAGTAAACGAGGGTAATGGAAAGTAGTGTCAGAAACTGAGGCGATACTTAAGGAGGATATGGTGCTCCTCAACAAAAGTAAACGAGGGTAATGGAAAGTAGTGTCAGAAACTGAGGCGATACTTAAGGAGGATATGGTGCTCCTCAACAAAAGTAAAACGAGGGTAATGGAAAGTAGTGTCAGAAACTGAGGCGATACTTAAGGAGGATATGGTGCTCCTCAACAAAAGTAAAACGAGGGTAATGGAAAGTAGTGTCAGAAACTGAGGCGATGCTTAAGGAGGATAAGGTGCTCCTCAACAAAAGTAAAACGAGGGTAATGGAAAGTAGTGTCAGAAACTGAGGCGATACTTAAGGAGGATATGGTGCTCCTCAACAAAAGTAAACGAGGGTAATGGAAAGTAGTGTCAGAAACTGAGGCGATACTTAAGGAGGATATGGTGCTCCTCAACAAAAGTAAAACGAGGGTAATGGAAAGTAGTGTCAGAAACTGAGGCGATGCTTAAGGAGGATATGGTGCTCCTCAACAAAAGTAAAACGAGGGTAATGGAAAGTAGTGTCAGAAACTGAGGCGATACTTAAGGAGGATATGGTGCTCCTCAACAAAAGTAAACAAGGGTAATGGAAAGTAGTGTCAGAAACTGAGGCGATGCTTAAGGAGGATAAAGTGCTCCTCAACAAAAGTAAAAATAGGGTAATGGAAAGTAGTGTCAGAAACTGAGGCGATGCTTAAGAGGATATGGTGCTCCTCAACAAAAATAAAACGAGGGTAATGGAAAGTAGTGTCAGAAAATGAGGCGACGCTAAGGAGGATATGGTGCTCCTCAACAAAAGTAAAACGAGGGTAATGGAAAGTAGTGTCAGAAAATGAGGCGAGGCTAAGGAGGATATGGTGCTCCTCAACAAAAGTGAAACGAGGGTAATGGAAAGTAGTGTCAGAAACTGAGGCGATACTTAAGGAGGATATGGTGCTCCTCAACAAAAGTAAACAAGGGTAATGGAAAGTAGTGTCAGAAACTGAGGCGATGCTTAAGGAGGATAAAGTGCTCCTCAACAAAAGTAAAAATAGGGTAATGGAAAGTAGTGTCAGAAACTGAGGCGATGCTTAAGGAGGATAAGGTGCTCCTCAACAAAAGTAAAACGAGGGTAATGGAAAGTAGTGTCAGAAAATGAGGCGATACTTAAGGAGGATATGGTGCTCCTCAACAAAAGTGAAACGAGGGTAATGGAAAGTAGTGTCAGAAACTGAGGCGATACTTAAGGAGGATATGGTGCTCCTCAACAAAAGTAAAACGAGGGTAATGGAAAGTAGTGTCAGAAAATGAGGCGATACTTAAGGAGGATATGGTGCTCCTCAACAAAAGTAAAAATAGGGTAATGGAAAGTAGTGTCAGAAACTGAGGCGATGCTTAAGGAGGATAAAGTGCTCCTCAACAAAAGTAAAAATAGGGTAATGGAAAGTAGTGTCAGAAACTGAGGCGATGCTTAAGGAGGATATGGTGTTCCTCAACAAAAATAAAACGAGGGTAATGGAAAGTAGTGTCAGAAAATGAGGCGACGCTAAGGAGGATATGGTGCTCCTCAACAAAAGTAAAACGAGGGTAATGGAAAGTAGTGTCAGAAACTGAGGCGATGCTTAAGGAGGATATGGTGCTCCTCAACAAAAGTGAAACGAGGGTAATGGAAAGTAGTGTCAGAAACTGAGGCGATACTTAAGGAGGATATGGTGCTCCTCAACAAAAGTAAAACGAGGGTAATGGAAAGTAGTGTCAGAAACTGAGGCGATGCTTAAGGAGGATATGGTGCTCCCAACAAAAGTGAAACGAGGGTAATGGAAAGTAGTGTCAGAAACTGAGGCGATACTTAAGGAGGATATGGTGCTCCTCAACAAAAGTAAAACGAGGGTAATGGAAAGTAGTGTCAGAAAATGAGGCGAGGCTAAGGAGGATATGGTGCTCCTCAACAAAAGTGAAACGAGGGTAATGGAAAGTAGTGTCAGAAACTGAGGCGATACTTAAGGAGGATATGGTGCTCCTCAACAAAAGTGAAACGAGGGTAATGGAAAGTAGTGTCAGAAACTGAGGCGATACTTAAGGAGGATATGGTGCTCCTCAACAAAAATAAAACGAGGGTAATGGAAAGTAGTGTCAGAAAATGAGGCGAGGCTAAGGAGGATATGGTGCTCCTCAACAAAAGTGAAACGAGGGTAATGGAAAGTAGTGTCAGAAACTGAGGCGATACTTAAGGAGGATATGGTGCTCCTCAACAAAAGTGAAACGAGGGTAATGGAAAGTAGTGTCAGAAACTGAGGCGATACTTAAGGAGGATATGGTGCTCCTCAACAAAAATAAAACGAGGGTAATGGAAAGTAGTGTCAGAAAATGAGGCGAGGCTAAGGAGGATATGGTGCTCCTCAACAAAAGTGAAACGAGGGTAATGGAAAGTAGTGTCAGAAACTGAGGCGATACTTAAGGAGGATATGGTGCTCCTCAACAAAAGTAAAACGAGGGTAATGGAAAGTAGTGTCAGAAACTGAGGCGATGCTTAAGGAGGATATGGTGCTCCTCAACAAAAGTGAAACGAGGGTAATGGAAAGTAGTGTCAGAAACTGAGGCGATACTTAAGGAGGATATGGTGCTCCTCAACAAAAGTAAAACGAGGGTAATGGAAAGTAGTGTCAGAAAATGAGGCGAGGCTAAGGAGGATATGGTGCTCCTCAACAAAAGTGAAACGAGGGTAATGGAAAGTAGTGTCAGAAACTGAGGCGATACTTAAGGAGGATATGGTGCTCCTCAACAAAAGTGAAACGAGGGTAATGGAAAGTAGTGTCAGAAAATGAGGCGATACTTAAGGAGGATATGGTGCTCCTCAACAAAAATAAAACGAGGGTAATGGAAAGTAGTGTCAGAAAATGAGGCGAGGCTAAGGAGGATATGGTGCTCCTCAACAAAAGTGAAACGAGGGTAATGGAAAGTAGTGTCAGAAACTGAGGCGATACTTAAGGAGGATATGGTGCTCCTCAACAAAAGTGAAACGAGGGTAATGGAAAGTAGTGTCAGAAACTGAGGCGATACTTAAGGAGGATATGGTGCTCCTCAACAAAAGTAAAACGAGGATAATGGAAAGTAGTGTCAGAAAATGAGGCGAGGCTAAGGAGGATATGGTGCTCCTCAACAAAAGTGAAACGAGGGTAATGGAAAGTAGTGTCAGAAACTGAGGCGATACTTAAGGAGGATATGGTGCTCCTCAACAAAAATAAAACGAGGGTAATGGAAAGTAGTGTCAGAAAATGAGGCGACGCTAAGGAGGATATGGTGCTCCTCAACAAAAGTAAAACGAGGGTAATGGAAAGTAGTGTCAGAAAATGAGGCGACGCTAAGGAGGATATGGTGCTCCTCAACAAAAGTAAAACGAGGGTAATGGAAAGTAGTGTCAGAAAATGAGGCGATGCTTGAGGAGGATAAGGTGCTCCTCAACAAAAGTAAAAATAGGGTAATGGAAAGTAGTGTCAGAATCTGAGGCGATGCTTAAGGAGGATAAGGTGCTCCTCAACAAAAGTAAAAATAGGGTATGGAAAGTAGTGTCAGAAACTGAGGCGATGCTTAAGGAGGATATGGTGCTCCTCAACAAAAGTAATACGAGGGTAATGGAAAGTAGTGTCAGAAAATGAGGCGATGCTTAAGGAGGATATGGTGCTCCTCAACAAA
The DNA here is from genome assembly GCA_026315105.1 of Locusta migratoria. Lineage (NCBI taxonomy): Eukaryota > Metazoa > Arthropoda > Insecta > Orthoptera > Acrididae > Locusta > Locusta migratoria. Next base: position 125,971,314 of record CM048753.1, read on the forward strand.
AGTAAAACGAGGGTAAGGCCGGTATTACACTATCAAATTTTCTTTGACAAAGAATCTTTGTCCAATATTCTTTGACAAAGAATCTTTGACGTAGTGAAATGGTGACATTACACTATCAAAATTTCTTTGACAAAGAATCTGTCACAGTGCAATGAAAATGGCGGATGAATATTTGTTATTAACCTTAGTTGTTGATTACATAGATTACAAATATCTACTTATACACTTAGATTCCATGTACGTGTACAACAATTGCAACGACTAGACATCTGGAAGCATGCCTTTATTCACAGAACCCTTTTTTACTTGTACCGCGGCTCTCGCCTCAGGTGTATCGTATAATAAGGCCTAACATTTGATGTTTGTAGAAAAGGGCGAAGTACTTTTGACCAGCTAGACTGTAGATGTCATCGCTCCTTGTTCACTCACAACAATTTAAGCCGTACTCTTAAGACATATTTGAAAAAAAATAATAATAAAATGTGAAGTTCTTTTGTTAATCATAATAGAAATCTACAGTGTAGCTTGTCAAAGTACTTCGTCGTTTTCTACAAATATGTAATATTAGGCTGCATTACACGATACACCTGAGGCGAGAGCCGCTGTACCACTCGAAAACGGTTCTTCTCGTCGTTTGGAAGACTGACAATGGTGACGCTTGACTTGCTTCTGTAGTGGTGTTCTGCTCTAAATATTGCAGTAAACAAAAACTTTTGAAACATTTATATTTTGCGTATTATGTATCGTGTAAATAGCATTTGTCTGACTAAATATATGTAGGGAATTAAACAGTGCCATTATGTACATTTGCTTTCTTCGCTGCAAAGCTGGTGCAGAGACAATTAATTTTCCTTTTTACGTCGTCTGCCGTGCAAACAGTACTCACTTGATCGCTAATGACTTCCGCAATTATCTAGCTTTCGGCTCGATGCAGCCGGTTTTTATAATCAACCTTATACAACTGCATAAATTTAGTTGTTGCGACGACTCACAATATGAATTACGCGGTCATGTTTTCAAACAGTACGTCAAAAACTGCAACAGCGATGCTAGCGCTTAAAGCGGTCATATTTCTCACCGCAGTTAACATAAGACGAACGCTTTCTTTGATCAAATCTACGGTGAGCTGCTAGATTTGATCAAAGAATTTTTGACGAAAGGCAACTTTGACCATAGTTCCATATTACCCTATCCAATTCTCTTTGACAAAAAATCTTTGTCAAAGAAAATCAGATAGTGTAATACCGGCCTAATGGAAAGTAGTGTCAGAATCTGAGGTGATGCTTACGGAGGATAAGGTGCTCCTCAACAAAAGTAAAAATAGGAAAGTAGTGTCAGAAAATGAGGTGACGCTAAGGAGGATATGGTGCTCCTCAAGAAAAGTAAAACGAGGGTAATGGAAAGTAGTGTCAGAATCTGAGGCGATGCTTAAGGAGGATAAGGTGCTCCTCAACAAAAATAAAAATAGGGTAATGGAAAGTAGTGTCAGAAACTGAGGTGATGCTTAAGGAGGATATGGTGCTCCTCAACAAAAGTAAAACAAGAGTAATGGAAAGTAGTGTCAGAAACTGAGGCGATGCTTAAGAAGGATAAAGTGCTCCTCAACAAAAGTAAAAATAGGGTAATGTAAAGTAGTGTCAGAAAGTGAGGTGATGCTTAAGGAGGATAAAGTGTTCCTCAACAAAAGTAAAAATAGGGTAATGGAAAGTAGTGTCAGAAACTGAGGCGATGCTTAAGGAGGATAAAGTGTTCCTCAACAAAAGTAAAAATAGGGTAATGGAAAGTAGTGTCAGAAAATGAGGCGATGCTTGAGGAGGATAAGGTGCTCCTCAACAAAAGTAAAAATAGGGTAATGTAAAGTAGTGTCAGAAAGTGAGGTGATTCTTAAGGAGGATAAAGTGTTCCTCAACAAAAGTAAAAATAGGGTAATGGAAAGTAGGTCAGAAAATGAGGCGATGCTTGAGGAGGATAAGGTGCTCCTCAACAAAAGTAAAAATAGCGTAATGGAAAGTAGGTCAGAAACTTAGGCGATGCTTAAGGAGGATATGGTGCTCCTCAACAAAAGTAAAACAAGAGTAATGGAAAGTAGTGTCAGAAACTGAGGCGATGCTTAAGAAGGATAAAGTGCTCCTCAACAAAAGTAAAAATAGGGTCATGTAAAGTAGTGTCAGAAACTGAGGCGATGCTTAAGGAGGATAAAGTGTTCCTCAACAAAAGTAAAAATAGGGTAATGGAAAGTAGTGTCAGAAACTGAGGCGATGCTTAAGGAGGATAAAGTGCTCCTCAACAAAAGTAAAAATAGGGTAATGTAAAGTAGTGTCAGAAAGTGAGGTGATGCTTAAGGAGGATAAAGTGCTCCTCAACAAAAGTAAAAATAGGGTAATGGAAAGTAGGTCAGAAAATGAGGCGATGCTTGAGGAGGATAAGGTGCTCCTCAACAAAAGTAAAAATAGGGTAATGTAAAGTAGTGTCAGAAAGTGAGGCGATGCTTAAGAAGGATAAAGTGCTCCTCAACAAAAGTAAAAATAGGGTAATGGAAAGTAGTGTCAGAAACTGAGGCGATGCTTAAGGAGGATATGGTGCTCCTCAACAAAAGTAAAACAAGAGTAATGGAAAGTAGTGTCAGAAACTGAGGCGATGATTAAGGAGGATAAAGTGTTCCTCAACAAAAGTAAAAATAGGGTAATGGAAAGTAGTGTCAGAAACTGAGGCGATGCTTACGGAGGATAAAGTGTTCCTCAACAAAAGTAAAAATAGGGTAATGGAAAGTAGTGTCAGAAAATGAGGCGATGCTTGAGGAGGATAAGGTGCTCCTCAACAAATGTAAAAATAGGGTAATGTAAAGTAGTGTCAGAAAGTGAGGTGATGCTTAAGGAGGATAAAGTGTTCCTCAACAAAAGTAAAAATAGGGTAATGGAAAGTAGGTCAGAAAATGAGGCGATGCTTGAGGAGGATAAGGTGCTCCTCAACAAAAGTAAAAATAGGGTAATGGAAAGTAGGTCAGAAACTTAGGCGATGCTTAAGGAGGATATGGTGCTCCTCAACAAAAGTAAAACAAGAGTAATGGAAAGTAGTGTCAGAAACTGAGGCGATGCTTAAGAAGGATAAAGTGCTCCTCAACAAAAGTAAAAATAGGGTAATGTAAAGTAGTGTCAGAAACTGAGGCGATGCTTAAGGAGGATAAAGTGTTCCTCAACAAAAGTAAAAATAGGGTAATGGAAAGTAGTGTCAGAAAATGAGGCGATGCTTGAGGAGGATAAGGTGCTCCTCAACAAAAGTAAAAATAGGGTAATGTAAAGTAGTGTCAGAAAGTGAGGTGATGCTTAAGGAGGATAAAGTGTTCCTCAACAAAAGTAAAAATAGGGTAATGGAAAGTAGGTCAGAAAATGAGGCGATGCTTGAGGAGGATAAGGTGCTCCTCAAAAAAAGTAAAAATAGGGTAATGGAAAGTAGGTCAGAAACTTAGGCGATGCTTAAGGAGGATAAAGTGTTCCTCAACAAAAGTAAAAATAGGGTAATGTAAAGTAGTGTCAGAAAGTGAGGCGATGCTTAAGGAGGATAAAGTGTTCCTCAACAAAATTAAAAATAGGGTAATGGAAAGTAGGTCAGAAACTTAGGCGATGCTTAAGGAGGATAAAGTGTTCCTCAACAAAAGTAAAAATAGGGTAATGTAAAGTCGGTCAGAAAGTGAGGTGATGCTTAAGGAGGATAAAGTGTTCCTCAACAAAAGTAAAAATAGGGTAATGTAAAGTAGTGTCAGAAAGTGAGGTGATGCTTAAGGAGGATAAAGTGTTCCTCAACAAAAGTAAAAATAGGGTAATGGAAAGTAGGTCAGAAACTTAGGCGATGCTTAAGGAGGATAAAGTGTTCCTCAACAAAAGTAAAAATAGGGTAATGTAAAGTAGTGTCAGAAAGTGAGGTGATGCTTAAGGAGGATAAAGTGTTCCTCAACAAAAGTAAAAATAGAGTAATGGAAAGTAGTGTCAGAAACTGAGGCGATGCTTAAGGAGGATAAAGTGTTCCTCAACAAAAGTAAAAATAGGGTAATGGAAAGTAGGTCAGAAAATGAGGCGATGCTTGAGGAGGATAAGGTGCTCCTCAACAAAAGTAAAAATAGGGTAATGTAAAGTAGTGTCAGAAAGTGAGGTGATGCTTAAGGAGGATAAAGTGTTCCTCAACAAAAGTAAAAATAGGGTAATGGAAAGTAGGTCAGAAAATGAGGCGATGCTTGAGGAGGATAAGGTGCTCCTCAACAAAAGTAAAAATAGGGTAATGGAAAGTAGGTCAGAAACTTAGGCGATGCTTAAGGAGGATATGGTGCTCCTCAACAAAAGTAAAACAAGAGTAATGGAAAGTAGTGTCAGAAACTGAGGCGATGCTTAAGAAGGATAAAGTGCTCCTCAACAAAAGTAAAAATAGGGTAATGTAAAGTAGTGTCAGAAACTGAGGCGATGCTTAAGGAGGATAAAGTGTTCCTCAACAAAAGTAAAAATAGGGTAATGGAAAGTAGTGTCAGAAAATGAGGCGATGCTTGAGGAGGATAAGGTGCTCCTCAACAAAAGTAAAAATAGGGTAATGGAAAGTAGTGTCAGAAAGTGAGGTGATGCTTAAGGAGGATAAAGTGTTCCTCAACAAAAGTAAAAATAGGGTAATGGAAAGTAGGTCAGAAAATGAGGCGATGCTTGAGGAGGATAAGGTGCTCCTCAACAAAAGTAAAAATAGGGTAATGGAAAGTAGGTCAGAAACTTAGGCGATGCTTAAGGAGGATAAAGTGTTCCTCAACAAAAATAAAAATAGGGTAATGTAAAGTAATGTCAGAAAGTGAGGCGATGCTTAAGGAGGATAAAGTGTTCCTCAACAAAAGTAAAAATAGGGTAATGGAAAGTAGGTCAGAAACTTAGGCGATGCTTAAGGAGGATAAAGTGTTCCTCAACAAAAGTAAAAATAGGGTAATGTAAAGTAGGTCAGAAAGTGAGGTGATGCTTAAGGAGGATAAAGTGTTCCTCAACAAAAGTAAAAATAGGGTAATGTAAAGTAGTGTCAGAAAGTGAGGTGATGCTTAAGGAGGATAAAGTGTTCCTCAACAAAAGTAAAAATAGGGTAATGGAAAGTAGGTCAGAAACTTAGGCGATGCTTAAGGAGGATAAAGTGTTCCTCAACAAAAGTAAAAATAGGGTAATGTAAAGTAGTGTCAGAAAGTGAGGTGATGCTTAAGGAGGATAAAGTGTTCCTCAACAAAAGTAAAAATAGGGTAATGGAAAGTAGGTCAGAAACTTAGGCGATGCTTAAGGAGGATAAAGTGTTCCTCAACAAAAGTAAAAATAGGGTAATGTAAAGTAGTGTCAGAAAGTGAGGCGATGCTTAAGGAGGATAAAGTGTTCCTCAACAAAAGTAAAAATAGGGTAATGGAAAGTAGTGTCAGAAAGTGAGGTGATGCTTAAGGAGGATAAAGTGTTCCTCAACAAAAGTAAAAATAGGGTAATGGAAAGTAGTGTCAGAAAGTGAGGTGATGCTGAAGGAGGATAAAGTGTTCCTCAACAAAAGTAAAAATAGGGTAATGGAAAGTAGGTCAGAAACTTAGGCGATGCTTAAGGAGGATAAAGTGTTCCTCAACAAAAGTAAAAATAGGGTAATGTAAAGTAGTGTCAGAAAGTGAGGCGATGCTTAAGGAGGATAAAGTGTTCCTCAACAAAAGTAAAAATAGGGTAATGGAAAGTAGTGTCAGAAAGTGAGGTGATGCTTAAGGAGGATAAAGTGTTCCTCAACAAAAGTAAAAATAGGGTAATGGAAAGTAGTGTCAGAAAGTGAGGTGATGCTTAAGGAGGATAAAGTGTTCCTCAACAAAAGTAAAAATAGGGTAATGTAAAGTAGTGTCAGAAAATGAGGCGATGCTTAAGGAGGATAAAGTGTTCCTCAACAAAAGTAAAAATAGGGTAATGTAAAGTAGTGTCAGAAAGTGAGGCGATGCTTAAGGAGGATAAAGTGTTCCTCAACAAAAGTAAAAATAGGGTAATGGAAAGTAGGTCAGAAACTTAGGCGATGCTTAAGGAGGATAAAGTGTTCCTCAACAAAAGTAATAATAGGGTAATGTAAAGTAGTGTCAGAAAATGAGGCGATGCTTAAGGAGGATAAAGTGTTCCTCAACAAAAGTAAAAATAGGGTAATGGAAAGTAGGTCAGAAATTTAGGCGATGCTTAAGGAGGCTAAAGTGTTCCTCAACAAAAGTAAAAATAGGGTAATGTAAAGTAGTGTCAGAAAGTGAGGCGATGCTTAAGGAGGATAAAGTGTTCCTCAACAAAAGTAAAAATAGGGTAATGTAAAGTAGTGTCAGAAAATGAGGCGATGCTTAAGGAGGATAAAGTGTTCCTCAACAAAAGTAAAAATAGGGTAATGGAAAGTAGGTCAGAAACTTAGGCGATGCTTAAGGAGGATAAAGTGTTCCTCAACAAAAGTAAAAATAGGGTAATGTAAAGTAGTGTCAGAAAATGAGGTGATGCTTAAGGAGGATAAAGTGTTCCTCAACAAAAGTAAAAATAGGGTAATGTAAAGTAGTGTCAGAAAATGAGGCGATGCTTAAGGAGGATAAAGTGTTCCTCAACAAAAGTAAAAACAGGGTAATGGAAAGTAGTGTCAGAAAGTGAGGTGATGCTTAAGGAGGATAAAGTGTTCCTCAACAAAAGTAAAAATAGGGTAATGGAAAGTAGGTCAGAAACTTAGGCGATGCTTAAGGAGGATAAAGTGTTCCTCAACAAAAGTAAAAATAGGGTAATGTAAAGTAGTGTCAGAAAGTGAGGTGATGCTGAAGGAGGATAAAGTGTTCCTCAACAAAAGTAAAAATTGGGTAATGTAAAGTAGTGTCAGAAAGTGAGGTGATGCTTAAGGAGGATAAAGTGTTCCTCAACAAAAGTAAAAATAGGGTAATGTAAAGTAGTGTCAGAAAGTGAGGTGATGCTTAAGGAGGATAAAGTGTTCCTCAACAAAAGTAAAAATAGGGTAATGGAAAGTAGTGTCAGAAAATGAGGCGATGCTTGAGGAGGATAAGGTGCTCCTCAACAAAAGTAAAAATAGGGTAATGTAAAGTAGTGTCAGAAAGTGAGGTGATGCTTAAGGAGGATAAAGTGTTCCTCAACAAAAGTAAAAATAGGGTAATGGAAAGTAGGTCAGAAACTTAGGCGATGCTTAAGGAGGATAAAGTGTTCCTCAACAAAAGTAAAAATAGGGTAATGTAAAGTAGTGTCAGAAAATGAGGCGATGCTTGAGGAGGATAAAGTGTTCCTCAACAAAAGTAAAAATAGGGTAATGGAAAGTAGGTCAGAAACTTAGGCGATGCTTAAGGAGGATAAAGTGTTCCTCAACAAAAGTAAAAATAGGGTAATGTAAAGTAGTGTCAGAAAGTGAGGTGATGCTTAAGGAGGATAAAGTGTTCCACAACAAAAGTAAAAATAGGGTAATGGAAAGTAGGTCAGAAAATGAGGCGATGCTTGAGGAGGATAAGGTGCTCCTCAACAAAAGTAAAAATAGGGTAATGGAAAGTAGGTCAGAAACTTAGGCGATGCTTAAGGAGGATAAAGTGTTCCTCAACAAAAGTAAAAATAGGGTAATGTAATGTAGTGTCAGAAAGTGAGGCGATGCTTAAGGAGGATAAAGTGTTCCTCAACAAAAGTAAAAATAGGGTAATGGAAAGTAGGTCAGAAACTTAGGCGATGCTTAAGGAGGATAAAGTGTTCCTCAACAAAAGTAAAAATAGGGTAATGTAAAGTAGTGTCAGAAAGTGAGGTGATGCTTAAGGAGGATAAAGTGATCCTCAACAAAAGTAAAAATAGGGTAATGGAAAGTAGTGTCAGAAAGTGAGGTGATGCTTAAGGAGGATAAAGTGTTCCTCAACAAAAGTAAAAATAGGGTAATGGAAAGTAGGTCAGAAAATGAGGCGATGCTTGAGGAGGATAAGGTGCTCCTCAACAAAAGTAAAAATAGGGTAATGGAAAGTAGGTCAGAAACTTAGGCGATGCTTAAGGAGGATAAAGTGTTCCTCAACAAAAGTAAAAATAGGGTAATGTAAAGTAATGTCAGAAAGTGAGGTGATGCTTAAGGAGGATAAAGTGTTCCTCAACAAAAGTAAAAATAGGGTAATGGAAAGTAGGTCAGAAACTTAGGCGATGCTTAAGGAGGATAAAGTGTTCCTCAACAAAAGTAAAAATAGGGTAATGTAAAGTAGGTCAGAAAGTGAGGTGATGCTTAAGGAGGATAAAGTGTTCCTCAACAAAAGTAAAAATAGGGTAATGTAAAGTAGTGTCAGAAAGTGAGGTGATGCTTAAGGAGGATAAAGTGTTCCTCAACAAAAGTAAAAATAGGGTAATGGAAAGTAGGTCAGAAACTTAGGCGATGCTTAAGGAGGATAAAGTGTTCCTCAACAAAAGTAAAAATAGGGTAATGTAAAGTAGTGTCAGAAAGTGAGGTGATGCTTAAGGAGGATAAAGTGTTCCTCAACAAAAGTAAAAATAGGGTAATGGAAAGTAGGTCAGAAACTTAGGCGATGCTTAAGGAGGATAAAGTGTTCCTCAACAAAAGTAAAAATAGGGTAATGTAAAGTAGTGTCAGAAAGTGAGGCGATGCTTAAGGAGGATAAAGTGTTCCTCAACAAAAGTAAAAATAGGGTAATGGAAAGTAGTGTCAGAAAGTGAGGTGATGCTTAAGGAGGATAAAGTATTCCTCAACAAAAGTAAAAATAGGGTAATGGAAAGTAGTGTCAGAAAGTGAGGTGATGCTGAAGGAGGATAAAGTGTTCCTCAACAAAAGTAAAAATAGGGTAATGGAAAGTAGGTCAGAAACTTAGGCGATGCTTAAGGAGGATAAAGTGTTCCTCAACAAAAGTAAAAATAGGGTAATGTAAAGTAGTGTCAGAAAGTGAGGTGATGCTTAAGGAGGATAAAGTGTTCCTCAACAAAAGTAAAAATAGGGTAATGGAAAGTAGGTCAGAAACTTAGGCGATGCTTAAGGAGGATAAAGTGTTCCTCAACAAAAGTAAAAATAGGGTAATGTAAAGTAGTGTCAGAAAGTGAGGCGATGCTTAAGGAGGATAAAGTGTTCCTCAACAAAAGTAAAAATAGGGTAATGGAAAGTAGGTCAGAAACTTAGGCGATGCTTAAGGAGGATAAAGTGTTCCTCAACAAAAGTAAAAATAGGGTAATGTAAAGTAGTGTCAGAAAGTGAGGTGATGCTGAAGGAGGATAAAGTGTTCCTCAACAAAAGTAAAAATAGGGTAATGGAAAGTAGGTCAGAAACTTAGGCGATGCTTAAGGAGGATAAAGTGTTCCTCAACAAAAGTAAAAATAGGGTAATGTAAAGTAGTGTCAGAAAATGAGGCGATGCTTAAGGAGGATAAAGTGTTCCTCAACAAAAGTAAATATAGGGTAATGGAAAGTAGGTCAGAAATTTAGGCGATGCTTAAGGAGGATAAAGTGTTCCTCAACAAAAGTAAAAATAGGGTAATGTAAAGTAGTGTCAGAAAGTGAGGCGATGCTTAAGGAGGATAAAGTGTTCCTCAACAAAAGTAAAAATAGGGTAATGTAAAGTAGTGTCAGAAAATGAGGCGATGCTTAAGGAGGATAAAGTGTTCCTCAACAAAAGTAAAAATAGGGTAATGGAAAGTAGGTCAGAAACTTAGGCGATGCTTAAGGAGGATAAAGTGTTCCTCAACAAAAGTAAAAATAGGGTAATGTAAAGTAGTGTCAGAAAATGAGGTGATGCTTAAGGAGGATAAAGTGTTCCTCAACAAAAGTAAAAATAGGGTAATGTAAAGTAGTGTCAGAAAATGAGGCGATGCTTAAGGAGGATAAAGTGTTCCTCAACAAAAGTAAAAATAGGGTAATGTAAAGTAGTGTCAGAAAGTGAGGTGATGCTGAAGGAGGATAAAGTGTTCCTCAACAAAAGTAAAAATAGGGTAATGGAAAGTAGGTCAGAAACTTAGGCGATGCTTAAGGAGGATAAAGTGTTCCTCAACAAAAGTAAAAATAGGGTAATGTAAAGTAGTGTCAGAAAATGAGGCGATGCTTGAGGAGGATAAAGTGTTCCTCAACAAAAGTAAAAATAGGGTAATGGAAAGTAGGTCAGAAACTTAGGCGATGCTTAAGGAGGATAAAGTGTTCCTCAACAAAAGTAAAAATAGGGTAATGTAAAGTAGTGTCAGAAAGTGAGGTGATGCTTAAGGAGGATAAAGTGTTCCTCAACAAAAGTAAAAATAGGGTAATGGAAAGTAGGTCAGAAAATGAGGCGATGCTTGAGGAGGATAAGGTGCTCCTCAACAAAAGTAAAAATAGGGTAATGGAAAGTAGGTCAGAAACTTAGGCGATGCTTAAGGAGGATAAAGTGTTCCTCAACAAAAGTAAAAATAGGGTAATGTAATGTAGTGTCAGAAAGTGAGGCGATGCTTAAGGAGGATAAAGTGTTCCTCAACAAAAGTAAAAATAGGGTAATGGAAAGTAGGTCAGAAACTTAGGCGATGCTTAAGGAGGATAAAGTGTTCCTCAACAAAAGTAAAAATAGGGTAATGTAAAGTAGTGTCAGAAAGTGAGGTGATGCTTAAGGAGGATAAAGTGTTCCTCAACAAAAGTAAAAATAGGGTAATGGAAAGTAGTGTCAGAAACTGAGGCGATGCTTAAGGAGGATAAAGTGTTCCTCAACAAAAGTAAAAATAGGGTAATGGAAAGTAGTGTCAGAAACTGAGGCAATGCTTAAGGAGGATAAAGTGTTCCTCAACAAAAGTAAAAATAGGGTAATGGAAAGTAGGTCAGAAACTTAGGCTTTGCTTAAGGAGGATAAAGTGTTCCTCAACAAAAGTAAAAATAGGGTAATGTAAAGTAGTGTCAGAAAGTGAGGTGATGCTTAAGGAGGATAAAGTGTTCCTCAACAAAAGTAAAAATAGGGTAATGGAAAGTAGGTCAGAAACTTAGGCGATGCTTAAGGAGGATAAAGTGTTCCTCAACAAAAGTAAAAATAGGGTAATGTAAAGTAGTGTCAGAAAGTGAGGTGATGCTTAAGGAGGATAAAGTGTTCCTCAACAAAAGTAAAAATAGGGTAATGGAAAGTAGGTCAGAAACTTAGGCGATGCTTAAGGAGGATAAAGTGTTCCTCAACAAAAGTAAAAATAGGGTAATGGAAAGTAGTGTCAGAAAGTGAGGTGATGCTTAAGGAGGATAAAGTGTTCCTCAACAAAAGTAAAAATAGGGTAATGGAAAGTAGTGTCAGAAAATGAGGCGATGCTTAAGGAGGATAAAGTGCTCCTCAACAAAAGTAAAAATAGGGTAATGTAAAGTAGTGTCAGAAAGTGAGGTGATGCTTAAGGAGGATAAAGTGTTCCTCAACAAAAGTAAAAATAGGGTAATGGAAAGTAGGTCAGAAACTTAGGCGATGCTTAAGGAGGATAAAGTGTTCCTCAACAAAAGTAAAAATAGGGTAATGTAAAAAAGTGTCAGAAAGTGAGGTGATGCTTAAGGAGGATAAAGTGTTCCTCAACAAAAGTAAAAATAGGGTAATGGAAAGTAGGTCAGAAACTTAGGCGATGCTTAAGGAGGATAAAGTGTTCCTCAACAAAAGTAAAAATAGGGTAATGTAAAGTAGTGTCAGAAAGTGAGGTGATGCTTAAGGAGGATAAAGTGTTCCTCAACAAAAGTAAAAATAGGGTAATGGAAAGTAGTGTCAGAAACTGAGGCAATGCTTAAGGAGGATAAAGTGTTCCTCAACAAAAGTAAAAATAGGGTAATGGAAAGTAGTGTCAGAAAATGAGGCGATGCTTAAGGAGGATAAAGTGTTCCTCAACAAAAGTAAAAATAGGGTAATGGAAAGTAGTGTCAGAAAATGAGGCGATGCTTGTGGAGGATAAGGTGCTCCTCAACAAAAGTAAAAATAGGGTAATGTAAAGTAGTGTCAGAAAGTGAGGTGATGCTTAAGGAGGATAAAGTGTTCCTCAACAAAAGTAAAAATAGGGTAATGGAAAGTAGGTCAGAAAATGAGGCGATGCTTGAGGAGGATAAGGTGCTCCTCAACAAAAGTAAAAATAGGGTAATGGAAAGTAGGTCAGAAACTTAGGCGATGCTTAAGGAGGATAAAGTGTTCCTCAACAAAAGTAAAAATAGGGTAATGTAAAGTAGTGTCAGAAAGTGAGGCGATGCTTAAGGAGGATAAAGTGTTCCTCAACAAAAGTAAAAATAGGGTAATGGAAAGTAGGTCAGAAACTTAGGCGATGCTTAAGGAGGATAAAGTGTTCCTCAACAAAAGTAAAAATAGGGTAATGGAAAGTAGTGTCAGAAACTTAGGCGATGCTTAAGGAGGATAAAGTGTTCCTCAACAAAAGTAAAAATAGGGTAATGGAAAGTAGTGTCAGAAAATGAGGCGATGCTTAAGGAGGATAAAGTGTTCTTCAACAAAAGTAAAAATAGGGTAATGGAAAGTAGTGTCAGAAAATGAGGCGATGCTTGAGGAGGATAAGGTGCTCCTCAACAAAAGTAAAAATAGGGTAATGTAAAGTAGTGTCAGAAAGTGAGGTGATGCTTAAGGAGGATAAAGTGTTCCTCAACAAAAGTAAAAATAGGGTAATGGAAAGTAGGTCAGAAAATGAGGCGATGCTTGAGGAGCATAAGGTGCTCCTCAACAAAAGTAAAAATAGGGTAATGGAAAGTAGGTCAGAAACTAAGGCGATGCTTAAGGAGGATAAAGTGTTCCTCAACAAAAGTAAAAATAGGGTAATGTAAAGTAGTGTCAGAAAATGAGGCGATGCTTAAGGAGGATAAAGTGTTCCTCAACAAAAGTAAAAATAGGGTAATGGAAAGTAGGTCAGAAACTTAGGCGATGCTTAAGGAGGATAAAGTGTTCCTCAACAAAAGTAAAAATAGGGTAATGTAAAGTAGTGTCAGAAAATGAGGCGATGCTTAAGGAGGATAAAGTGTTCCTCAACAAAAGTAAAACTAGGGTAATGGAAAGTAGGTCAGAATCTTAGGCGATGCTTAAGGAGGATAAAGTGTTCCTCAATAAAAGTAAAAATATGGTAATGTAAAGTAGTGTCAGAAAGTGAGGCGATGCTTAAGGAGGATAAAGTGTTCCTCAACAAAAGTAAAAATAGGGTAATGGAAAGTAGGTCAGAAACTTAGGCGATGCTTAAGGAGGATAAAGTGTTCCTCAACAAAAGTAAAAATAGGGTAATGTAAAGTAGTGTCAGAAAGTGAGGTGATGCTTAAGGAGGATAAAGTGTTCCTCAACAAAAGTAAAAATAGGGTAATGGAAAGTAGGTCAGAAACTTAGGCGATGCTTAAGGAGGATAAAGTGTTCCTCAACAAAAGTAAAAATAGGGTAATGGAAAGTAGTGTCAGAAAGTGAGGTGATGCTTAAGGAGGATAAAGTGTTCCTCAACAAAAGTAAAAATAGGGTAATGGAAAGTAGGTCAGAAACTTAGGCGATGCTTAAGGAGGATAAAGTGTTCCTCAACAAAAGTAAAAATAGGGTAATGTAAAGTAGTGTCAGAAAATGAGGCGATGCTTAAGGAGGATAAAGTGTTCCTCAACAAAAGTAAAAATAGGGTAATGGAAAGTAGGTCAGAAACTTAGGCGATGCTTAAGGAGGATAAAGTGTTCCTCAACAAAAGTAAAAATAGGGTAATGTAAAGTAGTGTCAGAAAATGAGGCGATGCTTGAGGAGGATAAGGTGCTCCTCAACAAAAGTAAAAATAGGGTAATGGAAAGTAGTGTCAGAAAATGAGGCGATGCTTGAGGAGGATAAGGGGCTCCTCAACAAAAGTAAAAATAGGGTAATGGAAAGTAGGTCAGAAACTTAGGCGATGCTTAAGGAGGATAAAGTGTTCCTCAACAAAAGTAAAAATAGGGTAATGTAAAGTAGTGTCAGAAAGTGAGGCGATGCTTAAGGAGGATAAAGTGTTCCTCAACAAAAGTAAAAATAGGGTAATGGAAAGTAGGTCAGAAACTTAGGCGATGCTTAAGGAGGATAAAGTGTTCCTCAACAAAAGTAAAAATAGGGTAATGTAAAGTAGTGTCAGAAAGTGAGGTGATGCTTAAGGAGGATAAAGTGTTCCTCAACAAAAGTAAAAATAGGGTAATGGAAAGTAGGTCAGAAACTTAGGCGATGCTTAAGGAGGATAAAGTGTTCCTCAACAAAAGTAAAAATAGGGTAATGGAAAGTAGGTCAGAAAATGAGGCGATGCTTGAGGAGGATAAAGTGTTCCTCAACAAAAGTAAAAATAGGGTAATGGAAAGTAGGTCAGAAAATGAGGCGATGCTTGAGGAGGATAAGGTGCTCCTCAACAAAAGTAAAAATAGGGTAATGGAAAGTAGGTCAGAAACTTAGGCGATGCTTAAGGAGGATAAAGTGTTCCTCAACAAAAGTAAAAATAGGGTAATGTAAAGTAGTGTCAGAAAGTGAGGCGATGCTTAAGGAGGATAAAGTGTTCCTCAACAAAAGTAAAAATAGGGTAATGGAAAGTAGTGTCAGAAAGTGAGGTGATGCTTAAGGAGGATAAAGTGTTCCTCAACAAAAGTAAAAATAGGGTAATGGAAAGTAGTGTTAGAAACTGAGGCGATGCTTAAGGAGGATAAAGTGTTCCTCAACAAAAGTAAAAATAGGGTAATGTAAAGTAGTGTCAGAAAGTGAGGCGATGCTTAAGGAGGATAAAGTGTTCCTCAACAAAAGTAAAAATAGGGTAATGGAAAGTAGGTCAGAAACTTAGGCGATGCTTAAGGAGGATAAAGTGTTCCTCAACAAAAGTAAAAATAGGGTAATGTAAAGTAGTGTCAGAAAGTGAGGTGATGCTTAAGGAGGATAAAGTGTTCCTCAACAAAAGTAAAAATAGGGTAATGGAAAGTAGGTCAGAAAATGAGGCGATGCTTGAGGAGGATAAGGTGCTCCTCAACAAAAGTAAAAATAGGGTAATGGAAAGTAGGTCAGAAACTTAGGCGATGCTTAAGGAGGATAAAGTGTTCCTCAACAAAAGTAAAAATAGGGTAATGTAAAGTAGGTCAGAAAGTGAGGTGATGCTTAAGGAGGATAAAGTGTTCCTCAACAAAAGTAAAAATAGGGTAATGGAAAGTAGGTCAGAAAATGAGGCGATGCTTGAGGAGGATAAGGTGCTCCTCAACAAAAGTAAAAATAGGGTAATGGAAAGTAGGTCAGAAACTTAGGCGATGCTTAAGGAGGATAAAGTGTTCCTCAACAAAAGTAAAAATAGGGTAATGTAAAGTAGTGTCAGAAAGTGAGGTGATGCTTAAGGAGGATAAAGTGTTCCTCAAAAAAAGTAAAAATAGGGTAATGGAACGTAGGTCAGAAAATGAGGCGATGCTTGAGGAGGATTAGGTGCTCCTCAACAAAAGTAAAAATAGGGTAATGGAAAGTAGGTCAGAAACTTAGGCGATGCTTAAGGAGGATAAAGTGTTCCTCAACAAAAGTAAAAATAGGGTAATGTAAAGTAGTGTCAGAAAGTGAGGCGATGCTTAAGGAGGATAAAGTGTTCCTCAACAAAAGTAAAAATAGGGTAATGGAAAGTAGGTCAGAAACTTAGGCGATGCTTAAGGAGGATAAAGTGTTCTTCAACAACAGTAAAAATAGGGTAATGTAAAGTAGTGTCAGAAAATGAGGTGATGCTTAAGGAGGATAAAGTGTTCCTCAACAAAAGTAAAAATAGGGTAATGGAAAGTAGGTCAGAAACTTAGGCGATGCTTAAGGAGGATAAAGTGTTCCTCAACAAAAGTAAAAATAGGGTAATGTAAAGTAGTGTCAGAAAGTGAGGTGATGCTTAAGGAGGATAAAGTGTTCCTCAACAAAAGTAAAAATAGGGTAATGGAAAGTAGGTCAGAAAATGAGGCGATGCTTGAGGAGGATAAGGTGCTCCTCAACAAAAGTAAAAATAGGGTAATGGAAAGTAGGTCAGAAACTTAGGCGATGCTTAAGGAGGATAAAGTGTTCCTCAACAAAAGTAAAAATAGGGTAATGTAAAGTAGTGTCAGAAAGTGAGGCGATGCTTAAGGAGGATAAAGTGTTCCTCAACAAAAGTAAAAATAGGGTAATGGAAAGTAGTGTCAGAAAGTGAGGCGATGCTTGAGGAGGATAAAGTGTTCCTCAACAAAAGTAAAAATAGGGTAATGTAAAGTAGTGTCAGAAAATGAGGCGATGCTTAAGGAGGATAAAGTGTTCCTCAACAAAAGTAAAAATAGGGTAATGGAAAGTAGGTCAGAAACTTAGGCGATGCTTAAGGAGGATAAAGTGTTCCTCAACAAAAGTAAAAATAGGGTAATGTAAAGTAGTGTCAGAAAGTGAGGTGATGCTTAAGGAGGATAAACTGTTCCTCAACAAAAGTAAAAATAGGGTAATGGAAAGTAGGTCAGAAAATGAGGCGATGCTTAAGGAGGATAAAGTGTTCCTCAACAAAAGTAAAAATAGGGTAATGGAAAGTAGGTCAGAAACTTAGGCGATGCTTAAGGAGGATAAAGTGTTCCTCAACAAAAGTAAAAATAGGGTAATGTAAAGTAGTGTCAGAAAGTGAGGCGATGCTTAAGGAGGATAAAGTGTTCCTCAACAAAAGTAAAAATAGGGTAATGGAAAGTAGGTCAGAAACTTAGGCGATGCTTAAGGAGGATAAAGTGTTCCTCAACAAAAGTAAAAATAGGGTAATGTAAAGTAGTGTCAGAAAGTGAGGTGATGCTTAAGGAGGATAAAGTGTTCCTCAACAAAAGTAAAAATAGGGTAATGGAAAGTAGGTCAGAAACTTAGGCGATGCTTAAGGAGGATAAAGTGTTCCTCAACAAAAGTAAAAATAGGGTAATGTAAAGTAGTGTCAGAAAGTGAGGCGATGCTTAAGGAAGATAAAGTGTTCCTCAACAAAAGTAAAAATAGGGTAATGGAAAGTAGTGTCAGAAAATGAGGCGATGCTTGAGGAGGATAAGGTGCTCCTCAACAAAAGTAAGAATAGGGTAATGGAAAGTAGGTCAGAAACTTAGGCGATGCTTAAGGAGGATAAAGTGTTCCTCAACAAAAGTAAAAATAGGGTAATGTAAAGTAGTGTCAGAAAGTGAGGTGATGCTTAAGGAGGATAAAGTGTTCCTCAACAAAAGTAAAAATAGGGTAATGGAAAGTAGTGTCAGAAAATGAGGCGATGCTTAAGGAGGATAAAGTGTTCCTCAACAAAAGTAAAAATAGGGTAATGGAAAGTAGTGTCAGAAAATGAGGCGATGCTTGTGGAGGATAAGGTGCTCCTCAACAAAAGTAAAAATAGGGTAATGTAAAGTAGTGTCAGAAAGTGAGGTGATGCTTAAGGAGGATAAAGTGTTCCTCAACAAAAGTAAAAATAGGGTAATGGAAAGTAGGTCAGAAAATGAGGCGATGCTTGAGGAGGATAAGGTGCTCCTCAACAAAAGTAAAAATAGGGTAATGGAAAGTAGGTCAGAAACTTAGGCGATGCTTAAGGAGGATAAAGTGTTCCTCAACAAAAGTAAAAATAGGGTAATGTAAAGTAGTGTCAGAAAGTGAGGCGATGCTTAAGGAGGATAAAGTGTTCCTCAACAAAAGTAAAAATAGGGTAATGGAAAGTAGGTCAGAAACTTAGGCGATGCTTAAGGAGGATAAAGTGTTCCTCAACAAAAGTAAAAATAGGGTAATGGAAAGTAGGTCAGAAAATGAGGCGATGCTTAAGGAGGATAAAGTGTTCCTCAACAAAAGTAAAAATAGGGTAATGGAAAGTAGGTCAGAAACTTAGGCGATGCTTAAGGAGGATAAAGTGTTCCTCAACAAAAGTAAAAATAGGGTAATGTAAAGTAGTGTCAGAAAGTGAGGTGATGCTTAAGGAGGATAAAGTGTTCCTCAACAAAAGTAAAAATAGGGTAATGGAAAGTAGGTCAGAAACTTAGGCGATGCTTAAGGAGGATAAAGTGTTCCTCAACAAAAGTAAAAATAGGGTAATGTAAAGTAGTGTCAGAAAGTGAGGCGATGCTTAAGGAGGATAAAGTGTTCCTCAACAAAAGTAAAAATAGGGTAATGGAAAGTAGGTCAGAAACTTAGGCGATGCTTAAGGAGGATAAAGTGTTCCTCAACAAAAGTAAAAATAGGGTAATGTAAAGTAGTGTCAGAAAGTGAGGTGATGCTTAAGGAGGATAAAGTGTTCCTCAACAAAAGTAAAAATAGGGTAATGGAAAGTAGGTCAGAAACTTAGGCGATGCTTAAGGAGGATAAAGTGTTCCTCAACAAAAGTAAAAATAGGGTAATGTAAAGTAGTGTCAGAAAGTGAGGCGATGCTTAAGGAGGATAAAATGTTCCTCAACAAAAGTAAAAATAGGGTAATGGAAAGTAGTGTCAGAAAATGAGGCGATGCTTGAGAAGGATAAGGTGCTCCTCAACAAAAGTAAAAATAGGGTAATGGAAAGTAGTGTCAGAAAATGAGGCGATGCTTAAGGAGGATAAAGTGTTCCTCAACAAAAGTAAAAATAGGGTAATGGAAAGTAGGTCAGAAACTTAGGCGATGCTTAAGGAGGATAAAGTGTTCCTCAACAAAAGTAAAAATAGGGTAATGTAAAGTAGTGTCAGAAAGTGAGGTGATGCTTAAGGAGGATAAAGTGTTCCTCAACAAAAGTAAAAGTAGGGTAATGGAAAGTAGGTCAGAAACTTAGGCGATGCTTAAGGAGGATAAAGTGTTCCTCAACAAAAGTAAAAATAGGGTAATGTAAAGTAGTGTCAGAAAGTGAGGTGATGCTTAAGGAGGATAAGTGTTCCTCAACAAAAGTAAAAATAGGGTAATGGAAAGTAGGTCAGAAACTTAGGCGATGCTTAAGGAGGATAAAGTGTTCCTCAACAAAAGTAAAAATAGGGTAATGGAAAGTAGGTCAGAAACTTAGGCGATGCTTAAGGAGGATAAAGTGTTCCTCAACAAAAGTAAAAATAGGGTAATGTAAAGTAGTGTCAGAAAGTGAGGCGATGCTTAAGGAGGATAAAGTGTTCCTCAACAAAAGTAAAAATAGGGTAATGGAAAGTAGGTCAGAAACTTAGGCGATGCCTAAGGAGGATAAAGTGTTCCTCAACAAAAGTAAAAATAGGGTAATGTAAAGTAGTGTCAGAAAATGAGGCGATGCTTAAGGAGGATAAAGTGTTCCTCAACAAAAGTAAAAATAGGGTAATGGAAAGTAGGTCAGAAACTTAGGCGATGCTTAAGGAGGATAAAGTGTTCCTCAACAAAAGTAAAAATAGGGTAATGTAAAGTAGTGTCAGAAAGTGAGGTGATGCTTAAGGAGGATAAAGTGTTCCTCAACAAAAGTAAAAATAGGGTAATGGAAAGTAGGTCAGAAACTTAGGCGATGCTTAAGGAGGATAAAGTGTTCCTCAACAAAAGTAAAAATAGGGTAATGTAAAGTAGTGTCAGAAAGTGAGGCGATGCTTAAGGAGGATAAAGTGTTCCTCAACAAAAGTAAAAATAGGGTAATGGAAAGTAGTGTCAGAAACTTAGGCGATGCTTAAGGAGGATAAAGTGTTCCTCAACAAAAGTAAAAATAGGGTAATGGAAAGTAGTGTCAGAAAATGAGGCGATGCTTGAGGAGGATAAAGTGTTCCTCAACAAAAGTAAAAATAGGGTAATGTAAAGTAGTGTCAGAAAGTGAGGTGATGCTTAAGGAGGATAAAGTGTTCCTCAACAAAAGTAAAAATAGGGTAATGGAAAGTAGGTCAGAAAATGAGGCGATGCTTGAGGAGGATAAGGTGCTCCTCAACTAAAGTAAAAATAGGGTAATGGAAAGTAGGTCAGAAACTTAGGCGATGCTTAAGGAGGATAAAGTGTTCCTCAACAAAAGTAAAAATAGGGTAATGTAAAGTAGTGTCAGAAAGTGAGGCGATGCTTAAGGAGGATAAAGTGTTCCTCAACAAAAGTAAAAATAGGGTAATGGAAAGTAGTGTCAGAAAGTGAGGTGATGCTTAAGGAGGATAATGTGTTCCTCAACAAAAGTAAAAATAGGGTAATGGAAAGTAGTGTCAGAAAGTGAGGCAATGCTTAAGGAGGATAAAGTGTTCCTCAACAAAAGTAAAAATAGGGTAATGGAAAGTAGTGTCAGAAAATGAGGCGATGCTTAAGGAGGATAAAGTGTTCCTCAACAAAAGTAAAAATAGGGTAATGGAAAGTAGTGTCAGAAACTTAGGAGATGCTTAAGGAGGATAAAGTGTTCCTCAACAAAAGTAAAAATAGGGTAATGGAAAGTAGGTCAGAAACTTAGGCGATGCTTGAGGAGGATAAAGTGTTCCTCAACAAAAGTAAAAATAGGGTAATGTAAAGTAGTGTGAGAAAGTGAGGTGATGCTTAAGGAGGATAAAGTGTTCCTCAACAAAAGTAAAAATAGGGTAATGGAAAGTAGGTCAGAAACTTAGGCGATGCTTAAGGAGGATAAAGTGTTCCTCAACAAAAGTAAAAATAGGTTAATGGAAAGTAGTGTCAGAAAATGAGGCGATGCTTGAGGAGGATAAGGTGCTCCTCAACAAAAGTAAAAATAGGGTAATGGAAAGTAGTGTCAGAAAGTGAGGTGATGCTTAAGGAGGATAAAGTGTTCCTCAACAAAAGTAAAAATAGGGTAATGTAAAGTAGTGTCAGAAAGTGAGGCAATGCTTAAGGAGGATAAAGTGTTCCTCAACAAAAGTAAAAATAGGGTAATGGAAAGTAGTGTCAGAAAATGAGGCGATGCTTGAGGAGGATAAGGTGCTCCTCAACAAAAGTAAAAATAGGGTAATGGAAAGTAGGTCAGAAACTTAGGCGATGCTTAAGGAGGATAAAGTGTTCCTCAACAAAAGTAAAAATAGGGTAATGTAAAGTAGTGTCAGAAAGTGAGGTGATGCTTAAGGAGGATAAAGTGTTCCTCAACAAAAGTAAAAATAGGGTAATGGAAAGTAGTGTCAGAAAATGAGGCGATGCTTGAGGAGGATAAGGTGCTCCTCAACAAAAGTAAAAATAGGGTAATGGAAAGTAGGTCAGAAACTTAGGCGATGCTTAAGGAGGATAAAGTGTTCCTCAACAAAAGTAAAAATAGGGTAATGGAAAGTAGTGTCAGAAAGTGAGGTGATGCTTAAGGAGGATAAAGTGTTCCTCAACAAAAGTAAAAATAGGGTAATGTAAAGTAGTGTCAGAAAATGAGGCGATGCTTGAGGAGGATAAGGTGTTCCTACACAAAAGTAAAAATAGGGTAATGGAAAGTAGTGTCAGAAAATGAGGCGATGCTTAAGGAGGATAAAGTGTTCCTCAACAAAAGTAAAAATAGGGTAATGGAAAGTAGGTCAGAAACTTAGGCGATGCTTAAGGAGGATAAAGTGTTCCTCAACAAAAGTAAAAATAGGGTAATGGAAAGTAGGTCAGAAAATGAGGCGATGCTTAAGGAGGATAAAGTGTTCCTCAACAAAAGTAAAAATAGGGTAATGGAAAGTAGGTCAGAAACTTAGGCGATGCTTAAGGAGGATAAAGTGTTCCTCAACAAAAGTAAAAATAGGGTAATGTAAAGTAGTGTCAGAAAGTGAGGTGATGCTTAAGGAGGATAAAGTGTTCCTCAACAAAAGTAAAAATAGGGTAATGGAAAGTAGGTCAGAAACTTAGGCGATGCTTAAGGAGGATAAAGTGTTCCTCAACAAAAGTAAAAATAGGGTAATGTAAAGTAGTGTCAGAAAGTGAGGCGATGCTTAAGGAGGATAAAGTGTTCCTCAACAAAAGTAAAAATAGGGTAATGGAAAGTAGGTCAGAAACTTAGGCGATGCTTAAGGAGGATAAAGTGTTCCTCAACAAAAGTAAAAATAGGGTAATGTAAAGTAGTGTCAGAAAGTGAGGTGATGCTTAAGGAGGATAAAGTGTTCCTCAACAAAAGTAAAAATAGGGTAATGGAAAGTAGGTCAGAAACTTAGGCGATGCTTAAGGAGGATAAAGTGTTCCTCAACAAAAGTAAAAATAGGGTAATGTAAAGTAGTGTCAGAAAGTGAGGCGATGCTTAAGGAGGATAAAATGTTCCTCAACAAAAGTAAAAATAGGGTAATGGAAAGTAGTGTCAGAAAATGAGGCGATGCTTGAGAAGGATAAGGTGCTCCTCAACAAAAGTAAAAATAGGGTAATGGAAAGTAGTGTCAGAAAATGAGGCGATGCTTAAGGAGGATAAAGTGTTCCTCAACAAAAGTAAAAATAGGGTAATGGAAAGTAGGTCAGAAACTTATGCGATGCTTAAGGAGGATAAAGTGTTCCTCAACAAAAGTAAAAATAGGGTAATGTAAAGTAGTGTCAGAAAGTGAGGTGATGCTTAAGGAGGATAAAGTGTTCCTCAACAAAAGTAAAAGTAGGGTAATGGAAAGTAGGTCAGAAACTTAGGCGATGCTTAAGGAGGATAAAGTGTTCCTCAACAAAAGTAAAAATAGGGTAATGTAAAGTAGTGTCAGAAAGTGAGGTGATGCTTAAGGAGGATAAAGTGTTCCTCAACAAAAGTAAAAATAGGGTAATGGAAAGTAGGTCAGAAACTTAGGCGATGCTTAAGGAGGATAAAGTGTTCCTCAACAAAAGTAAAAATAGGGTAATGGAAAGTAGGTCAGAAACTTAGGCGACGCTTAAGGAGGATAAAGTGTTCCTCAACAAAAGTAAAAATAGGGTAATGTAAAGTAGTGTCAGAAAGTGAGGCGATGCTTAAGGAGGATAAAGTGTTCCTCAACAAAAGTAAAAATAGGGTAATGGAAAGTAGGTCAGAAACTTAGGCGATGCCTAAGGAGGATAAAGTGTTCCTCAACAAAAGTAAAAATAGGGTAATGTAAAGTAGTGTCAGAAAATGAGGCGATGCTTAAGGAGGATAAAGTGTTCCTCAACAAAAGTAAAAATAGGGTAATGGAAAGTAGGTCAGAAACTTAGGCGATGCTTAAGGAGGATAAAGTGTTCCTCAACAAAAGTAAAAATAGGGTAATGTAAAGTAGTGTCAGAAAGTGAGGTGATGCTTAAGGAGGATAAAGTGTTCCTCAACAAAAGTAAAAATAGGGTAATGGAAAGTAGGTCAGAAACTTAGGCGATGCTTAAGGAGGATAAAGTGTTCCTCAACAAAAGTAAAAATAGGGTAATGTAAAGTAGTGTCAGAAAGTGAGGCGATGCTTAAGGAGGATAAAGTGTTCCTCAACAAAAGTAAAAATAGGGTAATGGAAAGTAGGTCAGAAACTTAGGCGATGCTTAAGGAGGATAAAGTGTTCCTCAACAAAAGTAAAAATAGGGTAATGGAAAGTAGTGTCAGAAAATGAGGCGATGCTTGAGGAGGATAAAGTGTTCCTCAACAAAAGTAAAAATAGGGTAATGTAAAGTAGTGTCAGAAAGTGAGGTGATGCTTAAGGAGGATAAAGTGTTCCTCAACAAAAGTAAAAATAGGGTAATGGAAAGTAGGTCAGAAAATGAGGCGATGCTTGAGGAGGATAAGGTGCTCCTCAACTAAAGTAAAAATAGGGTAATGGAAAGTAGGTCAGAAACTTAGGCGATGCTTAAGGAGGATAAAGTGTTCCTCAACAAAAGTAAAAATAGGGTAATGTAAAGTAGTGTCAGAAAGTGAGGCGATGCTTAAGGAGGATAAAGTGTTCCTCAACAAAAGTAAAAATAGGGTAATGGAAAGTAGTGTCAGAAAGTGAGGTGATGCTTAAGGAGGATAATGTGTTCCTCAACAAAAGTAAAAATAGGGTAATGGAAAGTAGTGTCAGAAAGTGAGGCAATGCTTAAGGAGGATAAAGTGTTCCTCAACAAAAGTAAAAATAGGGTAATGGAAAGTAGTGTCAGAAAATGAGGCGATGCTTAAGGAGGATAAAGTGTTCCTCAACAAAAGTAAAAATAGGGTAATGGAAAGTAGTGTCAGAAACTTAGGAGATGCTTAAGGAGGATAAAGTGTTCCTCAACAAAAGTAAAAATAGGGTAATGGAAAGTAGGTCAGAAACTTAGGCGATGCTTGAGGAGGATAAAGTGTTCCTCAACAAAAGTAAAAATAGGGTAATGTAAAGTAGTGTGAGAAAGTGAGGTGATGCTTAAGGAGGATAAAGTGTTCCTCAACAAAAGTAAAAATAGGGTAATGGAAAGTAGGTCAGAAACTTAGGCGATGCTTAAGGAGGATAAAGTGTTCCTCAACAAAAGTAAAAATAGGTTAATGGAAAGTAGTGTCAGAAAATGAGGCGATGCTTGAGGAGGATAAGGTGCTCCTCAACAAAAGTAAAAATAGGGTAATGGAAAGTAGTGTCAGAAAGTGAGGTGATGCTTAAGGAGGATAAAGTGTTCCTCAACAAAAGTAAAAATAGGGTAATGTAAAGTAGTGTCAGAAAGTGAGGCAATGCTTAAGGAGGATAAAGTGTTCCTCAACAAAAGTAAAAATAGGGTAATGGAAAGTAGTGTCAGAAAATGAGGCGATGCTTGAGGAGGATAAGGTGCTCCTCAACAAAAGTAAAAATAGGGTAATGGAAAGTAGGTCAGAAACTTAGGCGATGCTTAAGGAGGATAAAGTGTTCCTCAACAAAAGTAAAAATAGGGTAATGTAAAGTAGTGTCAGAAAGTGAGGTGATGCTTAAGGAGGATAAAGTGTTCCTCAACAAAAGTAAAAATAGGGTAATGGAAAGTAGTGTCAGAAAATGAGGCGATGCTTGAGGAGGATAAGGTGCTCCTCAACAAAAGTAAAAATAGGGTAATGGAAAGTAGGTCAGAAACTTAGGCGATGCTTAAGGAGGATAAAGTGTTCCTCAACAAAAGTAAAAATAGGGTAATGGAAAGTAGTGTCAGAAAGTGAGGTGATGCTTAAGGAGGATAAAGTGTTCCTCAACAAAAGTAAAAATAGGGTAATGTAAAGTAGTGTCAGAAAATGAGGCGATGCTTGAGGAGGATAAGGTGTTCCTACACAAAAGTAAAAATAGGGTAATGGAAAGTAGTGTCAGAAAATGAGGCGATGCTTAAGGAGGATAAAGTGTTCCTCAACAAAAGTAAAAATAGGGAATGGAAAGTAGTGTCAGAAAATGAGGCGATGCTTGAGGAGGATAAGGTGCTCCTCAACAAAAGTAAAAATAGGGTAATGTAAAGTAGTGTCAGAAAGTGAGGCGATGCTTAAGGAGGATAAAGTGTTCCTCAACAAAAGTAAAAATAGGGTAATGGAAAGTAGTGTCAGAAAATGAGGCGATGCCTGAGGAGGATAAGGTGTTCCTCAACAAAAGTAAAAATAGGGTAATGGAAAGTAGTGTCAGAAAATGAGGCGATGCTTAAGGAGGATAAAGTGTTCCTCAACAAAAGTAAAAATAGGGTAATGGAAAGTAGGTCAGAAACTTAGGCGATGCTTAAGGAGGATAAAGTGTTCCTCAACAAAAGTAAAAATAGGGTAATGTAAAGTAGTGTCAGAAAGTGAGGCGATGCTTAAGGAGGATAAAGTGTTCCTCAACAAAAGTAAAAATAGGGTAATGGAAAGTAGGTCAGAAACTTAGGCGATGCTTAAGGAGGATAAAGTGTTCCTCAACAAAAGTAAAAATAGGGTAATGTAAAGTAGTGTCAGAAAGTGAGGTGATGCTTAAGGAGGATAAAGTGTTCCTCAACAAAAGTAAAAATAGGGTAATGGAAAGTAGTGTCAGAAAATGAGGCGATGCTTGAGGAGGATAAGGTGTTCCTCAACAAAAGTAAAAATAGGGTAATGGAAAGTAGTGTCAGAAAATGAGGCGATGCTTAAGGAGGATAAAGTGTTCCTCAACAAAAGTAAAAATAGGGTAATGGAAAGTAGGTCAGAAACTTAGGTGATGCTTAAGGAGGATAAAGTGTTCCTCAACAAAAGTAAAAATAGGGTAATGTAAAGTAGTGTCAGAAAGTGAGGCGATGCTTAAGGAGGATAAAGTGTTCCTCAACAAAAGTAAAAATAGGGTAATGGAAAGTAGGTCAGAAAGTTAGGCGATGCTTAAGGAGGATAAAGTGTTCCTCAACAAAAGTAAAAATAGGGTAATGTAAAGAGGTGTCAGAAAGTGAGGCGATGCTTAAGGAGGATAAAGTGTTCCTCAACAAAAGTAAAAATAGGGTAATGGAAAGTAGGTCAGAAACTTAGGCGATGCTTAAGGAGGATAAAGTGTTCCTCAACAAAAGTAAAAATAGGGTAATGTAAAGTAGTGTCAGAAAGTGAGGCGATGCTTAAGGAGGATAAAGTGTTCCTCAACAAAAGTAAAAATAGGGTAATGGAAAGTAGGTCAGAAACTTAGGCGATGCTTAAGGAGGATAAAGTGTTCCTCAACAAAAGTAAAAATAGGGTAATGTAAAGTAGTGTCAGAAAGTGAGGCGATGCTTAAGGAGGATAAAGTGTTCCTCAACAAAAGTAAAAATAGGGTAATGGAAAGTAGGTCAGAAACTTAGGCAATGCTTAAGGAGCATAAAGTGTTCCTCAACAAAAGTAAAAATAGGGTAATGTAAAGTAGTGTCAGAAAGTGAGGTGATGCTTAAGGAGGATAAAGTGTTCCTCAACAAAAGTAAAAATAGGGTAATGGAAAGTAGTGTCAGAAAATGAGGCGATGCTTGAGGAGGATAAGGTGTTCCTCAACAAAAGTAAAAATAGGGTAATGGAAAGTAGTGTCAGAAAATGAGGCGATGCTTAAGGAGGATAAAGTGTTCCTCAACAAAAGTAAAAATAGGGTAATGGAAAGTAGTGTCAGAAAATGAGGCGATGCTTGAGGAGGATAAGGTGCTCCTCAACAAAAGTAAAAATAGGGTAATGTAAAGTAGTGTCAGAAAGTGAGGCGATGCTTAAGGAGGATAAAGTGTTCCTCAACAAAAGTAAAAATAGGGTAATGGAAAGTAGTGTCAGAAAATGAGGCGATGCTTGAGGAGGATAAGGTGTTCCTCAACAAAAGTAAAAATAGGGTAATGGAAAGTAGTGTCAGAAAATGAGGCGATGCTTAAGGAGGATAAAGTGTTCCTCAACAAAAGTAAAAATAGGGTAATGGAAAGTAGGTCAGAAACTTAGGCGATGCTTAAGGAGGATAAAGTGTTCCTCAACAAAAGTAAAAATAGGGTAATGTAAAGTAGTGTCAGAAAATGAGGCAATGCTTAAGGAGGAAATAGTGTTCCTCAACAAAAGTAAAAATAGGGTAATGGAAAGTAGGTCAGAAACTTAGGCGATGCTTAAGGAGGATAAAGTGTTCCTCAACAACAGTAAAAATAGGGTAATGTAAAGTAGTGTCAGAAAGTGAGGCGATGCTTAAGGAGGATAAAGTGTTCCTCAACAAAAGTAAAAATAGGGTAATGGAAAGTAGGTCAGAAACTTAGGCGATGCTTAAGGAGGATAAAGTGTTCCTCAACAAAAGTAAAAATAGGGTAATGTAAAGTAGTGTCAGAAAGTGAGGCGATGCTTAAGGAGGATAAAGTGTTCCTCAACAAAAGTAAAAATAGGGTAATGGAAAGTAGTGTCAGAAAATGAGGCAATGCTTGAGGAGGATAAGGTGTTCCTCAACAAAAGTAAAAATAGGGTAATGGAAAGTAGTGTCAGAAAATGAGGCGATGCTTAAGGAGGATAAAGTGTTCCTCAACAAAAGTAAAAATAGGGTAATGGAAAGTAGTGTCAGAAAATGAGGCGATGCTTGAGGAGGATTAGGTGCTCCTCAACAAAAGTAAAAATAGGGTAATGTAAAGTAGTGTCAGAAAGTGAGGTGATGCTTAAGGAGGATAACGTGTTCCTCAACAAAAGTAAAATTAGGGTAATGGAAAGTAGTGTCAGAAACTGAGGCAATGCTTAAGGAGGATAAGGTGCTTCTCAACAAAAGTAAAAATAGGGTAATGGAAAGTAGTGTCAGAAACTGAGGCGATGCTTAAGGAGGATAAGGTGCTCCTCAACAAAAGTAAAAATAGGGTAATGGAAAGTAGTGTCAGAAACTGAGGCGATGCTTAAGGAGGATAAGGTGCTCCTCAACAAAAGTAAAAATAGGGTAATGGAAAGTAGTGTCAGAAACTAAGGCGATGCTTAAGGAGGATATGGTGCTTCTCGACAAAAGTAAAAATAGGGTAATGGAAAGTAGTGTCAGAAACTGAGGCTATGCTGAAGGAGGATAAGATGCTCCTCAACAAAAGTAAACGAGAGTAAAGGAAAGTAGTGTCAGAAAATGAGGCGATGCTGAAGGAGGATAAGGTGCTACTCAACAAAAGCAAAAATAGGGTAATGGAAAGTAGTGTCAGAAAATGAGGCGATGCTTAAGGAGGATTTGGTGCTCCTCAACAAAAGTAATAATAGGGTAATGGAAAGTAGTGTCAGAAAATGAGGCGATGCTTAAGGAGGATATGGTGCTCCTCAACAAAAGTAAAACGAGGGTAATGGAAAGTAGTGTCAGAAATTGAGGCGATGCTTAAGAAGGATATGGTGCTCCTCAACAAAAGTAAACATAGGGAATGGAAAGTAGTGTCAGAAACTGAGGTGATACTTAAGGAGGATAAGGTGCTCCTCAACAAAAGTAAAAATAGGGTAATGGAAAGTAGTGTCAGAAACTGAGGTGATGCTTAAGGAGTATAAGGTGCTCCTCAACAAAAGTAAAAATAGGATAATGGAAAGTAGTGTCAGAACCTGAGGATATGCTTAAGGAGGATAAAATGCTCCTCAACAAAATTAAAAATAGGGTAATGGAAAGTAGTGTCAGAAACTGAGGAGATGCTGAAGGAGGATATGGTGCTCCTCAACAAAAGTTAATGGAGGGTAATGGAAAGTAGTGTCAGAAAATGAGGCAATGTTTAAGGAGGATATGGTGCTCCTCAACAAAAGTAAAAATAGGGTAATGGAAAGTAGTGTCACAATCTGAGGTGATGCTTAAGAAGGTTAAGGTGCTTCTCAACAAAAGTAAAACGAGGGTAATGAAAAGTAGTGTCAGAAACTGAGGCGATGCTTATGGAGGATAAAGTGTTCCTCAACAAAAGTAAAAATAGGGTAATGGAAAGTAGTGTCAGAAAATGAGGCGATGCTTGAGGAGGATAAGGTGCTCTTCAACAAAAGTAAATCGAGGGTAATGTAAAGTCGTGTCAGAAACTGAGGCGATGCTTAAGGAGGATATGGTGCTCCTCAACAAAAGTAAAAATAGGGTAATGGAAAGTAGTGTTAGAAACTGAGGCGATGCTAAAGGAGGATTTGGTGCTCCTCAACAAAAGTAAAAATAGGGTAATGGAAAGTAGTGTCAGAAAATGAGGCGATGCTTGAGGAGGATAAGGTTCTCCTCAACTAAAGTAAATCGAGGGTAATGCAAAGTAGTGTCAGAAACTGAGGCGATGCTGAAGGAAGATAAGGTGCTCCTCAACAAAAGTAAAACGAGGGTAATGGAAAGTAGTGTCAGAAACTGAGGCTATGTTGAAGGAGGATAAGATGCTCCTCAACAAAAGTAAACGAGGGTAATGGAAAGTAGTGTCAGAAACTCAGGAGATGCTGAAGGAGGATAAGGTGCTCCTCAACAAAAGTGAAACGAGGGTAATGGAAAGTAGTGTCAGAAAATGAGGCGATGCTGAAGGAGGTCAAGATGCTCCTCAACAAAAGTAAAACGAGTGTAATGGAAAGGAGGGTCAGAAACTGAGGCGATGCTTAAGGAGGATAAGGTGCTCCTCAACAAAAGTAAAACGAGGGTAATGGAAATAGTGTCAGAAAAATTAGGCGATGCTGAAGGAATTGGATCAGGTGAGAACACAGAGTGCTGCCGTGGTCCACGTGTATATCTAGAGGCGAGCACTTCGGCTCCGTAGCACTTCACTAAAGGAGCGCCGTAATGGAAACAGCGGCAGACGGCAGAGGTAGCGACTGCAGGAGGGGGGGGGGGCGAGCACAGGATGGACTGCCGCCATTCGTGGAGGGGGGGGGGACTTGCCGGCAGGAGTGGGGGGGAGTGGGGAGGTGGCCATTCTGTGTGTTCGGGGGGGACGGCCCGTCGGCAGGGCTACCAACTGTCCGGGAGGTGATTCAATTAAGTCTGCGTGGGCGGGATGGCCG
Source organism: Locusta migratoria (assembly GCA_026315105.1). Classification (NCBI taxonomy): domain Eukaryota; kingdom Metazoa; phylum Arthropoda; class Insecta; order Orthoptera; family Acrididae; genus Locusta; species Locusta migratoria. Next base: position 126,001,274 of record CM048753.1, read on the forward strand.
CCCTGATAAGATAGCGCCGCTGCACCTCCCAAGCACGCCCGCGGCCGTCCAATCCCGCCTCCTGCGACTGCTGGGTGCTCTCAACAGGTGGCGCGCCACCTATAGACCGAAGATAAGATAGACTGCGCGTGACGTCACTATACTGAAACCAACATCTAAGTCACGTGACTCGGGGCACGAAACCCTGTTCCTCAGCTGAAAGTCGCACTTCTTCTTCTTACTAGTGGAAATTAAGCGTAGATTTCGACAATACAACGTCTTATCGTATTCTTATTACACATTCAGTAGTACAATGGGCGTTAGTTCTCCGTAATTCGCAATATCAATGCAACGGTTACAGTTTTTACTTGTGCCTAGATGAAATGTATTCTCAGTTCTTTTTATAAGCAGCAGAACTGCAGTTCTTAAGTGAACGACTGTTTTTGTTGTCCTGTGAGTCTTTTAGTTTGTAGCTTACACATGAGACGAAATCCTAGTTTGACCAGCAGCATCAATTTCCATACGATTCCTCAACAATAAACAAGAAAAGTTTTGTCATACTTTTATATATACCTGAAATCGGTTTGCATCTATAATGTCTGTTTTTAATACAATACACGCGTTTATTTTTTATGACTTTTTCTACATACAGTGCAGCCAAAACGTATAGCAAGGAAAATATTGGCTATTTACGTTAAAATAATAATAACATGATCAAAAAATTATTCATGTACGACACAAGAACTGATTTTATAGGGATAATAAACTGTCTGTATTTATTTTCAACGTTGTGGAACTCGATTAATGGCAGATCTGCACCAGAAACTATTTACTTGCTCACATGTATACTCAGTCAAGACACGCTGAAATAATCTTCTATTAAAAAAATCACATTGGTCAGTTGTAACAAAAGTAAAAACATAATAACGATGCGACACACACATTGAGGACTTGTAATTCTGTTGCTTGTAAACGCAACTGACAATAATTTTCGCCTGGTCACATGTAAAAACGATAATCACCACATTAATGTCAGTATTACCGAGCAATCATGTTACCTTAATATATTATATGTGTAATAGGAATACGAGAAGTCGTTTTATTGTTAAAATCAGCGCTTGACTTCACCTGTAAAATAGAAACATTGTGGTTCGTAATGACGAAGCCACAGTCACGTGACTAGGGGCAATGTTAGATGTTGGTTTCAAACCACAACACGGCAGAGATAGGGACATGCGCAGTCTATGTTATCTTTGGTATATGGCGCCACCTCACCTCACACCACTGTGCGTCGTACCACCCTAACAACGCACTCACGAGGAGGTGCGGAATCGGATTTAGCGTTTCGTTTCTTTCCGATGTTATGGCGTCACTGAATGCGGTTTACATGGAATACCAAACGGTGGCGAATGAAAACTTGTGTCCGCCCGGGATTCGAACCCGGGATCTCCTACTTACTAGGCAGAAGCGTTGGTACACTTTGGTATTCCATCTACACCTCATACAGTGAAGCCATAACATCGCAAATTGCGATTTATTTCATTCATTTGAACGCTCTAATTCGTCAAAAATATATATAATTGTATACAAGCCGAGGCTGGGATCCTGAAGACGATTAATTGTGTCTCGATACCTCATGGTCTGTTCTCCCTGATGCGGGAATACAGTATTGTGGCTGCGAGCATTACATAACTAAGGGGATGTGGTGATAGGAAATAGACAGCGTGGCGAATGGAGATTTGTGTGTGGCGGGAGACGTGCAGGGAAGAGTCCTCTGCAGTCGGGCTGGTCACTGTGTCCTCGGTGGCGTCTTCTTAGTAAGCAGGAGATCCCAGGTTCGAATCCCGGCCTGGTACAAGTTTTCATTCGCCACAGTTTGGTATTTCATCTAAAACCTAATACAGTGAAACCATAACATCGCAAATTGCGATTTATTTCATTCATTTGAACGCTGTAATTCGTCAAAAATATATATAATTTTCGTTTTATTGCCATATTTTATTCCGCAAATTTTTCTCTTTAAAATGACGTATCGTATAAAGCTCTACTACATTTGTAACTTTCTTATTCTTATACACACTCCTGGCCATTTAATTTGCTACACAAAGAAGAAATGCAGATTATAAACGAATATTCGTTGCACAATTATACTAAAACTGACATGTGCTTATATTTTCTTCCCGTTTGCGTGCATAGATCCTGAGAAATCAGTATCCAGAACAACCACCTCTGGCCGTAATAACGGCCTTGATACGCCTGGGCATTGAGTAAAAATCAAATGTTTGTTAAGCTTATGGGACTTAACTACGGGGTCATCAGTCCCTAAACTTACAAACTACTTATGAACTACTTACGAACTAGGACGGCACAAATATCCATGCCCGAGGGGGGATTCGAACCCCCGACCGTAGTGGCCGTGCTGACCGTGACTGGAGCGCCTCAGTCACCTCGGCCACCGCGGTCGGCATTGAGTCAAACAGAGCTTGAATGGCGTGTACAGGTACAGATGCCCATACAGCTTCAACGCGATACCACAGTTCATCAAGAGTAGTGACTGGCGTATTGTGACGAGCCAGTTGCTCGGCCACCATTGACCAGACGTTTTCAGTTGGTGAGAGATCTGGAGAATGTGCTGGCCAGGGCAGCAGTCGAACATTTTCCGTATCCAGAAAGGCTCATACAGGACGTGCAACATGGAGTCGTGCATTATCCTGCTGAAATGTTGGGTTTCGCAGGGATCGAATGAAGGGTAGAGCCACGGGTCGTAACACATCTGAAATGTAACGGCCACTGTTCAAAAATGCCGTCGATGCGAACAAGAGGTGACCCAGACGTGAAACCAATGACACCCCATTCCATCACGCCGGTTGATGGTGATACGCTAAGTATGGCGATGCCGCATAAGACGATCCAATGCGCGTTCATCGCGACGTCGCCAAACACGGAAGCGACCATCATGATGCTGTAGACAGAACCTGGATTCATCCGAAGAAATGACGATTTGCCATTCGTTCACCAAGGTTTTTCGTTGCGTAACCATCGCGTACCCATCAAGAAAACATATAATTTCCATGTTAAAAGGAAAAGTCAGACAGTTAAAATCTCATTAAAGTATTGTAGGGTTGAGAACTGATTAAAAGTTCCGTTCTCCGCTTCAGTTGTTTTACTGTGGTCCTTTTAGGATTTCACAATCGGTTTCTTGTCTTATAGACACGTCATCAGGTGATTGGAATACAAAACTACTGGGAGTTTTAATTTCCAAAGTTCAAAGCAGGGGCTGTTTACAGTTGAGACCGTCTCCCTACGCGACGCGTAACATCCATCGTTTCCTTTCGCGATGTATCTGCAAACGAAACGACCATAATATCCATGCTTCCCGAGCATACCATATTTTGGGATATTTTGCGACAAATGTTACACATCCAGACTGATTGAATTAATTGGTTTGACCCTATCCGCTGCCCAAACCTAGACGACATTGTCTATTATTATGCCGTATGGACCTTGATTTTAATGATATCCCAGCATCTGACCATGGACAATGCTTTTAACATAAATACTGCTGGCATTACGCGTCAGTGCTTTGAACCTCGGAACATGCGGTATCAGTTTTTATGAGAAACTAGAATTCCTATTAAGTTTTGCATTACAGTCACCCGATGATGTGTCTGTAAGACAAGAAACCAGTTGTGAAATCCTAAAAGGACCACAGTGAAACAACGGAAGCGCATAACGGGACTTGGTTTTAAACCTTACAATTATTTTATAAGATTTTAACTGTTTGACTGTTCCTTTCAACAAGTGAAACTTGTTTATCTGTGTTTGCCCTAGGTATAACATCTAATATGTAAAGCAGAGTGTCCGTATATTTGTACGTGTTGCATACAAATCTACAGTTTTGTTCCGATCTTTACGGAATTTTGTACACGTAAGCTTCAATCCATGAGGACAGTCGCCGTAAAAATCACATACGATATTGTTCACGAGATATGACGTCATAAACAATGAGATGCGCGAAAAACTACTGCATTTTGCGACAGTGCTGCTCATTTTCTCATAAACCAATGGACCGATTTCAACCAAAGTTGGTACACACATTCCTTACCATGAGGTAACAATTGCTGCATGGTTAAGAATCATATACATGGTTCAAAAGATATTACGGCATAACCAATATAAATCGCAAAATTTCCATATAATGCGGCGAGACTTTCGAAATACACTGTATGAGAATGACAGTACTTAACGACTTGCAACAAACTTTAAACATAATTTCAAACCTTTATTAAACTTTTTCTCTCTGTCAACCAAAGTAAAATGATGAAAGGAAAAAGTTTCTCGCTTACTACTTTTCCGCTGTTTATGGAGTAAAACTACGGCTGTCGGTATGACGTTACAATTTATAATTTGAACACTAGAAATTGTAGCGACAGGAAATTTTACAGACAGTAGACACACATATAGTTGAATGTAGCTTCTAAATTATATCTCAGTACGACACGTAGTTTTGTGTCCCAACTTCGTCGCCGCTTTTGTGTCCCAGCCTCGTCGTAGGTGTCGGTGGCCGAGTGGAACGAGACCGACACAGTAACAAAGACAGCACGCCGGTGCAGGTACGAAGGGGAGCAGCCAGAAACTATAAACACTCGAGTAAATTAGAAAGAGATATATTTTGCACAGAATGTAACAATACTTAACTTTTACATAGTACTGCAGAATGTTGATACATAGTTGTTAGAGGCCTGCCTAGTGCCTGTACGATAGCAAAATCTTCACTGGTGCCTATCTGATTACGAAGGTCCTAACTCGTTGCTATCTCAGTCCGAAGTGACCGGTGTCTTTCCGTGGTGGCCACGAGCGGGGTTGCAGCAGAGGACGCTCGTGGCTGTCGTCGTGAGAACGCCGCGCCGTGCGTGCATGGCGGCGCGCGGCGAAAGTAGGTGGCGCGCACTTTGTACTTGTGCGACACCACACGTAGTTCATGGGATATGAGCACGTAAACAGTAACGTTCCGCTGTTCACGGACTAAAATTAGGGCATTCGGTATTACATTACAATTTATAATTTGTACAGTTTTAATTATGGCTGCAGGAAATTTTACAGACAGTATACAAACATATAACTGAATGTACCTTCTAAATTGTATTACAGTGTGACACGTAGTTCATGAGATATGAGCACATAAAAAGTAACGTTCATGGAAAACCGCCCCATCATGCACCAAGTTTTAATCTATTGCTTCATTACTACTAACTGTATTCCCGACAGATTTTACAGACATACAGCCCTTATACAAATGAATATGTACCTGAAAAATGGCAGCAATAAATAAATAAATACACGGACAACGGCGGGTTTTAAGCTAGTTCTGTATAATTTCCGTCCTCTGGTACTGACTTCTTATTATTATTACACTCTTGCCAAAATGAAACGTTTTACATGTAAATGACTTGTCCCAGAATTCTTTTTGGTTATGTGTGGTTCTGAGCGTTTGATGTGTAACCCGTCCCTTCTACATCTATATCTACACACATACTCCGCAATTCACCGTAAGGTGCGGGGCGGAGGGTACACTGTACAACTGCTAGGCATTTCCTTTCCTATTCCACTCCCAAATTGAACGAGGAAAAAAAGAATGCCTATATGCCTCCGTACAAACCCTAATTTCTCTTGCTTTGTCTTTGTGATCCTTACGTAAAATGTAAGTAGGCGGCAGCAAGATCGTACTACACTCAGCTTCAAATTCCGGCCCTCTAAATTTCCTCAACAGAAATTCACAAAAAGAACGTCGTCTTTCTTCCAGCGATCCCCAATTGAGTTGCCGGAGCATTTCCGTGACACTCGCGCATTGGTCGAACCTACCGGTAACAAATCTAGCTGCTCGCCTCTGAACCGCCTCTATGTCTTCCTTCAAACCGATCTGCTGCGGGTCCCAAATACTTGAGCAATACTCAAGACGTGGTCGTACAAGCGTTTTATACGCGGTCTCCTTTACAGGTGAAGTACATCTTCCCAAAATTCTCCCAACAAACTGAAGTCGGCTGTCCGACTTACTCACAACTGTCCTTACATGCTCGTTTCATTTCATATCGCTCTGCAATGTTACGCCTAGATATTTGAACGACGCGACAGCATCAAGAAGCTCACTACTAATGCTGTATTCGAACATTATAGGATTGTTTTTTCTACTCATGCGCATCACCTTACATTTTTCTACATTGAGAGCTAGCTGCCATTCTTCGCACCAACTAGAAATTTAGTCTTAAGTCATCTTGTATGCTATTACAGTCAGTTAAAGACGATACCCTCCCATACAACACAGCATCATCAGCAAACAGCCGCAAATTACAACTTACTATGCCCATCAGATCATTTATATAGATAGAAAATAATAGCGGTCCTATCACACTCCCCTGGGGCACGCCTGACGATACACTCGTCTCTGATGAACACTCGCCGTCGAGAACAACGTACTGCGTTCTATTACTTAGGAAGTCTTCCAGCCAGTCACAAATCTGTGAACCTATTCCATAAGCTCGTATCTTCGTTAGCAGTCTGCAGTGTGGCACCGCGTTGTACGGCTTTTTGAAGTCGAGAAAAACACAATCCGCCTGTTGCCCTTCATCCATGGCTCGCAAGATGTCATGTGAGAAAAGGGCAAGCTGAGTTTCACATGAACGAAGTTTCCTAAACCCGCGCTGATTCATGGAAAGAAGTTTTTCCGTTTCAAGGAAATTTACTATATTCGAACTGAGAATATGCTCTAAAATCCTACACGAAACTGATGTCAACGATATTGGCTTGTAATTATATGTGTCAGTTCTCTTTCCTTTCTTATAAACGGGAGTCACCTGCGATTTTTTCCAATCACTAGGAACTGTGCGCTGAATTAAAGATTCGCGATAAATGCAAGCTAAGTAGGGGGCCAATGCCGCAGAATAGTCTTTGTAAAACCGAACTGGTATTCCATCCGGACCAGCAGACTTTTTCGTATTTAGCTCTCTCAGCTGCTTCTCTACACCGGAAATACCTATTGCTATGTCCCCCATTTCGGAATTAGTACGTTGATCAAATGATGGTATATTTGTGCGGTCCTCCTGCGTGACAGATTTCTTAAAGGTTAAATTTAGAACTTCAGCTTTCCGTTTGCTTTCTTCTATTACGGTCCCGGAATGATCAACTAGTGACTGGACAGTGGGCTTTGACCCGCTTATCGATTTTACTTAGGACCAGATTTTTTTCGGGTTCTCGGAAAGATCTTTAGCTAAGGTATGGCTGTGATAATTATTGTATGCTTCGCGCATCGATCTTTTTATAGACGCACGAATCTCTACTAACTTTTGCCTGTCATCATTTGCGTGTTCTTTTTTTAATCTAGAGTGCAACAGCCTTTTTGTTTTCTCAGCAGCTTTCTAACATTATTATTATACCACGGTGGATCTTTTCCATCCTTAACCGTCATGAGATAGGAGCACATAAACAGTAACGTTCCTGGAAAAGTGCCCCATCACGCACCAAGTTTTAATCTATTACTTCATTACTACTAACTGTAGTCCCAAGAGATTTTACAGACATACAGCCCTTATACAAATCAATATGTACCTGAAAAATGGCAGCAATAAATAAATAAATACCCGGGAAACGGCGGGTTTTAAGCTAGTTCTGTATAGGGTAAGGTGGTACAAATTCGATATAGGTACAATTCCGATCAACATACGTTTTCAGTCTCGTAGTGTTGGTACCACTTGCCTTTGTGTGTCGCGTTGTAGTGTAGCAGGTTTTGTACAGCTCCTCCGACTTTTCCAAGAATACACCACTTTGTGCTACGGAGATATAATTTTTATTTTCCTGTTAAGATGTACGTGGAGCTGATTCGTCGACGCGCTCTTATAAATTTCCTAGTTTCCGCGCGTTTGTAAATTCATTATTGTGCAACGTTTGGTACCACGAAGTATGCGTTGGTGCCCGAAGGAAAAAGTGATTTTTCATGTGGAAAAAATCAGTGATCATAATTGTACGAGGAAGTGATCATAATTGTACCTAGTGTGGTACATTTTCGATCGATTTTTCTCAATTCTGTAATCTTTTTTTGTGGTCCTACCAACATTTGTAATTGTCTAACATTTATGTTACATGTTCATTAAACATTGAAGAACAAGTGCCGTAGCCGGCCGCGGTGGCCGAGGAGACTGAGGCGCTCCAGTCACGGTCTGCACGGCTACTACGGTCGGGGGTTCGAATCCCCCCGCGGGCATGGATATTTGTGCCGTCCTTAGTATAAGGTAGTTGATAAGTAGTTTGTTAGTTTAGGGACTGATGACCCCGTAGTTAAGTCCCATAAGCTTCACAAACGTTTGAACATTTGAACATTTGAACAAGTGGCGTAATTAAATTATTTCTTTTTTCAATATATTTGCAGTTACAATAACATTTGCCCGAAATGATCGAAATTGTACCACCTTACCCTAACTTCCGTCCCATGGTACTGACGTCTTATTACTATTTCACTCTTGGCAAAATGAAACGTTTTACATGTAAATGACTTGTTCCAGAACTGAAACTTCCTGGCAGATTAAAATTGTGTGCCGGAACCGGGACTCGAACCTGGGACCTTTGCCTTTCGCGGGCAAGCGCTCTACCGACTGAGCTACCCCGACACAATTCCCAGAATTGTTTTTGGTTATTTGTGGTTCTGGGCGTTTGGTGTGTAACCCGTCCCGTGTGACATTCTGTAATTTCTGGCAAAGTGGAAGACCGGCGAAAAAGGAAGCAAAGAAATCGAGGGGAGGCCTCGTGGGGTAGATTTAAGAGACGACGCCTGCCGGGAGAATGGAAAGGCGGTAGGCGGCAGCGAGGGGTGAGGGGTGGGGGGAGAAATTGGCAATGTTTACAAATTTGCGTGGAGCATGCGCGCCGGTGATAATCTTTTAGACTGCAGCAGCTGCGGAGCTGTCAGGCAGTCGAGTGCGCATGCGCAGCAGATTCAATTAGGCCGACGCCAGATAAGATAAGGCGGGGCATCCCCGGCGAGTGCAGCGCGCCCCGCGGCCGCCCGGCGAACCACTGGCGCAGACCGGCGTCACAGAATAAGGAGTATACAGAAAGGAAACTCCCGCTGCAGTCTGACGCCCAAAATTTAGAGCGCATGCGCGGAATCGGCCATCTTGAAAAGCAGTAAACGTGTGGTCACTCCCTACTCTGTGGCGTGGTAATGCGCCGTCTTTGTTTGTTAACTGCGTATTTTAACTGCCTGAATCGCATAAAAGTAAACAAGTAATTTGGTGTAGTGAAAAGAAAGAAGTGTGTGTCAGTTGTTGCTGTTCCGTTTTTATTATGAGCAGGAATAAAAGAAAAGGCGGCCGATGGTGTTCAGCACCTAATTGCCGCAATAATTTGAATACAAATAAGGATTTAAGTTTCTTCACCTTCCCAAAAGATGCTGAGCAGTAAGAGAACGTCGCTATATGTGTAGTGAAAGTTAAATATTATCAGTTTAGAATGAGAGTAATGTGTGCATAATTATTAAAAGTAGCCTTGCTTCTTCTCTTGACGATAACTCTCGCTGTTGCTGCAGCAGTTCAACAGCATCGAAATGTTGAAGTACATTTATATTTTATAAGTTTAACGTTGCAGGGAATAATTTAAAATGAATGACAAAGAACAGTGCGTAAGTAGGCAAGTAAAATTTTACTTACGGCATTGGAGGCGTAGTATGCTAATGTTGGCAACGAATGCTCTTCGGATACTCAAACAACTAGATTAAGGGGAATAATTATTTTATGCTGTTCCTGATCTGTGGTTGACAGATTCCTCTATATACCCTTCTCCGATCAATAAATTAATGATACTCCTAAAGCAAATACAACTTTTATATATGCCCAGACGTCATTAGTTCTGTGTAATCACGTTGTACTGCTAAGTCTGACTCAATATTTTGTGCGAATTTATTCGTGTCAAATGAAACCTGGCAGTTGTAAAGTCACTTTCTTGTTTATAACTAATTTCCGAAACATAATTCTGGAATTTTTCAAGAGATAAGCACCAAATGAAACGATCATCGATTCCACTGTACATTTTCGTAGTTGTATTAAAATTTAGGCCTATTTTTTTTCGTTGGATTACAATTAGGTGCAAGAAGATGGCGCAAAATAGATGAAAGCCGTTTCCTTTCGTAAAAGTCGGAGAGATTAGCTGCAGTTCGTAAAAAGTCCATTTCCAGCCAAAGTACTAAGTGGCTATAGTTCGGCGTTTACTGCTTTTCAATATGGCAACGCTTGGTAACATACAGATCAAAGGCGCCGCCCCCAACTTTCCCTTCTGCTGCCGAGGCGTCCGTATAAAGAGCCCGGGGGCGCCAGTGCTGCCAACCGTAGCGGCCGATTTGCAAAACGCAGCGACTTTTCTCACTGACGATGGAGAATGAAAGTACCATTTGGCCCACTTTAGGTTACGGTGTTGTTGTTATGGTCTTCAGTCCGGAGACTGGTTTGATGCAGCTCTCCATCCTACTCTATCCTGAGCAAGCCTTTTCATCTCCTCATAAGAACGACAACCCACACCCACTTGAATCTGCTTACTATACGTGTCTCCTGGTCTCCCTCTGCGATTTTTACCCCACACACTTCCCTCCAATGCTAAATTCACGATTCCTCCATGTCTAAGAATATGTCCTACCAAGTGATCCCTTCTTTTGGTCAGGGTATGCCAAAAATTCCTTTTCTCACCAATGCTGTTCAGTACCTCTTCATTAGTTATGCGATCTACCCACCTAATCTTCAGCATTCTTCTGTAGCACCACATTTCAAAAGCCTCTATTCTCTTCCTGTCCGCACTGCTTATCGTCCATGTTTCACTCCCGTACAAGGCAACACTCCACACAAATGCCTTCAGAAAAGACTTCCTTACCCTTAAATTAATATTCGATGTTACCAAATTTCTCTTTTTCAAAAATGCTTTTCTTCTAATTGCTATTCTGCATTTTATATCCTCTGTACTGCGACCATCGCATGTTATTTTACTACCCAAGTAACAAAACTCATCTACCACCTTCACTGTTTCGTTACCTCATCTAATTCCTTCAGCATCGCCTGATTTTCTATGACCGCATTCCATTATTTTTGTTTTGCTCTTGTTAATGCTCATTTTATACACTCTCTTCAACACACGGTAGTAACACTAAAAGTGGGCCTTCGCGATCGTCCACTGACAGCTCGAAATTTAAATGAAAATAACGGCTTAACCATTCATCTGACACGAAAATTGAATAACCGAATTTATAGAGGAGAAAATTCTCTACAACTTGGCTCTCTTATTGTTTTCTCATATCTCGTATCGTTTCACAGATATTTGCAAAAATAACGGCGATTTTGGGATTATGTCTGTCTGTCTGTCCGTAACGTGTTCCCTGTTTTTAAGACGAACCGTTCAACCGATCAGCACCAAATTTTACAGACGTAATTGTAGGCCGCCAGAAACCAGAACCTCCCTTTTTCAAATTTTTCGGACAAGAAATACGGTAGTAATACGACAAAAAGCCGTTTGAAATATAATTGTAATTGCAAACGAACCGTTCATCTGACATTAAAATAAATAACCTAATTGGTACAGAGGAAAATTCTCTGCAACTTCGCTCTATTATGTTTTTATCTTGTATCGTTGCACAGATATTTGCAAAAATAACGGCGATATGACGATGTCTGTCTGACTGTAACGTGTTCCCATATTTCAGGTCAAACCGTTCAACCGATCCGCACCAAATTTTACACCCGTAATTGTAGGCCGCCAGAGACCAGAACCTCGGTTTTTTTAAAATATTTCGGACAATAAATACGTTAATAATACCAAAAAAGAGCCGTTTGTAAAATAATTTTAATAAAGCGTTCATCTGACGCGGAAATTGAATAAACGAATTTGTAGAGGAGGAAATTCTCTGCAACTTTGTTCCCTTATGTTTCTTTCATATCTCGTATCGTTTGAGAGATATTTGCAAAAATGACAGAGTTTTGACAACGTCCACTGAATTAACGAAAACCACCCGTTCGCAGAAGTCACGTGACATTCCTCGCCCAGAACTCTCTCTGGCATATGCCGTCTTACGTTGCGTATTTGATGATTTTACTATTGTAACTTACACGTTGTCTTTTCAAAGCAATGGCGCACTGAATAATTAACAAAAACACGTCGTTCTTCGTACGATAAATGATATTCTAGTGTCTACAAATGATATATTAGCATCAATTAACAACGGCCATCAATAGTACGAGATTAAAGAACGAACACCTAACAGTTACTCGGAGCGTAGTGGGCAATGCGTTGGACTGCGACGCCAAAGGTAGTGTTTCGGAACCCGCCACTACCTAATTTTTTTTCCTAAAACGGTTTCAGACACTTTTATTAATTAATTTTTTATTATATTTTGGTCCAAAAGTTTTGCAAAAACTTATAAAACTACAAATCTAAAGTGGGCTGTTAAACACGTCAGTGCGGTTTTTTTTTCTATTCAAAACAGTTATGTTTACTTTTCGTGTCCAGAACACCATACTTTACAGTCCAGTCATCATCATCATCATCGTCATCATCATTAGAGATTGATTATGCCTTTCAGCGTTCAGTCTGGAGCATAGTACCTCTAATAAAATTCCTCCATCATCCCCTATTCAATGCTAACATTGATGCCTCGTCTGATGTTATGCCTTTTACTTCAAAATCATTCTGCACCGAATCTAAGCACTTTCTTCTTGGTCTACCTCGACTCCTCTTACCTTCTGCTGCCGAGCTCACGAGTCTCTTAGGTAACCTTGCTTCTCCCATGCGTGTAACATGACCCCACCATCTCAGTCTGTTCCCTCTAACTGCTTCATCTATGGTGTTCATTCCCAGCTTTTCCTTTATTTCCTCATTATGGTCACCCTCCTGCCATTGTCCCCATCTATTAGTACCTGCAATCATTCTTGCTACTTTCATATCTGTAACCTGTATCCACCCAACTTTCACTCCCATACAACAAAGTTGTTCAAAAGATAGAGCGATGCACCGCTAACTTAGTCTTGGTACTTACTTACTTCTTGCAGAAGAGAGTAGATCTTAGCTGAGCACTCACTGCATTAGCTTTGCTGCACCTCGATTGCAGTTCTTTCACTATGTTGCCATCCTGTGAGAAAATACATCCCAGGTACTTGAAACTGTCTACCTGTTCTAACTTCCTTCCTCCTATCTGGCACTCAATCTGTTTGAATCTCTTTCCCACAGACATTACTTTCGTTTTGGAGATGCTGATCTTCATATCATAATGCTTGCACCTCTGATCGAGCTCTGAAATATTAGTTTGCAACCTTTCAATCAAATCTGCCATTACAACTAAGTCATCCGCATATGCGAGACTGCTTATTTTGTTTTCACCTACTTTAATCCCGCCCTGCCAGTCTACTGTTTTCAACGTATGATCCATGAATAGTATGAACAACAGTGGTGACAGGTTACAGCCTTGTCTTACCCCTGAAACTACCCTGAACCATGAGCTTAATTTACCATCTACTCTGCTGCCTGGCAGTCTACGTAAAGCCCTTTAATTGCCTGCAGAAGTTTGCCTCCTATACCATAATCTTGCAGAACTGACAGTAGCTTCCTCCTAGGAACACGGTCATAAGCCTTTTCCAGATCTATGAGACATAGATACAATTTCCTGTTCCACTCATAGCACTTTTCCATTACCTGCCGTACATCTACATCTACATACATACTCCGCAATTCACCGTAAGGTGCGTGGCGGAGGGTATACTGTACCACTACTAAGCATTTCCTTTCCTATTCCACTCCCAAATTGAACGAGGAAAAAAAGAGAATGCCTATATGCCTCCGTACAAACCCTAATTTCTCTTATCTTGTCTTTGTGATCTTTACGCGAAATGTAAGTAGGCGGCAGCAAGATCGTACTACACTCAGCTCCAAATTCCGGCCCTCTAAATTTCCTCAACAGAAATTCACGAAAAGAACGTCGTCTTTCTTCCAGCGATCCCCAATTGAGTTGCCGGAGCATTTCCGTGACACTCGCGCATTGGTCGAACCTACCGGTAACAAATCTAGCTGCTCGCCTCTGAACCGCCTCTATGTCTTCCTTCAAACCGATCTGCCGTGGGTCCCAAATACTTGAGCAATACTCAAGACGTGGTCGTACAAGCGTTTTATACGCGGTCTCCTTTACAGGCGAAGTACATCTTCCCAAAATTCTCCCAATAAACCGAAGTCGGCTGTCTGCCTTACTCACAAATGTCCTTACATGCTCGTTCCATTTCATATCGCTCTGCAATGTTACGCCTAGATATTTGAACGACGCGACCGCATCAAGAAGCTCACTACTGATGCTGTATTCGAACATTATAGGATTGTTTTTTCTACTCATGCGCATCACCTTACATTTTTCTACATTGAGAGCTAGCTGCCATTCTTCGCACCAACTAGAAATTTTGTCTAAGTCAACCTGTATGCTATTGCAGTCAGTTACAGACGACACCCTCCCATACACCACAGCATCATCAGCAAACAGCCGCAAATTACAACTTACTCTGTCCATCAGATCATTTATATAGATAGAAAATAATAGCGGTCCTATCACACTCCCCTGGGGCACGCCTGACGATACACTCATCTCTGATGAACACTCGCCGTCGAGAACAACGTACTGCGTTCTATTACTTAGGAAGTCTTCCAGCCAGTCACAAATCTGTGAACCTATTCCATATTCTCGTATCTTCGTTAGCAGTCTGCAGTGTGGCACCGCGTCGAACGCCTTTTTGAAGTCGAGAAAAACACAATCCGCCTGTTGCCCTTCGTCCATGGCTCGCAAGATGTCATGTGAGAAAAGGGCAAGCTGAGTTTCACATGAACGATGTTTCCTAAACCCGCGCTGATTCATGGAAAGAAGCTTTTCCGTTTCAAGGAAATTTACTATATTCGAACTGAGAATATGCTCCAAAATTCTACATGAAACCGATGTCAACGATATTGGCCTGTAATTGTATGGGTCAGTTCTCTTTCCTTTCTTATACACGGGAGTCACCTGCGCTTTTTTCCAATCACTAGGAACTTTGCGCTGAATTAAAGATTCGCTATAAATGCAAGCTAAGTAGGGGGCCAATGCCGCAGAATAGTCTTTGTAAAACCGAACTGGTATACCATCCGGACCAGCAGACTTTTTCGTATTTAGCTCTCTCAGCTGCTTCTCTACACCGGAAATACCTATTGCTATGTCCCCCATTTCGGAATTAGTACGTTGATCAAATGATGGTATATTTGTGCGGTCCTCCTGCGTGAAAGATTTCTTAAAGGTTAAATTTAAAACTTCAGCTTTCCGTTTGCTTTCTTCTATTACTGCCCCGGAATGATCAACGAGTGACTGAACAGTGGGCTTTGACCCGCTTATCGATTTTACATAGGACCAGAATTTTTTCGAGTTCTCGGAAAGATCTTTTGCTAAGGTATGGCTGTGATAATTATTGTATGCTTCACGCATCGATCTTTTTATAGACGCGCGAATCTCTACTAACTTTTGCCTGTCATCATTTGCGTGTTCTTTTTTGAATCGAGAGTGCAACAGCCTTTGCTTTCTCAGCAGCTTTCTAACATTATTATTATACCACGGTGGATCTTTTCCATCCTTAATCGTCTTTACTGGCACATATTTCTCTAACCCTTCATTAACAATGCATTTAAATTTAGTCCACAATTCCTCTACATCCATAGTCCCAGAATTAAACGATGCCCATTCATTTTCTAAGTGCGATCGTAACATTTGCTTGTCGGCTTTTCCCAACAAAAACACGCTCCTAGCCTTCTTGACTGGTTTATGAACTTTGGTCACCATCGACGCTATGACGATATCATGATCACTAATTCCTGTCTCTACACAGACATCGTTAATAAGGTCAGGCCTGTTTGTGGCTATAAGGTCTAGAATATTTCCATTGCGCGTGGGTTGCCGGTTTAACTGCTCAAGACAGTTTTCGGACAATGTGTCCAAAAGTAGCTCGCAAGACTGCTTGTCTGTACCGCCTGAAATATAACTAGCGAGGTCCCAATCTATACTCTTAAGGTTGAAGTCACCTCCGACTAATATTGCATGGCCCGGATACCTATGCACTACCTGGTGTAGACTTTCCTTGAATGATTCTAAAACTGCTACAGCAGCACTGGGGGGCCGGTAAAAACACCCAACTATTAACTTTACTTCTTTAAATAGGCTAAAGATCTGGTCCTGACAGCCTCTAAGAGGCCTAAACCCACACTGATTTTCATCTAACTTGTCCTCAATTAATACTCGCACTCTCCTTTCAACAATATCTGAGAATATTTTGCCTACAACGCTAATTAAGGAGATACCTCTATAGTTGTTACAATCTTTTCTGTTTCCGTGTTTGAATTTTGGCGTGATTACCGCTTTCGTCCAGTCAGACGGAACCTGTCCCGATTCCCATGCCTTCTCAATTATACTGTGTAACCATTTGGGACCTGACATTCCACTGTATTTGAAGAGTTCCGCCTTAATTTCATCCACCCCAGCCGCTTTATTGCACTGTAATCTACTGACCATTTTCTCCACTTCCTCAAATGAGATCCTGTTTCCATCGTTGTTCGTATCCCATTTTACCTGAAAATCTGATACATCATTGAGCGATTTTAGAGAAAAAAATTTCGAATAAGCTGGATTTTTGAACAGATCATCCTTATGACTTTGTAAACAACACACTAAAAGTCCCCACCGATTGGGCTGGAGCTTCGTCCGCCATATTGGAAAATGGCGGCAGAGAACCATATTTTTGCATTTTTAAGGAAAACCGCTGGATTTATGAGAAAATTACTTCAGTACAAAATTAAAGGGGACAAAATGATCTACAAAAAAGGTGCTATGTACTTTTCTCATAAGATTAACGGTTCACCTTCAAAACGATGATTATTTGTGTATACTGACCGTATAATAATGCGAATTCAATTTTTGACTGCAGGTGTCAGTATAATAGCTTTAGGAAAAGTTTAATATGACACATGGAGGTTTATTTAACATTTATAGAAGTAAACATATACTATACGATATTACATACATAATGCTACAGAATGCCAAACGTTCGACATCCTCCTCACAGATGGCTATACATGTCTGTGTCACGGATGTTCGAATGGAGCCTTGTGAATCTTTTCCTGCGGTTCGTTCACGATTGTTTCTGGTCTGCGACGGCACGATTCTTACAGAAGGCCAAAAAGGAGACAATATAGGATCGGTTTTTTAAAATATTTATGGTGTCTAAAGTTCAGAGTTAAAATAATGATCAGCCAAAGCCATTCAATTCAACTCTAAAAAAATCACGAGAAAGTAGTCTTTGTAGTTTTGCAAGCGGCCATAGATATCTACACGCTACCAGTTATTTCTGCTGTCTTCGTAACTCATTTGGTAGCGTTGTACCTTGTTAAACTAGTCAAAATAAGACATGTAGTTCGAATTCTGGTGTAACAATATAATTTTTTTGTTCTGTTCGATTACTTCAGCCAAGTAAATTTAAATTTCATCAAAGCATGGTAATTAACACATATCTAATCGTTATAAAATACTTATTATGTAAAATCGTGTAGTTTCAGGATACACGCCTATATAGATAAACATTAAAAATCAAAATCTATCTTTAAATACAAAATTTTATTCGAGACAGAAAAAATATAAAATGTTTCTTTGTGTAAAATAGGTTTCTTTATGGAAAGACAAACATAAAAAACGTAAATAGTGAAAAAAGATTTTCGAGGTAATGTTATAAACCATTCAAAAATCTCGTTTTTACATGAAAATAATATTTTTGTAGAACAGAGTTTTTACAAAAATTTCAACTTCGTAGATGAACTCAGAAAGTAAAAACCTCTGTAAATACAAAATGTAATTCAAATGGTTAGAGCCGATTCCGGGATTCGCGACATGTAAATGTGCAAAAAGTGTTCATTTGAAGATATTACGATACATGTGAACTGTATAACCGACGTGTGTGTGTTGCACTGCATATGAAACGCATAAGAAGTACGTAGTTTTTGATCATACTGTGATGTCTCGATGTTAATCGTTTGTTCAAATGTTCAGATGTTTGTAAATCTATCGGACCAAACTGCGTGGTCATCAGTACGTAGCTTACCAACTACTTAAACTAAGGTAAACTAACCTAAGAACAACACGCACAGCCATGCCCCAGGGAGGACTCGAACCTCCGACGGCGAGCAACTGCGCGCTCCGCAGCGAGACGCCTTAGACCGTAATCGTGTGTACTAGCGCTGTGTGTTTCGCTGCGTTTCGTTCCTCTCTTCTGTAATTCGTGAATAATAAACAGTTAACGGCTCGCGATCTTGATACTGTGCTTCCTTTGTTGACACGCAAACTCCCGTGACTGCTTTCTGGCTTTCGTAATCATTCGGCACGATACACCAGACGGCTTCGAATCACGAGTCGTCGGATCTTGTAATCGTCACGAGACAGACAATTTGTCCGGATCACGATTCTCACGATCCTTCACTTGTATTCGTTCAAGTGAACGGCTCATTCACGAGTCGCCACAACTCTACCACACAAGACAGGATCCTCACGAAGCACACTTCACGAGCCGCTCTACGAGATCTTCGTCCTACAGCAACATCGTCCAATACCAATTAATAGAAATAAATAACCCCAGAGACGGACATACTTGAGACGTAAATCCGTCTCTGGGATTATTTATTTCTATTAATTGATATTTATATCACCGTAACAGGATTGTTCCACCACGTCCGTTGCTGAGGTGCTATTCCGCTGCATGGCAGTAGTGGCAATTATCTTTGGAACAAAGAAGCTGAATTAAAGTTTGTGTTGTGGAGGGAAATCGTACATAGACTATTCCGAGGCGCCTTAATCGTTAGTGGTGTGGTAGTCTAACGGTTAAGACGTCTGACTAGTAAGCATGGAGGTCTGGGTTCGATTCCTGGCCGCACCACAAATTTTAATTCAATGCTTCAGATCTATCAATTAGTCCAATACTTTTACAAAATTTTGAACGTTTGAACTGAGCTATATATAGATGGGGTAATGGAGAGAGGCTGCGAGGCTATAGACTATGTAGGAGGACTGGAACGTAAATAGTGGCAACTGTTTGTTCACTACCGATACAAAAGCTTTTCACTTTTGCACCTGTTACTGTCCTTCAAAGCAGTCACCAGCGTTGTGGCAGAAGACGTTGCCAGCAATGTGGAGGCTGCAGTATACCGTCAGCAGGGCCTGTTCTGTTGGTGGTGCGAATGGAGCGGTCTGCTGCCTGTCCAATCTCTCGAACAGTTCTGAAGCGAATGCCACGAAGTGGCTCCTTTGTAAGAGGTCTGGAATCCACCCTCCTCCATGACGCCAAAGAGTCGCTGTGTCTTCAGCAGAGTAGACTCTCTTTCGAATAAGGACTTTGGCGCGAGCTGCCGAAATATAGTGAGTCACGTCGAGGCCCAGTTGCTTCACGGCCACGGAGGCCTTCTATATTACGAGATTTTTTACTGGGACGCGCAGACGTCGCTGTTGTTCCACAATTAATCTAATAGTTTATCATCAGAGGTATAGCAAAGTCTATGCTCCTCTGAAGTGCGTTGTGGAAATATTAGTATTGTACCAGTGTTGTGCAATGTGATCTAATGGGCCTGAACTGGACACCCCAGCTGAGAACAGTTTAAAGGTAAGCTTTGACATACTAAAAGATTGAGCCCTTCTTAGTTTTGTACCAAAACCTTAAAAGAATATATTGAATTATCAGTTTAAACTATTTCCTTTAGTAGAGTTAGATATCCTCCACCTCCCAGTAAATTTTGAATAGATCCTGTAAAAGAGAATACGTCTTCCACGTGATTCTCCAAATAATTTTATTGGTTTTTAATCCAATCTACAAGATCAACCACCTGTAGTCTTTCACATCATTTGGGGCTAACAAGTGCCACAAAGTAAAGATTAATAAAATTCATAAACAGTTGCCAGTAGCCTCTAGTATTTGGCAACATTAAAAATTAATAATCACAAAAAACTAAAGATGAGTTGTACATGATTTGCAAAAAAAAAAAAAAAAAAAAAAAAAAAAAAAAAAAAAAAAAAAAAAAATATTAAACTATTGTACATTGTGAAACGTTTCTCAAAATTGCCATTAAAAGTCAGGTTGCCTCACGTACGATAACTCGACAGATAACATTCGGTTGTAGAGCTCTTCTGATTTTCTCTTAAATAATTTTCTATTACAGAAATTTCCCTCTTAAAGTAATAACATAGTACCCGAGTGTGTAACTTTGTTTACTCCCCATCAAAGATTAATAAAAATGTTTGTACAGTCTATGGGACTTAACTACGAGTTCATCAGTCCCTAAACTTATAAACTACTTACGAACTAGGACGGCACAAATATCCATGCCCGAGGGGGGATTCGAACCCCCGACCGTAGTGGCCGTGCAGACCGTGACTGAAGCGCCTCAGTCCCCTCGGCCTCCGCGGCCGGCAAAGATTAATAAATATTCGTGTTGTGGCATCAGGAAACAGAGCTAGCCATTGGGAAGCTCATGTGTAGAAGCTTCACATATTACAAAATTCGTGCTGTAAGAATTAATTTGATTTTTTTTTTCTTTTTTTTTTGTTCGGGCCCGATCCTTTCGGATCGATTTGTAAAAGTTTTTGAACCCGAACCCTGGTGGCGCTACGTTATACCTTCATCTTCGGAATCAAATCGAACTCACGAGGACTTAGGTCCTGGCAGTATGGCGGATGGTGCAGTACTTGCCAGTCCCACCGGCCGAACAGAGCAGCCACAGCTGGCGCTGTATGCGCCCGCGCATTGCCCTGCAAAGTGATGGCTGGGTTGCCCAGAAAGTGTTGCTGCTTCTTTCGCAAAGTTGCTCGCAAGCGATGTTCCAAAAACTAAGAGTAATACTGTGCATTGACGCTATGTAGTGGAGGAACGTAATGCGTTAGGACAACACCATCACAGTCGTACTCGAGAATCACCATAACTTTCGCCATACTGGGGCTCTGACGCACGTTCGACTTTCGTGGCGTCCCATAACGACGCCATTCGTTGGATTGCCGTTTCAGTTTTGGCTCGTACGATGTGACCCATCTCTCATCCAGTGTTACGATACGGCGTAAGAAAGCATCTCCTCCACGTTCGTAGTGTAACCCCTCGTTAAAATCCGGGTGTTCAACTTTAATGTTTTGGTTTCATTAAATGAGGCGTTCGTGGGAAATTGTAGAATTTTATTAGTTCTGGGAATGATATTTCTATTCCGAAAAGCAAAGTAGAAATAGGAGTACCAGCACGGAGTGCAAATATCAGCCATAATTAATTCCGTGTGGCAGTGGCGTAACTACGGGGGGGGGGATGAGGGGGATAGAACCCCCCCCCCCCCCCAGAACCCAAAGAAAGAAAGAAAAGGGAAAGAAAGAAAGAAATTGTATAACAGCAATCTGGTAAAGGTAAAGATTGGAAACTCGGAGTGTTTTGCCATAAGCTTTCATTGGATGGGAGTAATTTATCTTCAACGGGAGTGGTAGATGGTAGTCTGTCTGGAAACTGACTAAAATTTTGCTCGTCAAGCAGATCTATTCCCCCCCCCCCCCCCCCAAAGCCAAGTCCTAGTTACGCCACTGTCGTGTGGGCATATAAAAGGAAATTACGGGGATTGTGAACAAGTTTCATCTGTTAGTAGTCAGTTCGGGTAGATGTATGTTCAAATATTATTCAAGTTAATCATTTCGAAGCTTAAATCCGCTGCAGCCTTGAAAAAAAAAACAGTGTGTTATAAAGTTGGCATCATATCGAACTTTAAATCAAATAATCTGTTGTTACAACTGCAGGAGACATTTACGAAAAATGAACATTAACATACAGTGAGGGATACGCAAAGGAACAGGAAGCATATTTTATACCAATTTAGGACCCCTTTTCGTTCACTAACACTATCATTTTAAATCAGATTTGCGTATACGAGTTATAAACTCAGTTTACTCGCGTTGGAGGATCATTTAAATAATACCTATGACGTAATGTGTCGTGTGCTGATATGATGTGAATTAACTACAACGTTTAGATTTCACTAACTGATTTATTATTTGAAAGGAAGAATCTGAAAGTTCCATGGGACTGATAATAAAGCACTTTACCTACGTGTAAAAATAAAGTTGCAGAAAGTAAATTTTTAGAAATAGCGGAACCGTTGAACAGCGCTAGGCAACGTGTATAAAATCTCTGGAGTCAACATCTGAGGCGTCGAGTGAATTGAATAAAATAAATTATCTTTTAGTGAGATTCACCTAATAATGCCTTAGGAAAAATCTGCGTGACGTCCCCATCGACGCAGGCACCGCTAATACAATCTTTAAATGCTAAAAGTCGGGCATAGACGTGTGTCAAAAGCATTGATGTGTGCCGCTATACCGTCGGGGTGGGACTACAGTATTGCTCCAAGTGCTTCTCAGCAGCGTCCTAACGCATCCATTACTGGAGTTTGCGACAGTTGCGGGGAAAGGGAGTGTGTGGACACTTGCGGGGAGACCCGGACGCTGCAGGCAGTGAACAGGGAGTTCCACAAGTAGGGATACACCACCCCTACTACGTCAAGACTACTTCCTGCAAAAATTTCGACAAAAAAAAAGTTGGCACTGACTTTAGAAAAACAAAATTATGGTATATTGGATTTTAACATTTTATCAAAAAATGAATGTTACTACAAGAGATACAGCCATTCAAATTTACGGGCACCATAACGTTTTCCCCTTCCTGAGTAAATGAGCTGCTTCTTGTAGTTTCAACACCACAGTAGCTTTTTTCTTGAATGTTCTGAATATAAATCTTCACAAAGACTTCTTGAGGAGGAGAGTGATACTGATATCTGATTGTAAACCACTGCCTATTACCTTAGACCTTTTTCACTGTACTGAACAGGAGTTCCGCGTATTCCGTAATTTATATTTATACAGTTAACAGGCAATGTAATTTATAACCAAGTATTGGCTGAAAATTTCGCTGCCGCGTTGGAGTAGCCGAGCGGTCTAAAGCGCCTCGCTGCAGAGCGCGCGGTTGCTCGCCGTGGAGGTTCGAGTCCTCCCTGGGGCATGGGTGTGTGTGTTTGTCCTTAGGTTAGCTTAGGTTTAAGTAGTTTGTAAGCTACGGACTGATGACCACGCAGTTTGGTCCGATAGATTTACAGACATTTGAACATTTTTTTTTTTTTTTTTTTTTTTTTTTTTTAATTTCGCTTCATTTTTCCTGGAAGTCTTGCAACTTGTTTCTCCCTGTTGGTTTATGCCAAGTTCGCAGTAAAATGGTTCTATATGACGGTGATAGAAAATAGAATTTATCTATAGCATTTTTCGGTGTGTGACATCCCCTTACACATTCCGTATTTCATACATTTCTTAGATGTATTTGTAATTCGAATACAGCCAAATCGTTTTGGGGTCTACGCATAAACGCTTCAAGTATGTAAAAATACTCATTGACTTATTATTAACGTTTTTTAATTGAAGGTTTAAGGTTGCGTCTCCTATTAAAAAGCATAGTAGCTATTTTTAAAGAGATGGAAGTTGCGTGATAGTGGGGTTAACTACATAGCGATCTGAAACTTCCTGGCAGATTTAAGTTGTGTGCCGGAACCGGGACTCGAACCTGGGACCTTTGCCTTTCGCGGGCAAGCGCACTACCGACTGTGCTATCCCGACACGACTCACGATGCCGCCTCACAACTTTACTTCCGCCAGTACCTCGCCTCCTACTTTCCAAACTTCACAGAAGCTCTCCTGCAAACACGCAAGATTAGCACTCCTGGAAGAAAGGATATGGTGGAGACATGGCTTAGCCACAGCCTAAGGGATGTTTCCAGAATGAAACTTCACTCTGCAGCGGAGTGTGCGCTGATATGAAACTTCCTGGCAGATTAAAATTGTGTGCGGAACCGGGACTCGAACCTGGGACCTTTGCCTTTCGTGGACAAGCGCACTACCGACTGAGCTACCCCGACACGACTCGCGGTGCCGCCTCACAACTTTACTTCCGCCAGTACCTCGCCTCCTACTTTCCATTCCGGAAACATCCCTTAGACTGTGGCTAAGCCATGTCTCCACCATATACTTTCTTCCAAGAGTGCTAGTCTTGCATGGTTCGCTTTGAAGTTTGGAAAGTAGGGGGTGAGGTACTGGCGGAAGTAAAGTTGTGGGGCGGCATTGTGAGTCGTGTTGGGATAGCTCAGTCGGTAGGGCGCTTGCTCGCGAAAGGCAAAGGTCCTAGGTTCGGGTCTCGGTTCGGCACACAATTTTAATGTCAGGAAGTTTCACCTTTATACTATTCATCTACCATTCCATGCTCGAATAGCGCGCGGGAAGAAAGAACATCTGAATCTCTCCGTTAGAGGTCTGATTTCTCGTATTTTATTCTGATGGTCGTTTCTACCTATGTAAGTGGGAGTCAAAAATATATTTTTGCATTCGGAGGACAATGTTGGCGATTGGTGTTTGGTAAGTAGCCCACGCCGCAGCGATAAGCGCCGTTGTTGTAATGATTCCCATCCCAGATCCTGTATCATTTCCGTGACGCTGTCTCCCCTGTATCGCGACAATACGAAACGGTCTTCCTGTTTCGAAAACACCGTCACGTCAGATCAGGAGTCGCCAAATTATTAGATTGTGAGGACCACATCTCAAATTTTGATTACCAGTTGGGGGCTGGATGACATTGTTTCGATCTGTAACGTCGCCAAGATGTCTGAGACCTATTTTTGGATCACATACAATAAGACCACCACGATATCCCTCATTTCTGCGTCAAAGAATCATAAATAACATACGAATTATTCAACTTCACCAAATACTTCAACATATCTACAAACATGATCTGTGGAATCCCAACTTTTATTTCACCACACAGTTTAACTCAAGCGCAATATTCAGTAAAACGTCAAGTCATCTTTATTAGTCTTTTGTATATTTAGTGAGAGGTGTGGGATTTGTCTTTTGACTATACGGTCCTCGGTTTTTATGTTTTGAGTTTATGTTAACGTACAATGCCATTGAATTCATCAAACTATGCAACGTGCTATTTTCTTATGACGACTTATATTTTATACCTGGGGCACGCCAACAGCTAAGTTATTTCTTTGCCTTTCTCTGTAACAAGGCATATCACGCTCAATGTTTAACAGTATATACGACTTTAAGTATCGACTCTTCTCTTTTTTTAGATTTAGCCAATGTATTACACAAGTATTCTAAACAAGTAACGTACTCATATTTGAAACAAAGAAATCATGAAATATCAAAATACCTACTATAAGGAAGCAAACAATATTAAGGCAGCAAACACACGGTCTGCCACCTAGAGGAAGAGCGCTCCTAGTTAGGTCCCATTAGATCCTTTCGCGTATGGAAGGAAGTGCTTCGCGCATGCGCAGACGACCGAATGGGGAACCCAGCTGACAAACGAAGCCAAGTCGGAAATTTGTATACTTGTCTCCTGCGCAGAGGAACGTAGTTTTTCAACTAAGTCGTAAGTTTTTTAGGAGGTGGTACTATAGAGGAATTGCATTAAAAATTTAATATAACCTGTGTACAATTTTTATTGAATACAGTGTTATAGCTGTTAATATGAAGTCCAAACAAACGTAGAGCAAATGCAAATCAAGAAACTTTCACTGATTTATCCGTCGGTTCTTGGTAGTATGACATCACAGTGACTTCAAAGTAGAATTTTGTGTATGTTGTACACGTTCATTTGCAGGTAGTTACCCGTTTTTCTGCTTACTAGGACATATTCAGACTTTAAAGTACGTCGAAAACCGGTTGTTTATAGCCTATAAAAATCAATATGATCTACCAAGAACCGACGAAGGAATCAGTCAAGATATCCAAATTTGCATGTGCTATAAAGTTTGTACATACAAAGAACTGTATCGCTGTACGCAATAAAAGTGGACACACGTTATTAAAATTTTAACTGCAAATCGTCTTTATTACGATCTTCTAAAATATTTGCTATTTTTGCTTAAACATTCTGTATGTAATAGACGTTCAAATGTTGAAATGTTTGTATAGCTTATGGGACTTAGCTATGGGGTCATCAGTCTGTAAACTTACAAACTACTTACGAAGTAGCTAATACTAAGAATGATACAAATATCCATGCCCGAGGGGGGATTCGAATCCCCGACCGTAGCGGCCGTGCAGACTGTAACTAACGCTCCGCAGTCCCCTCGGCTACTGAGGCCGGCTGCTAGTAGATGAAATATTTGTTTTTGGTGAGCATTATTTGCAGGTTTATCACATTTTAATGTCTATGTATAGACAACTGAGCTTGATCATGATATAAGTAGGGGCCTGAAACAGCAGGAGCTAGAAGTACGTAGTGGCATTTTATGACGAGTATGTTAACACATGTGAGCGACGTAGTTACGCATGAAGTACGCGAAATCAGTTTCACAGTGGCATTCTGTTGTTGTTGTGGTCTTCAGTCCGGAGACTGGTTTGATGCAGCTCTCCACAATACCCTATCATGAGCAAGCCTCTTCATTTGCACATAAGAACGGCAACCTACATCTGTCTGAATCTGCTTACTGTATCCATCTCTTGGTCTTCCTCTGCGATTTTTTCCCCACACACTTCCCTCCAACGCTAAATTCACAATTCCTTGATGTCTAAGAATGTGCCCTACCAATCTATCCCTTCTTTTAGTCAAGGTATGCCAGAAATTTCTTTTCTCCCCAATTCTGTTCAGTACCTCCTCATTAGTTACGCGATCCACCCACCTAATCTTCAGCATTCTCCTGTAGCACCATATTTCAAAAGCATCTATCCTCTTCCTGTCCGCACTGTTTATCGTCCATGTTTCACTCCCATACAAGGCAACAATCCATACAAATGCCTTCAGAAAGGACTTCCTTAGGCTTAAATCAATATTCGATGTTAACAGATTTCTCTTTTTCAAGAACGCTTTTCAACCCATTGCCATTCTGCATTTTATATCCTCTGTACTGCGACTATCATATGTTATTTTACTGCCCAAGTAACAAAACTCATCTACCTTCTTTATCGCTTCGTTTCCCAATCTAATTCCTTCAGCATCACCTGATTTTCTTACACAGCACTCCATTACCCTAGTTTTGCTCTTGTTAATGTTCATCTTATATGCACCTTTCAGCACACTGTCCATTCCGTTCAATTGCTCTTCCAGGTCCTTTGCTGTATCTGACAGAATTACTATGTCGTCGGCAAAACGCAATGTTTTTAATTCTTCACCCTGAACTTTAATTCCTTCTCCAAATTTCTCCTTGCATTCTACAACACTATAAATATTCTAATCATCACAATAATGATAATATGTTTCAGTGTGGAAAAGTGATCTTAACTCGGCGATTCATTTGGTGTGATTTGAGAACAAACCAAGTGGACACGTCAAGCAGACGATTGGAGAAATGCGTACCGTTTGAACGCTTCTCTGTAGTTGGACGGTCTGTCGCAAGGGGCGCTGCAGCTGACTGCGACTTTCTTTTACGTGTTGCACGTCCCGTATAGAAAGAGGTTAAGCTGTCCGCCTCCGTAGTCCAGTGGACAGCATGGTAGGTTGCCACGCAGGGGGCCCGGGTTCGATTCCCGGTCGGGTAGGAGATTTTCTCCACTCGGGGACTGGGTGTTGTGTCGTCCCCATCATCATCCCATCATCATTGACATGCAAGTCGCCGAAGTGGCGTCAGATAAAGAGACTTGCACCAGACAGGCTGAACACGACCCCAGTTGGGGTCTAACGGTCATAAATGCCACACGATCATCATCATCAGGGGTTAAGCTCCAACCCTCGTGAATACGTGGACGACACAGGAGTTTCAGCTATTAGTAGTTGAACAATTGTCGCAGTGTATGTATAGTGAACAGTGTGAAGACGTGTAAGTGGCGCGGGTGTCCCTGGAGAGCAGGCTTTTAGAACCGGCCGCGTTTTTCTGTTTTCTCGGCGGCGCGCTGTTGGCCCCCCTGCGCAGGGTGGGTGTTATCTGTGCGCGGGCAGCCCAGGCCATGGTGAGCGTGAGGCGGCGAGTCGAGGATTGATTAGCGAGTCCCAAAGCGCGGCTTTTATGTCCGGGGGGTGAGCGTTAGGGGAGGGTTAGGGGAGGGTGCGGATTATGCGCCGAGAGGTCTGGAGCGCCGCTCCGCCTCCCCAGCCAGCCCGATGCTGAATTCCGCCAGACAGTCCTGTGAAGTTGGCACCCCTTTTTTGGAAAATGTACATTTTTTTCAGAGTTCTAGACAGATATACAATAGTTCTGGAGTTCTCTGTACAAAATTTAAATAGTTCTGCAAAATTTCGCCGAAAAAATACGAAAAATTACCACAAAATTTAGTTCTTTCAAAATAATTTTTTGCCTAATTGTACAAACATAGTTATGATCACAGTTCTAAATAGCTCCCAAAGAGTTCTGCAGAAAATCCTAATGATATTTTTTTGCCCAGATAATAGTTCATGAGCTAATTGCGTAAATGAGGGACAAACTACACAAAATTGCGCCAGAGTCTTGTGAAGTTGGCACCCCTTTTTTCAAAAATGTAATTTTTTTTCAGAGTTCTAGACAGATATACAATAGTTCTGGAGTTCTCTGTACAAAATTTAAATAGTTCTGCAAAATTTCGCCGAAAAAATACGAAAAATTACCACAAAATTTAGTTTTTTTCAAAATAATTTTTTGCCTAATTGTACAAACATAGTTATGATCACAGTTCTAAATAGCTCCCAAAGAGTTCTGCAGAAAATCCTAATGATATTTTTTTGCCCAGATAATAGTTCATGAGCTAATTGCGTAAATGAGGGACAAACTACACAAAATTGCGCCAGAGTCTTGTGAAGTTGGCACCCCTTTTTTCAAAAATGTAAATTTTTTTCAGAGTTCTAGACAGATATGCAATAGTTCTGGAGTTCTCTGTACAAAATTTAAATAGTTCTGCAGAATTTCGAAGAAAAAATAGTAAAAATTACCACAAACTTGAGTTTTTTTAGTTTTTTTAAAATAATTATTTGCCTATTAGCGCAAACATAGTTCTGATCACAGTTCTAAATAGCCGTCAAAGAGTTCTACAGGAAATCCTAATAGCATTTTTCTGTGCAGATTATACTTTATGAGATAATTACAATAATGGAGTATCCATTTACATGCTACTGTGGAATTTGCACCCGTTATTTTTTCAAAAACTTAGATTTTTTTCCAGACTTCTAGGGACATGTGCAATAGTTCTTGTTTACGATAAGTAGTAATCACTCAGTCGTAAAAACAACACATTGAATGTGCAGCGGATAGAATATTTGTCAAGGCCTAAGAAAAATGTTTATTTCTCGAATAAGGGGCACAAATAAGACAGCTTATCAGATATTCAAAATTGTGAACATAATTTTTCTTCGGGCAATTACATAGAAATATACACATGAACTCTCAGAACTATAGTATATGTACACAGAACCCCAAAAAACAATGTATACTTCTCGAAAAAATGGTGCCAATTTACAGTAACGTGAAAATAAATTCCACATTACTGCATTTATCCGATAAAGTATAATCTGTATAGAAAAATGCTATTAGGATTTCCTGTAGAACTCCTTGAGAGCTATTTAGAACTGTGATCAGAACTATGTTTGCGCTAATAGGCAATCAATTATTTTAAAAAAACTAAAAAAAACTCAAGTTTGTGGTAATTTTTACTATTTTTCGGCGAAATTCTGCAGAACTATTTAAATTTTGTACAGAGAACTCCAGAAGTATTGCATATCTGTCTAGAACTCTGAAAAAAATTTACATTTTTGAAAAAAGGGGTGCCAACTTCACAAGACTCTGGCGCAATTTTGTGTAGTTTGTCCCTCATTTACGCAATTAGCTCATGAACTATTATCTGGGCAAAAAAATATCATTAGGATTTTCTGCAGAACTCTTTGAGAGCTATTTATAACTGTGATCAGAACTATGTTTACGCTTATAGGCAAATAATTATATGGAAAAAATTAAAATTTGTTATAGTTTTTTGTAATTTTTTCGCGAATTAGTGCAGAACTATTTAAATTTTGTACATAGAACTCCAGAACTATTGCATATATGCCTAGAACTCTGAAAAAAATTTACATTTTTGAGAAAAGGGGTGCCAACTTCACAGTAGCGTGTAAATGGATTCCCCATTATTGCAATTATATCATGAAGTATAATCTGCACAGAAAAATGTCATTCGGATTTCCTGTAGAACTCTTTGAGAGCTATTTAGAATTGTGATCAGAACTATGTTTGTACAATTAGGCAAAAAATTATTTTGAAAAAACTAAATTTTGTGGTAATTTTTCGTATTTTTTCGGCGAAATTTTGCAGAACTATTTATATTTTGTACAGAGAACTCCAGAACTATTGCATATCTGTCTAGAACTCTGAAAAAAATGTACATTTTCCAAAAAAGGGGTGCCAACTTCACAGGACTCCGCCGGACGCTACGCTACGCTACCGCTGTCCAGGCTAGCGTCTTCACACGCTGCCGACTAGCGACCAGCTGTTCTCGCTGTGGCGTGAAAGAGAAAGCCACACGAAACCAACTACGGCCTGTACTCACAGTTTTCGCCTAAAACCAGATATCATACTTTAATAAACTCCTTTCTCACTTTTCTTTTCCAACCCATTTTATCTTAAAAAAAATGTTTGTATATTTATATCTCTATACTAGCTGAACCCCCGCTGCTTCGCATGCGTATGCTGGTTGGTCTGCACCAGTTGTTTCTTTTTAATCCTGATGAAGAATCTATAACTTAAGTTTCGTAGTGATAGCTTGAAGTTTAGCAGCATCATATTTTTTAAAATCAATTTTTGCATCCCGTATTTCACCCCCTTATTGGTCGAATTTCCAAAAATAGCGAAACACGTGTCTTTTAAATTCGAACCCCCGAATACAAATCCGAAAATTTGTAGTTCTAACTTCAAAATTGCCTAAATAGCAACAGATTCTCGAAAAACATCCCCACTCCAATTTCACCCCGTTGATGGTTAAATTTCCAAAAATACCGAAACACGTATTCTTTAACGTCTAACCAACTATACAAATATCAATTTTTGCAGCTCTAGCTTCAAAATTGTATCAATAGCAACGTGTTTTCAAAAAGAATTTTTGATCTTCTATTTAACCCTCTTACATGTTGAATTTCGAAAAATACTAAAAATAATATATAGAGAAGATATAAAAGGAAGTGTCCCGATTGATTGACTGACTGACTGACTGACTCATCATCTCCCAGCCCAAACCACTGAAGATAGAAACTTGAAAATTGTGGAAGGTGTTGATCTCACTCTGTAGGCGTCATTTAAGAAGCTATTTTTCGATATTCCGTCCGTAAGGGGGTGAAATAGGAGATGGAATGTTTTTTTGAAAATACGTAGCTATTTAGGCATTTTTGAAGCTCGAACTACAAAATTTCGGATTTTAAGTCAGGGTTCGAATTTAAAAGACACGTGTTTCGGCATTTTTTTAAATTCGACAAATAAGGGGTTAAAAAGGTGACGCAAAAAATTGATTTTCAAAAATATGTTGCTGTTAACTCAAATTTTAAGCTACAACTAGGAAACTCGATAGGATGAAAAATCACAAAAAGAATGGCGTTGTTTGCATCGTGATGCGTCAACTACATCCGGAGAAAGTGCGAAGCGAAGTTTACGTTTGAAATACGAAACGCGTCCAGAAAGTAAGTTCAGTTTGGTAATAAAATGAAATTGTACACAGATACGGAATAAATTTTTATTGCACAAAATTCTACAACTCTTAAACTACTTTTCCACATAACTGCCGAAATTTTGCAGGGGTTTGTCACAGTGTGGCATCAGGTTTTGTATACCTTCTTCATAGAAATCTGCCGGCTGTGACTTCAACCAGTTGGAAACAGTTTCTTTCAGCTCGTCGTCATTGGTGAAGTGATGACCGCCAAGGAAAGACTTGAGATGTCCTGGATCTTGTCATCAATCGCGTGAACCAGTTCTTCTGTAACCAAAGGTGGACGCCCACTTCGTTCTTCATCGTGCACATCACTACTCCCGCCATTGAACCGTCGGACCCATCTTCTCGTCATCGAATCACTCATCGCATTTGGTCCGTAAACATCGCAAATTTGCCGATAAATTTCACTCGGTTTCACTTTCCTCGCATTCAGAAACCGAATCACCGACCTGATTTCACAGGCGGCGGGATTTTCAATCGACGCCGACATTTCAAACAAGCACAGCAAAGCGTACGTAACTGACAGCGATCTCCAAATGGCGCACGTTCTTCTCCTTGATACACATCGTCTACAGCGCATGTGCGGAACTGCAATCGCAGCGCTGCAGCGGAGATAAAGTGAAACGGAACTTACTTTCTGGACGCGCCTCGTATAAATTGAAAATACCGCAACTTACATTTTTCTGGGCAATACTATGAAATCAGTAACAGTTCATTTCGTCTCTTCTCATTGTTTTACACAACGCACGTGGTTTCACATATGCCAGAGTGAAGAGCATCATGAAAACGTGGAAAATACTCATTTTCACCGCATCGAACACATTTTAAAAATACTGCTTTTTTTTACATTCGCATTTTTTCTTCCTTTATCGGTGTACAATGGAGCTAAATGACAAAACACAAAGTTGGATGACGACGTACATTTAAAAAAATGTACATTTATGGTACATTATTTCACATATTTCATGTATTTATAACGTCAACTTCACTTCGCAGTTTCTCCGGATGAAACTGACGCATCGCGATGCAAACAACGCCATTCTTTTTGTGATTTTTCATCCTATCGATTGCTTAAGAAATAGTATGGGGTATCCATTTAAAAAAACATAAGTTTGTGTTGAAAATAATATTTCTTCAAGTTTTAGAGTGTCTCATAGTACCTACTTTCATAAGCCCCTGCCGTACTTCATGAGCGTAAAAGTCTTTTTCCAATATCTCTTGCAGTTTGAGATATCTGGGGTGAAACAGAAACCCTCTATACTGAGAAGTTACTGTGAAGATCCCTAGCTCTTTAAATAAGTGTCTGCAGGATGATCTTGCATGGACTCCAGCAATTATTCTGATTACACGCTTTTGTGCAACGAATACTTTTTTACTCAATCATGAAATGATGCCATACGAAAACAGAGAATGAAACTAGTCATAGTAAGCTAATTTACTGAGAAGGATATCACCAATATTTCCAATTACCCTGATAGCATAAGTAGCTGAACTCAAACGTTTCAGCAGATCTTCAATGTGCTTTTTTTTTCAGTTCAACCCCTCATCAATGCATACACCTAAAATTTTTGAATATTGTACCTTTGCTACAAATTTCTGATCAAATTCTATATTTATTAATTGTGTCATTCCATATTCTGTACGGCACTGTATGTACTATGTTTCATCAAAATGATAGTCCATTTGCTGAGAACCACTTAATGAGTTTCTGAAAGACGTCGATTACAATTTCTTCAGTTAGTTCTCATCTGTCAGGAGTGAAATCTATACTTGTATCATTTGCAAAAAGAACCAGCTCTGCATCATCAAGAATATAGATCTGAAACCACTATACTATTTATATGTTTTTTCGAAATACTGTACGTTACTGTGATTCTCCGTGTACGTATTATTTCACGACTTCGTACGTGTGTAACTATGCCGAAAGCACGATATATGCAAAAGTTTCGGGATTCTTGGCTTCAAGACCCACATTTAAAAGACTGTCTTCGAGTAATTGAAAGTACCACGGGTCAGGTAGCGAAGTGCAAATTTTGTGGTAAGGAGTCAGAGATTTGAAGTCTCATGGGATGTAAAAGAAGCATCTACAAATTAGAAAGGTAAGCAATCTTTCTTTTGTTAAGTTTTAGTTCCTATCCCGGCTGTATTGGTGATTATGTTGGCAACGGATGCTGCATCCCTGAAATGTTAATGACGTGCAACGCGAATATTTTATCACGAAATCTTTTTTTTATGACGTAAATTAATTTTATTGATCGAAATAGTATACATTCAATAACCTGTCAACAATAGAGCAGGGACAGTATTATTTATTTACCGATATATTAAGAATACCCCGTGGTTTGTGGT
This sequence comes from Locusta migratoria, assembly GCA_026315105.1. Taxonomy (NCBI): domain Eukaryota; kingdom Metazoa; phylum Arthropoda; class Insecta; order Orthoptera; family Acrididae; genus Locusta; species Locusta migratoria. The sequence continues at coordinate 126,035,376 of CM048753.1, forward strand.
CAACAAAAAAAAAAAAAAAAAAAAAAAAAAAAAAAAATAAGAAAAGCTACAACGATTGTGATATTCCAACAAACATTGTAAAACAAATTGGTAGCAAGGAATCATACCCATAAAAAAACGACAATAATGGTGCAGACAAATCAGAGTCTTCTTCAAAAGAATAAGTGAAAACAACCAATCTAGTTTCTATTTACATCTCAGAAACGAAAACCATTCAGTACTTAACATCGAAAACGCACTTATGATTTTGCATAAAATACCAAAGGGAATAGAAATAAATATTTTGGAGGAATTTGAAATATATATTCACACTAGAAATTATCCGAACGAAATACTTAATGAACACATTGACTTCCAACATAAAAATTATCTGGTTAATTTTATTGACTTTATCGATGAAAAAGGCTGAAAAGCAAAGATATACTAAATGAGCAGAGGAAAAAACGAAATAAACCCGTCTGACCAATGTTAACGTTAAAAAAGTATCTGATAACTTAGTTGATTACTATATATGTAAACATCTTTGACAAAGCTGTAGTTAATTAAAAAAATATAAAAGTTTTCTTTAATTTGACGTTTTAATGTAAAGAGCTGCATAATACCTGACAGCTAAAAACCGTATACAACAACTAAATACGTGTATATTACCATGTAATTTATGCAACAGTTACGCCAGATGTCAACATTTAATGTCCAAACATCGTAGACGTAAGTTATAAAGAAAATTTATAACAAACAAATTTATGTATATTTTCCTATTGTTTGATTTGTAATTAATGTAATTCTTATATATGCAGAATGGCAATGGGAAGGAAAGCATATTTGAAAAAGAGAAATTTGCTAACATCGAATGTTAATTTAAGTGTAAGGAAGTCTTTTCTGAAGGAATTTGTGTGGAGTGTTGCCTTGTACGGGAGTGAAACATGGACGATAAGCAGTGCCGACAGGAAGAAAGTAGAGGCTTTTGAAATGTGGTGCTACAGAAGAATGCTGAAGATTAGGTGGGTAGATCGCATAACTAATGAAGAGGTACTGAACAGAATTGGTGAGAAAAGGAATTTTTGGCACACTCTGACTAAAAGAAGGGATCGCTTGGTAGGACACATTCTTAGACATCGGGGAATCGTAAATTTAGCATTGGAGGGAAGTGTGTGGGGTAAAAATCGAAGAGGGAGACCAAGAGACGCGTATAGTAAGCAGATTCAAGTGGATGTGGGTTGCCGTTCTTATGAGGAGATGAAAAGGCTTGGTCAGGATAGAATAGGGTGGAGAGCTGCATCAAACCAGTCTGCGGACTGAAGACCATAACTACAACAACAACTTATATATGCAGGCGTTTGAGAATGACAAACTGTCGAAACAGCTGTAGCACTATTAGGTAAAACATAAGCGGCAATCCGGAACTTTATTGCTAATACAGAAAACCTGGCACTGGTAATATGTTACAAAAAAAGCAAGAATCCGAGACACTGAGAAGTAGCTACCACAGAAATCACTGGCGTGGGAAGGTGGCAGTTTGTCGCACGCCTAAGGGGAAGTCCCCTGTGACTGGGAAAACCCCCGGCCCTGGGGAAGCCCGCCACCCCATCCTGCCATCTCATTGGCGGAGGTCGCGCCAGCCGTTTTTCCGGAGAAGACTGAAGACTGAAGACTGCGCCCACTGGCGTGTTCAAAAATAATGAGGCCTCGCACAGCACAGCAGGGCTGCCACCCGCCGGAATTCCCCTTTTTCCTCCGTCACGCGATCTCGTCTCCCTCCACTGGCAGCGAGCACACGTCACCGCACGCACTGCGAGCGCGGGCGGACACAAAGGCAGTGGCGCGGTCTGGCCGCGTCTTCCTGGCACTCTTATCAACTACTTACGATCTAGGACGGCTCAAATATCCATGCCCGAGGGGGGATTCGAACCCCCGACCGTAGTGGCCGTGCAGACCGTGACTGAAGCGCCTCAGTCAGCTTGGCCACCGCGGCCGGCTTCTCTGCGAACACTCCTCACCACAACGACAGCCTAACTGACATCCTGAATGACACACAACACAACTGTGTAATATTCAACAGTATTTTTATTCATATACATGTGGCGTCTGATCCGAAAGAATAGACGTCACTTCTGATCCTGCAGCTGTTATTATTTAATATTCATAGAATATATGACATCAACTGCGATTGGGCAAATATGAAAATGTGTACCCAGCCGGGATTCGAACCCGGGTCTCCTGCTATCTAAGCAGTTTCGCTGACCCCTACACCACTGGGGACACAGTGATCACCGCACCTGCAAGGACTACCTAAGCTCGCCTCCTGTCAGATACAAATTCCCAGCTTCGCCCTGCCCACAGTACTCAAACTCGTAGTTATGAAACTAATTCCATAGTTATAGCTTGAAATTTGGGTTAACACGAATATATTTTTGAAATTAATTTTTCTTCCCGTATTTCACCCCTTTATTGGCCGAATTTTCAAAAATACCGAAATACGTGTCTTTTTCATTCGAACCACGAATCTAAATCCGAAAATTTGTAGTTCTAACATCAAAATTCCCTAAATAGCAACGGAATTTCGAAAAACATCCCCGCTTCCAATATAACCCCCTTGCTGTTTGAATTTCCTAAAACACCGAAATACGTATTTTTAAAATTCTAACCAACAATACAAATATCAATTTTTGCACCCCTAGTTTCAAAATTGTCTTAATAGCAACGATTTTTGAAAAAGAATTTTTCATCCCCTTTTTTACCCTCTTAGTTGTTGAATTCCCAAAAATACTGAAACTCGTGTTTTTTAATCCTGACCTACGAAGTTTCGTAGTTGTAGATTAAAATTTGAGTTAACAGCAACATATTTTTGAAAATCAATATTTTTCGACCCCTATTTTACCCCTTATTTGGTTGAATTTCCCAAAATGCCGAAACACCTGTCTTTTAAATTCGAACCCTAAATTAAAATGCCAAATTTTGTAGTTCTAGTTTCAAAATTGCTTAAATAGCTACGTATTTTCAAAAAAGGTTTCATCCCCTATTTCACCCCTTTACGGAGAGGATATCGAAAAATCGCTTGTTATATGAAGCCTACAGAGTAAGATCAACACCCTCTACAAATTTCAAGTTTCTATCTTCAGTGGTTTGGGCTGGGCGATGATGAGTCAGTCAGTCAGTCAATCGGGACACTTCCTTTTATATATAGAGACTAGCTGAACCCCCGCTGCTTCGCATGTGTAGGCTGGTTGGTCTGCACCAGTTGTTTCTTTTTCATCCTGATGAAGAATCCATATCTTAAGTTTCGTAGTTACAGCTTGAAATTTGAGTTAACAGCACCATATTTTTGAAAATCAATTTTTGCATCTGGTATTTCACCCCCTTATTGGTCGAATTTTCAAAAATACCGAAACACGTTTCTTTTTAATCCTGATCAAGAGTCCATATCCTAAGTTTCCTAGTTGTAGCTTAAAATTTGATTTAACAGCAACATATTTTTGAAAATCAATTTTTTGCGTCACCTTTTTACCCCCTTATTTGTCGAATTTCAAAAAATGCCGAAACACGTGTCTTTTAAATTCGAACCCTAAAATAGAATCCGAAATTTTGTAGTTCGAGCTTCAAAACTGCCTAAATAGCTACGTATTTTCAAAAAAACGTTCCATCTGCTATTTCACCCCCTTACGGACGGAATATCGAAAAATAGCTTCTTAAATGACGCCTACAGAGTGAGATCAACACCCTCCACAAATTTCAAGTTTCTATCTTCAGTGGTTTGGGCTGGGCGATGATGAGTCAGTCAGTCAGTCAGTCAGTCAATCGGGACACTTCCTTTTATATCTTCTCTATATATGATTTTTAGTATTTTTCGAAATTCAAGAAGTAAGAGGGTTAAATAGAGGATCAAAAATTCTTAAGTTTCGTAGTCATATCATGATATTTGAGTTAACAGCACCAAATGTTTGAAAATAAAATTTTGCATCTCGTATTTCACCCACTTATTGGTCGAATTTCCAAAAATACCGAAACACGTGTCTTTCAAATTTGAACCCCGAATACAAATCCGAAAATTTGTAGCTCTAACTTCAAAATTTGCTAAATAGCAACAGATTTTCGAAAAACATCCCCTCTCCATTTTAACCCACTTGATGGTTGAATTTCCAAAAATACCGAAACACGTATTTTTAAACCATAACGAACAATACAAATACCAATTTTTGCAGCTATAGCTTCAAAATTGTCTTGACAACAAAGTGTTTTCGAAAAGAATTTTTGATCCCCTCTTTTACCCTTTTAGTTTTTGAATTTCCAAAAATACCGAAACTCGTGTCTTTTTAATCCTGATCAAGAGTCCATATCCTAAGTTTCGTAGTTATACCTTGAAATTTGAGTTAACAGCAACATATTTTTGAAATTCAATTTTTTGCGTCCTCTATTATACCTTCTTATTGGTTGAATTTCAAAAAGCGCCGAAACACTTGTCTTTCAAATTCTAACCCCGAATCCAAATCCGAAAATTTGTAGTTCTAAATTCAAAATTGCCTAAATAGCAACATATTTTCGAAAAAAAAAACCTCTCCAATTTCCAAAAATACCGAAACAAGTATTTTTTAACGTCTAACCAATTATACAAATATCGATTTTTGCAGCTCTAGCTTCAAAATTGTATCAATAGCAACGTATTTTCAAAAAGAATTTTTGATCCTCTATTTAACCATCTTACTTGTTGAATTTCCAAAAATACTAAAAATCATGGATTTTTAATCATTACCAAGTTTCCATATGCGACGTTTCGTAGTTGTAGCTTAAAATTTCAGTTAACAGCAACATATTTTTGAAAATCAATTTTTTGCGTCACCTATTTTACCTCCTTATTTGTCGATTTAAAAAAATGCCGAAACACGTGTCTTTTAAATTCGAACCCTGGATTAAAATCCTAAATTTTGTAGTTCTAGCTTCAAAATTGCCTAAATAGCAACGTATTTTCAAAAAACGTTTCATCCCCTATTTCACCCTCTTACGGACGGAATACGGAAAAATCGCTTCTTAAATAACGCCTACAGAGTAGGATCAACACCCTCCACAAATTTCAAGTTTCTATCTTCAGTGGTTTGGGCTGGGCGATGATGAGTCAGTCAGTCAGTCAGTCAATCGGGACACTTCCTTTCATATATAGAGATGATATGCGCAATACTTTACAGACATCAGTTCTGCAAAACAGGTCACGTCCTTCCTCACGAAGTTCCGAATTTGTTGCGGTTTTCCGATACTCAGTTTTGTTAGCTTTACAAACTTTCAACGTTTATACAGGGTGTTACAAACTTTCAGGAAACATTCCTCACACACAAAGAAAGAAAATATTTTTTCTGAACATGTGTCCGGAACCGCATAATTTTCATGTTAGAACTCATTTTATTACTTCTCTTGAAATGACGTTAATCATGGAATGAAAACACACAGCAACAGAACGTACCAGCGTGACTTCAAACACTTTGTTACAGGAAATGTTCAAAATGTCCTCCGTTAGCGAGGATACATGCATCCACCCTCCGTCGCACGGAATCCCTGATACGCTGATGCAGCCCTGGAGAATGGCGTATTGTATCACAGCCGTCCACAATACGAGCACGAAGAGTCTCTACATTTGGTACCGGGGTTGCGTAGACAAGAGCTTTCAAATGCCCCCACAAATGAAAGTCTAGAGGGTTGAGGTCAGGAGAGCGTGGAGGCCACGGAATTGGTCCGCCTCTACCAATCCATCGGTCACCGAATCTGTTGTTGAGAAGCGTACGAACAAGTCGACTGAAATGTGCAGGAGCTCCTACGTGCATGAACCACATGTTGTGTCGTACTTGTAAAGGCACATGTTCTAGCAGGACAGGTAGAGTATCCCGTATGAAAGTGAGCGTAGTTGGAAGAACATGAGGCCCAATCTAGACATCACCAACAATTCCTGCCCAAACGTTCACAGAAAATCTGTGTTGATGACGCGATTGCGCAATTGCGTGCGGATACTAACGAAACAATTGGGTGTTTTGACAATTGTCTGCACGAATTATTTCAATTTACATTTAAAGAGAAATATGGTAAGGTGGTACAGATTCGATACAGGTACAATTCCGATCAACATAAGTTTTCACGCCATTTGTCAGTCTCGTAGTGTCTCGTAGTGTCTCGTTGTGTCGCGTTGTAGTGTAGCAGGTTTCTACAGCTCCTCCTGTTTTTCCAAGAATATCCCGCTTTGCGGTAAGGAGATATAATTTTTTCCCTTTAAAGAGGTAAGTGAAGCTACTTAGTATAACGCGCTCTTATAAATAATCTAGTTAAGGGTGACTGGATTAGCTGACAAAATGCAATGTTTGGTACGACGAAGTATGCGTTGGTGCGTCACAGAAAAAGTGCTTTTTATGTGGAAGATGCCCGTAATCAAAATTGTACGAGGAAGTGATCATAATTGTACCTAGTGTGGTACATTTTCGATCGATGTTTCTTAATTCCGTAACTTTTTTTTATATATATATATATATATATATATATATATATATATATATATATATATACCAACATTTGTAACCGTATAATATTTGTGTTACATATTCATTAAACATCCAAGAACAAGTGCCATAGTTAAAATTATTCCTTTTCACAATTTATTTCCAGTTATAACAACATTTGTCAGAAATGATCGAAATTGTACCACCTTACCGTTCTAAAATGAGCTCTAACATCGAAATTAAGCGTTTCCGGACACATGTCCACATAACATATTTCCTTTCCTTGTGTGTGAGGAATGTTTCCTGAAAGTTTGGCCGTACCTTTTTGTAACACCCTGTATAAAACGAAAGTGATAAGTCTGTAATTCAAAGTAATAGTGACTCAGTTCTGTGCTAACTACATAAGAGAAAAATAAGTACTTAATAAAAAATGACAACTTCGCATTAAATATGAAACCGTGAGCTAACAGAAGTAATTTAAATGAATGACTTTCCAGGAAATCAAAGCTTCCCTCGGGTTCTCGTGTGGTATGAATGAACGATTAGATGAGCTCTTTCCTTCGCGTTTCATGCGCGTTATTCCTGTCTATTGCGCATGCGCGGATTCGCGCGAAGGCATATCCGCCGTGCATCATGTAATAGTTTGGACTTTCCGCCGGTTTGCCCAAAAAGCAGGCAATATTGACAAATACAACCAATCTGGCATCTACCAGTTAACATGCAACTGCTGCCAGGCTGTATATGTGGGACAAACATGCAGGAACTTCAGGACCAGATACACTGAACCCTTAAGAGCACTAAATAGTAACAGTTCCCACTCAACCTTTGCCGACCATCTAATCTCAGAAAATCACAACCCCACAAACATAGAGAAAGACCTAAAAGTTCTTAAGACCAGCAATAGCTTATACCATAGATTGACAGTAGAGGAGAACTACCACATACAAAACGCAATAGCACAAGGAAAAACCGTACTCAATGAATACACTTCACTCTGCGACAAAACACTATTTACCACAATAGAGGAGATGTACAAATAGTCTTCACAATAGTATCCTGATCATGTGGTGTCGCACAAGTCCAAAGTGCGCGCCACCTACTTTCGCCGCGCGCCGCCATGCACGCACGGCGCGGCGTTCTTACGACGTCAGCCCTCTGCTGCAACTCCGCTCGTGGCCACCACTGAACGACATCGTTCACTTGGGACTGAGATAGGAACCAGTCAACATTTCGGAATCAGATAGGCACCAGTGAAGACTTGGTTATCGGATAGGCACTAGGCAGGCTCTCTAGCTCAACTATGTATCAGCATTCTGCAGTACTGATCTATGTAAAAGTTAAGTATTGTATACATTCTGTGCAATATATATCTCGTTCTAATTTAGCCTAGTATTTCTAGTTTCTGCTGTCCCACTGGCAGCTCCCCTCCGTACCTGCACAAGCGTGCATCCTTTATTCCTGTGTCGGTCTTCCTACTCGGCCATCGACACCTACGACGGAAACGAGACACAAAAGCGGCGACGAAGCTGGGATACAAAAGATCACTCACTCCTATCCCTAATCCCTGGCAGACACACACAAAAACCCACATAAACCCTCGACTAACACACACCACAACCACCTCAGAAGCAAAAGTAAAACGTAAACACCAACAAACATCTAATATTTTCGCAACACACACACACAGAAAACCACAAAAAACACACACACAGCCAAATGTATATGAACACACGAAATGCAAACAAGACGAAAACGCATCCACAATACTGGTTCACTCCAACATTCCCCATCAACAGACGAATATAACGCAATACAAACAGTAAACAGTCGTATTTCGCGCGCAACTCTTTAAGAACAAATGAACAGCTTCCAGCTGTATTCATACGCCAAATATTAACACTGGCGTAATGCATAGCACGATAAACGTGGAAAACGAGTGACATACACATTAAAACCAACAGCAACAACCAAATTATAACTGAGAAAGAAAAGAATCGTAAGTACTATACAGAAATGACGCGTTTTTCTCGGACCGAAAAATGGAAAGCAAGAAAATCGTAAACTGTTTGTTATGTTTGCAGATGACAAGTTTGTACCAAAAAAACAAATAAGTAGGCTACTTAACGGGTTTCATGTAGCCTAATGTAAAAAGGTATATAGGAAATGTGATACTCTTATATCTAGGCCTAATATTCACTAAACTGAAATAGTTATATAGTCAGATAACCTAAGCAAGATTTAAAAACGAATGAACCTAGAAGTAACTGAAAAGACTATTGTACAGTAAATATAATTTCAGGACAAAAATAAACCATCCCACTGATGATGGCACAAAATGTGCTGAAACATGTTTGGGAACAATTAAAAAATCAGGTGTCTTGCACACGGCGGAAAATCCAAACCAATTTATCCAAGCAAGCACGGAAGAAAGAAGAACAGCAGCAACAAAAAGATGATTATCATGTAATAGGTTTACGTGAAGCAGTACGTAGTTCGAGATAATCACGTTTGTGGCGTTGCTGCATAGACGTACGCCTCAGTTGTATCGTGTAATACGGCCTTACGGCAGAGCGAGAATGCCGGAAATAAGAGAGGCAATAAATTTAGTCGCGATGAGGGGAGGAGGAAGAGGAGTTGTGAGGTGGGAGTCGCGTGGTGAGGCGGCAGTTGTGGCGGAGAACTGCCGGCTGTCACGGCACGCCCAGGGGGTGACTTCTGGCACTGCTACTTCCAGGTACCTGCGATTCTTAGTTGCGATTTGTCGCTGTTTACGATCGCAGTTTACAAATCCTCGACATGTATCCCGCCGCACCCAAACTGCGATTTCCGTGACTCAGACTGCTACTTCTGTGACTTCTGCAACTCCTGTCAGTATTGCCAACTTAGTGGATGTTCCACTAAAACTGGTGGTTTGTACCCTCCCTTTAGTGGTGAAATATGGCTTCTAGCGGTTGCTGGAATTTATAGTGGTTAGATGGGATTACCAGATAACCGTCTGCAGAAAAGAGGACATTTCTACATTCATAAAAGAACCCCCCCCCCCTCTCTCTCTCTCTCTCTCTCTCTCTCTCTCTCTCTCTCTCGTATTGACGACTCAAGTACTAGTGATGTCTCTACTGTATTATCAGCATCTTGTTTGTAATACATCTTACGCAATTTGTTAATCTCCTTACAAATCAAGAAGCATGAAATGTTGAGACCCGTAGAACAAATTACAGGACTACATAGCAGTGAAACCCTGATATCTCATCACTTCACCACTTGTAATTATCGTCTTAAGTGCTGAACACCTGCAATGTTTTGCGATGCGACATTTACGGTAACCATAGTACTGTTGACTGTAAAATCGTCACGAATAAAGTAACAGTAAAAATTATCTAAGTGTTCCTTGTTATAACTATGCTCCCATTTCGGATCAGACCAACGTGACTACATACATGATTAGCATCTAGATTTATGTACCGTACAAAGGCTCGTAATTAATTATTAAAAGCCGGCCGCGGTGGCCGAGGTGACTGAGGCGCTCCAGTCACGGTCAGCACGGCCACTACGGTCGGGGGTTCGAATCCCCCCTCGGGCATGGATATTTGTGCCGTCCTAGTTCGTAAGTAGTTCATAGGTAGTTTGTAAGTTTAGGGACTGATGACCCCGTGGCTGAGTCCCATAAGCTGTCCAAACATTTGAACATTTTTTGAATTATTAAAAAAACTACTCAGTTATTAGTACAAAAGCTTTAAATCGATTTTTTCAATACACTGTTTATGTAGTTACGTCTCTTTGGTCCTAAACAGGGAAATGGTGAAACGCCAATGGTTACTGTGGTATCTAAATGTTCAAATGTTTGTATAGGTTATGGGATTTAACTACGGGGTCATCAGTCCCTAAGCTTACAAACTGCTTATGAACTAGATAAGACTAAGGACGGCACAAATATCCATGCCTGAGGGGGGGATTCGAACCCCCGACCGTAGTGGCCGTGCAGACCGTGACTGGAGCGCCTCAGTCCCCTCGGCCACCGCGGCCGGCTCGGTGGCATCTGACCTTATTTATATCACGTATAACTAACACTGCACTAGCTTTTGATCTTGGAGTCATAAGTGTGAACTGCCGAGTCTCAGCACCGCAGACTGAACGTCTTGTTTTTGGGTCACACAATACTCCGACCAGAGAAAAAGTTGTTGTTGTTGTTATTGGGGCTTTAGGGCGCTCAACATCGTGGTCATCAGCGCCCCAGAGAAAAAGGAGGGAGGGGAGTTACATATTATACTATGTGTATTCCTCTGTTTTGCATTGTTGCAGACGTATGCTTTTAATTGGACGCCTCAAAGTTCGTATTCCGCGACAATCGCCACGCCATTTGTTTCAATTGTTCGGAAGTAGCTTGACCTCAGAGCAGCGGCGGCACAGAAACGAGAAATTTGTTTTTAAAATCACATTGTTTCACGAAAGGCTGAATTCTCTGGAGTTGGTGATTGTGACAGTTCAGGGAGTTGTATTTACGCACTTTCAAGATGAAGCAGTTGCACAACGCAAAAATGAGGACATTTCCCCATTTTGTTAAAAAGCCGGCCGGACCATTTTTAGGGTCCAAAAAAAAAAGAGGACATGTGCGGGTAAAACAGGACGTCTGGTAACCCTAGGTTTAGAAGAATTCAGTTTCAGTTACTGATAATGAGATCACGCTGTCTGTGTGTTCCAAAATATTTTACTTTTCCTTGGAAGACAACAGTGATGCATTACAACATGAAATCAAACGAACCATCACACTCCACAGATGACATACGGGATTCCCTGTAAAATGGACAGTATTTAGTGGCAGATAGTTCACGAGGGAAGGCTACTTGCTCAGGTTCAGGGAACGCAGCCACCAGCTTCGAACAGTGGCTGCTGACTTGTTTCACTGTCGCTCCGAATAACCGCTGAGCGCTTCTCGGCACAAAAAGCACTCGCCTGTCGTCGTTCGTGGTGTGCACTGTACGTTACTGTGGTTCTCCGTGTATGGTATTGTTTCACGACTTCACACGTGTATAACTATGCCGAAACCACAATATATGCAAAAGTTTCGGGATTCTTGGCTTCAAGTCCTACATTTAAAAGACTGGCTTCAAGTTATTGAAAGTACCACGGGTCAGGTAGCGAAGTGCAAATTTTGTGGTACAACTTTAAGGAGTCAGAGATTTGAAGTCTCATGCGATGTAAAAGAAGCATCTACAAAATAGAAAGGTTAGCAATCTTTTGTTTGTTAAATTTTAGTTCCTATCCCGGCGGCCTTGCTTGATAATGTTGGCAACGGATGCTGAATCCAGGCAATGTTAACGGCGAGAGAACGGAAATATTTTTTCACGAAATCTTCGTTTACGAGGGAAATTAACAGTTCTATTAAAACCTTTTGTGTATGTTCTTAACCTTGAATTGATGGTTTATTGTACATTTAATGACCGTTAATATTTTATTACTTAACAATCAACGAAAGTAATTACTAATATACTTAATGTTTTCTTTCATAATAATTTTAAAAAAAATCATTTAGTGGGAATTTTAGCGATAATGAGAGTAGGGGCACTTTTTTAGCGGTTTTCTGGTGGCTTTTACACATGAAACTGGTAGGGAGCTCACATTCACTGTTGGCAACACTGGCTGCTGTCGCTATTTCTACGATTTCTGCTACTTCCGTGACTTTTGCGACTTGTGTGGCACACGCACAGACCGCGGCGGAGTGGCCGAGCGCATTGAGGCGCTATGCTCCGATGCGTGACGCCGTTCCCAGACGGGGGTTCGAATCACCCCTCGAGCATGGATATTTGTGCCGTCTTTAGTATAAGTTAGTTCATAAGTAGCTTGTAAGTTTAGGGACTGATGACCCCGTAGTTAAGTTCCATAAGCTATACCAACATTTGAACATTTTTAGTAAATATTTCCGGCGCCCCCCCCCCCCACCTCCCCGCCAGGCCAATAATAAAAATATGTCAGTGATTCCAAAGACAAAGCATTTAATTTTCTCTCTTAGATGTATCTAAGATATGCGCAGCCATTTACATCTGGTGGTGAAAGCTGCAGTAGCGGAAACGAATAGAAACTGCAAGAAAAAAAAATACTTTATGACTACATGTATTCGATGTTCGGTTTTGCTGTCAAGGACAATAAACCACCAGGCTTTATTCGAGGTGATGTGTTGCAACGTGCGAGTATTAATCACAGATGATGCATCACTTCTTAATATTTCAAGCGTGCATCTTCAATTTTGTCAAATCTTGAGTGCAAAGTTGATGTAGTTACAGCCAGTACGAACACAAGTACTTTCTCACTGATGAAAAGAAATGGAATTTTCTGTACCCTGGAGATCGATCACTGTGTTCTACGTCAGAATGCCGACAACTAACTCACCATCACTTCTTTGAGTTTGCGGTACACAGTCTGTCGAAACCTAAGATTAACATGGAAGAACTGTTATCCCGACTTTAAATTCATCTCCATTCACGTCTTCAGTGCGTCATGTCCGGCACCGAAAAGTCACAGTGGAGAAAAGTTCTATCAGGCGTACCACAGGGTTCGGTGCTAGGTCCACTTCTCTTTTCATTGTATGTAAATGACGTATCATCGGTCTTGTCCTTTTGTAAATACCACATGTATGCCGATGACCTCCAGTTGTATTTAAGTGCAAAACCAAAAAACCTGAAGGCAGCAATCGAGAATTTTAATTCTGACCTATGTGCACTATCAAAGTGGGCACAGAATATAGGATTAAAGCTCAGTCCAAGTAAAACACAAGCGATTCTGTTAGGTCATCCTAGGCTCATTAACCACAAATACCGCAAATCTCAACCGTCATTAATATTAAATGACACAGCGATCTATTTTCGCCCTCGGCAAAAAGTCTGGGAGTGATAATAGACGACAAACTAAATTGGGCTGAGCACACAGCCGCCGTGTGTAGGAAGGCATCAGCATCTCTTCATGCCCTACAGAGATATAACAAGTTTTCTCCTCTCGATCTTAAAAAGAAACCTATACAAACACTTGTAATTCCAATTATTGATTACAGTGATGTTATCTTGCAAGGTCTCTCTTGGGAAAGCTCACGACGTCTGGAACTAATCATGAATGCCTGCGTTCGATATATATGTAACGTCCGTCTCTTTGATCACATTTCACCATCTTATAAGCAACTATCCTGGCTCCGTGCTGACAAGCTCAGAGATTTTCATACACTCTGTTTCCTCTACTCTCTTATCAACGTACACTGTCCCTCATATCTTTCCTCGACCTTAACACTCTTATCTGATCAACATAACAGAACTACTCGTTCGTGTCAGAGCAAAACCCTTTCTGTCCCTATCCATCACTCAGCCGGTTTCTCAAAATCCTTTTCAGTAGCAGGAACCAGGCTCTGGAACAATCTACCTCAGTACATCAGAGAACTGAATAACACTGCCAGCTTCAAACGACAGTTAATGGATTATCTACTGAAGCAATAATTACGCCAGTCTTTAATACCCTACGGTCCAGGTACGTCACTTCCATTCCTCCTCCCAGATATTCTCCGACTGCCATTGCTCTCGCCAGGTACAGCTTTCTTAACTTCCTTCTGTCAGAATTCGCCATGCCTTAACCAGTCTCGATATATTCAAAAGTACATCTTGTATCTGCTAACATCAATGTTGTTACTTCTATTATTACACCAACAGCAGCAGAAAGTGTCTCAATGGTACTAGTAGTATTAATCCTATTAGAGTTAAGTCAATACCTTTTATTTACATCCTTTTACATGTAATCAACTTGTATAAATAATGTTATTAACTGTTCATCTGTAAAAATCATTATTACGTTATAAGTAACTCACATGTAAAGAAATACTGTATGTGTAAAACCATGGTCCGATGTAAGAGAGGGCCTGATGGCCCTAATCTGATCAGGCTAAATAAATAAATAAATGACGACACAAACTTCACACTTTTAAAAGCATCAATCGTTACCATAGAACTTGTTATCCACTGTCGATTGCACGGAGGTGCGGTGATTATCAAATGTTAACGTTTCAGCGAGGATTTTTTTTATACACACGGTTTTAAAACCCAGGACGTATCGGGATGCGCCTTTTGGGATACCAATGCGAAAACAGGATGTAAATACAAACTGTCTAAGGAAATGACAATAATGACCGCTGAACTCACAGCCACTTTGGAAGCTCTCAAGAACTGCCTTACGGTTCCGGAGGAGCATATTGTCATCTTCTCGGACTCTAAATCTGCGCTCATACTTCTTAAATATATTAGTCGAGGGCATAAAAACCACCCAATAGCCTACGAGATAATGGCACACATATGCCACCTGGAAAGGAATAGACGCAGTGTCTCCATGTGCTGGATTAAAGCACACAACAACATTCTGGCGAACGAGATCGCCGAAACACTTGCCAAGGAAGTGGCTACCAATGGTACGGAAGAATACACTCATGTTTCAGCGGAAGATCTTTCACCAGTTTACAGATGGAAAATTCTCACCGAATGAGACGAAGAATGGCAAGCTTCCCAGTCAACTAAAGGAAAATATGTTCAAATGTTTGTTAAACTTATGGGACTTAACTGCGGGATCATCAGTCCCTAAACTTACAAACTACTTATCAACTACCTTATACTAAAGACGACACAAACATCCATTCCCGAGGGGGGATTCAAACCCCCGACGGGGAACGGCCTCGCGCATCGCAGCATAGCGCCTCAATGCGCTCGACCGCCCCGCCGCGGCAACTAAAGGAAAATTCTTTGCACAAAAAACACCAATGCTACCAACCGGACCTTGGTACAATGGACTGAGGTGTTGTCGGAAGCTGGCAGTCACCATAGGGAGGCTGAAGTTCAACCACTGTCGAAGCGTGCAGCACCTACATCGCATCGGTATAGTGACATCTCCACTTTCTGACTGCGGCGAAGCACAAGACACAAATCACATTTTTTCTTAATGCGTGGACAGCTGAGAGCTCACATCAAAGATGTTATGTTGTGAGCAGGAAGTACCAGCTACAATATCCGTGTCAACATTATTGGCAACCAAAGACTTTGCAGTCTACAAAGAACTTATCTCCTTTCTAACGGCGGCGAAGAAAGAGTTATGAATTGTTATGTAAAAGATAAACCAATGTTTAATCACTATATGCTATTCAATTTGGTCTTCTCTTCGTGTAATATCTTTAATGTTTGTTACGTTACTTCAAATTGATCTTGCTGTTTTTGTTTTCTGTCACATCTTTGATGTTTGTATAGTTGCTTTTGCGAACTTGCTTACATAACTGTACCAGACGATGTCCTTATGATTACTTATATGGGGATGGCTGTATGGGGACTACTCAAAGGACAATAAAAAAATAAAAAAAAATAATAAAAAAAAGGTTTTGCCCTAGATGTCGTAAAACACCACAGTCCATCCGTAAAATCGTAAAATGCTTCAATTTCCGTACATTTTACGGATAAACGGTAAACGTTGACAGGTAAGCACAATGTTAGCCCATGGAAAGCGGGGTTAACGATTCTGACTCTCCCTGGCATCTTACAGTACAGACTGCTAACTGCAGATGTAGCTTTACCAACAGTCCCATACTTGTGGGAGATTCACAATGTTATCCGGCGGCAAACCCGCGAAGTGTATTTAGTCCCATACTTCTTTCCACAATATGGGATGTCCTAGGAGACGAATGTAAATGTATACACAAACAGAAAGTTCGGTATCTCGTAAGAAAGTCCCAAAAAATTCACATTTAACTGCAAAGCTCTCGTATATTCAAATTCCTGGCACAGTTTTCTGCACTGTTTCCACTTGTAGGGCTTCGGAAATCGTCTTGGAACGAGAAGACAAACTGTATACAACTCACCAGGTAAGACTTGCATGGTGTACCGGCATTCAACACTGGGAACTCACCTGGAACAGAAGAAAAAGAAAATTAGGCACAGAACACGGGGATCGTTAAAACAGTCATTTAAAATTCATTCTCTAAAAATATCGCCTAAAACGAAACCTGCATCAAATCACATCCCCACACAATAGCGACAGCTTTAAGCAGATTTCATCTGTAAATCGTGTAACACAAGGAGGGCAGAAATTCAATAATTTGGCACATTATGTAGTCAGTCAGTCAACATTGTCAAATGCTGACTGACTGACTACATAATGTGTCAAATTATTGAATTTCTGCCCTCCTTGAGTTACACGATTTACAGATGAAATCTGCTTAAAGCTGTCGCTATTGTGTGGGGATGTGATATGTTGACTGGACTACACTCTTTCAAATTCTGAAGTCAGCAGGGGTAAAATACAGGGAAAGGAGAGTTATTTACAACTTGTACAAAAGCCAGACCGCAGTTATTAGACTCGAAGGGCATGAAAGGGAAGCATCAGTTGGGAAGGGAGTAAGACAGGGTTGTAGCCTTTCTCCGATGTTATTCAATTTGTACTTTGAGCAGGCGGTGAAGGAAAGCAATGAAAATTTTGGAATAGGCATTAAAGTTCAGGGGGAAGAAATAAAAACATTGCGTTTTGCTGATGACATTGTAATTCTGTCAGAGACAGCGAACGACCTGGAAGAGCAGTTGAATGGAATGGACAGTGTGTTGAAGAGAGCGTATAAAATGAACATTAACAAGAGCAAAACAAAAATAATGGAATGTAGTCTTAGAAAATCAGGCGATGCCGAAGGAATTAGATTAGGTAATGAGACAGTGAAGGTGGTAGATGAGTTTTGTTACTTGGGTAGTAAAATAACATGTGATGGTCGCAGTACAGAGGATATAAAATGCAGAATGGCAATGGGAAGAAAAGCATTTTTGAAAAAGAGAAATTTGCTAACATCAAATATTAATTTAAGGGTAAGGAAGTCTTTTCTGAAGGCATTTGTGTGGAGTGTTGCCTTGTACGGGAGTGAAACATGGACGATAAGCAGTGCGGACAGGAAGAGAATAGAGGCTTTTGAAATGTGGTGCTACAGAAGAATGCTGAAGATAAGGTGGGTAGATCGCATAACTAATGAAGAGGTACTGAACAGAATTGGTGAGAAAAGGAATTTTTGGCACACCCTGACTAAAAGAAGGGATCGCTTGGTAGGACACATTCTTAGACATCGGGGAATCGTAAATTTAGCATTGGAGGGAAGTGTGTGGGGTAAAAATCGCAGAGGGAGACCAAGAGACGCGTATAGTAAGCAGATTCAAGAGGATGTGGGTGGCCGTTCTTATGAGGAGATGAAAAGGCTTGCTCAGGATAGAGTAGGGTGGAGAGCTGCATCAAACCAGTATCCGGACTGAAGACCATAACAACAATAACATGTAGTCAGAGCAAAGCTAGGGAGACGCAGTGCTCTTTACTGGTTGTTTACGTCCGAGATATTCACTGTTTATGGGCGGGTCACAGGTTAATGGTTATGTTTGTTGTCGAAGACTTAGAAAAATATTGCTCGAGTTAGTTACGAAGTGCAGGATGTTCGAATGTTTGTAAAGCTTATGGGACTTAACAGCGGGATCAACAGTTCCTAAACTTGCAAACTACTTATGAATTAGCCAATACTAAAGACGACACAAACTTCCATGCACGAGGGGGTGGGGGATTCGAACCCCCGACGGGGAACGGCCTCGCGCATCGCAGCATAGCGCCTCAATGCGCTCGGCCACTTCGCCCCGGAGAAGACATATTGTACATTGTTTTCGACATAAATGTATATTTTGCCTAACGAAAATTTCGAACTTAGGCAAGATACAGAACCGAATTATGCTGATTAATGCAGATAGCGCTACCGTCTTTCCAGGAGGACGAGAATGGCAGCTTACTTAATTTCATTCTTCTATGTAAGAATTCGTGCACGGTGTCGTATTTTATTTCTTTGTGAATAGCGTGCTCCCACTGCAGAGCTATTTTAGCTTGTATTGTCGATTGCAAAGTAGTTGGGTACGACTGCGAAGTAGAGATTCATACAGAAGATATTGAAGAATTCCTTGTACTTGATTTTGTATTTCTTGAACATTCTTCAATTTTTGAGACATTTATATGTATGTATTTCATCTTAAATGTTGCTTTAATAACAATGATTTATTAGATTAAAATTCTCAAACATTCGTTTTGACGTCATTCCAGAAAGAAGGACAGTATTGCAAAACTAATGGCGTGATAGAGAAAAAAAACTTACAATGATCTTTTACAGTCATATGAAGGTAATTAGCAGCTTCTGAGAAAAGAATTAAACCAAAACTAGTTCCGCGCTATCTGGGATAATAAACAATTTTAAAGGAGAAGATTTTTTTAATTTCTTACTATTAATTATTGCATCTTGTACATTTATCTTATGAATGGTTGCTGAAAACAGTTTTCAGAGTTAGCGCTTATTCATCGAAGACACACTGTAATACAAAAAATATATAATTTAAAAAAAGTAAATCTATTTTATTAGGCGTATATTTTAGTATTATGGAACTCTTCGTAGTCGCAGGTGCATTGGGCTGCTTGTTGAATGGTGCGAGCACTTCCCTGTGTAAGGTAAAGGCGCCAAATTCCGTACCATAGTCCGTTTTTGGCCTCTAAATACCATATCTTTAAATCAATGATCCCCAAATAATTTGTATAACACCTCTAATCATGTCTACACATCGCGCTTAGCTCAAAGTATAACAGAAACGACTTGTTATCTTTACAGAAAAAAAAACTTCAACATACTTTTACCAAACTTGAAAAGCTGGCCCTGTTTTCGTCCCCTACTAATAAGTCTTGTAAAAAAGATATTAACAGTTTAAAAAGGTAATAATAATAAAGACATGTTGCAATATTTATTTACCGGGTGATCAAAAAGTCAGTGTAAATTTGAAAACTTAATAAATCACGGAATAAAGTAGACAGAGGTAAAAATTGACACGCATGTTTGGAATGACATGGGGGGTCTATGCAGGATGGCGCTCCACCCCATATTGCTAGACGCGTGAAAGACCTCTTGTGCGTGTCGTTTGGTAATGCTCGTGTGCTCAGCCGCCACTTTCGTCATGCTTGGCCTCCCAGGTCCCCAGACGTATTGGCTTTGGGGTTACCTGAAGTCGCGAGTGTATCGTGATCGACAGACATCTCTAGGGATGCTGAAAGACAACATCCGACGCCAATGCCTCACCATAACTCTGGACATGCTTTACAGTGCTGTTCACAACATTACTCCTCGACTACAGCTATTGTTGAGGAATGATGGTGAACATATTGAGTATTTCCTGTAAAGAACATCATCTTTGCTTTGTGTTAATTTTTTGTGCCAATTATTGCTTTTCTGATCAGATGAAAAGCCATCTGTCAGACATTTTTTTGTTCTAATAAAACCCCATGTAATTCCAAGCATGTGGGTCAATTTTTACCTCTCTATCTACATTACTCCGTGATTTATTAAGTTTTCAAATTTATACTCCTATTTTGATCACCCAGAATAAATATATATATACGTATATATATATATATAGCCTGACAGGAACTGCAAAATAGCTAAGCAGGAGAGGCTTTTCAAATTTACACTGACTTTTTGATCACCCTGTAAATAAATATTGCAACATGTCTTTATTATTATTACCTTTTTAAACTGTTAATATCTTTTTTACAAGACTTATTAATAGGGGACGAAAACAGCTAAAGATAAGAAGTCATTTCTGATATACTTTGAGCTAAGTGCGATGTGTAGACATGATTAGAGGTGTTATACAATTTATTTGGGGATCATTGATTTAAAGATATGGTATTTAGAGGCCAAAAACGGGCTGTGGGACGGAATCTGGCGCCTTTACCTTACACAGGGAAGGACTCGCACCATTCAACAAGCAGCCCAATGCACCTGCGACTACAAAGAGTACCATAATACTAAAATATACGCCTAATAAAACAGATTTACTTTGTCTTCAAATTATATAATTGCTTGTTTAACATTAATACTAAATTGAATAGGTCGTAGAATTTTTTGTATTACAGTGTGTTTTCGATGAATAAACGCAAAGTCTGAAAACTGTTTTCAGCAACCATTCATAAGATAAATGTACAAGATGCAATAATTAATAGTAAGAAATTAAAAAAATCTTCTCCTTTAAAATTGTTTATTAGCCCAATATATATATATATATATATATATATATATATATATATATATATATATATATATATATATGTGTGTGTGTGTGTGTGTGTGTGTGTGTGTGTGTGAGCTTGTGGATAAAATCGGAAATTTACTGATGGTTTTTACGGATGGTGCTGTAGTATATAGAGAGGTTGTAGCAATGGAAATTTGTATTAAAATGCTGTAGGATCTGCAATCAATTGACGCATAGTGCAGGGAATGTCAATTGAATCTCAACGTAGACAAGTGTAATGTGCTACGAATACACAGATAGAAAGATCCTTTATCATTTAGCTACACTATAGCAGGACAGCAACTGGAAGCAGTTAATTCCATAAATTATCTGGGAGTAGGCATTAGCAGTTATTTAAAATAGAACGACCATAAAAATCAACCGTCGGTAAAGCAGATGCCAGACTTAGATTAACTGGAAGAATCCCAAGGAAAGGCAGTCCGAAAACAAAGGAAGTAGGTTACAATACACTTGTTCGCCCACAGCTTGAATACTGCTCACCGGTGTGGGATCCGTACCAGGTGGGGTTGATAGAGGAAGTGGAGAAGATCCAACGGAGAGCAGCGCGCTTTGTTACAGGATCATTTGGTAATCGAGAAAGCGTTACGGAGATGATCGATAAACTCCAGTGGAAGACTCTGCAGGAGAGACGCTCTGTCGCTCGGTACGGGCTTTTGTCGAAGTTTCGAGAACATACCTTTACTGAGGAGTCTAGTAGTATATTGCTCCCTACTACGTATATATCACGAGGATAAAATCAGAGTGATTAGAGCCCACACGGAGGCATACCGACAATCTTGATTTCCGCGAACAATACGTGACTGGAATAGGAGGGAAAATCGATAGTGGTACTCGAGGTACCCTCCGCCACACACTATCGGGTGCCTTGCGAAGTATGGATGCAGATGTAGAATATCGGTGGAAATATCATGCTTACCAATGAGAGTGCAGGTTCCGAAAATTTCCCGCTCTTTCATACAAATTTATTAGACTTAGCAAATCACCGTCGTACATCTGGAACGGACGCGGCGACACTAAGCGAGTATATATATAATATATATCACTGGCCATTAAAATTGCTACACGAAGAAGAAATGTAGATGATAAACGGGTATTCATTGGACAAATACATTATACTAGAACTGACATGTGATTACATTTTCACGCAATTTGGGTGCATAGATCATGATAAATCAGTACCCAAACAACCACCTCTTGCCGTAATAACGGCCTTGATACGCCTGGACATTGAGTCAAATAGAGTTTGGATGGCGTGTACAGGTACAGATGCACATGCAGCTTCAACACGATACCACAGTTCATCAAGAGTAGTGACTGGCGTATTGTGACGAGCCAGTTGCTCGGCCACCATTGACCAGACTTATTCAATTGGTGAGAGATCTGGAGAATGTGCTAGCCAGGGCAGCAGTCGAAAATTTCCCGTATCCAGAAAGGGCCGTACAGGACCTGCAATATGCGCTCGTGCATTATCCTGCTGAAATGTACGGCTTCGCAGGGATCGAATGAACGGTAGAGCCACAGGTCGTAACACATCTGAAATGTAACGGCCACTGTTCACAGTGCCGTCGACGCGAACAAGAGGTGACCGAGACGTGTAGCCAGTGACACCCCATACCATCACGCCGGGTGATACCCGAGTATGGCGATGAATACACGCTTCCTATGTGCGGTCACCGCGATGTCGACAAACATGGATGCGACCATCATGATGCTGTAAGCAGAACCTGGATTCATCCAAAAAAAATGACGTTTTGTCATTTGTGCACCTAGGTTCATCGTTGCGTACACCATCGCAGGCCATTGCAGCGTCAAGGGTAACCGCAGCCATGGTCTCCGAGCTGATAGTCCATGCTGCTGCAAACGTCGTCGAACTGTTCGTGAAGATGGTTATTGCCATCCAAACGTTCCCATCTGTTGACTCAGGGATCGAGACGTGGCTGCACGATCCGTTGCAGCCATGCGGATAAGATGCCTGCCACCTCGACTGCTAGTGATACGAGGCCGTTGGGATCCAGCACGGCGTTCCGTATTGCCCTCCTGAACCCACCGATTCCATATTCTGCTAACAGTCATTGGATCGCGACCAACGCGAGCAGCAACACGACACACAGCAATCACGATAGGCTACAATCTGACCTTCATCAAAGTCGGAACGTTGTGGTACGCATTTCTCCTCCTTACTCGAGGCATCGCAACAACGTCTCACCAGGTAGCGCCGGTTAAATTTCGCGTCTGTAGCACGCCATCTTCTTGGTGTAGCAGTTTCAATGGCCAGGAGCGTATATATAGTCGAGTGTTGGTCATCAGGTGACGCGTTCGCCGCCCGTAGTCGCACCTCTCGGCAAGCGGTCAGGAAGTGCCGTCCGCCGCCACCGCGGCGCTGCCGTCGACCTGTTGCGTGTGTGCCGCACGCACCCTCCGCCACGCACCGTACGCAGCGACCCGCCAGCTATCCGCGACCGTCGGCCGCCGGCTCTCCCTAATTAAACGTCATTATCAACTGCCCGTGTCGCGATACGACGCCAGGACCTCGGCCACGCAATCCGCCGCTACGTCACTGGCGCACACGGCGCGCGTGGCGGCTTCGTGCACTCTGTTAGTACACAGATTGCCCGGCAGAGTGCTCTGACACACAGATAGGCAACCACGAAGCCGTGGCGACCTACTGTGTCATAACACTGTATAAGAAAGATCTACATCTTGTAATAATACGAGGGGCGTTTGAAAAGTCTGAGCAAAAAATAAAAAAATACTAACATCTACATCTACATACATGCTCCGCAATTCACCGTAAGGTGCGTGGCGGAGGGTACACTGTACGTACCACTACTAGGCATTTCCTTTCCTATTCTACTCCCAAATTGAACGAGGAAAAAAAGAATGCCTATATGCCTCCGTACGAACCCTAATTTCTCTTATCTCGTCTTTGCGATCTTTACGCAAAATGTAAGTAGGCGGCAGCAAGATCGCACTACACTCAGCTTCAAATTCCGGCCCTCTAAATTTACTTAACCGAAATTCACGAAAAGAACGTCGTCTTTCTTCCAGCGATCCCCAATTGAGTTGCCGGAGCATTTCCGTGACACTCGCGCATTGGTCGAACCTACCGGTAACAAATCTAGCTGCTCGCCTCTGAACCGCCTCTATGTCTTCCTTCAAACCGATCTGCTGCGGGTCCCAAATACTTGAGCAATACTCAAGACGTGGTCGTACAAGCGTTTTATACGCGGTCTCCTTTACAGGTGAAGTACATCTTCCCAAAATTCTCCCAATAAACCGAAGTCGGCTGTCCGCCTTACTCACGACTGTTCTTACATGCTCGTTTCATTTCATATCGCTCTGCAATGTTACGCCTAGATATTTGAACGACGTGACAGTATCAAGAAGCTCACTACTAATGCTGTATTCGAACATTATAGGATTGTTTTTTTCTCTCATGCGCATCACGTTTTCATTTTTCTACATTAAGAGCTAGCTGCCATTCTTCGCACCAACTAGAAATTTAATCTAACTCATCCTGTATGCTATTACAGTCAGTTACAGACGACACCTTCCCATATACCACAGCATCATCAGCAAACAGTCGCAAATTACAACTTACTCTGTCCATCAGATCATTTATATAGATAGAAAATAATAGCGGTCCTATCACACTCCCCTGGGGCACGCCTGACGATACACTCGCCTCTGATGAACACTCGCCGTCGAGAACAACGTACTGCGTTCTATTACTTAGGAAGTCTTCCAGCCAGTCACAAATCTGTGAACCTATTCCATAAGCTCGTATCTTCGTTAGCAGTCTGCAGTGTGGCACCGCGTCGAACGCCTTTTTGAAGTCGAGAAAAACACAATCCGCCTGTTGCCCTTCGTCCATGGCTCGCAAGATGTCATGTGAGAAAAGGGCAAGCTGAGTTTCACATGAACGATGTTACCTAAACCCGTGCTGATTCACGGAAAGAAGCTTTTCCGTTTCAAGGAAATTTACTATATTCGACCTGAGAATATGCTCCAAAATTCTACATGAAACCGATGTCAACGATATTGGCCTGTAATTGTATGGGTCAGTTCTCTTTCCTTTCTTATACACGGGAGTCACCTGCGCTTTTTTCCAATCACTAGGAACTTTGCGCTGAATTAAAGATTCGCTATAAATGCAAGCTAAGTAGGGGGCCAATGCCGCAGAATAGTCTTTGTAAAACCGAACTGGTATTCCATCCGGACCAGCAGACTTCTTCGTATTTAGCTCTCTCAGCTGCTTCTCTACACCGGAAATACCTATTGCTATGTCCCCCATTTGCTATGTCCCATGTTTGGTGGTAACCTTTCTCTTGTTATTATTTCGACATATCCTCCTTTTAAATCCTTGGATATCACAGGAAACACTACATTTAATTGATGAAAAGAAAAAATATAAAAATGGAACAGGCGAAATGGAGTACAGAAGACTAAGAAAGGAGATTGACAGGGGTTGCAAAGTAGATAAGGAGGCGTGGCTAGAAGGCAAATGCAAGTCTGTTGAAGAATGTGATTCCTTAATTTCTTTAGGCGAATAACAACTTCGAAAAACGTACGAGTATGTAGCCAGGTATGAAACTCGACGTCGGCCGATATATCGGCAGGAGACCACCCTGCCATTTTGAAGGCGAAACTGCAGTGAGGGAGAAACGTGCAACGATCTTTAGAACCTCCGTTTTCAATGAGTCAACAGGAAAGACAACACACAGCGAGCAAGCAAGCACACAGCGCCGACACGACCGAAGAGGAAAGCGGTCAGGATATCGATAATAAACATCAGTTCTCGACGTATGACGTCGGATTAGTTTTGTCCCTCTGTGTTTTGACAAGTGAGAGAGAGGATCCCAAGCGGAATTTAAGCTGAAGCCTCCATCCCTATTCCCAAGGTTGCCACCTAGTTTTATTTCTATCGCTTCCTTGATAACACAGTCCCAGTAGCTGGAAGTGCATGCCAGAATTTCCGTTTTGTCGTATTTCATGGGGTGACCTGTGTCAAGACAGTGTTCGGTCACAGCAGATTTGTTTGGCTGTTGTAAACGTGTGTGACATTTATGCTCAACACAACGGTTCTCAACAGTCCTAATAGTCTGACCAACATATGACATGCCACGGCTACATGGGATACGGTAGACACCAGCCTTTTGCAAACCGAGATCGTCCTTAACGGAACCCAACAGTGCATTAATTTTAGAAGGTGGACGAAACACACATTTTACATTGTTTTTCCGCAAAATGCGACCAATCTTGTTGGAAGTGCTGCCAACGTATGGCAGAAAGGCCACTGACGTGGGTGCCGACTCAGTGTTATCATCACTAGCCCGTTGCACATGTGGTCGATAGCGCAACGCTCTTTTAATCTGAGCCTTCACCATAGCCATTCTGTCGAAAAGTTAACTCCAGATGGGACAGCTCAATGGGAAGGCTTTTGACACTATTCCTCAGAAGCGGCTTCTAATGAAATTGCGTGCTTATGGAATATCGCCCAATTGTGCGATTGGATTCACGATTTCCTAACAGAGAGGACACAGTTCGTTGTAATTGACGGTAAGTCGTCGAGTAAAACAGAAGTGATATCTGGCGTTCCACAGGGAAGCGTTATAGGTCCCCTACTCTTCCTCGTGTTTATAAACGATTTAGGAGACAATCTGAATAGCTGCCGTAGACTGTTCGCGGATGATGCTGTCGTTTATCGGTTAGTGAAGTCAACAGAGGATCAAAAGCAACTGCAAAATGATTTAGACAAAATTTCTACATGTTAATTGACACTAAACAAAGGAAAGTGTGAAGTAATACACATAACCACTGAAAGAAATCTGCTGAACTTCGATTACGCGACAAATCATTCAAACGTTAAGGTCGTAAATTCTACGAAATACCTAGAAGTTACAATTACGAACAACTTAGACTGGAGAGAAGACATAGAAAACATTGTGGGGAAGGCAAACCAAAGGTATACCGCTTCGAAGATGCACCAGCTCCACCAAAGAGAATGTCTACATCACACTTGTGCGTCCTCTCCTGGAGTACTGTTGCCCCTTGTGGGACCCTCACCAGGTGGGACTGACGGAAGACATTGAGAAGGTTCAGAGAAGGGCAGCTCGTTTTGTTCTATCACGTTACAGGGGGGAAAGCGTCACGGAAATGTTGCACGATTTGAGGTGGAAATCATTAAAATAAAGACGTTATTCATTGCGGCGTGATCTGTTCGCGAAATTTCAATCGCCGAATTTTACTTCTAAAATGTTCAAATGTTTGTTAAGCTGATGCGGGGTCATCAGTCCCTAAACTTACAAACTAGTTATGGACTTTATACTAAATATGACACAAACATCCATGCCCGAGGGGGGATTCGAACCCCCGACCGTAGCGGCCGTGCAGACTGTGACAGGCGCGCGAAGACCGCTCGGCCACTGCGGCCGGCACTTGTAGTTATGAATGTGAAAATATTTTGCTAGCACCCACCTACATAGGGAGACATGACCATCCCAATAAAATAAGAGAAATCAGATCGAAAACGCAACGTTTTACATGTTCTTTCTTCCCGCGCGCTATTAGAGAATTGGCCGCGGTGGAGTGACCGAGCGGTCTAAAGCTCCTCGCTGCGGAGCGCGCGGTTGCTCGCCGTGGAGGTTCGAGTCCTCCCTGGGGCATGGGCGTGTGTGTTGTCCTTAGGTTAGTTTAACTAGGTTTAAGCAGTTTGTAAGCTACGGACTGATGATGACCACGCAATTTGGTCCGATAGATTTACAGACTATTTTTTTTTTTTTTTTTTTTTTTTTTTTTTGCTAACTTTATTTGATACATGGTCATACCTTATGCGATAGTTTTACGGCATCTTCAGCGAAACTGTTGTGAGCGGCAGACTTCTGTTCGTTCCATCATTTTGTGGGGGAGGGGTTCAGTTACGCTTCACAAACGTCCGAAATTACCAGCAAACTTCGTTGCAGGTCCCTAACTACTCCCATTTTCCAATAACTGACGCATAAATCTGGATATTCTCACGCGGTGGCCTCTCATTATTTATGACGTCATACCTCCTGAGCTATGTGTCGTGCTGTTTTGTTTTTGGGTCAGGAACCTTCATGGGGTACGGTGAACAGTTCACCAAAGTTTCATTGCAATCGAATGAATGGTTTATGAACACATAGAGGACAAACATATATATATATATATATATATATATATATATATATATATATATATATATATACTAGCAGAAAACTCGGCGTTGCCAGGGTATTCATTTATCCCAGTGTTGAGTTACTATTATGTTTCCTCCCTTCTCTCTCTGTTCATCTGCTCCGTATCACAGCCCATATCCCCTTCTCTCCTTTCGCTTTCCATCTGCTCTTCCGCCTCTTCAGTCTATTGGCTTCCACACCTGTCAACGAAAAATCGTGATGTGTCAAATGGAGTCGAAGGTACTCTCATCCACGCACCGCTGGAATTTCATGTACGACAGCGGCGTTCCTCTTGTTGAGGGTGCAGTGTGCAACATTTCATCGAGATCGGAATAAAGCTGTCGATTTTTTCCGAATGTGTATGCGTCAGATTAGTTGTTTACGGAGACAGATCATGTTTCGGTCGGACTGCACCGACAAAAAATGCAGAGAAGCGACGCCTGGCCAGCTGTGCCTGTTCTGACGTCACTTGAGGTGTTGGCAGCCCTGGCAGAGGTAGCGGCGACCGCAGCACGCGACCGTCAGCCCCTGCAGCTATGGACACGGGATCAGATGTCCCTGTTCTGACGTCACTTGAGGTGTTGGCAGCCCTGGCAGAGGTAGCGGCGACCGCAGCACGCGACCGTCAGCCCCTGCAGCTATGGACACGGGATCAGATGTCCCTGTTCTGACGTCACTTGAGGTGTTGGCAGCCCTGGCAGAGGTAGCGGCGACCGCAGCACGCGACCGTCAGCCCCTGCAGCTATGGACACGGGATCAGATGTCCCTGTTCTGACGTCACTTGAGGTGTTGGCAGCCCTGGCAGAGGTAGCGGCGACCGCAGCACGCGACCGTCAGCCCCTGCAGCTATGGACACGGGATCAGATGTCCCTGTTCTGACGTCACTTGAGGTGTTGGCAGCCCTGGCAGAGGTAGCGGCGACCGCAGCACGCGACCGTCAGCCCCTGCAGCTATGGACACGGGATCAGATGTCCCTGTTCTGACGTCACTTGAGGTGTTGGCAGCCCTGGCAGAGGTAGCGGCGACCGCAGCACGCGACCGTCAGCCCCTGCAGCTATGGACACGGGATCAGATGTCCCTGTTCTGACGTCACTTGAGGTGTTGGCAGCCCTGGCAGAGGTAGCGGCGACCGCAGCACGCGACCGTCAGCCCCTGCAGCTATGGACACGGGATCAGATGTCCCTGTTCTGACGTCACTTGAGGTGTTGGCAGCCCTGGCAGAGGTAGCGGCGACCGCAGCACGCGACCGTCAGCCCCTGCAGCTATGGACACGGGATCAGATGTCCCTGTTCTGACGTCACTTGAGGTGTTGGCAGCCCTGGCAGAGGTAGCGGCGACCGCAGCACGCGACCGTCAGCCCCTGCAGCTATGGACACGGGATCAGATGTCCCTGTTCTGACGTCACTTGAGGTGTTGGCAGCCCTGGCAGAGGTAGCGGCGACCGCAGCACGCGACCGTCAGCCCCTGCAGCTATGGACACGGGATCAGATGTCCCTGTTCTGACGTCACTTGAGGTGTTGGCAGCCCTGGCAGAGGTAGCGGCGACCGCAGCACGCGACCGTCAGCCCCTGCAGCTATGGACACGGGATCAGATGTCCCTGTTCTGACGTCACTTGAGGTGTTGGCAGCCCTGGCAGAGGTAGCGGCGACCGCAGCACGCGACCGTCAGCCCCTGCAGCTATGGACACGGGATCAGATGTCCCTGTTCTGACGTCACTTGAGGTGTTGGCAGCCCTGGCAGAGGTAGCGGCGACCGCAGCACGCGACCGTCAGCCCCTGCAGCTATGGACACGGGATCAGATGTCCCTGTTCTGACGTCACTTGAGGTGTTGGCAGCCCTGGCAGAGGTAGCGGCGACCGCAGCACGCGACCGTCAGCCCCTGCAGCTATGACCCAAGCCCCCACAATCGCGTAAGCGGCCGACTGCGAACAGCGGACAAATTGAAGAGCGCCTCGGCGGCCATTGTGGTGGCCAACTTCCGCCACAACTTTAAACGTGCGTAAGATTATTTTGATTAGAAAGAGTATTCAAGTCGCGAAAACTGTCTAATTGAAATATATAACTACAAAACAGCTTCAGACGCCTTGAATATACAGCAACTATCGATTGTGTGGAAATTTATTACACATACAGTGTAGAAATTGGCCAACAGCATTTCCTCTTCCTAACGAAACCGAACTATAACATGTAGTTTTTTTAGCGTTCTAAGTGCGTCATATGAACGAAATTTATCGTCAGACAAGATTTTTTAGCACTTTCACAGTATATTCTACGTTTCGGAAGAGTTTCACACTTTACGTCTCTCTTTAGCACTGTATTCTCTAATATTTAGATATTTCATAGCATCAAAAAAATCAAAAACAGTGCTGTCTGGAACTGCTAGTGTTAAAAATCAATTGGGAAATTGAAAGATACATAACTGAAAAATAGCCACTAGCAAATTCTTTTAAGAACACAAAGTATGCCATAACTTTTTCTTAAGAAATTCATCTAACATTAGCATTAGGATATCTACGACGAATATTAGCATTTTTAATGCTGTAAGCCAAATACCTTACAGTAGCGTGAACTACTCAAGTCAACAACTATTGCCAGAAGGTTAACTTCAGAAAGTGCATTCAATGTGGCTATGTGTCATTCATATATGGAAGCATACACAGTTCTGCAAACCCCTTTCAGTTGTTATACCTATATGTAAAGCAGATTACCTTTAAATTCTGCGTTACAAGTTGCTAATATTAATTTCATAAACAAAAATTCGAACTGCAGTGAGGTAACTAATTTCGTGACCGCAATTGTTATTTTACACAATCATAAAATGAAACTTTTTGAACTTCCTATCCACCAGTACTGCCTAAAATAGCTTCTTTTTAAGAGCCACCAGTATTTTAAAAGCCTGTTATTTACTTCATTCAATCTTATATTGTCTTGACTAATAGTCGATTAAGCAAGTAGTTGGGCTACTTGTATTCCTGATTTACGCATTTAAACGATGAGCAGCTCTTCACCATCGTGCTTCATGTCCACTGCAATAGTCATACAATACAGACGTGACTATCAATTGTGTTTATATCCCGCAGTAGGTACTTAATATACGATTTACCTGCTAACGACACTTGTTTTTATGCGACGCTTGCCACTACCATGGCGGCCGGGCGAA
Source organism: Locusta migratoria (assembly GCA_026315105.1). NCBI lineage: Eukaryota > Metazoa > Arthropoda > Insecta > Orthoptera > Acrididae > Locusta > Locusta migratoria. The sequence continues at coordinate 126,066,347 of CM048753.1, forward strand.
GGTTCAAATTATCCCGGGACAGCAGCGCCGTCAGGGAGTCTGGTTATTTTTACAAGGTCTTTGCTATGGACACGGGATCAGATGGCCGCCGCCCTACACCGCGCAGTCACAGAATAAGGAGTATACAGAAAGGAAACTCCCGCTGCAGTCTGTCGTCCAAAATTTAGTGCGCATGCGCGGAATCGGCCATCTTGAAAAGCAGTAAACGCGTGATTCCTCCCTACTCCGTGGCGTGGTAATGCGCTGTCTTTGTTTCTTAATTGCATATTTTTACTGCCTGAATCGCATGAAAGTAAACAAGTATTTGGTACAGTGCAGTGCAGTGAAAAGAAAGAACTGTGTGTCAGTTGTTGGAGCTGTTCCGTTTTTATTATGAGCAGCAATAAAGGAAAAGGCGGTCAATGGTGTTCAGTACCTAATTGCCGCAATAATTCGAATAAAAAGAAGGATAAAAGTTTCTTCACCTTCCCAAAAGATGCTGAGCGGTAATTGAAGGTCGCTATCAGTAGTAAAAGTTAAGTGTTATCAGTTACGAATGAGAGCAACGTGTGCATAATTATTCAAAGTTGCCTTGCTTCTTCTCTTGACGATAACTCCCGCTTGTTGCTGCAGCAGTTCAACAGTATTGAAATATTGAAGTACATTTATATTTTATAATTATAAGTTTAATGTTGCAGGGAATAATATAAAATGAAAAGCAAAGAATAGTGCGTAAGCAGGCATTGGATGCGTAGTGAGCTAATGTTGGCAACGAATGCTAAAAAAAAAAAAAAAAAAAGGATTAAGGGGAATAATTATTTTATGTTGTTCCCTGCTCTGTGGTTGACAGATTCTTCTATATGCCCTTCTCCGATCAGTAAATTAATTATCCTCCTAAAGCAAATACAACTTTTCCAACATTAAAACACAACTACATCACTGCCATAAGTAAAGCAGTTGCAAAGTCACTTCCTTGTTCATAACTAATTTCCGAAACATAACTTCGCGTTATTTGCGATTTTTCTAGAGATAAGCACCAAATAAAACTATCATTTATTCCATCGTACATTTTTGTAGTTGTACGTATTAAAATTTGGGCCTACTTTTTTTTCGTTGGATTACAATTAGTGTGCAGGAACAGGGCGCAAAATAGATGAGCGCATAATGAAAAGCCGTTTCCTTTCGTAAATGTGGGTGAGATAAGCTGCGGTTCGTAAAAAGTCCATTTCCAGCCAAAGTACTAAGTGGCTACAGTTCCGCGTTTACTGCTTTTCAATATGGCGTCGAGCGCAACGCTTGGTAACATACAGATCAAAGGCGCCGCCCCTAGCTTTCCCTTCTGTATGCTCCCTATTCTGTGGCGCAGCGCAGTCGAGTTACAACCGCCGGTCGCGTGTCGCCGCCACGGCCGTAATCTCTGCCCTGGAGTGGACGCCATCTGCCGCCGCCATCGTAATCGCTCCTCTGACACCGTCTACGTCTGTAAAGGGCACCCTGCACGAAGAAAGAGGCAGGCAATTATTACGGCAGAATGGAAAAAGCTCGCAGCACAGCGCGACGAAAAGCGAGCAAGTCTCGGTCACAGTCAAACAGTCAGTAAGGGCAAAACACTTCCTCGACTGACTGGCACGTTCGAAAACATTTATTCTTATTCCCCTGTAATGGCCAAACTGCTTACGTCGTCGGTCCATAAGGTTACAAAATTTTCAAATGTTTATTAATCTATCGGACTTAAACTATAGGTTATCAGTCCGAAGCTTACAAACTACACTACTGGCAATTAAAATTGCTAAAGCAAGAAGAAATGCAGATAATAAACAGGTATTCATTCGACAAATATATTATACTGCAACTGACATGTGATTACATTTTCACGCAGTTTGGGAGCATAGGTCCTGAGAAATCAGTACCCAGAACGACCACCTCTGGCCGTAATAACGGCCTTGATACGCCTGGGCATTGAGTCGAACAGAGCTTGGATGGCGTGTACAGGTACAGATGCCCATGCAGCTTCAACGCGATACCACAGTTCATCAAGATTAGTGACTGGCGTATTGTGACGAGCCAGTTGCTCGGCCACCATTGACCAGACGTTTTCAGTTGGTGAGAGATCTGGAGAATGTGCTGGCCAGGGCAGCAGTCGAACATTTTCCATATCCATAAAGGACCGTACAGGACCTGCAACATGCGGTCGTGCATTATCCTGCTGAAACGTAGAGTTTCGCAGGGATCGAATAAAGGGTAGAGCCACAGGTCGTAACACATCTGAAATGTAGCGGCCACTGTAGAAAGTGTCGTCGATGCGAACAAGAGGTGATCGAGACGTATAACCAATGGCACCCCATACCATCACGCCGGGTGATACTCCAGTATGGTGATAACGAATACACGCTTGCAATGTGCGTTCACCGCGATGTCGCCAACACGGATGCGACCATCATGATGCTGTAAACAGAACCTGGATTAATCCGAAAAAATGACGTTCTGCCATTCGTGCAGCCAGGTTCGTCGTTGTGTGCACCATCGCAGGCGCTCCTGTCTGTTATTCAGCGTCAAGGGTAACCGCATCCACGGTCTCCGAGCTGACAGTCTCTGCTGCTGCAAACGTCGTCGAACTGTTCGTGCAGATGGTTGTTGTCTTGCGAACGTCCCCATATGTTGACTCAGGGATCGAGACGTGGCTGCACGATCCGTTACAGCCATGCGGATAAGATGCCTGCCATCTCGACTGCTAGTGATACGAGGCCGTTGGGATCCAGCACGGCGTTCCGTATTGCCCTCCTGAACCCACCGATTCCATATTCTGCTAACAGTCATTGGATCGCGACCAACGCGAGCAGGAATGTCGCGATACTACAAACCGCAATCGCGATAGGCTACAATCCGACCTTTATCAAACTCGAAAACGTGATGGTACGCATTTCTCGTCCTTACAGGAGGAATCACAACAACGATTCTCCAGGCTACGCCGACCAACTGCTGTTTGTGTATGAGAAATCGGTTGGGAAGTTTCCTCGTGTCGCAACAGCTTGGCTACCTCCTACCTCCCCGCTCCCGCCCACGGAGTCCTTTCGCACCCTCCCCTCCCCCTCCTGCCCTCTCCTCCCACCCTCCTCTCCCCTGCGAGGTCCTCACTACAGTCAATTTTTTTTTACATCATGTGCTTCATTCAGTGTTTGTGTTTATAGTGCTTGACAGTATTTTATCACTGCGTCCATGGCCAACACACAAGTGGGGAATATGTTATTTTAACCAGGTTATATTTATTTATTTATTACTCAAATTGCATGCTTATGGGCCGGCCGCGGTGGCCGAGGGGACTGAGGCGCTCCAGTCACGGTCTGCACGGTCACTACGGTCGGGGGTTCGAATTCCCCCTGTGGCATGGATATTTGTGCCGTCTTTAGTATAAGGTAGTTGATAAGTAGTTTGTAAGTTATATATAGAATAAAAATTTTAAAAAATGCTCGGATCTTTGACCGCGATACCGGACGCCTCTTGCAGTGTCTGCCACTGGAGTTTGTTAAACCTTTAACGCCCCTCGTTACAGAGAGGGCTGGGAAGTAACGCGTTATTTGTAACACCGCTACTAGTAACAGTTACTTTTCAAAGCTAACGGCGTTAATATTTGCATAAAGTATCTTTTAACTGTAAAAGAGTTACTTTTACCGGTTTGTAGTGACTATATAAAAATTATACATCTTTATTTCTACAATAAACTAGTTCGCAAATCGATACCGTATTTCTGGATTTCCAGAAGGATTTTGACACCGTACCTCACAAACGGCTTTTAATCAAATCGCATGGTTATGGTATATCGCCCAAAAAATGCGATGGTAGGGGCTTTCCTGTCAGAGAGGACACAGTTCGTAGTAATCGATGGTAAGGCATCGACTTAAACAGAGGTGATATCGGGCGTTCCACAGGGTAGTGTTATTGGTCCTCTGCTGTTCCTTACTTACATAAACGATTTAGGGGAAAATCTAAGTAGCTGTCTTAGGTTGCTTGCAGATGACGCCGTCGATTACCGTTCTGGTCTAGCCCCACTGGAGAGCACGGTTCACAGACTGCTGGCTGCTATCCCCTTGACATCCAGGCCTTCACCCTCATTGATGAAGTCGCACCACGATCTCTGCAGCCGCCGGCTCCGGTTGGCCATTTATCGCCAGCGTTTGCTCACTTCAAGATCTACTTTGTAGAACACAGTTACATGCTCACTGACCTACCGACAACGCGAGAGGCCATGGCTAAGGACTACTACAACATTTTACAAAGAAGGAATCCACGTAATATGATAGAACGGCGACACCCGAACGTCTGCTGGAAAAGAGTGTGGCGGGCGATTCATTCAGCTTTCCTGCCGACAGAACCACGGACGTCGTGGTACATATTAGTGAACGAAAAATTCCCTAATCGTCAGCGGTTACATTCAATTCGCCTCCTTAGCGACCCCTTATGTCCACAGTGTGCAGACGTCGATACCGACGTGCATCGACTGACATGTAGCACTGCGAGTGCGTGTTGGAAGCTCACGAGGCAAATGCTGGCCCTCCTGCTACGTCGTCCTTTCACGTCGATCCTATCTACCGAAGTTTCTACCCTGATGGCGTCTATTTTCCAGCAGCGAAGACGAATGCAATCAACTGGATTAAAGGCATGGCGCTACATTACCTTTACCGAGATAGCGACAAAAACATCCTGGACTGCTGGCAATATTTGCTTGAAACACACACGACTGTCCAACGTGGAGCATCCTACCGAACCACCTTTGCGAACTTTTTAGGGTCACTGTTCACGAACCCTCCACCCATCTGGGGTGTCCCAGGTATGAGAAGAGAATGATGTTGCAGCCCATACAACCTGATCGATCCCAACGGTACAAAGGCTACAGCCTTGAATGCGAGAAGACGACTGGGATACTCATGTGCAGGATTGTCGACGGGTTACGTTCTTCAAACTGTTGGCCCCCTATAATAATAATTAAATGAAATAAAGCAATATATTACAACTGACTAAAAAACAAAAAAAAAACAAAAAAACATCCAGCACCCTGCTGCCCTAACAGGACTTCCAGACCCTCGTCTCGCCCCCTGGCAGTGTGACGTCATCCAAGCACGTCACAGTACAGCAGCAATAAATATTTTTTCGTGACAACTTCAATTAAAACGAAAATTATTTTCTTCTGAACGGACAAGGGTACATACAAGAACCTTTCAACCATAGAGCAGGTACAGTATTAATTTTTCTGCGAGTGAAACGAGCAGCAATAACATTTGCTCTGTAGCTTGTGAAAAATATTAACGCAATTCTACACTTCATTGTTCATCTGTTGCCAACATAAGCACTGGAGCCCAGCGAGAAGCGTCGTAAAATTTTACCGAATCCAGTCATATTGCAAAGAGAAATGATTATAAAAAAAACACCCTAAGACAGATTTATATAATTACATAAATTATTATTTATTGTTTCGAACAAATCAACACAAATGTCATTATTGTTCACAGCGTATTTTCCCATGCACCGCATGTTCACCTGGTAACAGAAATATACAGATAACATGTTTTAATAACACGAAAGCTTTACGATTATAGTTACGGAACATATCGTAATTTTTTTATTCAAAACTTTTTCTGAATTTGATAGTTACCTTAGTGGAAATATTCATTAATTATGGCGCGGCGAACTGCTCTTCCTGGCAATGTGTCGTCGCGATATATGTTACTGTTGTCACCAATAAGTATGTTAAATGCACCAGTTGCCTACGCTCTTAACGTAATCAATAGTCTGTTCATAGGCGATTTCTATCGGTAGGAAATTCTAACCTGTCACTGATTTGGTTTAACAACCACCACACTTTCTTTGGACAAACAAAATCTTTCTCCGAACTTTTTGTCACTGTAATCTTCAAAAGAGTCCCCCTTTCCACAATCACTACGTTCCGGTTTTGATCCCGATTTAAATGATCGAGGTAAAATAAATCTTTGTCAGTTCTGTCTAAAACTTCAAAACGCGCCGCCATCTTGATACTGCACACTCGTATAACCCTGATCATCTCGACAAAACCGGGCGTCAGCCGCGATCAAATGTAACCGCGGTCAACTCCCTCGTTTAACTTTGGTCGGTGTCGGCGCACCAGAAACTTGAGTTGACCGCGGTTAAACGCCGACTTGACCGCGATTAACTTTTGACCGATGTTGGTGCACTCGGCCGCTAGCCCCACTGGAGAGCACGGTTCACAGACTGCTGGCTGCTACCCCCTTGACATCCAGAACCCTGCTCTCTGCTGCCCTAACAGGACTTCCAGACCCCCGCCTCGCCCCCTGGCAGCGAGACGTCAGCCAAGCACGTCCGAGTACAGCAGCGCTGAGTACAGGCCTGTCTGTACTAGGCTCCCCGCCTCCCCTGTAATTAACCAGAGGGGTGGGGGGGGGGGGTGGCGGCCATTGAGCCACCCCTCACAAGACTCCTCACCCCGCCTGCTTCCCACCACACGCAACCAGCCAACTCTGCCCTGACCGACGTCTGACAAGGAGCCTGTAGCGAAACATTAATATTTTTTTTTTAATTGAAAATTATATCTGCGACGCTTGTCGCTAGCATCCGTTCTCTCTGCCAATAAATCTCTGATTATCCTTGTTTCAAGTTATACCTTCAACTTTTTGAAACCATCTGGAGAGAAAACGGAATCGCTTGTCGTCTTTCGTTTTTCTACCTTTACACTGAGCGGACGTATTTTACTCGACCTCCACAATCATGTAAGTGTGAGCTCTGGTTAGCATCCTTTACCTAATAAACTTTAATTTTCATTTGGAATTCCTATTTTATTTAAATAATGACTATTTCTCCCCATCTTTCATTTAATTGATGACCTATTTTCAGCAATGTTAGTAAATTGATGATTGGTCATTGTTGCCTATTGTCTCATGATGACAAAAGAACATTCTCGATGTACAATTTATTTACTCTCATTTTATATTAAACATTGAATTCAATGCCTGCAGGAAATCTTCATTCTGTTAAAAGCCAAGTCCGATAATTTCTTTAACTTTCGATAACCATAGTGATCAAAATTGCACACGGTCTTAAAACTTTAATAATTCATAGTCATGAAACCAAGCATCAGTATAAGAGAACGAAGATATTAATCAATTCATACAGGTTCAACTGCAGTGACACGGCTTCCACCAATGAATGCATACCAGGTAACTTATTCCGCTATTTTCTTATGTAATGGTGCTTTCTGGTGTTGTCGTAATTTTTAACTTACATTGCTACTGAGAACTGATAACCACTTCAAAAATTAATATTCATTCCTGATCTTACTGTTATTTAAATTTCAATTCCGGTTTTCAACTTTGATCTTGTGACAACACCAGTGATAATAAAAAAAAAGTAACATTACAAGCCGCACAGCTGCGAAGTGTCTGCCTCTCTACTGCCTCCACCGAGACCAGAGGCGGACTGCCAACTCACAGACACCCGTGGCTAGGCGTGCACAAAACTATGAGCTGTCATGTTTATTGTTAAACTCTGTGCAAAACGTCAACGACTAGCTGAAAACCCGGCGCTGCCCGGGTATTTATTTATTTAATCCTGTCGTTTTTCAGGTATATATTCATTTGTATAAGGGCTGCGTGCTTGTAAAATCTCTTGGGAATACACTCAGTAGTAAAGAAGTAATAGATTAAAACTTGGTGCGTGATGGGACGGTTTTCTATGAACGTGCTCATATCTCATCAACTAACTGTCGTACTGATATACAGTTTAGAAGGTACACTCAACTATATGCGTGTAACTACGACTATTAATCAATAAATAAGAGCTTGCAGTCATGTTTCTGCCAAATTATCAAGGTGCGCTCATCCCGCGATCTAGTGACGACTGATGGTACTATCTTCAAGACGAATATCTGCGCTGTAATTTATTGACATGATATGAATTAGTCAGTTTAGCACAACACAGTTTATTTCGTAGCACCTGACTTTCGTTAATTTTCTGTCTTCTTCATTAGAGTAATATGTTAAAGTTTAAAGTAAATCAGCCAAGAACTTTTTCTCTATTTATATATTTCTTGTGAAATTTTGAAGCCGCGGCGGAGTGGCCGAGCGCATTGAGGCGCTATGTTCCGATGCGCGAGGCTGTTCCCCGTCGAGGTTCGAATCCCACCTACCCCCCCCCCCCCCTTCGAGCATGGATGCTTGTGCCGTCTTTGTTATAAGGTAGTTCGTAACTTGTGTATACGTTTAGGGAATGATGACCCCCAGTTAAGTCCCATAACCTTAACAAACATTGAAAATTTTGAAGTAAAAGAACTTTTAAGATTTCTTTTTTCCTAATATAATAACGTTTCCCCCTTTATATAACACACACACACACATGTATATCTTCCAGGCTCTAATATGAATAAATTCTTTGGTGAGCCCGCCCATGACATGAAGATGCCAAATCCACTCCGAAGTATTTAATGGATTGTCCTGTAATTTATTAATCGTAATAGAAAATGCAACTTCCAATGGAAACAGTAGTCTCTTGAAGGTAGACTTGTGGGATATAATGGGTATTGGTTGGGTGTACTCTGTTTCATTCTGTTCCTTTCTCTGTAGCTCTATGGACGTAAACTGCTTTCGCTTCCAGCCAGATGAAGCAATTTTCCATGAACGATACTGTTTACGTGGTCATATCTCATGAACTACGTGTCGGAATGTGATACAATTTAGAAGCTACATTCAACTATATATGTGTATACTTTCTGTAAAATTTCCTATCGCTACAATTTGTAGTGTTCAAATTATAAATTGTAACTTCATACCGAGAGCCGTAGTTTTACTCCATAAACAGCGGAAAAGTAGTAAGCGAGAAACTTTTTTCCTTTCATCATTTTACTATGATTGCCAGCGAGAAAACGTTTAATAAAGGTTTGAAATTATGTTTAAAGTTTGTTGCAAGTCGCTAAGTACTGTCATTCTCATACAGTGTATTTCCAAAGTCTCGCCGCATTATACGGCATTTTTTGCGATATCTATTGGTTATGACGTAATATCTTTTGAACCATGTGCCGTATGTGATTCTTAACCATGCAGCAATTGTTACCTCACGGTAAGGAATGTGTGTACCAAATTTGGTTGAAATCGGTACAATGGTTTAGGAGAAAATGAGCGGCATTGTCGCAAAATGCAGCAGTTTTTCGCGCATCTCATTGTTTATGACGTCATACCTCGTGAACTATACATCTTATGTGATTCTTACACTTACGGCGACGGTCCTCATGAATTGAAGCTTACGTGTACAACATTTTGTAAAGATTGCAACAAAACTGTAGATTTCTATGTAACGCGTACAAACATACGAACACTCTGCTTTATATATTAGATGGCGAAGAATCTAACGACAGCATGAACGTAATCAGTAATCATTGGAAGGTTCTGTATCATCTGTGATTATTAATATTTTTTATTCATAGAAACAAATGCCTATTGTCATCTATATCTCTTCTTCTGTTTCTATAGCCGAAATGGTCGGTAGTATTCTGGATAGCTTCGCCAATTTGTAATAATATTCCATTAATATACTCCTTAAAATCAGAATCTCACTCTTTGTGTTACTCATTTATGCAGCCCTTGTCACATTGATATAATAATCGTAATTTTCATGTCTATATTTTTCAGCTTAAAAGTATATGGACGTGTATCTTTCAGGCCTGTGCAAACCAGACCCATAGCACGCATACAATACTCCATGTTTTGCTCTGTATCATTAATTGAATGCCTGCTGTGAGCTTCGGACGAGGATCCGAAACCGAATAAAAAATCAAACCTGCTCTAATTTTTTTTTTTAAACAGGCTTTGAACAATGCACAGACAAAGATCTGCAGCCGCCATCTTGCTAGCTTTTCCGGTACGGGTAAATTAATTATAATTCGTAACCCTTTTTGCTCATGGTGCTGCTCCAGTGTAGTAAATTGCTGAAAGAAAGCAAAAATATTTCTTGCGAATCGTTGAAGTTACGTCGGTGGAAAACATATTGAATCAAATATCACAGAGCGCACGCACAGTGTCGCCTCGTCTGTTTCAGGTGTAAGGTCGCTGTGTGGTTTGTTACGTAGCACTGGTACAACACGACGAACATCACTTCAAGTCTCTTAATCTCTCTCTCTCTCTCTCTCTCTCTCTCTCTCTCTCTCTCTCATATATCAATGTTTATCTGTGTGCCCTCTATGTGTTCATACACCATTCATTCGATTGCAATGAAACTTGTGTGAACTGTTCACCGTACGCCCACGAAGGTTCCTGACCCAAAAACAAAACAGCAAGACACACAGCTCAGGAGGTATGACGTCATTAGTTGCTGTCACCGCGTGAGAATACCCAGATTTGTGCGTCAGTTATTGGAAAATGGGAGAATTTAGGGACCTGCAACAGAGTTTGATGTAATTTCGGACGTTTATGAGTGGGTTCGTAAGTGACTCTCCTTCCCCCCCCCCCTCCCAACTAAATGACGAAAAGAAGTCTACCGCTCACAACAGTTTCCCTGTAGATGCCGTATAACTCTCGCATGAGGTATGACCTTGTATCAAATAAAGTTAGCATTACAGATTTGAAAGTTACTATTTATTTTTGTCTGCAAGTCTCCCTTAATTCTCTTACTTCCAAAATTAAGCAATCTGTTTTCTTGATTTATATAAAAGCGAAAGGACACTCACTCACTCACTGTCTAAACACGAAATCTCGAAAACTACTTCATCTACGAAGCTGAAATTTGACAATATAGTTTATAGGTAGAAAACGTCAGCTAAGGAAGTATTTTGTGATAGGTGCATGGCAGAGCATACTTCTCCTACAGACTCACGAAATCTACAGTTTCATTCCGATTTTCACGAAATTTCGCACACGTGACCGTTAAAACAAGGGGAAGATGACCATCTACCTTAAGTTTCATACGGTGCATGGGGGAGTGCACTTTGCAACATAGAAATGGATCCCTAAATACCTAGGTCGCGCCATAACTTCAGAACGGCTCGACCGATTTAACAGATCCTTTCTTTGCTATTTTCGTTATTCTCAGAACAACGGATGTATGAAATAAAACTGGAATATATCAGAACAACAAAGTGCGTTTTTCAATGTGACCCTGCGTTTCTATTGCATAGAAATCTATAGTTTTGTTCCGATATCGATGAAATTTTGCACAAAGTGCCTAAAAAACAAGAGGAATGTCACTGTCTGTATAAAATTTAGTTCCGTGCATAGTGGAGGGTACTTAACTTACGGAATTTTACAAAATGCATAGTTTTGCTCCAATCTTTATGAATTTTTGCACAAATCACCTTTAAACCAAGAGGAAGATCACTGGGTACATAAATGTTTGTGTGGTACATGACTGAGGGTACCTTGCAGAAAACTTTGCCGAGAGAGGGAAAGGTGGAAACGAACAGAGAGATGGGAGAGAAAGAGGAGGATGCAGAGAGAGGGGGGAAGGGGATGTGGACTACCAGAGTGGAGGAGAAATGAACACCCGGGCAACGCCGGGTTTATAGGTAGTAAAATATAAACACAACTAGCCAACAAGTTTAAGAAATACAGCAACCAAAATTAATAACTCTAAAATTTAAAAAAAATTAAAAAAGAAACTGCTTAACTAGCCAGACGGATATGCGCAGACTCGAGGATTTTCGCGGAGGCGCGCATATGCCTGTTGGGATACCGTAGAATAGTGTAGTTAGAGTAGCTCTATAAGTAGTTATCACCCTTGTTAGTTGGCAAACTTCGAGTTCTTTCGAGGCTGCCAGGAAGACTTTCACTTAAGCCAAGGAACAATTTTTGTATGTCAAGAAGAATTTTCTTTTTCTCTTTTTACTGTAAATTTTAAATACTTTTAAATTTCTATTAATTTTATTTACTTCATTACTGTACATGAGTGCACTTAAAATAAGTAGTAACTACATTTACATTTATAAAACAGTGTGTGAGACAATTTAAATTGATTATGTGCGACCTGTTTAGAGTTTCGATGTTGTTGTTGTTGTTGTTTTTGTTGCTGTGGTACTCAGTCCACAGACTGGTTTGATGTCCTGCGGCGGAGCGGCCGAGCGCACTGAGGCGCTATGCTGTCATGCTCGAGGCCGTTCTCCGTCGGGGGTTCGAATCCCCCCTTGGGCATGGATGTTTGTGCCGTCTTTAGTATAAGGTACTTCATAAGTAGTTTAGAGACTGATGACGTCGCAGTGGAGTGCCTTAAGCTTAACAAACATTTGATCATTTGAACTGGTTTGATGCAGCTCTCCACGCTACCCTGTCCTGTGCAAACCTCTTCACCGGAGAATACGTTCGGCAACCTACTTCCTTTTGAATCTGCTTACTGTATTCGTCCCTCGGCTTCCTCTAGGATTTTTACCCCACACATTTCCTCCTAAGTTGAACAATTCCTTCATGTCTCACAATGTGTCCTACCAATCTATCCCTTCTCTTAGTCAGGATATGCCAGAAACTCCTTTTCTCCCCAATTCTGTTGAGCACCTCCTCATTAGTTACGTGATATACCCATACAATTTTAATCATTCGTCTGTAGCACCATATTTCAAAAGCTTGTATCATCTTTTTATCTGAACTCCTTATCGTCCACGTTTTACTTCCATACAATGCTACATTCCAGACAAATGCTTTGAAAAAGGACTTTCTAACATTTAAATTAATATTGGATATTAACAAGTTTCGCTTCTTTAGAAACACTTTTCTTCCCATAGCCATTCTGCATTTTATATCTTCTTTACTTCGGCCATCAGAAGTTATCTTGCTACCCAAATAACAAAATTCATCTACTACTTTAATTGTCTCTCTACCTAATCTAATTCCTTCAGCACCGCCTGATTTTCTAACATTGCATTCCATTACCTTTATTTTACTATTGTTAATGTTCATCTTAAAGCTTCTTTTCAAGACACCTAGTCTAAATATTGCGGCAGTCAATTGAATTGAATTGAAATTGAACTCGCCGTATCGTTTGGAGGCCGCTATATACTTAACGTCTGTTCGAAATTACGGTGAATCCTGAACAAAATTCTTGAAAATCAGTCTCCGGATCGCTTTTATTTTCTAGAACATTATCGTTTTCGTTCATCACAGAACGGGTTACTCTGTAACTTCATAAATTTGATCTGAAGATGGGCAGCTGTCCCGAAACCCGGCAATGTTCTAGAAAATAAAAGCGATCTGGAGACTGGTATTCAAGAATTTTATTCATTTGACGATCAAAGAAACTCCCTCGAGACCCATAAGTCTTGCTTTGAGTCCTGAACAGTTTGAGGCGACTACGGGCGGCTACAGAGAGATGGTGCCGCCATATTCCGTGCTACTCTTTGCCAGGTTGAGGTCAGACGCTATAAATTAGGAGGTGGGCCTCGCCTTTGTCGCTGGCGCGTGGCGCGGGCGGGCGGGTGTAACTGGATTATAGCTCGGCGAAGAGCTAAGAGCTGCTGATGGTCGCTAGGGTGGGGGGGGGGAGGCCTACCGCCCCCACATCACAGGAGCCGCCTACAGTGACGTCACTGCCCACAGATGCCGTCACTACCTACGAACGCTGCGTCCCGTACACCGAAATAGACGCGGCTGGGGAAGTGTTGCCAACCCGACGAACTATGTCCCATATCAGTGTGGGACCTATTCACACGTTGTTTTCAGAAAGGTACAACGGAATGTTTTTTTTTTTTTTTTTTTTTTTTTTTTTTTTTTTTTTTTTTTTTTTTTTTTTTTTTTTGCGGAAAGAGAGATTAATATGGGACATTTAGTTGGTGCCGTCACTCCACTACTGTCGGTATATCTGCAACATATCGCGATCTACATCTACATTTCTGCAAATCACATTTAAGTGCCTGCAAAGGATTAATCGAACCACCACCCCCCCTTGACAAATTACAAGTTCTTCACATCGCCCCCAGGTAAAAAACTCTCACTTCTTGAAGAATTAGAAATCACTAAGTTTGTAAAAAGGTCCCCAGAACACAGTCTCAACGAACAGCTCATCACAAAAATCAAACTTTTTACGATATCATGTTATCCATCTTTTTTCCAAAATGACCCCCCCTTCTGACAATTCACAACATCTTTCTCCCGCCCCACCCTCAGGCCTCTAATAATTTCGTTTTCATTCATTTATTATTGTTTCATACCAACATGTATCATTTCACAAGATTCATTCCCTCACGTCACAAACATCTCTAGCCGCTCATTCTCGCAGGCGTAACTCTGCCCATACCGCTCTGTTTAACGGTCGCATTTATGTTCCGTAGTTATTAAGGATACTACCAGTTGTGAACGTGGACCTGCCGCGGCAGCGACTCCTCTGCTGCTATGGTGAGTTTTGTCATATAAATAAAAAGCATCCTATTAATCTCCATACCACACCCCTTTAGTCCCTAGTCATCGTAGTTCAAATAACCCTTACGTTTACCTCTTTGCTGGGGCCCAATGACAACACCAATTGTTAAGCTACCTCCACCACAGCTTCAGATAGTTCTGTGGCTCCATCTCCGCCCAAGTAAGACCGAATTTTCAAATTTCCTCACCTTACCACATTAGGTTCGCTGCGCACCAGGTACACGGACTGTAACAAAACATTTGTCTTTTTCCAGTCTGACGATGCGCTAACAGCGCGAAACGCGTAATTGGGAAATAAAATACTGCAACAGAGACTGAGCATTTTTTAATATTCAACACTGTTGCTGCACCAGCCGCCACCGCCACCACCACCATCATGGAATGGAGTGAAATGCACCTTTAAACTATTTATCTCCCATTCCATTCTCGAATAGCGCGCGGGAAGAAAGAACACCTGAATCTCTCCGTTCGAGCTCTGATTTCTCGTATTTTATGCTGATGATCTTTTCTACCTATGTAAGTGGGAGACAACAATATATTTTCGCATTCGGAGGAGAATGTTGGCGATTGGAGTTTCACAAGTAGCCCACGCCGCAGCGATAAGCGCCGTTGTTGTAATGATTCCCACCCCAGATCCTGTATCATTTCCGTAACGCTGTCTCCCCTGTATCGTGACAATACGAAACGAGCTGCCCTTCTTTGGACTCTTTCGATGTTCTCCGTCAAACCCACCTGATGAGAATCCCACACTGGGCTGCAATACTCCAAAAATGGACGGACAAGCGCAGTGTATGCAGTCTCTTCAGTAGTTCTGTTGCATGTTTTAAGGGTTGTACCAATAAAACGCAGTCTCTGGTTCGCCTTTCCCACGACATTATTTACCTGTTCTTACCATTTTAAGTGTGAAGTAATTGTAATTCCTAGGTATTTTATGGAGTTTACGGCCTTCACATACCATTGATTTATCGTGTAAACAAAGTTTAACGGATGTCTTTTCGTACTCAATGGACGACTTCACACTTCTCTTTATTTAGAGTCAATTACCAATTTTTACACCACACTGATGTCTTATGTAGATCGTTCTACAGTTGGTTTTGATCTTCAGATGACTTTACTAGAAGATAATTGACGGCGTCATCTGCAAACAACCTGAGGGTGCTACTTAAATTTTCCCCTAAGTGGTTTATGTAAAAAAGGAACAGCAGAGAACCAATAACACTACCCTGATTCCATAACAACGCAATTTTATTAAATCCACTTCTGAAGTACGGTGTCGAAAGTCTTTTGGAAATAAAAAAAAAAAAAAAAACGGAATCAATTTGAGATCCCTTGTGTGTAGCACTCATCATTTCGTTTGAGTAAAGAGCTAGTTGTGTTTCGGATCAACGATATTTTCTAAATCCGTGTTAACCATGGATCAGTACATCGTTCTGTTCGAGCTAATTCATAATATTTGAATACAGGATATGTTCAAAACCTCTGCTGCAAATTGACGCCAATCAAATAGGCCTGTACTTTAGTGGGTTACTCCTACTGCCGTATAAGGTGAAACAGCTCCAACAAGTAATTATACGGCACCTGGTGACTGTCGTTCGTCCAACCAACAGTCTTCACTCTCATTGTGGAGTAGCTATATTTAGTTCACCCCATCTTTTTTTTTTCCTGGCCACCACAGAGCACAAACAGTATCAATTATAATATATGTGTATATATAAAAATGAATGTTTGTCTGTATCATCTCTATGTGTTCATCAATCATTCATTCGAATGCAATGAAACTTGTGTGAACTGTTCACCGTACGCCCACGAAGGTTTCTGACCCAAAAACAAAAAGAGCACGGCACATAGCTCAGGAGATATGACGTCATAAATAATGAGGCCACCGCGTGAGAATACCCAGATTATTATTGGAAAATGGGAGTAGTTAGGGACCTGCAACAAAGTTTGCATGCAATATCGCTGTAGATGCCGTAAAACTGTCGCATCAGACATGACCTTGTATCAAATAAAGTTAACATTACAGATTTGTATGTTACTACTTATTTTTGTCTGCAAGTCTCCCTTTATTACATCCAAAATTAAGCAATCTGTTTTCTTAATCTCTGTCTGCATAAACGCGAAAGGACACTCACTTACTCATTCACTCACTGTGACTAAACACGAAATCTGGATAAGTGCTTTGAAGAAATTATTTTGTGATAGGTGCATGTCGGGGCATACTTCTCCTACAGAGTCACAAAATCTACAGTTTCCCTCTCGATCTTCACGAAATTTCGCACGCCTGACCTTCAGAACAAAAGGAAGGTCACCTTCTACCTTAAGTTTTTCACGGTGCATTGAGATATTTGAGAACAACAAAGGGCGGTTTTCAACGTGACCTAGCGTTTCTATTGCGTAGGCATCCATAGTTTCGTTCCGATATTGATGAAATTTTGCCCACTGTGCCTTAAAAACAAGAGGAATATCACTGTCTGTATAAAATTTCGTTCGGTGCATGGCGGAGGGTATTAAACTTAGGGAATTTAATTGACGCGTGACCATGCGGTGGCCTCTCATTGTTGATGACCTCATATCTCCTGAGCTATGTATCTTACTCTTTTGTTTTTGGGTCAGAAACCTTCGCTGACGAACGGTGAACAGTTCACCAAAGTGTCATTGCAATCGAAAGAATGGTTTTTGAACACAAAGGGAACATACAGACAAACATTCGATTTTATATATAGAGAAAGGTACAACTTATTCTTTCATTTAAATTCTGTTTTCCAGAGAGCACATTTCAACTTAAAATTCCCGATATCTCCCATACTGATTCAGAAATCATGTGTGATGAAGAATGACTCTAGATAAATGACGTTAATGATTGTATCAATAATCAATCAATTCAACATAATCAGAATACAATGTAAAATTAGTTACGTTCACATTTTAGCAACAGCACTATACAAACTGAACATTGGGTAGAGACATTTCCATGAGTATTCTCAACAGTCCAATTCATACACAAATGGTTTTTTTAAACAAAATTTTCATTTTACTTTAATCAGAGAGTTTTTAGCGGGTCCTATAGAATATGTAGTGATATACTGTCACCATCAAAATACACACAGATTCATTCCTACAGTACTGATATGTTGTTACTTTGTTTCTGTCAAAATGTTACTTGAGGTACAATGCAACGTATTGCATGGAAATGGCGCACACCATGAACGTGGCCTGTTATGTTTTCTTAAGAAAGATCTCGAGCAGTTGAGATCTGCAAATGAAAGTTAAAACGCTCACTGCTGCTCTAAATTACTTTATGAGTGGCCATTGAACATGCGCAACGGAAATTTATCTAACTGCTCACTCCTTAAGGGAGCAGCCAACGTTTTAACAAACACAAAATTAATGTTAAAATAAAATGGATAGATAATTAAAACTGTTTATGATAGCCAGTTGATTGATTGATTGATTGATTTTATCAGGGAAGCCAACACAGTCTAGGTCCAACCCGTCACTGCCCGCACCGAAACTAAGTTTATTGTGCGGTATCGCTCCCTGTATACGTAGTAAAGCCAACCAATGCCCTTGAACAGTGCAAGGAGTCCCTTTACCAGTTCTTTATTAGACACAATTTCTTCGGGTCTGGTTGTCCCAAATGTTCTGTGCCTTTTACTCTCCAATGCAACGCATTCGAAGATTAGATGTGATGCAGTTTCATCACCGTCATTACAGATCCTACATTTAGGACCTCCTCTTCTGTTATTCCCATTGTGTGTAGGTGTTTTTTGAAATTCCCATGGCCTGTCAGCAATCCAACCATGAGTCTAATCTCTCTCCTGTTCAGGCCCAGGATTGCAGAGCTTCTTTTAAAACATAGCTTTGGCATCATTACCTTGCCATGTTTTTGTTGATGGACTTTGGTCCAATATTCTACGTGCTGTCTTCTGAGCCAGTTACGTAGCTCCAATTTGATCATTGCCTTGGTGATTGTCAGGACAGGTTCCGGTTCAATAAATGGAGTCTCTGCCCCCATCCTGGCTAATCTGTCGTCATGTTCGTTGCCACTGATCCCCGAGTGGCCAGGGACCCACAATAGGTTTACTCTATTGCTTTCCCCTAGCTCCACCAGAACCCTGTGACATTCTGCAACAATTTTAGACCTTGTTGCAGGAGCTGCCAGTGATCTCAGGGCTGCCTGGCTGTCTGAATAGATATAGATGCTACGGTCTTTGTAGCACCTACGCAAATTCTCCTCCACACACGCCCTGATGGCAGTGATTTCGGCCTGGAATACTGAGGCCAGTTTCCCTAGAGAGATGACGCCCTCCAGTCTTGGCTGCACCCCGTATACCCCAGCCCCAACGCCTCGGTCTGATTTTGAACCAGACAATATCCCCCGTACGGTGTCGAACTATTTTCTCCCACTGCTCCCTACTTCCAATTGTTATATTGAAAGGCTTGTTTTAGCAGTATGGGGTTATAAAATAGTCGGCTGGCATTTCACCAACCTTTCCTATATTTACCTCACTCACTATTTTAGTGTGTGATTCTGGATATCCCGAAGAGTTCCAGTTGTTTCCAGTTTTGAGTCTGTATGCACCATCTGCTGCCTCCATCTTGACCCAAAGGTGTAATGGGGGCATATCCAGCATGGTTTCCATTCCAGCAGTTGGTGTGCTGCTAATTCCGCCTGTTACAGCTAAGCAGGCTAATCTCTGCACCTTACCAAGCTCCTTAGCAGCAACCTGCTGTTCTACCTTCTTCCACCACACGACCGCCCCATAGGTGATCCTGGGTCTAATCACCGTGCTGTATGATAGTCAGTTAGTCCAAAGGTGGTTTTGAGCAATGCGAGCGTTCGAGGTCAAAATAAGGTTTCTCGCGGTTTGTAGCCAAAACGTGTACGGGAAAAAGGGGATAAGTCAGTTCTTCTCAAATTTTCAGGAGAGAAGATTTTAACACCAAACCTGTACCAAATGCAATTTTTAGCCAATTCCCTTGAAATTTATGTTTAGTGTAGCCTTGCATATAGTCGTTAGATACCTTTACAAGGTTTTCTTGTAGATGTACTGTAACAATCTAAAGAAAATATTATATCGAATGACGTCAATTTTTTGTAGGGAAAAGGGGGGTAAGTCATTATTAAATAAGGAATGTCTGTAAATCTCGCTAATTCGTTAACTTTGTTAAACCTAACTATCAGTATTATTCAAGAAGTAATTAAAAATGTAACAAATGATTGTGCATAAATTTATTAGTTACAAAAAAAAACAACAGAAAAATCATAAATTATAGGCTAGAATTAATTCTTTCTAAATGGAACAGAACTTCGTAGATCCAAACAACATCTTTGTAAACTACGTACATTCAATGCTTATTCATTTTCACTCTGTCTTCTTAGTGTCCATTCTAGGGCATCCAAAACCGACATTCGCCCTAATTCATGGGTGGATGACAACAGTTTATTTCTCACGTCGGAAAGTCGACCTGTTCTCTTCCTTTTCTTCGTTGAATGTGACAGTTGACTGAAGGTGATACTTTCCTCATCTTCATTTTTTACGTTCACTTCCACAGTTCAGTTAAAACGTAAAATAAAGTAAAGAAATTCAGACAACACACAGAGCACTATCTTAACCCCGCCAACAGCAGATGCTCAACACCTGGACTACGGAACGTAAACGACAGGTGCAATCAGTGCTGCCAACTGACTAACCCCCTTTTTTCCCAGTTTCACATCGACTTACCTCCTTTTTCCCGTGGACGCTACATTTTTAAACAGCTGTAACTTTGAGACTACCCCCCTTCTTTCCATTAGACAAAAACCGATAAACGCAGCTTGTTGAAAGCTTTCTGAAGCTGTCATAATCTAAAATTTCATTTTTTTTTACTTACCCCCTTTTTCCCGTGGACCCTTCAAATGTAACAGGAGTACGCCTCCGACAGAGAGATTCAAGTCGCTCGTTGTTGTTGTTGTTGTTGTGGTCTTCAGTCCAGAGACTGGTTTGATGCAGCTCTCCACCCTACTCTATCCTGAGCAAGCCTCTTCATCTCCTCATAAGAACGACAACCCACATCCACTTCAATCTGCTTATTATACGCGTCTCTTGGTCTCCCTCTGCGATTTTTACCCCACACACTTCCCTCCAACGCTAAATTCACGATTCCTTGATGTCTAAGAATGTGTCCTTCCAATCTATCCCTTCTTTTAGTCAAGGTATGCCAGAAATTTCTTTTCTCCCCAATTCTGTTCAGTACCTCCTCATTAGTTACGCGATCCACCCACCTAATCTTCAGCATTCTTCTTTAGCACCACATTTCAATAGCCTCTATCCTCTTCCTATCCGCACTGTTTATCGTCCATGTTTCACTCCCATACAAGGCAACACTCCATACAAATGCCTTCAGAAACGACTTCCTTAGCCTTAAATCAATAGTGGATGTTAAAAAAATTTCTCTTTTTCAACAACGCTTTTCTACCCATTGCCATAGTGCATTTTATATCGTCTGTACTGCGACTATCATTTGTTGTTTTACTACCCAAGTAACAAAACTAATCTACCTCCTTTATTGTTTCGTTACTTAATCTAATTCCTTCAGGATCACCTGATTTTCTTACACTGCACTCCATTACCCTAGTTTTGCTCTTGTTAATGTTCATCTTATATGCACCTTTCAGTAGACTGTCCATTCCGTTCAATTGCTCTTCCAGGTCCTTTGCTGTATCTGACAGAATTACTATGTCGTCGGCAAAACGCAAGGTTTTTAATTCTTCACCCTGAACTTTAATTCCTTCTCCAATTTTCTCCTTGCTTTCCTTTATAGCTTGCTCCATGTACAAATTGAACAACATTGGAGAAAGGCTACAACCCTGTCTTACTCCCTTTCCAACCACTGCATCCCTTTCATGACTTCAACTCTGATAACCGCTGTCTGGTTTTTGTACAAGTTGTAAATAACCTTACGCTCCCTATATTTTACTCCTGCTTGCTTCAGAACTTGAAAGAGTTTATTCCAATCAACATTGTCAAAAGCCTTCTCCAAATCTACAAAAGCTAGAAATGTTGGTTTGCCTTTTCTTAAACTATCTTCTGGGATAAGCCGTAAAGTGAGTATTGCCTTCCATGTTCCTACATTTCTCCAGAACCCAAACTGATCTTCCCCGAGCTCGGCTTCTACCAGCTTTTACATCCTTCTGTATATAATTCGTGTGAATATTTTGCAACCATGACTTATTAAACTGATGGTTCTGTAGTTTTCACACCTGTCTGCATCCGCTTTCTTTGGAATCGGGATTATAACATTTTTCTTAAAGTCTGAGGGTACTTCACCTGTCTCATAGATTTTACACACAATGTGAAACAATTTTGTCATGGCTGGTTCTCCCAGAGACTTCAGTAGCTCTGATGGGATATCATCTACTCCAGGTGCCTTGTTTCGACTTAGATGTTTCAGTGCTCTGTCAAATTCATCTCTCAGTGTAGCATCTCCCATTTCATCATCATCTACGTCCTCTTCCCTTCCTACAATAGTGTCTCGAAGTTCATTTCCTTCACAGAGCCCCTCTATATACTCTTTCCACCTTTCAGCGTTCCCTTCTTTGCTGAGAGCTGGTTTTCCATCAGTGTCGTTGATATTCATAGAGCTGTTTTTCAAGTCGCTCAACTGAGTGAAATTTGACTGAGGAAACATTCCGGACGACACGCCGTCTGATACTGGCCTGCTAGGGTGGGTGCGCGTCGTTTGCTGGGGGCGCTCGTGTCGTGTGTGCAGAAGGCGAGAGAGGCTGGCGTTTGCGCCCCAATGGAGGGGGAGGGGCATTAGGCGCACCTGCACTGTTAGGGAGGCAGCGTCACGTGACACTGGGCAGCGCGGTCGAGCGGGCACCAGGCCTTCAGCGTAATGAGAGGCGGACAGGATGGGGGAGCGCCACAGCTCCGCTCAAAGCAGCCCACACCCACAGCGGCGACGAAGCGACGGCAAAGCGACGCAAATTCTGGTGGGCGCCAGATTCCCGACGCTGGCAAGCTTTAGGCTCCGATATCGGCGACTTTTACGAATGACTGGCATCGGCGGAAGGCGGCCGATCGTTTCAAACCACAGTAAAACGTCCCTTAACGGATGTGATATTCCTGGCCTGTGGCCACTTCATATTTCTGGCCTCTGGACACCGACACCGTAATATGTCCCCCAACAACAATCAAACCTTCCAAATAAAGAACAGCGTCTCCGTTATTGAGAATGTCCGCTATTCGGAATAATTTTAGCATTGGGGCCAATGTTGTTTTGCAGGGGAATTTTAAAGTGTCCGCTATTGAGAGGAGTCCGCTATTGGGAAGTGTCCGTACAAGCTTCCTGGGGTTTTATTTGCGGACGGAGGAGTTAGTACTGCTTCCTCCCACACGTCCCCTAAAACCTCCGCATCGTTGCGGATGCTGTTGCGTAGCAGTGTGCGTTTGTACCGCCCTACAGTACGCACGAGGTGCCGTAGTTGATGTCCAAGACTTCATGGAAAGCATAGAGTTCTGACTAACCTGTTGTCTTCTATAGTTGTGTCCCCAGCGCAGAAGACAGCACACAGGTCGTTGGTTCTTCTACAGCATACAAGTAAGGCTAAAAATAAGTTCTGTTGGATGGAACCATGAGAAGCGATTCACGAGATTTTTAATTGTCAGGGATGCCATTTATTAAATAAATAATAAAATATAAACAACTATTGTTAATATGATACGGCCTATGCTGCCCATAGTTGATGTTGAGACCTCGACTGTTATCACATTTACGCAAAAATCTTTACTCATGACCGGCGCGGTCCGGCGCGTATAGTGGTCAGCTCGAGACCGAAACTGCGGCGCGTTGCGAGACTAGAGGTAGAGGTAGAGGTAGAGGGCACCAGACGCTTTGTTTAGCGCCAAAACAGGGCCGTCGTGCGCCTTCTGCAAAACCGCTCTTTTCTTGTTACAATAAGAGAAGGCATCTTAAACTTTTTAAACTGTCCAAATCTAGTCTGTCCTTGAGAGATATTTATTACAAATTCTCAACTCTGAATAATTAATATTTAGTTTATAATAAACAAAAGTAATTTGAAAAGAAGTCACGTGACGTGAAATGCAGCAGCCACTGCGAGGAGAGCACCAGTAACATAGGCGGGCTTTCCCACGGGAACCAGCACCTACTGTGTGTGCCATATGCTACTGCTGCCCACCCCACATTGCAACATATGCTGCACTGCTGTCTTTCTTCCGCATTTTAAGATACTTACAATGCTAGCAAAGAAACGGCCAGAGGCCAGAAATATGAAGTGGCCACAGGCCAGGAATATCACAAGCGGACTCCTCTCAATAGCGGACATTTTAAAATTCCCCTGCAAAACAACATTAGCCCTTATGCTAAAATTATTCCGAATAGCGGACATTCTCAATAACGGACACCGACACCGTAATATGTCCCCCAACAACAATCAAACCTTACAAATAACGAACAGGGTGCAAGAATCAGTGCACTCTGGCGTGTCAAAAGTCCGAGTGCCGTCAGTTCTAACGTGTGGTGACTGAAGATTTAGCGTGTTTCTTGTTCGTGTTGCGTGGATTCATGGCACTGCCCTCTGTTGGAACTTCCTGGAAGTACAGGACGTACAGTATTGGTCCATGCAGCGCAGAAACACACGGTTAGAGTTCGGCGCCAAACACTTTCCGCCTGTTGTCGGTACAGCAGACGAAGCCCAGCGTTCAATAGTTAACAACTCGCTGTTGTGTTGCAGCGTGGGCTTGGGTAGGACAGGGGAAGAGGCGATAGGTGTATCCAATGTTTTCATTCGACGGCTGCCACAGCCTGGTTTCAACAGTAAAAACCTTTGTCTAATGCGGCTTGCGTGTTTTGGATATGAAGTTTCGTTTTCGCGCTGCACGCTTTAAAATGCCCAGAGATAAAAGTCCCCAAATACCAAAAAAGCTGAGTACAGGCGCGAAACAAAAAATAATGTGATCTCGTTGTAACAAAAGCTTCGCTCTTAGCAGAAAATTGATGCTGGTGAGTGTGGTGTCGCACAAGTACAAAGTGCGCGCCACCTACTTTCGCCGCGCGCCGCCATGCACGCACGGCGCGGCGTTCTCACGACGACAGCCACGAGCGCCCTCTGCGAGAACTCCGCTCGTGGCCACCACTGAAGGATCGTCCACTTCGGACGGAGATAGCAACGAGTTAGGACCTTCGTAATCCGATAGGCACGAGTGAAGACTTTGCTATTGTACAGGCACTAGGCAGGCCTCTAACAACTATGTATCAACATTCTGCAGTACTATGTAAAAGTTAAGTATTGTTACATTCTGTGCAATATATATCTTTCTAATTTACTCTAGTGTTTCTAGTTTCTGGCTGCTCCCTTCCGTACCTGCACCAGCGTGCTGTCTTTATTCCTGTGTCGGTCTCATTCCACTCGGCCACCGACACCTACGACAAGGCTGGGACACAAAAGCGACGTCGAAGTTGGGACACAAAAGTGAGCCACCCGAGAAAGTTGCTGCGGATTTGAAAGTCGGTACGGGTGCTATTACTGATTGAAAAACAAACTGATCAGGAATTGAAACATTTTGTTCCGTTCAAGCGTCAAGCAGCGCAATGAAATCTCCAAGAAGAATGAGAAAACTTTGACATCCTCAGTCAGAAGGGGCTTTATTTTTGTGGCATGGACAAATAAGAGCCAAAGGCGTGCTAGTTAAGGTCGTCTACTTCCTCAGAGAGCTGTGACTTTTTGTGAGCTCATTGAAGCAAAGGAGTAAGAATTCCACGGAAATTATGGCTGGCTGGATCGGTCCAAGAAGCGGCGTGGCATCCGTTTAGCGATCGTACTTAGCGGTACTGACGCCATTCCGTGTGTTTCACGCGTGAAAACAGACGACTTTGGTTATATCCGAGATTTTCGTTATCCGAACCGGCCGTCATTCCGATTATTTCGGATAAACGATAGTTTACGAAAAAATGTTCAAATGTTTGTAGAGCCTATGGGACTTAACTACGGGGTCATCAGTCCCTAAACATACAAACTACTTATCAACTAGCTTATCCTAAGGACGGCACAAATATCCATGCCCGAGGGGGTATTCGAACCCCCGACCGTAGTAGCCGTGCAGACCGTGACTGTCGCGCCTCAGTCCCCTCGGCCACCGCGGCCGGCGATAGTTCACTGTTTTGTATTTAATCATTTTCTTAACAGCGGACACTTCTTAAAAGCGCACAGTTTTATTTTCCCCATTGGTGTCCGTTATACAGAAGTTTTACTGCAGTTCTCCACTATGAGCACGGTCGCAGAGTTGTGGCGATTGGTGAATGAGCCGTTCACTTGAACGAATACAAACAAAGAATGGTGAGAATCGAATCGTGATCCGGACGAATCGTCGTTCAAAAGAATTGCCCGTCTCGTGACGATTCCAAGATCCAACGATTCACGATTCGAAGGCGACTGCCGAATAATGCCGAATGATTACGAAAGCCAGAGAGCAGTCAAGGAGACGAAGCATGTGAAAAGAGAAAGCACAGAACGAAGATCGCGAACCGTTAACTATTATTCACGATTAACATCGAGAAATCACAGTAGGATGAAAAATTACGTATTTCTTACACGTTGCGAATGCAGTGCAACACACGTCGTTTATACAGTTAACATGTACCACAATGTATTTAAACGAGCAATTCTTGCACATTTATAAAAATGTTCCATTGTTTGTTAAGCTTAAGTGACTTAACTGCGGGGTCATCAGTCCCTAAACTTACAAACTACTTATCAACTAGCTTATATTAAAGACGACACAAACATCCATGCCCGAGGGGGGATTCGAACCTCCGACAGTAGCGGCCGTGCAGACCGTGACTGGCGCGCCGCAGATCGCTCGGCCACTGCGGCCGGCTGTACATTTATATTTCGCATATCCCGGAAGCGGCTCTAACGATTTGAATTATATTTTTTATTTACAAAGATTTATCCTTTTTTAGTTCATCTGCTTAGTTGTATTCTTTGTAAAAACTCAATTTTACAAAAATATTCTTTTTATATAAAAACGCGATTTAAACGTTTAGACGCCATCTCCAAAATCTGTTTTATTATTTAGGTTTTTGTGTTCATACTTCCCGGAAGAAACCAATTTTACAAAAAAAGGGACAGTTTAATATAAAACGCGAATTTCTTCTATCTCAAAATAAATTTAGTATTACAGACGTATTTTCATTTTTAAAGTTTATTTATATAGGCGTGTTTCCTGAAACAAAATGATTTTACAAAATCAGTATTTTATAACGATTAGATATGTGGTAATTGCCTTATATTTAAATGCCCTAAGTATTTGAACAGAATCGAAAAGTTTTGTAAGGGTACAGCAGGGTCCGAACTACATGACCCACGCTCACTAGTTTTCACTAACCTACAATACTACAGAATGAGCTTCGACGACAGCAGAAACAATTGGTAGCGTACGGTAATATGTATTTATATCCGCTAGCAAAACTTCAAAGACTATTTTCTTCAGAATTTTTGAACCTGAACTTTACGCACCATAAATATTTTAAAAATCCGATACCCATGTTGTCTCCTTTTTGGCATTCTGTAAGAACCGTGCCACTGCAGACTATGAAGAATCGTGAACGGATCGTAGGAATCGATTCACAATGTGGAATTGAATGTCAAGAATTTATTCCTGGAAAAGAATCGTGTTGCCCAACTGTAGTCACAGTGTAGGCGATCTCGTCGCCAAACGTAGAGACTTCGGACGACAGTCGGTGTAATTGAAATCAGTTTGTTTTCTTCGGTCAAATCAAACGACGTTCTCACACGGACAGTGACAAACTGATACGTTCAGTGAAAGAAAGAAAGAGATAAATATCACACTCGGAATATATTTCGGAATCTATAGTCTCATATTAGAGTTTATTGGAAACCGCAAGTTCGTTAAACCATTTATCAGAAATTTTAGGTTAAATTACAACCTCAAAAAAATGTGTTCATTTCGCAAGTGTTCCGTATCTCAATGTTATTGTGGTGGCTCTCTTACGTTGTTTTGCTTTGTGATATTCTGGTATTAGCTGTCCACAAATTATTGTCACTGATTTAGGCGTTCTGTAAGATGGTTGTTATTCTGTTCTATGAGGTGACCAGCAAATGTGGAGTACGTGAGCTTCCCATTTTCAGTGCTTTCCGTGTTCAAAATTATCTTCATTTCGTTCCTTATAATCGGATGATATAAATATGGTCGCAGTACAGAGGATATAAAATGCAGAATGGCAATGGGCAGAAAAGCATTTTTTTAAAAGAGAAATTTGCTAACATCGAATATTAACTTAAGGGTAAGGAAGTCTTTTCTGAAGGCATTTGTGTGGAGTGTTGCCTTGTACGGGAGTGAAACATGGACGATAAGCAGTGCGGACAGGAAGAGAATAGAGGCTTTTGAAATGTGGTGTTACAGAAGAATGCTGAAGATTAGGTGGGTAGATCGCATAACTAATGAAGAGGTAATGAACAGAATTGGTGAGAAAAGGAATTTTTGGCATACCTTGACTAAAAGAAGGGATCGCTTGGTAGGACACATTCTTAGACATCGGGGAATCGTAAATTTAGCATTGGAGGGAAGTGTGTGGGGTAAAAATCGCAGAGGGAGACCAAGAGACGTGTATAGTAAGCAGATTGAAGTGGATGTGGGTTGCCGTTCTTATAAGGAGATGAAAAGGCTTGCTCAGGATAGAGTAGGGTGGAGAGCTGCATCAAACCAGTCTCCGGACTGAAGACCATAACAACAACAACAATCGAATATTTCTGGATCGCCAATAACTGTTTTAGTCGAGGATTTAAATTCTGAAAAGTTGCACCCTTTGTGTGTTTTTATGCTTAGCACAGCGCATTCCGAGAATTTTTCACGCTTTTAGTGCATTTGTTTACATCAATACATCGTGACGTTTCCATGTGTGATTTTATGCAGCTCTTGCACAGATGTAGTCTTTTTGAGGTCACTAAAATGATGGAATTCGCCCGTAATAAATATTGGCAAGATTTTTACATACTAAATAGTACTTCTCTCTGTACATGCAAGTACTGTTTCTGCTCCATTAAACTGGATATCACAAAACAAAAGTCGTCACTTACTGTGGTTTTTGTATAAAGCTAGGACTAAGTCATGATTATTATGTTTGATATTCTGAGTAACGAAAGAGGCACAATACATTCAAGCAGACAGAGAAAAGTATTGTTTCTAACATTAGGATAAAAATCACGTCAAGATTTGTTCTGTCTTATTTTCCGAACTTCAGTAACCTAAAAAAGACAACTGCAGTGCAAGAGCGGTACAAAATCTGAAACGTCGAAATTGTACCTTACTTATGTAAAGATATGCACTAGAAGATGCTAATAAATTCACGAAACTCGTCGTGATAAGCAATAAACTTCCGTAACTGGTGTAGTTTTTCATTATTTAAAGTATGGAGGTGAAATGACGTATGACTGCACAACTTGAAATAAATTCAGCAAAACTGTAATATTGCTCCTCAGTGTATGTAATAGAAATTTCTCCTTTCAGCGGTACCTCACACGTTAGTTAAGATTGTCTGTGAGTAGCAATAACTGAGGACAGTATACAATCCTCGCCACTTTCTTCTTGAGAGACAGATGCAGCTCATTCGTATGCATTCGAAGTCTTTAATAACAAAGCCGCATTCTAGCACTCATTTCCAAGCATAAAAATTTCGGTGGAGTCCATTGTACGCCAGGAAATAAAAATATCTAATATACTTCAGACACAGAACAGATAGTAACCTATCCTATCCTTCTCCTTATTACCCGACCAAATGACAAACTACCAGGTGATCAAAAAGTCAGTATAAATTTGAAAACTTAATAAAACACGTAATAATGTAGGCAGAGGGGAAAAACTGACACACATGCTTGGGATGACATGGGGATTTATCAGGAAAAAAAAAAAAAAAAAAAAAAAAAAAAAAAAAAAAAAAAAAACAGAAAAAAAGGGTTCAAAAAAATGTCCGACAGATGGCGCTTCATCTGATCAGAAAAGCAATAATTAACATAACAAATTAAGACAAAGCAAAGATGATGTTTTTTAGAGGAAATGCTCAATATGTTCTCCATCATTCCTCAACAATAGCTGTAGTCGAGGAATAATGTTGTGAACAGCACTGTAAAGCATGTCCTCAGTTATGGTGAGGCATTGGCGTCGGATGTTGTCTTTCGGCATCCCTAGAGATGTCGGTCGATCACGATACACTTGCGACTTCAGGTAAATCCAAAGCCAATAACCGCTCGGAGTGAGGTCTGGGAGGCCAAGCATGACGAAAGTGGCGGCTGAGCACACGATCATCACCAAACGACGCGCGCAACAGATCTTTCACGCGTCTAGCAATACTTTTTTTTTTTTTACTCGCGCGGTGAACCACGGCGACGGCTAACTGGGCTCCACCGACAGATGGTGCAGTTGTTTTAATTACTGTTACTTACGTGTACTTGAAAAACTTCAAAGCTGATTTTCTCGAGAATTTTTCAGAGTTGAGTCGTATGGTTTTGTCTGATTGTTATTTGTCTTCTGAACTTCACGTACCATAAATATAGAAAAATTCTAAAATCCGATACCTGTGTGGTGTCCTTGTTAGACTGTTTGTGGATGGTGCTGTCGTTTATCCGATAGTAAAGTGATGATATGATCAAAAGCAACTGCAACATGATATAGATAACTGCATTATAGGAAAATAAGGAAAAAATGTCCAAATCTTTGTTTAGCTTAAGGGATTTAAGTGCGGCGTCATCAGTCTCTAAACTTAGAAACTACACTACTGGCCATTAAAATTGCTACACCAAGAAGAAATGCAGATGATAAACGGGTATTCATTGGACAAATACGTTATAGTAGAACTAGCATCTGATTACGTTTTCACGCAATTTGGGTGCATAGGTCCTGAGAAATCAGTACGCAGGACAACCACCTCTGGCCGTAATAACGGCCTTGATACGCCTGGGCATTAAGTCAAACAGAGCTTGGATGGCGTGTACAGGTACAGATGTCCATGCAGCTTCAACACGATACCACAGTTCATCAAGAGTAGTTACTGGCGTATTGTGACGAACCAGTTGCTCGGCCACCATTGACCAGACGTTTTAAATTGGTGAGAGATCTGGAGAATGTGCTGGGCAGGGCAGCAGTCGAACATTTTCCGTATCCAGAAAGGCACGTACAGGACCTGCAACATGCGGTCGTTCATTATCCTGCTGAAATGTAGGGTTTCGCAGGGATCGAATGAAGGGTAGAGCCACGGGTCGTAACACATCTGAAATTTAACGGCCACTGTTCAAAGTGACGTCGATGCGAAGAAGAGTTGATCGAGACGTGTAACCAATCGCACCCAATACCATCACGCAGGGTGATACGCCAGTATGGCGATGACGGATACACGCTTCCAATGTGCGTTCACCGCGATGTCGCCAAACAGGGATGCGACAATTATGATTTTCCAAACTGATCCTGGATTCATCCGAAATATAAATGACGTTTTGCCATTCGTCGTTGCGTACACCATCGCAGGCGCTCCTGTCTGTGATGCAGCGTCAAGGGTAACCGCAGCCATGGTGTCCGAGCTGATAGTCCATGCTGCTGCAAACGTCGTCGAACTGTTCGTGCAGATGGTTGATGTCTTGCAAACGTCCCCATCTGTTTACTCAGTGATCGAGACGTGGCTCCACGACCCGTTACAGCCATGCGGATAAGATGCCTGTCATCCCGACTGCTAGTGATACGAGGCCGTTGGGATCCAGCACGGTGTTCCGTATTGTCCTCCTGAAGCCACCGATTCCATATTCTGCTAAAAGTCATTGAGTCGCGACTACGCGAGCAGCAATGTCGCGATACGATAAACCGCAATCGCAATAGGCTACAATCCGACATTTATCGAAGTCGGAAACGTGATGGTACGCATTTTTCCTCCTTACACGGGGCATCACAACAACGTTCCAAGAGGCAACTGCTGTTTGTGTATGAGAAATCGGTTGGAAATTTTCCTCGTGTGGGCACGTTGTAGGTGTAGCCACCGGCGCCAACGTTGTGTGAATACTATGAAAAGCTAATCATTTGCATATCACTGCATCTTCTTCCTGTCGGTTAAATTTCGCGTCTGTATCACGTGATATTTGTGGTGCACCAATTTTATTGCCCGGGAGTGTGTTTGCTGTCTACGTGATGCTGTATGAGGAGCGATGTAAGGCGTTCATACAGGTGGCACGTATTTGGGAGGAGACTAGTCGGTCCGTATGTTTCCAGGCTTTGGGGAATGTTTGGTTTCTCGTGACTTCGATCACGTGAGTTCGATTGTGACACGGGGAAGATTCCTGAGGATCTCGTTCGCGTGTCGGTGAACAGCTCCAGGAGGCGCGAAACGTCACGCAGGGCAGGCCTGCCACCCTGACGCAGTGTTGGGCAGACTTTAGCGCCGGAATTCGCCTCGTACTAACGGCGCCTTAAACTGCGCGTCTATAGCCGAGCCGCCGAAAGAACGACTCTGACAGCTAGCGGCTATGTTGCCAATTCTGCTACGCAGCTGTTTGTTGTTACGCCGTGTCGGTCGCCGGCATACGAATATTTTGTAATCGTTGTCATGTATTACTAAAGTGTGAACGAACGATAACAACCACAAAGTGATGAAAAACAGTCTTTTTGCAGTTAAAAAAGAAAGGTTGAGAAATATATGTCGAGTTAAAGTAAAGCTTCATATATTCCATTAAATGTAATGTATAATTTAGTCTTCAGCCAAAGGTCGCTAGTTAAACAATTTTGTTTATATATTTCATCTTCTATAGCATTTTTCCACAAACTCGGGTTATTACTCTGACACTGTATTGTGGCAGTCTGCCGAGAGGGTAAAGAAATAAGGACTACCACTTTACAAGTAGTAAAATTGCCTCTTCCAGTGAAAATATTTGTCTTCTTACATAAAAAGAAGACCGTTTCTTTGCCTCATTTGTTTACGGTCGCTGTTGACTGCCACAGTATAGTGACAGAGTAAGATCAGTTTCGACTGCCAGTCTATTGGTCACTGAAGTGACTTTCTTACGGTTAGAGGAAGAAGCCATCTGACACACGTCTGAAATTAACGACACGTAACACGGCACGAACAAAACCGGCAACGACGAACACACGACAGATGCCTTGCAGCGACTGAAGCACGCCACACCGCGCGACCTTGAGTGGCAGGGTGGCAACGCGGCACCGTTACCCCGGCAACGTTTACCAATTGCAGAGCTCAGGTTGGTGGTTGAGTTTCCCCCCCACCCTCTGCAACCCACGTGCGAGAACTGTCAGGGTCGTTCTTTCGGCGGCCCGACTATAGGCGAGAGCGAGGTGGTGCGGCTCATCTCCGTCTAGATGGACTTTTCTTCGCGACGCTGCAGTCTGTTGGCTCAGTGCGTGGCTAGAGACGGGCGCGGTCTGTGTCGAGTGTCTCGACTGCAGGCCCTGCCAAGGCAGCGGGGCAGGCGGGGTATTTATGGGGCCGCCTACTCACTCTGATGGGGGAGGGGAGGGCAGGGGAGGGGAGGAAGCGATATATTCGTCGCCAGCCGGCTGTACATTCGCCGCCCCGGAAAACCACCCCAATGAGCTGTGTGCACCAAACCAGCAGGCTCCACAAAGCCTGCTTTCTGTAGTCGGCGGGCGTCAAGTGTGACTGACCCATACAATTACAGGCCAATATCGTTGACATCAGTTTCATGTAGAATTTTGGAGCATATTCTCAGTTCGAATATAGTAAATTTCCTTGAAACGGAAAAGCTTCTTTCCGTGAATCAGCACGGGTTTAGGAAACATCGTTCATGTGAAACTCAGCTTGCCCTTTTCTCACATGACATCTTGCGAGCCATGGACGAAGGGCAACAGGCGGATTGTGTTTTTCTCGACTTCAAAAAGGCGTTCGACGCGGTGCCACACTGCAGACTGCTAACGAAGATACGAGCTTATGGAATAGGTTCACAGATTTGTGACTGGCTGGAAGACTTCCTAAGTAATAGAACGCAGTACGTTGTTCTCGACGGCGAGTGTTCATCAGAGACGAGTGTATCTCAGGCGTGCCCCAGGGCAGTGTGATAGGACCGCTATTATTTTCTATCTATATAAATGATCTGATGGACAGAGTAAGTTGTAATTTGCGGCTGTTTGCTATGATGCTGTGGTGTATGGGAGGGTGTCGTCTGTAACTGACTGTAATAGCATACAGGTTGACTTGGACAAAATTTCTAGTTGGTGCGAAGAATGGCAGCTAGCTCTCAATGTAGAAAAAAGTAAGGTGATGCGCATGAGTAGAAACAACAATCCTATAATGTTCGAATACAGCATTAGTAGTGAGCTTCTTGATGCTGTCGCGTCGTTCAAATATCTAGGCATAACATTGCAGAGTGATATGAAATGGAACGAACATGTAAGGACAGTTGTGAGTAAGGCAGACAGCCGACTTCGGTTTATTGGGAGAATTTTGGGAAGATGTACTTCACCTGTAAAGGAGACCGCGTATAAAACGCTTGTACGACCACGTCTTGAGTATTGCTCAAGTATTTGGGACCTGCAGCAGATCAGTTTGAAGGAAGACATAGAGGCGGTTCAGAGGCGAGCAGCTAGATTTGTTACCGGTAGGTTCGACCAATGCGCGAGTGTCACGGAAATGCTCCGGCAACTCAATTGGGGATCGCTGGAAGAAAGACGACGTTCTTTTCGTGAATTTTTGTTAAGTAAATTTAGAGGGCCGGAATTTGAAGCTGAGTGTAGTACGATCTTGCTGCCGCCTACTTACATTTCGCGTAAAGATCACAAAGACAAGATAAGAGAAATTAGGGCTCGTACGGAGGCATAAAGGCATTCTTTTTTTCCTCGTTCAATTTGGGAGTGTAATAGGAAAGGAAATGCCTAGTAGTGGTACAGTGTACCCTCCGCCACGCACCTTACGGTGAATTACGGAGTATGTATGTAGATGTAGAGGTGTAGATGTAGGTGAAGGCGGCCTACAGTCGAGCCGCCGAAAGAACGCCTCTGACAGCTAGCGGCTGTGTCGCCAATGCTGCTACGCGGCTGTGGCTGTTTGTTGTTATGCCGTGTCGATCGCCGGCATACGAATATCACGTCACCGTTGCTATGTACTAATAAAGCGTGAACGAACGGTAACAACCACGAAGTAATGAAAAACACTCTTTTTCAGTTAAAAAGAAAAGGTTTAGAAATATATGTCGAGTTAAAACTTCACATGTTCCAGTATTCCATTAAATATAATGTATCATTTAAGTCTTTAGCCAAAGTTCGCTAGTTGAAGAATTTTGTTTATATATTTCAGCTTCTGTAACTATTTCCCACAGACTCCCTGTTATTACTCGGATACTATTGTGGCAGCTTGCCGAGAGTGTAAACAAAAAAAAAAAGGACTACCACTTTACAAGTAGTAAAACCGCCTCTTCCAGTGAAATGATTTGTCTTCTTACATAAAAAGAGTTTTTGTCTCATTCGTTTATGGTTGCTGTTGACTGCCATAGTATAGTGTCTGAGTAATATTATCAGATCAGTTTCGACAGCTAGTCTATTGGTCACAGAAGTAGAAATAAAATAACGTAATTGTTCAGTAAATGATCTTTGGTTGCGAAACAAACTATACATTAAAAATCAGACGCGGCCAGCATCATGTGCAATGCACCGCTGCTACTGCTACTATCGTCCTCTAATCTTATTATTAATTCTTCTACCCTTATTCTAGTGTACCGTCTCGTTCCCATGCCTCTTGTAAGATGTGCCACGTATGTGTGACAACATTGTTCCATTTTGTGGGAGTAATACTGCCCAGTGCTTCACGAACTAAGAATTCTACTTTTGCTAATGAAAAACGTTTATTATTTCTGCAACGTACGATTTCACCTGAGCCCACGCGAGTTCTATTGCATTGAAATGGCAGTGATATGATGGAAGGCACAACACTCTATGACCACTTTCTTCAGCAATTGTATCAATTTCGTAAATGATTTTTCGACTTTTGTTTTTGCAACACAAAGAGACAAACGATGGACACGCGACGGATGCTTTGAGCGACTGAAGCACGCCGCCCCGCGCGACCTCGAGTGGCAGGGTGGCAACGCGGCACCGTTACCCCGGCAACGTTTACCAATTGCAGAGCTCAGGTTGGTGGTCGAGTGTCCCCCCACCCTCTGCGGCCCACGTGCCAGAACTGTCAGGGTCGTTCTTTCGGCGGCCCCACTATAGTTCCAGGGTTGCCATCGAAAGAGCTTACATAAGCGACTAAAAACCTCGTATTTCGGCTATCAAACCTCGTACATTGGGTCCGAGGCGGGGGTGGGGTAGGTAATAAATTATAATTTCGTGTGGCTCATTGGCCTGGTGCAAGTCTTTCAATTGGACGCCACTTCGGCGACTTGCGTGTCCCTAGCCTACCCGAGTTATCCAACCGGGGAAAGGAAAGGAAAGGCGTGAGGACCTACAGCTTAACGTGGAATCCCAACCAAGTGTCGTTTCTGGCGACTCCTCACATCGTTGAGAGCTGAAGGATGGGTTAAAGTGCAGACTGAAAAAATCCGAGGTCCGACCGGGGGTTTGAACCCTCGATCCTTCTGTTTCCAGTCGAGCTCTTTATCACAAGACCACCGGGCCCGATTGGTGGGGGAAGGTAGCAGAGCATTGCTGCTGGTTTCAAAAAGAAAAACAAATTATAATATCAAGCTTGAAATTCGATTAACATTGAATGAGTGTGAATTTAGGAGGCCTTCGTTAGTTAACAAATTCTGAATTAAACAAATAAAATGTCACAGTGGCCATCTCTTCTAAACACAAATTCTGTAAAAAAAATTCACCAGGTGATAAAAACTCAGTATAAATTTGAAATCTTAATAAGTCACGGAACAACGTAGATAGAGAGATAACAATTGACACACATGCTTGGAATGACATGGGGTTTTATTAGAACAAAAAAAAAGGGACAGACTGCAACTATTAATAAGAGTCACAGCAGATGACAATCTCTCACTACTAAAATCCTTCTAGGTCATATGTTTTACCCTAGATTAATCTGCTGTTGAATGTTTCGGTAACAGTGTATGCACCGGTGCTGTAGTACAGTTGCTTAAACAGGACTGGCATTCAAGTAAATCTTCCGATCGGAACTGATAGTGCCTCACCATAACTCCGGACATGCTTTACAGTGCTGTTCACAACATTATTCCTCGAGTACAGATATTGTTGAGGAATGATGGCGAACATATTGAACATTTCCTGTAAATAACCTCAACGATCTCATAAACCGTGATTGTGGCTATAACTTTGGCAAACCTTGGGAACCAGCGATTTGGTTAATTAAGAGTAAATCTAGCAAACGTAACGAAGTGACGACCACGGCGGACAGAGCCCTCACACCGACGTCTTCTCAGACGCCGTCGCAATCGGTTCCACTGCGCGGACCGCGGAGGGGTCGCTCCGCGGGCCGAGGGTATTTAAATGGCCCGCCACCGGGCTAGAACCCAGGTCCCTTCGAGCAGCCGTAGCGTGCGGATCTCCGTGCCGGCGCGTTTCCAGGAGCTCAGTCCGTCAGTTCACCTGATGATGGCGACATGTATGATACCCGAAATATTGTGCCCGTTGGACACTATAGACCGGCAGTACACCCGTGGATATTTTGATTATCAAATACGCCGGGAGAAACTGAAGAATCACAATATCATATTTGCTTTGTCTTGCTTTTTTATGCTAATTATTGCTTTTGTGATCAGATTAAGCGCCATATGTCGGACATTTTTAAAACTTTCTTTTTTGTTGTT
This sequence comes from Locusta migratoria, assembly GCA_026315105.1. NCBI lineage: Eukaryota > Metazoa > Arthropoda > Insecta > Orthoptera > Acrididae > Locusta > Locusta migratoria. Next base: position 126,103,502 of record CM048753.1, read on the forward strand.
GTAATAAAACCGCATGTCATTGCAAGCATGTGTGTCAATTTTTACCCCTCTATCTACATTATTCCGTCATATATTAACTTTTGAAATTCATACTGACTTTTCGATCACCAGGTATTTTTTCCGTCGCAGCTGCACAATTTTGAAGTAGTGACTAGTTCAGGAACATGCCATCTGTTATCAAACCGTTAGCCTTTTTTCAAACCGTGATAATAGAACGTGTGTTACAAAATGGCTGATAAAATCTTGTACATTACCCACTGTTAATGTATCTAGTGACATGTATTAACAGTGGATAATGTACAAGATTTTATCAGCCATTTTATCAGACTTTGCATTATCACGGTTTGAAAAAGGCTAACGGTTTGATAATGGTTGGCAGAGTCCGAAATCAGTCACTGACTTCAAAATTGTGTAGCTGCGACGGAAAAAATAAATTGTTTTACAAAATATCCACCCCCAAGAACCACAGATATTGCCGAGGTGGGGTGGCTTGCGTGCCTCAACGATGCAGATAGCCGTACCGTAGGTGCAACCACAGCGGAGGGGTATCTGTGGAGAGGCCAGACAAACGTGTGGTTCCTGAAGAGGGGCAGCAGCCTTTTCAGTAGTTACAGGGGGAACAGTCTGGATGATTGACTGAGCTGACCTTGTAACATCAGCTAATGTGGCTTTGACACACAGTTACTGCGAACGGCTGAAAGCAAGGGGAAACTACAGCCGTTTCATTACCCGAGGACTTGCAGCTCTACTGTATGAAAATATGATGATGGCATCCTCTCAGGTAAAATATCCCGGAGGTAAAATAGTCCCCCATTCGGATCTCCGGGCGGGGACTACTCAGGAGGATGTTGTCATCAGGAAAGACAATACTGGCATTCTACGGATCGGAGCGTGGAATGTTAGATCCCTTAATCGGGTAGGAAGATTAGAAAATTTAAAAAGGGAAATGGATAGGTTGAAGTTAGATATAGTGGGGATTAGTGAAGTTCGGTGGCAGGATGAACAGGATTTCTGGTCAGGTCAGTACAAGATTATAAATACAAAATTAGTTGGGGGTATCACAGGAGTAGGGCTGATAATGAATAAGAAAATAGGAATGCGGGTAAACTACTATGACCAGCACAGTGATCGCATTATCATTGTCAAGATAGATACGAAGCCAACACCGACCACAGTAGTACAGGTTTATATGCCAACTAGCTCTGCCGATGATGAGGAGCTAAAGGAAATTATTCAGACAGTTAAGGGAGACGAAAACTTAATTGTGTTGGGAGACTGGAATTCGGTAGTAGGAAAAGGAAGAGAAGGAAAAACAGTAGGTGAATATGGACTGGGCAGGAGGAATGAAAGAGAAAGTCGCCTGGTAGAATTTTGAACGGAACATGATTTAATCGTAACAAACACGTGGTTTAAGAAGGTTGTATACGTGGAAGAGACCAGGAGACACCGGAAGGTATCAGATAGATTTTATAATGGTAAGACATAGATTCCGGAACCAGGTTATAAACTGCAAAACATACCCAGGGACAGATATAGACTCTGACCATAACTTGTTAGTCATGAACTGTAGGCTAAAGCTGAAAAAACTTCAGAAAGGTAGGAAAATAAGGGGATGGGACTTAGATAAATTGAAGGAAAGTGAAGTTCTGGCGAATTTCAGAGGGAGATTTAGGCAACAATTGACAGAAACAGGGGGAAATAAAACAGTAGAAGAGGAATGGGTAGCATTGAGAGATGAAATAGTGAAGGCATCAGAGGACAAAATAGGTAGAAAGGCAAGACTTTCAAAAAATCCTTGGATATCACAGGAAATACTAAATTGATGAAAGGAGAAAATATAAAAAATGCAGTAAATGAAACAGGCAAAATGGAGTACAGACGACTAAGAAATGAGATTGACAGGAAGTGCAAAATGGCTAAGCAGGAGTGGCTAGAATCCAAATGCAAATCTGTAGAAGAATGTTTAAGTAGATGCCGCCTACAGGAAAATAAAAGAGACATTTGGGGACAAGAAAAGCAACTCTACGAATATCAAGAACTCTGATGGGAAACAAGTTCTCAGCAAAGAAGGAAAAGCTGAAAGGTGGAAAGAGTACATAGAGCAGCTCTATAAAGGAAATTAACTTAGAGACGATGTTGTAGGAAAGGAAGAGGAAGTAGATCAAGATGAAATAGGAGATACTATACTGAGAGATGAATTTGCCAGAGCCCTGAAAGACCTAGGTCGGAACAAGGCCCCAGGAGTAGATGACATACCCTCAGAGCTACTAAAGTCTCTGGGAGAGCCAGCCATGACAAGACTATTTGAACTGGTGTGTAGGATTTATGAGACAGGCGAAATGTAATAATCCCCATTCCAAAGAAATCAGGCGCAGACAGGTGTGAAAATTACAGAACCATCAGTTTGATAAGTCATGGTTGCAAAATTTTAACACGAATTATCTACAGGAGAATGGAAAAGCTGGTAGAAGCTGACCTCGGGGAAGATCAGTTTGGATTCAGGAGGAACGTAGGAACCCGGAAGGCAAAACTCACTTTACGTCAAATCTTAGAAGATAGATTAAGGAAAGGCAAACCTACATTTTTAGATTTCGTAGATTTGGAGAAAGCTTTTGACAATGTTGACTGGAATACACTCTTTCAAATTCTGAAGTCAGCAGGGGTGAAATACAGGGAAAGGAGAATTATTTACAACTAGTACAAAAGCCAGATCGCAGTTATTAGACTCGAAGAGCATGAAAGTGAAGCATCAGTTGGGAAGGGAGTAATACAGGGTTGTAGACTTTCTCCGATGTTATTCAATTTGTACATCGAGCAGGCGGTGAAGGAAAGCAAGGAAAAATTTGGAATAGGGATTAAAGTACAGGGGGAAGAAATAAAAACATTGCGTTTTGCTGATGACATCGTAATTCTGTCAGAGACAGCGAACGACCTGGAAGAGCAGTTGAATGGAATGGACAGTGTGTTGAAGAGAGCGTATAAAATGAACATTAACAAGAGCAAAACAAAAATAATGGAAGGCGGTCTTAGAAAATCAGGCGATGCTGAAGGAATTAGATCAGGTAACGAAGGTGGTAGATGAGTTTTGTTACTTGGGTAGTAAAATAACATGCGATGGTCGCAGTACAGAGGATATAAAATGCAGAATGGCAATGGGAAGAAAAGCATTTTTGAAAAAGAGAAATTTGCTAACATCGAATATTAATTTAAGGGTAAGGAAGTCCTTTCTGAAGGCATTTGTGTGGAGTGTTGCCTTGTACGGGAGCGGAACATGGACGATAAGCAGTGCGGACAGGAAGAGAATAGAGGCTTTTGAAACGTGGTGCTACAGAAGAATGCTGGAGATTATGTGGGTAGAACTAATGAAGAGGTACTGAACAGAATTGGTGAGAAAAAGAATTTTTGGCATACCCTGACTAAAAGAAGGGATCGCTTGGTAGGACACATTCTTAGACATCGGGGAATCGTAAATTTAGCATTGGAGGGAAGTGTGTGGGGTAAAAATCGCAGAGGGAGACCAAGAGACGCGTATAGTAAGCAGATTCAAGTGGATGTGGGTTGCCGTCCTTATGAGGAGATGAAGTGGCTTGCTCAGGATAGTGTAGGGTGGAGAGCTGCATCAAACCAGTCTCCGGACTGAAGACCATAACAACAACAACAACAAAATATTCCCAGCTGCTGATCCTAAACCATCTTTACCATGAATTATCAGAAATTCTGTACCGACGAGGTTCATCTTGTAACCTCGTTTTGCACACGTTACTCGTCTCACCATGCCACCTACTGGTAAGAGGTTATAGTTCAACCAGATTCCCGCATGGATGCTGCTGAAAGTCGACGCAAGCGCAGCTAGGGGCAACGTCAACATGCTATGCTAATACGGCCATAAGAAAAATATTGCCTGTTACGGTCCGAAATTGTATTTCACTGCGGAAGTATCAACGGTTTGCAATAGGGCATTATAAATTGAGGTTAAATGAGAATGCACATTAAAAAATAATAACAGTTATGTGATAATTTATTACTTTATGAAATTACACACATTCTCTGAAATACGGAAAAATCATATGAAGATAGTTTATTGTATCATTTTCCAAACAGTTACAGCACAAAGTTATGATTTTTTAAATGGAACAATAGTTTTTTTCTATCGTGCATCGGAATCGTTGAAACCAGCTACGTTCAAATCAATTTAAACTACATTCCTATCACCGTTAGTTTGGGAGCTACAACCCTTCACAGTTTAAGGGGCAGGTACCACACGCTGTACATAATACATGGCTGTGTGGTGGGTGATGGATGTTATGGCGGTGGGAAGTTGATTTACATGAGATGTTCAAATGTTCCTCAATGCAAAATGCAATGCGCCGTCGAAAGGATCTGCGGACGAGATGTAACATCGCCGGTGTGACGGAGCGACATGCGTCCTCGATGCGCCGTTTTAGATCATCTGGGGATGTGGGCTCCGTGACATAAACACGATCCTTAAGATATCCCCACAAAAAGAAATCTACTGGTGTTAAATCGGGTGACCTTGCGGGCCACGAATGAGGACCATGGCGCCCCAACCATCTTCCTGCAAACCTGTTGTTTAGCTCTTCCACAACAACACGCGCAGAATGGGCTGGGTGACCATCGTGCTGCATCCACATACGGACTCTCGTGTGTAGACACACATGTTCAAGGAGACCACCCAATCTGTCGGCTATAAAAGCACGATATAACTCACCTGTCAGTGTACCTGGGAAGCAGTGTGGACCGATGATTTCATTCCCAAGGATTCCACACCAGACGTTAATAGACCACCTACGTTGACGGTCGACAGGTCGTACCCACCGAGGATTGTCTGCGGCCCAGTAGTGCATGTTATGGCGATTCACTGCACCATAATTTGTGAACGTGGTCTCATCAGAGAACATAACACTTTGTAAAGACTCCAGCGTGAAATTACGCATGGCCCACTCACAGAATGTCACTCTTGCACGGAAATCGTTCCCATGCAGCTCCTGCGTCAGTGACAGGCGGTACGGGTGAAATCTGTGGCCGTGTACTATACGCCACACAGATGTGAGACTGACACCAGCGACTGCAGCAACGGCTCGTAAGCTGACATGAGGATCGTGGTGTAGTGCAGCTGAAACAAACACCTCCGTCTCCTCACTTCTTGCAGGTCTTCATCTGTTACTGCGGCGCATTACCAAGCTGCCTGTTTCCAGAAGTCGTTGTTCGGCACGTAAGAACGTAATGGCTGCCTTGGCTCTTCGCCTAGGATATCTCACGGCATACGCCGTGGCTGCTTCAGTGGCATCGTGTCGGCACTCGCCGAGCATCAGCAACATGTCAACGTACTCGTTGTTCGTGTATGCCGTCGTCATCCGATGTCAGTAAGTGTGGTATATTGAGCCCCGGTTGTTTGCGTGGCTCCAACTGTCGGGTATACGGCCGTGTGCGGCGGCAGTCGGCAGTCTAACAGCGCATCGAGGAAGCTTCTCGCTGCGTGACACCGGCGACGTTACAACTCGGCCGCACCACATTTAGAAGGCGCATTGCACTATGCGCGGCGTTTGTGGTATCTGCCCCTGCAACTTTAAAGGGTTGTAGCTCCCAAACTAACAGTGACAGGAATGTAGTTTAAATTGATTTGGACGCAGCTGGTTTCAACGAATCCGATGCACGATAGAAAAAAAAAACTATTGTTCCATTTAAAAAATTATATCTTTCTGGTGTAACTCTTTGGAAAATGATACAATAAACTATGTTCATAGCTCCGCAGAAAGTGTAACATTTCTTGTGTTGACCTACCGCATTAAAATTTCCCGCCACCTATTATTTTATAAGTTACAGAGGCAAACACACTTAGTGAAACACCCTGTATATACAGGGTGTCCCAGCTATCTTGTCCACCCAAAATCTCTCTGGAACAATAACAGCTATTGGAAAACGACTGTCACCGGTATCAATGTACGGTTGGGGCCCATCAATGTACATATTTAGAAACATTCTAAAACGAAAGAAAATTTGTTTTTTAACACAAACTTGTGTTTTTTTAAATGGACACCCTATATTTTTTCTTCAGCAATCCATAGCATGACAACTCACATAAACAATGGCGTTGATTGCATCGCAACATTTCAATTACATCCCGAAATATTGCGACGCGAAGTTGACGCTTGAAATACGCGAAACGCGCGACTAGCGCACGTCCTGAGACTCAGGCGAGAACCCCATGCTGCTCAGGACGTGCGCTAGCCGCGCGTTTCGCGTATTTCAAGCGTCAACTTCGCGTCGCAATATCTCGGGATGTAATTGGAATATTGCGATGGAATCAATGCCACTGTTTATGTAATTTGTCATGCTATGGACTGCTGAAGAAAAAATGTAGGGTGTCCATTTAAAAAAAAAAAACAAGTTTGTGTTAAACACATTTCCTTTCGTTTTAGAATGTTTCCAAATATGTAAATTCACGGGCCCCAGCCGTACATTGATACCGGTGAAAGTCGTTTTCCAATAGCTGTTATTGTTCCAGAGAGATTTTGGGTGGACAAGGTAGCTGGGACACCCGGTATATATATACAGGGTGTTTCACTACGTGTGTTTGCCTCGGTAACTTATAAAATAATAGGTGACGGGAAATTTTAATGCGGTAGGTCAACACAAGAAATGTTACACTTTCTGCGGAGCTATGAACATAGTTTATTGTATCATTTTCCAAAGAGTTACACCAGAAAGATATAATTTTTTAAATGGAACATTAGTTTTTTCTATCGTGCATTAGATTCGTTGAAATAAGCTGCGTCCAAATCAATTTAAACTACATTCCTACCACTGTTAGTTCGGTAGCTACAACCCTTCAAAGTTCCGGAGTTACAGAGGGAAACACACTTAGTAAACACCCGACCGGCTCGTCGAGAGGCACAAATAAAATCACACACAAACACAGATACAAGCAACCGTTGGTCGCTTGTTCAGGAAAAGAGGAAGAAAGGAGAGGGGAAAGGGAAGGATATGGGTTTTAAGGAAGTGGAAAAGGAGTCGTTCCAATCCTAGGAGTGGAAGGACTTACCTTAGGCGAAAAAAAGGAAGGTAAACAAATACACACACATTCACACATATCCAAACGCAAACACACCTAGACAGACATTTGTAAAATGCCTTTTTTTTTTTTTTTTTTTTTTTTTTTTGCTTTCTACAAGTGTCTGTCTAGGTGTGTTTGCGTTTGGATATGTGATATGTGTGAGTGTGTGTGTATTTGTTTACCTTCCATTTTTTCCCCTAAGGTAAGTCCTTCCACTCGTGGGAATGGAACGACTCCTTTTCCACTTCCTTAAAACACATGTCCTTCCTTTTCTCCTGTCCTTTCTTCCTCTTGGGCCGGCCGCGGCGGCCGGGGGGACTGCAGCGCTCCAGTCACGGTCTGCACGGCCACTACGGTCGGGGGTTCGAATCCCCCCTCTCGGGCACGGATATTTGTGCCGTCCTTAGTGTTAGCTAGTTCATAAGTAGTTTGTAAGTTTAGGGACTGATGACCCCGTAGTTAAGTCCCATAAGCTTTACAAACATTTGAAGATCTGAACATTTCTTCCTTATTTCCTGAAGAAGCGACCAACGGTTGCTAAATCTTGTTGTTGTTGTTGTTGTGGTCTTCAGTCCGGAGACTGGTTTGATGCAGCTCTCCACAATACCCTATCCTGAGCAAGCCTCTTCATCTCCACATAAGAACGGCAACCTACATCTGTCTGAATCTGCTTACTGTATCCATCTCTTGGTCTTCCTCTGCGATTTTTACCCCACACACTTCCCTCTAATGCTAAATTTACGATTCCCCGATGTTTAAGAATGTGTCCCACCAATCTATCCCTTCTTTTAGTCAAGGTATGCCAGAAATTTCTTTTCTCCCCAATTCTGTTCAGTACCTCCTCATTAGTTATGCGATCTACCTACCTAATCTTCAGCATTCTTCTGTAGCACCACATTTCAAAAGCCTCTATTCTCTTCCTGTCCGCACTGTTTATCGTCCATGTCTCACTCCCATACAAGGCAACACTCCATACAAATGAATTCAGAAAGGACTTCCTTAGGCTTAAATCAATATTCGATGTTAACAAATTTCTCTTTTTCAAGAACGCTTTTCTACCCATTGCCATTCTGCATTTTATATCCTCTGTACTGCGACCATCATTTGTTATTTTACTGCCCAAGTAACAAAACTCATCTACCTCCTTTATTGCTTCGTTTCCCAATCTGATTCCTTCAGCATCACCCGATTTTCTTACACAGCACTCCATTACCCTAGTTTTGCTCTTGTTAATGTTCATCTTATATGCACCTTTCAGCACACTGTCCATTCCGTTCAATTGCTCTTCCAGGTCCTTTGCTGTATCTGACAGAATTACTATGTCGTCGGCAAAACGCAATGTTTTAAATTCTTCCCCCTGAACTTTTATTCCTTCACCAAATTTCTCCTTGCTTTCCTCTATAGCTTGCTCAATGTACAAATTGAATAACATTGGAGAAAGACTACAACCCTGTCTCACTCCCTTCCCAACCACTGCATCCCTCTCATGCCCTTCAACTCTGACAACCGCTGTCTGGTTTTTGTACAAGTTGTAAATAACCTTACGCTCCCTATATTTTACTCCTGCTTGCTTCAGAACTTGAAAGAGTTTCTTCCAACCAACATTGTCAAAAGCCTTCTCCAAATCTACAAAAGCTAGAAATGTAGGTTTGCCATGTATTTATGTGTGTGATTTTATTTGTGTCTGACGACGAGCCTGTCGTTTGGGTAAGTCACCAGTTTTCTATTTTTTATATTTGTTTATCCCACCAGGAAAGTTTCTTTTGTGTCCCAGCGTCGTCGCCGCTTTTGTGTCTCGTTTCCGTCGTAGGTGTCGGTGGCCGAGTAGGAAGACCGACACAGGAATAAAGGATGCACGCTTGTGCAGGTACGGAGGTGAGCAGCCAGTGGGATAGCAGAAACTAGAAATACTAGGCTAAATTAGAACGTGATATATATTGCACAGAATGTATACAATACTTAACTTTTACATAGATCAGTACTGCAGAATGCTGATACATAGTTGAGCTAGAATCCTGCCTAGTGCCTGTCCGATAGCCAAGTCTTCACTGGTGCCTATCTGATTCCCAAGTGTTAGCTGGTTCCTATCTCAGTTCCAAGTGACTGATGTCGTTCAGTGGTGGCCACGAGCGGAGTTGCAGCAGAGGGCGCTCGTGGCTGACTTCGTAAGAACGCCGCGCCGTCCGTGCATGGCGATGCGCGGCGAAAGTAGGTGGCGCGCACTTTGTACTTGTGCGACACCACAGTTTCCTCCTATACTTTTCGTTTCATCGAACCTTATGCGACACGGACAGAAAGTGGAGGATTGGATGAGACCGCGCTACACACAGCACCCACGCCAGCTGTGTCTTTGGAATCTGCCAGAGCAGGGTGTCCGCGAGACGTGCTGCTCCATGTGGCCGGCTCCCACCAGTGACTCAGCCGCCTGCCGGAGCGAGCGCCCGCATAAGCTGCGCAGCTTATACACTGGTGCGTCGGCCCCAGACCGGCTGGTCGATAGGCCCGTGGCTGACACGTGACGCCGGGCGCGCACGTGTTCGTCTCGGCACGGAATCCCCGAAACGTGGCCAAAAGCCCAACGCGGCACTTACGTAATTCACACTAAACTAACACAATTAAAGAATCCCTGAGACGGATTTACGTCTCAAATATGTCAAAGACATTATTGATAGATCTGAAGCACGGATTTGTGGTGCGGCCGGGAATCGAACCCGGACCTCCATGCATAGTAGGCAGACCTCTTAACCGTTAGACTACCACACCACTAACGATTAAGGCGCTTTGGATAGTCTATGTACGATTTCCCTCCACAACACAAACTTTAATTCAGCTCCTTTGTTCCAAAGATAATTGCCACTACTGCCAAGTCTCTCCATGCAGCGGAATAGCACCTCAGCAATGGACATGGTGGAATCATGTGGAATATCAATTAATACAAATTTTAATTCAATACTTCAGATTATCAATAATGTCTTTGACATATTGGAGACGTAAATCCGTCTCTGGAATTGTTTATTTGTATTAATTGATATTTATATCACCGTAACAGGATTGTTCCACCACGTCCATTGCTGAGGTGCTATTCCGCTGCATGGAGAGCCTTGGCAGTAGTGGCAATTATCTTTGGAACAAAGAAGCTGAATTAAAGTTTGTGTTGTGGAGGGAAATCGTACATAGACTATTCTGAGCCGCCTTAACCGTTAGTGGTGTGGTAGTCTAACGGTTAAGACGTCTGCCTTGTAAGCATGGAGGTCCGGGTTCGATTCCCGGCCGCACCACAAATTTTAATTCAATGCTTCAGATCTATCAATAATGTCACACAAAACTCATCACACGGGGTTTATTTGACGTCGCCGATTACTAATTTAATGGTAAACACTGTCCAAACAAAATGGCAGGGTGAATATAGCAACGTGACCCATGAAAATCCCAAAGGATTTATTAATAATCTATATCTATAACTGGCTGGGTAAGTCAGTTCGAAGGTCGGAAGAAGGCAACGGCATACCACCTCCAAACAGGACCATGCCTAGTAAAGCACTGTGCTGTTACAACCAATCTTCGGATTATTGACTGCTTTACCTTTACCTTATAAATGTGAATGTCTGTTCGGTGTACGTTTATCACGTCTGAACCACAAGACATAAAGAGCTGCCGGCCGCGGTGGCCGAGGAGACTGAGGCGCTTCAGTCACGGTCTGCACGGCCACTACGGTCGGGGGTTCGAATCCCCTCTCGGGCATGGATATTTGTGCCGTCCTAGTTCGTAAGTAGTTCATAAGTAGTTTGTAAGTTTAGGGACTGATGACCTCGTAGTTAAGTCCCATAGACTATACAAACATTTGAACATTTTGTACAAACATAAAGAGCTAAATATTTGTACAGTTACTAATGTCTACCGGGGAAAGCTTTAGGCACGGTTTTATGGCGATCGGATATATATATATATATATATATATATATATATATATATATATATATATATATGTGTGTGTGTGTGTGTGTGTGTGTGTGTGTGTGTGTGTGTGTGTGAATGTCTGTTCGGTGTATGCTTATTACGCCCGAACGACAAGACGCAGAGACTTAAATATTTGTACAGTTATTAATTTATATCTGATGAAGGTTTAAGGCACGATTTCATATCGATCTGATAGATATTAATAATTTAAAAATATAACAAGAAATGCGAAACAATAATTACTCGCTGGCCGCGGTGGCCGAGGAGACTGAGGCGCTCCAGTCACGGTCTGCACGGCCACTACGGTCGGAGGTTCGAATTCCCCCTCGGGCATTGAAATTTGTGCCGTCCTTAGGATTAGCTAGTTCATAAGTAGTTTGTAAGTTTAGGGACTCATAACCCCGTAGTTAAGTATCATAAAAAAATAAATAAATAATAGTTACTCTTTGAAAATGGTTTTATTGGTTGCATTGTTGCTTCAGGGTAGATAATGATAAAAGGTTGGAGTATATTGGGATGGAAAGTTGTCGGTGTATATACAATTCTACGTCTGTCTGTGTGAGTGTGTCTGTGTGAGTGTGTGTGTGTGTGTGTGTGTGTGTGTGTGTGTATGTGTGTGTCTATGTTAATATTTCGCTCTGCTGCGAAAACTACAGAACGCAAACGAATGGTCTGTGTGCAATTGTTGTCCGAAGTCTCCTGTTGTATACCACAGCAGCTCCATGCCGATAGCTATAAGGGGATGGAAGATAATGGTGATTGAAAGTCGTCAAATTATAAAAAAAATCGGACTGAAGACCAGAGATGACGTTTGCGACTCTACAGCAAGGAATTCATATACAGCGAAACGTGATGCCACAGACCATATCTTTGGTCTATGCGTGCTACAATGTCTTCAGCTCTTTCTAAAATATTCAAATGTTTGTAGAGCTTATAGGACTTAACTACGGGGTTATGTCCCCAAACTATTTACGAACTACCTACTACTAAGGACGGCACAAATATCCATGCCCGAGGGAGAATTCGAACCCCCGACCGTAGTGGCCGTGCAGACCGTGACTGGAGCGCCTCTAGGTACTGATGACCCCGTAGTTAAGTCCCATTGACTTTACAAACATTTGAACATTTTTTTGAACTGGAGCACCTCAGTCCCCTCGGCCACCGAGGCCGGCAGCTCTTTCTCTGTAACGATAAGGAAATATAAGAATAAATAAATAAAGCAGTAAAAAAGAAATTACTTTTAATACATCTCTTTAAAAAAATCGATTTGACGTTTCCCGCATTACATCAAGTGATCCATCTGTGACACTCTTACAATCGTTATTGTCGAATTTCGTGATTGGATTCTTCGGAACGAGTGCATTTTTACCTGTTATTTCTTATATATTCTCTGATAAATGTAACATGTCTTTAGAAAGAAGGAGATGGACAGAGTGAATAGGAGAAGTACTAACTGAAGGTTCGAATAAATAAATAAATACCCGGGCAACGCCAGGTTTTCAGCTAGTACCGTATATATACGAGGTACGTCCAGAAAGTAAGTTCCGTTTGGTTATATAAAAGAAACGTGTACAGATACAGAAAAAATATTTATTGTACAAAAATCTACAACTGTTAAACTACTTTTCTACATAGCTGCCGAAATTTTGTAAGCACTTGTCACAGAGTGGCACAAGTTTCTGTATGCCTTCTTCATAGAAGGTTGGCGCCTGTTTATTCAGCCATGTGGTAGCATGTTCTTTCAGCTCGTCATCGTTGAAGTGTTGACAGGACAACAGTCGGTAGTTCTGAGCGAATGTTGTCCAATCCAGGAGCTTTGTTTCGCCTTCGGACGTTCAGTACTCTGTCAAATTCATCTCTCAGTACACTACGTCCTATTTCATCTTCATCTACTTCAATTCCTGCAATATTGTCGCGCAGTTCTTTTCCTCTGAAGAGTGCCTCAATACATTCTTTCCACCGTCCACTTCTTCGCTCAGAGCTGGTTTCCCATTTGAGTTCTTGATATTCATACAGCTCCTTTTCTTGTCTCCAGATGTGTCTCTCATTTTCCTGTAGGCGGTATCTGTCTTTCCCCTCTTTCCCCTGTCAATCACATTCCTTAGTCGTCTGTACTCCATTTCAGGCGCTTCATTTACAGCATTTTATGTGTTTTCCTTTCATCAACTCAATTCAGTGTTTCCGGTGATTCCAACTATTTGTAGGTCTTGCCTTTCTACCTATTCGGTCTTCTGCTGTCTTCGCTGTTTCATCCCTCAAAATTATCCATTCAGATACTACTGTGTTATTTGTCTCCGTCTACATCCACATGGGATACTCTGCAAATCACATTTAAGTGCCTGGCAGAGGGTTCATAGAACTACCTTTATACTATTTATCTCCCGTTCCATTCTCGAATAGAGCGCGGGAAGAAAGAACACCTGAATCTCTCCGTTCGAGCTCTGACTTCTCCTATTCTGATGATCTTTTCTACCTGTACGTGGTAGTCAACAATATATTTTCGCATTCGGAGGAGAATGTTGGCGATTGGAGTTTCGCAAGTAGCCCACGCCGCAGCGATAAGCGCCGTTGTTGTAATGATTCCCATCCCATTCATTTCGGTGATGCTGTCTCCCCTGTATCGTGACAATACGAAACGAGCTGCCCTTCTTTGGAGTCTTTCGATGTCCTCCGCCAAACTTACCAGATAAGGATCCCACACTGGGCAGCAATACTCCAAAAATGGACGGACAAGCGCAGTGTTTCTTTAGTAGTTCTGTTGCATCTTTTAAGGGTTCTGTCAATAAAACGCAGTCTCTGGTTCGCCTTTCCTACGACATTATCTACGTATTCTTTCCAATTTAAGTCTGAAGTAATAGTAATTCCTAGGTATTTTGTGGAGTTTACGGCGTTCACATTTGATTTATTTATCTCGTAAACAAAGTTTAAGGATTTCTTTTCATCCTCGTGTGGACGACTTCACACTTCTCATTATTTAGAGCCAATTGCCAATTTTTAGACCATACTATCTTATTTAGATCCTTCTGCAGTTGGTTTTGATCCTCAGATGATTTTACTAGACGGTAAATGACGGCGTCATCTGCAAACAACCTAAGAGAGCTACTTAGATTTTCTCCCAAATCGTTTATATAAATAAGGAACAGCAGAGGACCAATAACACTACCCTGTGGAACGCCGGATATCGCCTCTTAGTCGATGCCTTACCAACGATTACTACAAACTGTGTCCTCTCTAACAGGAAATCCCCTATCCAATCGCAAATTTGGGGCGATATACCATAACCACGCAATTTGATTAAAAGCCGTTTGTGAGGTACGGTGTCAAAATATTTCTGGAAATCAAGAGATACGGACTTAATTTGGGAACCCTTGTCGATAGCACCCTTCACTTCGTGTGAGTAAAGAGCTAGTTGTGTTTCACATGAACGATATTTTCTAAATCCGTGTTGACGTTGGGTCAATAGATCGTTCTGTTCGAGATAATTCATAATATTTGAATACAGGATATGTTCCAAAACCCTGCTGCAAATTGACGTCAATGAAATAGGCCTGTAGTTTAGTGGGTTACTCCTACTGCCTTTCTTGAATATAGGTGTGACCTGTGCAACTTTCCAGTCTTTTGGTACAGATCCTTCTTTGAGAGAGCGGTTGTATATGGCTGTTAAGTAAGGAGCTATCGCTTCAGCATAATCAGATAGAAATCTAATGGGTACACAGTCCGGACCAGAAGACTTGTTCTTGTTAAGTGATTTTAGTTGCTGCACTACTCCTATGATGTCTACTTCTACGGTACTGATTCTGGCCTGTGTTTGTATTTCGAAACCTGGAATATTGGTTTCGTCTTCTTTGGTGAATGAGTTTCTAAAAGCTATGTTTAGTAACTCTGCTTTAGTAGCGCTATCATCGGCAGGATCCCTATTACTATCACGTAGTGAGGTTATCGTTTGTGTTTTGCCACTAGTATATTTAATACATGACCAAATTCTCTTACGGTTTTTCAGTCAAATTTTGAGAAAGTTTCGTTTGCAATTTCTGCCAACGTTCCCTACAATTTATCCAGGTCTCATCTCGTTATTTTCCTACCTTCCTGCAGATACTTCAGTTTCTGTCCACAGTTGATAAGCAATAAGATATTTATTTGGTTATTTAACCTGACCAGATTAGGGCCAGAGGGCCCTCTCTTACATCTGATCAGGAACAACATAAACAAAGGATTTCATTACAAAAAAACACTGCATTAATAATATTAAATAATAACAATATATGATAGTACTAATAATAATAATGACACAAAAATGAAAGTAATACTAATAATAACAAGAGATATTCACATTTGAATTAAGTTTAAAATAAAAAGAAGAGAGAAAATGGTTAGTGAAAGAGGAGAAGATTGAAAAATGACAGTGCTAATGGATGTGAGGAAGTGGAGACATATATGAATGGAGATCTCTGCTGGCGAAAGGAAAGGGAAACATTTATGGGGGGAGGAGGAATTGACAACAGTGGGCTACAGACTGGTAAGTGGAGAAAAAGATGGCGATTGTGACAGAAGGTGAACTTTAGTTGTCTTTTAAAGTTTTGAATTGATTTTATTTCTCTTAACTTTTGAGGAAGATTGTTCCACAGACGTGTTCCCGATACAGAAAATGATTTGGAGAAGATTGCAGTGTTATGTGAAGGCAGAGAGAGAGTTTTATTTTGGTAAGAGCGTATGTTTCTGCTGTGCTGTTCAGATAGTAATATAGTCGTTGAGGATAAGTATGAAGGTTTGCAATGATTTAGAAAGCGATGCAGCAAACATAGTGTACGATAGCTTCGACGCTTATCTGCACGTAGCCAAGATAACTGCTGGTATGCGGGACGGACATGGTCGTAGAAACGTAAGTTGCAAATGTATCGGATACAAGAATTCATCGCCAGGTCCAGCCTACGTGAGTTTTCGTGTGACAGTCCTTGCAGAATAGCATCACCATAATCTAGATTGGGAAGTATTAATGTCTCAACGAGCTTCTTTTTCAGCTGTAAAGGAAATGCTTTTTTATATTTCTGCAGTGAATGAAGTGATGCATATACCTTCTAACAGACTCTCATTGTGTGCTCTGTCCAGTCTAAGTGCTGATCAAATATTACTCCTAAGTTCTTTGCTGAATGAGTGAAGCGTATTTGTGTGTCGTTCAGTATTAAAGGTGGAAGAGTTTCTCTGAACTGTGAAGTGATGAGTCTTTTATGGGCCACTAAGATTGCCTGTGTTTTTGATGGATTCAGTATCAATCCCATGCTATGTGCCCATCTTGATAGTGAAAGTAAGTCTGCATTTACTTGCTGGATGGCTGTGCTTAGGTTTTTAGGACTTTCACTGAGATATAATTGTAAGTCATCAGCGTATAGATGGTATTTACAGTGGGACAGAACAGTGGAACATCATTAACATATAGTGAGAAGAGTAACGGCCCCAGTACAGATCCTTGTGGACCCCTGATACAACATCCCTCCATTTTGACCTATTGTTTGCTGTTATCACACACTGTTTACGGGTGGTGACGTATGAGTGGAACCACTCAATAGCACTTGTAGAGAAATTTAGATAGTTTAGCGAGTAAAATGTCAAAATCGACATTGTCGAAAGCTTTGCTAAAATCTAAAAAACACATAATTGTCGTCTGTTGGTTATCCATAGCATGCTTGAGATCGTCAGTAACTTTTATAAGAGCAGTCGTCGTGCTGTGATTTTGGCGGAAACCCGATTGATATTCGTCTAGTAGGTCGTGTGATGTTAAATAGCTAGTTATCTGCTCATGGACTATATATTCCAAGGCCTTGGTTAGTGATGGTAGGATGCAAATAGGTCTGTAGTCGGAAAGTTTTGTGGCAGATTCCTTTTTTGGTAATGGTTTAATAAGACCATGCTTCCATAATGTTGGGAAGATACTGGAAGTCAGAGAATTGTTAAAGATGTCAGTTATAATTTGTAGTAGCGGGTCGATGACACTACATTAATATTATCATGCCCTGCAGCTGCTGAACGAATTCGCAAAATCGATTTCCTGACTGTGTTTGGACTTACCGGCTTGAGAGAAAATTTTTGGTTTGTATCAGCCACAGACATTTTAAGGGAATTAATAGTTTGCGTCTTTGTGCGTTGGTCCATTACAAAAGTCGGTGTGGTAAAATGCTCGTTAAGATCTTCTATAGGAACTACAGGTTCGGTAGCAGATTTTGATTTGCCAATTCCTAGACCTCGTAATTTTTTCCATAGGATGGCAGGTCTGTGAAGGTCTTTGGTTAACGAGTGAGCGTGCCTGAGTTTCGCATTTCTCACCGATTGACTAACACGGTTTCGTTGTCTCTTGTAGGCGAGTTGATTTTCAGAGGTCGGGTGCCGTTTGTATTCCCTGGGTGCTGCGTCTATGACGCTCATCGGGTGTTTGATGTCGTCTGTAAGCCACGGTGCAGGCTTTCTCTTTACTTTTCTTGTTTTAAGGGGAGCATGTTTGCCATACAAGTTGGTTAATTTATTAGTGAAGTCACATACTTGCATATTAACGTTGCGATTGTTTCCTGTTGGTATCAGCCACGAAATATCATAGGCATCTGCTGTAAGCTCAGTCATATTCATATGCTTAAGATCTCTAAAAGTCGTCACTTGCAATGTATTCTTAGGGCACTTCAGTGAATAGGACATGAGTATAATATCGTGGGAAGATAATCCAGGCGCAGAGATCTGATCTGAGCGGATTACTCTGTTTGGAGACTTGGTTGCAAGGATATCAATAAGTGTATGAGTGTCTGCTGTATGGTGGGTCGGCCCAAGTGGAACCAATGAAAGGTTTGAGGAGGAAAGTATGCGAGTGAATTTTGACGCAGAAGGACTCTTTTGTAAGAAATTTATGTTTACATCTCCAGCTATAACTACGTGTTCATACGAGGGTGCAAAACTTGACAGTGCAGATTCAAAACTTGAGAGTTGCCCAACCTTTGGTGGATTGTATACTACACAGATCAGACATTTCCTATGGAAAGCCTTAATTTCTACGAACATGTATTCGGGCTGTTTTTCTTCATTTTTGGACGTGTGGACAATTTTAGGATACAGGTTTGCCCGAATATATGCTGCCACTCCCTCGTTTGTTACATCTGTCATGTCTCAGAAAAATGTAATCGTCATGAAGAGCTACAGAGTTAGAAGGTATGCTCGGTTTTAGCCACGTCTCTGATAGAAGTATAACGTGAACACCGAGGTCTTGGAATATGCAGCGGAATTCAGTCAGGTGCGCTGATAGGGACTGGACGTTTGCATGAGCAATCTGTAGCGTTGAGAAGTCGCCTGCGGTTTTCGCTAACAGGCTGGACGTGGAAGGCACAGCTGTCGAGGAGGGAGGCGCCGTGGGAGGGGGAGGGGGAGGGGGAGGAGAAAGGGTGGCCGGCAAAGAGGGAGGGAGGGTCAAGGAGATATGGTCAAAGTATATAAGAAATAAGGCTGTCTCGCATAATGTACAAAATTATAAGTACCCAAACAAAGAAAGATAGTAATCAAAACACAAATGACATATAAAATGCGTACGGTCTCATATTTATTGAATTATATGTTGGACAATCGCAGGTATTTATTCATTTGTAAAAGTGCTGACTGTCTGTATTAAAAGAAATTTCTTTTTTTCTGCTTCATTTATTTATTCTTATATTTCCCTGTTCGTATGTTTATCCTTACAGAGAAAGAGCTGAAGACACTGTAGCACGCATAGATTTGGTCTGTGGCATCACGTTTCGCTGTATGTAACCTCCTTGCTATAGAGTCGCAAACGTCATCGCTGGCCTTCAGTCCGAATTTTTTTTTAATAATTTGACGACTTTGAACCACCATATCTTCCACCCCCTTATAGCTATCGGCATGGAACTGCTATGGTGTACGACGGGAGACTTCGGACAACAATTACACAGAGGCCATTCGTTTGCGTTCTGTAGTTTTTGCTGTAGCGCGAAATATTAAAACACACACACACACACACACACTATATATATATATATAACGTAGAATAAAATCGATTACGTTACACAGTTCACGACAAACAACGTTTTATACATTGAAGTTGGAATACATAAGCAATCAGAACGAACAGAGGGGTTATGCATAGCTGGCGGAACAAGTGCGTGAAGCTTTCAGCGCGCAGTTCAGGGCAGGGGACCTGCGGCTGAATCGGAGCGGCACAGATCCGTGAACCGCCACAGCGACAGTTAATGGGGAATTAAGCAAGTGGGCTGTGTAATTCAGCGCGGCTGCGTGGCGTTTTCTGTCGAAAAAACGCTGCAAACGAAATAACGTAATTATATGCTAATTACTAATTAAACGCTCACACGACTTTACGATTGTGCTGTGGCAAGAAAAATTAACACGTAGCAGTCGACAGTAGTTGGTGAGCTTCTGGGAGCCGCGGCCGAGCGCACTGAGGCGCTATGCTACGGCGCGCTGGGCCGTTCCCCTCGGGGCTTCGAATCCCCCCTCGCGCATGGATGTTCGTGTCGTCTTTAGTGTAAGCTAGTTCATGAGCAGTTTGTGGGTTTAACAAACATTTCAACATTTGGGGCAGCTGGGGAGGTAGCAAAAATTCAAATGTTTATTAACCTTATGGGACTTAACTACGGGGTCATCAGTCCCTAAACTTACAAACTACTTATGAACTACTTACAACTAAGGACGGCAGAAATATCCATGCCCGAGAGAGGATTCGAACCCCCGACCGGAAGGTAGCATATCTGCTTACTGCCCTGATGGTTGGTCGGTCATTTTCCTCACTGGCGAGCAAAGCAGCAGGCAGTGTTGCCAACAGTTAAAGTGAGCTCCCCGCCAGTTTCACGTGCAAAACCACTAGAGAACCACTAACGAAAATGACCCTACTTTCATATTGTTGTTGTGGTCTTCAGTCCGGAGACTGGTTTGATGCAGCTCTCCAACCTACTCTATCCTGAGCAAGCCTCTTCATTTCCTCATAAGAACAGCAACCCACGTCCACTTGAATCTGCTTACTATACGCGTCTCTTGGTCTCCCTCTGCGATTTTTACCCCACACACTTCCCTCCAATGCTAAATTTACGATTCCCCGATGTCTAAGAATGTGTCCTACCAATCTATCCCTTCTTATAGTCAGTGTATGCCAAAAATTCCTTTTCTCGCCAATTCTGTTCAGTACCTCTTCATTACTTATGCGATCTACCCACCTAATCTTCAGCATTCTTCTGTAGCACCACATTTCAAAAGCCTCTATCCTCTTCCTGTCCGCACAGATTATCGTCCATGTTTAACTCCCTTACAAGGCAACACTCCACACAAATGCCTTCAGAAAAGACTTCCTTACACTTGAATTAATATTCAATGTTAGCAAATTTCTCTCTTTCAAAAATGCTTTTCCTCCCATTGCCATTCTGCATTTTACATCCTCTGTACTGCGACCATCGCAAGTTATTTTACTGCCCAAGTAACAAAACTCATGTACCACCTTCATTGTTTCGTTCTTACTTTCATAATCGCTAAAAGTTCCACTAAATGTTTTTTTTAATTATTATGAAAGAAAACAGTAATTCCACTGTAAATTTTTTAAAGTAAACGCCTTTTGCTACTGTGAATGACGGGTTTTATTTATATATTTATAAGTCACCCATACACGTTTCGCCTTTGTGTCAAAGCATCATCGGTGGGTGTCCTGAAATATTTACATGTTTTTGTTTACACATAAAGGTTAGGTTTCTTAAGAGACTGACGTGGAGTAGCAAGTGCTGTAAGTACACCATTTTATAGCAAACAACGAACTGTTTTAAATCAGAAATGAAATGTCTTGTACATATGTAAGAAACCTAACCTTTATGTGTAAACAAAAACATGTAAATATTTCAGGACACCCACTGATGATGCCTTAACACAAAGGCGAAACGCGTATCGGTGACTTATAAATAAAATAATAAAACCCTTCATTCGCAGTAGCAAAAGGCGTTTACTTTAAAAACATTACAGTGAAATACAATTCAGCTGCTGCTCAAAGTGGCCACTGCAAGCAACGTATATTAGTAATTAGTTACCTTCATTCTTGAGTAATAAAATATTCACAATCATTACTTGTACAAAAAATCAGCAATTCAAGGTTAAGAATCTACAAAAAGTTCTTATAGAACTGTTAGTTATTTAAATGAATTCGTTTTCTGAAGAAGAAACACATTTATCTTCATCACCATCAATTGCTGATTTCCCTCGTAAAACAAAGATTTGGTG
Source organism: Locusta migratoria (assembly GCA_026315105.1). Taxonomy (NCBI): domain Eukaryota; kingdom Metazoa; phylum Arthropoda; class Insecta; order Orthoptera; family Acrididae; genus Locusta; species Locusta migratoria. The sequence goes on from CM048753.1 coordinate 126,124,791, forward strand.
ATAAAATATTCCCGTTCTCTCGCCATTAACATTGCTGGGATTCAGCAGCCGTTGCCAACTTTATCACGCAAGACCTCCGGCATAGGAACTAAAGTTTAACAAATGAAAGATTAAAATTGTGTGCCGGAACCGGGACTCGAACCTGGGACCTTTGCCTTTCGCAGGCAAGCGCACTACCGACTGTGCTATCCCGACGCAACTCACGATGCCGCCTCATAACTTTACTTCCGCCAGTACCTCGCCTCCTACTTTCCAAACTTCACAGAAGCTCTCCTGCGAACCATGCAAGACTAGCACTCCTGGAAAAAAAGGAAGGGATAGCACAGTCCGTAATGCGCTTGCCCGCGAAAGGCAAATGTCGCAGGTTCGAGTCCCGGTTCCGGCACACAATTTCAATCTGCCAGGAAGTTTCATATCAGCGCACACTCCGCTGCAGAGTGAAAGTTTCATTCTGGAAACATCCCTTAGGCTGTGGCTAAGCCATGTCTCCACCAAATCCTTTCTTCCAGGAGTGCTAGTCTTGCAAATTTCGCAGGAGAGCTTCTGTGAAGACTGGAAAGTAGGAGGCGAGGTACTGGCGGAAGTAAAGTTGTGAGGCGGCATCGTGAGTCGTGTCGGGATAGCTCAGTCGGTAGAGCGCTTGCCCGCGAAAGGCAAAGGTCCCAGGTTCGAGTCCCGGTTCCGGCACACAATTTTAATCTGCCAGGAAGTTTCATATCAGTGCACACTCCGCTGCAGAGTGAAAGTTTCATTCTGGAAATGAAAGATTGCTTACCTTTTTATTTTGTAGATGCTCCCGTGACATCCCATGAGACTTCAAATCTGTATAGCGACTGCTTAAATTTGTACCACATAATTTGCACTTCGCTAAGTAACCCGTGGTTCTTTCAATAACTTGAAGCCAATTTTTTAAATGTGGGTCTTGAAGCCAAGAATACCGAAATGTTTGCATATATTGTGGTTTCAGCATAGTTATAAACGTATGAAGTCGTGAAGTAATGCCATACACCGAGAATCACAGTAATGTACAGTGCACACCATGAACGACGACAGTGGAGTAAAATGTTCAAATGTTTGTAAAGTCTATGGGACTTAACTACGGGGTCATCAGTCCCTAAACTTACAAACTACTTATGAACTACTTACGAACTAGGACGGCACAAATAACCATGCCCGAGGGGGGATTCGAACCCCCGACCGTAGTGGCCGTGCAGACCGTGACTGGAGCGCCTCAGACCCCTCGGCCACCGTGGAGTACTTTTTCTGCTCACGTTACGTGACGCACACTGCTCGAGTCAAGAAGCTCGCACTGGTTATTCGGAGCGACAGTGAAATACGTCAGCAGCCACTGTTTGAAGCTGGTGGCTGCATTCCCTGAACCTGCGGAAGCCGCCTTCTATCGTGAAACGTACCAGCTGAGCTGCTACTAAATAACTGTTCACTTTACAGGGTATCCTGTGTGTAATCTGTGGAGTGTGATGGTTCGTTTGACGTCATACTGTAATGCATCACTATTGTCTTCCGAGTAAAAGTAAAATACTTCGAAACACACACATAGTGTAGTGGTTTGACATCGCATTTCCAGTAACTGAAACTGAATTCTTCTGAACCACTATAAAATGCATCAGCCACTAGAAGCCATATTTCGCCACTAAAGGGAGGGTAGACACCACCGGGTTTAGTGGAAAATCCACTAAGTTGGCAACACTGGCAGCAGGTTGACGGCTTAACGGCACAGTCTAACACATACAGTCACGACACTCCCACAGATTTTTGTTATACGCTGCGATAGCAGCGCTCCAAGCGGCCGGTAAGCTACGTTTCTGAATACGATAGTTGATGAGTACGAATAGTATCGTTTAGATTGACTTCAGCATACTTTTTTACATTAGAAAACGTATGTAGTGCCTTATAAATAGGTAATAATTTAAAAATAGCTCCCCATTTGTCTTTCTTAGGTTTCATAAGATTCCTGATAAGGTACGAAACGGTATATTACAGAACAGTTAATTTACACTCATCCTGTAACATACAGGCTTTAAATGAGTAATTTCATTTTCTATTACGAAATAAAAATGCTTCGGAAACACCAGGAGACATACCCTTCAGCAAAGCGACGTCAGTTTCTACGCAGGAACGTTAAGTATTCTTCATTACAATTCCAGTACAATCGGTGAGGGTGGAGCATAGGAAACGTATATAGAATGTAATAAATACGGTATTTAACGTACCAAATCAACCATCACAGCTGTAGCTGAAGGAAAAACGTCACAGACATGGTAATATAACGATAAGAGCAACCAAACTGTTTTCCAACAAAGAAGAACCCAATTCCACAATTGTTGCTACATCTGAACCACAAACGGCAAGAATCATCAAAACATTGGTATTTTAAAGCTAAAGTAATTACACTTAAAAGAATATGCACGAATAAGAAAGACGAGTGAAGTATAAAAATGTGAGACTCCGTACCGAATTGATACACGTCAACAACCGGCTGTCAAAGTAAGAGCAGACCGTAATAGAAATTTATTATACCATTATGTTTATATGCAACTTACTTTCAGCGGAATAAGCTGCAAATATACACATATTCGTAAGTATTTGTTCATGACAGAGTTGTTCTTTATTCCATTGAATCATTTAAATGAGGCTGTTTTTATATTAATTTCCGTATTATGTTTGTCTCTCGATATCTTAATAATGTTTGTAACGTAAAAATTATAGTAAGTATTTCGTTAACTACGTACAAAAGCGATTATAAACCAACGTCACTACTGCGGCAGCTTGCCCACCGCTAGGAGCGCTAGTGTCGCAGCAGCTGTCAGTTGGTAACACCTTTTACAGCAGTGAGTGTCGCGACTGTATGTGTTAGACTGTGTTAACGGCCCGTCAACAGCGTAGTCACTGGAGACGAAACCGCGCTGCCACTGTTTGGGTAAGCAGGGGAAGCAAAACGGCCGAGCTAAAAAAAATGTTCAAATATTTGTAGTTCTATCGGACCAAACTGCGTGGTCATCAGTCCGTAGCTTACAGACTCCTTAAACCTAGGTAAACTAACCTAAGGACAACACACACACAGCCATGCCCCAGGGAGGACTCGAACCTCCACGGCGAGCAACCGCGCGCTCCGCAGCGAGGCGCTTTAGAGCGCTCGGCTACTCCAGCGCGGCACGGCCGGGCCCTTTGGAAGGAAGCACCCCGGCATTTGTCTGGGGTGGTTTAGCGAGCTGGCCGTAGAGCGACGTGCTGGACAGGCGGGGTGGATCTGAACCGCCTCACCGAGCAGCATGGCTCAGTCGACAGCTGGTGACATCCTCCCGTCGTGCTCTTCAGTCCGCAGACTGGTCTGATGCAGCTTGCTGTATTCGGACGCCCTCTACGATTATTACCCCACATACTTCTTTCTAAGGCCGGATCCACACATTGGACCCAACGTTGGCGCCAACAGTGTTCGTCCAATGTGTGGATCGCTGAAATAGCGTTGGAACCAACGTTGGTACGGCTCCGTTGCTTGTCGGTATTTCGACCAAACATCAAAGGGCGTTGGGCCAATATGGGTACGTCGTCCACACATTGGCGTCAACGTTTCATTCTGTCTTTGTCGTCTGCTCATCTCGAAACTGTTTCTTTCTGCGTTCGTTCTTCATCGCCGGTTTAAAGTTTCGAAATCTCTTTGTAAATATAGTAACTGCATCAGAAAGTGATTCATTTGTGAAAGAAACCTCAGAAAACGAAATGCCACAGCAAAATTTAGGCGCGAACTGTGAAATTAAAAACTTTCTAGACTTTCGACACATTCCACTACTGAATTTAATTTTTAAAATTAACAGTACAGTACTTGGTATTTCCTGTCAAGTTTTAAATATCGTTTTGCAAACTTCAAGCACTACTAGTGATATCAATTACATGATTATTTAAAAAGGGAAGTGTAGGCTTCTAATATTGTCTCCTTTAGCAAGAAATCGAAGCGTAATACCAAAAGAATAGCATCCCTCCAAAACATCTTGCCTTTTTTGTTTTATTTTCAGTCATTTAAAGTAGCAGGTCTAAGTTTTTATAATGTGTATCGTTTACTTGTAGCATATTATAAAAAAATTAATGATTTCGTACCATAATTAATGTTCGTTAGGAAGTGATACAACACCCCATCATCTTTTACGTCTGTTTCCCACTTTGATTTACAATGACAAAATGTAATTATTCACACTCGAAAGCGTTAATGCATTGGCCGCGATTTGTGCGTCGGATATGTTTTTGTTGGCTCTCGACAAATTCAACTGAATATTGGCTCCAATGTGTGGACGCTGTCTCACAAATATTGGCCAATGTTGGCGCCAGCGTTGGTACCGATGTGTGGACGCGGGGTAACGCTAAGTTGACAAGTTCTTGATGTCTCAGACGGTGTCCTACCAATCTATCCCTTCTCTTAGTCAGGATATGCCAGAAACTCCTTTTCTCCCCAATTCTCTTGAGCACCTCCTCATTAGTTACGTGATCTACTCACTTAAGCCGGCCGCGGTGGCCGAGCGTTCTGCGGCGCGTCAGTCACAGTCTGCACGGCCACTACGGTCGGGGGTTTCGAATCCCCCCTCGAGCATGGATATTTGTGCCGTCCTTAGTATTAGCTAGTTCATAAATAGTTTGTAAGTTTAGGGACTGATGACCCCATAGTTAAGTCCCATAAGCTCTACAAAAAATTGAACATTTTTTACTCATTTAATTTTTATCATTCTTCAATTGCACCACATTTCGAAAGCTTCTATCATCTTTTTGTTTGAACTCCTTATTGTCCACCTTTCACTCCCATACAACGCCACACTCCAGACAATTGCTTTCAGAAAGGACTTCCTAACATTTAAAATAATGGATGTCAATAAATTTCGCTTCTTCAGAAACGCTTTTCTTCCCTTGGCCATTCTGCAGTTTATATCTTCCCTACTTCGGCCATAAGAAGTTATCTTGCTACCTAAATAACAAAACCCATCTACTACTATTATCTAATCTAATTTCTTCAGCATCGCCTGATTTTCTTACACTACGTTCCGTTACCTTTGTTTAAGTCTTGTTAATATTCATCTTATACCTTCCTTTCAAGACCCTGTCCATTCCGTTTTATTGCTCTTCCAGGTCCTTTGCTGACAGAATTACTATGTCCTCAGCAAACTGCAAAGATTTTATTTCCTCTCCCTGGACTTTAATTTCCTCTCAAAATTTCTCCTTGCCTTCCTTCACTGCTTGCTCAATGTACAGATTGAACAACACTGGGGAAAGGCTACAGCCCTGTCTTCTCCCTTCCCAACCTCTGCGTGTCTTTCATACCCTTCCACACTAATCAGCGCTGACTGGTTTTTGTATAGGTTGAATATAACTCTTCGCTCCCTATATTTTACCTCTTCTACCTTCACAATCTGAAAAAGTGTACTTCAGTCAACATTGTCAAAAGCTTTTTTCCAGATGCACGAATTCTAAAAACGTAGGTTTACCTTTCGTTAACCTATCTTCAGGGATAAGTCGTAATGTGAGTATTGCCTCGTGTGTTGCTACAGTTCTCCTAAATCCAAACTGATCTTTCCCAAATCGGATTCCACAGGTTTTTCCATTCGTCTGTAAATGATTCGTGTTAGTGTTTTGCAACCATGACTTATTAAACTGATAGTTCTGTAATTTTCACACTTGTCTGCACTTGTTTTCTTAGGTAGCGGAATCACTATACTCTTCATGAAGTCGGAGGGTATTTCCCGTGTCTCATACATCTTGCATACCAGGTGATACAATTTTTTCATGCCTGGCTCTCCTAACGATAGCAGCAGTTCAGACGGGAAATCATCTACTCCAGCGGCCGTTTCTACTCAACTCTTGCTCTGTCATATTGTTCTCGCAGTAGAGTCTCTTCTATCTCATTTCCTGTACTTCGTCTTCCATTTCTAGTATACCGCCTTCAAGTTTATTTCCCTTGTATAGGCCCTCTATATAGTCCTTCCGCCTTTCAGCTTTCCTGTCTTTGCTCAGGACTAGTTGTCCATCTGAGTTGTTGATATTCATACAGCTGCTTTTCTTCTCTCCAAATGTCTCTTTTATTTTCCTGTAGGCGGTATCTATCTCTCCCCTACTTATGCATACTTCAACGGTCTCTTGAAGCCACTCGTGCTTAGGCAATGTGCACTTCCTGTGGACCTCATTTGTACCTGATTCACTTTCTGCATTTCTATATTTTCTCCTTTCATCAATTAAGTTCAGTATCTCGTGTGATACCCAAGATAAGGAACTGAATCAGTTCGAAATGTGCCACGCTCCTCTCACATTTATTTGCGCACACATAAAGGTTTGGGCATTAATTTCTTTCAGACCTTTACGGAAGTCCATTGTGAGCGAATGGGACGTTTCTCTCCAGGATGTTTCGCTAAGAGCGCATAAAAATGTAACAGAACACAGAGGAAGTCCTTGAGGTAGCGAACTTGAGTCGAAGAAGGCGGCTTAAGCAGATATGAAGTTAAACCTCGAAACAAGTCTACTGAATGTGTGTTCGAGTTCCATTGTGAGTTATTCATTACTCTTAAGTGTTTCTCCTCCATTTGTATGTCAGTTATCTTCTCCAGGTAGCGAGGGTTGGTAGACACTATGCTCTGAACGCGCTCTGTCTGGCTTTTAGCGCGCTCTACTTCCGGTGTGTGGTGGGGAAGGCTTTTGTCGTGGCCTTAGGGTTCACTCTTGCATATCACAACATCTTCTTCCTGTCGGTTAAATTTCGCGTCTGTAGCACCTCATCTTCGTGGTGTAACAATTTTAGTGGCCAGGAGTGTAATTACGTGTTAACAGTTCAACGACTTATTACAGAGAGAAAAACAATAGATATGTATGGATTACAATGTATAATGTTGTATGTCCATCATGCATATCTAATATCCACTATGGTAAGAGAAAAATTATGTGACTTGACATTCTGTGATACAACTTAGTGGCAACTTGTACATCTAAGTTCAAATGTTCAAATGTTTGTATAGTCTATGGGACTTAACGACGGGGTCATCAGTCCCTAAACTTACAAACTACTTATGAACTAGCTAATACTAAGGACGGCACAAATATCCATGCCCGAGGGGGGATTCGAACCCCCGACCGTAGTGGCCGTGCAGACCGTGACTGGAGCGCCTTAGTCCCCTCGGCCACCGCGGCCGGCTACACCTAAGTAATAGAACGCAGTAAGCTGTCTCGACGGCGAGTGTTCATCAGAGACGAGTGTATCGTCAGGCGTGCCCCAGGGGAGTGTGATAGGACCGCTATTATTTTCTATCAATATAAATGATCTGATGGACAGAGTAACTTGTAATTTGCGGCCGTTTGCTGATGATGTTGTGGTGTATGGGAGGGTGTCGTCTGTAACTGACTGTAATAACATACAGGATGACATGAGTAGAAAAAGCAATCCCATAATGTTCGAATACAGCATTAGTAGTGAGCTTCTTGATGCTGTCGCGTCGTTCATATATCTAGGCGTCACATTGCATAGCGATATGAAATGGAACGAACATGTAAGGACAGTTGTGAGTAAGGCGGACAGCCGACTTCGGTTTGTTGAGAGAATTTTGAGAAGATGTACTTCACCTGTAAAGGAGACCGCGTATAAAACGCTTGTACGACCACGTCTTGAGTATTGCTCAAGTGTTTGGGACCCGCAGCAGATCGGTTTGAAGGAAGACATAGAGGCGGTTCAGAGGCGAGCAGCTAGATTTGTCACCGGTAGGTTCGACCAATGCGCGAGTGTCACGGAAATGCTCCGGCAACTCAATTTGGGATCGCTGGAGGAAATACGTTCTTGTCGTGAATTTCTGTTAAGTAAATTTAGAGGGCCGGAATTTGAAGCTGAGTGTAGTACGATCTTGCTGCCGCCAACCCTTTCTGTCCCTATCCATCACTCAGCCGGTTTCTCAGAATCCTTTTCAGTAGCAGGAACCAGGCTCTGGAACAATCTACCTCAGTATATCAGAGAACTGAATAACACTGCCAGCTTCAAACGACAGTTAATGGATTATCTACTAAAGCAATAATTACGCCAGTCTTTATTACCCTACGGTCCAGGTACGTCACTTCCATTCCTCCTCCCAGATATTCTCCGACTGCCATTGCTCTCGCCAGGTACAGCTTTCTTAACTTCCTTCTGTCAGAATTCGCCATGCCTTAACCAGTCTCGATATATTCAAAAGTACATCTTGTATCTGCTAACATCAATGTTGTTACTTCTATTATTACACCAAAAACAGCAGAAGGTGTCTCAGTGGTACTAGTAGTATTAATCCTATTAGAGTTAAGTCAATACCTTTTATTTACATCCTTTTACATGTAATCAACTTGTATAATCATAGAATGAAGGCTTTCACGGCAGGTGTCGTCATTACTTAAAGCTTCCGGGCTGAGATGCTGTGGTCCATGCATAAAACTTTCCCCTGACGTTTCGCCCTCGTGTGCGGAAGGCATCCTCGGAGGTAAAGCGGGCCGGCCGCGGTGGCCGAGGGGATTGAGGCGCTCCAGTCACGATCCGCACGGCCACTACAGTCGGGGGTTCGAATCCCCCCTCGGGCATGGATATTTGTGCCGTCCTTAGTTGTAAGTAGTTCATAAGTAGTTTGTAAGTTTAGGGACTGATGACCCCGTAGTTAAGTCCCATAGACTCTACAAACATTTGAACATTTGATTTGAGGTAAAGCGGCGTACTGCTTTACCTCCGAGGATGCCTTCCGCACACGAGGGCGAAACGTCAGGGGAAAGATTCATATATGGACCACGGGATCTCAGCCCGGAAGCTTTAAGTAATAACTTGTATAAATTATGTTATTAATTGTTTATCTGTAAAAATCATTGTTATGTTATAGGTAACTCACATGTAACGAAATATTGTATGTGTAAAACTGTGGTCCGATGTAAGAGAGGGCCTGATGGCCCTAATCTGATCAGGCTAAATAAACAAATAAAATAAACTTATATATACATGTGGCGTCTGTTCCGAAACAACAGACATCACTTCTGATCCAGCAGTTATTATTATTTAATACTCACAGAATATATGACATCAACTGCGATTGGGCAAAGCTGAAAATGTGTAGCTTTGCCCAATCGCAGTTGATGTCATATATTCTGTGAAGAAAAAATAAACTTACATTTCGCATAGTGCTCACAGAGACAAGATAAGAGAAATTAGCGCTCGTACGGAGGCATACAGGCATTCTTTTTTTTTTCTCGTTCTATTTGGGAGTGGAATAGGAAAGGAAATGCCTAGTAGTGGTACAGTGTTCCCTCCGCCACGCACCTTACGGTGGAATGCGGAGTATGTGTGTGGATGTAGATGAGAAACCTCCGTTTACACACAACTGAAGCGGCGTCAGTAGTAGATGTTTTCCAGGTGGGACTTTACAACTGACAGCCCTTCTGCGAGAAATGCAGGGGCTCATCTTGTGGGATTGGACTGAGCCAAGTCTCGAAGTTGTAGCCAGTTTCTGTCACTAGTCGCGCCTCGCTACGGTCAGCGTTCTGTCCGGCGGTTTCTGTGCTGGGGGTCGGGGTAACGCCACCCAGATGACGAAGCACGGAGTAACATATACAGAGAAGCAGCCCTCCCCTAAACCAATGTCCTACGCTCCCCTTGTAGATCCGTTAGATGCTAGCATGTGTCAGGCGGTTCCCCGGATTAATACCGGTAGAGCACACTAGAGGCGCTTCTGAGGGTGCCTCTCGCACGTCAGAGGGTAGCATGGAGGGGAGGCTGAGGAGAGAGCTCGTGCCGCCTGCCACGAGGCCACGGCTGTGTCCGGCGTGCGGGCGTTTGAGGGGAGGTGGTGGTGGGGACAGCCGCTACCTGCCGCCTGCTCTGGCCAGTTTAAAGGGCTGCTTCTGACTGCAGCGCCATCACGGGACATCTTACAGAACTGCTGGAAACCCTCCCTCCTCGCACCCCTGAGCGTGCGACCGGGCCCTTACGGAGGCTTCCCGTCTGTATATATTTGTCTGTGTCCGGCGTTTGAGGGGAGGTGGTGGTGGGGGCAGCCGCTACCTGCCGCCTGCTCTGGCCAGTTTAAAGGGCTGCTTCTGACTGCAGCGCCATCACGGGACATCTTACGGAACTGCTGGAAACCCTCCCTCCTCGCACCCCTGAGCGTGCGACCGGGCCCTTACGGAGGCTTCCCGTCTGTATATATTTGTCTGTGTCCGGCGTTTGAGGGGAGGTGGTGGTGGGGACAGCCGCTACCTGCCGCCTGCTCTGGCCAGTTTAAAGGGCTGCTTCTGACTGCAGCGCCATCACGGGACATCTTACAGAACTGCTGGAAACCCTCCCTCCTCGCACCCCTGAGCGTGCGACCGGGCCCTTACGGAGGCTTCCCGTCTGTATATATTTGTCTGTGTCCGGCGTTTGAGGGGAGGTGGTGGTGGGGGCAGCCGCTACCTGCCGCCTGCTCTGGCCAGTTTAAAGGGCTGCTTCTGACTGCAGCGCCATCACGGGACATCTTACGGAACTGCTGGAAACCCTCCCTCCTCGCACCCCTGAGCGTGCGACCGGGCCCTTACGGAGGCTTCCCGTCTGTATATATTTGTCTGTGTCCGGCGTTTGAGGGGAGGTGGTGGTGGGGACAGCCGCTACCTGCCGCCTGCTCTGGCCAGTTTAAAGGGCTGCTTCTGACTGCAGCGCCATCACGGGACATCTTACGGAACTGCTGGAAACCCTCCCTCCTCGCACCCCTGAGCGTGCGACCGGGCCCTTACGGAGGCTTCCCGTCTGTATATATTTGTCTGTGTCCGGCGTTTGAGGGGAGGTGGTGGTGGGGGCAGCCGCTACCTGCCGCCTGCTCTGGCCAGTTTAAAGGGCTGCTTCTGACTGCAGCGCCATCACGGGACATCTTACGGAACTGCTGGAAACCCTCCCTCCTCGCACCCCTGAGCGTGCGACCGGGCCCTTACGGAGGCTTCCCGTCTGTATATATTTGTCTGTGTCCGGCGTTTGAGGGGAGGTGGTGGTGGGGACAGCCGCTACCTGCCGCCTGCTCTGGCCAGTTTAAAGGGCTGCTTCTGACTGCAGCGCCATCACGGGACATCTTACAGAACTGCTGGAAACCCTCCCTCCTCGCACCCCTGAGCGTGCGACCGGGCCCTTACGGAGGCTTCCCGTCTGTATATATTTGTCTGTGTCCGGCGTTTGAGGGGAGGTGGTGGTGGGGGCAGCCGCTACCTGCCGCCTGCTCTGGCCAGTTTAAAGGGCTGCTTCTGACTGCAGCGCCATCACGGGACATCTTACGGAACTGCTGGAAACCCTCCCTCCTCGCACCCCTGAGCGTGCGACCGGGCCCTTACGGAGGCTTCCCGTCTGTATATATTTGTCTGTGTCCGGCGTTTGAGGGGAGGTGGTGGTGGGGACAGCCGCTACCTGCCGCCTGCTCTGGCCAGTTTAAAGGGCTGCTTCTGACTGCAGCGCCATCACGGGACATCTTACGGAACTGCTGGAAACCCTCCCTCCTCGCACCCCTGAGCGTGCGACCGGGCCCTTACGGAGGCTTCCCGTCTGTATATATTTGTCTGTGTCCGGCGTTTGAGGGGAGGTGGTGGTGGGGGCAGCCGCTACCTGCCGCCTGCTGTGGCCAGTTTAAAGGGCTGCTTCTGACTGCAGCGCCATCACGGGACATCTTACGGAACTGCTGGAAACCCTCCCTCCTCGCACCCCTGAGCGTGCGACCGGGCCCTTACGGAGGCTTCCCGTCTGTATATATTTGTCTGTGTCCGGCGTTTGAGGGGAGGTGGTGGTGGGGGCAGCCGCTACCTGCCGCCTGCTCTGGCCAGTTTAAAGGGCTGCTTCTGACTGCAGCGCCATCACGGGACATCTTACAGAACTGCTGGAAACCCTCCCTCCTCGCACCCCTGAGCGTGCGACCGGGCCCTTACGGAGGCTTCCCGTCTGTATATATTTGTCTGTGTCCGGCGTTTGAGGGGAGGTGGTGGTGGGGGCAGCCGCTACCTGCCGCCTGCTGTGGCCAGTTTAAAGGGCTGCTTCTGACTGCAGCGCCATCACGGGACATCTTACGGAACTGCTGGAAACCCTCCCTCCTCGCACCCCTGAGCGTGCGACCGGGCCCTTACGGAGGCTTCCCGTCTGTATATATTTGTCTGTGTCCGGCGTTTGAGGGGAGGTGGTGGTGGGGACAGCCGCTACCTGCCGCCTGCTCTGGCCAGTTTAAAGGGCTGCTTCTGACTGCAGCGCCATCACGGGACATCTTACGGAACTGCTGGAAACCCTCCCTCCTCGCACCCCTGAGCGTGCGACCGGGCCCTTACGGAGGCTTCCCGTCTGTATATATTTGTCTGTGTCCGGCGTTTGAGGGGAGGTGGTGGTGGGGGCAGCCGCTACCTGCCGCCTGCTCTGGCCAGTTTAAAGGGCTGCTTCTGACTGCAGCGCCATCACGGGACATCTTACAGAACTGCTGGAAACCCTCCCTCCTCGCACCCCTGAGCGTGCGACCGGGCCCTTACGGAGGCTTCCCGTCTGTATATATTTGTCTGTGTCCGGCGTTTGAGGGGAGGTGGTGGTGGGGGCAGCCGCTACCTGCCGCCTGCTGTGGCCAGTTTAAAGGGCTGCTTCTGACTGCAGCGCCATCACGGGACATCTTACGGAACTGCTGGAAACCCTCCCTCCTCGCACCCCTGAGCGTGCGACCGGGCCCTTACGGAGGCTTCCCGTCTGTATATATTTGTCTGTGTCCGGCGTTTGAGGGGAGGTGGTGGTGGGGACAGCCGCTACCTGCCGCCTGCTCTGGCCAGTTTAAAGGGCTGCTTCTGACTGCAGCGCCATCACGGGACATCTTACGGAACTGCTGGAAACCCTCCCTCCTCGCACCCCTGAGCGTGCGACCGGGCCCTTACGGAGGCTTCCCGTCTGTATATATTTGTCTGTGTCCGGCGTTTGAGGGGAGGTGGTGGTGGGGACAGCCGCTACCTGCCGCCTGCTCTGGCCAGTTTAAAGGGCTGCTTCTGACTGCAGCGCCATCACGGGACATCTTACGGAACTGCTGGAAACCCTCCCTCCTCGCACCCCTGAGCGTGCGACCGGGCCCTTACGGAGGCTTCCCGTCTGTATATATTTGTCTGTGTCCGGCGTTTGAGGGGAGGTGGTGGTGGGGACAGCCGCTACCTGCCGCCTGCTCTGGCCAGTTTAAAGGGCTGCTTCTGACTGCAGCGCCATCACGGGACATCTTACGGAACTGCTGGAAACCCTCCCTCCTCGCACCCCTGAGCGTGCGACCGGGCCCTTACGGAGGCTTCCCGTCTGTATATATTTGTCTGTGTCCGGCGTTTGAGGGGAGGTGGTGGTGGGGGCAGCCGCTACCTGCCGCCTGCTCTGGCCAGTTTAAAGGGCTGCTTCTGACTGCAGCGCCATCACGGGACATCTTACGGAACTGCTGGAAACCCTCCCTCCTCGCACCCCTGAGCGTGCGACCGGGCCCTTACGGAGGCTTCCCGTCTGTATATATTTGTCTGTGTCCGGCGTTTGAGGGGAGGTGGTGGTGGGGACAGCCGCTACCTGCCGCCTGCTCTGGCCAGTTTAAAGGGCTGCTTCTGACTGCAGCGCCATCACGGGACATCTTACGGAACTGCTGGAAACCCTCCCTCCTCGCACCCCTGAGCGTGCGACCGGGCCCTTACGGAGGCTTCCCGTCTGTATATATTTGTCTGTGTCCGGCGTTTGAGGGGAGGTGGTGGTGGGGGCAGCCGCTACCTGCCGCCTGCTGTGGCCAGTTTAAAGGGCTGCTTCTGACTGCAGCGCCATCACGGGACATCTTACGGAACTGCTGGAAACCCTCCCTCCTCGCACCCCTGAGCGTGCGACCGGGCCCTTACGGAGGCTTCCCGTCTGTATATATTTGTCTGTGTCCGGCGTTTGAGGGGAGGTGGTGGTGGGGGCAGCCGCTACCTGCCGCCTGCTCTGGCCAGTTTAAAGGGCTGCTTCTGACTGCAGCGCCATCACGGGACATCTTACAGAACTGCTGGAAACCCTCCCTCCTCGCACCCCTGAGCGTGCGACCGGGCCCTTACGGAGGCTTCCCGTCTGTATATATTTGTCTGTGTCCGGCGTTTGAGGGGAGGTGGTGGTGGGGGCAGCCGCTACCTGCCGCCTGCTGTGGCCAGTTTAAAGGGCTGCTTCTGACTGCAGCGCCATCACGGGACATCTTACGGAACTGCTGGAAACCCTCCCTCCTCGCACCCCTGAGCGTGCGACCGGGCCCTTACGGAGGCTTCCCGTCTGTATATATTTGTCTGTGTCCGGCGTTTGAGGGGAGGTGGTGGTGGGGACAGCCGCTACCTGCCGCCTGCTCTGGCCAGTTTAAAGGGCTGCTTCTGACTGCAGCGCCATCACGGGACATCTTACGGAACTGCTGGAAACCCTCCCTCCTCGCACCCCTGAGCGTGCGACCGGGCCCTTACGGAGGCTTCCCGTCTGTATATATTTGTCTGTGTCCGGCGTTTGAGGGGAGGTGGTGGTGGGGGCAGCCGCTACCTGCCGCCTGCTCTGGCCAGTTTAAAGGGCTGCTTCTGACTGCAGCGCCATCACGGGACATCTTACAGAACTGCTGGAAACCCTCCCTCCTCGCACCCCTGAGCGTGCGACCGGGCCCTTACGGAGGCTTCCCGTCTGTATATATTTGTCTGTGTCCGGCGTTTGAGGGGAGGTGGTGGTGGGGGCAGCCGCTACCTGCCGCCTGCTGTGGCCAGTTTAAAGGGCTGCTTCTGACTGCAGCGCCATCACGGGACATCTTACGGAACTGCTGGAAACCCTCCCTCCTCGCACCCCTGAGCGTGCGACCGGGCCCTTACGGAGGCTTCCCGTCTGTATATATTTGTCTGTGTCCGGCGTTTGAGGGGAGGTGGTGGTGGGGACAGCCGCTACCTGCCGCCTGCTCTGGCCAGTTTAAAGGGCTGCTTCTGACTGCAGCGCCATCACGGGACATCTTACGGAACTGCTGGAATCCCTCCCTCCTCGCACCCCTGAGCGTGCGACCGGGCCCTTACGGAGGCTTCCCGTCTGTATATATTTGTCTGTGTCCGGCGTTTGAGGGGAGGTGGTGGTGGGGGCAGCCGCTACCTGCCGCCTGCTCTGGCCAGTTTAAAGGGCTGCTTCTGACTGCAGCGCCATCACGGGACATCTTACGGAACTGCTGGAAACCCTCCCTCCTCGCACCCCTGAGCGTGCGACCGGGCCCTTACGGAGGCTTCCCGTCTGTATATATTTGTCTGTGTCCGGCGTTTGAGGGGAGGTGGTGGTGGGGACAGCCGCTACCTGCCGCCTGCTCTGGCCAGTTTAAAGGGCTGCTTCTGACTGCAGCGCCATCACGGGACATCTTACGGAACTGCTGGAAACCCTCCCTCCTCGCACCCCTGAGCGTGCGACCGGGCCCTTACGGAGGCTTCCCGTCTGTGTATATTTGTCTGTGTCCGGCGTTTGAGGGGAGGTGGTGGTGGGGGCAGCCGCTACCTGCCGCCTGCTGTGGCCAGTTTAAAGGGCTGCTTCTGACTGCAGCGCCATCACGGGACATCTTACGGAACTGCTGGAAACCCTCCCTCCTCGCACCCCTGAGCGTGCGACCGGGCCCTTACGGAGGCTTCCCGTCTGTATATATTTGTCTGTGTCCGGCGTTTGAGGGGAGGTGGTGGTGGGGACAGCCGCTACCTGCCGCCTGCTCTGGCCAGTTTAAAGGGCTGCTTCTGACTGCAGCGCCATCACGGGACATCTTACGGAACTGCTGGAAACCCTCCCTCCTCGCACCCCTGAGCGTGCGACCGGGCCCTTACGGAGGCTTCCCGTCTGTATATATTTGTCTGTGTCTGGCGTTTGAGGGGAGGTGGTGGTGGGGGCAGCCGCTACCTGCCGCCTGCTCTGGCCAGTTTAAAGGGCTGCTTCTGACTGCAGCGCCATCACGGGACATCTTACAGAACTGCTGGAAACCCTCCCTCCTCGCACCCCTGAGCGTGCGACCGGGCCCTTACGGAGGCTTCCCGTCTGTATATATTTGTCTGTGTCCGGCGTTTGAGGGGAGGTGGTGGTGGGGGCAGCCGCTACCTGCCGCCTGCTGTGGCCAGTTTAAAGGGCTGCTTCTGACTGCAGCGCCATCACGGGACATCTTACGGAACTGCTGGAAACCCTCCCTCCTCGCACCCCTGAGCGTGCGACCGGGCCCTTACGGAGGCTTCCCGTCTGTATATATTTGTCTGTGTCCGGCGTTTGAGGGGAGGTGGTGGTGGCGGCAGCCGCTACCTGCCGCCTGCTGTGGCCAGTTTAAAGGGCTGCTTCTGACTGCAGCGCCATCACGGGACATCTTACGGAACTGCTGGAAACCCTCCCTCCTCGCACCCCTGAGCGTGCGACCGGGCCCTTACGGAGGCTTCCCGTCTGTATATATTTGTCTGTGTCCGGCGTTTGAGGGGAGGTGGTGGTGGGGACAGCCGCTACCTGCCGCCTGCTCTGGCCAGTTTAAAGGGCTGCTTCTGACTGCAGCGCCATCACGGGACATCTTACGGAACTGCTGGAAACCCTCCCTCCTCGCACCCCTGAGCGTGCGACCGGGCCCTTACGGAGGCTTCCCGTCTGTATATATTTGTCTGTGTCTGGCGTTTGAGGGGAGGTGGTGGTGGGGGCAGCCGCTACCTGCCGCCTGCTCTGGCCAGTTTAAAGGGCTGCTTCTGACTGCAGCGCCATCACGGGACATCTTACAGAACTGCTGGAAACCCTCCCTCCTCGCACCCCTGAGCGTGCGACCGGGCCCTTACGGAGGCTTCCCGTCTGTATATATTTGTCTGTGTCCGGCGTTTGAGGGGAGGTGGTGGTGGGGGCAGCCGCTACCTGCCGCCTGCTGTGGCCAGTTTAAAGGGCTGCTTCTGACTGCAGCGCCATCACGGGACATCTTACGGAACTGCTGGAAACCCTCCCTCCTCGCACCCCTGAGCGTGCGACCGGGCCCTTACGGAGGCTTCCCGTCTGTATATATTTGTCTGTGTCCGGCGTTTGAGGGGAGGTGGTGGTGGGGACAGCCGCTACCTGCCGCCTGCTCTGGCCAGTTTAAAGGGCTGCTTCTGACTGCAGCGCCATCACGGGACATCTTACGGAACTGCTGGAAACCCTCCCTCCTCGCACCCCTGAGCGTGCGACCGGGCCCTTACGGAGGCTTCCCGTCTGTATATATTTGTCTGTGTCCGGCGTTTGAGGGGAGGTGGTGGTGGGGGCAGCCGCTACCTGCCGCCTGCTCTGGCCAGTTTAAAGGGCTGCTTCTGACTGCAGCGCCATCACGGGACATCTTACAGAACTGCTGGAAACCCTCCCTCCTCGCACCCCTGAGCGTGCGACCGGGCCCTTACGGAGGCTTCCCGTCTGTATATATTTGTCTGTGTCCGGCGTTTGAGGGGAGGTGGTGGTGGGGGCAGCCGCTACCTGCCGCCTGCTGTGGCCAGTTTAAAGGGCTGCTTCTGACTGCAGCGCCATCACGGGACATCTTACGGAACTGCTGGAAACCCTCCCTCCTCGCACCCCTGAGCGTGCGACCGGGCCCTTACGGAGGCTTCCCGTCTGTATATATTTGTCTGTGTCCGCCTGCTCTGGCCAGTTTAAAGGGCTGCTTCTGACTGCAGCGCCATCACGGGACATCTTACGGAACTGCTGGAAACCCTCCCTCCTCGCACCCCTGAGCGTGCGACCGGGCCCTTACGGAGGCTTCCCGTCTGTATATATTTGTCTGTGTCCGGCGTTTGAGGGGAGGTGGTGGTGGGGACAGCCGCTACCTGCCGCCTGCTCTGGCCAGTTTAAAGGGCTGCTTCTGACTGCAGCGCCATCACGGGACATCTTACGGAACTGCTGGAAACCCTCCCTCCTCGCACCCCTGAGCGTGCGACCGGGCCCTTACGGAGGCTTCCCGTCTGTATATATTTGTCTGTGTCCGGCGTTTGAGGGGAGGTGGTGGTGGGGACAGCCGCTACCTGCCGCCTGCTCTGGCCAGTTTAAAGGGCTGCTTCTGACTGCAGCGCCATCACGGGACATCTTACGGAACTGCTGGAAACCCTCCCTCCTCGCACCCCTGAGCGTGCGACCGGGCCCTTACGGAGGCTTCCCGTCTGTATATATTTGTCTGTGTCCGGCGTTTGAGGGGAGGTGGTGGTGGGGGCAGCCGCTACCTGCCGCCTGCTCTGGCCAGTTTAAAGGGCTGCTTCTGACTGCAGCGCCATCACGGGACATCTTACGGAACTGCTGGAAACCCTCCCTCCTCGCACCCCTGAGCGTGCGACCGGGCCCTTACGGAGGCTTCCCGTCTGTATATATTTGTCTGTGTCCGGCGTTTGAGGGGAGGTGGTGGTGGGGACAGCTGCTACCTGCCGCCTGCTGTGGCCAGTTTAAAGGGCTGCTTCTGACTGCAGCGCCATCACGGGACATCTTACGGAACTGCTGGAAACCCTCCCTCCTCGCACCCCTGAGCGTGCGACCGGGCCCTTACGGAGGCTTCCCGTCTGTATATATTTGTCTGTGTCCGGCGTTTGAGGGGAGGTGGTGGTGGGGGCAGCCGCTACCTGCCGCCTGCTCTGGCCAGTTTAAAGGGCTGCTTCTGACTGCAGCGCCATCACGGGACATCTTACAGAACTGCTGGAAACCCTCCCTCCTCGCACCCCTGAGCGTGCGACCGGGCCCTTACGGAGGCTTCCCGTCTGTATATATTTGTCTGTGTCCGGCGTTTGAGGGGAGGTGGTGGTGGGGGCAGCCGCTACCTGCCGCCTGCTCTGGCCAGTTTAAAGGGCTGCTTCTGACTGCAGCGCCATCACGGGACATCTTACGGAACTGCTGGAAACCCTCCCTCCTCGCACCCCTGAGCGTGCGACCGGGCCCTTACGGAGGCTTCCCGTCTGTATATATTTGTCTGTGTCCGGCGTTTGAGGGGAGGTGGTGGTGGGGACAGCCGCTACCTGCCGCCTGCTCTGGCCAGTTTAAAGGGCTGCTTCTGACTGCAGCGCCATCACGGGACATCTTACAGAACTGCTGGAAACCCTCCCTCCTCGCACCCCTGAGCGTGCGACCGGGCCCTTACGGAGGCTGCTTGTCTGTATATATTTGTCTGTGTCCGGCGTTTGAGGGGAGGTGGTGGTGGGGGCAGCCGCTACCTGCCGCCTGCTCTGGCCAGTTTAAAGGGCTGCTTCTGACTGCAGCGCCATCACGGGACATCTTACGGAACTGCTGGAAACCCTCCCTCCTCGCACCCCTGAGCGTGCGACCGGGCCCTTACGGAGGCTTCCCGTCTGTATATATTTGTCTGTGTCCGGCGTTTGAGGGGAGGTGGTGGTGGGGACAGCCGCTACCTGCCGCCTGCTCTGGCCAGTTTAAAGGGCTGCTTCTGACTGCAGCGCCATCACGGGACATCTTACAGAACTGCTGGAAACCCTCCCTCCTCGCACCCCTGAGCGTGCGACCGGGCCCTTACGGAGGCTTCCCGTCTGTATATATTTGTCTGTGTCCGGCGTTTGAGGGGAGGTGGTGGTGGGGACAGCCGCTACCTGCCGCCTGCTCTGGCCAGTTTAAAGGGCTGCTTCTGACTGCAGCGCCATCACGGGACATCTTACGGAACTGCTGGAAACCCTCCCTCCTCGCACCCCTGAGCGTGCGACCGGGCCCTTACGGAGGCTTCCCGTCTGTATATATTTGTCTGTGTCCGGCGTTTGAGGGGAGGTGGTGGTGGGGACAGCCGCTACCTGCCGCCTGCTCTGGCCAGTTTAAAGGGCTGCTTCTGACTGCAGCGCCATCACGGGACATCTTACAGAACTGCTGGAAACCCTCCCTCCTCGCACCCCTGAGCGTGCGACCGGGCCCTTACGGAGGCTTCCCGTCTGTATATATTTGTCTGTGTCCGGCGTTTGAGGGGAGGTGGTGGTGGGGGCAGCCGCTACCTGCCGCCTGCTCTGGCCAGTTTAAAGGGCTGCTTCTGACTGCAGCGCCATCACGGGACATCTTACGGAACTGCTGGAAACCCTCCCTCCTCGCACCCCTGAGCGTGCGACCGGGCCCTTACGGAGGCTTCCCGTCTGTATATATTTGTCTGTGTCCGGCGTTTGAGGGGAGGTGGTGGTGGGGACAGCCGCTACCTGCCGCCTGCTCTGGCCAGTTTAAAGGGCTGCTTCTGACTGCAGCGCCATCACGGGACATCTTACAGAACTGCTGGAAACCCTCCCTCCTCGCACCCCTGAGCGTGCGACCGGGCCCTTACGGAGGCTTCCCATCTGTATATATTTGTCTGTGTCCGGCGTTTGAGGGGAGGTGGTGGTGGGGGCAGCCGCTACCTGCCGCCTGCTCTGGCCAGTTTAAAGGGCTGCTTCTGACTGCAGCGCCATCACGGGACATCTTACGGAACTGCTGGAAACCCTCCCTCCTCGCACCCCTGAGCGTGCGACCGGGCCCTTACGGAGGCTTCCCGTCTGTATATATTTGTCTGTGTCCGGCGTTTGAGGGGAGGTGGTGGTGGGGACAGCCGCTACCTGCCGCCTGCTCTGGCCAGTTTAAAGGGCTGCTTCTGACTGCAGCGCCATCACGGGACATCTTACAGAACTGCTGGAAACCCTCCCTCCTCGCACCCCTGAGCGTGCGACCGGGCCCTTACGGAGGCTTCCCGTCTGTATATATTTGTCTGTGTCCGGCGTTTGAGGGGAGGTGGTGGTGGGGGCAGCCGCTACCTGCCGCCTGCTCTGGCCAGTTTAAAGGGCTGCTTCTGACTGCAGCGCCATCACGGGACATCTTACGGAACTGCTGGAAACCCTCCCTCCTCGCACCCCTGAGCGTGCGACCGGGCCCTTACGGAGGCTTCCCGTCTGTATATATTTGTCTGTGTCTGGCGTTTGAGGGGAGGTGGTGGTGGGGACAGCCGCTACCTGCCGCCTGCTCTGGCCAGTTTAAAGGGCTGCTTCTGACCGCAGCGCCATCACGGGACATCTTACAGAACTGCTGGAAACCCTCCCTCCTCGCACCCCTGAGCGTGCGACCGGGCCCTTACGGAGGCTTCCCGTCTGTATATATTTGTCTGTGTCCGGCGTTTGAGGGGAGGTGGTGGTGGGGGCAGCCGCTACCTGCCGCCTGCTCTGGCCAGTTTAAAGGGCTGCTTCTGACTGCAGCGCCATCACGGGACATCTTACAGAACTGCTGGAAACCCTCCCTCCTCGCACCCCTGAGCGTGCGACCGGGCCCTTACGGAGGCTTCCCGTCTGTATATATTTGTCTGTGTCCGGCGTTTGAGGGGAGGTGGTGGTGGGGGCAGCCGCTACCTGCCGCCTGCTCTGGCCAGTTTAAAGGGCTGCTTCTGACTGCAGCGCCATCACGGGACATCTTACGGAACTGCTGGAAACCCTCCCTCCTCGCACCCCTGAGCGTGCGACCGGGCCCTTACGGAGGCTTCCCGTCTGTATATATTTGTCTGTGTCCGGCGTTTGAGGGGAGGTGGTGGTGGGGGCAGCCGCTACCTGCCGCCTGCTCTGGCCAGTTTAAAGGGCTGCTTCTGACTGCAGCGCCATCACGGGACATCTTACGGAACTGCTGGAAACCCTCCCTCCTCGCACCCCTGAGCGTGCGACCGGGCCCTTACGGAGGCTTCCCGTCTGTATATATTTGTCTGTGTCCGGCGTTTGAGGGGAGGTGGTGGTGGGGGCAGCCGCTACCTGCCGCCTGCTCTGGCCAGTTTAAAGGGCTGCTTCTGACCGCAGCGCCATCTCGGGACATCTTACAGAACTGCTGGAAACCCTCCCTCCTCGCACCCCTGAGCGTGCGACCGGGCCCTTACGGAGGCTTCCCGTCTGTATATATTTGTCTGTGTCCGGCGTTTGAGGGGAGGTGGTGGTGGGGACAGCCGCTACCTGCCGCCTGCTCTGGCCAGTTTAAAGGGCTGCTTCTGACTGCAGCGCCATCACGGGACATCTTACAGAACTGCTGGAAACCCTCCCTCCTCGCACCCCTGAGCGTGCGACCGGGCCCTTACGGAGGCTTCCCGTCTGTATATATTTGTCTGTGTCCGGCGTTTGAGGGGAGGTGGTGGTGGGGACAGCCGCTACCTGCCGCCTGCTCTGGCCAGTTTAAAGGGCTGCTTCTGACTGCAGCGCCATCACGGGACATCTTACAGAACTGCTGGAAACCCTCCCTCCTCGCACCCCTGAGCGTGCGACCGGGCCCTTACGGAGGCTTCCCGTCTGTATATATTTGTCTGTGTCCGGCGTTTGAGGGGAGGTGGTGGTGGGGACAGCCGCTACCTGCCGCCTGCTCTGGCCAGTTTAAAGGGCTGCTTCTGACTGCAGCGCCATCACGGGACATCTTACGGAACTGCTGGAAACCCTCCCTCCTCGCACCCCTGAGCGTGCGACCGGGCCCTTACGGAGGCTTCCCGTCTGTATATATTTGTCTGTGTCCGGCGTTTGAGGGGAGGTGGTGGTGGGGACAGCCGCTACCTGCCACCTGCTCTGGCCAGTTTAAAGGCTGCTTCTGACTGCAGCGCCATCACGGGACATCTTACGGAACTGCTGGAAACCCTCCCTCCTCGCACCCCTGAGCGTGCGACCGGGCCCTTACGGAGGCTTCCCGTCTGTATATATTTGTCTGTGTCCGGCGTTTGAGGGGAGGTGGTGGTGGGGACAGCCGCTACCTGCCGCCTGCTCTGGCCAGTTTAAAGGGCTGCTTCTGACTGCAGCGCCATCACGGGACATCTTACGGAACTGCTGGAAACCCTCCCTCCTCGCACCCCTGAGCGTGCGACCGGGCCCTTACGGAGGCTTCCCGTCTGTATATATTTGTCTGTGTCCGGCGTTTGAGGGGAGGTGGTGGTGGGGACAGCCGCTACCTGCCGCCTGCTCTGGCCAGTTTAAAGGGCTGCTTCTGACTGCAGCGCCATCACGGGACATCTTACGGAACTGCTGGAAACCCTCCCTCCTCGCACCCCTGAGCGTGCGACCGGGCCCTTACGGAGGCTTCCCGTCTGTATATATTTGTCTGTGTCCGGCGTTTGAGGGGAGGTGGTGGTGGGGACAGCCGCTACCTGCCACCTGCTCTGGCCAGTTTAAAGGCTGCTTCTGACTGCAGCGCCATCACGGGACATCTTACGGAACTGCTGGAAACCCTCCCTCCTCGCACCCCTGAGCGTGCGACCGGGCCCTTACGGAGGCTTCCCGTCTGTATATATTTGTCTGTGTCCGGCGTTTGAGGGGAGGTGGTGGTGGGGACAGCCGCTACCTGCCACCTGCTCTGGCCAGTTTAAAGGGCTGCTTCTGACTGCAGCGCCATCACGGGACATCTTACGGAACTGCTGGAAACCCTCCCTCCTCGCACCCCTGAGCGTGCGACCGGGCCCTTACGGAGGCTTCCCGTCTGTATATATTTGTCTGTGTCCGGCGTTTGAGGGGAGGTGGTGGTGGGGACAGCCGCTACCTGCCGCCTGCTCTGGCCAGTTTAAAGGGCTGCTTCTGACTGCAGCGCCATCACGGGACATCTTACGGAACTGCTGGAAACCCTCCCTCCTCGCACCCCTGAGCGTGCGACCGGGCCCTTACGGAGGCTTCCCGTCTGTATATATTTGTCTGTGTCCGGCGTTTGAGGGGAGGTGGTGGTGGGGACAGCCGCTACCTGCCACCTGCTCTGGCCAGTTTAAAGGGCTGCTTCTGACTGCAGCGCCATCACGGGACATCTTACGGAACTGCTGGAAACCCTCCCTCCTCGCACCCCTGAGCGTGCGACCGGGCCCTTACGGAGGCTTCCCGTCTGTATATATTTGTCTGTGTCCGGCGTTTGAGGGGAGGTGGTGGTGGGGACAGCCGCTACCTGCCACCTGCTCTGGCCAGTTTAAAGGGCTGCTTCTGACTGCAGCGCCATCAAGGGACATCTTACGGAACTGCTGGAAACCCTCCCTCCTCGCACCCCTGAGCGTGCGACCGGGCCCTTACGGAGGCTTCCCGTCTGTATATATTTGTCTGTGTCCGGCGTTTGAGGGGAGGTGGTGGTGGGGACAGCCGCTACCTGCCGCCTGCTCTGGCCAGTTTAAAGGGCTGCTTCTGACTGCAGCGCCATCACGGGACATCTTACGGAACTGCTGGAAACCCTCCCTCCTCGCACCCCTGAGCGTGCGACCGGGCCCTTACGGAGGCTTCCCGTCTGTATATATTTGTCTGTGTCCGGCGTTTGAGGGGAGGTGGTGGTGGGGACAGCCGCTACCTGCCGCCTGCTCTGGCCAGTTTAAAGGGCTGCTTCTGACTGCAGCGCCATCACGGGACATCTTACGGAACTGCTGGAAACCCTCCCTCCTCGCACCCCTGAGCGTGCGACCGGGCCCTTACGGAGGCTTCCCGTCTGTATATATTTGTCTGTGTCCGGCGTTTGAGGGGAGGTGGTGGTGGGGACAGCCGCTACCTGCCGCCTGCTCTGGCCAGTTTAAAGGGCTGCTTCTGACTGCAGCGCCATCACGGGACATCTTACAGAACTGCTGGAAACCCTCCCTCCTCGCACCCCTGAGCGTGCGACCGGGCCCTTACGGAGGCTTCCCGTCTGTATATATTTGTCTGTGTCCGGCGTTTGAGGGGAGGTGGTGGTGGGGACAGCCGCTACCTGCCGCCTGCTCTGGCCAGTTTAAAGGGCTGCTTCTGACTGCAGCGCCATCACGGGACATCTTACAGAACTGCTGGAAACCCTCCCTCCTCGCACCCCTGAGCGTGCGACCGGGCCCTTACGGAGGCTTCCCGTCTGTATATATTTGTCTGTGTCCGGCGTTTGAGGGGAGGTGGTGGTGGGGACAGCCGCTACCTGCCACCTGCTCTGGCCAGTTTAAAGGGCTGCTTCTGACTGCAGCGCCATCACGGGACATCTTACGGAACTGCTGGAAACCCTCCCTCCTCGCACCCCTGAGCGTGCGACCGGGCCCTTACGGAGGCTTCCCGTCTGTATATATTTGTCTGTGTCCGGCGTTTGAGGGGAGGTGGTGGTGGGGACAGCCGCTACCTGCCGCCTGCTCTGGCCAGTTTAAAGGGCTGCTTCTGACTGCAGCGCCATCACGGGACATCTTACAGAACTGCTGGAAACCCTCCCTCCTCGCACCCCTGAGCGTGCGACCGGGCCCTTACGGAGGCTTCCCGTCTGTATATATTTGTCTGTGTCCGGCGTTTGAGGGGAGGTGGTGGTGGGGACAGCCGCTACCTGCCGCCTGCTCTGGCCAGTTTAAAGGGCTGCTTCTGACTGCAGCGCCATCACGGGACATCTTACAGAACTGCTGGAAACCCTCCCTCCTCGCACCCCTGAGCGTGCGACCGGGCCCTTACGGAGGCTTCCCGTCTGTATATATTTGTCTGTGTCCGGCGTTTGAGGGGAGGTGGTGGTGGGGACAGCCGCTACCTGCCACCTGCTCTGGCCAGTTTAAAGGCTGCTTCTGACTGCAGCGCCATCACGGGACATCTTACGGAACTGCTGGAAACCCTCCCTCCTCGCACCCCTGAGCGTGCGACCGGGCCCTTACGGAGGCTTCCCGTCTGTATATATTTGTCTGTGTCCGGCGTTTGAGGGGAGGTGGTGGTGGGGACAGCCGCTACCTGCCACCTGCTCTGGCCAGTTTAAAGGGCTGCTTCTGACTGCAGCGCCATCACGGGACATCTTACGGAACTGCTGGAAACCCTCCCTCCTCGCACCCCTGAGCGTGCGACCGGGCCCTTACGGAGGCTTCCCGTCTGTATATATTTGTCTGTGTCCGGCGTTTGAGGGGAGGTGGTGGTGGGGACAGCCGCTACCTGCCACCTGCTCTGGCCAGTTTAAAGGCTGCTTCTGACTGCAGCGCCATCACGGGACATCTTACGGAACTGCTGGAAACCCTCCCTCCTCGCACCCCTGAGCGTGCGACCGGGCCCTTACGGAGGCTTCCCGTCTGTATATATTTGTCTGTGTCCGGCGTTTGAGGGGAGGTGGTGGTGGGGACAGCCGCTACCTGCCACCTGCTCTGGCCAGTTTAAAGGGCTGCTTCTGACTGCAGCGCCATCACGGGACATCTTACGGAACTGCTGGAAACCCTCCCTCCTCGCACCCCTGAGCGTGCGACCGGGCCCTTACGGAGGCTTCCCGTCTGTATATATTTGTCTGTGTCCGGCGTTTGAGGGGAGGTGGTGGTGGGGACAGCCGCTACCTGCCACCTGCTCTGGCCAGTTTAAAGGGCTGCTTCTGACTGCAGCGCCATCACGGGACATCTTACGGAACTGCTGGAAACCCTCCCTCCTCGCACCCCTGAGCGTGCGACCGGGCCCTTACGGAGGCTTCCCGTCTGTATATATTTGTCTGTGTCCGGCGTTTGAGGGGAGGTGGTGGTGGGGACAGCCGCTACCTGCCACCTGCTCTGGCCAGTTTAAAGGGCTGCTTCTGACTGCAGCGCCATCACGGGACATCTTACGGAACTGCTGGAAACCCTCCCTCCTCGCACCCCTGAGCGTGCGACCGGGCCCTTACGGAGGCTTCCCGTCTGTATATATTTGTCTGTGTCCGGCGTTTGAGGGGAGGTGGTGGTGGGGACAGCCGCTACCTGCCACCTGCTCTGGCCAGTTTAAAGGGCTGCTTCTGACTGCAGCGCCATCACGGGACATCTTACGGAACTGCTGGAAACCCTCCCTCCTCGCACCCCTGAGCGTGCGACCGGGCCCTTACGGAGGCTTCCCGTCTGTATATATTTGTCTGTGTCCGGCGTTTGAGGGGAGGTGGTGGTGGGGACAGCCGCTACCTGCCACCTGCTCTGGACAGTTTAAAGGGCTGCTTCTGACTGCAGCGCCATCACGGGACATCTTACGGAACTGCTGGAAACCCTCCCTCCTCGCACCCCTGAGCGTGCGACCGGGCCCTTACGGAGGCTTCCCGTCTGTATATATTTGTCTGTGTCCGGCGTTTGAGGGGAGGTGGTGGTGGGGACAGCCGCTACCTGCCACCTGCTCTGGCCAGTTTAAAGGGCTGCTTCTGACTGCAGCGCCATCACGGGACATCTTACGGAACTGCTGGAAACCCTCCCTCCTCGCACCCCTGAGCGTGCGACCGGGCCCTTACGGAGGCTTCCCGTCTGTATATATTTGTCTGTGTCCGGCGTTTGAGGGGAGGTGGTGGTGGGGACAGCCGCTACCTGCCACCTGCTCTGGCCAGTTTAAAGGCTGCTTCTGACTGCAGCGCCATCACGGGACATCTTACGGAACTGCTGGAAACCCTCCCTCCTCGCACCCCTGAGCGTGCGACCGGGCCCTTACGGAGGCTTCCCGTCTGTATATATTTGTCTGTGTCCGGCGTTTGAGGGGAGGTGGTGGTGGGGACAGCCGCTACCTGCCACCTGCTCTGGCCAGTTTAAAGGGCTGCTTCTGACTGCAGCGCCATCACGGGACATCTTACGGAACTGCTGGAAACCCTCCCTCCTCGCACCCCTGAGCGTGCGACCGGGCCCTTACGGAGGCTTCCCGTCTGTATATATTTGTCTGTGTCCGGCGTTTGAGGGGAGGTGGTGGTGGGGACAGCCGCTACCTGCCACCTGCTCTGGCCAGTTTAAAGGGCTGCTTCTGACTGCAGCGCCATCACGGGACATCTTACGGAACTGCTGGAAACCCTCCCTCCTCGCACCCCTGAGCGTGCGACCGGGCCCTTACGGAGGCTTCCCGTCTGTATATATTTGTCTGTGTCCGGCGTTTGAGGGGAGGTGGTGGTGGGGACAGCCGCTACCTGCCACCTGCTCTGGCCAGTTTAAAGGCTGCTTCTGACTGCAGCGCCATCACGGGACATCTTACGGAACTGCTTCAGCACCCCCCACCCTGCACCCCTGAGCGTGGGACCGGGCCCTTACGGAGGCTTCCCGTCTGTATATATTTGTCTGTGTCCGGCGTTTGAGGGGAGGTGGTGGTGGGGACAGCCGCTACCTGCCGCCTGCTCTGGCCAGTTTAAAGGGCTGCTTCTGACTGCAGCGCCATCACGGGACATCTTACGGAACTGCTGGAAACCCTCCCTCCTCCCACCCCTGAGCGAGCGACCGGGCCCTTACGGAGGCTTCCCGTCTGTATATATTTGTCTGTGTCCGGCGTTTGAGGGGAGGTGGTGGTGGGGACAGCCGCTACCTGCCGCCTGCTCTGGCCAGTTTAAAGGGCTGCTTCTGACCGCAGCGCCATCACGGGACATCTTACGGAACTGCTGGAAACAATCCCTCCCCGCACCCCTGAGCGTGGGACTGGGCCCTTACGGAGGTTTCCCGCCTGTATATCTTTGTCTGTGCCCGAAGTCCCCGCGGGGGTGGGAAGAGTGGCGACCCCCTACAACGCGAGACTCGTGGTCGCCATATTTAGTGCGGCCGCAGCCTGATCCCGGCTTAGTGCGCGCGCTAATGCGCTGGACGGCGGTGGGCCGTGACGTGATCTGCCGGATTAGGCCGCTGTTAATTAGGCTGAGTGGGGTCGGGGGTCCTCAGGAGGGATGGAGGTCTGTGTGTGGGGGGCGGCAGGCCAGGGAGGCAGCAGGGGTGGCCACCCTGCCGCTGGCGTGTCTAAACACCCCTACACACGCTCCGATGTATCGTACGACCAACAAGATGTCCAACGAACCAACCAACTGGTAGCAGAATCGCCAAATTGCATACGTTGCAGCCTCATATACACGGTTGAACATAGATTTGCATGTCACCTTGTGCAGGAGATATGGTTGCTCTGCAGAACAAAACTTGCAAGTATGCTGCGAACGTCTCCCAACATGGTCACACCGGCCCGCCTACTCAATCCAGACGAAGTGCCTTACCATCCCACCAAAAGGAGAGCAGTCAACTGGTTAAAAGCACACACGGTCCATTGCCTATTAACAAGCGGAGAAAAGAAGAAACAAGATTACTGGATGCATTTACAAACGGAACTTCAGAAACTGAAACGCCAGGAAAATAAAAAAAAAAAATAAAACAACTATGCGAATTTTTTGACTAGAACATTGCAGTAGATAAAGAACTAGAAGACTTATTTATTTAGCCATGTTTTGCGCGAAATCCCATCCTTGCTTTTCTTTTACTACAAGTTATTCTATTTTACCAATCTTCCCCAAGGAATTGTTATTTAATTTCATAAACCGCCGATTTCAAAAACCAATATTTATACGGCCAATGAAGGCATACTTTTATTTGCTGTGAGGAAGAAGTGTGTTTTCTTTTTACTACAAATTTACATCACGTAGTAGATTCATTCGAAGTTATATGCGTTTCTTTTTGTATTTTAACTAAAAGACATTTCATTTCCACTGCAGCATATCTCAAATGTCACGAGACATCAGATTACTATTTCCTAAGCAAAAGTTAAAATTTACGCCAAAGAGGCACTTGATTTGATTTGATTTTTCCAGGGAAGCCAAAACAGTCTTGGTCCAACCCGTCACTGCCCACACCGAAACTAAGTTTATTGTGCGGTATCGCTCCCTGTATATCTAGTAAAGCCAACCAATGCCCTTGAACAGTGCAAGGAGTCCCTTTACCATTTCTTTATTAGACACAATTTCTTCGGGTCTGGTTGTCCCAAATATTCTGTGCCTTTTATTCTCCAATGCAATGCATTCGAAGATTAGATGTGATGCAGTTTCATCATCCTACATTTAGGGTCCTCTTCTGTTATTCCCATTGTATGTAGGTGTTTTTTGAAATTCCCATGGCCTGTCAGCAATCCAACCAGGAGTCTAATCTCTCTCCTGTTCAGGCCCAGGATTGCAGAGCTTCTTTTAAAACATGGCTTTGGCATCATTACCTTGCCATGTTTTTGTTGGTAGACTTTGGTCCAATATTCTACGCGCTGTCTTCTGAGCCAGTTACGTAGCTCCAATTTGATCATTGCCTCGGTGATACTCAGGACAGGTTCCGGTCCACGCAGCTAGGGTCACCAGACGTCCTCTTCTACCCGGACATGTCCTCTTTTTTTGGACCCTAAAAATGGTCCGGCCGGGTTTTTAAAAAAAATGGGGAAATGTCGTCTTTTTTGCGTTGTGCAACTGCTTCAACTTGAAAGTGGGTAAAAACAACTCTGTGAAATGTCACAATCACTAACTCTAGAGAATTTAACCTTTCTTGAAACAACGTGAATTTTAGATTATCCATTACGGATGTTTCAGAACCCGTGACTTATTTTCAATATTATTTAAGAAAACTGCTCCAGTCACTTTTACTTGAAATGGTATTTATTCCATGAACCGGTTTTCAAACCTTTTCAGGTTCATCATCAGATGGATCATGTTACAATAACATTTTAAGCGTCATGTTGGATGCTGGATCTGTGGTGGGAAGACGGAAATTATTTTAAAAAACTGGAATTGCACGTTGCTTAGGTCTGTTTTGTATTTGTAAGATTCAGTGAAATTTGCTGATCTACTTACTGCGACTGTATGGCCGGATTTTTGTGGTTAATTTCCATTTCTTGCGTCTTCTTTTGTTTAAGTCACAGTAACACATCACCTTTTTTCCGTTGGGTTCTACACTGCACTACAAACAACACTTTGCCAGCGTCCAACATGTGCTTTTACAACTGCTGTTATTTACAAACGTCTTAATTCGAAAGATATAGCACTCTTTGTACAGGTAAGTTTGTTCTGAGTATGATATAATCGATTATTTAGAAAGTAATTTTGTCAATAATAAACTGCAAAAGTGAATAATAAATAAATACTGTCTGTATCGTTTCCATAGCTTTTCTACTTAATATGTATGTATACAATTAGTCAAAGTACAAGAATAAAATTCGTATTATTGCTATGTTTAATTTATACACTATTTGTGTTCCAGAATATTAATTTAGCCTAAGTTCTATTTATTGTGTTTAAAGACAGTATGACTCTGGTTGCTCTATTATTGTAGGATTGAATGGGTAGGTATTTAGATGTGGGTAAAGCATTTATGTATTTGTTCTTTAGTAGTGATTTTACCTTCTCAGAAAGCATTTGAAAGAGTTGTCATGAGTGGAGGGCGCTTTTTATTTGCGGGGGGGGGGGAGGCTTTTTGTGAATTAGTTTATTTATATTAGCAGGTTCTCAAAATTTTGGAGGAACATTTTGTTTTTTAGTTCAGTCCGATCATTGAAGTGATTTTTGAATTTTCTCGTTTCTGTGCCGCCGCTGCTCTGGAACAATTGAAATAATTGGCGTGGCCATTGTCGCGGAATAGGAGCTTAGAGGCGGCCAATTACAAACATGCGTGTGCAACAATGCTAGACAGTGCAATACACATACAGTAGTATAATATGAAACTCTTCCCTCATGTCTCTGGTCGGAGTGTTGTGTGACACTCAAAAATAAGACGTTCAGCCTTCGTGCTGGGACTCAGCAGATCTGTGTGTTGTCTGTCAACCACACTTATGACTGTAAGATCAAAAGCAAGTGTAATGTTCGTTATACATAAGTTAAAACCTTGTTCAAAACGCATACAAATAAGGTCAGATGCCACAGTCACCATTGACGTTTTACCATTCGCCCGTTTAGGACCAAAGAGACGTAACGACATAAACAGTGTTTTGAAAACATCGATTTAAAGCTTTTGTCCTAAAAACTGAGTAATTTTTAATAATTAATTGCGAGTCTTTGTACGGTAAATTAAAACTTTATTTTATTCATTGCTTTTTTCACCTAGGCCTTACATATTCTATTCACTCATTAGAATCTAGATCCAATCAGGAATATAGTCACGTCCGTCTGATCCGAAATGGGAGCACAGCTATATCAATGAACGCTTAGATAATTTTTCCAGTTACTTTATTAATGAAGATTTTACAGTTAACAGTACTATGGTTTCCGTAAATGATGCATCGTAAAAAAATTTCAGGTGAAAACAGAGGTGGTCGGCAAGGTATCTTATAACCGTGGAAAAAAAAATGTTCAGCACTTAAGACGATAATTACAAGTGGTGAAGTGAAGAAATATTATGGCTTCACTGCTATGTAGTCCTGTAATTCGTCCTACGGGTCTCAACATTTCATGTTTCTTGATTTGTAAGACGACGAACAAATTTCGTAAGATGCGTAAGATTTATTACTAACAAGACTCTGTTAATACCGTAGAGACATCACTAGTAGTTGAGTTGTCAATACGAGAGAGAGAGAGAGAGAGAGAGAGAGAGAGAGAGAGAGAGAGAGAGAGAGAGAGAGCGAAAGAAGGTTCTTTTATTATTCTAGAAAAGTCCTCTTTAGGTTGTGGAAATAAAATCCGCTACCAGTCACAATTTTTGGCGGTTTATTAGAACACTACCGGTTTCGGGCTTGTGCCCACCCTCAGGTGTTTACATTCAGACAACTGTTTAAAGAAAACGTTAATTACTTTGTGCTTATCATACAGTTGTAAATAAATAGGTATCCTATAGATATACATATATATAAAACAAATATGGTATGTGGTGGAGTGATTTGTGATGAGGCTCTAAGTGTACTCACATAAGTAAAGTATCCAGTTCGTATTTGTACATTTCTCATGGATATTGGTTGAGAACATTGCAGTAACATGATGCTAATTTGGACTCCCATATTTCAGGTTTTGCACAGTACACTTCACTGTCACTCCAAACATCGCCACAGTACACTTTATCACTGACACTCCAAGCATCGCGATGTTTACATTTAGGCACATGCTATGGTCAAAGAACTTAGCTCAAGATATACAGAGAGGTACACACAGAAGTACAGAGATGCCACACACATAGCTATATCACATGTTACTAATCCCAAAAGCGAGATTTCCACAACCTATAAGGAACAGTCACGGAGTTCAACATCCATAATGGATAAAATTCACTTAAAGTCCTCTTTTCTGAAGACGGACATCTGGTAACCCTACACGCAGCGCCACCCTGTTCTGGTGTCTGTTTGTCGAACTGTTTTAGTTTTCGCGTGTTCGCTGTGCAGACAACCGCAGGCGTGTAAGTTGGTCGGGAAGCGCTACACACGGCACAATTTGTCGGGTGAAGTGGTCGGGGAATCGGAGATCGGGCGGTCAGGACAACCAACCGATCGACAAGAAAAGTTGGTCGGGCAGCGCCTAAGCCCGCCCAATTTATCGGGCAACCGACGAATTGGTCCAATAAATAGTTCACTCATTACAGTTTTGTCCCGGGTTCATCAATTTTAAGACATGTATTCAAAATTTCGCTCACCAAACGATCGTCATTGCGAATCAGATCGCGAAGTATCGTTTGTGTGTCTAACCTCCGCTACGTTATCTGTTTCGCCACCGGTTGCCTCATCCGGGTAATTAATTGATTAGGCACACGGGTCATTCCAAAGTTAATTACTGCGATAGTCGATAGCGTAGGCCGGGTAAGGTTACACTACCTAGGGAAATATTTCTTAGAAAGGAATTACACTTGGCCGTGATGTTCAACATTGTCTTCTCTTAACAGTAGTATTTTAAATGATTTTAATGGTCATATTCACCCATTGCAGTTTTTGCGTAATATGCCGAACAAGCTGCGTCAATAAATATTTTCCAGCTTGGAACTTCTCATGTAGTAATGTAACAACATAATGTTGACAGTTATAAAGTTTCGGTAATGTATCACTTTTCAATACTCAATACATTATGTGCAAATTTGAAGCTGTTTCAAAAAAAAGGTGGTTGTTGTCTTCAGTCCGCAGACTGGTTTGATGCAGCTCTCCACGCTACCCAGTCCTGCGCAAGCCTCTTCATCTAGAATAAGTTCGGCAACCTACATCCTTTTGAATCTGCTTACTGTATTCGTCCCTCGGTCTCCCTCTAAGATTTTTACCCCACACACTTCCTTCTAACGCTAAGTTAACGATTCCTTGAAGTCTCTGAATGTGTCCAATCTATCCATTCTCTTAGTCAGGATATGCCAGAAACTGCTTTTCTCCCCAATACTGTTGAGCACCTTCTCATAAGTTACGTGATCTACCCATCTAATTTTCATCATTCGTCTGTAGAACCATATTTCAAAAGCTTCTATCATCTTTTTATCTGAACCCCTTATCGTCCACGTTTCACTCCCATACAATGCTACACTCAAGACAAATGTTTTCAGAAAGGACTTC
This sequence comes from Locusta migratoria, assembly GCA_026315105.1. Taxonomy (NCBI): domain Eukaryota; kingdom Metazoa; phylum Arthropoda; class Insecta; order Orthoptera; family Acrididae; genus Locusta; species Locusta migratoria. The sequence goes on from CM048753.1 coordinate 126,158,850, forward strand.
CTAAAATTTAAATTAATATTGGATGTTAACAAGTTTCTCTTCTTTAGAAACGCTTTTCTTCCCGTGGCCATTCTGCATTGTACATCTCCTCTACTTCCGCCATCAGAAGCTATTTTGCTACCCAAGTAACAAAACTCATCTACTACTTTCATTGTTTCTTTATCTAATCTAATTCCTTCAGCATCACCTGATTTTCTGACATTGCATTCCATTACCTTCGTTTCACTCTTGTTAATGTTCATCTTATATCTTCCTTTCAAGACACTGTCCATTCCATTCAATTGCTGTTCCAGATTCTTTACAGTATCTGACAGAAATACTATGTCATCGGCAAACCGCAAAGTTTTAATTTATTCTCCCTGAACTTTAATTCCCTCTCCATATTCCCTCTTCCATTCCTTCATTGTTTGCTCAATGTACAGATTGAACAACATTGGGTAAAGGCTACAACCATCTCTTACTCCCTTCCCAACATTTGCTTCTCTTTCTTGCCCTTCGACTCTAAACTGCTTAAATGTTCAAATGTTTGTATAGTCTATGGGACTTAACTACGGGGTCATCAGTCCCTAAACTTACAAACTTCTTATGAACTACTTACGAACTAGGACGGCACAAATATCCATGCCCGAGGGGGGATTCGAACCCCCGACCGTAGTGGCCGTGCAGACCGTGACTGTAGCGCCTTAGTCTCCTCTAAACTGCTGTATATATATATATATAAAGGATAAAATGCGATATCCTTGTCTTGGATGGATGGATGCTTAGGGTTTAACGTACCGTCGACAGCTTGGCCATTAGAGACGGAGCTAACGCTCGGAGTTTTTGGGTTAGGATGAGGAAGGAAATCGGCCGTGCCCTTTGAAAGGAACCATCCCGGCATATGCCTGGAGTGATTTAGGGAAATCACGGAAAACCTAAATCTGGATGGCCGGAGGTGGATTTGAACCACCATCCTTGTCTTGCTTTTACGAAATCCACGTTCTATAAAATTTTCTAAACTGAGCTCCTAAGAAAGACCACGAAATGAGTTCGGGTTCCGCAGCTCGATAGTGTGCAGTGGGCTGCCAGGCGAAGACTTGGAGTGACTCTGAGGTTGCAGAGGCGTTACCGTTCACTAGAAGAACGCGAGCAACCGTCGCCTCCTCATTTGTGGCCCTCGGTAGTACGAGGCGACGCAGTGCAGACGTCTGAAGTGTAGGCAGCAGTAGTGTACGACTACACTCACCCACCGCGGCGTGCAAGCTGCTCGCTCTTACCTGAAACACAACAAGAGAAAGCCACTTCAGCCACCTGGGCACACAGCTAGACTGCGCACAATGCGACCTTAAGCTAGCGCACTTTTGGCTACCACACACATTAAACAGTCTACAAGCAGCGCTCAGCCTTTTAGTAACCAGGGGACACGAAAGACACTTTGTCACACGATCTTTTTAAGAAAAAAGGGGAAAAAGTGACCGTACTTGGATTTAGTGTAGGGGAAAGTACCGATGAAAGTACCGTCGATTTGTCTAAACCTGTTCGCGTCCCATGTCATCTTCTACGGACTCCTGATTAGGCTTGCATCTACATCTACATAGATACTCTGCAAATCACATTTAAGTGCCTGGCAGAGGGTTCATTAACCACTTTCATAAATTTTTCTACCGTTCCATTCTCTAATAGCGCGCGGGAAGAAAGAACACCTAAATCGTTCCGTTTTCGATCTGATTTCTCTTATTTTATTTGGATGGTCATGTTTCCCTAAGTAGGTGGATGCTAGCAAAATATTTTCACATTCAGAACTAAAAGCCGGTGATTGAAACTTTGCAAACAGATCACGCCGCAATGAATAACGTCTTTCTTTTAATGTTTTCCACCCCAATTCGTGCAACATTTCCGTGACGCTCCCCCCCCCCCCCCCGTAACGTGATAAAACAAAACGAGCTGCCCTTCTCTGAACCTTCTCAATATCTTCCGTCAGTCCCACCTGGTGAGGGTCCCACAAGGGGCAACAGTACTCCAGGAGAGGACGCACAAGTGTGATGTAGGCAGTCTCTTTGCATCTTCTCTGGTGCATCTTCGAAGCGTTCTGCCAATGAAACGTAACCTCTGATTCGCCTTCCCCAAAATATTTTCTATGTGTTGTCTCCAGTCAAAGTTGTTCGTAATTGTAACTCCTAGGTATTTGGTAGAATTTACGACCTTAAGGTTTGACTGATTTATCGCGTAATTGAAGTTCAGTGGATTTCTTTTAGTGGTCATGTGTATTACTTCACACTTTTCTTTATTTAGTGTCCATTGCCAATTTTCGCACCATGCAGAAATTTTGTCTAAATCGCTTTGCAGTTGCTTTTGATCCTCTGTTGACTTCACTAACCGATAAACGACAGTATCATCCGCGAACAGTCTAAGGGAGCTATTCAGATTGTCTCCTAAATCGTTTATAAACACAAAGAAGAGTAGGGGACCTATAACGCTTCCCTGGGGATATCACTTCTGTTTTACTCGATGACTTACCGTCAATTACAACGAACTGTGTCCTTTCTGATAGGAAATCGTGAATCCAATCGCACAATTGGGAAGATATTCCATAGGCACGCAATTTCATTAGAAACCGCTTGTGGGGTACAGTATCAAAAGCCTTCCGGAAATCCAGAAATATGGAATCGATTTGAGATCCCTTGTCGATGGCACTTAACACTTCATGTGAATAAAGGGCAAGCTGTGTTTCGCAAGAGCGATACTTTCTGAATCCGTGTTGACTATTGGTTAATAGGTCGTTCTCTTCGAGGTAGTTCATAATATTCGAACAAAGTATATGTTCCAAAATCCTACTGCAAATCGACGTCAATGATATAGGCCTGTAATTTTGGGGATCACTCCTATTGTCTTTCTTGAATATTGGAGTAACTTGGACAACTTTCCAGTCTTTGGGTACAGATCTTTCGCTGAGTGATCGGTTGTAAATTATAGCTAAGTACGGAGCAATTGCATCAGCATACTCTGAGAGGAATCTAGTTGGTATACAATCTGGCCGGGAGATTTGTTTTTGTTAAGTGACTTAAGTTGTTTTACTACTCCAGGAACATCTACTTCTAAGTTTCGCATGCTGGCAGCTGTTCTTGGATTGAATACTGGAGTGTTCACTTCGTCTTCTTTGGTGAACGAATTTCGGAAAGCTGTGTTTAGTAATTCTGCCTTAGCAGTACTGTCGTCGGTACTATTACCATTGCTATCGCGTAGTGAAGGTATTGTTTGTGTTTTGCCGCTAGTGTACTTCACATATGACCAGAATTTCTTTGGATTTTCTGGAAGATTACGAGACAGGATTTCGTTGTGGTAACTACTATTTTCGCATTGATGTCCGCGCTAGGTTGCGAGTTTCAGTAAAAGATTGGCAGTCTTGTGGATTCTGTGTCTTTTTAAATTTTGCATGCGTTTTTCTTTGTTTCTGCAACAGTGATCTGACCTGTTTTGTGTACGACGGGCTCTTTTATCAATTTATTTGGTATAAATCTCTCGATTGCTACTGATATTATGTCTCTGAAAGTAAGCCACAACTGATCTACACTCGCATTTTTAGTTTTGAAAGACTGGAGATTATCACTCAGGAAAGCGTGAAGCGAATTTTTATCTGCTTTATTGAATAGATATATTTTTCGTTTATTTTTTGTGCATTTGGGGATTTCGACATTTAGTCTCGCTACTACAACTCGATGTTCTCTCAGGAAGGCTCAGTACAGGGAGGGGACCTTGATAAACTTAAAAAACAAGTGATTTCTGGTGTAAAGTAAATAAGGAGAAATTTTAACTTACCAAAAGAATTTTCAGCATTGGTCGTAAATTACCATTTATTTATTGCAAATCGATTTCGACAATAGAATAGTCATGTTCAGTGCAGCATGCACAATCGAACTGAGACATATCTGGAGTTACATTTCAAGCCGAAAGGCATAGCTACTGAATGTATTTCATATGCACAGAATATATGATATCAACTGCGAATGGGCAAAGCTGAAAATGTGCACCCAGCCGCGACTCGAACCCGGGTCTCCTGCTTTCTAGGCAGTTGCGCTGACCCCTACACCACTGGGGACACAGTGATCACCGCACCTGCAAGGACTACCTAAGCACGACTCCCGTCAGATACAAATTGCCAGTTCTTTCCGAACAGCCGGCCGCGGTGGCCGCGGGGACTGAGGCGCTTCAGTCACGGTCTGCACGGCCACTACGGTCGGGGGTTCGAATCCCCCCTCGGGTATGGATATTTGTGCCGTCATTAGTCTTAGTTAGTTCATAAATAGTTTGTAAGTTTAGGGACTGATGACCCCGTAGTTAAGTCCCATAGACTATACAAACATTTGAACATTCTTTCCGAACAGACGCCATATGTATTGATGTATACAGAATGTTACTAAAAGGTACGGCCAATCCTTCAGGAAACATTCCTCACACAAAAAGAAAGAAAATATGCTAAGTGGACATGTGTCCGCAAAATGCTTAATTTCCATGTTAGAGCGCATTTTATTACCTCTCTTCAAATCACATTAATCATGGAATGGAAACACACAGCAACAGAACGTACCAGCGCGACTTCAAACACTTTGTTACAGGAAATGTTCAAAATGTCCTCCGTTAGCGAGGATACATGCATCCACCCTCCGTCGCATGGAATCCCTGATGCGCTGATGCAGCCCTGGAGAATGGCGTATTGTACCACAGCCGTCTACTATACGAGCACGAAAGTCTCTACATTTGGTACTGGGGTTGCGTAGACAAGTGCTTTCAAATTCCTCCATCAATGAAAGTCAACAAGGTTGAGGTCAGGAGAGCGTGGAGGCCACGGAATTGGTCCGCCTCTACCAATCCATCGGTCACCGAATCTGTTGTTGAGAAGCGTACGAACACGTCGACTGAAATGTGCAGGAGCTCCATCGTGCATGAACCACATGTTGTGTCGTACTTGTAAGGGCACACGTTCTAGCTGCACAGGTAGAGTATCTCGTATGAAATCGTGATAACGTTCTCCATTGGGCTTAGGTGGAAGAACATGAGGCCCAATAAAGACATCACCAACAATTCGTGCCCAAACGCTCACAGAAAATCTGTGTTGATGACGTGATTGCGCAATTGCGTGCGGATACTAACGAAACAATTGGGTGTTTTGACAACTGTCTGCACGAATTATTTCAATTCACATTTAAAGAGAAATACTAAAATGAGCTCTGACATGGAAATTAAGCGTTTCCGGACACATGTCCACATAACATATTTTCTTTCTTTGTGTGTGAGGAATGTTTCCTGAAAGTTTGGCCGTACCTTTTGTAACACCCTGTATATACTAAATACATGATATTCCAGATAATCATGATTTGTCAATCTGGAATATCGTATATATTCAGTAGCTATGCCATTGGACTTGACATGTAACACCAGATATGTATCAGGTCGATTGTGCATATTGCACTGAAGATGACTATTCTATAGTCGAAACGGATTTGCAATAAATAAATGGTAGTTTACGACCAATGCTGAAATTTGTTGATACTTGTCATTTAATGGTAGTTGTGCACACCGCTCGTAATGGGGTCTTCATTTGACTTTTAACTTAATTACGCGAGTTTCGGTTTCGGCCTAAACTAGAAGAGAAGCCGAGTATTGAGTTACGGGTTTCGGCTTCGGCCACAGATCATGTTGAGTTCTGACGCTAGTCATCGATTTCAAAAGCCCCGTGACGTTCCGCTGGATGCCAGGAATGTCGTCAGATGTCTTTCCTACCAAAGCGAGTTTGGGTGGAAGGAATAGCAAGAAGTGTGGAGGATTGAGACGCGGCAAGTATGGCGGATGTTGAAGTTGGCCCACCCCTTTCACGCCAGGAACTGCCTGACGATACTCGCTGTGTGCAGTCCAGCGTTGTCGTGCAACCGGAACAACCACCGTACTCGCCTGATCTCAACCCACCGGGCTTCTCGCTGTTGCCTCGACTAGAGCTCGCTTTGAAAGGAAGGAGATTTGACTATATATCCCTGACATCCAACGAAACGTGACGAGTCTTCTGAACACGATACGTACAGAAGACTTGGTGCAAAGTTACATCGGTTGCGAACCTGATGTAGATGTTGTTCATGCATTTGAACGTTTGGAGAGAACACAAAAATGTCATCCAAGTAAGCAAAACAAAATGCAAACGCTGCCATGTTTCAGCAGCGTTTTTTAAACAAAAAGGGATGAATAAGAACTCAAATAGTCCAAAAGGCTAATTACTGCTGTCTTTGGTACGTCACTCGGGGCAACCGGAATCTGATTGTACGCTTTCTTACAGTCAAGGACACTGAAGACTTTTGCGCCTGTTAGTGTGTATGTAAAGTCTCGTATATTAGGTACTGGGTACCTGTCAGGAATGGTTCGAGAGTTTAATGCCCGGTAATCACCACATGGCCTCCATGAGCCGTCCTTCTTGCGAACCAGATGGAGAGGTGACGACCACGGACTGCCTGACCGACGGATTGTTCCAGCCTGTAACATCTCTTCAAAGATAGCCTTTGTTGTTGTCAGTTTCTCTGGTGCAATTCTTCTCGCTCGTCGCGCGACGGATTGCCCTGGTGTGGTACGTATATAGTGCACTGTATTATGTTTAACCTGTTTAAAGTTAACCTGACTTGTCGCCAGGCCATTATCAATTCCTTGCATCTCTTCACAAGTTTGTCTTTCCCTGTTGCCTGATGTTGCAATGTTCTTCTCTAAATTCAGCAAACGTTTTCCTTGCAAGTCAACTGCCAACTTGAAATGTGTTAGGAAATCCGCACCTAGTATAGGCTTCCCCTAAATCTGCAATCACGAAAGACCAGGTGAATCTATTAGGAAATCCTACATCAACGTCACATACTTTACGTCCATATGTATTAATCGCAGAGTTATTAACGGCCTTTAATCTCGGTTGTCCATCTTGCTTGTTGTGAGGTGCGTAGCTGACAGGAAGCGTGCTAATATCAGACCCTGTGTCAACTAAAAACTTTGTACCGGTACGTATATCTGATACATACAGCCTTTTCGAATTGATGTCTTCATACATTGACCGTCGACTCTGTTGACTCGTAGAGGCTGCGCTGTTATTGTATGCTCTCTGGTTCGTGGCGTAAGCACATGGTGCTGTGCATCTTGTAGCGTCTCTCCCAAATCGCTTATGATACCAGCAGACTCCGCGGAATTCTCTTTTCTGGCTTCGTGTTTCACGCTTTGTCCAACTTCTCCTTCTGCTGTTTCCATCTCGGTCATTTTGTCCTACACTGGTACTTAGCTGTGCTGCCAGTGCCTCTATTGAAGCTTTCAAGCCTTTAATATCATCTGACATGCTTGATCCGTGCCGTGGGCTGACTGCTGCACAGTCTGCAGTGGTTCCACCGGCTGAATTGTGTTGAGAACGTGGGTTATCACATGCTGCATCTATCGACGTCATTGCCATTGTTGCAGTAGATTCTTGTGTCAGGTAGACTCTATCTGCTGCTTGTAATAATTCGTCCGTCGACTTCTCTTCAAGCATTGCTAGCGATGATCGTACTTGTACTGGTAGTTGTTGCTGCCACACATGTCACAACAAGTTGTCAGATACAGTAGTACTATCTACTAAACCTTGCAAATGTCTCCAGAATTCAGACGGGGTTCTGTCCCCTCTTCTCTCTTGGTACAGCACTCTCTTTATTCTTATGTCTGCTGACTTCAAACACCGAGAGATAAGCTCTTCTTTTAATCTGCCGTAGGCTCCTTCTAATGGTGGGTCGGTTACCACGTCTGATATCAACGTCGTACTTTATTGATCAAGATTTCTAATCACCAAGGTAAATTTCTCATGATCGTCTACAACCCTTTGCTGACGAAATATATTCTCCATTACTGCAAACCGAGTGGTTGTAAAGGCATAAATGGAGGTGCTCTTAATTTGCAGCCGTTGAGTAGGTGAACTGATAAAATTGGCAGAATTTTGTCTGGCTGTATCAAGTTGTAACTCGCTTGAATTAACCATCGTACTGTATGGAAGTTCCTTTCCACCAGATTGCGGCCGAGTTGTCGAAACAACATTTTCTGTATGCATCATTACATGCTTGTTACTCGTATTTCTTGAAATCTGTAACTCCAAATTCTTTATTTCATGTTGAAGCCGTTTGATCTTTTCCGGTATGCCTTCGTCGCTCATCATAAAGCCTGATATTAAGTATTTAGACGGAAGGCAAAAAAAACCTATTTCTTGAAAACCTTAGTCGGAAGTCACCAATTATGTAGTCGTAATTCTACCACACATAAGTGAAACAAACTTAATATGCCTAACAAGAACACTTTTATTTAAAACTTCACTCGACATGAAAACCACAGAGGATAATACATATTTATTCATATAGCAACGTAAAAATCCATAGAAACTATCATTAAAAAATGACGGCAAAGATCATCTAACTTACGATGCACCACACAGGTTACTCACACGCGTACTTGTCATTATGAGAACACACAAAAACTTAAGATTGCCACAGTTTTTCTTATAGCTTTTGATACGCGTGAAGACTCCTCGGAAAAGCTATTTATTCTTAGTCGTTTGAAATTTATCGCATTAAAAAATACTTTCAATGGTTGATGTGTTATACGTAATACGGTTCAACATACCGAATACAATGCTTACACAAGACGTCAGCGTCTTCAAACCGCCGTACCGATTTCAGTGAGATGTGAATCCTGCTAAATTATTCGTTGTGCAACGTATAGCGTCTTCAGTTAGAGTTTTACTTGTTGTTGTGGTCTTCAGTCCGGAGACTGGTTTGATGCAGCTCTCCACCTTACTCTATCCTGAGCAAGCCTCTTAAACTCCACATAAGAACGGCACCTACATCCATTTTAATCTGCTTACTGTATCCATCTCATTGTGTTCCTCTGCGGTTTGTACACCACACACTTCCCTCCAACGCTAAATTCACGATTCCTTGACGTCTAAGAATGTGCCCTACCAATCTATCCCTTCTTTTAGTCAAGGTATGCCAGAAATTCCTTTTCTCCCCTATTCTGTTCAGTACCTCCTCATTAGTTACGCGATCCACCCACCTAATCTTCAGCATTCTTCTGTAGCACCATATTTCAAAAGCCTCAATCCTCTTCCTGTCCACACTGTTTATCGTCCATGTTTCACTCCCATACAAGGCAACACTCCACACAAATGCCTTCAGAAAGGAGTTCCTTATGCTTAAATTAATATTCGATGTTAACAAATTTCTCTTTTTCAAGAACGCTTTTCTTCCCATTGCCGTTCTGCATTTTATACCATCCGTACTGCGACCATCATTTTTTATTTTACTGCCCGAGTAACAAAACTCATTTACCACCTTTATTGATTCCTTACCTAATTTAATTCTTTCAGCATCGCCTGGTTTTCTTACACTGCACTCCATTACCCTAGTTTTGCTCTTGTTAATATTCATCTTATATGCTCCTTTTAACACACTGTCCATTGCTCTTCCAGGTCCTTTGCTGTCTCTGACAGAATTACAATGTCATCAGCAAACCGCAAACATTTTCTATTTCTTCACTCTGAACTTTGATTCCTTCTCCAAATTTCCCCTTGGTTTCCGTTATAGCTTGCTCAATGTACGAACTGAACAACATATGGGAAAGGCTACAGCCCTGTCTTACATCCTTCCCAACCTCTGCTTCCCTTTCATATCCTTCAACTTGTAAGATACCTATTAGTATTATGTGTCAAATATTTGTTAACGATGTAATTGTAGATAAAAGATTTTGTTCTGTTATAAATTAATTTCAAGGCTAATTAGAATGTTTGCTGTATTTAATATATATCAAAATGTACCGTAAAGTATTTTTCAGAACATAGAATCTCCATGTAATTGCTATGAAGAGAAAAATGGTTGTTCTTTGTTGATAGAGTTTAGAGCTTCTTTAGGAGTATGTTAACTTATTATTATTGGGGTGTTATGGAAAGTGAATCAATGTATTACGAACACTCAATACACATATTTCAACTTAAAGTAAGTTCTGCTTTCGTCTACAATTATTTAATGTCTTCAACATGTAATTTAATTTTGGTGTAGTAGAAACAGAGTCTACGGGAGCTACCTCACCTGGAATTACGAACCTGCAGATTTTACACACGGGACTTTATTTGAAGCTAATTATAAAATTGACTGTTATATTAGACACAGATACTCCTGGCAATTCCAGATTGGGTGGTGAATTTTACATTTGGTACATAGAGACCTTCTGTTATCCAAGAAATTAAATTAAATAAAAAAGTTTACAGGTTCACACATCATTGCACACCATGAAGCAAGAAACTACGAGCTGCATCGACACCACAAAGTCTAGCCTGTGGTGGTAAGAAATAAATAAGATTGTTCCTTTCCAGGAATTTCGCAGTATCTTATCAGAAACTGATTAGAGACTTGTAAAGAGGCATTTAAATCAGAATAATTATGATGACCATATATAAGGCTTGTGTGTGTACGTGCTGACAGACTTTTCTCCATGACCACATACTGCCACCCACTCGTGGTTGTGGTGGTAGGTAGCCCTTGGTCTAATGATGTTAGTAAGGGAGTTTGGTCGCGGTGTGTGGCAGTGGGTGAGTGTGACGAGCAAAAATTCACTAAATATGCAATAAATACTCTTAGGAACTTTACGGTACGAGTCAAAATCTGTTTATTCTGTCAATCGTCAGACAATGTGGTCCTTTCTGAATTCAATAACGACGAGGAATATCAAACATGCAATTTTTTAAATAGATCACATATTTCCGTCAACCACACATTACCGACTATGAACAGAGACACAAAACAAAGATAAAAATCCAGATAGACACAAAGATAAAAATACTCGTGGAACATTGATCACTGTCGTGGAAGCGTGGTGGAAACACAGACATACATTAACGAATGTCTCTTAGGCCATAGATATATATATTGATATGCCTGTGCCAGTAAGCTCACTGGTCTGTGCTAATCAGTGATCTCTGATACATATAGCCGCGACACTCTCTGCTGTGAAAGGTGTTATCGTTTGACAGCTGGGTCAAGAAAAACTATGCGACGTAGTCCTACTCATATCCCGGCGGCCTCCTATGATAATGTTGGCAACAGATGTTGAATAACGAGAATCATGTGACATCGTCATAAGCCAATCGCGTGACACGCAAATATTTTGTCGTGAAATCAAGCATACAGCAGGAACAGCAGTATTTATCTACACTCTATGTGGTTCGGCCATCTTTGCAACGATTTTATATCGTGTTATTGATGTTGCCAACATAAAAACACGAGGCCACCAGGATAAAAAGTAAAATTTTACCGAATCAGATACATCCGTTGTTGTCACATCTCATTATGACCAGCACTTTCACGCGAAACTCTTTTGTATAGAGTCTCATGAATCACACAATCTTACAATTCATTCCAAATTCGTATTCAAGAAGATATTTGTGAAAACTGTTACAAATCAATATTCGCACTTATCCAATATCGTTTTCAGAAATGTAATTTGCCAGCCGCTTTCGGCGCTGCTGTTGCAATGTGTAACTTTATGAACACAACATTGAATTTACATTGTTCCGAAGCATGGACTTAAATTCATTTCACTCTTAGTATTCGACAATGAATTCTACTTAAATTTGACATCTTGGCTAGGAGAACTGAGTTTATTGACAGAGAGATCCAACAAGGATTGTGTTTTTGCTGACCTACGTCCGGAACCCAAAGAACCATGATATACACAGGACTTTATTTAACAACCGTTGCGAAGCACGGGCATATAAGCTAGTTATTTTACAAACTCTAACAACTGCTGTGTGGTTTTTGTACAAGTTCCCTATATTTTACTCCTTTCCCTCCTGCATAAGAAAGAAAAAAAAATGAAAGTTTTCGAAAATTTTCGACGACATGACCGTCCAGTGATTTTTTTTTTTTTTTTTTTTTTTTTCAAATTAATTCATGTATGATTTATGTATGATTTTCCAGAAGACGGCACCCCTTCCTCGTTTACTTATGCGTTCCTCTGCATGTAGAGGTATACGGGGGACTTTGCGGCAGCTGTACATTTGATGCATTTTGCACCCTTAATGCCTGGCAGGGCGTAACGCCAGCTACTGAGGGGCTGTACGAGCCTCCACTTGTCGCTCAGTTCTCTCCCACCTGCAGCACAGAGGGATGGCCGCGTATTTCCCGGCACAGCTTTGACGGAGTGGGACTTGCAGATGGAGCGTCATCCCCGAGTGTGAGACACCGCCGCCTGCCGCCCTCCTGAATAATTCCCTCTGAGGTGTGCGCGGACACCTGTGCTTTGTTCAGGGGGGGGGGGGAACACCCAGGGGGCGGCTCATCAAGGGAGCAGGGCTGCCAACACTCGCCCAGCCAGCGGCATCAGCTATTGATCACTTCTACACCTGCTCTCCTGCCCATTAAAGTCGCTACACCACCAAGATGACGTGCTACAGACGAGAAATGTCCCCGACACTAAGAAGATGCTGTGATATGCAAATGATTAGCTTTTCTGAGCATTCACACAAGGTTCGTGCCGGTGGCGACACCTACAACGTGCTGACACGAGCATTTCTCCTACGCAAGCAGCAGTTGACCGGCGTTGCCTGGTGAAACGTTGTTGTGATGCCTAGTGTAAGGAGGAGAAATGCGTACCATCACGTTTCCGACTATGATAAACGTCGGATTGTAGCCTATCGCGATTGCGGTTTGTAGTATCGCGACATTCCTGCTCGCGTTGGTCGCGATGCAATGACTGTTAGCAGAATGTGGAATCGGTGGGTTCAGGAGGGCAATACGGAACGCCGTGCTGGATCCCAACGGCCTCGTATCACTATCAGTCGAGATGGCAGGCATCTTATCCGCATGGCTGTAACGGACCGTGCAGCCACGTCTCGATCCCTGAGTCAAAAGTTGGGGACGTTTGCAAGACAAGAACCATCTGCACGAACAGTTCGACGACGTTTGCAGCAGCATGGACTATCAGCTCGGAGACCGTGGCTGCGGTTACCCTTGACGCTGCATCACAGACAGGAGCGCCTGCGATGGTGTACGCAACGACGAACCTGGGTGCACTAATGGCAAAACCTCATTATTTAGGATGTATCCAGGTTCTGTTTACAGCATCATGATGGTCGTATCCGTGTTTGGCGACATCGCGGTGAACGCACATACGAAGCGTGTACCCGGCGTGATGGTATGGGGTGCCATTGGTTACACGTCTCGGTCACCCCTTGTTTGCATCGACGGCACTTTGAACAGTGGCCGTTACATTTCAGATGTGTTACGACCCGTGCCTCTACCCTACATTCGATCGCTGTGAAACCCTACATTTCAGCAGGATAATGTATGAGCGCATGTTTTAAGTCCCTTACGGGCCTTTCTGGATACGGAAAATGTTCGACTGTTGCCCAAGCCAGCACATTCTCCAGATCTCTCACCGATTGAAAACGTCTGGTCAATGGTGGCCGAGCAACTGGCTCGTCACAATACGCCAGTCACTAATCTTGATGAACTGTGGTATCGCGTTGAAGCTGCATGGGCATCTGTACCTGTACACGCCATCCAAGCTCTGTTTGACTCAATGCCCAGGCGTATCAAGGCCGTTATTACGGTCAGTGTTGGTTGTTCTCGATACTGATTTCTCGGGATCTATGCACCCAAATTGCGTGAAAATGTAATCACATGTCAGTTCCAGTGTAATAAACTTCTCCAATGAATACCCGTTTGTCATCTGCATTATTTCGTTTTGTAGCAATTGTAATGGCCAGAGCGTACTTCTGCAGACATACTTTTTGTTTAGGTAATAGCAGTATTTTCGGCAATATTTTGATCCTTACATATGACATTGTGCTCTGTCGGAACCGTTTTTTTCTTCTTCCCATTTCTGACAAATGCTATGAGTTCTCATTCATGTAACATATGTACGTTCTATATTGGATGTCGTTTGCAAATAAGAGCTGCCAGTTCCCAACAATGCTTCTTCCCTTTATCTCCATTGATACAAACCAAATGTTTCTTTGCTTCCTGCAGGTATGCCTGGAAAGTTGTAGTTATTCCTGTCCTATTGCTCAATATAAATGTTCGTACAGCATACTCAGCAGTTTCAGGAGATCGGCAACAAATCCATTACTCACTACCCTAGAAGAGCTCACATAAATCGAACTCACGGTCAAATTCTAAAGAAGAATTAAGTTTAAATGTAGAGAATATGTCAATTTTGTCAAGGACGTGTGATTATTATGTTTACATACATCGAAAGTCTATTGTGCTGATGCCGCTGTTATTGAACACATTCAGACGGACAGTATCGGAAGAATCAGTTGGTATTTATTCTGTTAGAGAAACCACTTTCTCAAGATTGTTTGGTTGTATTTTGAAACATCTGCAACTAAGGACTGTAGGAACTACAAAAGAAATATAAACCTGCATTGAATTTCTGTAAGTAGTAAATAATATGAAACATGTTGATAAATTAGAGCTTATGGTGAAAGCATTCGCTACTTAAACCAACAGCTACCTCAGATTAGCAATGATTATACTAGGAGGGAAAGTCAAGTAGATTCTTTGTCTTACAAAATTTCGGTTTACGTTGGGAGAGCGAGGAATTCAGATATATGATTTCCTTTCTCTTTATCGATATTTTAAAGCCACTTGATGGTGACAAACTGGGAGCTTCTTCATTGCTGCTCTTCAGCCGAGAGTACAAAGAACTGTGACATGCTGATTTAAAACAAACAAGAGGAGAAAAATAAACGCAGAATTTAAAACATTGAAAGGAGATAAAAGTGGAGAATGACAAAACGTAGAGAGCAGTTGAAACACATGTCCAGAAATTAAAATAGCAACGGTGGTAAAACTTTCATATCTGCAGTATTAAAACTCATAGAGATTAAAACACACTCATGGGACACAGTAAACTATGACGAGAATCAGACGGCAACGCAGTATTCTGCCTATGTGGCCGTTGCTGAAACTGGACACACTGAACACGAAACTGGCGCTGAGACTCTAACACAGGCGATGCACTGGTAAAAACTGGTGGCACGGGTCGCCGATACACGGATTGTCCTTAAGAAATAGATCTACAGAAAACGTTATTCACTTTTAACAAAAACGGTAGTTTTATATTACTCATGTAAATACTATTAGGCAATCCGCTTTAGACTATAGATGCCTCTATTTCGTTAATACACACTATCTGTAAAAATGTTATACTTGAAAACTTAAACTGACCATTACGAACTGTTGTTTCTCTGCTAACTTGCCTTCGACATTCAGAGTTGCTTGTGGTCTGGTTGGACCAGAGCCACCTAGTTGGCACTGGATTAAGCGTCTTACCCAACGAACGTAACCTTGCCAGCCACACCATATTTTTTTTCAGTGTCCTCAATAAATTTAAATAAACTTACACGACGTCCTCCACCATAATTAAATGGGTAAGTGGATATCCCAAAGAGTTCAAGTTGTTACCAGTTTTGAGACTGGTCCCTACAGAGTCAAAACTGGAAACAACTGGAACTCTTTGGGATATCCAGAAACACACACTAAAATAGTGAGTGAGGTAAATATAGGAAAGGTCGGGGAAATGCCAGCCGACTATATTATAACCCCATACTGCTTCAACAAGCCTTTCAGTATAACAATTGGAAGTAGGGAGCAGTGGGAGAAAATAGTTCGACACCGTACGGGGGATATTGTCTGGTTCACTGACGGGTCGAAATCAGACCAAGGCGTTGGGGCCGGGGTATACGGGGTGCAGCCAAGACTGGAGGGCGTCATCTCTCTAGGGAAACTGGCCTCAGTATTCCAGGCCGAAATCACTGCCATCAGGGCGTGTGTGGAGGAGAATTTGCGTAGGTGCTACAAAGATCGTACCATCTATATCTATTTAGACAGCCAGGCAGCCCTGAGGTCACTGGCAGCCCCTGCAACAAGGTCTAAAATTGTTGCAGAATGTCACAGGCTTTTGGTGGAGCTAGGGGAAAGCAATAGAGTAAACCTATTGTGGGTCCCTGGCCACTCGGGGATCAGTGGCAACGAACATGCCGACAGATTAGCCAGGATGGGGGCAGAGACTCCATTTATTGGACCGGAACCTATCCTGACAATCACCAAGGCAATGATCAAATTGGAGCTACGTAACTGGCTCAGAAGACAGCACGTAGAATATTGGACCAAAGTCTGTCAACAAAAACATGGCAAGGTAATGATGTCAAAGCCGTGTTTTAAAAGAAGCTCTGCAATCCTGGGCCTGAACAGGAGAGAGATTAGACTCATGGTTGGATTGCTGACAGGGCACGGGAATTTCAAAAAACACCTACATACAATGGGAATAACAGAAGAGGAGGTCCTAAATGTAGGATCTGTGATGACGGTGATGAAACTGCATCACATCTAATCTTCGAATGCATTGCATTGGAGAGTAAAAGGCACAGAACATTTGGGACAACCAGACCCAAAGAAATTGTGTCTAATAAAGAACTGGTAAAGGGACTCCTTGCGCTGTTCAAGGGCATTGGTTGGCTTTACTAGACATACAGGGAGCGATACCGCACAATAAACTTAGTTTCGGTGCGGGCAGTGGCGGGTTGGACCAAGACTGCTTTGGCTTCCCTGGAAAAATCAGAACAAATCAAGTGCCTCTTTGGCGTAAATTTTAACTTTTGCTTAGGAAATAGTAATCTGATGTCTAGTGACAGTTGAGATATGCTGCAGTGGAAATGAAATGTCTTTCAGTTAAAATACAAAAAGAAACACATATAACTTCGAATGAATCTACTACGTGATGTAAACTTGTAGTAAAAAGAAAACACACTTCTTCTTCACAGCAAATAAAAGTATGCCTTCATTGGCCGTATAAATATTGGTTCTTGAAATCGGCGGTTTATGAAACTAAATAACAATTCCTTGGGGAAGATTGGTAAAATAGAATAACTTGTAGTAAACGAAAAGCAAGGATGGGATTTCGCACAAAACATGGCTAAATAAATAAGTCTTCTAGTTCTTTATCTACTGCAATGTTCTAGTCAAAAAATTCGCATAGTTGTTTTTTTTTTTTTTTTTTTTTTTTTTTTGTTTTTTTTTTTAATTTTTCTGGAGTTTCAGTTTCTGAAGTACCGTTTGTAAATGCATCCAGTAATCTTGGTTCTTCTTTTCTCTGCTTGTTAATAGGTAATGGACCGTGTGTGCTTTTAACCAGTTGACTGCTCTCCTTTTGGTGGGATGGTAAGGCACTTCGTCTGGATTGAGTAGGCGGGCCGGTGTGATCGTGTTGGGAGACGTTCGCAGCATACTTGCAAGTTTTGTTCTGCAGAGCAACCATATCTCCTGTACAACGTGACATGTAAATCTATGTTCATCCGTGTCTATGAGGCTGCAACTTATGCAATTTGGCGATTCTGCCAGGTGAATGTCGTACAACTTGGAATTGGTCGGAAGTTTTCTGTTACCTGCTAAGTACCATGTTGACCTCACGCTCGTAGGTAATTGCGAGTCCTGTACGTTTTCCCAAATTTTGTTCCAGTTATATTCTTTATATATGTTCTCTATTCTATTTCTCTGTTTGTTGTCCATCATCGTGTTGTATACTCAAAATATCCACGGGTGTACTGCCGGTCTATAGTGTCCAAGGGGCACAATATTTCGGCGATCATACATGTCGCCATCATCAGGTGAACTGACGGACTGAGCTCCTGGAAACGCGCCGGCACGGAGATCCGCACGCTACGGCTGCTCGAAGGGACCTGGGTTCTAGCCCGGTGGCGGGCCATTTAAATACCCTCTGCCCGCGGAGCGACCCCTCCGTGGTCCGCGCAGTGGAACCGATTGCGACGGCGTCTGAGATGACGTCGGTGTGAGGGCCCTGTCCGCCGTGGTCGTCACTTCGTTACGTTTGCTAGATTTACTCTTAATTAACGCAATCGCTGGTTCACAAGATTTGCTAAGATTATATCCACAGTCACGGTTTATGAGGTCGTCACTTGTGCGAATTTCAATGGCCTCTCTAACGACGCAGTCCCAGTATCTCGACGTCTGTACCAGAATCCTAGTGCATTCATATTCCATCGCGTGATTCTCCCACAAACAATGTTCAGCGACCGCCGACTTGCTCGGATACATCAAT
Source organism: Locusta migratoria (assembly GCA_026315105.1). Lineage (NCBI taxonomy): Eukaryota > Metazoa > Arthropoda > Insecta > Orthoptera > Acrididae > Locusta > Locusta migratoria. Next base: position 126,176,979 of record CM048753.1, read on the forward strand.
CGTGTGTGTCTGTGATGTTCAAGGCATCGATCCTCGACGGTACGCATCGTCTGTCCAATATATAATTTCCACACTGACACGGAATCTGGTACACGCCGGCCTTCCTCAAACCGAGATCACCTTTGCCGCTTCCGACCAGTGCACGAATTTTATTCGGCGGACAAAAAACAGTTCCAACCTGGTGTTTTTTCAAAATGCGGGCGACCTTCCCCGAGAGTGCGCCGGTATATGGAACGAACGCAGTGCCTACATCCTCCCTCGTGTTTTCGTCCGTTTCCTCAGTTCCCTTCGAGCAGCCGTAGCGTGCGCATCTCCGTGCCGGCGCGTTTCCAGGAGCTCAGTCCGTCAGTTCACCTGATGATGGCGACATGTATGATCGCCGAAATATTGTGCCACTTGGACACTATAGTGGATATTTTGATTATCAAATACGCCGGGAGGAACTCAAGAATCACATGTTGTATATTGCTTTAACTTTTTACAGATCTTTCTCGGCAATACGGCGTTTAATGTAGAAGGAAAAGCTTCAGATGATTGTACCATAGGGCTGTGAGGCCCAGATGCTCACTCAGACCTGTCTAATCCCGTTCCAACACAGCTGGACGGGACGTGATCCCCACAGTCCACAACACTTCCGCCCCTGTCGGCCCGTTCAGGTAAACAACTAGGCCTCCGAGACTTGCATAACTTTACAAAAACCAAGGGAAAGGGAGACACAACGGTCAAACAAAACCATGTCCCACTTTGGGTTTATTTTGACGCTTTCTGAAAACCTTACAGCACCTTGGATGAAGGCTGAGCTTGAAACACCAATTCCCTGTGACCTACGGGACAGTATTTATAGCAGTGGCGGCTGGTGATAATGTGCTAATGTGCTGCAGCACACTGTCAATATATTACTAAAATTATGCCATTTCCCTTCGAATGCAAGCGAGAAATCGCTGTAAAATTACATCCTTTCTCTTGGAATACGAGCCAGATATCACAATAAAATTATGCCAGTTCCATTCCAATGCGTATTAGGATGCTAGTAATGAGGATAAAAACGCATTTTGGAGCGCTCTCGCCGCGATAGCTGGAAACCAGCTCCGTGTGCCGAAGTGGGATTCAGCCGCGCTGGTGCGTGCGCAGAGAGGCGGCGCAGTCGTCTGTTCGCTAGTGCGCATGCGCAGACGTGACGTCAGGCCTGGCGGCTCGTGTGTGCTGAGACCGACTGCAGCACCAGACCAATATTTCTCTCCGCGCTGCGTGTGACGGCTGCGGAAGAATAGTGTATGACGAATACTGCGGCATACAGAGTCAAATAGCGCGCTGGCTCAGGCGTCTTGCGCGTTCTCTCTCAAACCTAACTGTGTGAGGCTCGTATTCAAATACCTCTGAGTCTAAATATGTTTTAAACGTTATATTTACAAACTGCAGTGAATACATGCAGTTGGCAGCGCTGTTATAGTTTCCACTAAAAGTGTTACTGTCAATACAGTATTAATTGATATTTAATTAAAGACAATCATACAAAGGTTGACTTTTTATTTTAGTATATTTTGTTTCTTGTTTATTTTTGTAATATTGTAGCACACTGGTCAAATTTTGTACGAGCCGCCAAAAAGAACGTACTGTAAGTTTTGTGAGTACAAAGAACAAAAGAAGTCAAAAATGCTATGTGATTTCTGTAAGTTGCCAGTGTGTGATCAGCACCACAAAAAATTTGTCCAAATTGTATCGGTAAAAATTGAGAAACTTCCGCTGAATTTTGTGATACCGATTTTAGTTTTAAAAATTATTGTATTAATTGTATGTGGTTTTCGAATATGATGGATTTTTGCGTTATGTGAAGTTTAGACTACTATTGTTTAATTTATGATAGTTTGGCTACTTGTTTTGTGGTTTCTTGAGGAAGTATATATTTCTTTTATGTTATTCAAGGTTATTTAATGTATTACACCCTCATCCTTATCATGACATTGAATTTCTTAAAGAGTTTTCCATTATTATATAACGTGTAGGATTTAAAGTTCAGAGGGAAGAATTCAAAACATTGCGTTTTGCCGACGACATAGTAATTCTGTCAGATACAGCAAAAGACTTGGAAGAGCAGTTGAACGGAATGGACAGTGTGCTGATAGGTGCATATAAGATGAACATTAACAAGAGCAAAACAAGGGTAATGGAATGCAGTCTTAGAAAATCAGGTGACGTTGAAGGATTTAGATTAGATAACGAATCAATAAAGGAGGTAGATGAGTTATGTTACTTGGGCAGTAAAATAACAAACGATGGTCGCAGTACAGAGGATATAAAATGCAGAATGGCAATGGGTAGAAAAGCGTTCTTGAAAAAGAGAAATTTGTTAACATCGAATATTGATTTAAGCCTAAGGAAGTCCTTTCTGAAGGTATATGTATGGAGTGTTGCCTTGTATGGGAGTGAAACATGGACGATAAACAGTGTGGACAGGAAGAGAATTGAGGCTTTTGAAATGTGGTGCTACAGAAGAATGCTGAAGATTAGGTGGGTGGATCACGTAACTAATGAGGAGGTACTGAACAGAATTGGGGAGAAACGAAATTTCTGGCATACCTTGACTAAAAGACGGGATAGATTGGTAGGGCACATTCTTAGACATCAAGGAATTGTGAATTTAGCGTTGGGGGGAAGTTTGTGTGGTAAAAATCGCAGAGGAAGACCAAGAGATGGATACAGTAAGCAGATTCAGACAGATGTAGGTTGCCGTTCTTATGTGGAGATGAAGAGGCTCGCTCAGGATAGGGTATTGTGGAGAGTCTCCGGACTGAAGACCGCAACAACAACAACAACAACAACATATATCGTGTGGGCCTCTGAGGCCTACGGTGTGGTCCAGACGTAGGAGCCTGGTGGTGTGACCCACTTTAGAGGTTGTTGGCTTTGCCGCACGGAGCTAGGGTCCGGTGGGCGGGAGCTGTGCGGAGGCAGGGGCACCCGAACCCAATGTCCGGCGTGGCAAGTGTCCGGACACCGTTTTATCGACTTCAAAACGGCGTTCGACGCGGTGCCACACTGCAGACTGCTAACGAAGATACGAGCTCATGGAATAGGTTCACAGATTTGTGACTGGCTGGAAGACTTCCTAAGTAATAGAACGCAGTACGTTGTTCTCGACGGCGAGTGTTCATCAGAGACGAGTGTATCGTCAGGCGTGCCCCAGGGGAGTGTGATACGACCGCTATTATTTACTATCTATATAAAAAGATCTGATGGACAGAGTAGGTTGTAATTTGCGGCTGTTTGCTGATGATGCTGTGGTGTATGGGAGGGTGTCGTCTTTAACTGACTGCAATAGCATACAGGATGACTTAGACAAAATTTCTAGTTGGTGCGAAGAATGGCAGCTAGCTCTCAATGTAGAAAAAAGTAAGGTGATGTGCATGAGTAGAAAAAGCAATCCCATAATGTTCGAATACAGCATTAGTAGTGATCTTCTTGATGCTGTCGCGTCGTGCCAATATCTAGGCATAACATTGCAGAGTCATATGAAATGGAACAAAGATGTAAGGACAGTTGTGAGTAAGGCAAACAGCCGACTTCGGTTTATTGGGAGAATTTTGGGAAGATGTACTTCACCTGTAAAGGAGACCGCGTATAAAACGCTTGTACGACCACGTCTTGAGTATTGCTCAAGTGTTTGGTATCCGCAGCAGATTAGTTTAAAGGAAGACATAGAGGCGGTTCAGAGGCGAGCAGCTAGATTTGTTACCGGTAGGTTCGACCAATGCGCGAGTGTCACGGAAATGCTCCGGCAACTCAATTGGGGATCGCTGGAAGAAGGACGACGTTCTTTTCGATAATTTCTGTTGAGGAAATTTAGAGGGCCGGAATTTGAAGCTGTGTGTAGTACGATCTTGCTGCCGCCTACTTACATTTCGCGTAGTGATCACAAAGACAAGATAAGAGAAATTAGGGCTCGTACGGAGGCATATAGGCATTCTTTTTTTCCTCGTTCAATTTGGGAGTGGAATAGGAAATGAAGTGCCTAGTAGTGGTACAGTGTACCCTCCGCGAAGCACCTTACGGTGAATTGCGGAGTATGTATGTAGACGTAGATGTAGCTTACTGACGAAGAAGCAGTAAGGCCACAGAATGTGGTGGTGAAGATGGCCGCGTCCTTCTGGGTTGGTGGGTGCGGATTCCTCGCCGTCGAGCGCTACACACAGCAGGACAGAACAGAACAGAACAGCTGGCAGAGGCAGACCTGTTGAGCGCGCATCGACCGCGCGCCGTGACGTCACACAATGGCGGCCGGTGACGTCACACGATGGCGGCCGGCCGGTCGATCCCCAGCGAGCTGCACTCGCAAAACACCGATACTGCGATTCTCATTCTGAACGACCCTTTTTTTTTTTTTTTTTTTTTTTTTTTTTTTTTTTTTTTTTTTCGTTATTTGCTGACGGTTGTAACCGGTTTTTCTTTCTTACTGAGAACACCCGCGCAAAAACACTGGTGTAACTGCTTTCTGTAATAGTGCTTTTTTTTAATTGTTAAAATAAACAAGTTGCCCCTTGCGAACAGTTTGCACTCTATCCTGAACAGTCCCAGATACGTAAGATGGTAATGGAAAAATGGCAGATGCTAGTACATATGTATAAAAGATAAACTTTGAATAGGAGTAAAAAATATTAGTGTCATTATAAGAAAACTTATATAATTAAATACAATATCATTACAAAGTTTTGATAAGGTCAGTGCTAACAGCCGTCATGTATTCAATACAATGCATTTTAACCATCAGGTGTTTTATTAAAAGTCCTTAAAATCGACTAGTTTCGGTCGAGGACATCATCATAGATAAAGAGGTATTAAAACAGGTTACTCAACAGCGTTAAATAAAATAGACGTAGCTGAAAACAGCTACATCTATTTTTATTCAATGCTGTTGACTAACCTATCTATGATGATGGTATTCGACACAAACAATTCGATTTTAAGGATTTTAATTAAAAAAAAACTGATGGTCAAACATGCACTTTATTATATACAATATGGTAAAGGTAAAGCAGTCAACAATCCGAAGATTGGTCTGAACACCACAGTGCTTTACTAGGCATGGTCCTGTTTGGAGGTGGTATGCCGTTGCCTTCCTCCGACCTTCGAACTGACTTACCCAGCCAGTTATAGGGGGACCTACAGTTTAACGTGGGTTCCGAACCACGGTGCTACTCGGTATTTTTCACATGAGCAATACTGCCAGAGGTGAAAGAAGTGGAAAGTGACAGATAAAAATCCTAGGACCTAGCGGGGATCGAACCCGCGACCTTTGGATTTGTAATCTGGCACTCTACCACTATGCTACAGAGGACATGAGTATAAAAGATAAACTTTGAATAGGAGTAAAAAATATTAGTTTCATTATAAGAAAACTTATATAACTAAATACAATATGATCACAAAGTTTCGGCAAGGTCAGTGCTAGCAGCCGTCATGTATTTAATACAATGAATTTTAACCATCAGCTGTTTTATTAAATCCTTAAAATAAACTAGTTTCTGTCGAGGACCATCATCATAGATAAAGAGGTATTAAAACAGGTTACTCAACAGCATTAAATAAAAATAGATCTGGCTGAAAACAGCAGGAGTCACTTTGAATGAAATTACAAATGTCTACTAGATTATCATAGTCAAAACAAATGTAAAATTCATTTAACGTTAGTTTTGACTATGATAATCTAATATGACATTTGTAATTTCATACTGAGTGACTCCTAGATTATCATAGTCAAAAAAATGTACAATGCATTTTACGTTTGTTTTGACAATGATAATCTAGTATTACATTTGTAATTTCATTCAAAGTGACTCCTGCTGTTTTAGCTACATCTATTTTTATTCAATGATGTTGACTAACCTATCTATAATGATGGTTTTCGACACAAACTAGTCGATTTTAAAGATTTTAATAAAACAACTGATGGTTAAAAAAGCATTTTGTTATATACAATATGATTAATTATGAAACATATAAAAATATATAAACATTTTCATGTTTATTTTATTAATAGCGCAAATTATATATTTATAACACAGTATACAGAAGCTCATTTCGGCTGACAAGCTATCCTTTTCGCCTGCAATACAGAAGTTTTCATAATATTTCCTACATGTAGTATATTTATTGTATACAGAGTGGAAATGAAATTAATGCATATAGCATTCTGGCAAGCCATACATTTTGATCTTATTGTGACAAAACGTTTTTTAAACTTTATAATATCTCGTAACTTATAATATTACGTTTTCATATGTAAGATACTTATTATTCACCTGAAAATGGGATCTGTAACATATTTTCGTCGTTCATGGCAATAGATCGGCTTTAAAAATATTTTAAAAATAAATTTCCAAGTATTGTATACGAAAACCTTACGAAAGTATGTTAAATAAAGTTAAAACTTTTATAAATTGTCTTAAAAATTAATATAACAGCCAAAGTTTTCAAGGCCATAGAGACTGTATATTATGACGTAATGTGCTAGCAATCATTCGCTGTCTCTTTTCAGCCATTGTCTGTTACGAATGTAATCATACCAGTGTATGTTACTGTTAGAGTGTTGTAATATAACATAGTTCAATGCATCCTGCATTTTATTCAGTAGATAGACTCCTTTGACCTATAAGTTTAATATTTTCAGGCACGTGTTTTTTTGAAAAGTTTAGTCTTGAAAAGTCAGTAATAGTAAATCTCCTGGAAGTGTGAAGAATACTACATTCTGCAATTCTTGCCTGTCTCGTTTCATAGTATTTGGAAAATGTCTAAAAGTGATATTATTGGGAACAGTTTTAGTGTGAAGGTTGAAATTATTTCGAGATACTATTGATATAAGCATAAAGAAACACTTCTTCAGTATTTTCAGAAAATCCATAGTAACAGATACAGTTATCCCTGCTACTTCCCAGCATCCACACAGCCATAAACATACAGCTTTGCACTCCATGGTCCATCGCCTCATATCTGTTCCATTATCTAATTCTGCATTTCAAACAGAATTACAAACAACCAAACGTATAGCATCCAGTAATGGCTACAACCCTGACAGTATACTGAATAACAAGAAAATGAGAAAAATTACAACACTTTTATATGCTGTCCAGCAAGAACAAGTCAGTAGTCAGAAAAACTGGGCAAAATTTCAGATCATGTTCGTAAAAAGTTGAAATCTCGAAATTACAGGCCTGCATTTTACAATACTAACAACATTTCAAAGTATTTATTCAACAGTAAGGACAAAGTTCAACCCCTATCACAGAGGGGTGTGTACAAGATCATGTGCAAACATTGTGGGAAAGTGTATGTTGGTCTGGCAGGGCTGTAGCTATTAGATTATCAGAACACGAGAGAAGCTACAGGTTAAAAAAGACGGATACTACCTCTGCTGAACATCTGCTCAGAGGAAACCATCGTTACGATGTACACTGTGAAGTCCTACATCCCCAGAAGACAAGCAGAAAGATGACACTACTGGAAATATTGGAAGTCAATAAATTTTGGCTAAGGATGGCAGTTCCCCTTTACACCTCTACTGAAATACGTTTTATTTTCCAAATTTCCTGTTCAACAATAAAATAAAATAATAGTAATAATCATATCAGTTTTGATTCTTTAAACATACTAATTTTATTTTTACACAAATTTTAATAACTTTCATAAATATGTACTTGTAATGAACTTTCCTGGGAAGTATCGTTTTTCTATGATAACATCTTTGTAAATCGTAACATGTTTGTAAAATCTTTGAAAACATGTATACTACAGTCAGTTGTCACCTGATGATGGCCTAAGAAGCCGAAAGCCGGTTTTTGACGAATAAATGTTTTGCAGAACATCAGGAAGTTGTATTCTTTCAAACCGTCTTGATTGCAAATTTTTTATTTGTATCACCAGAGACGACCGCTTTATTAAGGCAATCTTAAAAATCGGTTTTATGTTTCTCACATCTTTACAGGGTATGTTCCAACTGTAATTCGTTGTTACCCGAAGGAAACCCAAAAAAATTCCAGAAAAATAGAAACACCGCAATAACAACTTACAGTGTCACACCACGGAGAGCGCATTGTAAGCTTTGTTTACCATTTATACTGTCTTATTAACACAAAATAAGACCATGTACCATTATAACCGTTTGTAATTCCGCCTTGTAATTTTGTGTAAATTCTGTCACGCAGATAATTTGAAGATGCCCGGCTAAAGGGCGAAACGCGTCATTAACTAATACAAAAATTTGCAATCAAGACGGTTTGAAGGAATATTTATTCTAACTGATTGCTGTTGTACACCATGGATTGGAAATCATTTCATCGGGAAGTTGTTCCTTTTTGATATTATCATGTTCTGTCAAGCACCGACGGAAAAACCAATTTTATTTCGAGACGTTAAAGGGAATGCAAATAGTATCCGTGGAACTAACAGTCAACAATGTCTAGAACTGTTGTAGTTAGACGGTCATAAAAAGTGACTTCGTAACGTATTCGAGAACAGTGAGCTTGTCGCTTTATCCTGTTTCCACACAAATCCCGAACTTTTACAATAAATCAGAGTCCATGCTCAGTTTTAACAGTATATTCTACTGTCTGCGTAATAAATGTGTTTATGTGGCAGATCGTAGAGGCCGGGCAGAGATATTATATCGTGTGCGTTTGTTGCCAACTTATGCAGCAAACTCTGGTTGGCGCTGAAGTAAAATTTATGAGTCCTCCGCATCTGAGAAACAGCGCGAGCAGAGACAAAAACAAATTCAGAGACTGTAATAGGCAAGTGACGAGTATAACACCATGTTCTGCTGCCAACCTTGCATCACGCACAAGGCGACGCCATAAGAAAATTTCTACGTGTTCGTGCATCAGTCGCCGATACGCCTGTCTTTCAAGAGATAAGAAGAGAGACGACACACTTCTTAGCCGAAATAAGATTTTAGAGGAAGTATAGCTAACACTGAAGTATAAAGTGCTATATAATTTGTGTTATTAAAATGTCGTTCCACGTCGTCACTAACACTGTGGGTCCTACAGAAGATAAGTTTATTTTATTTTTTTGAAAAGTTGTTTATTTTACAAAACATCTTTGAAAACATTGTTACGAGTAATAATGTGATCAATGTTTACTTTATAGCGGTATGTGTCTTTAGTACAAACATAAATAAGAGAGAGAGAGAGAGAGAGAGAGAGAAAGGGAGGAAGGGAAAGAATCTCAGCAATAGAATAATTAACATTTACTTACGAGCAGCATGTGAGTGAGTTTCAAAATGCAAAATCCTTGTAATTAACATAACGTAATTTAACTTTTTGTATTATGCATCCAGTTATTTGCTCTTTTTTGTCAGTAATTTACCATAAAAACAATTCATCGTATCCAAGTATTTTTACTCACTGGTGAAAGTATTCAATATTAAGCTCCACGAAGCAAATCACTGAAAAATGTAAATGGAGTCGACTACATTTTCTTTTTTTTTTTAAATAATTATTTCGGCTCCAGAAGGTTGTAGAGCAACATTATTGGTTTTAAAATCTGTGTAAAAATGTCAGAAACATAGTTCTTTGAGAGTTACTTTTATAACATAGATACAGAAATAGTCAGTTAAAGAAAACGGTCCCAAAAAAGTGCAAGTTTTTTAAAGTCATTGTTTGATACTCCTAATTAACATAATCTAAACCATTATTTAATTGTATATTACAACTCTCCACGAAGAAAACTGATGGAGAACCGTTACTCTAGATTGATCCTCTGACCAACTCTTGCTAATTTTCTAGGAGCCTCTATTTTCAAAAAGATCGATATATCTCAAACAATACTGAATAATTTTTTTTTTTTTTTAAGTCTTTGACTTATTTCGTGCCATACTTGTGGTAAATAGTAAGTTTGTAAACGTGGATGTTATCGAGTTATAACGAAACTAGTTTTTTAATGAATATTGTTTTTAAAGATAAATCTGAGGCATTGAATTAAGACTTGTGATGCGATCGGGAATCAAAGCCGGGTCTCCATGCTTAGTAGGCAGGCGTCTTACCGCTAGACCACCACATCACTAGCAGCTAAAGCGTCTCGGAATAGCCTAAGCACGATTTCCTCCACATCACAAACTTTAATTCAGCTTCTGTGTTCCAAAGATAATTGCCACTACTGCCAAGGCTCTCCATGCAGCGGAATAGCACCTCGGCAATGGACATGTTGGAACTTTCCTGTATAAGGTCATATAAATATCGATGTAAGACGTCTGCCTAGTAAGGATGTAGCCCCGGGTTTGATTCCCGGTCGCATCACAAATATTAATTCAAAGCTTCAGATTTAACTTTAAATGTCTTTGACATATTCGAGACGAAAAACCGTCATATTTCTATTTACATCGAAATTTTAAGTGTTTTCCGATATAACTCGAAACTTATCAAATGAATCGATACATACGAAAAAGCAATCGATAGATAATGTTAAGGGCTACAACTTTGTAATTTAACATTTTCCCACCGGAGTTATAGTTTTTTTATTTATTTAATAAAAACACTTTTCTTTGGAACTTTGCGAATTTTTTCTGCAAATTTCGCCATCTAGGCTCGAGTTTCATAAAATACAAACTCTATTTGAAATTTAATTTCTTGTTTTTGTTGTGGTCTTCAGTCCGGAGACTACTGGTTTGATGCAGCTCTCCGCCCTACTCTATCCTGAGCAAGCCTCTTCATCTCTACATAAGAACGGCAACCTACATCTGTCTGAATCTGCTTACTGTATCCATCTCTTGGTCTTCCTCTGCGGTTTTTACCCCACACACTTCCCTCCATTGCTAAATTCACAATTCCTTGATGTCTAAGAATGTGTCCTACCAATCTATCCCTTCTTTTAGTCAAGGTATGCCAGAAATTCCTTTTCTCCCCAATTCTGTTCAGTACCTCCTCATTAGTTACGCGATCCACCCACCTAATCTTCAGCATTCTTCTGTAGCACCACATTTCAAGAGCTTCAATCCTCTTCCTGTCCGCACTGTTTATTGTCCATGTTTCGCTGCCGTACAAGGCAACACTCCACACAAATGCCTTCAGAAAGGACTTCCCTAGGCTTAATTCAATAGTGGATGTTAAAAAATTTCTCTTTTTCAACAACGCTTTTCTACCCATTGCCATTGTGCATTTTATATCCTCTGTACTGCGACCATCATTTACTATTTTACTGCCCAAGTAACAAAATTCATTTACCTCCTTAATTGTTTTGTTTCCTAATTAATTCCTTCACGATGACCTGATTTTCTTAGACTGCACTCCATTACCCTAGTTTTGCTCTTTTTAATGTTTAACTTATATGCACCTTTCCGCACACTGTCCATTCCATTCAACTGCTCTTCCAGGTCGTTTGCTGTCTCTGGCAGAATTACTATGTCGTCGGCAAAACCCAATGTTTTTAATTCTTCACCCTGAATTTTAATTCCTTCTCCAAATTAACACGTCCGCTGCCGCTCACGCTGTGGCGCGTGCTGCGACCTGGCATCCTATTATGGGTTGTTGTAAACTGGCGTCGTCTGATAAAGCTGTATACTCTGATATGCACACGCACGTGGTTCCAGATTTCCGCGTTTGCATTACCGGCTACGAGCCACACACGCTTCTCATGATAGATTTATTGGATTCTTATGTAAACAAGCAAGCAAGCTTTTGATTATTTTAATTTTATATCGATTAGTTACCAGTTTATAAAAAAAATACTTCTTACTTTTGATATTATTCATACTTATATTGCTGGTAAAAAAAAAGGTAAGCAGTCAACAATCCGAAGATTGGTTAGAACACCACAGTGCTTTACTAGGCATGGTCCTGTTTGGAGGTGGTATGACGTTGCCTTCCTCCGACCTTCGAACTGACTTACCCAGCCAGTTATAGAGGGACCTACAGTTTAGCGTAGGTTCCGAACCACGGTGCTACTCGGTATTTTTCACATGAGCAATACTGCCAGAGGTGATAGAAGTGGAAAGTGACAGATAAAAATCCTAGGACCTGGCGGGGATCGAACCCGCGACCTTTGGATTTGTAGTCTGGCACTCTACCACTGTGCAACCGAGGCGCAAATATTGCTGATGATACGGAAATAAGCATATGTTTCATGAAATACCTTGTATGTACCGTTCATATTGCTCATTTGTGGTTTCACAAAAATGCAAATGTAAATAAAGAACCATATCAAAAAAACTGGAAACTAAAACCAAAACATTCAGTGGCTCGAAACTATGAAAAGACACTGTCAAAATACGATCACGCGCCAGAGCGTGAAGTGGCACCTAGCGTGGACGGCAGCGAACGTGTTAAGGCAGTTATGTACTACGAAGTCTAACGTAATGTGTATGTACATTATCCTAAACGTGACACAGCGAGGTACAGAAGTCGTCTTTACGTACGTTTGTATAAGAATCAGCCGCCTGAACGCGTGACGTCATCAAAGCTACGGTACGGCCTGTATTCATCACGAAGGCAGTGGCAATGCCGACGGGTAGTCCATTGTGGGAAAGATTTTTTCGATCGGGAATTTCGTTCACGAAAGAAGACGAAGTGAACACTCCAGTATTGAATCCAAGAACAGCTGCCAGCATGCGAAACTTAGAAGTAGATGTTCCTGGAGTAGTAACACAACTCAAGTCACTAAACAAAAATGAATCTTCCGCGCCATATTTATACCAACTAGATTCCTCTCAGAGTATGCTGATGCAATTGCTCCGTACTTAGCTATAATTTACAACCGATCACTCAGCGAAAGATCTGTACCCAAAGACTGGAAAGTTGCCCAAGTTACTCCAATATTCAAGAAAGGCAATAGGAGTGATCCCCAAAATTACAGGCCTATCTCATTGACGTCGATTTGCAGTAGGATTTTGGAACATATACTATGTTCGAACATTATGTACTACCTCGAAGAGAACGACCTACTAACCAATAGCACGGATTCAGAAAGTATCGCTCTTGCGAAACACAGATTGCCCTTTATTCATATGAAGTGTTAAGTGCCATCGACGAGGGATCTCAAATCGATTCCATATTTCTGGATTTCAGGAAGGCTTTTGACACTGTACCCCACAAGCGGCTTCTAATGAAATTGCGTGCTTATGGAATATCTCCCCAATTGTGCGATTGGATTCACGATTTCCTATCAGAAAGAACACAGTTCGTTGTAATTGACGGTAAGTCATCGAGTGAAACAGAAGTGATATTTGGCGTTCCACAGGGAAGCGTTATAGGTCCCCTAATCTTCCCGGTGTTTATAAACGATTTAGGAGATAATCTGAATAGCTCCCTTAGACTGTTCGCGGATGATGCTGTTGTTTATCGGTCAGTGAAGTCAATAGAGGATCAAAAGCAACTGCAAAGCGATTTAGACAAAATTTCTACTTGGTGCGAAAATAGGCAATTGACACTAAATAAAGAAAAGTGTGAAGTAAAACACATGACCACTAAAAGAAATCCGCTGAACTTCAATTATGCGATAAATCAGTCAAACCTTAAGGTCGTAAATTCTACCAAATACCTAGGAGTTACAATTACGAACAACTTTGAATGGAGAGAACACATAGAAAATATTGTGGGGAAGGAGATTCAAAGGTTACGTTTCATTGGCAGAACGCTTCGCAGATGCAACAGCTCCACCAAAGAGACTGTCTACATCGCACTTGTGCGTCCTCTCCTGGAGCACTGTTGCCCCTTGTGGGACCCTCACCAGGTGGGACTGACGGAAGACATTGAGAAGGTTCAGAGAAGGGCAGCTCGTTTTGTTTTATCACGTTACCGGGGGGAAAGCGTCACGGAAATGTTGCACGAATTGGGATGTAAATCATTAAAAGAAAGACGTTATTCATTGCGGCGTGATCTGTTTGCGAAGTTTCAATCACCGACTTTTACTTCTGAATGTGAAAATATTTTGCTAGCACCCACCTACTTAGGGAGACATGACCATCGCAATAAAATAAGAGAAATCAGATCGAAACCGGTACGATTTAGGCGTTCTTTCTTTCCGCGCGCTATTAGAGAATGGAACGGTAGAGAAAGGTTATGAAAGTGGTTAATGAACTCTCTGCCAGGCAATTGAATGTGATTTGCAGAGTATCTATGTAGATGTAGATGTGGATATAAGAGCGTTTGTGCAGTACCGGCCTAAGCGGTCGGCAGTTGTGGCTGGTGCTGCAGCGGTGGGCTGTGTTGTTGTTGTTGTCGCCTCCTTTTCCTTTACGAGTGGCAGCGGCGCTTAACAGCTGCGGCCAGGGCCGCCACCTTGACGCGATAAAAGTTTCAGGCGGCCGCAGCCTCCCCAGCTCAGGCACTCTGCTGATTGCACGCAACAGGCCTCTCCATGCAGCCAGGCAGCCCTGTGCCCCCACAAGTGGCCGCCGTCGCCTCCTTGACGCGTCGTTGTAGGGGAGGCCTTCCACGTCACACCGCCGTACAGCGCCGCGCATCACAACTGCAACACCCACAACCGCCGCACGTTTCTCTGTCTGTGGCTGCGTTAAGCCCTTTTAAACGATGAGCGAAGGTGAACAAGATAGATAATAGTCTACTGAAGCGCTCCTAGCGTACTAGCCCTGAACTACAAACTCAAGGAAGATCTTGTGGCAGCGTGTTTAGACGTTAAACGTAATCGAACAGTAATACCCGATGTTGAAAGTGTGGTGTCGCACAAGTCCAAAGTGCGCGCCACCTACTTTCGCCGCGCGCCGCCATGCACGCACGGCGCGGCGTTCTTACATCAGCCACGAGCGCCCTCTGCGGCAACTCCGCTCGTGGCCACCACTGAACGACATCGTTCACTTGGAACTGAGATAGCAACCAGTAAAGACTTCGGAATCCGATAGGCACCACTGAAGACTTGGCTATCGGACAGGCACTAGGCAGGCCTCTAGCTCAACTATGTATCAGTATTCTGCAGTACTGAGCTATGTAAAAGTTAAGTATTACTAAGTCTCTAAATAATGTATATCTCGTTCTAATTTACTCTAGTGTTTCTAGTTTCTGCTGTTCCACTGGCTGCTCCCCTCCGTACCTGCACCAGCGTGCTATCTTTATTCCTGTGTCGGTCTTCCTACTCGACCACCGACACCTACGACGGAACGAGACACAAAAGCGGCGACGAGGCTGGGACACAAAAGAAAGTGAGTTTATAACAGGCGATTTGTTATGTAGGAAGTCATAGTTTAATACTGGAATTGAGGAAACAACGCTAAATGTTATTGACGGCTAAAGAAAACGTTGCAGTCGATGTTTTTGGTCAACTTAGTGTGGTAAAGTTCTGGTAAGTGAAACAACATTTCAAAACATTCACATCTATTTTCATGCGAAAAAAATAAACTTATGAACACATCAAACCATATTTATAGGAGCGTAAATAGACCTTCTTTACTTTATCTACTACGATTTGCCCACTGACATTGTTAATAACGTCATGCACAACTGAATTTTTGTCTTTCATTTGGACTGACTTCTTCATTTAAAATGCTATTTAATGAAAATTTCATCATCAAATTACAATCTTATTCTAATAAACAATTGGCTTCAGTCTTTGCTGTAACGATATTGCAAATCATAAACCATTTTTCAGTTTCAGATGTACGACCTCACTTTTCGGTGGACAATAATTGAGATAAATATTTAAGTCTTCATGAAACATTTGTAATTTACCGCTAAACCAAAGTATAATAATAAACTAAAGATTAATAAGACAAGTTTGCGTGCAAACCGTGTAATTGTCGACTACAATATGAAAATCGCCTGACGAAAATAGGTTAACTTCCGATGTCAGCAGACGTCCGTTCAATCAAAACAATCTTCTCGAGTGAATTTTATCCATTATGGATGTCGAGAATGCTTAACATGACGTTGACGTTAGGTGACGGTCCGATGACGGACAGTGTGAATGCCGTCATTAGACATACATTTTGTAATACATTCTGATCATAAACTTCAACATAACGCAAAATATACGTAAATAGGAAGGAAAATGGCGGACTAACTGGAGCGGCGACCGCAGCAGACAGCTGCTAGCTCGCGCATGCGCAGTGAACCCACTAGTACCGAATTTAGAACTCGTGCTATTTCTTTATCGCTATAATTATCGCGCTTCGATACTAGCGCGATCATACTAGTGCAGCCGTTCAAACGACTGACGGCCGCCATTAACGCAACTTGTTATCAATCCATTACAAGTTCGTTGATCGTTTAAAACGGGCTTTACAGGGGAGCCAATGATCTCTATACTACCTGGATGATGAACTTCAGCTGTCTATACCCGGGCCGCTGAAACTTTGTACCTGACGTTTACAAATCACAAGTGAAGAGCAAGAAGCTACAGTCGAGCCGCCGAAAGAACGACTCTGACAGCTAGCGGCTACGTTGCCAATGCTGCTACGCGGCTGTTTCTTGTTCCGCCGTGCCGGCAAACGAATATCAAGTCCGAATATTTTTGGAACCGTTGCTATGTACTACTAACGCGTGAACGAACAGTAACAACCACGAAGTAATGAAAAACACTCTTTTTGCAGTTAAAAAGAAAGGTTTAAAAATATATGTCGAGTTAAAGTAAAGCTTCATATGTTCCAGTATTCCATTAAATATAATGTATAGTTTAGTCTTCAGCCAATGGGCGCTAGTTGAAGAATTTTGTTTATACATTTCATCTTCTATAGCCGCGGTGGAGTAGCCGAGCGGTCTAAGGCGCCTCGCTGCGGAGCGCGCGGTTGCTCGCCGTTGGAGGTTCGAGTCCTCCCTGGGGCATGGGTGTATGTGTTTGTCCTTAGGTTAGTTTAAGTAGTTTGTAAGCCACGGACTGATGACCACGCAGTTTGGTCCGTTAGATTTACAAACATTTGAACATTTTTTTTCATCTTCTATAGCCATTTACCACAAACTCGGTGGTATTACTCGGTCACTGTATTGTTGCAGTCTTCCGAGAGGGTAAACAAATAAGGACTACCAATTTAAAAGTAGTAAAATCGCCTTTTCCAGTGAAATGATTTGTCTTCTTACATAAAAAGAAGTGTGTTTTTGGCTCATTTGTTTACGGTCGCTGTCGACTGTCATAGTATAGTGACAGAGTAATATCATCAGATCAGTTTCGACAGCCAATCTGTTGGTCACAGAAGTGACTTTCTTACGGTTAGAGGAAGAAGCCATCTGACACACGTCTGAAATTAACGACACGTAACAGGGCACGAACAAAACCGGTAACGATGAACACGCGACAGATGCCTTGCAGCGACTGAAGCACGCCACCCCGCGCGACCTCGAGTGGCAGGGTGGCAACGCGGCACCGTTACCCCGGCAACGTTTACCAATTCCAGAGCTCAGGTTGGTGGTCGAGTGTCCCCCCACCCTCTGCAGCCCACGTGCGAGAACTGTCAGGGTCGTTCTTTCGGCGGCCCGACTATAGTCGCTGCGAACGATCCAATCACAGCGCGGTAAAACTTCCAGTGGTCACGTGCCGTGACGTCACAGTTCCCGCGTTGCCGTCTTTGTTCAGTTCTAACGTAAACAAAGTTGTGTATCGTGTTTCTCGCGTGTTTATGTTGTGTGTGTGCTTTTTTCGCTGCGGTTTTACTGTCAGTGGTTTAACTTGAATTTCGGAGTTCAACTAATTGAATAATGTCAAAAAAATGTTCAAATGCTTATGGGACTTAACTACGGGGTCATCAGTCCCTAAACTTACAAACTACTTATCAACTACCTTATACGAAAGACGGCACAAATATCCACGCCCGAGGGGGGATTCGAACCCCCGACCGTAGTGGCCGTGCAGACCGTGACTGGAGCGCCTCAGTCCCCTCGGCCACCGCGGTCAGCGAATAATGTCACCGAAAAGACGTTTGTCTAGTGACGTTTTTTTTAGTAAGTTCTCAATATCGTTTGAATAAAAACTTCGAAGCTTACGTTCTCAGCAGGAAGTTCATTCTCGCTTCAAACCATCGGAAAGAAATTATGGTGCAGTGGTTACAAGAAAGAAATATTGCTACAGATATGTCAATGTCAAAACTTATTTTATATTCGCTCGTGATACAAAATAAGCCTGTTACACCCACACATGCAGTAGACGAAATCGCAAAGGAGCAGCGTCAGAATGAAATAAATCTGCCCCCATTTCACTGCCGTTTTAACCCTATAACATTGGTATGGAGTGACGTGAAGTCTTTCACAATAACAGAGGTGGAAAAGCTGTTGCCAATGTGGATGCTGCATCTTGGGAAAAAAGGGGTCGAGCACGTTGAAAAACTGATTCATCAATAATCATGAACAGTTAATGATTTGTTTTGGTGATGACAATTTTGGCAGCGACGACAACAGTCAAGATGGCGAGCTGGTGTAATTGTATCATTGTCGCCGTAAATTGGTGAGTGAAAATCGTTGATTATAAAACGTAGAGAGAGAAGTTACTATCTTGATTATTGTTTATTTCGTATCTGTCGTGGTCCAATGCTTATTTTCTATATTGCTTTGCTCCGTTATTGAAAGTGTTGTGCTCTGGTTCCATTAATATGCCGTTAATTAATTGGTCCTCAAGAACGAATTATTATACGCACTTTTATTATTCAATAGCTTACATTTACGAGATGCAACTGAAAACCGTTTCGTCTGCTGTGTGCATAGAGGCTAGTGTTGCAACGTCGCTAAAGCAGTGTAGCCAACTTAAGTCGCCGTAACGCGAAACGTCAAGTGCAATGTTTCAGCGGCCCCGGGTATATGCGTGCCAGTCATAGATGTACATATTTCGTTTCTTGCCAAATTCAAATATGGCTGCTATGAAGTTTTATACGAAAAAGAGAAGAAAATACGTTTAGATTACGCTTCTAAGTTAGCTTATTACATCGCATATTGACATAAATTTGACATCAAGAGGTAAGCAAGTAATTCTTTGTTACGTAATAACTGTTAAAAATTCGTATGCCAAATTTAAACATGGCGGACAATGCGAAAAAGCGTAGAAAACATCTGAATGTGCAGGCACGCTATAATTCTATGCTCAGAGACCAGAGTTATACACCCAGTTTGTATAGAGATCACTGGGTTGTCAGCGCCCATACGGAACTCTCACGAGCGAATACAATCTAATATACGAGCAGAGACCGCAGATAATACAGACTGCGCGTGACGTCATTCCACTGGAACCAACATCTAAGTCACGTGACTCGGAGCAGGAAATCGTTTTCATCAATACGAGTAATGCAAAATATAGATGAGACTTCCAGTTGTTATCCTCTGTAGTGCAAATTAAGCGTATATTTCAACAATAAAACGTCCTAGCGACTTCTTATTACATCTTTAGTAGTACAATTCACGTTAGTTCTTCGCAATTGCAAGAATTAATGCGATAGCTACAGTTATTACATGTGGCTAGAAGAAGCATATTAACAGTGTTTTTACAAGCAACAGAACTACGGATTTGAAGCGAAAAATTGTTGTCGCTATACTGTGAATCTTTTAGTTTGTATTTTACACAGGAGTAAAAGATCAAATACCAGTTTGAAAGGGGCATCAACTTCCTTACGATTCCTCAACAATATACATGTGAAATGTTTCGTTGTGATTTTTTAAGAAATTAAATCCGTTACAAAAGCCAGACCGCAGTTATTAGACTCGAAGGACATGAAAGGAAAGCATCAGTTGGTAAGGGAGTGAGACAGGGTTGTAGCCTTTCTCCGATGTTATTCAATTTGTACATTAAACAGGCGGTGAAGAAAAGCAAGGAAAAATTTGGAATAGGGATTAAAGTTGAGGGGAAAGAAATAGAAACGTTGCGTTTTGCTGATGACATTGTAATTCTGTCAGAGGCAGCAAAGGACCTGGAAGAGCAGTTGAATGGAATGGACAGTGTGTTGAAGACAGCGTATAAAATGAACATTAACAAGAGCAAAAGAAAAATAATGGAATGCGGTCTTAGAAAATCAGGCGATGCTGAAGGAATTGGATTAGGTAACGAAACAATGAAGGTGGTAGATGAGTTTTGTTACTTGGGTAGTAAAATAACATGCGATGGTCGCAGTTCAGAGGATATAAAATGCAGAATGGCAATGGGAAGAAAAGTGTTTTTGAAAAAGAGAAATTTGCTAACATCGAATATTAATTTGAGTGTAAGGAAGTCTTTTCTGAAGGCATTTGTGTGGAGTGTTGCCTTGTACGGGAGTGAAACATGGACGATAAGCAGTTCGGACAGGAAGAGAATAGAGGCTTTTGAAATGTGGTGCTACAGAAGAATGCATAAGATTAGGTGGGTAGATCACATAACTAATGAAGAGGTACTGAACAGAATTGGTGAGAAAAGGAATTTTTGGCATACCATGACTAAAAGAAGGGATCGCTTGGTAGGACACATTCTTAGACATCGAGGAATCGTAAATTTAGCGTTGGAGGGAAGTGTGTGGGGTAAAAATCGCAGAGGGAGACCAAGAGACGCGTATAGTAAGCAGATTCAAGTGGATGTGGGTTGCCGTTCTTATGTCGAGATGAAAAGGCTTGCTCAGGATAGATGAGGGTGGAGAGCTGCATCAAACCAGTCTCCGGACTGAAGACCGCAACAACAACAACAAGAAATCTGTCTGAATCCATAATGTCCGATTTCAACAAAATACAACAGTTTAAATTTTAATATTTTTGCTACACATAGTTATGCCAAAACATCAAACAAGCAAAGTATTGGCTGTTTACATGAAATAATAGGGTAGTGAGGAAACAATCGATGCACTCGGCAAGAAGTGACGTTATAAGGATAATGAATAGTCTGCATGAATGTTCAGCTTTGTATAACATTAATTAAAGCAGATTTTGACCAGAAATGACTTTCCTGCTGACATATAAACTTGCTCAAGAGCAGCTTGAAGTATCTTCCCATCGATAATCACATTCATAAGTCACAAAAAGTAAAAGATTCACAGCGTAACACAGACACCAGTATATGTAATTCTGTTGCTTCTAAATATAACTGACAGTAAGGTACTTTTCACTTACTGCATTAGTATTAAGATGAAATTACGTTACCTTTACCTACCAGATGGGTAATAGGAAAACGAGAAGTCGTTTTATTGTTAAAATCAACGCTTAATTTCACCTGTAAATGAGGAAAACTGTTCCTCATAATGACGTGACTCGGGGAAATTTTAGATTTTCAAAAATGTTCAAATGTTTGTATAGCTTATGGGACTTAACTACGGGGTCATCAGTCCCTAAACTTACAAACTACTTATCAACTACTTACGAACTAGGACGGCACAAATATCCATGCCCGAGGGGGCATTCGAGCCCCCCGACCGTAGTGGCCGTGCAGACCGTGACTGGAGCGCCTCAGTCCCGTCGGCCACCGCGTCCGGCTTTTAGATGTTGGTTTCAAATCACAACACAGCAGAGATAGACACGCGCAGTCTATGTTATCTTTGGTCTATGTATATGAGGGTAAGTCAATTATCCGCAATTTAGTTATATTTTTGTTTATGTCGGTAGTACTGTCGTTTTACGTTGGTGACGCATGCTTTGTTTATTTGTTGTTTTATCTTTGCAATTTTCAAGCTGCTACGTTAGTTTCGTTGTCGCTGCCGTGTTGTTAATCGTGGCTGCTCCGCTGTCTATTTGCACCAAAGAAGAGCAACGTTCCGTGATACCGTCAGAAAGGGTGAAGTCGATCAGGTGGGGGGAAGTCGACCGGCAATACAGCATTATAATTTACACTGCTTCCGCCTGGAGGTACACCCGGGAACTGCACGCTATACATGCTTGTGGAAAGCCAATGGGTTGCAGAGTACTGTTTAGCCCGTAGAATTTCCTCTGTGAGTATCCGTTCAGCGGGATTGTGTGATATAAACAAATGCATTTTGGTTGTGAATGAAGCAAGACTAAACCTGTCACAATACGACCTTTTAGTCATATAATTCTGCTGTTTTTGGAGTATTAGTCGGTAAGTGAACTCATTGTCATTTGATTTATGTATTTGCAAAAGCAGAAGTTTGTTGTATGGACGAGTAGCGATCTAAAAATTGAATTGTCGTATTTTGTAGGGTGAAGTCGATCATGCCGCGAACATATGTGAAGAAGGTGGGAAGAGAGGGAAAAAGGAACTACAATCCAGTATATCAGGAAAATGCCGTTCAGGAAGTGAGGAAAGGAAAGTTGAATATTCGTAAAGCATCTGAGTGTTACGGTGTGCCCTATACAACGTTAAATGAGTGGGTGAAGGGCGAACGTAGATATAAATATGGTGGTGAGTCTGTTCTTAGTTCAGTACACGAAGAATGTTCAGTTCATGGATTGATCAAGTGTATTTCCAGATGTTCCCGATGTAGAAAAGACTCCCTTCACACAAATTGTAACAAAAATGATGCCTCAGGGCATTTAGGCCAGTCGTCGTAGACAAGAAAATGGCCTTAGATCCAAAAAAAATTGCAGGAAGCTGAATTTTTGGTATGTTGTTAGGACATATTAGAGTAGTATTAAACAAAGTTTGCAGCTTCGAAATCCTTTAGCGTAACTTTTATGAGCCCAAAAACCTCGAAACTTTCGGACTTTTTCCTGGTTTTGGCTTATAACTTGTGAAGGGTGGTTTTCTGACAAAAAGTCACTCACACCTCTATTAATGTAGATAAAGTACTCTAAAATTTAAGCCCAACCGCAGCTCTGTAAGTGCAATAGTTCCCGAGATATTTGACTTCAAAAATTGACTTATTTCTCCAGAAAGTTCAAATTTTCTATTTTAGTCATCTTTAGGCTAGAATATTGGCTGTAATGATCATCCCATGGGGAAAGTTATACAAAAACGTTATAGAGCAGTTATTTAACTTTAATCCAAGTACTGAACGAAGTCCATAGGCCCACTATATTTCCAGTTATCGTTAAAAAACGAAAACTTGGAAAAATCGGAGTATTCAATAAATTGACGCAGACAAATTGCTGTCCTCTTATCCTGTGTATGTTAAAAAAAGGAGCAATTACTCATTGACGATGCTTATTAACGCATTGTATATAAATAGGGTTTTTCAACATTGTTTTCAGCAAATATTGAACAGCGAAGTTCCTTGAGTCACTTCCTGCCATTGTGGCACCGACGGCCCCCATGAATGACATGAGGAGGTGAAAACCTCCAAGCCTAACCACTATGTTGACGAGCTGAGGATGCTGGTGGCTCTCCACAATGTCTCGGGCTTTCAAGTACAGTGGTTGGTCGTAGGTCACAAAACATGTTTCCTGACCGTAAATTTTTGTTCTTTAACTCGTGTCCAAAAGTGATGTTAAAACAGTGTCGAAGTCGTCTGGGGGAGCATGGATAAAAGGGAGATATACAATCTTTGAACGTCTGTAAGGAAGATCTTCTGTCACTTGCTCCATGAATCCTTCCATCCTGGGATGCCTGGCATGTTAGTTGCTTTTCCAAACAACCTCAGCAGGTTTGGGGATTTTGGTAAAATGACTTCAGCGATTTTCACTTCGTTAATTGAAATAGCTGACAAGCCAGATTTCTTTCTCATAGAAGAATGTTTAATATGTGCGGCAGTGTGTTAACCTGATAGACTCGGCACATACAGACTTCAAACGTAGTTTGTTTATGTCTGGGTGAACGGATGAGTGAGGGGTCATGATCATTATACCACCCATTTCATGGAACGTATTTTCTCCATCAATTGTGTTAACGTTCACATCTGCATTGTCGAAGACAAAATCCATAAAAGCTCCTTTGTCAACTAGTTTGGTCACTTCTCCACGGAGGATAGCGGAACTTTCAAAATGCATAGCCTCCGTATATGTACAAGAAATTCCCATACAGTGGCAAAATTCAATAAGGCGCTTTGATCCAAATTTTCTATGCAAATAGGTTCCAAAGCTTATTTGAATTGAGGATAGGAAAGATTTGAGCCTCGTTGCAGCCATGATTGCATGAGCAAATTCTATGCACTTCTTTTTCCACTGTTCAAGAAGTTGCAGCCATGACTTCATGAACAAATCCTATGCACTTCTATTTCCATTGTTCGAGAGAAGAACGTTTGTTTCTCAGGATAATCTGTTCAAGCAACAGTTGCAGAGAATCAGGAACTGATGCCCTTGCGTCTTTTAAAAAGGCATCTGACGGGGGATATTGAGTAGTGTCAAATGTTTGGGAACGAATGTCTTGCAGGAGAATCTCCGCTGCAGCTCTGACAACTCTAAGTCGCTCTTCAGCAGGATCGCTAAGTCTTTGATTGTACCATTTTTCATAAAGAATGTTTTGTCCAATGTCTGTGAACATCAAGACTGGCCTGTGATACGGACCAACCTGCGCAAAAATAATTTTTCCTTCATATCGCTTTTAGCTGGTTTGTAATCACATGTGAAGTCTTTTTTTTTTTTTTTTGCTCTTTGGGGCCTGCAGCATAATAAAGGTCATATAATGACATTTTATTAAAGAAATTCCAATTTGCTGCGAAGTTTATATATTTCTATTAAGTCACAACAGACTGTTTCGGCGTATTAATGCCATTTTCAAGTGACCTGCAGATATAGGTAATAATTTTTTACATAGTTTTCGTAGTTGTAATTATAAATCTTATTCATAAAGTAATAACAAAGGTTTTTTACTTACGTCTAGATGGAATGACGTGCATATATCATCGAATCTGACTGTCTTCTGGTGTTATAAAAATTTTTACAATACTTTAAATTACGTTTGACAGTTCGATGATATATGTTTACATAGTATCTTTTGATGGTGACAAAGATGATTTTTTATCGCTATCAGTTGTAGTTGCGATCTCTGGTTGTTGCATTATGTGTAAGTGCACAGATTTTACAATTAATATATCGTATATAAATGTCGTAAAATCGACGGAAAGTAGATGATGTTGCTGTTGTGTAATACTATGTGCAAACTTTTATCCTATTTCTAAAACTTTTTGGTGCTATAATTTTGTATTTTTCGCTTGTTGATATAGCAGTGTTAATATTTGTCTAAGTTGCTGTTTTTATTTAATGACTTAGAGATTTTGATATGGGCGATCTTTGGTTGATTAATGGCTTCGTAATTTAGCCCTTTTCTTTTACGAGAATTTCAATAAAGTTTTTAATGTATTGTTGGTGTTTAAGCTCTGTTTGTTCATTGAGAATTTTTTGGGGTTGGTTTTCCATATGTATATAAATTTCAAGCTCCTCAAGAATGGTCATAATAGGACCTTTTGGAATTTTATGTAGGACTTGTAATGCATTCTCGATTTCGCTAAAAAATCACCATCACACTGTAAGCGTAAGTAAAAAACCTTTGTTATTACTTTATGAATAAGATTTATAATTACAACTACGAAAACTATGTAAAAAATTATTACCTATATCTGCAGGTCACTTGAAAATGGCATTAATACGCCGAAACAGTCTGTTGTGACTTAATAGAAATATATAAACTTCGCAGCAAATTGGAATTTCTTTAATAACATGTGAAGTCAGTTACGGAAAATTGGTTTTCCTGTCTTGTTTCTGCAACGTTTTCATATATACGCTCCATACCTTCGATTAGGAGGGGATGTTGAGGACGCCCTTGTTTACCTCCTGCACCAGTAGATCGCGACAAGGAGTGCAATTTTACGTAGCAATGTTTGTGGTACTTACCCTCAGCAGCAACAAGTTGTCTTATACATGAAAGACGCTGAAGAATCTGTTGTCTCCATTCACCAGCTTGTCTAGCTTTTTCCACAATCCATTCTTTCACTTCCAGTGTTTCCCTGTAGATATTTGGACAATTTTATCTGCTTATCGAAATATTCCTTGGAGAATTTTTCACCACAAAGGAAACAACAATATCCAATGATGGGACGCCTTGAATCCGACGCACTTTTCAGCCTTTCCCCCACACGAAGACATTGGTTGAGCAAATCAAACATCTCCTTCTCGCTGGACAAATGCTTACACAGTACTTTCCACAGTGTACCTCTTCCTGCATGCGTCATGTACGGTCACTTCATTTAAACTGCACAAAAACCTCATGTTCCTTTCAAGCCCACGTTTCTGACTCATTCTTATCAACGTCTAAATTCCGCGTTTTTTCCACTGTCACTGTTCCCTCTGCAAGCACTTACCGACGACCCCGCAACAAACATGCGACGGGGGTAGCTCCGACATACTGTAAAACAGAAAGTACTTAAAACGCCACCACGATCGAGATTAGATGATTTTTGTTTGGAACGTTCTTCACGGATCCGAATACGGCTGTTTCTAAGGACAGACTGGGTGTTGTGGGGAAGGCCTCGGAGGCAAGACGTTTGGGAGGGGGACGGGAGGGGGATTGATACCTTCGCAATACAAAAGGCCTCGCTACGAACGAAAGTCCCAATCCCTTAATGGCTGACCAATACCCACAAACGGAGAGGCTTTCGTTGTTTTTACAGCAATACCTACTTTCACAAATATATTGGTATGCACTAACACATAAATACACCTATTTATATACATTGCGTTAATAATCACCGTCAATGAGTAATTCTTCCTCGTTTTTTAACAAACACAGGATAAGAGGACTGCAGTTCGTCTGGGTCAATGTATTGAATACTCCGATTTTTCCAAGTTTTCGTTTTTTAACGATAACTAGAAATCTATCGGGCGTATGGACTTCGTTCAGTACTTAGATTAAAGTTAAATAACTGCTGTATAACTTTGTTTTGTATGACATTCCCCGTTGGATGATCATTAAAGCCAATATTCTAGCCGAAAGATGACTAAAATAGAAAATTTGAACTTTCTGGAGAAATAAGTCAATTTTTGAAGTCCAATATCTCGGGAACTATTGTACTTACAGAGCTGTGGTTGGACTTAAATTTTAGAATATTTTATCTACATTAATAGAGGTGTGAGTGACTTTTCGGCAGAAAACCATCCTTCACGAGTTATAAGCCAAAACCAGAAAAAAAATCCGAAAATGTCGAGGTTTTTTGGCTCTTAAAAGTTACGCTAAAGGATTTCGAAGCTGCAAACTTGGTTTAATACTACTCTAATATGTCCTAACAACATACCAAAAATTCAGCTTCCTGCAATTTTTTTTGGACCTAAACATACCTGACTACTGGCCTAATTGGTCGTGGACGCTACAGTTTCCCAGATTTTGACATTTCAAAATTTGAGTGAAAATTCTTTATGATGGAATATAATTTTATGTACAGTGTTTTTAAGGAAAATGCAATGTTCTAACCATACAATAGTCCATTTGTTAATTTTAATAGATGTTTGGTCCTGAGAAAGACCCTCTACTATTTTAAAACTTCATATAAACATAGCCTACCATAACTTGGGAGATTTCAATGTAAAAGACGATCGGCTTCGCCCCACTGGGTGGGGTGAAGCTGATCAACCTTTAAATTAAAAGAATTTCAAATGCACAATAGGCTATTTATATATTCAACATTGTATCTAATGTCGAAATTCTAAGGATTACACATAATATTTTTGAAACGAATTCTTCCAGAGGTTCCCTAGAAAACAACAGAAAAACTGAATTTTGTGATCGACTTCACCCCTTCTGACGGTACGTTTTTTGTGGACCGAAGGTGTAAGAGGGGCCGAAATACATAGAAGACTTTCAGTACAGTACGGGAGCAGTGTTTTGCCACAAGGAAATGTGTTCGAGTGGATTGAAAAATTCCGAAATGGTCGCACGAGTGTTAAGCACGATGAAGGAACCGGACGACCGTTTACCGCCACAAATGAAGAAACCATTGAGCGATCACGTGAAATGATTCTCTTAGACGATTAACTATGGATGAAGTGACTCATCGTCTTCAAATTAGTCACGGTTCTGACTACGAAATTATTCACAACAGACTTGGGTTTCGTAAAGTTTGTGCAAGATGGGTCCCAAAACAACTCACACAGTTGCATAAGCAAACGCGCCGCGACATCTGCAAAAAACATTTGGAACGCTATGGTAACGAAGAGGACAACTTCTTAGACAGAATCACTACTGGTGACGAAACATGGATCCATCATTACGAGCCGGAGAGTAAACGGCAGAGAATGGAATGGAAACATCCAAATTCGCCGTGCAAGAAAAAGTTCAAGACCCAATCGTCCGCAGGAAAACTGATGCTTACGGTTTTTTGGGATGCACGCGGTCCTGTACTGGAACATTATGGTGAAAGGTACACAACAATAAACAGTGTACGTTACAGTGAGATGCTAAAGCCTGCAATTCGAAGCAAACACCGAGGATAATAATTGACTGTTCCCTTGTATGTTATGGTAAAACTTTGTACAATTTGTGTTGTTATGGTCTTCAGTCCGGAGACTGGTTTGATGCAGCTCTCCACCCTACTCTATCCTGAGCAAGCCTCTTCATCTCCTCATAAGAACGACAACCCACATCCACTTGAATCTGCTTACTATACGCGTCTCTTGGTCTCCCTCTACGATTTTTCCCCCCACACACTTCCCTCCAATGCTAAATTTATGATTCCCCGATGTCTAAGAATGTGTCCTACCAAGCGATCCCTTCTTTTAGTCAGGGTATGCCAAAACTTCCTTCTCTCCAATTCTGTTCAGTACCTCTTCAATAGTTATGCAATCTACCCACCTAATCTTCAGCATTCTTCTGTAGCACCACATTTCAAGAGCCTCTATTCTCTTCCTGTCCGCACTGCTTATCGTCCATGTTTCACTCCCGTACAAGGCAACACTCCACACAAATGCCTTCAGAAGGACTTCCTTACACTTAAATTAATATTCGATGTTAGCAAATTTCTCTTTTTCAAAAATGCTTTTCTTCCCATTGCCATTCTGCATTTTATATCCTCTGTACTGCGACTATCGCATGTTATTTTACTACCCAAGTAACAAAACTCATCTACCACCTTCATTGTTTCGTTACCGAATCTAATTCCTTCAGCATCACCTGATGTTTTAAGACAATGTATTATTTCATCATTTGTGAATGTATTATGTATTGTTTGTAGCTGGGATACGCAGTATACGTGTATAGCGGGGCTTTAGGTGGACGGTGGAGCGCCCGCCTTGCGCTAGCAGAGCGCCGAGTGTGCTGTGCTGGCCTGGTGCCCGCCGTCCAGTCCTACTGGCGCCAGTGGGGGCGTCGCTGTCGCTGGCACTGGCGCCAGTGGGGGCGCTCTTCTCTTTTACTGCCGCCAGCCACTGCGTCACCCGTGGCGGCGTGCCAGCCAGCAGCTGCAAGTAGTCTGGCCGTCCCGACCGCTGAGCTGACTCCACCACTAGACACTACCTACCTACTAGACACTACCTACCTACTAGACCTACCTACCTACTAGACACCCCGCCTAGGCTTCGCACGGCCAGCAAGCCACGTACGGGGTGGTACTGAAATACTTTAACAGTGGCTAAACTGCTGTGGAGGCTCTATGCAGTCGAATCTACTGTTCCGAAAACCGATGAAATTCAGATTGCGAAATATAAGAAAATTAACTACGGCATGCAACCCATAGAAATGCTTAGAAGTATATAAGGAAGCGAATGAAATACAGCTATACGCGATAGGGGGGCGATTACAGACGGATGAGTTCCTGTCTCAGGAAAACCACAAAAATGAAATAATTACAAAGTCGGTAAAATAAAAATAAAGATTACGGCATGCAACCCACAGAAATGTCTAGAAAGACATGAAGAACCGAAAGAAATGCAGCTACACGCGATAGGGAGCGATTGCAGAGACGGAAGAAGTCCAGTCTCAAAAAACTCGTAAAGGTGAAATAATTACAAGTCGTAAAAATAAAATTGAGAATTACAGCATCCAACCCATAGAAATGTTTAGAATTACGTGAAGGACCTATTGAAGGAGGTTGTACAAGGATCAGAGAGAATTACTGACAAAGAAAGAGAGCATACTACAAAATGATAATCTAACGACAGTAAATAAATTGGAATTTATACACGGTGTCCTGAGACTCAGGCGAGAACCCCATGCTGCTCAGGACGTGCGCTAGACGTGCGTTTCGCGTATTTCAAGCGTCAACTTCGCGTCGCAATATCTCGGGATGTAACTGGAATATTGCGACGAAATCAACGCCATTGTTTATGTGACTTGTCATGCTATGGATTCCTCAAGAAAAAAATTAGGGTGTCCATTTAAAAAAACATAAGTTTGTATTGAAAAACTCATTTGCTTTCGTTTTAGAATGTTTCCAAATATGTTCGTTCATGGGCCCCAGCCATACGTTGATACCGATGAAAGTCGTTTTCCAATAGCTGTTATTGTTCCAGAGATATTTCGGGTGTACAAGATGGCTGCGACACCCTGTAGTGGCAACACTGCTGTGGAGGCACTATGCAGTGGAATCCACTGTTGCCGCTGACAGCACACGCTGTTCACAAACCTCCGTCCCTCAGTGACTTGTGAGCGGGCGGTCAAACGTAGCGGTGTCACTATGATTTAGAAACAGGATCAACGCAGTTGGATCAAGATTGAATGTGCCAGAGGCAGTGCAGCACGGCAGTGTCATCGAGGTCTTCAAGAGGCGTGCGCGGAATCGGCATTGCCGTACAGAACTGTGGCGCGTTGGCTACATGACTTCAAGGAAGATCGGCAGTCCGTGGCGGACATGCATCGGACAGGTCGTTCTAGAGCCTCTGAGACAATAGTGCGGACTGTTGCTGGTGTTAGTGGGCAGTGACCGACGTCAGGCGATTGGTAAGCTCTCCCGCGAAATCAGATTAACGCATACCACTGTGCTTCGCATTCTGAAGGAACGCCTCGGCCTGTCAAAAATTGCACCGCGATGGGTTCCGCATGAATTGACGGAGAAATTCAGAAATGGATGCGTTAACGCGCTGCTCAGACGCACTTGGAGCGATATGAGCACCAAGGAGAGGCTTTGTTACGCCGTATCGTAACACTGGATGAGACATGGGTCACATGGTACGAGCCACAACTGAAACGCCAGTCCAAGAAACAGCGTCGATATGGGTCGCCGCAGAAATTTCACTTGATGATAGGGAGCAGGGATATACTCCAAAGCAGTAAAGAACGTTATATAAAACTCATACTATGTCCTGATATACACTCCTGGCCATTAAAATTGCTACATCACGAAGATGACGTGCTACAGGCGCGAAATTTAACCGACAGGAAGAAGATGCTGTGATATGCAAATGGTTAGCTTTTCAGAGCATTCACACAAGGTTGGCGCCGGTGGCGACACCTACAACGTGCTGACATGAGGAAAGTTTCCAACCGATTTCTCATACACAAACAGCAGTTGACCGGCGTTGCCTGGTGAAACGTTGTTGTGTTGCCTCGTCAAAGGAGGAGAACTGCGAACCATCACTTTTCCAACTTTGATAAAGGACGGATTGTACCTATCGCGATTGCGGTTTATCGTACTGCTGCTCGCGTTGGTCGCGATCCAATGACTGTTAACAGAATATCGAATCGGTGGGTTCAGGAGGGCAATACGGAACGCCGTGCTGGATCCCAACGGCCTCGTATCACTAGCAGTCGAGATGACAGGCATCTTATCCGCATGGCTGTAACGGATCGTGCAGCCACGTCTCGATCCCTGAGTCAACAGATGGGGACGATTGCAAGACAACAACCATCTGCACGAACAGTTCTACGACGTTTGCAGCAGCATGGACTATCAGCTCGGAGACCGTGGCTGCAGTTACCCTTGACGCTGCATCACAGACAGGAGCGTCTGCGATAGTGTACGAAACGACGAACCTGGCTGTACGAATGGTAAAACGTCATTAGTAGATGAGGAATGGGCATTCAACCCCAACTGCCAAAATCAGCCAATTAAACCTTATTTCATAGCTATTTTTAGATCATTTATCATCGAAATCAGCAATTGTTCTTATTTTCAGCATGATATAAACAAAAAATCGGGAAATACACAATTGGGACAATTTGATGAAAAATATGTACAAATAATTATATAGAATATTTACAACTAGTGGTGATGAATTAATTATATACAATATTTACAATATATACAATAATTACAACTATATACAATATATACAATTTTTACAATAAACTATAATGTCCAATTGGAAGTGTATTTATTCCATCATTCATAATGTGTCTTTTATCATCGTTTGCACTTAATGCTAATTTGTTCAATTTCACTGTATATATTTCATGTTTATCACTTCTAATTAAATTCATTGATCTATATAATTCACTATTATTGAATAAACATTCCTTATAATCATCAATTGATATTTTATTCTTTACTACTGATTTTTTAACACCTTTAGATTTTTTCTTTATTTCATCACCAACTTTATATGCATACATTTTAGCTCTTAATCCTACAAATTCTGTCATTATTTTACCATTACATTCATCTTTCATTTTTCCTAATACTTTTTTATTCATTTGTGGTATATTGTAAACATTATCATGTGGATAATCACTTGTATCAAAGTGTTCAATCATATTTTTCATATCATCATAAAAGTCATCTGTTTTTATATTGTATATATAACTATCAGTATCTTGATAACATAATTCAATATTTGTATTATATTTAGGTTTCATTACATCATAATGAAAACTATACATTAATTCTTTTGATAAATCTAATATACTCATACCAATATAAATTGGTTTATTAAATTTAATTTCAGTTTTATTCATATGAATAGCTACCAGATTTTCATTAAATATTGTTCGATGTTTGAAATTTGGTTTAGCTATTAATTTATCACACTTTTTACCATCTGATACTAATTTTATATTAACTCTATTACGTATGTTTTCCATTGTTTTACCAAACACAGAATTATTCATCAGTTTAAAGAAATCTTTTTCAAAATCATTTGTTGCTTTCATCCTCATTTGAGTATTCAAATCTATATATTTCTTCAACCAATCAGATTGTTTAAATTTTAAAATCCTATGTATTTTTGTTAATTTCAATCCTAATTGTAGATATTGTTTTAAGTTTCGATAATGTACAACATATTTATATTTATTATTTAATGTTGTTAATAATTTATGTCCATTTTCTGGTGCTAATGGTAAATCTTTATGTTTGTCATGTAAGTCAATTGGATATTCTAAATCAACTTCAAATATATATCCATATTCAGAATTATCTGATATTTTCATCACATCAATATCTAAATTATTTTGCCATTCAAATCCACCATAAGGTAAATATTGTGACATTGCATATCCATATAAATTATTTGCATCTAAATACATTAAATAGTTTGATTCTTTATTTGAATCATAATGTTTCATGTACTTATTGTTTGCTTTAACATATCTTTTACAACATTGTGCTATACCACCTCTTATACCTTTTTCAACCATCAAAATCATATCATAATCATGTAATAATTCAAGTGGTTGTTTAGTCATTTTCAACATTGCATCCCATGATAAACCAGGTGCTGTATAATACCATGCTGGGTCTAATTCATATGCTTTCATACATGTTTTTCTAAAGTTTTCAAATACATCAGCCAATAATAGTACATCTGTTTTAAGATATAAATCATGGTATTCACCCATATTTTGAATGTTGAATTTTTTCCAAACTAATTTTGCATGTAGATAATCTGCAGTACTTATATCTTCTTCATTCAGTTTACTATAGAATGCTGTTTTAGGTGGTAATTGTGTTTCATTGAATCTATTCCAATTATCCATATAATCATAAGGGTATACGCCTTTTTTAATAACTAGATCGATTACATCATCATTAAAGAATTGTTTAATATTCAACATCTTATCTTTTGATAAATTAGATGATAACTTATCTAATGATGAACTCATAAATCTAAATGTATCAATAAATCTCATTTTTAAGTTATTTGTATGTTTACCAAAACTTATATATTTTTCTTCATTATTTGGTATCAATTCTATTTCTTTTTCATCATAACCAAGTTCTTTTATAAACAAATGTGAATCATAACCAGTTAGATTGTGTAAGAATATAGGCACAAATGTAGGTTGTTGAAGTTTAAGATTACATTCATTACACAATGGTGCTATATAATTTCCAGTTAAATGATCATGATGATGTACTTTTTTGTTATTTGATGTATATGCTGATTCACACAAAGTACATCGTTTAGATTCATTATGTATTTTTATTTGTTCATTTGTTAACTTTTTCATTGGTTCAATTTGTGAATATATGTGACTAATTTCATCAACTTCATTCTTAATCATTTCAATAAATTTCTTATGTGCATTTGGACCTCTATACACAACAGGATCTTTATATTTGTCATGAATGTATTTCACATAGTAACAAAATCCAGATGGTTCATGTTTTTGATATTTCATTGTATATGATTCAGCTGGATTTGGTTCACATGAATCCATCTTCAATAATAAGCTTTCAAAATCAGCATATATAACAAATGGAACACACATTGTATGATTATAATTTTTAAATGTTATATATTCACCTTTATTTGGTACTCTAATTTTAACTGATTTATTTTTAGAACAATCTTCTTTATGTGCATTTAGTTTATTTTCTGAACTGAAGTGTTGTAAACACATTTTACATAGATGTATTTTACCATGATGTGATGTTTTCTGATTTCTAACTAAACGTGATAAATCTTTAATCCAACAATAATGTGAATTATTACCATTTTTCATGTATAATAAATCTATGTGTACTTTATTTTCAAATTTTGTAATCTGTAAAGGATATATTTCATATTTTTCATCATATGCATATACATTAATGGATATATTAAGTTTACATTCATATTTAGGTATATTATCAATTTTAACTGGATATTCTATTTGACCAATTTTAGTTTCTAATTGTTTCATACATTCTATATAGTTACTAGTTCTGTTTGGGTTTTTACATTTTGTAGGATCAACTGGATTTAATGCTGATGCTATCGACCACAAGAAACATTTTTCATCATTATTCTTAACGTTTATACATGCTTTTTTATCTTTTAATATTTTAGGTAGTTCAATATATGATGAACCATTAAGTGGTGTATATTTGTTAATTCCTAATTGTAAACCAATTATCCTATTTAACATCCATCCTGATCCTCTAGCTTGAAAATCATGCATACGTGTTAACATTTCACGTTTACCTTTTACATAAAATTTATTTAGATCTTTTTCATTTGTAATGATGTAGTTGTATGTTGGGAATCTAAATTCTTTTATTTCATTAGTAGTATTCAATTTGAATTCACAAAACAATAATAAATTCACTTTTAATCCATTGTATATTTTAAGATTATCTTTTATTAGCTGATATACAATAGGTTTAGTTGATGTCATAATGTGTTGTGGGTCTTTAATTTTTAAGTTGTTTTCAATATTATATGTTTGTAACCTATTTTGGAATGCTTTTTCAATTGAATGATAATTATGAACATTTCGTTCATTAGGTTTATTAAATATATCTGTAGCAAATGGAAATAATGTTTGACTATTTTGAATCAATTGTAATAAACCTGATTTACGTAATTTAGAATATTTGGTAAGATTTAAATGTTTAGCTAATGTTTTAAGTTCATTAACATTCATTGATGATGTATCTTTATTTTCAATATTAACCAAAGATACATTTTCAGTTTTTCTTTTCCTTTTATTATGATTATCATCAAATATATCTGTAGCATATGGAAACAATGATTGAAATTTAATATACTGTATCAAATCAGGTTTACGTAATTTGGAATAGCCTTTACAATTTAAACTCTTAGCTAATGCTTTGAGTTCATTAAGCTTCATTGTCTGTAGCTCCATTTATTAAGGAAAAAAACTATTATTTTTGTTGTCTGTATTTGTTGTCTTTATAAAGACAGTATTTATGTATATAATTATTATTCAGAATATTTACCATCAACTAGATGCACCAATTTATGTATATAATTATTATTCAGTATTTTCACAACTAGATGTATCTATTTATGTATATAATTATTATTCAGAATTTTTTTCAGTCATAAGTTTGTTGTGAATTAATGATTTTAGATGTCGTTTGATTTTACACTTACATACATTTCTACTACATTCACATGTGACCTTTTCTAAAATTTTATCCTTATGATTATCATAATATTTCATAGCATACTGACATGCACATTGATTGCATATACTACGATGACCATCTTTTTTAAATTTGTCAGTATGAAATTCATCAATATTTTTTTCATTTTTACATCGACTACACCTTTTGGTAGTATCCATTTATTATAGATAAAAATCATTCAATTATTGTTGTCTAAATTCTATTACATGTAGCTTTTTATCTGATCTGTCTATCATTCCTTTATATACAATATTCCAACCAATCATATTATTACAATCATCCCAACCTATCATTTTTCCATATCTATCTGGTAATATAATTTTGAATTCATTATTAAGTTCCAAAAATGTTTTATAACCAAATTTGGTATTTATGACATCAACATTTGTGATTTGATACTCTTTATTTACTTCAACATCACACAGTTTCATCAATGGTATGTTTTTATTGATGCTATTAAGCTTAGCAGCTAGATCCATTTATATAGTAGAAAAATGTTCAAGCTTTTGTATTGTATTTCTTAGTACATCTATTACATCCGGAATCAATGCACAATTTATACCAAATAATGATAAATCAGTTGTACCAACTTTTACTACCTTTTTTATGAATTCATTATATTCATAAAAAGTATTATTTTTGAAAAAATACAACATACCATTAATGTACCGAAATACTGAAGTTACAGCAGGTGGTAATCCAGAAAATTGTCTGGTTATAATACCACGAACTTTATATTTAAAATTACATTCATCTATTTCAACATAGAAAAAGTCATTATGGAAAACAAATGTTTTACCAGAATATGTGTTAACTACACCATTAATTTTATAATCATTACGTAATCCTGTACTCGATAATGGTTTTGGATATCCTGGTATTAATTGTAATGTATCTGAATACATCATATAAATCATGTTGTCAACAAATATTACAATTTCACCAGTTGGCCTTTGATATATTCCATTTATTATTTGTAAATTTTTGGGTAAAAATGTTAACCAATCAGTTATTAATTGTGATTTCATATCATTACCAGTCCACATCCATTTTTTATAAAATACATATAAAATTCCATTTGTAAACAGTAAGTGATCAAAATGTTTACTTTCACATAATGATACAACTGGTTCAATTGGTTTAGGTGATGTAGGTACATTTACAATTACTTTTGGTGTTGTAGGTTGTGGTGATACTTTACCATATAAACTTTGAATTGCTTCAATATCATCTTGAGATAAATCTAAATGTGAACCATTATAGTAAGCATACATAATTGATCCATATACAGCTGAGTGTAGTAAACCTAATGCATGACCAATTTCGTGCACTAACACTTCAAATAGATTTGTTTGGTATTTTGGTGTATTTTCGTCAATTTCCAAATACCACAATTCATCATCATCCATATGTATTTCTACAGGATTATTATTCATATCTGGAAAAAATGCATGTGCTAATACATCGCCTTTTCCATCTAATTCTTTTAAACATTGGATATTTTTATGAATTTCATATCTATGTTTTCGTCTTTTATTTGTAATTAAGATATCAGGATTATTGCTGTCATGATGAAATTGAATATCTATATATTTTTGCCACAATTTAAATGCTGATTCTGCTACATGTAATACTTTTTCAGTAGCACCTTTATAATGCCATTTTATATTTTTCTTATTCCATTTATATATGCTAGTTCTATAGCTACCAAATTCATCTTTTACACCACATCTAGGCATTTTCATAAAATTTAAAGTATCATCAGTTAACTCACCATTAATCTCAAGATTGTATGTTAACTGAAATAACATTAATGCTTCTCTAAATGCATCATTACTTACTTCACTAATTTGATTATCTGGAATATTCAAATAACCAAAATCATTTAAATATTTTATTGCTTTACTTTTATCATCAGCAATTATTATTTTGACCAATAATAGCAATAGAAATAACTTCATTTATATACACTTAAAAAATTCAATTTTCATACATTCATTATCATTACTGAAATACAAATCAATAATATGATCATCAATTGTCGAAAAAAATTCCCAATCAGATGAAGTAATTGATTCTTTAAAATGTAGAAATACTGTTTCATCATAATTATAAATAATGATTCTGTAAGTTGTATACAACATCTTTTCATGTTTTATATAACCAATTCTAAGATTATTGTGCAAATAAAATTGTATGTTAAATTCCTCAAGTTTAGATATAATATCTATCAACTTCATTTATTAATAATAAAAATGTAATGAAAAATGATTGTGCTAAATTATTAAAACATAAAGATATAAATTAACATATTAAACATCAAATTCAATTAAAAAACAT
Source organism: Locusta migratoria (assembly GCA_026315105.1). Taxonomy (NCBI): domain Eukaryota; kingdom Metazoa; phylum Arthropoda; class Insecta; order Orthoptera; family Acrididae; genus Locusta; species Locusta migratoria. The sequence continues at coordinate 126,215,290 of CM048753.1, forward strand.
ACATCCAGATTATCATGATATCTGTTTCTTAAAATATTCATAAACAACACATATTTCATCACCATTCAGATTATACACATAATCCAATGATTCATCAGTTAACTGATTTATGAATACAGATACATCATCATCAGGATAACAAACGGACAGAAAAAACTGAAGTGCAAACTTCTTCATTTATATATCATAAAATTATATTTTTGTTGTCTATCCAACTATTATGTGAATTATCAAATCCTAACCATTTAACATATACTTTATCACCTTTTTTTCTTAATACTTTTTCAACAAGATATACATCTGGATATTTTGTTTTCTGTAGTTCATGTTCATAAAATGTTCCTTTAATATCCTTCAATTTGTATGTAATTGGATCTGAATATATTACATCTTCAATTTCAAATAATTCTGATGACCAATTAGCAGTATATCCTTTTTCAAATATTCCTTTCAGTTTGCTTATTCTAACTTTATCACCAATAGAATACTTTGCTTTAATTGGATACATAACCATTGCATTAGGTTCATAATTTTTTTCATTAACATCTATCGGTTTCATTTTTATAGTTCGATGTATTGTGTTATTATATTCATCTACTAATTTTGAGACAATATCTGTCCAATTATAATTGCCTTGAAGGCTAAATTTTTTCCACATTTTTTCTTTCAATGTCCTATTGAATCTTTCAACAACAGATGCTTTTAATTCACTAAATGTTGAATAATGATTAATATTGTATTTTTTCATCAATCCTTTAAAATCAGCATTATAGAATTCTTTTCCATTATCAGTTTGTAAATTATTTGGTTTTCTTACTTTTAAAATTTTTTCAAAGGCATCTGTTACATTTTTACTTGTTTTATCTTTAACTGGAATAGCCCAAGCATATTTAGAAAACACATCAATTACAGTCAATAAATATTTATAGCCTTTATTTATTTTTGAAATTCCTTTCAGATTTCCTGAATCCATTTCAACTAAATCAGCTTGCCATAAATCATCAATTCCAAATGATACTACTTTTCTTCTATTGTAATTTTTCCTCATTGGTTTATGTAGTTCATTAATTATTTCTTTACGAACACTATCAGTTACAAAATTTTTTTAACAAATTTACTTTTTTTAGTTTTACGTACTGAACATATACCTTCAATTCTTTGTCTTCCATTTTTTGTTGTTACTGTTTGAGGATGATGTGTTTCAGTAAATTTTTTACACTTCAAACAATAAATATGATCCATTTATATAGCATAAAAATCATAATAATTCACCAAATAAAAATATTTTTACATCTACTGGAACTGTTTTAATTGTTTCATTTAGTGATATAAGCAGTTTATCTCTCCATTTCATTTCATGTACATTATCTAGTTGATCAGTATATATATTTTGTATATTGTCATTAGATCTTTGTATTTTTACTGTAAAATTAACAGGATACACTTCACCATTTGCATTAGCTCCAGATATAATAATTTTCTTAATTTTTACATCATACTCAAACTGATGTTTTATTACTTCATTACCAGTTATAAAAGTAAATTCAATAATTTGTCTATCGTATATTGTATTTTCTAGTCGATGACACATATCTGTCTGCATGTTTATTAATTTTTGATCAATACTTGTTACAGTGTTAAAAATATCATTATGAATCTGCATAACTTTTTTATTAAAATCAGTTTTGTTGATATAATTACTGAATTGTGTTAGAATACTTATATATTCAGGTTTTGTAACGTATTCTTTTTCTAAATACTGTTTAGTAACAGCATCATAACCATTTACTGGATCTTTTATATCGACTATTCGTCTACCTTTAAAATCGACAAATGTTTTAGTTATTTTAAAAATGGTACGTAATTCTTTCTGGAATTGTTTAGTCAAACTTTCTAATTCTTTTTTAATTTTATGTTCTAATGAACTTATATCAATTGGTTCTAAATATTCTATTTTATTTCCAAAAATGTCCATTTATTAGATTCAAAATATCACTGAATTTATAGTCATCTGATAGCAACTTTAGCATAAATATACACAAATGACCACATACTACTTCGTTAAAATTTTGGATTCTTTGATTATTGTAGTATAATTCATTTTGTCCTAAATATTTAACTAGTTGTTTAGGTATATTACCACCAAATGAATCAAATACAAATTTTTTATCATTATTCTTATAATAACATATCCAATGTGTACCAACATGATCAGATGTGTCTAAATTAACTATTCCACATTCAACAATATATGGTTTATTTGGTAATTCATCAATCATAAAAACACCTCTAAAATGTTTAATTTTTAATTGTTTAGCAATTTTTTCTATATCAAAATTACTTAATGCATTAGGATGCTGGTCAATTATTTTTTGTAACGTTTTTTTAATCCTGTACCTTTTTTTTCCATTTCCATATTGTGACGTTTTTGTTCTGCTAATTCAGCATCAGCTTTTTTCTTATTTATGACTGCATTTGCAATTGCTGCTGAACCACCAGCAAGTGAACCAATAGCAGTTAAATATGGTAAAGCTGCTAATAGTAATGGTAAAAAACCACCTTCATGTTTTGTTTCAATAATTTTTTTCACAACTGGAATAGCTAACGTAACAGTTTTCTTATTTTTCTTTCTTTTTTGTGCATCTGTTAAAAATTGATCAATACTATTTAGTTGTTCATTATTGGTTTTAATTTTAATTGCTTTTGGTTTAATTTTACCACTTGGTAGTAAAGTATAATCAATGCTGAAGTTATTCATTTATATAGATAAAAAATACTATTACAAACCCCATCTTTTTTCATCAACATATAAACCCATTCCTAATTTTCGTTTTCCATACATTATACCTCTAACAGCTGTTGCAGCTAATTTTTCACCAATTGTTGCATCAGAAGCATACATTCTCTCTTTTGCAGCTAATTGAAGTTCTTTATCAGCTTGATGTCTAGATTCTAAATCTTTATAATTTCTGTATGCAATATCATGTTGTTTACATGCTTCATCCAACTGATTTATTCCTGAATCACCACGTGCTAACCTTTCATCTAATTTTGTACCAGGTCCACAATAATTATAACCAGGTAAATGCATTTCGAATGGAAGTTTGTTAATTAATGTGTTTACTAAACCTTTACCATATTTTTCATTTTCCCAAAATGTGTGAGGAAGATTATTCAAAAATCTAATCAAGTATGGAATTCCTTTTTGATTATTGATGATGAAATCACTAAATTTATTTGTTAACATATGTGTAATTCCTACTTTTTCATTATGATAGTTTTTATTTCCAGCTAATTCTTCACCATGAATTACAGCTAATCTGTCGATTAATTCACGTACATCATTCATCCAAACATATTCAACTGGTTTTTCAGTATATTTTTTAATGAATCCTTCACCAAATTTTTCAGGTGAACTATCTATAGCTGGTGTTCTTAAACTTGGTAAATAAACGTCAACAATTTCTTTTATCAAATTATTGTATTTAACACCTCTACTTGACTTTATTTTATTAGGATTTTTATCTGAATATAGTGCACCTGATTCATATAGTATATTTGCATAATTTGATAAATCAACAGAATCAAATTTGTCATTCAAATCATCCATAGTAATGTGTTTTTTAGTTAAAAGTGTCATCAATCCATCTGTCCCTTCATATTCTTTTTCAGCAATAATTAATTTATTTCCATCAAATTTTACTGGTAAACTACCAATATACTTAAATGTACCAACAGGTCTTAATCCAAATACTATATCTTCACTATGATTGATGTATTTTAACATTCTTTCACTTATATTTATTTTTTTAACTGCATCCTTTTTTCTATTTTTAACCTCTTCATCATATTCATTCAATACTTTTTCTATTTCTGATTCACTTAAATCACTATCATTTTGTTTGATTTGTGGTATATGATATGGAATCATTTGTTTTTCAACTTCTTTATTTTCTTCAATAGCTTTCAATACATTTTCACCTATACCTTCAAGCCCTAGTTTTACTTGTTCTATAGCATCAATAACAGGTTGATCTTCTTTTTTATATTTTTCATATTCTGTACGTGGTTGTTTTTTCCATTTTCTAAATTCTTCTTTTAATTGTTTCTGTTTCTTTTTATTTCGTTTAGCTTGTTTAACAACTTCTGGATCATATTTTGCAAACATTTATAGAACATAAAAACGTTGATGTTTGATGTTTAACGTTTATGTTAGACGTTGATGTTTGTGTTTGTTTATGTTTATGTTTCTGTTTGATGTTTAACGTTTATGTTGTTAGAAAATGTTTTATTTGAGATCTGTATTTACCATCATTTAATTTACGTGTCTTGTCTATGGTTATAAAACCAAAATTATCATCATTCCAACAATTATTGCACATATTTCTAAATTCCTCAAATTTTAAATCACCACCAACAAATTCACAATAAATGTGATGTAGATTTGTGTCATCCTGTCTGAATATATTTAAAAAATTTAAATTATCTCTGACTAATTGTTTTGGTATTTTTGAGTAAGTTTGTGCCAAATAAAAACAATCTATTCCTTTATGTCTACCTCTAGTAAAATATTCTTTTACAACATTTTGATTTTCCAATATAAAATCATCAAATACAACTACTGAATTATCTTGACATTGATCTAATGGTACAATTTCTTCATTATTTTCAATAAAAGTAGCAATTTTTTCATTTTGCTTATCTTCAATTTTTTTACATTTTTTAATAAATTCATGGTACTTAGATTGTTCTAAACTTTTAGAATAAACATACAAATGATTAATTTTATTCCAGTTTAACCACCCTGGTGCTAAAATATAATTATCAATCATCAGTGTAGTTTTTCCACAACCACTTGGTCCAATAATTGCACATCGGATTGAATTTGGTAAAAGTTTACCATGTTTAGTTTTCGACTTTTTTTCTGGAATTCTTATTTTTGGTTCCCAATCTGTTTTCATTTAATTACCAATAAATGAGTAGAATAATTCAACTAAGTGGTAATTCATCAGTACTCAAAAAAAGATTAACTGTTCCAATAAAAGATAGCTTTAAAAGTGTAGCATTGGTTGGTTTTTATACTACATTTTTAACTCCAAATGTTACAACAAAAAATAATAAACTATATTGTGATGGTGAAACAATAATTATTCCAACTGGTCAATATACTTTGGAAAGTTTGGTAAAATATATTTATACGAAGAAGCCTAATATACATATAAAAGCAGATGAAATATTAAATAGAGTTACAATTCATAGTGATGTTAAACTGTATATGGATATGAAAAAACAGGATAATATAGCAAGTGTGTTAGGATTTAATAATCAAGTTATAAATGTAAATGAAAAAACTGTTGCTAAAGATGTTCCTAAGATTATTCCATTTGAATTAATAAATGTAAATTTTAATTTAGCTGATGGAATGTATGTAAAGCATACTGATCATTTTCATCGTGAAACAAATATTATAGCTTCATTTAAACCGAATGTTGAATTTGGTGCACCAATAATTTATGAGCCAAATTATCCATTATTTGTTCCAGTTCATGATAAAATTCAGGATTTAGTAGTAACTATAACTGATGAAAATGACAATCTAATCGATTTCAATGGTGCTACTGTAACTGTAATTTTATTCCTAATAAATGGACAAGATTGAAAGCTATCAATTTCAATCATTTCCAGTGAATGAGAAAACAAAAAACAACCTGAATATTCCAAATAAAGATACAGAAATTAATATACATATTGGTGATGGATGGTTGCATCCTCATCGTGCTCAATTGTACATGAACTTCAGTGTTATTGGTGCTGATGGTACAGATTATCCAACATATGATGGAAAATCCAATAAGTTGTTAATTGACAACTATGTGGCAAAACTATTTGACTTTATAACAATAAAAAAGGGTAATAATGTTTTATCTAGAATTGAACATCCATTTATTTCATCATCAGTTTTGTTTCATTTAACATCATCTGTTGTTGATAAAATAAGTATGGAAGGGCATATAGTTAACAATGGAAAATTAAGAAAAAAGAAAAATGAAGTATTATATCCATTGGAAATGTTAGGTGGATTTTTCAAAGATTATGAAAAAATTATGTTTGAAGGTGATATTACTGTATGTTTTACATGGTCATCAAGTGCAAGTGATTGTATTCATAGATGGGCTGACTACAATGATGGTGGTGTTGAAATAAAAGATACATTACCAAAAGAAGGTAAAATTGTAGTTGAACATATGGAAATTAGAGTACCTATTGTTAAACTTGAACCTAATTATGAACTTGAAAAACGTGAAAAAATTCTGAAAAATCCAAAAATACCAATATCTTTTTATGAATTACAAACTGTAGAAGTGGCTGGATTAAGTGATAAGAAAACTTTCGAATTAGACATCACAAATTACTATAACTCAATGGAATTTGATATGCCGTTATTTGTATTTGTTGTATTTCAAACTAATCGTAAAAATAATCAGTTGCTTGATTCATCATTATTTGATCATGTTATGCTACGTACACTGTATCTGAAAAATGGACGAAATGAGGTTTTTCCTGAAGAATTTTGGAATTTAGATATGCCATATGATTATTTGAAAGCTTATGATGCATTTCGTGATTTCAAACTAGTTAAACAACAGAAAGCAGATGTTGATATAAATCCATACAACTTCGTAACAAATTATCCAATCTATGTGATCAATATGACATATAGAAAAAATGTTATTGCTACACAGAAAACGACTATGAAACTTTGTGCTACATTTAGTGATAAAATACCACCTGATACACTAGCATACATAGTCATGTATGGAGAGAAAAATCTGATTTATGATCATCAACATAGAATACTAACAGAAAACTTTTAAATTCTAGCAAATGTTTAATATATGAAAGTGAACCATATTTTAGAATATAAAGACACTAATGATAATGATAAATTATTAGACCCGACATTTTGTCGGGTATGACATACTGTTTAATAATAAAAATAATTATGATTCTAACAGTATTAATGCATTTAATAAAATTAATTTAGATAAACAACTTGAAAATGATATAAATCTTAAAATGACTGAAAAATGTAATCATTAGTAATAAATGGGTGTAGTATTTATTAGAAATATATAAATCAAATGATAACATTAAATGAATATAAATGTTTATATTTCGTTTATAATGATGTAATCATTTATTAAAGTAAAAATTGAATGTTTATAATTTATTGTACATATTTTGTAGTAGCTCTAATTTGTGCTTCCATATATTCATCAAATTCCTTCTGTTTTTGAAGAACTTCAAAAGGCTTCATTTCTAAAAATTGTTGCCATAAATCTTTGTTACGTTTTGTGTCATGTACTTTTATTTCATGTTTAATATTTAACAGTTCAGCTATTTTTGCAATAAAATACTCATATGGTAAAGCTTTGCCTTTATAACGGTTATTAAACACATCAAATACTTCTATAATACGACTTTTATCCCAACCACTAAACATAGATATGTATGCACCATCAGAATTAATTATCATTAATTTATTTAGTTTTTCCATAAAGTATTTTTCTCGATATTTACGATTGTTATGTGTACTAACTTTGTCAGGAAAACAATTATAGCATCTTGTACCAACACTACACCATTGATAACAATTTTCACAATAGTCATTTTGATTAAGTTCAGGAACATCTCGTTGAATAAAATTAGGTAAATTTGGATCAAGTATATCATCAATGTTAACTGCTTTTTCGAATAGTTGAACTATATCAAACACATTATTCTGGCTTTTATTCATGTTAGTTTGAATGTTGTTGGTTTTCTTAGATTGATATCTGTTTTTTCGATCTTGATTTATGCATTTTTTACAAATCGATCTTGGTTTACCTAATTTCATTCCATATTCATTTATATCTTTAACCATATCACATTTAGTACACTTTCTTAATGTATCATCCTTATTAACTATTTTATTAGAATGATATCTATTTTTTCGATCTTGATTTATGCATTTCTTACAAATTGATCTTGGTTTACCTAATTTCATTCCATATTCATTTATATCTTTCAGCATTTCACACTTAGTACACTTCTTTGTGTTGTCCATTTATTATATAAAAAAACTTAAGTATTTGTTGTCCATTGTTTGTTGTCCATATTGTAAATATTAATTCATTATTCACAAAAGTGTCCCAATTATGCATTTCCCGATTTTTTGTTTATATCATGCTGAAAATAAGAACAATTGCTGATTTCGATGATAAATGATCTAAAAATAGCTATGAAATAAGGTTTAATTGGCTGATTTTGGCAGTTGGGGTTGAATGCCCATTCCTCATCTACTGTCATTTTTTCGGATAAATCCAGGTTCTGTTTACAGCATCATGATGGTCGCATCCGCGTTTGGGCGACATCGCGGTGAACGCACATTGGAATCGTGTATTCGTCATCGCCATACTGTCGTATCACCCGGCGTGATGGTATGGGGTGCCATTGGTTACACGTCTCGGTCACCTCTTGTTCGCATCGACGGCACTTTGAACAGTGGCCGTTACATTTCAGAAGTGTTACGACCCGTGGCTCTTCCCTTCATTTGATCCCTGCGAAACCCTACATTTCAGCAGGATAATGCACGACCGCATGTTGCAGGTCCTATACGGGCCTTTCTGGATACGGAAAATGTTCGACTGCTGCCCTGGCCAGCACATTCTCCAGATCTCTCACCAACTGAAAACGTCTGGTCAATGGTGGCCGAGCAACTGGCTCGTCACAATACTCCAGTCACTACTCTTGCTGAACTGTGGTATCGTGTTGAAGCTGCATGGGCATCTGTACCTGTACACGCCATCCAAGCTCTGTTTAATTTAATGCCGAGGTGTATCAAGGCCGTGATTACATCCAGAGGTGTTTGTTCTCGGTACTAACTTCTGAGGATCTATGCAGCAGAACTGCTTGACAATGTGATTACATGTCAGTTCTGACCAATGAATACCCGTTTATCATGTGCGTTTCTTCTTGGTGTAGCAATTTTAATGGTCAGTAGTGTATTAAAAATATTTTTCCGTAATTGTTTCGAGTAAACATGTAGAACGCGTTCGTGTTACGTATTGAAGAGGAGATAGGGATGAGAGAGAGAGAGAGAGAGTAGGAGAGAATGGCAGACTGCTCAGTCGGCTGCATTCCGCCCTGGCCGAACTCTTTTTGGCTGTTCTCGAGCCGAGGCGTCGTATTACCGCGCAACGCCTGCCTGGCTGATAATTGCTTTTGCAGAAAAACCGGCGGCTGGCCGAGTAAATAGCGGACGCTGCGGTAATTAAAACGTTACCCTGCTGTGGGTCCGCGGCAATCCAATTAGCGAAGTAAGCGGATTTTTCAGATTGCCAGGGCGTGTGTGTTTGCGTCTGGTTGTGCTGTTCCCCAAAGGACGTAATTGGCGCTTATCCTGGAGCTGTTCTGAACGGGATGGACGGACAGACGGGGTGTCCGCCCAGCGCAGAGAACTCGCCGTCGCTCAACGCACGGGCTGCGGCGGCTGACTATAGTCGGCGTCACGAGGGAAGGCGGACCACTGCTCAGCCGTTCTGCGCACCCCCCCCCCTCCACTAGCGCAATGGCAGCAGCCAGGAATGTTCACCCTGTAGGCGCGTGGCTCGCCTGCTCTACAAACTATCAAAAATGAACTGCAATATATGAAACATGACTGCGTCTCAGCACCGGTTACAGGAGAGCAAATTAAAATCAGCCAACCAGTTGCAATAATATTTCTTTAATAAACTTCACCAAAGTTTCAACGGATATAAACCCGTCTTCTTCAGTAATACATGTGTACCTATAGACAATGTGACATCATAAACTACAAATTCATAAACGGTAAGCCTGACATATGCGTTATACCAAGTGTATTGTCTAAAACATTCTGAAATAATAATAATAATATGGCTTTCTTTTCCGCAGGACCTAATTGTTCAAATGTTTGTATAGCTTATGGGACTTGACTACGGGGTCATCAGTCCCTGAACTTACAAACCACTTAGCAACTAGCTAATCCTAAGGACGGCACAAATATCCATGCCCGAGGGGGGATTCGAACCCCCGACCGTAGTGGCCGTGCAGACCGTGACTAGAGCGCCTCAGCCCCCTCGGCCACCGCGGCCGGCCCTAATTGAGGAGTAAGACTCCATGGTCATGGAACAAGTCAATACATGAAGGTTAACACAAGAATGGTGATAGAAAATTTTTAAGTAATCCCATGCACACGATAATCTTAACACTAAGTGAAAAGAATCAATAAAGAAAAAGAATGAATTGACTTAATTGTTTAACTTTTCTAGGAGTCCCTCGACAGAATAAAAGGAGTGAGCCATGAGGTATCTCTTCAGTTTACATTTGAAAGCGCGGGGCTAGTAACTTATTAAGATTCTTCAGTTCTTGTGGCAGCTTATTGAAAATGGATGCTGCAGAATACTGCACACCTTTCAGCACAAGTGTCAAGGTGGTGTGATGCAAATATAGATTCGACTTCTGTCTAGTATTCACCGAGTGAAAGCTGCTAACTCCTGGCAATAAGCTGATATTATTATCAACAAACAACGTTAAAGAAAATAAGTATTGCGACGCCAGTGTCAGAATTCACAGTGACTGGCGTATTGTGACGAGCCAGTTGCTCGGCCACTGTTGGTGCAGATGGTTGTTGCCTTGCAAACGTCCCCATCTGTTGACTCAAAGATCGAGACGTGGCTGCACGATCCGTTACAGCCATGCGGATAAGATGCCTGTCATCTCGACTGCTAGTGATACGAGGCCGTTGGGATCCAGCACGGCGTTCCGTATTAACCTCCTGAACCAACCGATTCCATATTCTTGCTAACAGTCACTGGATAGCGATCAAAGCGAGCAGCAATGTCGCGATACGATAAACCGAAATCGCGATATGCTACAATCCGATCTTTATCAAAGTCGGAAACGTGATGGTACGCATTTCTCCTCCTTACACGATGCATCACAACAACGATTCACCAGCAACGCCGGTCAACTGCTGTTTGTGTATGAGAAATCGGTTGGAAACTTTCCTCATGTCAGCACGTTGTAGGTGTCGCCACCGGCGCCAAGCTTGTGTGATTGCTCTGAAAAGCTAACCATTTGCATATCACAGCGTCTTCTTCCTGTCAGTTAAATTTCGCGTCTATAGGACGTCATCTTCGTGGTGTAGCAATTTTAATGGGCAGGAGTGTACATATTAAGTGACCAGTGTAAATACTTCAGACCGTTAGTGACCATTCAGTTAGAAAAATGTACAACAATACATTTAGAAGTTGTAATTTTAAAAAAAAAGTAATGAGAATCGCTTGGGAGGAGCGGTGTGGCGGACTGACTTTATAACTTTTCTCTGTTTCTTCACTCATAACTTTCTCACGAATCAACCAATAAATGTGTTTAAGGGCTTAAATTAAACGGCTTTATACATAGAATGTTGTTAGGCTAATACGAAGTGTATACCTCAATTATAACAGAAGATCTGCTGCTAGAATGACGAAAAATATGTGAATACTAACGTTTGATGACAAGTCAGTGCATGCATACCATTCCATTTATGGGAATTTTTCAGCTATCAGTCGTAAAATTATTTATTTATTTGCAATCTAGATTTCGACCACTGTGTGGACATTGTCAGTGCTCCATGTTGAAGGTTGCGTTCGTATTGACGCATGTGTTACAGTTCTCCATGGTGGTCGAGATGTTTTTTAAGCACTGATAATGACCACATAGTGGTCGTAATGTAGATCTGCAAATAAATAATTTTACTACTGTTTTCTGAAAAATTCCCAAAAGTCAAATACAGTCGTCGAGCACAAATTCCACCATGAAATCAAGAATGATGAAAATTGGATGGGTAGATCACGTACCTAATGAGGAGGTGCCTAACCGAATTGGGAGAACAGAAGTTTCTGGCATATCCTGACTAAGAGAAGGGATAGATTGGTGGGACACATTGTTAGACATCAAGGAATTGGCAACTTAGCATTAGAAGGAAGCGTGTGGGGTAAAAATTGTTGATGGAGACCGAGGGATGAATACAGTCAGCAGATTCGAAAGTTCAAAATTGGCTTAGTAACAATGTACTTTCAAAAATGTTTCATCCCCTATTTCACCCCCTAAATGATTAACTTTCTGAAAATACCAAAACACGTGTCTTTTCAATTCTGACCAAAAAACATATACCAATTTGTGTGGTTTTAGTTTCAAAATTGCCTTAATAGCAACAGATTTCGAAAAATCATCCCCTCTACAATTTAACCCCCTTGATGGTTGTATTTCCAAAAATACCGAAACACGTATTTTTTTAATTTTAACGAACAATACCAATACGAATTTTTGCAGCTCTAGATTAAAACGTGTCTTGACGACAATGTGTTTTCGAAAAGAATTTTTGATCCCCTATTTTAGCCCTTATTCTGAATTTCCAAAAATACCGAAACTCGTGTCTTTTTAATCCTGATCATGACTCCATATAAGTTTCGTAATTATAGCTTGAAATTTCAGTTAACAGCAACATATTTTTGAAAATCAATTTTTGCATCCCGTATTTCCCCCCTTTTTGGTCTAATTTCCAAAAATACCGAAACACGTGTCTTAAATTCGAACCCCGAACCAAATTCCAAAAATTTGTAGTTCTATCTATATAATTGCCTATATGATTAACTTTCTGAAAATACCAAAACACGTGTCTTTTTAATTCTGACCAAAAAAACATATACCAATTTGTGTGGTTTTAGCTTCAAAATTGCCTTAATAGCAACAGATTTCGAAAAATCATCCCCTCTACAATTTAACCCGCTTTATGGTTAAATTTCCAAAAATACCGAAACACGTATTTTTTAAATTCTAATCGATAATACAAATATTATTTTTCGCAGCTGTACCTTCAAAATTGACTGAATAGCAACGTATTTTCAAAAAGAATTTTCATCCCCTATTTTATTCTGTTACTTGTAGAATTTCCAGAAAATACTGCAACTGTGTTTTTTAATCCTGGCCAAGATTCCATTTCCGAAGTTTGGTAGTTGTACGTTAAAATTTAACAGCAACATATTTTGCAAAATCAAGTTTTAGCGTCCCCTATTTTACCCCCTTATTGGCTGAAATAAAATAAAAATGCCGAAACACGTTTATTTTTAATTCAAACCCTCAATTAAAATACGAAATTTTGTAGTACTGGCTTCAAAATTACGTAAATAGTAAGGTATTTTTAAAAAACTTTTTATCCTCCATTTCACCCCCTTACGGAAGGAATATCGAAAAATCGCTTCTTAAATGACGCTTGCAGAGTAAGATCAACACCCTCGACAAATTCCAAGTTTCTATCTTCAGTGGATTTGGTTTTCCTATGATGAGTCAGTCACTCAGTCGGGACATTACCTTTTATACAGGGCGTTTCACTAAGTGTGTTTGCCTCTGCAACTTAAAAAAATAATAGGTGGCGGGAAATTTTAATGCGGTAGGTCAACACAAGAAATGTTACACTTTCTGAACACTTGCTATGAACACAGTTTATTGTATCATTTTCCAAGGAGTTACAGCACAAAGATATAATTTTTTAAATGGAACAATACTTTTTTCTATCGTACATTGGATTCGTTGAAACCAGCTGCGTCCAAATCAATTTAAACTACATTCCTATCACTGTTAGTTTGGGAGCTACAACCCTTCAAAGTTTAGGGGGTGGAGGCTACGACAGCGTAGCTGACTGGCTGGTGGTCATGAGACAGTGGTCCGTGCCCCAGGGGATAGCCACTCGGCCAGTCAGCTACGCTATCGCAACCTCCGCCCCCGGAACTATGAAGGGTTGTAGCTCCCAAACTAACGGTGATAGGAATGTAGTTTTAATTGATTTGGACGCAGCTGGTTTAAACGAATACAATGCACGATAGAAAAAAAGTACTGTTCCATTAAAAAAATGTGTGTAACTCTTTGGAATATAATACAATAAACTGTGTTCATAGCTCTGCAGAAAGTGTAACATTTCTTGTGTTGACCTACCGCATTAAAATTTCCCATCACATATTATTTTATAAGTTACAGAGGCAAACACGATTAGTGAAACACCCTGTAAATTGAGATTTGATCAAAAATGTGACCGTATAATACCGACCCTAAGGAGAAGGCTTGCCCGAAACGTGGAATCCGGATTCGAATCCCGGCCCAGCACACATTTTTAAGCTCGCCGTTCAGTTTACTTGAACGCCGCGGAACGGGCGAGATGTTGGAATGCCCCGCGCCCTGCACGCGCTGCTGCTGCCATCTGCAGGCGTGCACGTGGCCGCGGTGACGTCATCGCAGCGCCGGGTCACGTGACCAGCCACTGACGAGCGCGCCCCTGCAGACGCGCCGGTATGCAGCCCGCATAGCGCGCGTGTGTAGCGTGTGGCCGCGCGCCAGGCGCAGGGGCGTCCCGTGCCGCGGTCCGCGTTCGAGCCCCGGACATCCGAGCGTGGGGCAGCCACACAGCGGGCGGAAATATTTGCTGCACAATGTCAGAATATACACACTCATAGTGTACACAGACCGGACACAGAAAGCCCGCCCGAAAGGCACAAACTGCTAATCAACAGGACAGAATGAAACTTTCACTCTGCAGCGGAGTGTGCGCTGATATGAAACTTCCTAGCAGATTAAAATTGTGTGCCGGAACCGGGACTCGAACCTGGGACCTTTGCCTTTCTCGGGCAAGCGCACTACCGAAGTAGAGTTGTGAGTAGAGTTGTGAGGCGGCATCGTGAGTCGTGTCAAGATAGCTCAATCGGTAGTGCGCTTGCCCGCTTGCCCTGCATCCGCCACACAATTTTAATCTGCCGGGAAGTTCAAAGATAATCCTGGTTGACGCTGTCTAACAAACATCGCGCACTGACAACAGACTGCACATTAGTGGAGTGGAATGTGGCTTCAGAGTGACGAACTGAGGCACTGCAGTTCGTGTACAGAGTCGCTTCCCAACAGAGGTAACACTAACAGTAGACGCCGGAAAATTAACTAGCTGCAGCACAAGATCGTTCAGGTAGCAAAAGTAGTCGCGACCCCACCTTAACGACTTCACACGAGGCACAGAAGTCTTATTCACATCAATTAGTCATACTGTCCAAATGTGGCTGCAATACATGTTGCACACCGACGACAGAACAAATTTCATCTAGGGATACCAAGTCATACTATTGTATAAAATAGAACCACATTTTTCCTCTGTCTGTCCCTTTAACCTTTTCTTACTCGAGTTGTATCGAACGTAACGTCATGCGATTAAAATTCTTTCAATTTCTTTTTTACAATCCTGGGATAATCTGAGCCTATATTTAATGTCATTACGGTTATGTGAGAAAAACTAAAATTAGGAATCAAACGTGGAACCGTTTACCGCTTCTGCACTTTATTCAGTTCTGGAGTCTCAGCTGTACCAGAATACTTAGTATAAACTCGCGGATCGCGCGGCCTCCCGCGTCGGAGGTTCGAATCCTCCCTCTGGCATGGATGTTTGTGTTGTCTTTAGTATAAGTTATTAGATTGGTAGTCTGTAAGTTTAGGGAGTGATGACGCCGCAGTTAAGTGCCATAAGCTTAACAGACATTTTTATCTCCCCCCCCCCCTCTCTCTCTCTCTCTCTCTCTCTCTCTCTCTCTCTCTCTCTCTCTCTCTCTCTCTCTCTCTCTCTCTCTCTCTTGGGGGTGTGTGTGTGTGTGTGTGTGTGTGCGCGCGCGCATCTATTCGTTTTCATCTTTCCCTCTCTCGGCAAAGTATTCTGGAAGGTACCCTCTGTCATATAACATACAAACGTTTATGTACCCAGTGATCTTCCTCTTGGTTTAAAAGGTCATCTGCAGAAAAATTCATATAGATAGCAGCAAAAGTATGCATTTTGTAAAATTCCGTAAGTACCCCCCATCACGCACCGAACGCAATTTTATACAGACAGTGACATTCCTCCTGTTTTTAAAGTAGAGTGTGCAAAATTTCATCAATATCGGAACAAAAGGGTACATTTATATGCAATATAAACGCAGGGTCACGTTGAAAAACGGACTTTCTTGTTCTCAAATATTCCAGTTTTATTTCGTACAACCCCTTTTTCTGAGAATAACAAAAAGGATCTGTGAAATCGGTCGAGTCGTTCTCAAGTTATGGCGCTATGAATTAGGGAGCCATTTTTTTACTTGCAAAGCACCCTCTCCAATGTACCGTATGAAATTTAAGTAAACGTGCGAAATGTCGTGAAGATCGGAATGAATTTGTACATTTCGTGAGTCTGTAGCAGACGTATGCTCCGCCATGCACCTCTCATAAAACACTTTCTTAGCTGATGTTTTCTACCTATAAACTACATTCCTGCCAAATTTCGGCTTCATAGGTAAGGTAGTTTTCGAGATTTCCTGTATATATAGTGAGTGACTGTCTTTCCGCCTTTTTACAGATAGAGATTAAGAAAACATATTGCTTAATTGTGGATACAAGAGAATTAAGGGAGACTTGCAGACAAAAATCTGTAATGCTAACTTTATTTGATACAAGTTCATGCCTGAAGGGACAGTTTTACGGCATCTACAGCGAAACTGTTGTGAGCGCTAGACTTCTTTCCGTTTCATCATTTTGTGTATTTGGAGGGGGGGGGGGTAACATAGAGAACGCTTTATAAACATCCGAAATTACATGCAGACTTTGTTGCAGGTCCGTAACTATTCCCGTTTTGCAATAATTGACGTAAAATGTGGGTATTCTCGGAAAATCCCGAGAAAAATTGATCCCAAGTTTCTTAGGTGCGTTATGAGTATGAAATGATAGTCCATTGCCCAGTCAGCGTCTGGCCTAGATCCTTAGGGCTCTGCCTATTACACCAGAGGTCTTGGGTTCGATTTCTTCTCCGGCACCTTTTCTTTCTTCGGTTTGATTTTCTTTTGTTAGTCCACCAATTATTCAGAAAGTTTCCCAAACCTACATTATGTTTAACAAATTAGTTACGTTAATGAATAAAAATTATTTTCTTTTTTCCAACAACACAATTCATGGCGATGGTTATCCATTTTTCATTGTAATGTATATGAGAAGTAACTTCGGGTATTTAATCAAAATAGCAAAGTGTATTGGGAAACATTCAAATTTTATACATATAAACAAGAACCGCAGTGGTAATTATCGCAAAAACAAATAAAGCAATAATTTTTGCCACATCTTGAGCAACATATAGCAGTGTCACTTAATTCCTCTTCAGTTACGAACGTTTTTTCACCCAAAACTGCCAATGTATTATTATTATAAAGTCCTCCGGCCAATAACATAGCATCGCGAGAGATTTCTTCCAAAGATGTCGATGCAATTAAATTGTTTCCCTTTTCATAATACACCACTGCGTCCTTCAATCACAATTTTCATCGATCACTATCAGTGGATTCTTCAGGAATTTCTTCTCCCATTCCAGATGAGCCAGCAACTTCTTCAGTCGACATGTTTAACCTCGGATCGGACTAACACGTTGAAATTTGAAACACGCACATTTGTTGACGATGAAATCGTAAAACAAACTGCCGTTTACTTCTCACATCTCGCGCGCAGTCCTACACGCAGACCTTGAAACCCGATAAGTCCGCCGCGGTGGCCGAGGGGACTGAGGCGCGCCAGTCACGGTCTGCACGGCCACTACGGTCGGGGGTTCGAATCCCCCCTCGGGCATGGATATTTGTGCCGTCGTTAGTTGTAGCTAGTCCATAAGTAGTTTGTAAGCTTAGGGACTGATGACCCCGTAGTTACGTCCCATAAGTTCTACAAACATTTGAACATTTTGAAACCCGATAAAACGAAATAGAAGAACGAGCACGAATATTTTCCAGTGATTGAAAAACTTTACGTTTTTGAGCTGAATTAATGTTTTAAAAATAATGTAGGTTTGGGAAACTTTCTGAATAAGTCGTGGAGTAACAAAAGGAACTGAAACAGACGGAAAAAAAAGTTCCGGAGGAGGAATCTAACCCGAGATCTCTGCTATAAGAGTCCGAGCGCTAACCATCTAGACGAGACAATGGGCTCGGCAATGAACTGATATTTTATACTGATAAGGCCCCTGGAGTAGATGATATTCCCTCAGAGCTACTGAAGTCTCTGGGAGAACCAGCCATGACAAACCTGTTTCACCTGGTGTGTAAGATGTATGAGCTAGGCGAAGTACCCTCAGACTTTAGGAAAAATGTTATAATCCCAATTCCAAAGAAAGCAGGTGCAGACAGGTGTGAAAACTACAGAACCATCAGTTTAATAAGTCATGGTTGCAAAATATTAACACGAATTATTTACAGAAGGATGGAAAAGGTGGTAGAAGCCGACCTCGGGGAAGATCAGTTTGGGTTCAGGAGAAATGTAGGAACACGGGAGGCAATACTCACTTTACGACTTATCCTAGAAGATAGATTAAGAAAAGGCAAACCTACATTTCTAGCTTTTGTAGATTTGGAGAAGGCTTTTGACAATGTTGATTGGAATAAACTCTTTCAAGTTCTGAAGCAAGCAGGAGTAAAATATAGGGAGCGTAAGGTTATTTACAACTTGTACAAAAACCAGACAGCGGTTGTCAGACTTGAAGGGCATGAAAGGGATGCAGTGGTTGGAAAGGGAGTAAGACAGGGTTGTAGTCTTTCTCCATTGTTGTTCAATTTGTACATTGAGCAAGCTATAAAGGAAAGCAAGGAGAAATTTGGTGAAGGAATTAAAGTTCAGGGGGAAGAATTAAAAACATTGCGTTTTGCCGACGACATAGTAATTCTGTCAGATACAGCAAAGGACCTGGAAGAGCAATTGAACGGAATGGACTGTGTGCTGAAAAGTGCATATAAGATAAACATTAACAAGAGCAAAACTAGGGTAATGGAGTGCAGTCTAAGAAAATCACCTGATACTGAAGGAATTAGATTACGTAACGAAACAATAAAGGAGGTAGATGAGTTTTGTTACTTGGGCAGTAAAATAACAAATGATGGTCGCAGTACAGAAGATATAAAATGCAGAATGGCAATGGGTAGAAAAGCGTTCTTGAAAAAGAAAAATTTGCTAACATCGAATATTAATTTAAGGGTAAGGAAGTCGTTTTTGAAGGCGTTTGTATGGAGTGTTGCCTTGTACGGGGGTGAAACATGGACGATAAACAGTGCGGACAGGAAGAGGATAGAGGCTTTTGAAATATGGTGCTACAGAAGAATGCTGAAGATTAGGTGGGTGGATCGCGTAACTAATGAGGAGGTACTGAACAGAATTGGGGAGAAAAGGAATTTCTGGCATACCTCGACTAAAAGAAGGGATAGATTGGTAGGACACATTCTTAGACATCAAGGAATTGTGAATTTAGCTTTGGAGGGAAGTGTGTGGGGTAAAAATCGCAGAGGAAGACCAAGAGATGGATACAGTAAGCAGATTCATACAGATGTAGGTTGCCGTTCTTATGTGGAGATGAAGAGGCTTGCTCAGGATAGGGTATTGTGGAGAGCTGCTTCAAACCAGTCTCCGGACTGAAGACCACAACAACAACAACAAGGCAACTAAGAAACTTGGGATCGATTTTCGTCGTGATTTTGCGAGTAGCATGTCCTAGTACTTCAACCACGTGAGGTGTTAGGGGTCCTCTTTCAGCACAAAAAATTTCCGAAAAGTCCCAGACCGCACGGTGGTGCCGTCTGCAAAGCTCAGTCCTGGTAAGCACGGCTAGGCTACCGCCCCCCGCGCTACCACCCAGCGACGCCAAGCAACTCCTCCGTCAAACTGCGCTCTCTCTCTTCCTGCTACAACTACCCCCTCCCCACTGCCGCTAGATAAGGCACAGCGAGCACACAGTAACACAGAGAGACTGTACCGCCTACATGAGCGTGCAGGCAGTGAAGCCCGGCTGCCATCTTGGTTGGGTGTAGGAACGGAGTTGGGCCGATGAATGCGTAGTTCTCCAAGTGGCACTCGCCTCAATTACACTGGCATTTGAACCCCTCACGATAGGAAAAAAAATACCACATTTCTCACGTAGACAGGTGAATACTGGAGGAATGCAACGGTGTTCTTAGCAAGTACAATACGTATTGTGTTTGTATAAAAATAACAATTGAAACTATTACTTATATATGAAATAAAAATTGTGACATGGAAAACTTAGTCGCCTTGTTTTGTGGCCACGAAATTTTCGTCGGCGAGAAAGTTGTAGATAATGAAATAAACTTTTCGATTTATTTAAACAACTTTTTAATAGATCCCCTAGTTTTCTCAGAAATTGGGATACAATAGGGCGGCGGAACTTTTCAAATTCTACTGGTTACTTTCAGCGAGCACAGATTCTGTTGCCCTCGCCCACTCGGCTTGTACTTTGTGACCAATATTGATAAACATTTGTAATTTAGGATACAATTTTCGGTATTGAATAGTTATCACTTAACACTCTTTACGCATTGCTAACCAGCTGAGCCGCTTCGGCTACGCACGGGTAATCTTCAGTGGCGGCGCTAGACGAAAACTGGGCGTCGGCGAACTCGGCTTTGCGAGGCCCCTTTCAGTTTTTCAGCGAGGAAGAAAATGTTAAATGAGCTAAATTATACATCAGTAATCATCATACTAAAACTTTATTAGCATAATACCGAAGTATTATTGCAATGACAAAAATTACAGTAAATAAAGACAAATTAATATACTGAAATTTTCGTCTTTTCGTCTACTGATTTTTTTAAAGATAACATCTTAATACTAGCCGCTATTTCGGCTTAAATTGATAGTACTGTCACTGCAGATTTTTTTGGCTCACTGTGCTTGTCAAGTAACTTTTAATCATCTTTCGGCCGAAGCAATACTGACTGGCACTGTAAGAATGATTCCGATTGTTATATAAACATTTGGATACAATCCTTTCAAATTGTTTTCTAAAAGTTGTTTTGCAAGTATTTAAATAAAAATCGCATCACTGCTGCACTCATACGGAAATAAATATGGACAACTAGATAGTTGCCGGCCGGGAATGGCCGAGCGCACTAAGGCATCATACCGCAGTGAGCGAGATCGCTCGCGTGGGGGGTCCAACACCAACCTTGGGTACGGATGTTGTCTTTGTCCTATGGTTAAGATAGTGTAAGAATATGTAGGTAGTAGCTACATAACCTAGCAGTTGAAAACCGCACTTAAACATGAAATATAAAAAAGAAAAAATGTAAAATTTTAACCACGTTTTGCGAGACCTATACAGTTAACTCGAGAACTGCAGAACGTATCGTGGTGCGGTTTCATTGAATTTCTTCCGTACAATCCTGTGTTCAACGTAGGCTGTACTAAATGCCGATACGAAAATCAGAAATGATTGAAATAAGAATAATGACGTAGAATGGTTTACCACATACGCACTTTCGGAACCTACGTAGCGTAAACTACGATACCTGCGCCAAAGTACACAGTATATAATTATAGAACTCACGAAGATTTAAATAAAACAGACCGCGAGATCATAGGTGTAACATTTACAGATCTCCCACAATCAGTATATCTGCAGTCTGAAGCCATCTGGCATCAGGGCTTAAGAAAAGAAAAATGGATAAATGGGGGTTCACTCATGAAAGATAGACACATGCTGTCGCATATTTTCTTTTTGTTTTTTTCTGTTTAGATCTTTGTAAGTTCTGGAAGTTTATACTATGTACAATGGTCTAGTTCTCACAGTTTGGGTTCCAGACCTGAGTCAAGTGCAGAAGCGGTAAACGATTCTTCGTTGTGATTCTTATTTTAGTTTTTTTTCCATATATTCGTATTTACATTAAGTATAGCCTAAGATTATCCCAGGATTCTAAAGAAGAAATTTAAAGAAACCGGTTGACGATAACTTCGATACTCCTCCAGTTATAAAAGGTTAAAGGGACAGACGGTAGAAAAATGTTCTTCTATTTTATATAATATATGATTTGCTATCTCTTGCTGATAACTGTAATTATTTATGGCAGTAATAGATTGCCAAAAAGGAACGTCTTAAGCTATATGAAAAAGAAATTAACAGACAGGGAAGTCAGTGAACTGCCCCGTGCTGGCAGCTGTGTCCGCCATGTTGGTTGGGTGTCGTGCTCTCAGCCGCCTTCATTTCACTGACACTATAAGGCCTCTATGTTGTATTCCGCATTATTCGTTTCGGACCTCTTGGTAAGTACGGAAGTGCGATTACGCATGTCAATCACATCGCGATTACGGGCAGCATGGGGTTCTCGCCTGAGTCTCAGGACGTGCGCTAGCAGCGCATTTCGGGTTTTTCAAGCGTCAACTTCTCGTCGCAATATCTGGGGATGTAATTGGAATATTGCGATGCAATCAACGCCATTGTTTATGTAATTTGTCATGCTATGGATGGCTGAAGAAAAATATAGGGTGTCCATTAAAAAAAATAAGTTTGTGTTAAAAAAAAACACATTTGCTTTCGTTTTAGAATGTTTCCAAATATGTACATTCGTGGGCCCCAGCCGTACGTTGATACCGGTGAAAGTCGTTTTCCAATGTCTGTTATTGTTCCAGAGGTATTTTGGGTGCACAAGATAGCTACGACACCCTGTATATATTCTTTTGTCTGCCCCCACTAGTGATCTCTGGGAGACAAAATACCGGAACTTACTTTCCGCATCGCCGCCGAGACTAGTATACTGTAGGAAGTTCGCGTATGGCGACCGTGATAGGAAAGTAATTTTACAGATCTGCCGGGTTTTTTTTTTTTTTTTTTTTTCATGTGTTAACTCAGTGTGGCTATCTACAACAGAGAGTGGAAATATACATATATTAGGAGAAACAGGAGTACATTTTGTCAAAATGGGTGACTTGAAACAAAGCGAAAACTGCATTGCATTACAATTCAAATAATTTTGGAACATTTTGACATATTCACAAGAAAAACGTTATATATTAGCAACCCACTTGATACTTACAGATTGTGTCCAATGGTGTTAATAAATTTAATTATGATTTTATACACACGAATGTCTTTCCTAAACAAACTAAAAACAAACACAAACAAAAGGTAAGAAGACATTATTGATAAATCTGAAGCATTGAACTAATGCTTACTAGGCAGACGTCTTAACAGTGTTTGGAACACAGAAGCTGAATTAAAGTTTGTGACGTGGAGGGAAATCGCACTTAGACTATTCCTAGGCGCCTTAATCGTTGCTGGTGTGGTAGTCTAACGGTTAAGACGCCTGCCTAGTAAGCATGAAGGTACGGGTTCGATTCCCGGCCGCACCACAAATTTTAATTCAATGCTTCAGATTTATCAATGTCTTTGACATATTTGAGACGTAAATCCGTCTCTGGGATTGTTTATTCGTATTAAAAGGGAAGAAGCTGACTGGGGAAGGAGTATGGGAAATGTTTGTTAAGCTTATGGGACTTAACTACGGGGTCATCAGTCCCTAAACTTACAAACTACTTATGAACTAGCTAACACTAAGAACGGCACAAATATCCATGCCCGAGGGGGTTTCGAACCCCCGACCGTAGTGGCCGTGCAGACCGTGACTGACGCGGCGCAGTCCCCTCGGCCACCGCGGCCGGCAGAAGGAGTATCCCATCTTCACCCATGTCTGCGGGAAGTTCAAACGTTCTCGGTCAAATTTGGGGCATCTGAGCAGGATGTGGATGACATCGGCTCCGATTTCAGGATCACACTCACATGCCGCCGAATCGAAGACATTGGTCCGATGTAGATGTTGTGGATAAGAGGCGTGATTGAAGCGAAGTCGAATGACGGTAGAAATCTCGGATCGGTTCAGTGGTTGTCAGGGTATTGACGAAATGGCATGGCCGGTGGCCACGAGTCGAGTCAAATGCGGCTCCACACACACACACACACACACACACACACACACACACAGAGACACGACCCCCCCCCCCCCCCCTGTTTTGTCAGAGGGCGGTGTGGCCACAACAGCCGCTATTCACTCCACAAGTACAATCGCGGCGCTGTTAAAATTACACACAGCCGGCTGGCAGAGTAATTAAAATTGGAGACCTCCCTCCCCACACTCACATGTCGCCCCTCGTCCACGTTTCAGACCCCACAGGGCTGCACTTATGCAGGGCTTTGCAGCTCCGACAGTCGCCCAGTGTCTACTCGAGCTGCCCACGTATCCGTCTACTCGACCAGACGGACACACTTTTACAGCCGCGTATTTTATCCACGTCTCACAGGCCGCCTCCACCCGGGGTGGCCGTTCAGTTGCAGCTACTACACGTGGGCAACACGATTCATTTTTATGAATCGATTCTTGCGATTCAATCCCACATTGTGAATCGACTCCTACTATTCGTTCACGATTCTTTAGTCTGCATTGGCGCGATTCTTACTTCTACAGCTTGCTCATAGATGGCAATACATGTCTGAGTCATGGATGTTGAAATCTTTATCTTTGCATCTGTTCCTACGATTCGTTCACGATTGTTTCTGTTCTGCGACGGCACGATTCTTACAAAATTCCGAAAAGGTGACGATACGGGTATCGGATTTTTTTAATATTTACGGTGCGTAAAGTTCAAACCATTCGATTCAACTCTCAAAAATTCTCGAGAAAATAATCTGAAATATCAAATACCTAGGAGTTATAATTACGAACAACTTAGACTGGAGAGAACACATAGAAAATATTGTGGGGAAGGCGAACCAAAGGTTACGTTTCATCGGCAGAACGCTTCGCAGATGCACCAGCTCCACCAAAGAGACTGCCTACATCACACTTGTGGGTCCTCTCCTGGAGTACTGTTGCCCCTTGTGGGACCCTCACCAGGTGGGACTGACGGAAGACATTGAGAAGGTTCAGAGAAGGGCAGCTCGTTTTGTTTTATTACGTTACCTGGGGTAAAGCGTCAAGGAAATGTTCCACGAATTGGGGTGGAAATCATTAAAAGAAAGACGTTATTCATTGCGGCGTGATCTGTTTGCGAAGTTTCAATCACCGACATTTAGTTCTGAATGTGAAAATATTTTGCTAGCACCCACCTACATAGGGAGACATGAGCATCCCAATAAAATAAGAGAAATCAGATCGAAAACGAAACGATTTAGGTGTCCTTTCTTCCCGCGCACTATTAGAGAATGGAACAGCAGAGAAAAGTTATGAAAGTGGTTAATGAACCCTCTGCCAGGCACTTAAATGTGATTTGCAGAGTATCGATGTAGATGTAGAGACTGAGGGACGAATACAGTAAGCAGATTCAAAAGGATGTAGGTTGCCGAACGTATTCTCAGATGAAGTGACTTGCACAGGACAGGGTAGCGTGGAGAGCTGCATCAAACCAGTCTGCGGACTGAAGACAACAACAACAACAACAACAACAACAACAGTCGTTATACGTAATTTTTCATAGGGATAGGGGATTAACAGAGGAGTGTGATAGGACCGCTATTATTTTCTATCTATATAAATGATCTGATGGACAGAGTAACTTGTAATTTGCAGCTGTTTGCCGATGATGCTGTGGTGTATGGGAGGGTTTCGTCTGTAACTGACTGTAATAGCATACTGGATGACCTAGACAAAATTTCTAGTTGGTGCGAAGAATGGCAGCTAGCTCTCAATGTAGAAAAATGTAAGGTGATACGCATGAGTAGGAAAAACAATCCGATAATGTTCGAATACAGCATTAGTAGTGAGCTTCTTGATGCTGTCGCGTCGTTCAAATATCTAGGCGTAACATTGCAGAGCGATATGAAATGGAACGAGCATGTAAGGACAGTTGTGAGTAAGGCGGACAGCAGACTTCGGTTTATTGGGAGAATTTTGGGAAGATGTACTTCATCTGTAAAGGGGACCGCGTATAAGACGCTTGTACGACCACGTCTTGAGTATTGCTCAAGTATTTGGGACCCGCAGCAGATCGGTTTGAAGGAAGACATAGAGGCGGTTCAGAGGCGAGCAGCTAGATTTGTTACCGGTAGGTTCGACCAATGCGCGAGTGTCACGGAAATGCTCCGGCAACTCAATTGGGGATCGCCGGAAGAAAGACGACGTTCTTTTCGTGAATTTCTGTTGAGGAAATTTAGAGGGCCGGAATTTGAAGCTGAGTGTAGTACGATCTTGCTGCCGCCTACTTACATTTCGCGTAAAGATCACAAAGACAAGATAAGAGAAATTAGGGCTCGTACGGAGGCATATAGGCATTCTTTTTTTTTCCTCGTTCAATTTGGGAGTGGAGTAGGAAATGAAGTGCCTAGTAGTGGTACAGTGTACCCTCCGCCACGCACCTTACGGTGAATTGCGGAGTATGTATGTAGATGTAGAGATAGAGGTGGGAGGAAACGACTGGAGAGGTAGGAGTTGGATGAGAGGGGAGAGGTGCAGCCTGTCTGGAGGTGCGCTAGTGTCTGCAGCCGCAGCCGCAGCCGCAGCCGCTAGGGCCGTGTGACGTCAGACGCCTGCGATCCATACCGGCGGCGCCGTCTGCAGTCTCTAGCCGGCTCGATACCCGCCTCCAGCTGCAGCCGCAGCTACAACTACAACTACAGGCACCTGCCGTGGCTGCAACTGGAAACCACCTGCGAGACCACCGCTAGGGTTGCCAGATTGAACACGAGGCAGGCCCGGACACCAGACGTGCCCCCCTCCCCCTTGGCCAATGACTCACCCCCCCCCCCCCCCCCGCAACTGCGACCAACTCCCCTCTCCAACCAGGATCACTCGTACATTCTAAAAAATTAAAAAAAAAAAAAATTAAAAAAAAATAGAATTTTTGTTTGTTTGAGATGGCTTCTTCGTAGAAATCAAGAACGTCATTACATTTCTCTTATCTTTGGAGAAGTATGTTACAACTATCGGATCATGTTTTTATTGCCCTTGTTTGAAGCGTCTGAACCTAATGCAAACGGAACAATTTTGCTTTAATTCGCTTAGTAGCTTCTCTTTAGCATAAGGCGGAAGCACATTTTTTACTAATGCCTCGCTTTTTGTTCGGCCGCATCTTACTTTCGTTGCCACTAAAAACGTAAGGATATAGCTTATTACCACAATCTTGAGAATTGTAAGAATGGTGGTGTTTCACACCATGGTAAGTCAAAGTTAATTCCATTGCAGTGACTCTGTCGTCTTCTGCAGAAAATTGTTTCAGCAAGAATTTAAGAAGCGACTGATTCTTCTTTTGTGAGGTAATTCGCTTTGTGTCTTTCTGATTCTAAATGTTTATTCACAGCTTTCACTCCGTCGTACTTAACAGTAAATGAGATATTGCATATTCTGCACTTACACATACACTCATCAGTATCGACTTTTTATAGCCACTCTTTGTCTTTATAATTTTCTTCCTGCAACCATTCTTCACGGAACGAACTTAGATATCGTCTCTTCATTTCACTGTTATTACTCACTAACCTGAGTTAATGTAAGCTTGTCTACATCTACATCTACATGGGATACTCTGCAAATCACATTTAAGTGCCTGGCAGAGGGTTCATAGAACCACAATTATACTATTTATCTCCCATTCCATTCTCGAATAGCGCGCGGGAAGAAAGAACACCTGAATCTCTCTGTTCGAGCTCTGATTTCTCTTATTTTATTCTGATGATCATTTCTACCTATGTAAGTGGGAGGCAACAATATATTTTCGCATTCCGAGGAGAATGTTGGCGCTATGTTCTCACACGATCCGAGTATTCCAAAAATTGCCGGTAAACTGATAACAAACAATGAACGAACCAACACAAATAATAGACGTCGCCAGTTGACACGTTGCCGCAACAGTGTTTGCTTAATAATGCGCTAGCCGATTATTACCGACGCAACAATGAAAAGTTTTCAGAGAAAGAAGAGAAAAGTAGCGTTTTGTTGCAATAAGAAATTGACATTTATATAAAGTTATTCATAGTTACTAGAGAAGAGCCGGCCGGAATGGCCGAGCGCACTGAGGCGTCTTGCCACGGTGCGCGAGGCTGCTCCCGCCAGAGGTTCGAATCGCCCCCTAGGGCATGGATGTTGTGTTCGTCCTTAGTTTAAGTTACGTCATGTACGATGTAGATCGTCGCTACATGAGCATAGTACTTAAAAAGCGTCGTAAAAAAAAAGTTAAGATGAAGGTTACATTGAAGCCCGGAGATGAGAGTCATTGGCCCGTAGACCCGGAGAATTCATTCCAAACCCGGGCACTCCGGGCGGCAACCCTAACTATATCAAGTAAAGTTTCGTCATAACTCTTCTTTTTATTTCTATTGTAGGAGGTATGTGGAGAATGAACTACGGGTGGTTTCTGAACGTTCTCTCTTTCCTCAGGCTCCTACTAACTGCTAGTTCTGCATTTCCACTTGTTTCACGTACTTCTACGGTTGGTAGAAGAAATAAAAGTTGACCGTAAAATTTGTACTTTCGGCGCTTTCCGGCTGGTTGTCCTGACCTGAGCGATTTTTGCTCACGCAATTCTCTTGCAAAGCATGTTCTTAGATTTTTCCATCTTCGTTGTACCAGCGTTCCTACGAAAGAAACATAGTAAATTGAAACGCTTGACATTTTTGTAGATTTTAATTGATTTTCATGAAATAAAAATGAAAACGATTTTAATTCGGTTACTTTAAATTATACTGCTCTACTTCACCCACCAGATGTCGTGAGGATACAGGGTTTCACCTTAGTAACCTCTTTGGTACGGTTTGGCCGAACGATGCCTATCGTTGGTGTGCAGCGGGAGCTGCTGGCAACAATGCTTTGGTAGGAATTTTTTTTTTTTTTTTTTTTTTTTTTTTTTTTTTTTTTTTTGCTGGCCGGTGTGCGGCAGTCTCCCGGCGACCGCAGAGCGAGGCAGTACTGTAGCACGTCGAAAGTGAGTCCGTAACCTGCGTTTAGTGGTGGTTGAAGCTTTTGCCATTCCGTCGTATCGCATACGGGTTGCAGTTGCATATTGAAATGTTTCAGTGTGGACTTGTGGCCATTCATCGTAGTGGCACGCGGTTATTTAATCAGTGTGCTTAACCCTCGAGCGGTCGCGCTGGCGCACTGACTGCGCCATAGTTAAATAAACGTGGTTTTCGTTATGTTGGTAACAATGCAGACGTTTCAAACTCTATCTATTCCTCCACTGTTATACCCTCTATTGTTGTGTGCAGTCTGGTAATTGTCGGTGCTCAAGAAAATTCTTAACAGGAGAATTTGTGAAGTGTTGTCATGTAAGTATTTTTTTACTTTCTCAAACGTAGTGTTGTATTCCAGTTACGTTATTCCTATGGGCGGTTCATGAGAATATGCCTGATATTGCGTTAGATTGTAATGCCACGAAGGGGGACGTTGATACAGTCGACCAGATGTGCGGCACATATTCTGTGGCTCGTATTACGAGAAGATGGCCCTTGCTAATCTTTTTCGCTCTTATGGACATTGCGGACATCAACGCCCAGATCCTATTTTATTCAAATGGACAAAATCATAAGGTGTCAAGAAGGATTTTTCTAAAGAACTTGGCTTGTGATCTCATGAAAGCACATCTAGTAGAAAGGGCCAAAATTCCCAGCCTTCCTAAGGATGTTTCGCTGTTCCTTCAAAGGTACCAGACAACATCTGAGCAACTTGTGTAGCCTTCTTCTAACAAAGTAGGACGGTGTATTATTTGTGGAAGAGCCAAGAATGTTAACACAACAATAAAGTGTGATTCATGTGATTGTTTGCAGGAAGCATGTGATTATTAGTTACTCGTGTGAAAAGTGACATGTTGCAACTACAAACTCAGAAGACTAGAGATATGACCCTTGACCTCTCTGAAATTACTGACTTGGGCTGTCTGTAAGCTGTTACAACAACATTTCAGTAGACATTCAGTACGAACATATTTGATTTCAAAGCTGATAGTAAAACGTAATCTTTTGTCAGTGAAATTGTATGATTTAAATTCTTGGATTTTCATCTAGGTTTATAATAAGAAGTGCCATTAACTGTCACATTAATTAATGAACCATTTCTTTTTGCAATGAAAGTGATAAATATACATATTTCTTGATTAGATTTGTAGTATTTGGAATTGTGGTGTCGAAATAAATTCGTATTAATTAGCCAAAAATGTGTAATATTTCGATACTATTAATACCTAAGTGAGTGATAGTACATCAACATTTTAGAAAATTAACTATAAACATCAGTACTGTCATGAGTTCATGTGAAAAGTGCGACCGCTCCTGCACCATGAAAATGCGCGACTGCTCGAGGGTTAAAGGGAAGAGTTTTTAACATTTGTCGTTCCATAATAAAGGAAGTTAACAAAGTTTACTGTTATGGATCAACCTCGTAATTGTCCGCATCCCATACCGTCAAATCATTGCAACAATTATTAAATGATTAAGCAGCAAATAGAATGTAACGGCAACTTCGCCCATCGAGGATTAGGTGGACGCAGCGAGGACGTTACAATGTCGGTAATAAAATACATATATATATGTCAACACGACATGCTTTGGGACGACATTATCCCATTAAGTCTCATCTACATCTACATGGCATACTCTGCAAATCACATTTAAGTGCCTGGCAGAGGATTCAACGAACCACCGTTATACTTCGAAAAACCTATGGGTATGCTGCAAGGTTCCAAAATGGACGACGGTCGACATTTCGGCAGGAGACCGCCCTGCTACTTTCAAGGCGAAACTGCAGTGAGAAGGCAATGTGCAGCGATCTATAAATTGCTTCCTTACTGCAGTTTCGCCTTGAAAATGCCAGGGTGGTCCCCTGCCGAAATATCGACCGTCGTCCATTTTGGTACCTGGCAGCATACCCGTAAGTTTTTCGAAGTTGTTATTCGCCAAGAAAAATTAAGGAATCACCGTTATACTATTTACCTCCCATTCCATTCTCGATTACGGAGCGGGAAAAAAGAACACCTGAATCTCTCCGTTCGAGCTCTTATTTCTCGTATTTTATTCTGATGATCTGTTCTACCTATGTAGGTGGCAGTCAACAATATATTTTCGCATTCGGAGGAGAATGTTGGCGATTGTAGTTTCGTAAGTATCCCACGCCGCAGCGATAAGCGCCGTTGTTGTAATGATTCCCATCACAGATTTCGTATCATTTCCGTAACGCAGTCTCGCCTGTATCGTGACAATACAAAACGAGCTGCCCTTCTTTGGACTCTTTCGATATCTTACCTCAAACTCGCCTGATAAGAACGGACAAGCGTAGTGTATGAAGTTTCTTTAGTAGTTCTGTTGCATCTTCTAAGAGTTCTGCCAATATTAAAGCAGTCTCTGGTTCGCCTTTCCCACGACATTATCTACGTGTTCTTACCAGTTTAAGTCTGAAGTAATAGTAATTCCTAGATATTTTGTGGAGTTTACGGCCTTCACTTTTCATTCATTTATCTTGTAAACAATGTTTAACGGATTTCTTTTCGTACTCATGTCGACGATTTCACACTTCTCATTATTTAGAGTCAATTCCCAATTTTTACAACATACTAATATGTTATTCATATCGTTCAGCAGTTGATTTTGATCTTCAGATGATTTTACTAGACGGTAAATGACGGCGTTGTCTGCAAATAAATGTTCAAATGTTTGTATAGCTTATGAGACTTAACTACGGCGTCATCAGTCCCTAAACTTACAAACTATTTATGAACTAACTGAGACTAAGAACGGCACAAATATCCATTCCCGATGGGGGATTCGAACCCCCCACCGTAGTGGCCGTGCACACCGTGACTGGAGCGCCTCAGTCCCCTCGGCCACCGCGGCCGGCGCGTCATCTGCAAACAACTTAAGAGAGCTACTTAGATTTTCCCCTAAATCGATAGTGTTAATAAGGAACACCAGAGGACCAATAACACTACCCTGTGGAACGCCCGATATCACCTCTCTTTTAGTCGATGCCTTACCATCGATTACTACGAACTGTGTCCTCTCTGACATGAAATCCTCTATCCAGTCGCAAATTTGGAGCGATATACCATAACCACGCAATTTGATTAAAAGCCGTTTGTGAGGTACGGTGTCAAAAACCTTCTGGAAATCAAGAAATACGGAATCGATTTGCGAACCCTTGTCGATAGCGCCCATCACTTCGTGTGAATAAAGAGCTAGTTGTCGTTCGCATGGATATTTTCTAAATCCGTGTTTACCTTGGGTCAATAGATCGTTCTGTTCGAGATAATTTTCTATAACAAGGAAACTTTCCAATGAAACTAGCCTCCCACCTACCATAAAAGTTATCTGCTGCTAGGAAGCATCGCTAAACACAATAGCTGTGTATGTACATTGTCAAAAAATAAAACTGTGCAGTATCACATGTTTATTGGATGGCAGAAAGTTGTGCACTAACGGACAGCTGATCCAACTTCAAAGATTGTCCATATGCTTAACCGCTGTCATTGGTGTCTAAACATATTCTAGTCAAGATACCTAACATTTATTCATAAAATCACTCACTAAATTAAAGGTTTTGTAACGGAACTGCACTATAAGTTTTTCGGTGAAGTTAATAGCAAGAAGTCGATATTTCATACATGCACACAAGGAGGCGCTTGCTAAAGTGTGCCCAGTAATGATTTTTAGATAGTTCTGCCTATTCGTAGAGCATGCTGCTGGTATTTTGTCTCAACGCACAAAATATTTGATAATAGCCAACCTTTGTCCTCATAGTGCATGACTTGCAATCTATCATTTATGGTTGTTGTTGTGGTCTTCAGTCCGGAGACTGGTTTGATGCAGCTCTCCACCCTACTCTATCCTGAGCAAGCCAATTCATCTACTCGTAAGAACGACAACCCACATCTACTTGAATCTGCTTACTGTACACGTCTCTTCGTCTCCCTCTGCGATTTTTACCCCACACGCTTCCCTCCAATGCTAAATTTACGATTCCCCGATGTCTAAGAATGTGTCCTACCAAGCGATCCCTTCTTTTAGTCAGGATACGCCGGAAATTTCTTTTCTCCCCAATTCTGTTCAGTACCTCCTCATTAGTTACGCGATCCACCCACCTAATCTTCAGCATTCTTCTGTAGCACCACATTTCGAAAGCCTCTATTCTCTTCGTGTCCGCACT
Organism: Locusta migratoria; assembly: GCA_026315105.1. Lineage (NCBI taxonomy): Eukaryota > Metazoa > Arthropoda > Insecta > Orthoptera > Acrididae > Locusta > Locusta migratoria. Next base: position 126,248,316 of record CM048753.1, read on the forward strand.
ACAGTTATGGAGCCCAACGGATGTCGTTCGATTTTCAGGTGTTTTGCCACCGTAGATGAGCCATTATCTCTATTACTGTGCTCTTTAAACCGCACCTTAAAATTCCTTTCCGTTTGTCCTATATACTTCATTTCACAATCGTTACCCTTTATTTGGTATACCCCCGCTTTCCCCATCCAGTTCTCACCTGTAACAATCTTATGCTTCAGCCTATGTTCTAATTTATTGTTTGTTCTAACAGCAATTTTAACGTCTCTCTATTTAAACAGCCTCGGCAGTTTGTAGGAGACGGGTATAACCCTAAATTTGTGCGAATTAATTACTGACTGATTTTAGGAATAAATGTTAGGTATCTTGACTACAATATCTTTTGCCACCAATAACAGCGGTAAAGCGTATGGACAATCTTTGAAGTGGGATCCGCTCTCCGTTAACGTACAACTTGCTGCCATCGGAGAAACATGTGGTAATGCGCAAAGTTTATTTTTTGACAATGTACATACACAGCTATTGTGTTTAACGATGCTTATGTTTTATGATAGATAGGAGGTTAGTTTCATTGGAATACTTGTGGTACAGTCGTTTGTATATAGTGCCCTTAGTATTCGACGTTTCCTTGTTTTACAGAACCTGATAATGGGATAATGTCGTGCTAACATATATATTAGACTAGCTGAAAACTCGGCATTGCCCGGGTGTTTATTTATTTATTCCTGTAATTTTTCAGGTATATATTCATTTATATAAGGGCTGTATGTCTGTAAAATCTCTTGGAATACAGTTAGTAGTAAAGAAGTATCAGATTAATACTTGGTTCGGTAAGGGGCGGTTTTCCTTGAACGTTACTGTTTATGTGCTCATATGTCATGAACTACGTGTCGTACGGCGATACAATTTAGAAAGTACACTTAACTATATGTGTGTGTACTATCTGTAAAATTTCCTGCGGGTCCAATTTGTACTGTACAAATTATAAACTGTAACGTCATACCAAATGCCCTAGTTTTACTCCATAAACAGCGGAAATGTAGTAAGTGAGAAACTTTTTTTCTTTCATCATTTTGTCAGAGAGAATAAGTTTAATAAAGGTTTGAAATTATGTTCGAAGTTTGTTGCAAGTCGCTAAATACTGTCATTCTCATACAGCGTATTTATTAAGTCTCGCCGCATTATGTGGCATTTTGTTGTTGTTGCGATTTCTATTGGTTATGACGTAATATCTTTTCAACCATGTGCCGTATGTGATTCTTAACCATGCAGCAATTTTTTCTTCACGGTAAGGAATGTGTGTACCAAATTTGGTTGAAATCGGTCCAGTGGTTTAGGAGAAAATGAGCAGCATTGTCGCAAAATGCAGCAGTTTTTTCGCGCATGTTATTGTTTACGACGTCATATCTCGTGAACTATATATCGTATGTGATTTTTACACTTACGGCTACCGTCCTCATGGACTGCAGCTCACGTGTACAACATTTCATAAAGAGTGGATAAAAACTGTAGATTTGTATGCAACACGTAGAAATATCCGGACACTCTGCTTTATATATTAGATGTTAGGTATCTTGACTAGAATATCTTTGGGCACTAATTACAGCGATTAAACATATGGACAATCTTTGAAGTTGGATCAGCTGTCCGTTAGTGCACAACTTGCTGCCATCCAATAAACATGTGGTACTGCACAGTTTTATTTTTTGACAATGTACATACACAGCTATTGTGTTCAGCGGTGCTTCCTAGCAGCAGATAACTTTTATAGCACGTAGGTTAGTTTCATTAGAATATTTGTGGTACAGTCGTTTGTATATAGTGCCCTTATTATTCCACGCTTCCTTGTTTTACAGACTACATAATAGGATAATGTCGTCCCGAAACAGGTCGTGTTGACATATATATTTTACGATTGACAACTGGTGCGTGAACTACAGCGATAATTGTGAAACAGTTGTGTGATGGCGTCAAACCAGATGAATAAATTGTTAATGTGCGATCTCGGCATTTTATTTTGGGAACTACGAAATGTTTCAGTATTTCCAGTTGGTAATACGCGGTACTGCACCGGGGTTTACTTTAGCCAGACGTGTGTTGTCCCATCTCCTGTTACTTCTCCCTGTCCACACTCCCATCTCCTCTCTGCGTCTGTTCAACTGCTCTGCATTCTTTCGCCACTCAGCAGTTCGGTACCCGTATCCCAAACAGACAAACGACTTGGGATTGTTGGGCGTGCAGTGTGATAAACGTCGTTGAATGATGTCGTAATCATAGTTGCAGGTCACTGCTTACACTGTACTCAATAGCGCTACAGATGTTTCAACATTTTGTCATTATCGAGCGTGTCTACGGTATTGTGACGTAATATGCTAACATCTGGCGTGACTGTTGTAAAAAACTGCAGTGGAATAATCACGTGTTTCGCAGTTGGGCACGTTCTTTAGCTGCCAGCTTTTATGCAGCTTCTTACGCTAAAAACGTTAACTTTATTTGATTTGATTTTTCCAGGGAAGCCAAAACAGTGATGGTCCGACCCGCCACTGCCCGCACCGAAACTAAGTTTATTGTGCGGTATCGCTCCCTGTATATCTAGTAAAGCCAACCAATGCCCTTGAACAGTGCAAGGAGTCCCTTTACCAGTTCTTTATTAGACACAATTTCTTTGGGTCTGGTTGTCCCCAATGTTCTGTGCCTTTTACTCTCCAATGCAATGCATTCGAAGATTAGATCTGATGCAGTTTCATCACCGTCATCACAGATCCTACATTTAGGGTCCTCTTCTGTTATTCCCATTGTATGTAGGTATTTTTTGAAATTCCCATGGCCTGTCAGCAATCCAACCATGAGTCTAATCTCTCTCCTGTTCAGACCCAGGATTGCAGAGCTTCTTTTAAAACATGGCTTTGGCATCATTACCTCGCCATGTTTTTGTTGGTAGACTTTGGTCCAATATTCTACGTGCTGTCTTCTGAGCCAGTTACGTAGCTCCAATTTGATCATTGCCTTGGTGATTGTCAGGACAGGTTCCGGTCCAATAAATGGAGTCTCTGCCCCCATCCTGGCTAATCTGTCGGCATGTTCGTTGCCACTGATCCCCGAGTGGCCAGGGACCCACAATAGGTTTACTCTATTGCTTTCCCCTAGCTCCACCAGAACCCTGTGACATTCTGCAACAATTTTAGACCTTGTTGCAGGAGCTGCCAGTGATCTCAGGGCTGCCTGGCTGTCTGAATAGATATAGATGCTACGGTCTTTGTAGCACCTACGCAAATTCTCCTCCACACACGCCCTGATGGCAGTGATTTCGGCCTGGAAAACTGAGGCCAGTTTTCCTAGAGAGATGACGCCCTCCAGTCTTGGCTGCACCCCGTATACCCCGGCCCCAACGCCTCGGTCTGATTTCGACCCGTCAGTGAACCAGACAATATCCCCCGTACGGTGTCGAACTATTTTCTCCCACTGCTCCCTACTTCCAATTGTTATACTGAAAGGCTTGTTGAAGGAGTATGGGGTTATAATATAGTCGGCTGGCATTTCCTCAACCTTTCCTATATTTACCTCACTCACTATTTTAGTGTGTGCCTCCATCTTGACCCAAAGGTGTAATGGGGGCATCTCCAGCATGGTTTCCATCCCAGCAGTTGGTGTGCTGCTAATTCCGCCTGTTATGGCTAAGCAGGCTAATCTCTGCACCTTACCAAGCTCCTTAGCAGCAACCTGCTGTTCTACCTTCTTCCACCACACGACCGCCCCATAGGTGATCCTGGGTCTAATCACTGTGGTGTATATCCAGTGCATACCCTTGGGGCTCAGGCCCCAATTTTTCCCACAAGCTCTCCTGATACTAAAGTACCTTTTGCCTTGGAGCAAATATTCCTAATGTGAGGGGTCCATGTGAGTTTCTCATCTAAGGCAACCCCTAGATATTTCACTGTCCCCTTCAAAGGTAGAGAAACGTTAACTTACAGAAAACTTATATTTTGCGTAATTAACATCAATTCTTTATATACGATCTTTAGCAGAACTGCCATGAGCAAATTATATTTCTCGATGTGGCAGGAGCTTGGCGATGCCTGGGTATGGACGTTATTAAGGTGCTGCCTCCGCTCCTGTAGCTGACTGGTTATTTTTCTGCAGATAAACAGCTGCAACTTTATGTGCATCTTCATGTTTTCGCGGCGCAATGACTGTTCAAAGAAGTTTCGGGCGTGCAGCCGCATAAGGTTTTCTTCTTCTAATATTTCGGCTGCAACTTTTGTGGCAGACGGCAGTGGCGGCGCCGGCCTGCTGTGGGGGCGGCACAGCCCCTCCACCCCCTCCGCCACTGCAGGCAAACAAATCCGACCGCGCCGTACCGCCCCCAGGGCACGGAGGCGGCGCAACCGCAGACACAGGAGGCGGGGGCGGAGGCGGCTGCATTTTTAATCTCGCCTCCCCTACCCTCCCCTCCCCGGCTGAGAAGCCGCGAGCGAGCACCGTGTAGTGGGGGAAGTAGTCACAGCAGCCGAGCGATGCCGAGGTACCCACACCTGTAGGCAGGGTTTGCGCCGGTAACGGTAAGGCAAGTGCCGTCCGCACCACTTCCGCAAGCCACGTATCCGCGTGCGCGGCACTTTATCCGCACCCGCAAGTTCGACATCATTAAAGTTTTCAGGTAAAATTTCCGGGCTGATGGGCCGTGGTCCAGATGTAGAACTTCCTCCCGACGTTTCGTCTCCAACTGCGGGAGACATCTTCAACGGTCTTCCGGCTACTGCCGCTGTGGGCCGAGGGGCTCTCGCATTTATAGAGGGCGCCACCATACGTCATGTGAGGCTGACTGTGTGGTTCTCTCTGTATGACGTCGTCATACTCGATTAAAAATTACCGGTTGTCGTTTTGTTGGTGCAGTGTCGACATCCATATTTTATCTAGCTTCAGACCTTCTTCTTTCCTATTAAAATTATTCTGCTGTTTCTGGATCTCTATTGCTTCTCTATACATGCGTGCATGGTACAGAGATATCCTAGCTAAAACGCTCGTCTCGTCAAATTTTATTTTATGATTTCCTTTTTGAAAAACATGTTCAGCCACTGCCGATTTTTCCGTGTGGCCCAGACGACAGTTCCTTTTATGTTCATATATGCGAGTATTGACGCTTCTTTTTGTTGTACCAATACATACTTTACCACAGCTGCAAGGAATTTTATAACCCCCAGGCGTTGCTAGGGGGTGACGTGCGTATTTTGGTGATCTCAAATATTCTTTGATCTTTTTTGTGCGTCTGTAGATGGTTTCGACGTCATGCTTGGCCAATACTTTCCCGATCCGATCAGTAATTCTGTTCATGTACGGCACGAAAACTTTTCCAGATTGCTTCCGTTGTTGCTCAGAACTTCTGGATTCTTCTCGTCTTTGATGGAGACCTCGATCAATTTCCTTGCCACCATATCCATTTTCTTGAAGGCCGACCGTATGTGATTTAGTTCATCCTCCAAGTGAACTGGTTGACAGATTTTGTTGGATCTATCCACCAAGGCTTTAATGATACCTCTTTTTTTTTTGCCTCGGATGATGGTTTGACTCCTTGTGGAGGTATCGATCAGTATGTGTGCTCTTTCTGTATACCTTATGGCCCAGAGTTCCGTCCTCTCGTTTCATTACCGATACATCCAGGAAATTAAGTTGGCCATTGCTCTCTTTCTCCATCGTGAACTGTATATTCTGATTAATGCTACTGAGATGCAGTAAGAAGACATCCAGCTCCTCTACACCATGGCTCCATACTACAAAGATGTCGTCAACATATCGGCACCAATTAGTTGGCTTCTTTCTGGCAGTCTGCAGCGCCTGCTGTTCGAAGAACTCCATAAATAAGTTGGTAACAGCTGGACACAGAGGGCTGCCCATAGCCACTCCGTTAATCTGTTCATAGAACTCATCGTTGTACTGGAAATAAGTTGTGGTAAGGCAGTGGATGTCGACACTGCACCAACAAAACGACAATCGATTATTTTTAATCGAGAATGACGACGTCACCCAGAGACAGCTACAAAGTGAGCATCACGTGACGTATGGTGGTGCCCTCTATAAATGCGAGAGCCCCTTGGCCCACAGTGGCAGTAGCCGGAAGACGCATGAAGATGTCTCCCGCAGTTGGAGACGAAACGTCGGGAGGTAGTTTTACATCTGGACCACGGCCCATCAGCCCGGAAATTTTACCTGAAGACAACGCCGGCCGTGAAAGTTTACATTGTATGATTAAACTTTTGTTCAAATGTTTGTACATCTATCAGACCAAACTGCTTGGTCATCAGTCCGTAGCTTACAAACTACTTAAACCGAGGCAAACTAACCTAATGACAACACACACACACACCCATGCCCCAGGGAGGACTCGAACCTCCACGGCGAGCAACCGCGCGCTCCGCAGAGAGACGCTTTAGACCGCTCGGCTACTCCACCGCGGCTAGGGAGATGACATTCCAAATACAGTGCCGTAGCTCTTCACAAACTGAACGATCGAAGACTACCGTCGTCAACTAACAGTGAAGCCAATACTGTAAGAAACCTAACTGTCTTTTGACTGACTATCATTATTAACAACTTTCCATAAAATACAGAAAATTACCGATAAAAAACAACACGTGCGCTTTTCGTAGAAATTACTATTAGATATTAAAATTCTGTAAGTGTTTGAACACAGCGGAATAAATAAAAAAGTCTGCCTTGACAGTATTCGAACCACCTACCCTAGGGTTGAAAGGCCAGAACGTTACCTTTTTTTCTTCTTTTTACAAAGAAAAAAAGAAATTTACATCAGGTATGTACAGTTTTTTGGATTTTTTACAATTAACAATATCTGTTAATATAAAAATTCACATGCAGTAAAATAAACACAAAATTATTTATCACACGATAATCAAGTCATGGGCCCCATTCATAGCTTACTTTTACTTTGGATCATTTCATCAGTTTTCTCTTCCTTTCCGTGAACTTCTTTCAGTTTGTTACTCTTATCTTCCATGCATCTAACCTCCTTTACCCAATCCCTTGCATTTCAAAAACGATGTCTACTATGTTGCCAAAAAGATTTTTGTGATTTGCGTATCTCTTTATTCGCCAGTACGCCGTCCCCAGATACATTATAAAATCAATGCTATTGTCCGGACGTCTTCTGTTAATTATATAATTTACATAGTTACCCACTAACCACATTAGACTGTTTTTTTTTTTCGGTGAAATATATTTCATACCACCCCCATGAACCACAGACATTGCCGAGGTGGGGTGGCTTGCGTGCCTCAACGATGCAGATAGCCGTACCGTAGGTGCAACCACAGCGGAGGGGTATCTGTGGAGAGGCCAGACAAACGTGTGGTTCCTGAAGAGGGGCTGCAGCCTTTTCAGTAGTTACAGGGGCAACAGTCTGGATGATTGACTGAGCTGGCCTTGTAACATCAGCTAATGGGGCTTTGCCACACAGCTACTGCGAACGGCTGAAAGCAAGGGGAAACTACAGCCGTTATTTTTCCCGAGGACATGCAGCTCTACTGTATGAACATATGATGATGGCATCCTCTCGGGTAAAATATTCCGGAGGTAAAATAGTCCCCCATTCGGATCTCCGGGCGGGGACTACTCAGGAGGATGTTGTCATCAGGAAAGACAATACTGGCATTCTACGGGTCGGAGCGTGGAATGTTAGATCCCTTAATCGAGTAGGAAAATTAGAAAATTAAAAAAGGGAAATGGATAGGTTGAAGTTAGATATAGTGGGGATTAGTGAAGTTCGGTGGCAGGATGAACAGGATTTCTGGTCAGGGGAGTACAGGATTATAAATACAAAATCAGTTGGGGGTATCACAGGAGTAGGACTGATAATGAATAAGAAAATAGAAATGCGGGTAAACTACTATGAGCAGCACAGTGATCGCATTATCATTGTCAAGATAGATACGAAGCCAACACCGACAACAGTAGTACAGGTTTATATGCCAACTAGCTCTGCCAATGATGAGGAGATCGAAGAAATATATGAGGAGCTAAAGGAAATTATTCAGACAGTTAACGGAGAGGGAAACTTAATTGTGATGGGAGACTGGAATTCGGTAGTAGGAAAAGGAAGAGAAGGAAAAATAGTAGGTGAATATGGACTGGGCAGGAGGAATGAAAGAGGAAGTCGCCTGGTAGAATTTTGCACGGAACATGATTTAATCGTAACAAAAACGTGGTTTAAGAATCACAAAAGAAGGTTGTATACGTGGAAGAGACCAGGAGACACCGGAAGGTATCAGATAGATTTTATAATGGTAAGACATAGATTCCGGAACCAGATGATAAATTGTAAGACATACCCAGGGGCAGATATAGACTCTGACCATAACTTGTTAGTCATGAACTGTAGGCTGAAACTGAAAAAACTGCAGAAAGGTAGGAAAATAAGGAGATGGGACTTAGATAAATTGAAGGAAAGTGAAGTTCTGGAGAATTTCAGAGGGATATTTAGGCAACAATTGACAGAAACAGGGGGAAATAAAACAGTAGAACAGGAATGGGGAGCATTGAGAGATGAAATAGTGATGGCAGCAGAGGACAAAATAGGTAGAAAGGCAAGACCTACCAAAAGTCCTTGGATATCACAGGAAATACTGAATTTAATTGATGAAAGGAAAAAGTATAAAAATGCAGTAAATGAAACAGGCAAAATGGAGTACAGACGACTAAAAAATGAGATTGACAGGAAGTGCAAAATGGCTAAGCAGGAGTGGCTAGAAGCCAAATTCAGAACCGTAGAAGAATGTATAAGAAGGGGAAAAGTAGATACCGCCTACAGGAAAATAAAAGAAACATTTGGGGACAAGAAAAGCAACTCTATGAATATCAAGAACTCTGATGGGAAACCAGTTCTCAGCAAAGAAGGGAAAGCTGAAAGGTGGAAAGAGTACATAGAGCAGCTCTATAAAGGAAATGAACTGAGAGACGATGTTGTAGGAAGGGAAGAGGAAGTAGATCAAGATGAAATAGGAGATACTATACTGAGAGGTGAATTTGACAGAGCCTTGAAAGACCTAGGTCGGAACAAGGCCCCAGGAGTAGATGACATATCCTCAGAGCTACTAAAGTCTCTGGGAGAGCCAGCCTTGACAAGACTGTTTGAACTGGTGTGTAGGATGTACGAGACAGGCGAAATACCCCCAGACTTTAAGAAAAATGTAATAATCCCCATTCCAAAAATATCAGGCGCAGGCAGGTGTGAAAACTACAGAACCATTAGTTTGATAAGTCATGGGTGCAAAATTTTAACACGATTTATCTACAGGAGAATGGAAAAGGTGGTAGAAACTGACCTCGGGGAAGATCAGTTTGGATTCAGGAGGAACATAGGAACCCGGGAGGCAATACTCACTTTACGTCTTATCTTAGAAGATAGATTAAGGAAAGGCAAACCTACATTTTTAGCTTTTGTAGATTTGGAGAAAGCATTTGACAATGTTAGCTGGAATACACTCTTTCAAATTCTGAAGTCAGCAAGAGTAAAATATAGGGAAAGGAGAGTTATTTACAACTTGTACAAAAGCCAGACCGCAGTTATTAGACTCTAAGGGCATGAAAGGGAAGCATCAGTCGGGAAAGGAGTAAGACAGGGTTGTAGCCTTTCTCCCATGTTATTCAATTTGTACATCGAGCAGGCGGTGAAGGAAAGCAAGGAAAAATTTGGAATAAGGATTAACGTTCAGGGGGAAGAAATAAAAACATTGCGTTTTGCTGATGACATTGTATTTCTGTGAGAGACAGGAAAGGACCTGGAAGAGCAGTTAAATGGAATGGACAGTGTGTTGAAGAGAGAGTATAAAATGAACATTAACAAGAGCAAAACAAAAATAATGGAATGCGGTCTTAGAAAATCAGGAGATGCTGAGGGAATTAAATTAGGTAACGAAACAATGAAGGTGGTAGATGAGTTTTGTTACTTGGGTAGTAAAATAACATGCGATTGTCGCAGTACAGAGGATATAAAATGCAGAATGGCAATGGGAAGAAAAGCATTTTTGAAAAAGACAAATTTGCTAACATCGAATATTAATTTAAGTGTAAGAAAGTCTTTTCTGAAGGCATTTGTGTGGAGTGTTGCCTTGTACGGGCGTGAAACATGGACGATATGCAGTGCAGACAGGAAGAGAATAGAGGCTTTAGAAATGTGGTGCTACAGAAGAATGCTGAAGATTAGGTGGGTAGATTGCAAAACTAATGAAGAGGTACTGAACAGAATTGTTGAGAAAAGGAATTTTTGGCATTACCCCGACTAAAAGAAGGGATCGCTTGGTAGGACAAATTCGTAGACATAGGGGAATCGTAAATTTAGCATTTGAGGGAAGTGTGTGGGGTAAAAATCGCAGAGGGAGACCAAGAGACACGTATAGTAAGCAGATTCAAATGGATGTGGGTTGTCGTTCATATGAGGAGATGAAAAGGCTTGCTCAGGATAGAGTAGGGTGGAGAGCTGCATCAAACCAGTCTCTGGACTGAAGACCATAACAACAACAACATTTTTCATAAGGTGTTTAAAGTATTTCCGGCGTGTATATCCGTTCATTAGTTCGTGTGAGGAGTCCCAACTTCTTCCTAATTCACTTCCAATTTCTCAGGTGATATATAGAAGCGTATCTACCAGTCCACAGTTATATGTGTCACTCATTGCTATGCGATATAGTTTTTCACTGGTTCAAACTACATCATTAACTACTTTGTACCAAGTAGACTTCACTTCACTTGGGTTGATTTTAAGGTGTATATTTGTCCATACAGTTTTCCATGTGATGTTTCGATAAAGCATTTTTATTTTATTAGGACTATCTGATTTTCTCCAGTGGGTTATTGAATGTCTGGATGTAATGGGAGTCTTTTGCAAGATTTCGCCTGGCAACTAACTGATGTCTACCACCTGAGTTATACGAACAGATGCGGCAACGCTTTAAATATTTGTATTTACTGCTTAGGTGTACTTTGCGAAATTCAAAGTCGATTTTCCCGAAAATTTTTTAGAGTTGCGTCGAATGGCTTTGGATGATTCGTTATTTAAGTTCTGAACTTCGCATACCATAAATATATTCTAAAATCCGATACTAATATGATCTCCTTGTTAATGAATTTCATTGACGGGAAAGAAATTTTTGCTTGGGAAATACGAACTCCTTTCTTTCCGAGACATCTAACTTAAAAAAAATCGTTCCCTGACGGCGGTGGCCGAGGGGACTGAGGCGCTTCAGTCACGGTCTGCACGGCCACTATGGTCGGGGGTTGGAATCCCCCTCGGGTATGGATGTTTGTGCCGTCCTTAGTATAAGCTAGTTGATAAGTAGTTCGTAAGTTTAGTGACTGATGACCCCGTAGTTAAGTCCGATAAGCTCTACAAACATTTGAACTTTTTTTTTTTTTTTTAATGTTTGTAAATCTTGTGGAGCCAAACTACGTTGTTCATCAGTCCTTAGCTTACAAACTACTTAACCTAAGTTAAACTAACGTATACACACCCATGCCCGAGGGGGGGACTCGAGCCTCCGACGCGGGAAGCCGCGCGCTCCGTAACGCGTCGCTGCAGACCGCTCGGCTACTCCACCGCGGCCCTTTAGTGTGGAGATAGGTGTGCGTGCGTTCAGCTAAGCAGCAGAGAAGCGGCGCAGGCGCGGCGCGGTCTCCTCACCCTGCTGCTAGCTGAGGCGCTTCCTCCCCTCCCCAAGACAGGGCTGGGGTGCGCTAATTAAAAACGGCCCGCCCCGCCCCTAACACACGGCACCCCTTAAATCTCCCCCCTAGAGCCACCACACGACACACACTCGACCGCATTCACTCGCTATCCGCGTCCGCTAGCGACCCCCGCAAAGCGATTCCCTGAATGCCGCCTCAGTCTGCTAAACACCGCGCCACTCCTCTGTTCTTCGGCTCCATCTCCTACAATCACTATTAGCAGCCTGTAAACTTCCTGTCGTCATCCACGCTAAAGTTGGAACTTGGCTTTTCTTGAATTACAGCGCCAACTACCAAGCATCAAAACAAATGTTTAGCACAAAACGTACGTAGCTTCTTTTAATGTAGAATCTGATTCTGCTATAACAATGGGCGTTCCCATTAAAAATTTTAAAGCTGCCTCCGGTCTATATATATATATATATATATATATATATATATATATATATATATGTGTGTGTGTGTGTGTGTGTGTGTGTGTGTGTGTGTTTCACTACGTGTGTTTGCCTCTGTAACTCATAAAATAATAGGTGACGGGAAATTTTAATGCGGTAGGTCAACACAAGAAATGATACACTTTCTGCGGAGCTATGAACATAGTTTATTGTATTATTTTCCAAAGAGTTACAGCACAAAGATATATTTGTTTTTTTAAATGAAACGGTAGTTTTTTCTATCGTACATTGGATTCGTTGAAACCAGCTGTGTCTAAATCAATTTAAACTACATTCCTATCACTGTTAGTTTGGGAGCTACAACCCTTCAAAGTTTAGGGGTCGGAAGCTACGACAGCGTAGCTGACTGGCTGGTGGTCATGAGACAGTGGGCCGTGCCCCAGGGGATAGCCACTCGGCCAGTCAGCAACGCTATCACAGCCGCCGCCCCCCAGAACTTTGAAGGGCTGTAGCTCCCAAACTAACAGTGATCGGAATGTAGTTTAAATTGATTTGGACGCAGCTGGTTTAAACGAATACAATGCACGATAGAAAAAAAAGTACTGTTCCATTTAAAAAATGTGTGTAACTCTTTCGAATATAATACAATAAACTATGTTCATAGCTCCGCAGAAAGTGTAACATTTCTTGTGTTGAACTACCGCATTAAAATTTCCCGTCACCTATTATTTTATAAGTTACAGAGGCAAACACACTTAGTGAAACACCCTATATAACGTACGGCCAGACTTTCAGGAAACATTCCTCACACACAAAGAAAGAAAATATTTTATGTGGACATGAGTCCGGAAACGCTGAATTTCCATGTTAGAGTTCATTTTAGTATTTCTCTTTAAATGTGAATTGAAATAATTCGTGCAGACAGTTGTCAAAATACTCAATTGTTTCGTTAGTATGTACTGTACTTCCTCGATTCACCGCCAGTTGGCCCAATTGAAGGAAAAAATGTTGACTTCAGTGCTTGTGTTGACATGTGACTCATTGCTCTACAGTACTAGCATCAAGCACATCAGTACGTAGCATCAACTGGTTAGTGTTCATCACGAACGTGGTTCTGCAGTCACTGCAATGTTTACAAATGCGGAGTTGGCAGTTGCCCATTTGTTGTGACCGATGGATTGGTAGAGGCGGACCAATTCCATGGCCTCCACGCTCTCCTGACTTCAACCGTCTTGACTTTCATTTGTGGGGGCATTTGAAAGCTCTCGTCTACGCAACCCCGGTACCAAATGTAGAGACTCTTCGTGCTCGTATTGTGGACGGCTGTGATACAATACGCCATTCTCCAGGGCTGCATCAGCGTATCAGGGATTCCGTGCGACGGAGGGTGGATGCATGTATCCTCGCTAAAGGAGGACATTTTGAACATTTCCTGTAACAAAGTGTTTGAAGTCACGCTGGTACGTTCTGTTGCTGTGTGTTTCCATTCCACGATTAATGTGATTTGATGAGAAGTAAAAAATGGCCTCTATCATGGAAATTAAGCGTTTCCGGACAAATGTCCATATAACATACTTTCTTTTTTTGTGTCTGAGGAATGTTTCCTGAACGTTTGGCCGTACCTTTTTATAACACCCTGTATATATTATATATATAGATTAATGTTTGTCTCTGTGTCCTCTATGTGTACATAAACCATTCCTTGGATTGCAATGAACCTTTGGTGAACTGTTCACCGTACGCCCACGAAGGTTCCTACCCCAAAAACAAAAGAGCACGACACATACCTCCGGAGATATGACGTCATAAATAATGAGAGGCCACCGCGTGAGAATACCCAGATTTATGCGACAATTATTGGAAAATGGTAGTACCGGATGCGGTGGCCGAGGGGACTGAGGCGCTCCAGTCACGGTCTGCACGGCCACTACGGTCCGGGGTTCGAATCCCCCCTCGGGCATGGATATTTGTGCCGTCCTAGTTCGTAAGTAATTCATAAGTAGTTTGTAAGTTTAGGGACTGATGACCCCGTAGTTACGGCCCATAAGCTCTACAAACATTTGAACATTTTTTGAAAATGGTAGTAGATAGGGAACTGCAACAAAGTTTGTATGTAATTTCGGATGTCTATCAAACGTTCTGTAAGTGAATCCCCCCTCCCCCCCGTTCCCAGAAAATGATGAAACGAAAAGAAGTCTACCGCTCACAACAGTTTCACTATAGATGCCGTAAAACTGTAGCATCAGGCATGACCTTGCATCAAATAAAGTTAGTATAAGAGATTTGCATGTTACTATTTATTTTGTCTGCAAGTGTCCCTCAATTCTCTTGCATCCAAAACTAAGCAACTGTTTTCTTAATCTCTGTCTGTATAAAAGCGAAATTAGACTCACTCACAGACTAAACACGACATCTCGAAAAACCTGAAATTTGGCAGGAATGTAGTTTATAGGTAGAAAACGTCAGCTAAGAAAGTATTATGTGATAGGTGCATGGCGGAGCATACTTCTTCTACAGACTAACAAAATCTACAGTTACATTCCGATCTTCACAAATATTCCCACGCTTGACAAAAACAAGAGGAAGGTCACTGTCTGTATAAAATTTAGTTCGGTGCATGGTGCAGGTTACTTAACTTACGTAATTTTGCAAAATACTTAGTTTTGCTCCAATGTTTATGAATTTTTGTACACATGACCTTCAAAGCAAGAGAAAGATCACTGAGTACCTAAATGTTTGTGTGGTACATGACAGAGGGTTCCTTGCAGAAACTTTGTTGAGAGAGGGAAAGGTGGAAACGAACAGAGAGATGGGAGAGAAAGAGGTGGATGCAGAGAGAGGGGGGAAGCGGATGTGGACTACCAGAGTGTAGGATAAACAAACCCCCGGGCAACGCCGGGTTTACAGCTAGTAAAAAAATATCCGCGAACGCCATATCCTCTGCCGCGATGTCATTTCGGTCTTCATCCCGTCGGAACTTGGTCCCTAATATTTCGACGACATGCGGAGGATTAATTCTCTTGATGATATCACTGTGTTAACTGTATACTGTTTACAGAGTGACTCGGTTGAGAACACTCCAAGAGAGCAAATACGTGCTGAAGCTGTAGCACTCACGCAAGTGGAGCGCTGGTTAGGGCAGCTCCACTGCGCCACCATCCAGTGGCGCTAGCAGACAAGTGCGGGAAATGACGCACAGCCCTGTTTTGTTTATCATTGCTTGTTTAGAGCGTTCGAGGTGAAAGGTGACGACGTAGCACACGCCCCTGCCGTCTAGAACGTTCCAAGCTGTCGACGGGACGTTAAACCCTAAGCATCCATCCATCTAGAACGTTTCTCCACGTCAGTCAAAGGCAGGCAAAGAAGTCGGCAACGCGCAAGTAATAACCGGCGACGTCTACATCTACGTAGATACTCTAGAAAGAGGGTTCATTAACCACCTTCATAACCTTTCTCTACCGTTCCATTCTCTGATAGCGCGCCGAAAGACAGAACAACTAAATCGTTCCGTTTTCGATCTGATTTCTCTTATTTTATTGCGATGGTCATGTCTCCCTAAGTAGGTGGGTGCTAGCAAAATATTTTCACATTCAGAATTAAAAGTCGGTGATTGAAACTTCGCAAACAGATCACGACGAAATGAATAACGTCTTTCTTTTAATGATTTCCACCCCAATTCGTGCAACATTTCCGTGACGCTTCCCCCCCCCCTCCCCCCTGTAACGTGATAAAACAAAACGAGCTGCCCTTCTCTGAACCTTCTCAATGTCTTCCGTCAGTCCCACCTGGTGAGGGTCCCACAAGGGGCAACAGTACTCCAAGAGAGGACGCACAAGTGTGATGTAGGCAGTCTCTTTAGTGGAGCTGGTGCATCTTCGAAGCGTTCTGCCAATGAAACGTAACCTTCGGTTCGCCTTCCCCACAACATTTTCTGTGTGTTCTCTCCAGTCAAAGTTGTTCGTAATTGTAACTCCTAGGTATTTGGTAGAATTTACGACCTTCAGGTTTTACTGATTTATCGCGTAATTGAAATTCAGCGCATTTCTTTTAGTGGTCATGTGTATTACTTCACACTATTTTTATTTAGTGTCAATTGCCAATTTTCGCACCAAGTAGAAATTTTGTCTAAATCGCTTTGCAGTTGCTTTTGATCCTCTGTTGACTTCACTAACCGATAAACGACAGCATCATCCGCGAACAGTCTAAGGGAGCAATTCAGATTCTCTCCTAAATCGTTTATAAACACGAGGAAGGGTAGGGGAACTACAACGCTTCCCTGTGGAACGCCAGATATCACTTCTGTTTTACTCTGACTTACCGTCAATTACAACGAACTGTGTCCTTCCTGAAAGCAAATCGTGAATCCAGTCGCACAATTAGGTCGATATTCCATAAGCACGCAATTTCATTAGAAACCGCTTGTGGGGTAAAGTGTCAAAAGCCTTCCGGAAATCCAGAAATACGGAATCGATTTGAGATCCCTTGTCAATGGCACTTATCACTTCATCTGAATAAAGGACAAGCTGTGTATCTTAAGAGCAATTCTTTCTGAATCCGTGTTGTCTATTAGTTAATAGATCGTTTTCTTCGAGGTAGTTCAAAATGTTCGAACAAAGTACATGTTCTGATATATATGGAGATCCATTGCCGTTCGCCATCCTCAGCCACCCTATCCTTCACCTCCACATCCTCTCCCTGGGTATATCTTGGCACCTCTACTCAATTTGTTTGCAATAGTCTTTTGTAGTTCGCGAACGAACTAGTTCGGAAGAGCGCTCCGACAGGCGAACTACGCGAACTAGTTCGCAAATCCCTCGCCTCTTAGTTCGTCCGCTCCTTTTCCGAAGACCGACGGTGAACAGCGAGAGGACGCGAGAGCGCGCAGAATCGCGTGATTCCCTTCTGCCAGTTGCCTTCATTTCGAGCTGAGATGCAGCTCAGCTTTAGTTTCATAGTTCACTACCACAAATTTTCTTTTCTAAGGTATTCAGCAGTGTCTAAATAATATTTACTACGAGTAATCTGTATGCAAAGTAGTTGATTACCATTCTATCACCCATTCGTGTAAATAACTGGTTTATTTGCTTAAGTATTTGATGTCTGATTGTCCAAAAACACGGGTAATAGCACACGCCTTGGGCAACAGAGATCATCATATAAAAAAGCTGCCATAACAAAAGAAAGAGCTCTTTGAGGAGCGGTAGCAAAAGCCAAAAAGAGCGGGCGAACTAAAAAGAGCGGGCGAACTAACAGAACGAACTAGTTGGCGGCAGAGCCGCGAACTAAATTGAGCGCTCCAGATCGAGAACTATTATGCGCAAGTTAGTTTGCAACACTCAAAAATACCACGAACTGACATCAATTCTGTCTTTGCAACGCTCCAAAGATATCATCACCACCGATAACACCATGGAGGTAAGAATAATACGGAGTGTCTTCTACAGAAACAGCGTTTCTTGTATTAAAATGATGAAGGAATATTTTTACGACGCGATTACACCCGTCTGGAAACGTACTTAAGAGTTTTTCTCAAATTCTGATATTTTCCAATAGACTTTCCAATTGCTGCCTGGCTTCAAGCAATGCCTGTTCTTACCATAGATAACACCATTTCTCCCTTTATTCTAATCTCCTTGGCGTATATGCTCACTGCGTTACAGCGTCTTTGGTCGATAAGTGAGTAGCGAATTAATAGGCTGATTGGAGAAGAATCTAGAAAATGATCCAAGCTGGCAGGGTGCTTACAGTTTTTCTCAAATTATGATAGTTTCCGGTAGATTTTCCAAAAATTTTCTTTCATACAAACCTTGTCCTGAGAATTATGAACAGAACAAAGAAACGATCAGCCAAGTCGGTCGAGCCATTCTCAAGTGATTCGCTTTCATACATGTGGCAATTCATTTTTATTGATATAGACATAATAAAAAAAGAGCATTGGATGAAACTTATGACGACAAACATTTAGAAAGAGACTGCAGTTAACGCGCACTTGGGGACGTGTATGTTAGTCGATACCCACGTGGTCTCCTTGTCAGACATTAGCCAATGGGCGCCAAGTCGGAAGTGATCTCCAAACGACACTCTCTTGCTAATTCCGTGTAAGAGACGCCATCTTGATTTGCCGTACATCTCACAGTTTACTCCCATAACTCGCAGTAAGCTGTTTCATGGAAACAGCGCATCAAAGATCCACCAAAAAATCATTTTCGATTCCTTTTCTTCTAACTACGTGCATGATTATTACATGTACATCTACACGGGATACGCCGGCCGCGGTGGCCGAGGTGACTGAGGCGCTCCAGTCACGGTCAGCACGGCCACTACGGTCGGGGGTTCGAATCCCCCCTCGGGCATGGATATTTGTGCCGTCCTAGTTCGTAAGTAGTTGATAAGTAGTTTGTAAGTTTAGGGACTGATGACCCCGTAGTTAAGTCCCATAAGCTTAACAAACAACATTACACGGGATACCTGCAAATCACATTTAAGTGCCTGGCAGAGGGTTCATCGAACTACCTTTATACTATTTGTCTCCTATTCCATTCTCGAATAACGCGCGGGAAAAAAGAACACCTGAATATCCTCCGTTCGAGCTCTGGTTTCTCGTATTTTATTCTGATCATCATTTCTACCTATCTAAGTGGGAGACAAAAATATATTTTAGCATTCGGAGGAGAATGTTGGCGATTGGAGTTTCGCAAGTAGACCACGCCGCAGCGATAAGCGCCGTTGTTGTAATGATTCCCATCCCAGATCCTGTATCATTTCCGTAACGCTGTCTCCCCTGTATCGTGACAATACGAAACGAGCTGCCCTTCTTTGGACTCTTTCGATGTCCTCCGTCAAATCCACCTGATACGGATCTCACACTGGGCAGCAATACTCCATAAAAGGACGGACAGCGTAGTGTATGCAGTTTCTTTTGTAGTTGTGTTGCATCTTTTAAGGGTTCTGCCAATAAAACGCAGTCTCTGGTTCGCTTTTCCCAAGACATTATGTACGTGTTGTTTCCAGTTTAAATCTGAAGTAATAGTAATTCCTAGGTATCCGCCCTCGGGCATGGATATTTGTGCCGTCCTATTTCGTAAGTAGTTCATAAGTAGTTTGTAAGTTTAGGGACTGATGACCCCGTAGTTAAGTCCCATAAGCTATACAAACATTTGAATTTGAATACAGGATATGTTCGACAACCCTGCTGCAAATTGACGTCAATGAAATAGGCCTGTAGTTTAGTGGGTTACTCCTACTGCCTTTCTTGAATATAGGTGTGACCTGTGCAACTTTGCAATCTTTTGGTACAGATCCTTCTTTGAGAGAGCGGTTGTATATGGCTGTTAAGTTAAGGAGCTATCGCTTCAGCATAATCAGATAGGAATGTACTCTGTCATAAATCTGAGTGCGACTTCTCCGGGCTGTGGACGCCGCATTTCGGACGCTATGTTGACTCGCCTTGCGCCTGGCTGCCGGCTCGTTGTTGTTGTTGTTGCTGCTGCTGCAGCAGGCGGCAGCTTCGCCCGCGTCGTGGCCCGCTGCTCATTTTAATATTTCGGGGATTTCCTGCTCCTCTATCCTTTTCCTTATCCTTTTCCGGTCCTGCGCAGACGGCAGTGCTGTGTCTGCCCCCACCACCTTGCCAGTCCCTGAGGAAAGCGGACTCCTCCAAATTAAACGCCAAACAGGCTGCGACCTCATAACCCAGTGTTTCCAACCGTAGCGACAGATTGCAAAGGTAGCGACTTTTCTCGCAGACGATGCAGAATGAACGTACCTTTTTGTTAAATTCAAAACAGTAACAATTCATTGTACAATTATGTTAAAAGGGACATCACCCAATCTGTATGTAGCTTTTTAATTAATTTATTTATCTCTATATATAAAAGGCAATGTCCTGATTGATTGACTGACTGACTCATCATCGCCCAGCACAAACCACTGAACATAGAAACTTGAAATTTGTGGAGGGTGTTGATCTTACTCTGTAGGCGTCATTTAAGAAGCGATTTTTTTATATTCCGTCCTTAAGAGGATGAAAAAGGGGATGAAACTTTTTTTTAAATACGTTGCTATTTAGGCAATGTTAAGGCTGGAATTACTAAATTTCGGACTTCAGTTCAGGATTCGAATTTAAAAGGCGCGTGTTTTTGCATTTTTTGAAATTCAACGAAATACGGGGTAAAATAGGGGACGACAAATATTGAGTTTCAAAAATATGTTCCTGTTAACTCAAATTTTAAGCTACAACTACGAAACTTCGTATATCAGGAATGAAAAAACACGACTTTCAGTAATTTTGGAAATACAGCAAGTAAGCGGGTAAAAAAGGGGATGAAAAATTCTTTTTCAAAACACGTTGCTATTCAGACAATTTTGAAGCTATAGCTACAAAAATTGATATTTGTATTGTTGGTTAAAATTTAAAAAAATACGTCTTTCGGTATTTTTGGAAATTCAGCCATAAAGGGCGTTAAATTCGATAGGGATTTTTTTCGAAAATCTTTTGCTATTAAGGCAATTTTGAAGCTACAACCACATAAATTGGTATATGTTTTCTTGGTCAGAATTAAAAAGACACGTGTTTCGGTATTTTCAGAAAAGTAATCATTTAGGGGGTGAAATAAGTGATGATACATTTTTTTTAAAGTAAGTTGCTACTAAGCCAATTTTGAACCCAGAATTACAAAAAATGATATTTGCATACTTTGTTTGAATTTAAAAGACACACGTTGTGGTATTTTTCGAAATTTAACTATTAAGGGATTCCATAGGGGTTATAAGTAGTAAAATCAAATGTTTTTAAATCTTAAGAGACTTAACTACGGGGTCATCAGTCCCTAAGGCTTACAAACTAACTTAGACTAACTTATGCTAAGGACAACACAAACACCCATACCGGAGGAGGGAGTCGAACCCCTGACGGCGAACAGCAGCGCGCACCGCAGCATGGCGCCTCAATACGCACGGCCATTCTGCCGCGACTGCATCACAACATTTCATTACGATAGTACTTAAGCTATATCTATGAAAATTTATACTAAGAGGGAGAAACAACTGGTGCACAGCAACCAGCCTACGAATGCGAAGCAGCGGGCGTTAAACTAGTATTAGGGTATATTGCCTGTTGTCCCCTCCAAACACCAAACAATGCACTCACATTGGCCAAGGGGACAGGTCGGCAACAGGGCACAACATGGGAGTGTTGCTGGTGGTCTAGCCGTTCAGGAGGCATAATACCGGCCAGTGAGAATGGTGCGGGGCAAACGTGAGCGCTGCCATTGCTCGCCTCGCAGTGTCACGCAGACCGTCGCTTGACCACAGAATAGGGAGCATACAGAAGGGAAAGCTGGGGGCGGCGCCTTTGATCTGTACGTTACCAAGCGTTGCGCTCGACGCCATATTGAAAAGCAGTAAACGCGGACCTATAGCCACTCAGTACTTTGGCTGGAAATGGACTTTTTACGAAGTGCAGCTAATCTCACCGACTTTTACGAAAGGAAACGGCTTATCATTATGCTATCATCTGTTTTGCGCCCTCTTCTTGCGCCTAATTGTAGTCCAACGAAAAAAATAGACCTAAATTTCAATACAACTACGAAAATGTACGGTGGAATCGATGATCGTTTTAATTGGTGCTTATCTCTAGAAAAATCCCAAATAACGCGGAGTTATGTTTGGGTAATTAGTTATAAACAAGAAAGTGACTATACAACTGCCAGGTTTTATTTGACACGAATAAATTCGCGCAAAATATTGAGTCAGACTTAGCAGTACAACGTGACTACACAGAACTAATGACGTCTGGGCATATATAAAAGTTGTATTTGCTTTAGGAGTATCATTAATTTACTGATCGGAGAATGGGATATAGAGGAATCTATCAACCACAGAGCAGGAACAGCGTAAAATAATTATTCCTCTTAATCTATTAGTTTGAGTATCCGAAGAGCATTCGTTGCCAACATTAGCACACTACGCCTCCAATGCCGTAAGTAAAATTTTACCTGCCTACTTACGCACTATTCTTTGTCATTCATTTTATATTATTCCCTGCAACGTTAAACTTATAAAATATAAATATACTTCAGCATGTCGATGCTGTTGAACTGCTGCAGCAACAGCAACAGCGTGAGTTAGCGTCAAGAGAAGAAGCAAGGCTACTTTTAATAATGATGCACACATTGCTCTCATTCTAAACTGATAATATTTAACTTTCACTACACATATAGCGACGTTCTCTTACTGCTCAGCATCTTTTGGGAAGGTGAAGAAACTTAAATCCTTATTTGTATTGGAATTATTGCGGCAATTATGTGCTGAACACCATCGGCCGCCTTTTCTTTTATTGCTGCTCATAATAAAAACGGAACAGCTCCAACTACTGACACACAGTTCTTTCTTTTCACTGTACTGCACTGTACCAAATACTTGTTTACTTTTATGCGATTCAGGCAGTTAAAATACACAGTTAACAAACAAAGACGGCGCATTACCACGCCACAGAGTAGGGAGTGATCACACGTTTACTGCTTTTCAAGATGGCCGATTCCGCGCATGCGCACTAAATTTTGGACGACAGATTACAGCGGGAGTTTCCTTTCTGTATACTCCTTATTCTGTGGCTTGACGCTGCCTCGCCTTCTCGTCAGCGGATAGGCTGCCTGCAACACTCGCATGTTGTGCCCTGTTGCCGACCTGTCCCCTTGGCCAATGCCAGTGCACTGTAACACCCAAAAGTCGACGCCGTATTTCCAGATTTTTACCATTCAATTGCATTGCCATTTATTAGCATAGGAACAGGCGGGAAACGAGTTTATGTTTGTAGCTCAGTGTTTGACAATTTGTACGAAATATTTTTCCTTGCTTATGACTCATATATATATATATATATATATATATATATATATATATAAGGTGTTTCACTAAGTGTGTTTGCGTCTGTAACTTATAAAATAATAGGTAACGGGAAATTTTAATGCGGTAGGTCAACACAAGAAATGTTACACTTCCTGCGGAGCTATGAACATAGTTTATTGTGTCATTTTCCAAAGAGTTACAGCACAGAGGTATAATTTTTTAAATGGAACAATAGTTTTTTTTTTTCTATCGTGCATTGGATTCGTTGAAACCAGCTGCGTCCAAATCAGTTTAAACTATATTCCTATCACTGTTAGTTTGGGAGCTACAACCCTTCACAGTTTCAGGGGCAGATACCACACGCTGTACATAATACATGGCTGTGTGGTGGGTGATGCATGTTATGGCGGTGGGAAGTTGATTTACATGAGATCTTCAAATGTGTGTCCATGTTCCTCAATGCATAATGCAATGCGCCGTCGAAAGGATCTGCGGACGAGATGCAACATCGAGGGTGTGACGGAGCGACATGCGTCCTCGATGCGCCGTTTTAGATCATCTGGGGATGTGGGCTCCGTGGCATAAACACGATCCTTTAGATGTCCCCACAAAAAGAAACCTACTGGTGTTGCGGGCCACGAATGAGGACCATGGCGCCCCAACCCCACCACACAGCCATGTATTATGCGCAGCGTTTGTGGTATCTGCTCCTGAAACTGTGAAGGGTTGTAACTCCCAAACTAACAGGGATAGGAATGTAGTTTAAATTGATTTGGACGCAGCTGGTTTCAACGATTCCAGTGCACGATAGAAAAAATATTGTTACATTAAAAAAATTATATCTTTGTGGTGTAACTCTTTAGAAAATGATACAATAAACTATGTCCATAGCTCCGCAGAAAGTGTAACATTTCTTGTGTTGACCTACCGCATTAAAAATTCCCGTCACCAATTATTTTATAAGTTACAGAGGCAAACACACTTAGTGAAACACCCTGTATATATATATATATATATATATATATATATATATATATATATATATATATGTGTGTGTGTGTGTGTGTGTGTGTGTGTGTGTGTGTGTGTGTGTGTGTGTGTGTGTGTGTGTGTGTGCTTATCAATATGCCAATGATGGGCAATGATCCTTTCCCCATTGCCGAGGCATTCCTAGGCGCTTACTCTTACGGGAATCAGTTTACAGAACTGCATGTTAGACTAATACTGGTTGGGGTAAAGTCCAGAACTTGTACCTGACGGGGTCCATACGTGGGTCATCTGTGTGGTGATCTCTGTGTCCCCAGTGGTGTAGTGGTCAGCGCAACTGGCAAGAAAGCGGGAGACCCGGGTTCGAAAACAATTTCGTTATTATGCCGGGCGTGGAGATCAGCGACCACGTCACAGGGCTCAGCGTCTTCTGTAATCACAAACTGAGCCAAATAACCGACGAGGAAAACAGAATGAACACAAAAAACGACCGCTAAGCATCGATCTACCTGGAGAAAATTAAAGAAATAAATAAAAATTTTAAAAAACTCCTTGCTGGAGACACATTTTCAACTTTACCCACTTCGCAGTTAATGTCAAACATTCCACTGATATTTACTCACGACCGCGATGTATAATTCTTTCCGTCTCTTCTATTTAAAGATTATCAAGACACAGTAATGAGTATTACTTTGAACATATGTATATGGGCTGGGTAAAAAGTAATGAGAACCATTATCCTCCCCTGAAATAATTTCATCGACACTACACGGCATTTTTTTCGCCTTGAGCTATCTAAATATTTATTAGCTTATTTGTTAAATTAAACTTAGGCTTATTTGTTAAATTAAACTTAGGCCCATTTGGAGTAATGGCGGATGCCGGAGTCGGTTTGTTTCAGATTCTGAAAGACGCTGAAACTGAAACAGCACATTTGGTCAGAGACTGTACGTAGCATACAGTCATGGAATATTAAACATGATTACTCTGCACAACCGGAATAAGAAGAGATGTTGAAAAACACAGTGTAATACAAGTGATTGTTGTATGCATTTAAAGTAACGCTCATGTTAATTACTATATAACTATCCTGACAAATGTGTGTGTCTCAAGTTGGGTAAGGTTGTACAAATTCGATATAGGTACAATTCCGATCAACATAAGTTTTCGCGCCATTTGTCAGTCTCGTAGTGTCTCGTTGTGTCGCGTTGTAGAGAAGCAGGTTTCTACACCTCCTTCTGTCTTCTCCAAGAATACACCAATTTGGGGTAAGGTGATATAATGTTTTTCCCTTTAAAGAGGTAAGTGAAGCTACTTAGTCTAACGAGCTCTTATAAATTTTCTATTTAAGGGGGACTAGATTCTCTATCCAAAATGCAATGTTTGGTACAACGAAGTATGCGTTGGTGCCTGACGGAAAAAGTGCTTTTTATGTGGAAGATGCCCTTAGTCTAACTTTTACTACGAAGTGACCAGAATTGTACCTAGTGTGGTACATTTTCGATCAATTTTTCTCGATTCTGTAACTTTTTTGTGTGTCTATACGCGACATTTGTAATTGTCTAATATGTGTGTTACATATTAGTGAAACATCCAAGAACAAGTGCTATATTTAAAATTATATCTTTTCTCGATATATTTCCAGTTACAATAACATTTGTCCGAAATGATCGAAATTGTACCACCTTAACCTACTGCAATAAGAGTCGAATTATATTCATGAGTCGGACTCTTCATTTATATGTGGGGTGAAATGTGAAGTCAGTATAGGAAATGGAGTTTATGTTGCTAAAATTTGCCAAAATCCTACGAGAATTTAATCTAAAAATTAATAAGAAGAAAACGAAAACTATGGTAGTACGGAAGACAAAAGAATAAGGTTAAGTTAATATTAAACTAGAAGATGATGTTCTAGAGCAGGTTGAGAACTCCTGTTATTTGGGGAGCACACTCACGGATGACAGTAAATGTATCACAGATGTGAAGAGAAGGTAGGCTTGGGAAAGCAAGCTTTTCAAAATAAAATGAATTTACTAACAGATAATTATATAAGCATACAAAAGTACGAAAAAGTTTTGTTTGGAATGTGAAGTGTGGACTTTGGGAAAGCCAGAGAAAAAGAGACTTGGAAATGTGGATATGGAGAAGAATGACGAAAAAAAGGTGGGTAAATAGGAAAAGTAATGAACAGGTCTTAAGAGAAGTGAATGAGAACAGAACTCTGCTAAATTATATAGGAAGAAGAAAATCAATAACGATAGGGCACATAATGAGACACAGCCAGTTCCTAAGGAATGTATTTGAAGTAAAAGTTTTAGGGAAAAATCTAGAGGCAGGCCAAGAGCAAGGTATTTTAGTAACATCAAAGAAGATATGGGGATAAAATCGTGTGAAGAATTGAAGAGGATGGCAATGGAAAGAGGGACTTGGCTAAATCGACAAGGCGTAGACTTACAGAGGCACGGCATAAACCGGATCTCTAAAGCTGTTCAATACTTCAGTTATATTCAATTTCAATGGAAATCAACCAACACACTTCAAGAGTCTGAAGATTTCATAAGTCATCATTATCTGTTGTTAGACTTCTAATTATTTAGAGAAGTGTTATCCTGCTTAGTAAGGAACGTTGCTTCATACAAGACCAAGGGTAAAACAGTTCAAGCTACTTATAGCCACACACATTCAACATAACCGTCCCGATATTCATGACAATTTGTGGGATGTCCGGATAGCATCGTAAACCATCTACGCTTCTATTCCTGTACATTTCCCGTATTGACCAACCTTTGCTGTGGGTAACAGATCGCATGAATAAAATACATAATGCACTTTATTCTCGGAATTTCGGAGAACATTTCCTGATTCGCATGAAAGAGCAAGTTGGAGAATATACTCAGCTCGAGTAAAAGGAGATTCTCAGATTTCGTATGGACAAAACCCAAAAAGTATCTCACAATCAGAAAAGAGTGTGCATTTTGTGGAGAGAGCTGTGTAGCCTACTTGGAGATGAGTACGTCTGGTAGGTTCGGTCCGCCGCTGGTACATTACGTAGGCTGGATTCTCCAGTCTCCCAACTCCTGCCGCTTACCTGAAACACACCAAACACCACACACTGACACCAAAACACTCAACTACCACCTACAACTAAAGCTAGTCTAACATGTACACGATAACTTATAAATTTTCAGCAGCATTGCCACATGTCACGATTAGGAATTATCGATATTCATCGATGCTAGATAAACATCGATGTTTAGTGGGAAAACATGGATATTGAGTTTCTAAAACATCGAAACATACATGTTAAGAAAGCGATATCGAACCGTCGATACTTCCATATCGGCATCGTACCCCAAACTGATTTCTTAAAAAAACCATCCTCGTGGTATGCCACAGCCTATCTCTCTGGCTGGATAGTTAATGCTCTTCCCTGTATGTACTCTTGCCCAATCTGCGATCGATAGCTCGATATCTGGCCGCGAGGAGAACCTCTTTAAACAGGGGCAGCTGGTTTGTTGTTTTTGCTACTGTTATACCGGGTGATCAAAACTCAGTATAAATTTGAAAACATAATAAATAATGCAGACAGAGAGGTAAAAATTGACGCACATGCTAGAAATAACATGGGGTTTTATTAGAACGAGGAAAAAAGTTCAGAAAATGTCCGACAGATGGTGCTTCATCTGATCGGAAAAGCAATAATTAGCATAGCAAATTAAGGCAAAGCAAAGATCATGTTCTTTACAGGAAATTACAGGAAATGGTCAATATGTTCACCATCGTTGATACGTAACACCCAGAAGATGGCCGCTTGCAATAGTGGCCGAAACGTCGGTGAAATATTTGATATATTGGCGATGCGGTCCAATACCAGAAGAGTTCTATAAACAATGACAACGGCCGCGGAAGCCTTCTTTCACATGTTCACCATCATTCCTCAACAATAGCTGTAGTCGAGGAATAATGTTGTGAACAGCACTGTAAAGCATGTCCGGAGCTATGGTGAGGCATTGGCGTCGGATGTTGTCTTTCAGCATCCCTAGAGATGTCGGTCGATCACGATACACTTGCGACTTGAGATAACCCCAAAGCCAATAATCGCACGGACTGAGGTCTGGGGATCTGGGAGGCCAAGCGTGACGAAAGTGGCGGCTGAGCACACGATCATCACCAAACGACGCGCGCAAGACATCTGTCACGCGTCTAGCAATACGTTTTATTTATTTTTTAATAAAACCTCGTGTTATTTCAAGCATATGTGAATTTTTACCTCTATATCCAGATTATTCCGTTATTTATAAAGTTTTCAAATTTATACTGACTTTTGATCACCCGGTAGTCTTGCGACGTTACAGCGGGCTATTGAGTTAAACGAGTGTAGTTGTATGAAGTCAACAATCAATTTTTGTTTTGCTGCAAAGTTGTCATTACTATTTACAATACAACCTGACCCATTTACGTGCTCAAATCGATCTATAGTGCTCTAATTTTAAATTTAATCTTTGATTTGAAACACTGATCATTTGCAATTTTTGTTAAGAACGTCTTTAAAAGATGACGGCTCGAGAAATTCACAAAGGCATATCATACACAGGCACCTACCTTAGTCTTTGTTAGACGGTCAGTCATACACTATGTGATCAAAAATAAGCGGACTCCTCACTGAAAATGACTCCAGTTCGTGGCACCCTTGCATTAGTGAAGCTGGAATTCATTATGGTGTTGGCCCACCCTCAATCTTGATGACCCTCGCAGACTTCGTTTAGTCAGGTGCCGGAAGGGTTTCTGGGGACGGGCAGCCCATTCTTCAAGGAGTGCTCAACTAGGCAAGTCGTTGTAGACAAAAAAATGGCCTTAGGTCCAAAAAATTGCAGGAAGCTGAATTTTTGGTATGTTGTTAGGACATATTAGAGTAGTATTACAGCAAGTTTGTAGCTTCGAAATCTTTTAGCTTAACTTTTAAGAGCCAAAAAACCTCGAAATTTTCGGACTTTTTTCTGGTTTTGGCTTATAACTCGTGAAGGGTAGTTTTTTTTAAGGAAAAGTCACCCACACCTCTATTAATGTAGATAAAATATTCTACAATTTAATCCCACCCGCAGCTCTGTACGTCCAATAGTTCCCGAGATATTGGACTTCAGAAATTTACTTATTTCTCCAAAAAGTTCAAATTTTCGATTTTAGTTATCTTTTGGTTAGAATATTGGCTTTAATGATCATCCCACGTGCAAAGTCATACTAAAGAAAGTTTTAGAGCAGTTATTTAGCTTTAATCTGAGTACAAAACGAAGTCCATAGTCGCAATAGATTTCTAGGCTGGCATCCCTTGTTGTTTTGTGTGGTACCATCACAGCACGGGCTTACATCGGTGAATTAAGCACCTTCTGAATCCCCTTTTCTGTGCAGTGGTTTAACAATAGCATATTTAAGTTTATCAGGAAAAACAGCCTGCTTCAGAGAACTATTACATGTGTGGCTAAGAATCCTTTTTATTTCTTGAGAATAAGCTTTTATTACCCTGCTGGAAATACCATCAGTTCCATGTGAGCTTTTGCTCTTGTGACAGTTTATTATTTTCTTAATTTCAGAAGGAGAGGTGGGTGGAATTTCTATTGTACGAAATTGTGTGCGTATGGCCTGTTCTGTTAACTGCCTAGCTTCTTCTAATGAACATTTACATCCTATTTTCTCCACAACATTTAGAAAATAATTATTAAAAATGTTTTCAACTTCTGGCTTGTTAGTTGTAAACATTTCATTCAGTTCGGCGTGTGCTGTTGGTAATAATATTCCAAATCGTTATAATTTCGTTATCAAAGTAAGATTGTCTGTGGATTTTATTAGGCTTTTCTGTTCTTAATTTTCTTTCTCTGATGATAGCTGTGAAAGAAAAAAAGCTTCTGCCGTATGATTATGTATTTATTATTGTGGAATTAATAACCAACTCGACTTTTTCATAACTTTATGTAGCACAGTAGTTTTTATAATATTTGACTGTTTCTGGGTCATTACTCTTTCTTGCTGTTAGATACAGTTCCCATTTTCGGTTACAAGATATTCTTGTAATAAGCCATGGTTTCTTGCATGGTTTCTTATCATTATATTTAAGTATTTTCGTGGGGAAACAATGTTCAAATACTCTTACAAATGTATCATGAAATAAGTTGTATCTTAAATTAGAATTAGCTTCCTTATACACCTCATCCCAGTCTAACTGTTGAAGCCGGCCGCGGTGGCCGAGGGGACTGAGGCGCTTCAGTCACGGTCTGCACGGCCACTACGGTCGGGGGGTTCGAATCCCCCCTCGGGCATGGATATTTGTGCCGTCCTAGTTCGTAAGTAGTTGATAAGTAGTTTGTAAGTTTAGGGACTGATGACCCTGCAGTTAAGTCCCTTAAGCTTAAAAAACATTTGAACATTTGAAAGCCTTTCCCGGGTAGAAATTAGTAACTGTACAAATTTTTAGCTCTTCATGTGTTGTGGTTCAGATGTGATAAACGTACACCGAACAGACATTCACATTTATAGATGTAGATGATAGTCATTAAGCTTTATGAATTTCTATGCAGTGTACATATGTGATCAAAAGTATCCAGACAATCACCAAAAACATACGTTTTGCATCGTGAATTGTGCTGCTGCCTTCTGGCATGTATTGCGTACCAGCGACCTCAGTAGTCCCTAGACATCGTGCAAAGCAGGATGGGACATCCACAGAACTCGGGTACTTCTAACGTGGTCACATGATTGGGTGTCACTTGTGTCAGAAGTCTGTAGGCGAGATTTCCACGCTCCTAAACACCCACAGGTCCACTGTTTCTGATGTGATAGTGAAGTGGAAATGTGAAGGGGCACGTACAGCACGAAAGTATACACACAGACCTCATCTGTTGACTGACAGAGGCCACCGACAGTTGAAGAGGGTCATAAAATAATAATAATGATAATATTACTACTACTAGATGACCTGGTAAACTTCATATCACTTACCTCTTAATATAAGCCATATTAATTTAAATCATATGTATTTTAGACGCAGTAGCTTTATAAAGGCATCATCAGATAGTCTAAATATCGATGAATGTCAAATGTTAAAATTTTTATCGCAATTGTATGAATGATATTGATATCCCAAACAAAAGTGCCCTTTCAGTTTTCCACAAAATTTTCCTATTTTCTGGCCTACTATTCCAAACTTTTACTTCACTCAAACCTTCCTCTCACTTTGAAAGTCGAATGTGCAATATTTTATCGCAATCAGATAAATGATATTTTCATAGGAAATATCTTTCTATTTTTTTCTGAATTTGCAATTTTTATGGGCAACTTTTCAAAACTTTTTTTTCATAATAACGGTACACTAGCTTGACCGTTAAATATGCAAAATTTTATCGCAATCAGTCGATTGATATTGATTTTCCACTGAAAAAAGTTCTTTCATTTTCTCGCGAATTTTTACATTTTCCGGGTAACTTTCCCAAAATTTTAGTTCATAAGAACGTTCATCTTAAGTTGAACCTCAAATAATCAAAATTTTACCACAATCGGATGAGTGGTTTTCAATTTATAGTGTTGACTACATTTAGAAACACATTGAAAAAGGAACTTGGTTCGAATCTTGCGTTTTTCCATTTTAACAGTCCCTATTTTTTCTTTTTCTTTTTTTTTTACTGAAAACTTTTCCAGGACCATAATGAACAAAAAAATACCCCTGTTCGTTGTGCGAATAGTCAGTTATAGTGCTGAATTCAATCAAAAACACGTTGAAAAACGCACTTTAAGTTTTTCTCAAATTTTCCAATTTTCCGATAGATTTTCAAAAAAGTTTATTTCATACAAACCTTGTCCTGTCAAGCCGTACTCAAGTATGCTCTCACAACCATGCGGCAATTGATAGAAAATTCATAGAAAAAAATCTCTTTCGGTTTCTCCTAAATTTTACCACTTTCTAGGCGACTTTTCAAAATATTTATTTGATGCGAACATTCCTCTTGCTTTCAATATGAGATGTACAAAATTTTATCGCAATTGGACGAACTGTATTGATAGCTCACTGGAAAAAGCTGTTTCAGTTTTTCCCGATTTTCCTCTTTCCCGGACAACATTTCCATGTTTTATCACCGTTTAAACCTTCCCTGGACTTACACGAGTATTTCAAGACTAAAATTAGCCAAGTCGGTTGAGCCGTTCTAGAATTTTAGCGAAACTAACAAATAGATTATTATTATAGTATGGTTTTCTGTTCCGTAGGAACACAAGAATGGTAATAGAAAAACTTAAAGTAGTCCTATGCACATGACATCTTAAGACTAAGTAAAAAAGATCGATAAGAAATGGAAAATGGATGCTGCAGAATACTGTACACCTTACTGCACTAGTGTCAAGGTGGTGAGATGCTAATGTAGATTCGACTTCTGTCTAGTATTCACCGAGTGAAAGCTACTAACTCGTGGGAATAAGCTGATATTATTAACAACATACGACACTAGAGAAAAAAACGTATTGTGACGCCAGTGTCAGAATTCCCAGGGTACTGAAAAGGGGTTGACATGACGTTCACCACATATTGCTCGAACCGCCCGTTTCTGAGCCAAAAATATCCGTTTTTGTATCAGTCGAGTTACCCCAAAAAATAACTCCGTACGTCATAAGTGAATGAAAGCATGCATGGTAGACTACTTTTCGTGTTGAAAAATCACTTATTTCACATACTGTTCTAATGGTGAATAACGCAGAATTTAGTTTCTGAAGAAGATCCTGAAAATGAGCTTTCCCCGACAACTTTCTATCTGAGCACCTAAAAAATTTGAACTGTTCAGTTTCACTTATTATATGCCCATTATGTGTAATCAAAACGTCAGCTTTTATTAAATTATGTGTTAGAAATGGTAAAAACGTAGTTTTACTGTGATTTAGCATAAATTTATTTTCTACAGCCGGCCGCGGTGGCCGAGGGGACTGAGGCGATCCAGTCACGGTCAGCACGGCCACTACGGTCGGGGGTTCGAATCCCCCCTCGGGCATGGATATTTGTGCCGTCCTAGTTTGTAAGTAGTTCATAAGTAGTTTGTAAGTTTAGGGACTGATGACCCCGTAGTTAAGTCCCATAAACTGTACAAACATTTGAACATTTTGTTTTCTACAAGCTATGTACTTATCTCTTGAACTGCATTATTTGATACTAAGTCAGTATTACAAACAACATGCTTCACTACCAAGCTGGTATCATCAGCAAACAGAAAATATATTACAATCACTTGTTATACTCGAAGGTATATCATTTATATAAATAAGAAACAGCAGTGGTCCCAAAACAGACCCCTGGGGCACCCAACAGTTAACTGTGCCCCATTGTGAT
Organism: Locusta migratoria; assembly: GCA_026315105.1. Lineage (NCBI taxonomy): Eukaryota > Metazoa > Arthropoda > Insecta > Orthoptera > Acrididae > Locusta > Locusta migratoria. The sequence continues at coordinate 126,281,622 of CM048753.1, forward strand.
TGTACGTCATAGCCATTTTCAACACTGCGGAGAATTACCTTCTGCTGTCTGTTATTAAAGTAAGAGGTGAACCAGTTGTGAGCTACAGCCTTTTATTTAACCTATCAGATGCCTCACAGAAAAACTAAAATATAGCATTTTTCAATCGTTAAAACTACTGCTGAAACCAAACTGTACGTTAGACAACAAATTGTGTGAACTGAAATGGTCAATTAATCTTGAACATACAGGCTTTTCAATAACCTTAGTGTAAGAGGCAAGCGTCTAAGCAGAGGAATTGCAGACTGCATCAGGATCCACTCCGAGTACTGTGACGATTAGGTGGGAGGTGAGAAGACTTGTATTTCATGGACGACCAGCTGCTTAAAAGCCACATGTGACGTCTCACTTGGTGTAAGCAGCGTAAACAATAGACGATGGAACAGTGGGAAAACGTTGTGTGGAGTGACGAATCCCGGTACACAATGTGGGTATGCAGAACGTCATCTGCCAGCGGGTGTAGTGGCGACAGGAGAATTCGGATGTTGTGGTGTCATAGCGTGGCTGCGATTTTCATACAGGAGGCTGGCATCCCTTGTTGTTTTGCGTGGTACCATCACAGCACGGGCTTACATCGGTGAATTAAGCACCTTCTGAATCCCCTTTTTTGTGCAGTGGTTTAACAATAGCATATTTAAGTTTATCAGGAAAAACAGCCTGCTTCAGAGAACTATTACATGTGTGGCTAAGAATCCTTTTTATTTCTTGAGAATAAGCTTTTATTACCCTGCTGGAAATACCATCAGTTCCATGTGAGCTTTTGCTCTTGTGAGAGTTTATTATCTTCTTAATTTCAGAAGGAGAGGTGGGTGGAATTTCTATTGTACGAAATTGTGTGCGTATGGCCTGTTCTATTAACTGCCTAGCTTCTTCTAATGAACATTTACACCCTATTTAGAAAATAATTATTAAAAATGTTTTCAACTTCTGGCTTGTTAGTTGTAAACATTTCATTCAGTTCGGCGTGTGCTGTTGGTAATAATATTCCAAATCGTTTTAATTTCGTTATCAAAGTAAGATTGTCTGTGGATTTTATAGCAGTCGAATAATCGGAGTATTCAATAAACTGATCCAGACGAACTGCAGTCCTCTTATCCTATATATGTTAAAGAAAAAGGACGAATTACTCATTGACGATCATTATTAATGCATTGTATATAAAGTGTAATTTATGTGTTAGTGCATACCAATATATTTGTGAAAGTAGGTATTACTGGAAAAACAACGAAAGCCTGTCTGTTTGTGGGTATTGGTCAGCCATTAAGGGACACTGGGACTTTTCTTTCGTAGCGAGGCCTTTTGTTGTGTAAAGGCACCCCCGCCCTCCCTCCTTCATTCCGAAACTTCTTGTATCCGAGGTCTTCCCCACAACACCCAGTCTGCCCTTAGAAATGACCGTATTCGGATCTGTGAAGAACATGTCAAACAAAAATCGCCTAGATCTCGTTCGTGGTGGTGTGCTAAGTACTTTCTTTTTTCACAAGACGTCGGAGCTACCCCCGTCGGATGTTTGTTTCATGTGTCGAGAAGTGCTTGGAGAGGGAACAGTGACAGTGAAAAAACGCGGCATCTCCAGCAGTGTCCCTGCTCGCTGGACTGGTGGCACGGTGTATATGCCGAATATCTGTGAGGGCTGGGATGTCTCCTGCACCAGCTGTGAGCAACACGTTGACATGAGATCCTCTCGTATCGACCGAAATACTACTTCGACAAACTAAAAATGTGGTTTGAATCCCAATACACCATTTCCTTTGAATGAGGAACTACTGTGCATCAGCCAATGTTACTTTCAAAAGGAGTGACAAGGTAGGAACACTGGCTACAGGTAAAGTTAAAGTGCGGAACGCGGTGATCGCTATCCTCTCACGCTCTTGCAAATGCTGTGCATTACGAAAAAGTCAGATCACGACTTAAGAGAGCACTTTGCCATGCCACTATTTTCGGAGGAGGGTATGCAGAAGGTCACAAAATCCAACTTCTTCAGTGCTTTCACTCCTCTCACGGAAAACATCTCCATCACACAAACCACTTTTGTTGTTGTCGATGGAGGGCATCTGCTACAGACAAGTTATCTGGCAACGTAACAACAGCATCCGCGAAATTGTAGCAGCCTACATTTCCCGCACTGTCCATCGCTATGGGAGGAATGTGGCTGTGGTGTTCGATGGCTACTCAAAGGAGGAGGGGGGGGCTGGTAGTAGCACAAAAGCAGCTGAGTCTCTACGCCGTTATGCAGTACCTGCACGCAGCGAAATTCTATTCCACGATTGTACTCTGATCAAAGTGGCTCAGAGAAAATTTCTTTCCAACGGACAGAACAAGCAGCTCTTGATCAACTTTATTCGCGCTGGAACGGAGAGCGAAGGACCAGCGACCAAGCAAACTACCGACGACGCTGACTTCGCTATCAGAACAGCGCTGGAGAAGAGCCGACAACATGAACACGTCCTGACAGCTGGAGAGGATGTCTATCTGTCGCTCCTCCTCAATGGGTTGGGCTCCAATACAAGGAACCAATTCCTCCAAAAAGGTGGAAGGGCTGGAGCTAGTTGTGAACAATTCTCGTCAACATCCTTCAATCGAGGACAAATGTCGCTCCCTCCTGGATTAGAGCTGTTTCTCCACGCGTTCACTGGTTGCGACAAGGTATCTGCCATTTTCGGGCAGGGAAAAACAAAAATGATGGGCATAATTGAGAAGAATCCCCAGCTGATTGGCGTGGTGGCTGCCACATTTCCCAAGCAGCATGCCGCTATAGAAGAGATAGCCTCTGCGTGCTGGAAGTGCTTGGTCGCCCTGTATAGTGGTGGAGAGGACGTCAGCCTTCAAATTCTCCGCTACGAACTTTTCCTCAGGTCTGCTGCGAGTGCAAAAGTCCAGCTCGCTCGTCTACCCACAACTCAAGAAGCAGCGGCCCAGCACTCTATAATGACATTATTATCAGAGAAAGTTTTGTATTTTTATATTATTTCGGCATGTTAAAATAGTTATCTATGAAAGTCAGAGAAAGAAAATTTAGGAACAACACTTTCAATTTTTTTGTAAGAAAGAAGACACTCTTGCTTTGTACTGCGTAGCGATAGCATCTTGCAGACTGGAGCTGTACTTTATTATTTTCTATGTGGCCGCTATTATGTACATTCAGGTAAATATATGTGATGTGCGCGTATCTTAAATTTATAAATAAACCCCCACCTCTCACTTAAATTCGCACTTATGAATTTTTATTAATAATTTTTGCCCTATCCTCCCTCCGCCCATGATGTCTTATTCAGCCTTGTTGAATCACCGCAACAATGGATGGCATAGTCTTTAGTTAATATTGAATGGTGATATTTCGTGTAGCTTGCCACTCTTGTTTCAAAATTTATTCCATAATATTATCATTTACTGGCAATAGAACCTGCAGTCGATTTTCTTGTAAATTTTTTGACTTACGTAATATTCCTATCCGATTTATATCATGTCACTTATCTTACTTTACTGTTTGCTACACGAGTCGTAGTTTAATATTGACGAACTGCCATCCACTGTTCGGCGAGTGGTTATCATATTATTAAAATTTCATTTACAGCCAAATTTCAACCACCGATGGATCTCTTGTTAAAGGTAACTGCTCGTCGATTCTTTTTGTAATGTTCTGCCTGCACAACACTCCACCGTTAATTAGCTTGCCATTTCATTTAAATGCATGTAATAATTTTTCCATTTTTCCCCCGTAATTTACTGATTGGGATCTTTCATACCTGTAGCTTCTAACTTCAAACCAGTTCCTTCTGTAAATTTGTTAATGTCCTAAATTAATAGCCAGGCTGGAACATAATAACTCCTACAGGACATACCACCAGGTTCAGATGTGGTTTCGCGTCGACAAAGAGCCCTCTGACTGGGGTTGGACAAGAAGCCAGCAAGGGCTAACTCCTATCACCACAATCCAAGACGCAGCGCCCTCAGCACTACTGAAGACGTCGAGCAAATGTAGGAAAAGGGTGTGGTGACGGGACATGCTCAAGTGCTCTGTTCTTTGCCGAATGATCCAGGGCAAGACATGCCGCAGCACCCGAACGTCTCGGCAGATTCGGAAGAGGAAGACGAAGATGTGGCAGAACCAACTTCGGTTACAGAGCTCCAGCAGACAGGAGAAACAACGGAGCCCGAGCCAGCAAGCAAGAAATCCCGGCATTCTCGCTAAAACGAATGGTAAGATATATTTTTGTAGGTATGTACAACATTATATTTTACTCTGTTGCAGCTTCAAAACTGAGAAGTAGCGCATTACATTACTACAAATTTATGTTGTGGTATAAATCTGTTGCAGAGGTCGTAAGGCGTCTCCTTCGACGATACAACCCATCGCCCCCCCTCCCCCCCCCCCCCCCCCCGTCCACAGCCACCTCAACTCTCAGCTCTACGTACCACTTTGGTATTTTTTACATATACATTGTTTTATAAGTAGTACTGCCTGTAAATAAACATTTCTTTCCTTAAAAATTAATCATCTTGACCAATTTATTGAACTATGCGATTTTCCAAAATTTTAATTATTTAACAATAACTTGAAACCTATTAGGCCTATGGACTTCCTTCTGTACTTAGATTAAAGCTAAATAACGGCTTTACAACTTTTTTTATTTGTGACTTTCCCCCTGGGCTGATCATTAGAGCCAATATTCTAGCCGAAAGATGACTAAATTCGAAAATTTGAACTTTTTGGAGAAATAAGTCAATTTCTGAAGTCGAATATCTCGGGAACTATTGAACCTACAGAGCTGCGGTTGGGCTTAAATTGTAGAATATTTTATCTACATTAATAGAGGTGTGAGTGACTTTTCCTTAAAAAAAACTACCCTTCACGAGTTATAAGCCAAAACCTGAAACATGTCCGACAATTTCGAGGTTTTTTGGCTCTTAAAAAGTTAAGCTAAAGGAATTCGAAGCTGCAAACTTGATTTAATACTACTTTAATATGTCCTAACAGCATATCAAAAATTCTGCTTCCTGCAATTTTTTTGGACCTAAACATACCTGGCGACTGGCCTAAACTGATGAGAGATATCGATGTAGGTCGGCGAGGCTTGCCACGAAGTCGACGTTCCTGAACATCCCAAAGCTGTTCTGTAGGATTCAGATAAGGACTCTGGGCGGGCCGGTCTATTACAGGGATGATCTTATCGAAAACCACTCCGCCACACGTGTTGAAAAAAGCAATCGCCATGCTCGAATTGCTGTTTAATGTTGACCCACTAAAGGAGTGTAACAGGAAGAATGACCTGGAAGTCTTACTAGGTTCTTTCGATTAGTCGTCTGTAATTGATTTTCCTACTCGGGTAGTAAAGGACAGCAGCACACTGATAGATAACTTTTTTATAGACCAAGATAAGTTTAACAACGTACACGGTTGCCCTGTTGAGAATGGTCTTTCCGATCATGGTGCATAGCTAGTTACAGTAAATGACATAGTTCCTCTCTGTAATTCAAAACAGCCCTCCAAAGTTGTGCTTTCAATTAACGATTCAACAATCAGAAATTTCAGGGAAAATCTTCAGCAGTTAAAATGTTCAAATGTTTGTAAATCTTATGAGACTTAACTAGGGGTCATCAGTCCCTAAACTTACAAACTACTTATCAACTACTTACGAACTAGGACGGCACAAATATCCATGCCCGAGGGGGGATTCGAACCCCCGACCGTAGTGGCCGTGCAGACCGTGACTGAAGCGCCTCAGTCCCCTCGGCCACCGCGGCCGGCTTCAACAGTTAGACTGGGATGAGGTGTATAAGGAAGCTGATGCTAATTTAAGATACAACTTATTTCATGATACATTTGTAAGAGTATTTGAACATTGTTTCCCCAAGAAAATACTTAAATATAATGATAAGAAACCATGCAAGAAACCATGGCTTACTACAAGAATATCTTGTAACCGAAAATGGGAACTGTATCTAACAGCAAGAAAGAGTAATGACGCAGAAACAGTCAAATATTATAAAAACTACTGTGCTACATAAAGTTATGAAAAAGTCGAGTTGGTTATTAATTCCACAATAATAAATACATAAACATACGGCAGAAGCTTTTTTTCTTTCACAGCTATCATCAGAGAAAGAAAATTAAGAACAGAAAAGCCTAATAAAATCCACAGACAATCTTACTTTGATAACGAAATTAAAACGGTTTGGAATATTATTACCAACAGCACACGGACCAGCATTACCGCCGAACTGACTGAAATGTTTACAACTAACAAGCCACAAGTTGAAAACATTTTTAATAATTATTTTCTAAATAGGATGTAAATGTTCATTAGAAGAAGCTAGGCAGTTAATAGAACAGGCCATATGCAAACAATTTCGTACAATAGAAATTCCACCCACCTCTCCTTCTGAAATTAAGAAAATAATAAACTCTCACAAGAGCAAAAGCTCACATGGAACTGATGGTATTTCCAGCAGGGTAATAAAAGCTTATTCTCAAGAAATAAAAAGGATTCTTAGCCACACATGTAATAGTTCTCTGAAGCAGGCTGTTTTTCCTGATAAACTTAAATATGCTATTGTTAAACCACTGCACAAAACAGGGGATTCAGAAGGTGCTTAATTCACCGATGTAAGCCCGTGCTGTGATGGTACCACGCAAAACAACAAGGGATGCCAGCCTCCTGTATGAAAATCGCAGCCACGCTATGACACCACAACATCCGAATTCTCCTGTCGCCACTACACCCGCTGGCAGATGACGTTCTGCATACCCACATTGTGTACCGGGATTCGTCACTCCACACAACGTTTTCCCACTGTTCCATCGTCTATTGTTTACGCTGCTTACACCAAGTGAGACGTCACATGTGGCTTTTAAGCAGCTGGTCGTCCATGAAATACAAGTCTTCTCACCTTCCACCTAATTGTCACAGTACTCGGAGTGGATCCTGATGCAGTCTGCAATTCCTCTGCTTAGACGCTTGCCTCTTACACTAAGGTTATTGAAAAGCCTGTATGTTCAAGATTAATTGACCATTTCAGTTCACACAATTTGTTGTCTAACGTACAGTTTGGTTTCAGCAGTAGTTTTAACGATTGAAAAATGCTATATTTTAGTTTTTCTGTGAGGCATCTGATAGGTTAAATAAAAGGCTGTAGCTCACAACTGGTTCACCTCTTACTTTAATAACAGACAGCAGAAGGTAATTCTCCGCAGTGTTGAAAATGGCTATGACGTACAATCACAATGGGGCACAGTTAAGTGTTGGGTGCCCCAGGGGTCTGTTTTGGGACCACTGCTGTTTCTTATTTATATAAATGATATACCTTCGAGTATAACAAGTGATTGTAATATATTTTCTGTTTGCTGATGATACCAGCTTGGTAGTGAAGCATGTTGTTTGTAATACTGACTTAGTATCAAATAATGCAGTTCAAGAGATAAGTACATAGCTTGTAGAAAACAAAATGTTCAAATGTTTCTACAGTTTATGGGACTTAACTACGGGGTCATCAGTCCCTAAACTTACAAACTACTTATGAACTACTTACAAACTAGGACGGCACAAATATCCATGCCCGAGGGGGGATTCGAACCCCCGACCGTAGTGGCCGTGCTGACCGTGACTGGAGCGCCTCAGTCCCCTCGGCCACCGCGGCCGGCTGTAGAAAATAAATTTATGCTAAATCACAGTAAAACTACGTTTTTACCATTTCTAACACATAATTTAATAAAAGCTGACGTTTTGATTACACATAATGGGCATATAATAAGTGAAACTGAACAGTTCAAATTTTTTAGGTGCTCAGATAGAAAGTTGTCGGGGAAAGCTCATTTTCAGGATCTTCTTCAGAAACTAAATTCTGCATTATTCACCATTAGAACAGTATGTGAAATAAGTGATTTTTCAACACGAAAAGTAGTCTACCATGCATGCTTTCATTCACTTATGACGTACGGCGCTATTTTTTGGGGTAACTCGACTGATACAAAAACGGATATTTTTGGCTCAGAAACGGGCGGTTCGAGCAATATGTGGCGAAGGTGAACGAACGTCATGTCGACCCCTTTTCAGTAGCCTGGGAATTCTGACACTGGCGTCACAATACGTTTTTTTCTCTAGTGTCGTATGTTGTTAATAATATCAGCTTATTCCCACGAGTTAGTAGCTTTCACTCGGTGAATACTAGACAGAAGTCGAATCTACATTAGCATCTCACCACCTTGACACTAGTGCAGTAAGGTGTACAGTATTCTGCAGCATCCATTTTCCATTTGTTATCGATCTTTTTTACTTAGTCTTAAGATGTCATGTGCATAGGACTACTTTAGGTTTTTCTATTACCATTCTTGTGTTCCTACGGAACAGAAAACCATACTATAATAATAATCTGTATATAGAAATGAATTGCTGTTTGTTAGTTTCGCTAAAATTCTAGAACGGCTCAACCGAGTTGGCTAATTTTAGTCTTGAAATACTCGTGTAAGTCCAGGGAAGGTTTAAACGGTGATAAAATATGGAAAAAGAGGAAAATCGGAAAAAACTGAAACAGCTTTTTCCAGTGAGCTATCAATACAGTTCGTCCAATTGCGATAAAATTTTGTACATTTCATGTTGAAAGCAAGAGGAATGTTCGCATCAAATAAATATTTGGAAAAGTCGCCTAGAAAGTGGTAAAATTTAGGAGAAACCGAAAGAGATTTCTTTCTATGAATTTTCTATCAATTGCCGCATGGTTGTAAGAGCATACTTGAGTACGGCTTGACAGGACAAGATTTGTATGAAATACACTTTTTTGAAAATCTATCGGAAAATTGGAAAATTTGAGAAAAACTAAAATTGCGTTTTTCAACGTGTTTTTGATTGAATTCAGCACTATAACTGACTATTCGCACAACGAACAGGGGTATTTTTTTGTTCATTATGGTCCTGGAAAAGTTTTCAGTAAAAAAAAAAGAAAAAGAAAAAATAGGGACTGTTAAAATGGAAAAACGCAAGATTCGAACCAAGTTCCTTTTTCAATGTGTTTCTAAATGTAGTCAACACTATAAATTGAGAACCACTCATCCGATTGTGGTAAAATTTTGATTATTTGAGGTTCAACTTAAGATGAACGTTCTTATGAACTAAAATTTTGGGAAAGTTACCCGGAAAATGTAAAAATTCGCGAGAAAATGAAAGAACTTTTTCAGTGGAAAATCAATATCAATCGACTGATTGCGATAAAATATTGCACATTCGACTTTCAAAGTGAGAGGAAGGTTTGAGTGAAGTAAAAGTTTGGAATAGTAGGCCAGAAAATAGGAAAATTTTGTGGAAAACTGAAAGGGCACTTTTGTTTGGGATATCAATATCATTCATACAATTGCGATAAAAATTTTAACATTTGACATTCATCGATATTTAGACTATCTGATGATGCCTTTATAAAGCTACTGCGTCTAAAATACATATGATTTAAATTAATATGGCTTATATTAAGAGGTAAGTGATGTGAACTTTACCAGGTCATCTAGTAGTAGTAATATTATTATTATTATTATTTTATGACCCTCTTCAACTGTCGGTGGCCTCTGTTAGTCAACAGATGAGGTCTGTGTGTATACTTTCGTGCTGTACGTGCCCCTTCACATTTCCACTTCACTATCACATCAGAAACAGTGGACCTGTGGGTGTTTAGGAGCGTGGAAATCTCGCCTACAGACTTCTGACACAAGTGACACCCAATCATGTGACCACGTTAGAAGTACCCGAGTTCTGTGGATGTCCCATCCTGCTTTGCACGATGTCTAGGGACTACTGAGGTCGCTGGTATGCAACACATGCCAGAAGGCAGCAGCACAATGCACGATGCAAAACTTATGTTTTTGGTGATTGTCTGGATACTTTTGATCACATATGTACACTGCATAGAAATTCATAAAGCTTAATGACTATCATCTACATCTATAAATGTGAATGTCTGTTCGGTGTACGTTTATCACATCTGAACCACAACACATGAAGAGCTAAAAATTTGTACAGTTACTAATTTCTACCCGGGAAAGGCTTTCAAATGTTCAAATGTTTGTTAAGCTTAAGGGACTTAACTGCGGGGTCATCAGTCCCTAAACTTACAAACTACTTATCAACTACTTACGAACTAGGACAGCACAAATATCCATGCCCGAGGGGGGATTCGAACCCCCGACCGTAGTGGCCGTGCAGACCGTGACTGGAGCGCCTCAGTCTCCTCGGCCACCGCGGCCGGCGGGAAAGGCTTTAGGGACGGTTTTATGGCGATCGGATAGCTATTTATCTATATATATATATTAATGTGAATGTCTGTTCAGTGTACACTTATCACTCCCGAACGACAAGATGCAGAGACTTAAATATTTGCACAGTTAGTAATTTATACCTGAGGGAGGTTTTTGGCACTGTTTTATAGCGATATCATATATATTTAGTGATTTGAAGAATATAATGCGTAATGAGGAACAATAATTACTCTTTGAAAATGGTTTCATTGGTTGCATTGTTGCTTGAGGGTTGATAATGATAAAAGGCTGGAGAATACTGGGATGGAAAGTTATCGTTGTATGTAAAATTCAACATGTGTGTGTGTGTGTGTGTGTGTGTGTGTGTGTGTGTGTGTGTGTGTGTGTATGTCGTGTGTGCGTGTTAACATTTCGCTCTGAAGCGAAAACTACAGAATGCAAACGAATGGTCTGTGTGTAATTGTTGTCCGAAGTCTCCTGTTGTACACCATAGCAGTTCCATGGCGAAAGCTATAAGGGGGTGGAAGATATGGTGGTTGAAAGTTGTCAAATTATTAAAAAATTCGGACTGAATGCCAGCGATGACGTATCCGACTCTATAGCAAGGAGGTTACATACAGCGAAACGTGATGCCACAGACCATATCTTTGGTCTATGCATTCTACAATGTCTTCAGCTCTTTCTCTATAAGGATAAGCATACGATAAGGAAATATAAGAATAAATAAATAAAGCAGTAAAAAAGAAATTTTTTTCATTTCATTTGGGCCTGCAGCATTGTGTATGTCTTTTAAGGACATATTGTTAATCTATGAAAAGCCAAAATGCTGCTTCACTTTATAGATGTTAAAAAACTGTTTATTATTATCGCAATAGGCCTATTTCGGCTCTGTGGCCATCATCAGGCTATTTCCATATAGCATCGTGGAGGTATAATTGATTATAATGACTGCAATGATTGCAGTATACATGTTCTTCAGATGGTATATATATTACGTATATCAGGTCTTAATTCTTAACAGCTAATCTGTTAGTATCGCTGGAAGATACGTCAAACTAACAGATTAGCTGTTAAGAATTAAGACCTGATTTACGTAATATATATACCATCTGAAGAACATGTATACTGCAATCATTGCAGTCATTATAATCAATTATACCTCCACGATGCTATATGGAAATAGCCTGATGATGGCCACAGAGCCGAAATAGGCCAATTGCGATAATAAACAGTTTTTAACATCTATAAAGTGAAGCAGCATTTTGGCTTTTCATAGAGAAATTTTTTTAATGCATCTCTTTAAAAAACCGATTTGACGTTTCGCGCATTACATCAAGTGATTAATAATGTTTGTTTGTAAAGAAGGTATTGTATTGCAATTCATCCTTCAAAACCAATCTCATAGCACACTACTGAAAGATAGCTTATCTATCATAAGCAATCAACACGTGAGCGGAGCCGTGGGTTTGAGCGAGTAGGTGATAAAACAGACTCGAATGTGTTCGTAACGACTTTTCACCCCAACTCGGCGTGTCTGGCCGGAGTGCCACCCTGCCGAACAAGGAGGGCCTCTCGCGTGGCTGCGAAGGTCGAGGCCGGGCACGCGACGCGCACTGCGGTGTGTTGTGGTGGCAGCCCTGCCCCCAGAACTGCCCGCGAGGGGGCGCCACTTTTCTGCCGCCGCGCCAGTCAAAGTTTGCCCGAGCGGAGAACTACGAGCCCCGACCGCCAGATCGTCGCCAGCCGTTCGTCACGCCGGGAAATCCCCGGGAAAACCCCCGGCCGCCAGCACTGCCCGTTCTTTGTGAGCACTGCCCTGACTCAGCGGATGCCGTCCACCGGCAATTCCTCTCCTCTGACAACCTCTGCTACTCGGGGTATCCCTCAATTTTCTGAGAGTCAGTTCCGAATTACTTTTCCCGCATTACACTTTACCATCGGGATTGACACATGCCAGTGAACAGTTCACGTATTAGGCCCATTTCAGGTCAGTAACACTAAAAGGGGGTCATTTGTGGTAGTCAGGAATAAGACAAGGCTGTAACCTGTCATCACTGTTGTTCATTCTACTCATGGACCATATGTCGAAAACAGTACACTAGCAGGGCGGGAGTAAAATAGATGAAAACAAAATAAGCAGTCTCGCATATGTGGATGACTTGGTTGTAATGGTCGATTCAATTCAAAGGTTGCAAACTAATATTTCAGAGCTCGACCAGAGGTGCAAGCATTATGATATGAAGATCAGCATATCCAAAACGAAAGTAATGTCTGTGGGAAAGAAATTTAAACAGATTGAGTGCCAATTAGGAGGAACAAAGTTAGAACAGGTAGACAGTTTCAAGTACCTGGGATGCATTTTCTCACAGGATGGCAACATAGCGAAAGAACTGGAAACGAGGTGCAGCAAAGCTAATGCAGTGAGTGCTCAGCTAAGATCTACTCTCTTCTGCCAGAAGGAAGTAAGTACCAAGACTAAGTTAGCAGTGCACCGCTCTATCATTCGACCAACTTTGTTGTATGGGAGTGAAAGTTGGGTGGATACAGGTTACCTTATTCATAAGGTAGAGGTTACAGATATGAAAGTAGCAAGAATGATTGCAGGTACTAATAGATGGGGACAATGGCAGGAGGGTGTCCATAATGAGGAAATAAAGGAAAAGCTGGGAATGAACACCATAGATGAAGCAGAGCGAACAGACTGAGATGGTGGGGTCATGTTACACGCATGGGAGAAGCAAGGTTACCTAAGAGACTCATGAGCTCGGCAGCGGAGGGTAAGAGGAATCGAGGTAGACCAAGAAGAAAGTACTTAGATTCGGTGCAGAATGATTTTGAAGTAAAAGGCATAACATCAGACGAGGCATCAATGTTAGCACTGAATAGGGGATCATGGAGGAATTTTATTAGAGGTAGACTGAACGCTGAAAGGCATAAATAGTCTCTGATGATTATGATGATGATGAATAACGCCTCAAGCATTCATCTGACACGAAAACTGAATAAACGTTTTTGTAGAGGAGAAAATTATCTACAACTCTGCTCTCTTATGGTTTCTTTCATATCTCAGAGATATTCACAAAAACAACGGCGATTTGGCACCATGTGTGTGTGTGTGTGTTTACCATGTTTACAGTTTTCAGGTGGCACCATTCCACAGAACGGCTCCAAATCTCTCAGCCGTGTTTGTCGTCCGCCAGCGACCGTAACCTCCACTAGGCGGACGCCACTAGAGGGCGAAGCACTGCCCTATCTCTGCTATTATGCGTCCGATTCATAAAATTTTAAAATGTCCCGCAATTGAACATCACGTAACTTTTGTTTGAAGTTTTCTCTGTATTTTAAGTCTGAAATTATGGTGCATGTGTATAAAGACACAATTATTCACATTACTGTACCGTCATACTCTTTTCCTGTAAGTCATTGTAATATTTCTGCCTTACAGCAATCGTATTACGAAATCGGAATGCTTCCTCAAAGCAACCCTCCTACTCTGCAGATAAGCCACTCAACCCCTTCGCCTCACCCACCTCCTCTCCATCCAAGTGAACTCTCATTGCACCGCTAGTTTTGTTTCCCTCGACATCGAGAACGCTTATGACCGAGTGCGGCCTTCCGGTCTCCTTTTCAAATCCCATACCACATAAGACAGGACGCATTAGGCACTGGTAGGTACAGGTTTAAGTGGTGGAAGGAGCTGGTGGTGTGACCTATGATGATTTGGTGGGGCTGACAGCTCGAAATTTTGAGAAGTATGTCTGTCCGTAACGTGTTCCCTGTTTTTAAGACGAACCGTTCAACCGATCAGCACATAATTTTACAGACATGATTGTAGGCCGCCAGAGACTAGAACCTCCCTTTTTCAAATTTTTCGGACAAGAAAAACGGCAGTAATACCAAAAAAAAGCCGTTTGTAATATAATTGCAATTGCGAACGAACCGTTCATCTGACACGAAAATTGAATAACCTAATTGGTAGAGAACCTAATTGGTAGAGGGGAAAATTCTCTACAACCTCGCTCAATTACGTTTTTTTTTTCAGATCTTGCATCGTTGCAGAGATATTTGCAAAAATAACGGCGATTTGACGATGTCTGTCTGGCTGTAACGTTGACCTGACGCGAAAATTGAATAAACGAATGTGTAGAGGAGAAAATTCTCTAGAACTTTGCTCCCTCATGTTTTTTTTTATATCTCATATCGTTTGAGAGATATTTGCAAAAATTACGTAGTTTTGACTACCTCCATTGAATTAACGAAAACCAGCCGTTCGCAGATGTCACGTGACATTCCTCGCCCAGAACTTTGTGGCATGCGCCATCTTGCGTTGCGTGTTTGATGATTTTTTTATTGTAACTGACACGTTGTCATTTCAGAGGAACTGAAGAATTAACAAAAAAACGTCGTCCTTCGTACGACAAATGATAATCTATTGTCTACAAATGCCATATTAGCATCAGTTAACAACTGTCATCAACAGTATGAGATTAATGAACGTTAGTACGCCTCGGTTGCACAATGGTAGAGCGCAAGACTACAACTCCAAAGGTTGCTGGTTCGATCCCCGCCAGGTCCTAGGATTTTTATCTGTCACTTTCCACTTCTTTCACCTCTGGCAGTATTGCTCATGTGAAAAATACCGAGTAGCACCGTGGTTCGGAACCCACGTCAAACTGTCGGTCCCCCTATACCTGGCTAGGTAAGTTAGTTTGAAGGTCGGAGGAAGGCAACGGCATACCACCTCCAAACAGGACCGTGACTGCTTACCTTTTTAGTCCTAACTGCCACCTGTAGCGCAGTGGGCAATGCGCTGAAGGTCACTGGCTCGAAACGCGTCACTTACTAAAATCTTATTTTCCTGATAGGGTTTCAGACACTCTGATTAATCAAATTTTAGTGATTCTTCAGTTTCTCCCGGCGTATTTGATAATCAAAATATCTACGGGTGTACTGCCGGTCTATAGTGTCCAACGGGCACAATATTTCGGCGGTCATACATGTCGCCATCATCAGGTGAACTGACGGACTGAACTCCTGGAAACGCGCCGGCACGGAGATCCGCACGCTACGGCTGCTCGAAGGGACCTGGGTTCTAGCCCGGTGGCGGGCCATTTAAATACCCTCGGCCCGCGGAGCGACCCCTCCGTGGTCCGCGCAGTGGAACCGATTGCGCCGGCGTCTGAGAAGACGTCGGTGTGAGGGCTCTGTCCGCCGTGGTCGTCACTTCGTTACGTTTGCTAGATTTACTCTTAATTAACCCAATCGCTGGTTCCCAAGCTTTGCTAAGATTATAGCCACAGTCACGGTTTATGAGGTCGTCACTTGTGCGAATTTCAATGGCCTCTCTAACGACGCAGTCCCAGTATCTCGACGTCTGTACCAGAATCCTAGTGTGTTCATACTCCATGGCGTGATTCTCCGACAAACAATGTTCAGCGACCGCCGACTTGCTCGGATACATCAATCGTGTGTGTCTGTGATGTTCAAGGCATCGATCCTCGACGGTACGCATCGTGTGTCCAATATATGACTTTCCACACTGACACGGAATCTGGTACACGCCGGCCTTCCTCAAACCGAGATCATCTTTGGCGCTCCCGACGAGTGCACGAATTTTATTCGGCGGACAAAAAACAGTTCCAACCTGGTGTTTTTTCAAAATGCGGGCGACCTTCCCCGAGAATGCGCCGGTATATGGAACGAACGCAGTGCCTACATCCTCCCTCGTGTTTTCATCCGTTTCCACAGGTTGTGCTGTAGTGGTTGGGCGGAGAGCCCGCTGAATCTGCCACTCTGAGTACCCATTTTTTTTCGGAATACAGTTCTCAGGTGTTCCAATTCCTGGGGTAGACTCTCTGCGTCGGAGATAGTGCGCGCCCTATGTACTAGAGTTTTAAGTACCCCATTCCTCTCAGACGCCGTCGCAATCGGTTCCACTGCGCGGACCACGGAGGGGTCGCTCCGCGGGCCGAGGGTATTTAAATCGCCCGCTACCGGGCTAGAACCCAGGTCCCTTCGAGCAGCCGTAGCGTGCGGATCTCCGTGCCGGCGCGTTTCCAGGAGCTCAGTCCGTCAGTTCACCTGATGATGGCGACATGTATGATCGCCGAAATATTGTGCCCGTTGGACACTATAGACCGGCAGTGCACCCGTGGATATTTTGATAATTAATTTTTTTATTATTTAGCTTATTATTTTGGTCAAAACTGTTTGCAAAAACTGTTAAAACTACAAATCTAACATGGGCCGTAACACACGTCAATGCGGTTTTTTTTTTTTTTTCGACCTGACTTACGGGCTCGTCTGTCGGTAGAGATAGATGTGAGACCCGGAGCGCCAGCGAACGCTCGCCGCTCCGGCAGGTGTTGCTCACAATGGCTGCTGACGAGGCAGTAAAAAGCTCCGTTTTACTGCCGGCGATAGCGGCCGGCCCGTAACCGCGCTTCATTAGCGCGCGCCCCTGCCCGCGCGGCGCTCCTGTCATTAGCTGATAGCCCCCCCTAGCCGCCCGCATATAACGACCACCCTCCATCACGCGGCGCGGCGCCTGCCACGCGCGCAACCCGCAGCACAGGCGCGTGCGATGGGTTGCATAAACAGCGGGCGCAGTAATTGCGCGGCCGCGGGCAGTCCCACCGTGCGTATTGAGCGGCCTGTCTCGTGCCTCCTCTAAACTGCCGCTTACAACTGCAACGGCCTCCTGCCGAACCGAGAAAGAAACTAACCATTATACCGGGTGCTCCACTGACAGTGACCGGGCCAAATATTTCACGAAAAAAGCATCACCATCACCATCATCATTAGAGACTAATTATGCCTTTCAGCAGGGTGGCCACCAAATCTTCATTTTCAAATTCAAGGTTTTTTTCCCGGTTTTCCAGGTTAAAAATCGTTATTTTCCAGGTTTTCACGAAACTTAATTTTGCTCAAAGGGTTTAGCAAACAACTATACCGTAAAGAAACTAGTTACATATTTTTAAGACACATTGCATCCAAGTTGAACCATGTCACGCTGTAATATACACCAAGCAGTGGCGATTCCTGGATCTGGGAGGAAGGGGGCAAAGCTCATACAAATTGTGGCATTGTACCTTAAACTGATCTACAAAGAAGCAGCTCATATTATGAGGTTTTCCTCGTGGTTTTGGGGGATCTGCAGCCCCATAGACCTCCCTCCCCCACCCCAGATTCGACACTGACACAGTCTATACTACAGGGTGTATATTTTAAGTTGACAAACCAGAATAAGTACAGAAAAAAAGAAAAAAAGTGTATATTCAACAACGGTTTTCACCATTATTAACGGACGGCAGAGGCGTAGGAAATGATACTGAACTTGAACTGCATCCACAGTTTGGGAGCGGTGTGGGTGGCTGGTTTAAAATTTTAAATGGAAACTCCCATTTTTTATTACAGATTCAGATTCTACAGATTAAATCATGTATGGTTTGGTTGATTTTTATTTAATTTTTTTTTAATTCAATTGCCAACATATTGCACCGTAATGGTAAGAATGATTTGCCATACTGCTGAAGAAACGTACCACCCAGGAAAGAAAATAAAGATTAATCATATTGATGATGCTTCAGAACCCAACTTTGAGGTTTTTTCTTACTAAAACTACAGGGATTACTTATTTACACTTAAGTACATTTCCAACTGGTCGTGTAATCTGAGCAATAGGCTATACACGCGAGCGATCGCTTAACTCTTAAAGCCACATGGGTTAAAAATCCCCGTTTCTGGCTGAAATTCAAGGCTTTTCCCCGGTTTTCCCCGGTTTTTTCAAATTCAAGGCTTTTTCCCGGTTTCAAGGTTCGGTGGCCACCCTGCTTTCAGCGTTCAGTCTGGAGCTAAGTAATTATTTATTATATTCCACATACATAGTGATTAAGCCACGTCACACGAATTGAATTTTAATTTACAAAACGTAACTAGTTTCAATGAACTCTGTCATCATCATTAAACGTAAGCATTGACATTGTGTGACGGCTAGTGTGTTGACAACTCCCAATGGAATCACATCTGGTAGTTGACAACTTGGATACAGCATAATGGTACACATTGGTACTATGTTCTGAATTCATTTGGTTTGTTCCTGCATGTATCTGATTTTCAGTAAGGTATTTTTAATTTTTCAACTAATTGTAGTTCCCATCGCCATACATACCAGTTGCTACATATATTAACGTCTTGATGTTACAGAAAATCTTGGTTGTGCCTGCCATATCACATGGTTATTGCAGCTGAACAACCAAATACCATTCATATTGCAAATACATCTGTTGTGGCATGGTATGGAATAATATATAGCTGGAAATGGTGCGATACCATGTGTGACTATGGTAGACAGTGGGAGTCACTTGTCACACCCCTAGATGACCTGGCTACATTTATTACACCTTTTCATAATTTAATTATTTTCTCAGTTTGTGTTCAATGCTATTTTTCCTTACGTTTGATAATGATGACAGAGTTCATTGAAACTAGTTACGTTTTGTAAATTCAAATTCAATTCGTGTGACGTGGCTTAACCACTATATATGTGCAATATAATAAATAATTAATCAGTCACATACTCCTTACTACAATGTCATATAATATAACTTCACGTAATTATTACAACATCTTACTCTCTATCGCCTGCATCGCTTGATGTGCCACAACAGAAATCCGGATGACATTTGTCGTAAAACCGACCGAAACAAAATGGTTTACAGCACCAAGCACATTCCATAAAATCTACTGTCTTGCAGACACACACAGTTTCTGACAGCGATACCAGAAAAAGTTCACTTACATTAACGAAGACTTCTCTTTCACCCGTTAACTTTGATGTGAACCATGTATCATTGTCGAAGAATCTGCTTCTCTGATTTGATACGAAATTGGTCTGTTTATGACCAATATCATTCGTATTTCTGTTGTGACA
Source organism: Locusta migratoria (assembly GCA_026315105.1). NCBI lineage: Eukaryota > Metazoa > Arthropoda > Insecta > Orthoptera > Acrididae > Locusta > Locusta migratoria. The sequence goes on from CM048753.1 coordinate 126,300,833, forward strand.
TAGCAAGCAATGAAACGTCATAATGACGTGAACATTAAATTACTATGGCAAAATTGAATATTTCTTACTAATTTCGTCTAATGTCCACTGCTCGATGATATTCTGTAAAGTAAAATGGAAAAATGTTGGGCTATTCCGATTTAATCATCATCATCACCACCATCAGAAACTGTTTATGCCTTTCAGCGTTCATTGTGGAGCAAAGTACATGTAATAAAATTCCTCCATGATCCCCTATTCAATTCTAACATTGATACCTCGTCTGATGTTATGCCTTTTACTTCAAAATCATTCTGCACCGAATCTAAGTACTTTCTTTTAGGTCTACCTCGACTTCTCTTACCTTCCGCTGCCGAGCTCATGAGTCTCTTAGGTAACCTTGCTTCTCCCGTGCGTGTAACATGACCCCACCATCTCAGTCTGTTCGCTCTGCTTCATCTATGGTGTTCATTCCCAGCTTTTCCTTTATTTCCTCATTATGGACACCCTCCTGCCATTGTTCCCATCTATTGATACTTGCAATCATTCTTGCTACTTTCATATCTGTAACCTCTACCTTATGAATAAGGTAACCTGTATCCACCAAACTTTCACTCCCATACAACAAAGTTGGTCGAAAGATAGAGCGGTGTACTGCTAACTTAGTCTTGGTACTTACTTCCTTCTTGCAGAAGAGAGGAGATCTTAGCTGAGCACTCACCGCATTAGCTTTGCTGCACCTCCAGTTCTTTCACTATGTTGCCATTCTGTGAGAAAATACATCCCAGATACTTGAAACTGTCTACCTGTTCTAACGGTGTTCCTCCTATCTGGCACTCAATCTGTTTGAATCTCTTTCCCACAGACATTACTTTCGTTTTGGAGATGCTGATCTCCATATCATAATCCTTGCACCTCTGATCGAGCTCTGAAATATTAGTTTGCAACCTTTCAATCGAATCGGCCATTACAACTAAGTCATCCGCAAATGCAAGACTGATTATTTTGTTTTCACCTATCTTAATCCCGCCCTGCCAGTCTACTGTTTTCAACATATGGTCCATGAATAGGATGAACAACAGTGGCGACAGGTTACAGCCTTCTCTTACCCCTGAAACTACCCTGAATCATGAGCTCAATTTGCCATTTACTCTGCTACCTGACAGTCCTTTAATTGCCTGCAGAAGTTTGCCTCCTATACCATAATCTTGTAGAACTGACGGTAGCTTCCTCCAGGAATACGGTCATAAGCCTTTTCCAGATCTATGAGACATAGATACAATTCCCTGTTCCACTCGTAGCACTTTTCCATTACCTGCCGTAAGCTAAAGATCTGGTCCTGACAGCCTCTAAGAGGCCTAAACCCACACTGATTTTCATCTAACTCGTCCTCAATTAATACTCGCACTCTCCTTTCAACAATACCTGAGAATATTTTGCCTACAACGCTAATTAAAGAGATACCTCGACAGTTGTTGCAATCTTTTCTGTTTCCATGTTTGAAAATTGGCATGATTACCGCTTTCGTCCAGTCAGACGGAACCTGTCCCGATTCCCACGCCTTTTCAGTTATCCTGTGTAACCATTTGAGACCTGATATTCCACTGTATTTGAAATATGCATCAAACGAAAAAACTTCTAGCTTTAAGGGAGAACAGATGGAGCTATGGTTGGCCCTCTAGATGGCGCTGCCCTAGGTCAAACCGATATCAACTGCATTTAAAAAAATAGTTAACCCCATTTTATTACATACTAGCTGAAAACCCAGCCTTGCCCGGGAATTGATTTATTTACTTCAGCCTTGAGCAAGTACTTCTCCTATCCCTTTCGTCTCACTCTCTCTCAATCTCTCTTTTTCCTCTAAACGCGTGTTATATTCATGGGAGAATAGTTTTAAAAATAAGGATATCTTTCATAATGTACGAAATTATAACTACAACATCCAAACAAAGAAAGTAATCAAAATACATACAAACTTGGTACAATCTCATATTTATTGAGTTATATGCTGTACAACTGTATAATTTTTCAGGTATATATTCATTTGTATTTGTGCTGTAAGTTTGTAAAATCTCTTGGGAATACAAATAGTAGCAAAGAAGTAATAGATTTAAGCTTGGTGCGTGATGGGGCGGTTTTCCTTGAACGTTACTGTTTCTGTGCTCATATCTCATGAACCACTGCCGTACTGTGACACAATTTAGAATATACATTCATCTATATGTGTGTATACTGTCTGTAAAATTTCCTGCGGCTACAATTTCTACTGCACAAATCATAAATTGTAACGTCGTACGGAATGCCGTAGTTTTGCTCAATGAACAGCGGAAAAGAAGTAAGCGAGAACTGTTTTTCCTTTCATCATATTGATGTGGTTGTCAGCGAGAAATAGTTTAATAAAGGTTTGAAATTATGTTTAAAGTTTTTTGCAAGTCGCTAAGTACTGTCTTTCAAATATAGTGTATTTATAAAGTCTCGCCACATTATTGCAACTATATTGTTTATGACGTCATATCGTCTGAACCATGTGACGTATGTGATTCGTAACCCTGCAGAAACTGTTACCCTCGCGGTAAGGAATGTGTGAACCAAATTTGGTTGAAATCGGTCCAATGGTTTAGGAGAAAATGAGCAGCATTGTCTCTAAATGCAGCAATTTTTTTTTTTTTTTTTTTTTTTTTTGCCTATCTCATTGTTTATGACGTCATATCGCGTGAATAATGTGTTGTACCTAATTCTTACACTTACGGCGACCGTCCTCGTGGATTGAAGCTTACGTGTGCAAAATTTCATATTGATTGCAACAAAACTGTAGATTTGCATGCAATACGTACACACAAACATACGGACACACTGCTTTGGCATGCTTTACAATGCCATGGAAAGAAAAAAGAGTTCGATTGGGTGACAGGTTCTTGCGTGTATCCCTGTCCGATCAATAAAATAATTGCCTTCGGAAAGCGAATATTTTGTTACGAACAACAGCACATTACGACTCCGGAGACTTGACGCTATGTATCACACGGTCGCATTTTGCCTCTAAGCACCAAGTATCTTCAAATCAATGAAAATCTTGATCCGATCGCTACCAAACTTCACAGGTACACTCTCTGGACTTATCTGAATATTGTATTATGATCTCATCAAAATCGCTCCAGCCGTTTTCGAGTTTATAGAGGACATACAGACAAACATTCATTTTTATATATATTGAGATTCGTCTAGTACGTAAATAAATATGAATGTTTTATTTGGAACACTTTTGTCAGTTTGTGATAGATGGTGCTGTAATAGTCACAAACGTATAAGTACGTGGTATCGCGTAACATTTCGCCAGTGCGGAATGGTATTTGCTTCGTGATACATCACTAGTGTTAAAATGGACCATTTGCCAATTGCATAAAAGGTCGATACGGTATTTATGTATGGCCATTGTGATCAGAACGGCCAACAGGCCTGTGCTATGTATGTTGATCGTTATCCTGGAAGACATCATCCAAGTGTCCGGACCTTTCGTCAGATAGTTACGTTATTATTTACAGAGACAGGAAGTGTTCAACCACAAGTGAAACGTCAACCACGACCTGCAACAAATGATGATGCACAAGTAAGTGTTTTAGCTGCAGTTGCAGCTAATCCGCACATCAGTAGCAGACAAATTGAGAGAGAATCTGAAATCTCAAAAACGTCGGTGTTGCGAATTCTACATCAACATAAATTTCACTCATACCACATTTCTGTGCATCAGGATTTGCATGGCGAAGACTTTGAACGTCGTGTACAGTTTTGACACTGTTAATAAAATAGATTACGGGACGATAACTGATTTTTTTCACTTGTTCTATTTAGTGATGAAGCGTCATTCACAAACTGAGGTAAGGTAAACTGGCATAATATGCACTACTGGGCAACGGGAAATCTACGATGGCTGCGACAAGTGGAACATCAGCGACCTTAGCGGGTTAACGTATGGTGCGGCATTATGGGAGAAAGGATAATTGGCCCCTATTTTATCGATGGCACTCTAAATGGTAATGTTCTACCGATTTTATTGCAAGATGTTTAAGTGCATGATAGAATGGCGATGTACTTTCAACGTGATGAATTTCCGAAAAGGAGCGCCTTAAAATATATGAAAAAGATATTAACAGACAGCGAACTCAGTAAACCCGCCTGTGTCCGCACCTGTTGCCGGCTGGCGCTCGGCCGCCATGTTGGTTGGGTCACGCAATCTTTGCCCGTCTCATTTCAATGTCATTAGCAAAAAATGTTCCAGTGTTTATAAATCTATCGGACCTAACTGCGTGGTCATCAGTCCGTAGCTTACAAACTGCTTAAACGTAAAATGACATTTACACTCTGCAGCGGAGTGTGCGCTGATATGAAACTACCTGGCAGATTAAAATTGTGTGCCGGAACCGGGACTCGAACCTGGGACCTTTGCCTTTCGCGGGCAAGCACTCTACCGACTGTGCTATCCCGGCACGACTCACAATGCCGCCTAACAACTTTACTTCCGCCAGTACCTCGCCTCCTACTTTCCAAACTTCACAGAAGCTCTCCTGCGAACCATGCAAGACTAGCACTCCTGCAAGAAAGGATATGGTGGAGACATGGCTTAGCCACAGCCTAAGGGATGTTTCCAGAATGAAACTTTCACTCTGCAGCAGAGTGTGCGCTGATATGAAACTTCCTGGCAGATTAAAATTGTGTGGCGGAACCGGGACTCGAACCTGGGACCTTTGCCTTTCGCGGGCAAGCGCACTACCGACTGTGCTATCCCGACACGACTCACGATGCCGCCTCACAACTTCACTTCCGCCAGTACCTCGCCTCCTACTTTCCAAACTTCACAGAAGCTCTCCTGCGAACCATGCAAGACTAGCACTCCTGGAAGAAAGGATATGGTGGAGACATGGCTTAGCCACAGCCTAAGGGATGTTTCCATAATGAAATTTCAACTCTGCAGTGGAGTGTGCGCTGATATGAAACATCCTGGCAGATTAAAATTGTGTACCGGAACCGGGACTCGAACCTGGGACCTTTGCCTTTCGCGGGCAAGTAAAGTTGACGGAAGTGAAGTTGTAGGGCGGCATCGTGAGTCGTGTCGGGATAGCTCACTCGGTAGAGCGCTTGCCCGCGAAAGGCAAAGGTCCCAGGTTCGAGTCCCGGTTCCGGCACACAATTTTAATCTCCTTAAACCTAGATAAACTAACCAATGACAACACACACACCCATGCCCCAGGGAGGACTCGAACCTCCACGGCGAGCAACCGCGCGCTCCGCAGCGAGACGCTTTAGACCGCTCGGCTACTCCACCGCGGCCTTGTAATTATTCCGTGCTCGCAGAATGCAAGACAGAACTGTACACTTCAAACAGTCCGAGCATTATGTGATGGTCTAATACTACGTGAAAACAAAAAATATGAGATTACAGGAAATTGAAGTACAAATACGGTTTCTACTTAATGAAACTCGAGCCGAAGTGGCGCAATTAAAAAGGTTTTTCTTAAATAAATAAAAAACGATAAGTCCTTTCAGAAAATGTTAAATTAGAAAGTAACAGACCTTTAGATTATATATCGATTCGCTTTTTGTACGTAGCGATTGCTTTGTAACACTTCGAGACATATCGAAAAACACTTCAAAGCCTTTAAAAACTACATTCCTTATAACTCGTCAACATTCGCGTTTACAAACTTATTGCCGCGGTGGAGTAGCCGAGCGGTCTAAAGCGTCTCGCTGCGGAGCGCGCGGTTGCTCGCCGTGGAGGTTCGAGTCCTCCCTGGGGCATGGGTGTGTGTGTGTGTGTGTGTGTGTGTGTGTGTGTGTGTGTGTGTGTGTGTGTGTTGTCCTTAGGTTAGCTTACCTAGGTTTAAGTAGTTTGTATGCTACGGACTGATGACCACGCAGTTTGGTCCGATAGATTTACAGACATTTGAACATTTTTTAACAAACTTATGACGGCACGAAATAATTTTTAAAAACTAAATTTTCGAAAAAATTAATAATATTTTGTATTTTCCGATATATTATTTTTATATATATATATATATATATATATATATATATATATATATATATATATATATATACATAAAGTTCTTCTAGAAAATTGGCTACAGTTGCTCAAGAGATCGACGGTTTCAGGTCTGTTTTCCATGCGTTAATCCAGACTTGCAGGGTCTGCTACTTTGCTGAGTCTCCGCCATTTTTGTTTTCTTTTAATGCCATGCTATTAAATATTACTTTAGATTTTGTTAATTGTAACAAAGAATGAGTTTGAAAACTTGCACATTTTCGGGCTTGATTTCTTCAACTGACTATTTCTGTCTTTATATTATGAAACGTAGCCAAGTATTTTTCGTCTTATTAGTCTAAGTGTTCTAGATTAAGCTCCATGAAGCACATCACATCGCTATAAAATGTTAATCACGTCCATTAGCATTTTTTTTAAAAAGAACATTCGTCTCAGATCCAGAAGGTCGTAGAGCAGCATTATTTGCTTTAAAATCTCTGAGCAAATGTCTGCAATATATTTCTCAACAGTTCCTTTCATAATATAAAAACAGAAATCGTCAGTCGAAGATAACAGGCCCAAAAATAGTGCAAGCTTTTCAAAGTCATTCTTTGATACTTACAATTAACGAAAATAAAAAAAAAATCTTTAATAGCATGATATTACAACCCTTAACGAAGGAAACAGACCAAAACCAGTTGCTCTCCTGAAGAAGTGTAGGCAAATTTCGAGGGAAAAAAAAAAATAAAGTATCTCGAAAAATACCGAATATTAACAACTTTTTCGAAAAAGTACTATTTTGCATTATTTCGTTCGATACTTACGGTAAATAATAAGTTTGGAAATGCGAATGTTGACGAGTTATAAGGAATCTAATTTTAAAGGTTTTGAGGTGCTTTTGCGATATATCTCGGAAAGTTACAAAACAGATGGTACGTACAAAAAGTCAATCGATAAATAATCTAAAGGCCTATAACTTGCTAATTTAACATTCTCTAAAAGGAGTTTATTTAATGAAAACGGGTTTTTTCCAACTTTGCAATTTTTTTTCATTTTTTCCCCCCAAATAAGGGTGTGGCATTGGTATCGCTGAAAAGCGAAGGCGCCATGAATGAATGACTAGTGAAAGATGTTTACTGGACGTTTCGCGAGGAAAGCCACGCCGTCTGTTAGTTTTGGGAGCTACAACCCTACAACGGTCCGGGGACGTAGGCTGCGATAGCGTAGCTGACTGGCCGAGTGGCTATCCCCAGGGGCACGGACCACTGTCTCATGACCACCAGCCAGTCAGCTACGCTGTCGCAGCCTCCGCCCGCTAAACTGTGAAGGGTTGTAGCTCGCAAACTAACAGTGATAGGAATGTAGTTTCAATTGATTTGGAAGCAGCTGGTTTCAACGAATCCAATGCATGATAGAAAAAACTATTGTTCCATTAAAAAAATTATATATTTCTGGTGTAACTCTTTGGAAAATGATACAATAAACCATGTTCATAGCTCCGCAGAAAGTGTAAGATTTCTTGTGTTGACCTACCGCATTAAAATTTCCCGTCACCTATTATTTTATAAGTTACAGAGGCAAAGATACTTATTGAAACATCCTGTATATATATTTCGAAAGAATTCTTTCATTTTGTTTCCCCGTTAACTTCATAGCAGAGTGAGCCACGGCGAACCTCGCCTGACTCGGCTAGTTTCTTTAATTCATCCACGGCACATCAGATACGTATTCGAGACACTGGACAATGGTTACACGGCAGAAAATGCTCAGAGGGCAACAGAATCGGACATTTTCGGTCCACCAACTACATCCATTGCACCAAACACTTGTCGTTTGAAAAAAATGTCGAACAATGCCGCGTATTCAATTTAGGCGCCGTGCTTTTCACTTCGTAGCCTGTGGCTGTTTTCCTGAGAACAGAGGCAAACGTCGAATCGTCGATGCGAGTCCGCTTCTGCCGCGTTTGAACTCCGCCGCTTGTCCTCAGGTGAATAGCCTGCAGCCCCGCAGTGTTCGCTGAATGCGCGTCCTTTGTAATGGCCGCTGACACTCTAGAAGCAAGTGTCCGCACAACGCGACGTCCTCAATTAATGCTTCTGCTATTTCTTTACATCTCACATTGCTTTGTGAATTTCAAGTCTTCAGTCATTCCGTCATCAGCGTATTTTAGTAGTTATACCTTTAAGAGAGTAATCGTTTTATATATATTCGCTGTCTCTGAAATTTTTTTATTTACACCGTTTATTTTTTTTTTAGTCTATGGGACTTAACTACGGAGTCATCAGTCCCTAAACTTACAAACTACTTACGAACTACTTACGAACTACGACGGCACAAATATCCATGCCCGAGGGGGGATTCGAACCCCCGACCGTAGTGGCCGTGCAGACCGTGCCTGGAGCGCCTCAGTCTCCTCGGCCGCCGCGGCCGGCTACACCGTTTTTTATCAAGTTCGCCTACATAGTTATATTTTTCGTAAAAACACAATTTTCCATATCACCCAACACTTACACCGCTTGCGGAGCGGAAAGTGCGATTAACGCGCGGTTTTCACAGAATGGACTGATAGTCAAGGACTCGTATTATTAGCGAATAAACTGATTGTAAAAATACCTAGAAAGTGTGTTTTTTATGAAAACATACTAGTTTTGAAATGGAACTATGGTTGTTTCTACCGTCCACTGGAATTTTTGACACCAGCTGTGTAGAAAGAATTTTGAATAACATTTTTGCCATGTTTAGTTTGCAAGCTACAACCGTTCAAAGTTTAGAGGGGGGGGAGGCTAGGACCGCGTAGCTGACTGGCTGGTGGTCATGAGACAGTGGGCCGTGCCCCAGGGGATAGCCACTCGGCCAGTCAGCTACGCTATCCGGAGACTGGTTTGATGCAGCTCTTCATCTCCTCATAAAAACGGCAACTTACATCCATTTGAATCTGCTTACTGTATTCATCTCTTGGTCTCCCTCTGCGATTTTTACCCCATACACTTCCCTCCAAAGCTAAATTCACAATTCCTCGATCTCTTAGAATGTGTCCTACCAATCGATCCCTTCTTTTTGTCAAGGTATGCGAGAAATTCCTTTTCTCCCCGATTATGTTCAGTACCACCTCATTAGTTACGCGATCCACCCACCTAATCTTCACCACATTTCAAAACCGTCTATACTCTTCCTGTCCGCACTGTTTATCGTCCATGTTTCACTCCCATACAAGGCAACAATCCATACAAATGCCTTCAGAAAGGACTTCCTTAGGCTTAAATCAATATTCGATGTTAACAGATTTCTCTTTTTCAAGAACGCTTTTCAACCCATTGCCATTCTGCATTTTATATCCTCTGTACTGCGACCATGATATGTTATTTTACTGCCCAAGTAACAAAACTCATCTACCTTCTTTATCGCTTCGTTTCCCAATCTAATTCCTTCAGCATCACTTGATTTTCTTACACCGCACTCCATTACCCTAGTTTTGCTCTTGTGAATGTTCATCTTATATGCACCTTTCACCACACTGTCCATTCTGTTCAGATGCTCCTCCGGGTCCTTTGCTGTCTCTGACAGAATTACTATGTCATCGGCAAAACAATGTTTTTATTTGTTCGCCCTGAACTTTAATTCCTTCTCCAAATTTGTACTTGCTTTCCTTTACAGCTTGCTCAATGTACAGACTGAACAACATTGGGAGTAGGCCGCGGTGGCCAAGCGGTCTGCGACGCTCCAGTCGCGGTCTGCACGGCCACTACAGTGGGGGGTTCGAATCCCCCCTCGGGCATGGGTATTTGTGCCGTCGTTAGAATTAGCTAGTTCATAAGTAGTTTGTAAGTTTAGCGACTGATGACATTTGATCATTGGAGAAAGACTACAACAAGTCTTACACACTTCCCAACCACTGCATCCCTTTCATGCCCTCCAACTCTGATAACTGCTGTCTGCTTTTGTTCAAGTTGTAAATAATCTGCCGTTCCCTATATTTTACTCCTGCTGATTTCAAGATCTGAAAGAGGGTATTTCAATCAATATTATCAACAAATTTGTCCAAATCTACAGAAGCTAGAAATGTAGGTTTGCCTTTTCTTAATCTATCTTCTAGGATAAGCCGTAAAGTGATCTTCCCCGAGGTCTGCTTCTACCCGCTGGTCCATCCTTCCGTAAATAATTGGTGTTAAAATTTTGCAACCATGACTTATTAAACTGATGGTTCTGTAATTTTCACACTTGTCTGCGACTGCTTTCTTTGGAATGGGGATTATTACCTTCTTCTTGAAGTCTGAGGGTATTTCGCCTGTCTCGTACATCTTACACATCAGGTGAAACAATTTTGTCATGGCTGGTTCTCCCAGAGACTTCAGTAGCTCTGAGGGAATATCATCTACTCCAGGGGCCTTGTTTCGATTTAGGTCTTTCAGGGCTCTGTCAAATTCTTCTCTCAGTACAGTATCTCCTATTTCATCCTCATCTACTTCTTCTCCCCTTTCTGCAATATTGCCGCTAAGGTCATTTCCTTCATAGAGACACTCTATATACTCTTTCCACCTTTCAGCTTTCCCTTCTTTGCTGAGACCTGGTTTTCCATCTGATTTCTTTATATTCATACAGCTACTTTTCTTGTCTACGAATGTCTCTTATTTTCCTGTAGGCGGTATCTATTTTTCCCCTATTTATACAGTCTTCTACAGACTTGCATTTGCCTTCTAGCCACTCCTGTTTAGCTATTTTGCATTTCCTATCAATATCATTTCTTAGTCGTCTATACCCCATTTTGCCTGTTTCATTTACTTTATTTTTATATTTTATATTTATATATGAATTAAATTTAGTATTTCCTGTGATTCCCAATATATAGACTATATATGTCAAAAAATAAATTTCGTTTTTTCGCATGACAGAAGAAATGTTATCTCTGAAAACGCGGTGGAGTAGCACTGCCGCTTCTGGGCCACTAGCTCCTGTGGAGATCGAAACCTGTGGCTGTTTAATCAGTCAGTATGTAACTGCTAGGATATTTTCTAGCAGTACACCATCTAGGGGAAAAAATCCTACCGAGGGAAGCTCGGTCATCCTCGTCTCTCGCACAGGCTACGTGTCGTGTACCTCGGAAACGGTTCTAACGATTTGCACCCAATTCTGCATGTAGATCTCGTTTCCCTTATTTAATTTAGCTGTATAGATGTCTTTCGTGAAACAACAGGATTTTTCCAAAATAAATATAGGTTATACATTTGTCTTTCGTTTAGTCTATCCCTGATATTGCTCTAACGGTTTGCATAACAATTTTGTATCACGTTTTTGCATTTTTCACAATAAATGTTAGATACGGTATTCTTCGGCTACACTGAAACGGTTTCTGTGTTTGTAGCCAACCTGTGCGCTTCGAAATATCTAGGAAATTTCGGACGAAAAATATTTACTGCGACACTGAAACTAGGTTCATTTATAACATTTATATATTCAAATCAAATGTTCAAATGTTTATACAGATTATGGGACTTGACTACGGGGCCATCAGTCCCTAAACTTACAAACTACTTATGAACTACTTACGAACTAGGACGGCACAAATATCCATGCCCGAGGGGGGATTCGAACCCCCGACCGTAGTGGCCGTGCAGACCGTGACTGGAGCGCCTTAGTCCCCTCGGCCATTATATTGACGACATTGCAGCGTTCATTTAATGAAATAAATCGCAATTTGCGATCAGTTATGGCTTCACTGTACTAGGTTTAGATGGAATACCAATGTGTGGCGAATGAAAATTTGTGTCCGGGTTTGAATCCCGGCCGGGCACAAATTTTCATTCGCCATACATTGGTATTCCATCTAAACCTAGTACAGTGAAGCCATAACTGATCGCAAATTGCGATTTATTCCACAGGTACATTTATGGCTATTTTCGTTTAATGGTTGCAGTTACTGCGTGGGTACTGTTGAAAAATATGTATGTAACAGTAGTACTACGTATAAAACTTTATCGGATTTCTAGCCGCGACAACTCTTGATAACATCTCAAGCTCTCGAAGATACCCTACATCTTGTTCCTCAGGAGCCACAGGTCGCCGTCAAAGACATCCTGAGCAACACTCTGTCACCCGATATTTATCTAAATACATAAACATGAGTTGCTGTTCGTTAGTCTCGCTGAAACTCGAGGACGGCTGAACCGATTTGGCTAATTTTAGTCTTGAAATACTCCTATAAGTCCAGGGAAGGTTTAAACGGTGATAAAATATGCAAACGGAAAAGCTTCTTTCCATGAATCAGCACGGGTTTAGGAAACATCGTTCATGCGAAACTCAGCTTGCCCTTTTCTCACATGACATCTTGCGAGCCATGGACGAAGGGCAACAGGCGGATTGTGTTTTTCTCGACTTCAAAAAGGCGTTCGACGCGGTGCCACACTGCAGACTGCTAACGAAGATACGAGCTTATGGAATAGGTTCACAGATTTGTGACTGGCTGGAAGACTTCCTAAGTAATAGAACGCAGTACGTTGTTCTCGACGGCGAGTGTTCATCAGAGACGAGTGTATCGTCAGGCGTGCCCCAGGGGAGTGTGATAGGACCGCTATTATTTTCTATCTATATAAATGATCTGATGGACAGAGTAAGTTGTAATTTGCGGCTGTTTGCTGATGATGCTGTGGTGTATGGGAGGGTGTCGTCTGTAACTGACTGTAATAGCATACAGGTTGACTTAGACAAAATTTCTAGTTGGTGCGAAGAATGGCAGCTAGCTCTCAATGTAGAAAAATGTAAGGTGATGCGCATGAGTAGAAAAAACAATCCTATAATGTTCGAATACAGCATCAGTAGTGAGCTTCTTGATGCGGTCGCGTCGTTCAAATATCTAGGCGTAACATTGCAGAGCGATATGAAATGGAACGAGCATGTAAGGACAGTTGTGAGTAAGGCAGACAGCCGACTTCGGTTTATTGGGAGAATTTTGGGAAGATGTGCTTCACCTGTAAAGGAGACCGCGTATAAAACGCTTGTACGACCACGTCTTGAGTATTGCTCAAGTATTTGGGACCCGCAGCAGATCGGTTTGAAGGAAGACATAGAGGCGGTTCAGAGGCGAGCAGCTAGATTTGTTACCGGTAGGTTCGACCAATGCGCGAGTGTCACGGAAATGCTCCGGCAACTCAATTGGGGATCGCTGGAAGAAAGACGACGTTCTTTTCGTGAATTTCTGTTAAGTAAATTTAGAGGGCGGGAATTTGAAGCTGAGTGTAGTACGATCTTGCTGCCGCCTACTTACATTTCGCGTAAAGATCACAAAGACAAGATAAGAGAAATTAGGGCTCGTACGGAGGCATATAGGCATTCTTTTTTTCCTCGTTCAATTTGGGAGTGGAATAGGAAAGGAAATGCCTAGTAGTGGTACGGTGTACCCTCCGCCACGCACCTTACGGTGAATTGCGGAGTATGTATGTAGATGTAGATGAAAAGTTGTTAGGTAAAGAGGAAAATCATGAAAAACTGAAACAGCCTTTTCCAGTGAGCGATCAATACCGTTCGTCCAATTGCGACAAAATTTTGTACATTTCACGTTGAAAGCAAGAGGAAGTGTAGCATGAAAAAAAATTGGAATAGTCGCCCGGAAAGTAGAAAAATTTAGCAAAAACCGAACGCGATTTTTTCTACGAATAAAAATCAATCGCCACATGCTTGTAAGAACATCACTTGAGTACGGTTTAACAGGACAAGGGTAGTATTAAATAATTTTTTTGGAAAATTTACCGGAAAATTTGAAAAACTGAAAGTGCGTTTTTCACTAAATTGACAACTATAACTGACTATTCACTCGACAGAGAGGGGTAATTCTTCTTTTTGGTTTTGTTCATTACGGTCTTGGAAAAGCTTTCAGTTAAAAGAAAGTGCATTTAAAGGAAAGTCGCAAAATTCGAACCAAGTTCCTTTTCCGATGTGATTCTAAATGTACTCAACACTATAAGTTGAGAACCGTTCATCCAATTGCGATAAAATTTTGATCATTTGACGTTCAACGACAGGTGAACGTTTTAATGAACTAAAAATATGGGAAAGTTACCCGGAAAATTTGAAAATTCGCGAGAAACTGAAAGAGCTTTTTTCAATGGGATATGAATATCATTCGTGTGATTGCGATAAAAGTTCCATATTTGACGTTCAAAGCAAGAGAAACGTTCTTATCAAATAAAAATTTGGAAAAGCTTCCCGGAAAATTGGAAAATTTACAAAAAAATAGAAAGAGATTTTTCTATGAAATATCAATACCATTCATCTGATTGCGATAAATTTGTGCACATTCGACGTTAAAAGCGAGAGGAAGGTTTGAGTGAAGTAACAGTTTGCAATAGTTGGCCAGAAAAAAGGAAAATTTGTGGAAAACTGAAAGAGCTCTTTTCTTTGGGATATCAATATCATGCGTTACGAAGTCAAAGAGTAAATAGATTTTCCGTAGAGTAATTCTTGATCGGTATTTCGCTTTCTATGCTTCAAATCAAAAAATATCTTCAGTTACACACTTTCTAAAGTATCTTATTCGTTACTTCAGCGCTCAAGCTATCTCCACAACAGATTTCATCACAATAGATTCAGTGGTTTATGTAATGATATATAGCCAAATCTGTTCAGCCGTTCTTGAGTTTTTGCGAGACTAACGAACAGCAATTCGTTTTTATGACAGTTCATATACAGTTTCGGATCGTGTAAAGGGAACTTTACTCTTTCAAAGTATATTGCCGAACGCACCTAACACAACAATCACGTCATTATTTTACATGTTTTAAATCTTAATTTTCCTCGGAATTTTTCCACATTTTATCACCGTTTAAACCTTCCCTGAACTTCCACGATTGTGGCATGAACATTATCCTGGACACGTGTGCGTGATTTGCCCACTCTTCCCGCCCACTATCGACCCGATACTTAGACTATCTGATGATGCCTTTATAAAGCTACTGGGTCTAAAATACATAAGATTTATACAATTACGTAGGCTCCCGCGGCCATAGTCAGATGACATAAAAGTTTTCTGGGTGTTGTAACGTGCCATGATGTAGAAGGCTATTACTTAAATAACCGACGTTTCGGCCAACGTTACAGTGGCCTTCATCTGGGTAACTGGTGTGAGCTGGTTGTTACTACGCTATATTACTTTCATTTAGACATTAGGTCATAATTATTTTTTTTAAATAAGCGATGTTATTGGTGAATTATTGGCGGAAGAATGGAACTGTATTGTGATAGGATGATGAGGTGGGGGGAGTGGGGGTTAGCCGTTGCTTCTTGCATAGCGAGACGTGATTGGTGTTCATCGGCGAATGGGGTGAGGGCTTCCGTTTCTCTCCTGCTGGCTGGTGACGCTCGCGTGATGTGTTGTCAGTGCGGCCTGTTTCGCTGTGATGGCAGGTAGCTAAGAGGGGGCAAGCCTGAGTCCAGCTTCTCTGTTCACGTTGTTAGGGTGTTTTACAATTTCGATGGCTTCCCTTGTCTTGCGTTTAACCATCCCTGGTTGCTTGGCGAGTATTCTGGCATCGTTAAATTTTGTCTTTTTGCTGCAATCTTGCCGGTGTTCGGCTACTGCAGATTTATTGTGTTGGCCTAATCGAATGCAGCGTTCATGTTCGCGCATGCGCGTTGCCACTGCCCTCCGTGTCTCACCTGTGTACACTTCCCCACAGTCGCATTCCACCTGGTACACTCCTGATGCGGGTACTGCCTCTATGTTGTCCTTTGTGGAACCAAGAACATCCTTGATCTTGTGACTACTATAGAAGAAAGGCTGCACTCCAACCCGGCGAAGATGTTTAGCAATCCGATCTGTGACGTTTTTCTACATACGGTAAGCGTGCTGCTGGCTGCTTTTTATTGACTTCCTGCCTGCTGCTGTTTCTTTTGTTTGTATCCATGATGGTGTGAATCACTCTATGGTCGTATCAATTCGACGGAAATGTTTTTTGTGGTTTGTTGAGCTCAGCTGTTTTGTTGTCTTCATCACTTAGTCGTTCCGCGCGAATCGTCAGTAAATGGATAAGAGTTCTGTGCTGGGTGGTGGTGTGATTGGGTGTGCAAATACCTGTCGGTATGTGTCGGCTTCCGCTATGCAAGAAGCAACAGGTGACGGCTAACCCCCACTCCCTCCACCTCAGCATCCTATCATTACAAAGTTTCCATCCTTCCGCCAAAAATTCACCAATAACATCGCTTATTTAAAAAAAATTATGACGTAATATCTAAATCAAAGTAAAATAAAGTGTAGTAACGTAATGTCTAATTCACAGTAAATAGTAACAACCAGCTCACATCAGTATACCCAGATGAAGGCCACTGTAACGTTGGCCGAAACTTAGGTTATTTAAGTAATAGCCTTCTTTCATCATGACGCGATCAAAATGTTCAAATGTTTGTACAGCTTATGGGACTTAACTACGGGGTCATCAGTCCCTAAACTTACAAACTACTTACCAACTAGCTGACACTAAGGACGGCACAAATATCCATGCCCGAGGGGGGATTCGAACCCCCGACCGTAGTGGCCGTGCAGACCGTGACTGGAGCGCTGCAGTCTCCTCGGCCACCACGGCCGGCATCATGACGCTTTAGAACACCCAGAAAACTTTTATGACATATGATTTCAATTAATATTGTTTATATTAAGAGGTAAGTGATAATAAGGTCACCGAGTCATCTAGTTTGCTTATAAAACACACACAACCTTGCGCAGTAAAACACTGTAAAATAAGGTTAATGTAAACAAAGGCGTCCAAAAAAATGTCCAAATGTTTGTACAGCTTATGGGACTTAACTACGGGGTCATCAGTCCCTAAACTTACAAACTACTTAAGAACTAGCTAATACTAAGGACGGCACAAATATCCATGCCCGAGGGGGGATTCGAACCCCCGACCGTAGAGGCCGTGGCGAATGTGACTGGCGCGCCGCAGACAGCTCGGCCACCGCGGCCGGCAAACAAAGGCGTGAACAAGAGCTTAATTACAAAGAATGTTGGCCGATAACTTCTTGAAAGACGAAAGACTACCACGCAAAGCAAATCAAATGTTTGGAAAGCTAAGCGGCCGCGTGCTGTGTTCCCCAGCTCTCAGACTTACACACTACGCGCCGAATGGCCGCGTGCTCTGCAAATTTCTTTCCCCTCGTTGGCCACGTTTTCAGGATTCTGGCCCACCGTGCGAGGCTGATGTCGATGATGATGATGACGATGATCGTGCCGCGGTCATCCTGCCCAGCACGAGTCTTCTTACGTGACGCCACTTCGGCCACTTGGGTGTCATGTTGACGGCGCACGACACGCGGTCGACCAGTTTTATAAGGTGAAGTTTTCCATGAAACACTTGGATGTGAATAAAAAAGTTGTTTTCGCAAATACATATCACAGCAACGAAACAGCCATCCTTTTAATGATTTCCACCCCACCTCGTGCATCATTCCCGTAACACTCTCTCCCCTGTGTCGGCATAACACAAAACGAGCTGCCTTCACTGAACTTTTTCTATACCTTCCGTGATTCCCACTCGGTTTAGATCCCACGATTCGCAGCGATACTCCAAAATAGGACGCACAAGTGTGTTGTAGGAAGTTCCTTTAGCAGAACTTTTGTATCATCTAAGTGTTCAGCCTTTGCGCAGGTGTAAGTTTAGGGAGGGGTGCTGCTTACAGTTTCACGTGACCTTGTCTTTTCATAGTAACAGATTAATTTTGTCACAGTCACTTAACAATGTAATAAGTTACTTACTGTGTTTTAGTGTTCATGTTGTAAGACACCTGCTATGGGAAGATACACATTTCATATTCAAATGTACCGCGAATTTCATACCAGTGTCAAGCTAGTCAGGCATGGGTCGTTTATCTTTGGTTGCAGGCTTATTTTTCGATGGCGATACTATCGATATTGGAGACGGTGATAGTATTGTTGCCGGGTAGTAGGGTTGTGATTATTGAGAGAGCAGACTTTGCTAGGCGCGCGGATGAGATTGCAGAAGCGTGGGGACCGTGGTTGTGTGCAGTTGTCGTTCCGGCGGGATAGCCGAGGAGACGAGATTCTGAGACTTGAATGCTGAGCCAAGCTGTTTATTGGAGATATGGAGACGAAAGGAATAGATGACGTTGGAGAAACGTTCTTTTGAAGTTTTTATAAGGTAAAGTTTTTCATGAAATACTTGGCATGTTTCTATGGCACAACTTTGCATTGTTAGGCTGAACTGATGGTAGCAGTAACGGTCGGGAAAGATCTTGCCGTTAGCTTGTGGTCTCACGATTCATGCAAGGGACCCTTTTCCGTGTTAGGAAATGTATTTATTGTAATAGTTTAGTTTTGTTGTAACATTGTGTAAATCGAGTAAAATTTATTAACAGTAAAGAAATGTTTATCTTTGTTTAAAAATAATTTTGTAGGCAGATTAAATATCTGAGTTATATTTTTTTCTGAAAGATTTTAAAACCATAAACATGACATTGTTATCAATTTTCATGAAGTTACATCAGTTAAAAAATGAAACACCTGCTTTATTTTCTATGATTAGTTTGAGTTTCTAGAACAGATTACCATTTTATCACTCCTCCCATTTTTATTAAAAGTGCCATAGATGTTTCCTGTAGTTAGTTCTCTAGTAGTTAGTACAGCAGGAAGCAGTTTGGTGTTGCACAGATTTATGCAGTACGTGAAAGTGAGAAAGAATCAGTTTTTGTTGTCGTCCTTACAGTTCAGTATGATTTAGAGATTTCAGGGTAGCACGATTCATACACTATGAAACTTTCACTCTGCAGCGGAGTGTGCGCTGATATGAAACTTCCTGGCAGATTAAAATTGTGTGCCGGAACCGGGACTCGAACCTGGGACCTTTACCTTTCGCGGGCAAGCGCACTACCGACTGTGCTATCCCGACACGACTCACGATGCCGCCCCACAACTTTACTTCCGCCAATACCTCGCCTCCTACTTTCCAAACTTCACAGAAGCTCTCCTGCGAACCATGCAAGACTAGCAAGACTAGCACTCCTGGAAGAAAGGATATGGTGGAGACATGGCTTAGCCACAGCCTAAGGGATGTTTCCAGAATGAAACTTCACTCTGCAGCGGAGTGTGCGCTGATATGAAACTTCCTGGCAAATTAAAATTGTGTGCCGGAACCGGGACTCGAACCTGGGACCTTTGCCTTTCGCGGGCAAGCGCACTACCGACTGTGCTATCCCGACACGACTCACGATGCCGCCTCACAACTTTACTTCCGCCAGTACCTCGCCTCCTACTTTCGAGTCCCGGTTCCGGCACACAATTTTAATCTGCCAGGAAGTTTCAATTCATACAGTGATCGGTACAGGTTAACAAGTGTTTGCACCGAGTGAGACTGCATTGATAAATATTGTGTTAGTTACATTCCGTTAAAGATGGTTAGTTCAGTCAGAAACAACTTTGTGGCCAGAATTATTAACTCAGTGGTTCTTATTATCAGTAATTTTCAGACGGTTAACTTTGTTACGACATTTTCATACAGAAACAATTAGCAGTTTGTGTCTCATTATAGTAAACACTACGCAGTCAGATAGGTTTTGCAATACATTGGCATCCACATACAATGGAGTTTAAAAAAAAAACGCAGCCAGATTGACATAATGTTGTGCAAAGGCATTCAGGTAGAACAAGTTCAAACACATTCAGTTACATTTCACTCAAGTAGCGTCAGGCAGTTACATTTCTTAGATCATGTGGTAGAACACATAACTTTCGCAGCAGACGTAAATTTTGTAAGAGAGAAGGACAAGCAAGAACCTTTCATGGGGAATAAAACAACTACGAAATCATTGTTTATGAAAATTCTGCCTGTTTTCCAAATAAAAGGAAGTTATTAGAGGGGACGTAGGCCTAGCAGAAATATTCAAAGGAGTTTCCACTGGGTGATCTTAGTGTGTGCAGCAGTGAACAATTGCACCAATATGTATGCAGGCTAATTATAAAAATGTTAACGGGGACCAACTGAATGTGGGGATGCAATTGCTCTGTCTGTCCATCTTGATTTAGGATTTCTGTAATTTTCGATAAGCCTAAATGGTTTTGCGGATCTGCCGGAACAGTTCCAAAGCAAAAAACAACAAGCTGAAACCAGCTTGAATTGATTCCAGTAATATCGTCAACCATTAATGTCCCTCATCGTAACAGTTTAAGAAAACCTAAAACATTTGTTGCCCTGTAACTATACACAAAGCAGCGCCACATTAAGTAATTACAGTATTGGTATAACGTGTTGAAGTAAAACAACTAAATCTTCATACTACTGGTTACAAGACGTACCGGTACGTTGATAAAACGGATACTTCTTTGGAGTGTAGTTGTGCCCTTAAAAGTACGTCAGTCGTAAATTTTTGTTATATAGGCCTACATTAGTCTCGTTCTTTTCTGTGTGTCTCAGTAATTGTGTGTGTGTGTGTGTGTGTGTAAATGTCTGTTCGGTGTACGTTTATCACGTCTGAACCACAAGACATAAAGAGCTAAAAATTTGTACAGTTACTAATGTCTACCCGGGGAAGGCTTTAGGCACGGTTTTATGACGGTCGGATAGTTATTTATCTAAATGTATTTCGAGCTTGCACTTAGGAAATCTTACATCTTATAAAATAGGCTGTATGTATGTATGTATGTATGTTCGGTGTACGTTTATCACGTTCGAACGACAAGACGCAGAGACTTAAATATTTGTACACTTAGTAATTTATTCCTGACGAAGGTTTTAGACTCGGTTTTATAGCAATCTGATAGATATTTAGTAATTTGAAGAATATAACGCGAAATGCGCATTTACTCTTTGGTTTTATTGGTTGCATTGTTGCTTGAGGGTTGATAATGATGAAAGGGTGGAGTATATTGGGATAGAAAGTTATCGGTGTATATAAAATTCTACGTGTGTGTGTGTGTGTGTGTGTGTGTGTGTGTGTGTGTGTGTGTGTTAATATTTCGCTCTGCAGTGAAAACTACAGAACGCAAACGAATGGTCTGTGTGTACTTGTTGTCCGAAGTCTCCCGTTGTACACCATAGCAGTTCCATGCCGATAAGTATAAGGGGGTGGAAGATATGGTGGTTGAAAGTCGTAAAATTACTAAAAAATTCGAAATAAAGGCCAGCGATGACGTTTGCGAATCTAATGCAAAGAGGTTCATACAGCGAAACGTGATGCCACAGACCAGCTCTTTCTCTGTAAGGAAAAGCATACGAATAAGGAAATATAAAATAAATAAATAAAGCAGTAAAAAAATTTTTAATACATCTCTTTAACAAAAATAGATTTGACGTTTCGCGCATTACATCAAGTGACCGATCTGTGATGTTATTACAATCATTATTCTTGAATTTTCTGATTGGATCCTTCGAAACGAGTGTATTTTTACGCGTGATTTGATCTACACTACTTACTTTCCTGATAAACGGTAAATACATATACTTCTGCAATCTGATAGGAATATTTTTCAGTTCCTGCAAAACCAGTCTCATAGCACACTTCTGAAAGATTGCTTATCTATCATAATCAACCAACACGCGAGCGGAGCCGCGGGCTTAAGCTAGTATATATATCTTTTTTATTTACCTCAGCAGATAATCAGCGTGTTCTGAACATTTACTCGCATTTCAGTGTTCCATGCTAAATTTGTGAAGACAACTCCTTTCTGGATGAACACCTTTATATGTACGTAACATCTAACATTAGGCTCTGTAGAGGACACTTAAGTTAATTTAGTAATGAAGTCGTAGAATCTTTTAGAATTGGAGGGGACTGTACGTTTCAGTACGCGTACTAACAATTCACTTCGTATGTAATTCGAACACTCATAAACGCTACACCACGAAGAAATTCCAGAAGTGCAGACCTTTGTGCTGTAACTTAGATTTACTGAAAGCTTAAACCGCATTTAAACCATTACGTGAAGTATGAGCATTACAAGTACTTTGATGAACGAGTTGTGAAAGTTCCGTTGAGGAAAGCGAATCGCATGCACGTCGCGCGAGTGGCCCTTATCGACTATCGAATGCTAACGAAAGAGTCGATAGCAATTGCTGCACTGTTCGGTGCTGCATGTAACGTCAAAATGACGTCACGCTTGCACGAAGCCTCGTGCAAACAGAATTACCCGTCTTCTTACTGGCCGAGGTGAGCAAAGAGGTACCGTAGAGGTCCTGTATAGGAAGAGAGACCGCTCCTGATTGGCTGACAGCCCAGGACGCCATGTTTTTACCAGACGTGGCGGGCCTCACGCGTTTCTGTACTGTGCAGTGTCGTAAAGGCTTCTGGCAGCGCTTTCACTGTACAGTTACGTACGGGTTTTATTGCGGTAGGCAATGCTCCATTTTTGCACGTCTTTTCTCGGTTCTATTTACGTAAATTGACGTGTTGTTCGTCGGTCGTTAACGGTAACCATAGAACGTCGTGGAAATTTATAAGACTGAATGTTGATTTGCAGCTTTTTACTGAGTGTAATTAGTAATGTGTATTACATGATGATTGAGGGCAGTCAAGAGATTTCTATATGATGCTTGTGTTCGCGCAAGGTGCCCGAGGGGACTGAGGCGCTCCAGTCACGGTCTGCACGGCCACTACCGTCGGGGGTTCGAATCCCCTCTCGGGCATGGATATTTGTGCCGTCCTTAGTACTACCTAGTTCATAAGTAGTTTGTAAGTTTAGGGACTGATGACCCTGTAGTTAAGTCCCATAAGCTATACAAACATTTGAACATTTTTTGAAGGAATGAGGAAATACGGAAACAGTGGGTTAACCGAGAAAGCGGGATAGTAAAAAGGTGACTTATGGAAAGGAACGAATTATTCCTGTCTGAGTGTAATAAAAATTTTGTACTACTTCCCGCCCAATGCAAGAAAGGCATTGATGGAAATCAGTAACAGAACTACTGCCTGTGCGATTCCCGCGTCGGAGGTGGTTGCGTACTGAATTTTTAATATGAAGGTCGCGAGTTCGAATCCGATATGCAGTAAGTTTTCTTATTTTTTAATCATTATATTTTAACTTTTTGTTTGTTCATGGTTTTGGTTTTTGACATGTCGTGCTACGATCGATGTTTGAACGTGGCTACACCGTGTCCCCATTGGCTATCTATTATTGGCTCTTCACAATCCTATAATTGGTTAATGCATGTGACATGAAAAAGGGAAGCAGACGGGACTATTTACTCGTTGTAGATACTCAGTTACCTATTTTGAGTCTCTTTCTGTTGTTTCAGTGGAGATAGTATCGTATTTTTCTCATTTTTTGTGATACAGAATAACGGTTTTGCTACTTCCCAGTGTAGGAAAATGTTATAAGATGGAAAGGAGCACCCTTGAAATGCATTATAGCGGGGCGAAGATCGATAATATTGCACTAATTTCGGAGATGGATATGCAGACAGAAAATTCTGAAATAATATCTTTTCTCTGAGATACGTACGAGGCGCGTCCAGAAAGTAAGTTCCGTTTGGTAATAAAATGAAATTGTACACGGATACAGAAGAAATTTTTATTCCACAAAATTTGACAACTCTTAAACTACTTTTCCACATAATTAGACACTTGTCATAGCGTGTCACAAGTTTTTGTCATGCATCCTTCACAGAGGGTTGCCGCTCGTGTATTCAACCACGTGGTAACAGCTCTTTATCATCGTTGAAGTGTTCACCACCAAGGACAGATTTCAGGTGTAAGAGGAGATGAAAGTCGCTAGGAGAGAGGTCCTAGCTGTATGGAGGATGATCAAACAGGTCCCATTGAAATTTCAGTAAGAATTGTTTGGTCACATTCGGTGTGTGAGGTCAGGCATTATCGTGAAAAAAAAATCTTGACAGTAATCCTCTTGTTACACCTAAAATCTGTCCTTGGTGGACAACACTTCAACGATGATGACGAGCTGAAAGAACATGTTACCACACGGTTGAATACACAGGCGGCAACATTCTATGAAAAAGGCACACAAAACCTTGTGCCATTCTATGACAAATGCCTACAAAATTTCGGAAGCTATGTAGAAAAGTAGTTTAACAGTTGTAGATTTTTGTACAATCAATATTTTTTCTGTATCTGTACCGCCGGCAGCGGTGTCCGAGGGGACTGAGGCGCTCCAGTCACGGTCTGCATGGCCACTACGGACGGGAGTTCGAATCCCCCCTCGGGCATGGATATTTGTGCCGTCCTAGTTCGTGAGTAGTTCATAAGTAGTTTGTAAGTTTAGGGACTGATGACCCCGTAGTTAAGTCCCATAAGCTGTACAAACATTTGAACATTAGATTATCTGTACCCGTTCATTTTATACAACCAAACGGAACTTACTTTCTGGACGCGCCTCGTAACATCAAACACCTGCGTTTCTTATTAATCGACTGGCAACTGTCTACGTTGCCAGAACATCGTAAAATATGGTATTAACACAGTCGTAGAAATTGTGTCACGAGACTTATTTGTTTACAAATTTATTAGGCTTTTATAAACAGAGATGAATGGCATTTCTTTAACCGCGTACTGATTAGTAAGCTGGGAGGTGCACTTTGATCTCTTGGGTAGAACTGATGCCTTATTTCAAGTGGCTGCACTTCTGCCTGCGTCGCTATGTAAGTTCAAGGCCCACGCACAGTCTGGTAAAAACATGGCGGACACCGGACACTTCGCCACTATCCCCTATACAGGCTCTCTAAGCTTGCCCTTTATTCACATGAAGTGTTAAGTGCCATCGACAAGGCATCTCAAATCGATTCCATATTTCTGGATTTCCGGAAGGCTTTTGACACTGTACCCCCACAAGCGGCTTCTAATGAAATTGCGTGCTTATGCAATATCTCCCGAATTATGCGATTGGATTCACAATTTCCTATCAGAAAGGACACAGTTCGTTGTAATTGACGGTAAATTGTGGAGTAAAACAGAAGTGATATCTGGCGTTCCACAGGGAAGCGTTATAGGTCCCCTACTCTTCCTCGTGTTTATAAACCATTTAGGAGACAATCTGAATAGCTCCCTCAGACTGTTCGCGGATGATGATGTCGTTTATCGGTTAGTGAAGTCAACAGAGGATCAAAAGCAACTGCAAAGCGATTTACACAAAATTTCTACATGGTGCGAAAATTGGCAATTGACACTAAATAAAGAAAAGTATGAAGTAATACACATGATATACACAAAATATATGACATCAACTGCGATTGGGAAAAGCTGAAAATGTGAACCCAGCCGCGACTCGAACCCAGGTCTCCTGCTTTCTAGGCAGTTGCGCTGACGCCTACACCACTGGGGACACAGTGATCACCGCACCTGCAAGGACTACCTGAGCACGCCTCCCGTCAGATACAAATTCCCAGCTTCGTCCTGCCCACAGTACTCAAACTCGTAGTTATGAAAGTCTTGGTGTAGGGGTCAGCGCAACTGCCTAGAAAGCAGGACACCCGGGTTCGAATCCCGGCTGGGTACACATTTTCAGCTTTGCCCATTTGCAGTTGATGTCATATATTCTGTGAATATTAAATAATAAGAACTGCAGGATCAGAAGTGACGTCTGTTCTTTCGGAACAGACTCCACATGTATATAGATAATACACATGACTACTAAAAGAAATCCGCTGAACTGCAATTACGGGGATAAATCAGTCAAACCTTAAGGTCGTAAATTCTACCAAATACCTAGGAGTTACAATTACGAACAACTTTGACTGGAGAGAACACATAATACATATTGTGGGGAAGGTGAACCACAGGTTACGTTTCATTGGCAGAACGCTTCGAAGATGCACCAGCTCCACCAAAGAGACTGCCTACATCACACTTGTGCGTCCTCTCCTGGAGTACTGTTGCCCCTTGTGGGACCCTCACCAGGTGGGACTGACGGAAGACATTGAGAAGGTTCAGAGAAGGGCAGCTCGTTTTGTTTTATCGCGTTACGGGGGGGAAAGCTTCACGGAAATGTTGCACGAATTGGGGTGGAAATCATTAAAAGAAACACGTTATTCATTGCGACGTGATCTGTTTGCGAAGTTTCAATCACCGACTTTCAGTTCTGAACGTGAAAATATTTTGCTAACACCCACCTAGTTAGGGAGACAGGGCCTTACCAATAAATTAAGAGAAATCAGATCGAAAGCGGAAAGATTTTGGTGTTCTTTCTTCCCGCGCGCTATTAGAGAATGGAACGGTACAGAAAAGTTATGAAAGTGGTTAATGAACCCTCTGCCAGGCACTTAAATGTGATTTGCAGAGTATCTATGTAGATGTAGATTCTGCGACTCGTTCTTTCATGCGAATCGGGAAATGTTCTCCGAAATTCCGAGAATAAAGTGCATTATGTATTTTATTCATGCGACCCGTTATCCACAGGAAAGGTTGGTCAATACGGGAAATGTACAGGAATAGAAGCGTAGTTGGTCTACGATGCTATCCGGACATCCCACAAATTGTCATGAATATCGGGACGGTTATGTTGAATGTGTGTGGCTATAAGTGGCTTGAACTGCTTTACCCTTGGTCTTGTATGAAGCAACGTTCCTTACTAAGCAGGATAACACTTCTCTAAATAATTAGAAGTCTAACAACAGATAATGATGACTTATGAAATCTTCAGACTCTTGAAGTGTGTTGGTTGATTTCCATTGAAATTGAATATAACTGAAGTATTGAACAGCTTTAGAGATCCGGTTTATGCCGTGCCTCTCTAAGTCTACGCCTCGTCGATTTATCCACGTCCCTCTTTCCATTGCCATCCTCCTCAATTCTTCACACGATTTTATCCCCATATCTTCTTTGATGTTACTAAAATACCTTGCTCTTGGCCTGCCTCTCGATTTTTTCCCTCAAACTTTTCCTTCAAATACATTCCTTAGGAACTGGTTGTGTCTCATTATGTGCCCTATCGTTATTGATTTTCTTCTTCCTATATAATCTAGCAACGTTCTGTCGTCATTCACTTTTCTTAAGACCTGTTCATTACTTTTCCTATCTACCCAGCTTGTCTTCGTCATTCTTCTCCATATCCACATTTCCATAGCTTCCAGTCTCTTTTTCTCTGCCTTTCCGAGTGTCCACACTTCACATTCCAAACAAAATTTTTGGCAAACTTTTTCCCACTTTGTAGGCTTATATAATCCTATACATATTATAAATGCGAAAGTTTGTATGTTTGTTACCGCATCACGCTAAAACTACAGCACTGATTTAGATGAAATTTCATATAGAGATATCTTATATCTTGCATTAGAACATAGGCTACTTTTCAAAATGTTTATTACAAGTTATTTATTTGAAATATATCCATTGAAATACGTAACGGTTATAAGAAGCTTCTAATACGATAGCAGAAGTGCTCTGTGGGGTATGTTATGTTTAGCCGCGACGGTTAGCTCGTAATGTTATAAACATCCGTTTTTTGGGCAATGGTTCGTGTCCTGCTATAGTGAAATTTTTTTTCTTTGTTATTGTTATCTTTTTTACTTTCGAATATACATAAAGATTCTTGGATACTGCCAAAACGGCTTAACTGATAAATAATTACATACACAAGAAATCTGAATGTTGGCGTCTATGCAGCATTTATTTTCATTTGTTGTAACATATGAAAGAAGTATGTATATAAATTGAAGACTTTAAATAAAATATGCTCTAAGTACCATGGCAAGAAAAAATGTTGACATTTTGTGTAGAATGGGATCTAGATACCAAGCCCTATTTTGTGTACAAAGCGCGAACTGCCACGTATAAATAGCGTACGTAAACTGCAACCAAAGTAGTAGCAAATGCACTCAACAGATGGCAGGCGGCACGCTGCAGTTAACGTAGAAACGTTGTGTGTTCCGGCCAACTGCAACGATACATATTAATGTGAATGTCTGTTCGGTGTACGCTTAACACGTACGAACGACAAGACGCAGAGACTTAAATATTTGCACCGTTAATAATTTATACTTGATAAAGGTCTTAGCCACGGTTTTTGTAGCCATCTGATAAATATTTAGCACTTTGAAGAATATAACGTGAAATGCGGAACAAGAATTACTCTTTGAAAATTATATTTACTCTTTGAAAATTGTTTTATTGGTTGCATTGTTGCTTGAGGGTTGATAATGATAAAAGGGTGGAGTATATTGGAATGGAATGTTGTCGGTGTATATAAAATTCTACGTGTGTGTGTGTGTGTGTGTGTGTGTGTGTGTGTTAATATTTCGCTCTGCAGCGAAAACTACAGAACGCAAACGAATGGTCTGTGTGTAATTGTTGTCAGAAGTCTCCCGTTTACATCATACCAGTTCCATGCCGATAATATAAGGGGGTGGAAGATATGGTGGTTGAAAGGCGTCAAATTATTAAAAAAAATTCGGACTGAAGGCCATCGATGACGTTTGCGACTCTACAGCAAGGAGGTTACATACAGCGAAACGTGATGCCACAGACCATATATTTGGTCTATGTGTGCTACAATGTCTTCAGCTCTTTCTTTGTAAGGATAAGCATACGAATAAGGAAATAGGAGAATAAATAAATATAACAGTAAAAAAGAAATTTATTTTATACATCTCTTTAACAAACATCGATTTGACGTTTCGCGCATTACATCAAGTGATCGATCTGTGATATTATTAAAATCATTATTGTTGAATTTCGTGATCGGGTTCTTCGAAAAGAGTGCATTTTTACCTATCATTTGATCTACACTACTTACGTTCCTGATAAATAGATAATCAACCAACACGCGAGCGGAGCCGCGGGTTTAAGCTAGTTGTATATAATAGCGGGTGCTGGCAGCGACATAAGATCTGGAAACCGTGCCGCTTGGGGCGGCGGCACGCCCCCTCCCGTGTAGCCGCGGTCCGGCAGCTCAGCTGGATGAGCCTTAATCAGCCACTCAGCCACTCAGCACGCGATCAATAGCCACAGCCGCCTGCCAGCCGCCGTCCGCAACACTGCGCCGCATTGTGGGCTGCCTACCCGCCAGGGGCACCACTCAAACACGCCACCAACCAAACTTCCTGGCAGATTAAAATTGTGTGCCGGACCAGGGACTCGAACCTAGGCCCTTTGCCTTTCGCGGGCAAGGGCACTACCGACTGTGCTATCCCGGTACGACTCACGATGCCGCCTCACAACTTTACTTCCGCCAGTACCTCGCCTCCTACTTTCCAAACTTCACAGAAGCTCTCCTGCGAGCCATGCAATATCCTTTCTTCCAGGAGTGCTAGTCTTGCATGCTTCTGTGAAGTTTGGAAAGTAGGAGGCGAGGTACTGTCGGAAGTAAAGTTGTGAGGCGGCATCGTGAGTCGTGAGTCGTGTCGGGATAGCACAGTCGGTAGTGCGCATGTCCGCGAAAGGCAAAGGTCCCAGGTTCGAGTCCCGGTTCCGGCACACAATTTTAATCTGCCTGGAAGTTTCATATCAGCGCACACTCCGCTGCAGAGTGAAAGTTTCATTCTGGAAACATCCCTGAGGCTGCGGCTAAGCGATGTCTTCACCATATCCTTTCTTCCAGGAGTGCTAGTCTTGCATGGTTCGCAGAAGAGCTTCTGTGAAGTTTGGAAAGTAGGAGGCGAGGTACTGGCGGAAGTAAAGTTGTGAGGCGATATCGTGAGTCGTGTGGGGATAGCACAGTCGGTAGTGCGCTTGCCCGCGAAAGGCAAAGGTCCCAGGTTCGAGTCTCGGTTCCGGCACACAATTTTAATCTGCCAGGAAGTTTCATATCAGCGCACACCCCGCTGCAGAGTGAAAGTTTCATTCTGAAAACATCCCTGAGGCTGTGGCTAAGCCATGTCTCCACCATATCCTTTCTTCCAGGAGTGCTAGTCTTGCATGGTTCGCAGGAGAGCTGTGAAGTTTGGAAAGTAGGAGGCGAGGTACTGGCGGAAGTAAAGTTGTGAGGCGGCATCGTGAGTCGTGTCGGGATAGCACAGTCGGTAGTGCGCTTGCCCGCGAAAGGCAAAGGGCCCAGGTTCGAGTCCCGGTTCCGGCACACAATTTTAATCTGCCAGGAAGTTTCATATCAGCGCACACTCCGCTGCAGAGTGAAAGTTTCATTCTGGAAACACACTACCAATGTTGCCAGAAGTGGGGAATTTTCCCTGCACGTAGGTACTTTTAAGCATTAAAATCATGTACGGAATATACATCCAAAAGTCCCCAACGCGTAGGTACTTGGGTAAAATTTTACAATCGCTGACACAGGCCTAGCGGGTAATGCTGACAACAGAACAGTTGTCAGCACGTGGGAATGAAGCCGACCAATTGTGTCAACGTTTGAAGTAGCCAATAATATTTTAGACGGCGTAGTTGTTTTCTGTTCATAGTAAACATTATTAATTGGTAAACTTAGTTTCGGGCACATTAAAATTGATGCGAAATATTATGATTTCAATGTATATCGTGGAAATAGTGTTAGTAAATGTCAGCAAAAGGAAAATTCATTGTTTCCATAAACGAAAGACGTTATACTACCTTGACTAGACTTATTTATTTGCGTCAGGACCATAGACTAATTAGTAATTGCAAATGAGAAGATGCTGAGAAGAAAACGGTAAAATATTTGCGACAGCCGACGTTATAAATGAACAAAGCGCTAGATGTTCGATGTCAACATAGCATTACTCTTTGAAAATTGAGTCTTGTAGAGTGACGGACTTCCTTTTTTGTGCTGACTGAACTAAATAATTAGTGATAGTGTTTCGATGGTTGATAGTGCCTCGAAACTCTTTCTCGTAATTTAACTCAAAACCCAAAGAGATTTTGGTCATATGTTAAATATACTCGGGGCAAATCACAAGCAATACCTTCACTACGTGATATTAATGGCGATCCTGCCGATGACAGTGCTACTAAAGCAGAGTTACTAAACTTAGCTTTTAGAAACTCATTCACCAAAGAAGACGAAACCAATATTCCAGATTTCGAATTACGAACAGATGCCGTAATGAGTAACATAGAAGTAGATATCATCGGAGTAGTGCAGCAACTAAAATCACTTAATAAGAACAAGTCTTCTGGTCCGGCTTGTATACCCATTATGCTGAATCGATAGCTCCTTACTTAACAGTCATATACAACCGCTCTCTCATAGAAGGATCTGTACCAAAAGATTGGAAAGTTGCACAGGTCACACCTATATTCAAGGAAGGCAGTAGGAGTAACCCACTAAACTACAGGCCTATTTCATTGACGTCAATTTGCAGCAGGGTTTTGGAACATATCCTGTATTCAAATATTATGAATTATCTCGAACAGAACAATCTATTGACCCAAGGTCAACACGGATTTAGAAAATATCGTTCATGCGAAACACAACTAGCTCTTCATTCACACGAAGTGATGGGTGCTATCGACAAGGGTTCGCAAATCGATTCCGTATTTCTTGATTTCCAGAAGGCTTTTGACACCGTATGTCACAAACGGCTTTTAATCAAATTGCGTGGTTATGGTATATCGCCCCAAATTTGCAATTGGATAGGGGATTTCTTGTCAGAGAGGACACAGTTCGTAGTAATCGATGGTAAGGCATCGACTAAAACAGAGGTGATATCGGGCGTTCCACAGGGTAGTGTTATTGGTCCTCTGCTATTCCTTATTTACATAAACGATTTAGGGGAAAATCTAAGTAGCTCTCTTAGGTTGTTTGCAGATGACGCCGTCATTTACCGTCTAGCAAAATCATCTGAAGATCAAAACCAACTGCAGAACGATCTGAATAAGATATCAGTATGGTGTAAAATTGGCAATTGACTCTAAATAATGAGAAGTGTGAAGTCGTCCACATGAGTACGAAAAGAAATCAGTTAAACTTTGTTTACAACATAAATCAATCAAACGTGAAGGCCGTAAACTCCACAAAATACCTAGGAATTACTACTACTTCAGACCTAAACTGGAAAGAACACGTAGATAATATCGTGGGAAAGGCGAACCAGAGACTGCGTTTTATTGGCAGAACCCTCAAAAGATGCAACAGAACTACTAAAGAAACTGCATACACTGCGCTTGTCCGTCCATTTTTGGAGTATTGCAGCCCAGTGTGGGATCCTTATCAGGTGGGTTTGACGGAGGACATCGAAAGAGTCCAAAGAAGGGCAGCTCGTTTCGTATTGTCACGATACAGGGGAGACAGCGTTACGGAAATGATACAGGATCTGGGATGGGAATCATTACAATAACGGCGCTTATCGCTGAGGCGTGGGCTACTTGCGAAACTCCGATCGCCAACATTCTCCTCCGAATGCGAAAATATATTGTTGACTCCCACTTACATAGGTAGAAATGATCATCAGAATAAAATAAGAGAAATCAGAGCTCGAACAGAGAGATTCAGATGTTCTTTCTTCCCGCGCGCTATTATTCGAGAATGGAATGGGAGATAAATAGTATAACGGTGGTTCGATGAATCCTCTGCCAGGCACTTAAATGTGATTTGCAGAGTATCCCATGTAGATGTAGATGTATTCTTGTGCGGTCAGTAAATCAGTTACCCTCGTGTAACAGTGCACTCTAAATTAGCGGCATATAGGGGGAAACTAATTAATGCTGTTCCTCTCTATGGTTGACAGGTTCTTGATGTATCCTTGTCCGATCGATAAATCAGTAATCCTCTTGTAACAGGGCTCTTGGAATTCGCGGCATAATCTACACTTGACTCCATCGATCAGTCACTGGAAAAACATATCTAGCAAGTGAAGCACGATGCCAAATATTTATTTTAAATTTTTTCAAACTAGTAACGTGTCACATTAATCAACTGGTTAACCTCTGCTGGCCGGACTCCTGGATTCAGCCCCTCCCAGACCAAATCCTGGCTACGACCCTGATGTAGGGACATTATTGAGGTGGTAGGGAGAAAGTAGGGAAAACGTAGGTACATTTTTGTGAGACTGTAGGTATTTTCTCTCCCTGCCATCTGGCAACACTGCTCACCACAAAGCGTCACAAGGAGAGGAAGCCTACTCGTCATCGCCGCATTCGTCCAAATTTGGTGAGACACGAAAGTGACCCAAGTAGGAACTCCAGAGCGTTTAGGAATTAGAAGAAAGTTTCTTATGGATCTATCACCATATGGACCTTATCAACTGTGCTTGGAGAGTCTGTTCAGAAAGCGCTGTTTGACTCAGCTAACACACATCGGATTTTTATTGAAAAATTCGCCAGTTCGATTCCGACCGGCGGCAAATATATTTTTGCTCCTTGGCAATGCGTACACTACTGACTTCAAATCGTATATGTCATTTCGTATGTTAGTATTCAATTTGTACATTGAGAAAGCTATTAAGGAAAGTAAGGATAAATTTGGAGAAGGTATTAAACTTCATGGTGAAGAATTAAAAACCTTGTGTTTTGTCGACGACATAATAATTCTGCCAGAGACAGCAAAAGACCTGGAAGAGCAGTTGAACGGAGTGGAAAGTGTGCTGAAAGGTGCGTATAAGATGAACATTAACAAGAGCAAAACTAGGGTAATGGAGTGCAGTGTAAGAAAATCAGGTGATCCTGAAGGAATTAGATTGGGTAACGAAGCAATAAAGGAGGTAGATGAGTTTTGTTACTTGGGTAGTAAAATAAGAAATGATGGTCGCAGTACAGAGGATATAAAATGCAGAATGGCAATGGGTAGAAAGGCGTTCTTGAAAAAGAGAAATTTGTTAACATCGAATATTGATTTAAGCCTAAGGAAGTCCTTTCTGAAGGCATTTGTGTGGAGTGTTGCCTTGTATGGGGGTTACACATGGACGATAAACAGTGTGGACAGGAAAACTGGAAGAGGATTGAGGCTTTTGAAATATGGTGCTACAGAAGAATGCTGAAGATTAGGTGGGTGGATCGCGTAACTAATGAGGAGGTACTGAACAGAATTGGGGAGAAAAGGAATTTTTGTCATACCTTGACTAAAAGAAGGGATCGATTGGTAGGACACATTCTCAGACATCAAGGAATTGTGAATTTAGCGTTGGAGGGAAGTGTGTGGGGGTAAAAACCGCAGAGGAAGACCAAGAGATGGATACAGTAAGCAGATTCAGACAGATGTAGGTTGCCGTTCTTATGTGGAGATGAAGAGGCTTGCTCAGGATAGGGTATTGTGGAGAGCTGCATCAAACCAGTCTCCGGACTGAAGACCATAACAACAGCATGTGCACAATATCAGAATGGGACGTCATTATTTAAAAACAAGCGCATTATCTTGCGGTCGTGATCGGTCCGTAACATGCAGACACGGATAATCAATACGTATGGTTCGCTGCTGGTCTGTGCGATAAAACAACCTGTTTACAGAATGTCAATAACGTTTTCTTTTCTATGGAGACATTAAAAACACCATGTAACGTGCGCAAGATGCGCTCAAAATCATGCTTCCCCTGTTTCTTGCAAGAGAATGGAAGTATCGATTTACATACACGACGTCCCCAAGTACGCGTAAACTACACCCTTTGTAAAGGTTTGTAGTCCCGAATTTTATCCATTGCCCTTTCTTGTTTTGCTTCTCTGTATGTCCTCTATCTGTTCATAAAATAAACCATTAAATCGATTGCAATGAAACTGTAAACTGTTCACAGATCAGTAGATATGACGTCAGAAATTATGAGAGGCCACAGCGTGAGAATACACAGTTTTATGCATCAATTATTGGAAAATGGGAGTAGTTAGGGTCCTGCAACAAAGTTTGCATGTAATTTCGGACGTTTATGAAGCGTTTTGTAACTGACATTTTCCTCTCTCACCCCGCCCAAAGAATGATGAAACGAAGAGAAGTCTACCGCCCACAACAGTTTCGCTGTAAATGCCGTAAAACTGTCGCATCAGGCATGACCTTGTATCAAATAAAGTTAGCATTACAGATTTGCATGTTACTAATTATTTTTATCTGCAAGTCTCCCTTAATTCTCTTGCATCCAAAATTAAGCAATATGTTTTCTTAATCTCTATCTATATAAACGCGATAGGACACTCACTCACTCACTGACTAAACACGAAATCTCGAAAACTACTTCACCTATGAAGCTGAAATTTAGCAGGAATGTAGTTTACAGATAGAAAACGTCAGCTAAGGAAGTATCTTGTGATAGGTGCATGGCGGAGCATACTTCTCCTACAGACTCACGAAATATACAGTTTCATTCCGATCGTCACGAAATTTCGCACCTTTGACCTTGAAAACAAGGTCACCTCTATCTTAAGTTTCATACGGTGCATGTGGAAGGGTACTTGAAACATAAAAATGGATCGCGTTATAACTTGACAACGGCACAGCCGATTTCACGATTCTTTTCTTTTTTTTTTTTTTTTTTTTTTTTTTTACGTTAGCCTCAGGACAAGGGTTGTATGAACAAAACGAATATTTGAGAACAACAATGTGCGTTTTAAAATGTGACTCTCCGTTTTTATTGCACAGAAATCTGTAGTTTTGTTCCGATATTGATGAAATATTGCTTACCCTACCTTAAAAACAAGAAGAATGTCACTGTTTGTATAAAATATCGTTCACTGCAAGGTGGAGGGTACTTAAGTCACGGAATTTTACAAAATGTATACTTACGCTCCAATCTTAATGAATTTTTGTACACATGACCTTTAAACCAAGAGGAAGATCACTGGGTACATAAATGTTTGTATGGTACATGACAGAGGGTACCTTGCAGAAAACTTTGCCGAGAGAGGGAAAAGTGGAAACGAACAGAGAGATGGGAGAGAAAGAGGTGGATGCAGAGAGAGGGGGGAAGGGGATGTGGACTGCGAGAGTGTAGGATAAACAAACACCCGGGCAACGCCGTGTTTACAGCTAGTGTTTTATAATATCTTCTGTCCAGCAAGTGAGAGGATTTTTTTGAAATCTTTGTGGTCACTGCTATTATAAGTCACGTCGCGAGTTCATGAGTGTTTTTAATGAGTTTGTTTCAGTGGGGAATCCTTCCCAACAACCACGCATTCTTTTTCTGGATCCATTGGGAGCAATGCACACACAAACCACAACACTATACTGCCGCTGTGCACTGCTGACAATAACTATGTGGCTCAAGTAGTGTCAAACAATGCCAGAAGGCGACAATTCCGTAGGCTATAATGCTTTGACATGTGTTAAACTCGACAGTATTGCCAAATTGGAGGAAAGGAAAGCAAAATAAAAACTTAAATGGTGGACATTATACGTTCTGGTGCATTCAGTGATGTGGTCAATACACGATTGGCTTTAACCATGCATTTTGAACTTACTATACAAATAGATTAACCCCTAGCTTCCCAGGTAATTTTTCTGTCACACTCTGTCCCAGGTGCGGTCTGACAGACCGCAATTTTTATATAATCATAAATATTTCTGATTGTTATTTACGTGAACTAATTCAATTTACTACGCAAAAGGCTACTTACGTCTACATAAACTCTGTAAAAGGAATACATTTTAAAATTAATTAATTAGAAAATGGATTTAACATTACATTATTTTATTAACACTGTAAAAAGTGAAATACTATGGCTTTTAAATTTTACTTTGTGCCATATTTTTATTGGTTACTGTGCATTTAATGGTAAAAACATAAGAAACTCTCCAAAAAAATTCACAAAAATAAACATTTTACTACTACTTTGTTAGTTACTTTTTGTCTTTTCAAACGTTTTCTCTGCACTCGATGCAAATTTTGGTAGAACACTCAAGGCAGATGAGCTTCTTGCAACAATGGCAAACATAACGCGTCTTTCTCTTCTTTTTTGGGTTACAGGTGGGGCATGTTCTGCGTTTTTCCAATCGCTCTTCAACTACTCCTTGTCTTGTTTCTGCGACTCCCAATACACGGCGAATGGATGCACCAAGTTCAGGTGGAAGGTGAAGAATTTTTACTCGTTTTTCCATCTGTGGTGTTACTATAATATTCAAAATATCGTCAGTCATCAGCAAATTCCAAATAGTGAGTGGATCTGGGTTGTTACCTACTTGAGCAAGTGGTCGTACAGTCGGCAAACGAATGATATTATGCCGACGCATACGGGAGTTCCTCAAAAGTGGCTTCGAAGACCAACGAAAATTGTTTCGACCAAAAATATTTCTTGCACAATTCGTAGCTGATGATACTGTCTCCATATGTCTGTCTCCATCATTTCGCTTACTTGTTTCACTCGAGGAATCCACAAGGTGGCAATAAAATTTCTTCTTCACTTTCACTCTGATCTGAGTGTGAATTATGTTCACTTTGAATCTCATAGTCACTGATCCCACATCACTTCCTTAAGGGTCTTCAAACCATTTCAAAGCAGTAGTCTCAAAATGAGGGTCTGCAACACGCACAGCAGAGGAAGAGCTCGCTGGTGAATCCGTAACGCAAAGGCCCAGGTGCGGTCTGTGAGGTCGCTAGCACAAACGAAGATGTGATAATATTGTTCCGACTCGGCTTAACGTGGCTACTGGCAGGGGAAAGCAGTGCAGGTGTTGGAAGCAGCGATTACGCAACGCTGTCCTTCCCCACCGCTGTCCATTAACAATTGACTAACAATAAGCGCTTGCGGTCTGTGAAACCGCACCTGGGACGTTAAGGGTTAAATCTGAATGCAGGAACATGTAGAACACACAAAATACCTCCGAAAACCATAGCAAACTCAATTTCGTCCGGAAGTGGACAATATACGATTTGATTAGTTGCTCCTCAAAGTTTGTGGAGTCAAACGTAGGTTCAGGATAGAGCATCAAGTCCTTTTGTGGGGAACAACTCGAGCGACTTCACCAACAGACTGAAGTGTTATACCGAATCAGACGTACTAGTACACCAGGAACTAGAGTGGTCAGCCACAGCATTAGAACCACCCGCCTGCTGTTGATACAGCCAGCAGTAGCAGCTCAAGAGGAATGACTGCCAGTCAGGCACACACGGTACGTGCGGCACCAGTGTACCTGGGGGCACACTACACAGGCGGATCCAGAGAATGCAAAGCTAGCGTGCTATCACTGCACTGGCAACGAAAGTACACGAGCCCGAACAAACATATCTGTATCAACGTTTGGTTACAGGATCTCTACGTACACCTCAATGTGCTGGTGGGTGTCGTTTTCCTGCAAAGCTCTGCAACCATGCTCCAGATAGCATTGTAGATGTAATTCTAGACGCCATACGTAATGTAGATATCTCAATTATAAGTTATGTAATAATCGTCGTACATGTTCTCTAGCGTATTGTCATCAAAAGCCGTGATGATAGTTGCATCTTTAACCTTCTTCTCGGAAGACTGTTGGTATTCACTGCCACTGCTTCCATCGCCTCTTCCCGCACTTACCGTAGCACTACCGCTTGCAAGAGACGCGAAAGCAGGTAAATGATTCATCTTCTACGCTAATACCATTTTCACGAAGAAGGGTTCTTCGTAACTTCATCTCAACCAATCGCAATACATTAGCAGGATTGATTAGCAATCGCCGCCCCATCTGACGCTTCAGCACACAAATAACGTCACAAAACGCAACTTCGGAAGCACACTGCACCGTCCCTACTGGCGAACCGACATGGCACACGCAGAGGCCTCTAACGGACGAGTGCGTGTGTGTGGTCATGAGGTATGATTTTGCTTAGCAGCCATTCCAACATATCGGCTTTCTTGAAACTTCTTTAAGCACGGAATACAGCTGCGTCACCGCTTTGAGTCCATGTCAGTATAGTCGTGCAGTGCTTATTATTTTTGTGCTTGCATTGTCCATGACTATCACACATCCTTCTTCCAGGCTTCGTAGGGCCGAGGGTATTTAAATGGCCCCTTCGAGCAGCCGTAGCGTGCCGGCGCGTTTCCAGGAGCTCAGTCCGTCAGCTCACCTGATGATGGCGACATGTGTGATCGCCGAAATATTGTGCCCGTTGGACACTATAGACCGGCAGTACACCCGTGGATATTTTGATTATCTTACATGTGGATTCAGGCCGTGTGTACTCTTTCATGACGATCATGTTTCCCAATGTCAGTGGCATTTTTGAAGAAGATAAGCTCATGTCACAAGACCAGGAGTGTGATGGAGTTGTTTGAGGAATACACGGGGAAGTTTCAGTTGAAGTGCTGGCCACCGAAATTTGCCAGATATGAACCCAATCAAACATGTCTAGGATGTGATTGGATGTGGTGTCAGAGCCGATGACCACCTCCTGAAATTTACAGGAATCAGCTGACTCGCGTGTTCAGATGTGATGGCAGCCACCTCGAATGAACTGTCGAGTCGTCTCTGGTTCCACAACGGAATGCGT
Organism: Locusta migratoria; assembly: GCA_026315105.1. Lineage (NCBI taxonomy): Eukaryota > Metazoa > Arthropoda > Insecta > Orthoptera > Acrididae > Locusta > Locusta migratoria. The sequence continues at coordinate 126,340,013 of CM048753.1, forward strand.
CACCACTGTTACCCATTCCAGAAGTGGACGTATTGGCTTTTACATAGAGGGTCATAAGGGTTGCAAGGGGACAGCTTCGTGAGGACACTAAGTCTGTACTTCTGTGGTAAATCGCGCACACGCGCGAGAATCGTGACAGCCACTGAGCCATCGTAGTTCAGGTCAGACGAGCGTCTGGTCGCTCGCTTTGTGTGTGCGGACACGTGACTGCAGAATGTTGTTCAAATGTTTGTGAAGCTTATGGGACTTAACTACGGGGTCATCAGTCCCTGAACTTACAAACTACTTATCAACTACCATATACTAAGGACGGCACGAATATCCCACCCCCGACCGTAGTGGCCGTGCAGACCGTGACTGGAGCGCCTCAGTCCCGTCGGGCACCGCGGCCGGCCCTGGAGAATGCACGCCGTTATGAGACTCAATGGCCCTACTGGGCCTTGGGGAAATATGCAATAAACCACTTAAAAATTCAGAATGAAACTTTCACTCTGCAGCGGAGTGTGCGTTGATATGAAACTTCCTGGCAGATTAAAATTCTGTGCCGGAACCGGGACTCGAACCTGGGACCTTTGTCTTTCGCGGCCAGTCGCACTACCGACTGTGCTATCCCGACACGACTCACGATGCCGCCTCACAACTTTACTTTCGCCAGTACCTCGCCTCCTACTTTCCAAACTTCACAGAAGCTCTCCTGCGAACCATGCAAGACTAGCACTCCTGGAAGAAAGGATATGGTGGAGACATGGCTTAGCCACAGCCTAAGGGATGTTTCCAGAATGCATGGTTGGCAGGAGAGCTTCTGTGAAGTTTGGAAAGTAGGATGCGAGGTACTGGCAGAATGAAAGTTGTGAGGCGGCAGCCGTGGGGAAGGATAATACAGCGTTGCGTAATCGTTGCTTCCAACACCTGCACTGCTTTCCCCTGTCAGTAGCCACGTTAAGCCGAGTCGGAACAATATTATCACATCTTCGTTTGTGCTAGCGGTCTCTGAGACCGCACCTGGGCCTTTGCGTTACGGATTCACCAGCGAGCTCTTCCTCTGCTGTGCGTGTTGCAGACCCTCATTTTGAGACTACTGCTTTGAAATGGTTTGAAGACCCTTAAGGAAGTGATGTGGGATCAGTGACTATGAGATTCAAAGTGAACATAATTCACACTCAGATCAGAGTGAAAGTGAAGAAGAAATTTTATTGCCACCTTGTGGATTCCTCGAGTGAAACAAGTCAGCGAAATGATGAAGACAGACATATGGAGACAGTATCATCAGCTACGAATTGTGCAAGAAATATTTTTGGTCGAACCAATTTTCGTTGGTCTTCGGAGCCACTTTTGAGGAACTCGGCATAATATCATTCGTCTGCCGACTGTACGACCACCTGCTCAAGTAGGTAACAACCCAGACCCACTCACTATTTGGAATTTGCTGATGACTGACGACATTTTGAATATTATAGTAACACCACAGATGGGAAAACGAGTAAAAATTCTTCACCTTCCACCTGAACTTGGTGCATCCATTCGCCGTGTATTGGGAGTCGCAGAAACAAGACAAGGAGTAGTTGAAGAGCGATTGGAAAAACGCAGAACATGCCCCACCTGTAACCCAAAAAAGAAGAGAAAGACGTGTTATGTTTGCCATTGTTGCAAGAAGCTCATCTGCCTTGAGTGTTTTACCAAAATTTGCATCGAGTGCACAGAAAACGTTTGAAAAGACAAAAAGTAACTAACAAAGTAGTAGTAAAATGTTTATTTTTGTGAATTTTTTTGGAGAGTTTCTTATGTTTTTACCATTACATGCACAGTAACCAATAAAAATATGGCACAAAGTAAAATTTAAAGGCCATAGTATTTGACTTTTTACAGTGTTAATAAAATAATGTAATGTTAAATCCATTTTCTAATTAATTAATTTTAAAATGTATTCCTTTTACAGAGTTTATGTAGACGTAAGTAGCCTTTTGCGTAATAAATTGAATTAGTTCACGTAAATAACAATCAGAAATATTTATGTTATGTGTTTGTAAATCTTATGGGACTTAACTACGGGGTCATCAGTCGCTAAGCTTACAAACTACTTATGAACTACTTACAAACTAGGACGGCACAAATATCCATGCCCGAGGGGTGATTCGAACCCCCGACCGTAGTGGAAATATTTATGATTATATAAAAATTGCGGTCTGTCAGACCGCACCTGGGACAGAGTGTGACAGAAAAATTACCTGGGAAGCTAAGGGTTAATCTATTTGTATAGTAAGTTCAAAATGCATGGTTAAAACCAATCGTGTATTGACCACATCACTGAACGAATCAGAACGTATAATGTCCACCATTTAAGTTTTTATTTTGCTTTCCTTTCCTCCAATTTGGCAATACTGTCGAGTTTAACACATGTCAAAGCATTATAGCCTACGGAATTGTCGCCTTCTGGCATTGTTTGACACTACTTGAGCCACATAGTTATTGTCAGCAGTGCACAGCGGCAGTATAGTGTTGTGGTTTGTGTGTGCATTGCTCCCAATGGATCCAGAAAAAGAATGCGTGGTTGTTGGGAAGGATTCCCCACTGAAACAAACTCATTAAAAACACTCATGAACTCGCGACGTGACTTATAATAGCAGTGACCACAAAGATTTCAAAAAAATCCTCTCACTTGCTGGACAGAAGATATTATAAAACACTAGCTGTAAACACGGCGTTGCCCGGGTGTTTGTTTATCCTACACCCTCGTAGTCCACATCTCCTTCCCCCCTCTCTCTGCATCCACCTCTTTCTCTCCCATCTCTCTGTTCGTTTCCACTTTTCCCTCTCTCGGCAAAGTTTTCTGCAAGGTACCCTCAGTCATGTACCACTTAAGTTTCACTTAAAAATTAACAGTTATTGATCCATATGCGATACAAAGGAGAGCGTGGGTTCATTTTAATCCTTTCCACCTGAATCTATACGTTCGTGCGAGTTCCGATTTCCTCTTTCCCTCCGACCTCAGTCTTCTGAGATGATTCAAACCGACATGCAATGATCGTGTAGGCGAAGAGCGGAGCCTGAACTATCATTGCATGTTGGTGGGAAGCATGCCAGAAGATTGACGTGGGGGTAAGAAAGTAACATCCGAACCCCTCACGATCGTTAGGTTCGGGTCGAAAGGGTTAAAGATAAAAGCTAGACGGATGCGCTGATATAAACACGCCTCCTGTCAATTTAATAGTTTTTTACATAGTAAATCAAAAATTCCTATAATATAACAATTTTGTAAACGATATATCTTGAAAACGGCTTAACCAAATACTACGCTCAAGGTGTTAAATAATGGATCTAAGTGAGTACTAGTAAGATGTATATTTACTTTTTTGCGCAAATTCAGTAAATTTGAATTGAGGCTAGTAACATGGTTACCAGGTTAAAAGCTGGATTTTTAATAAATGAACAATAACAACTGTAGTATTAGTGGCAGTATGGTAAATTATACTTGCATAAATAGTTATTGAAACCACAGGATGAATAGTACAGTGAAAATGTATGTTTAAATACTGAAAACGCAAAGGTAGAAAAGTCTAATTTTTTTATAATTTAAAAACTACGATATGTACAATGTTTTTGCTGCCATATGTTGTTTCAGCGGAAAATTTGCGCAAAGTACTATCATCAAATGTATTTATTTAATTTGTATTTTATGTAAGACAGGTAATTTTTGTGAAATTAAGATACCGATTTGACTTCAGAGTAAACTAGCGAGGGTACTTAAGGCGGCCACTTCGGCTTGTTAGCGTCAGTCTGTTGGTGTCGGTTTGACAGACGAGACGTGTCGATATGCTGGGCGACTTGCAAAATTTCAGCTAAGTGTTCTACTGTGGAACTTGGAAATATTTGTTGTGTGGTGCTTCGAGAACTTTGATTTTATTCTGCATCTGTGGGACTTGCAAAAAGCGTTCAGTGGTGCTTTGTGGGCTCTAACTGTATTCTGTGACAGTTTCTCTGAAGTCAGGTCTAAAAAATATTCACTGATGGATGTTACTTGGAATAACCATAAAGTTGCCGGCCGCGGTGGCAGAAAGGACAGACACGGCAGTTCAAAATGTTCAAATGTCTGTAAGTCTATCTGACTAAACTGCGTGGCCATCAGTCCGTAGCTTACAAACTACTTAAACCTAGGTAAACTAATCTTACGACAAACACACACACACCCATGCCCCAGGGAGGACTCGAACCTCCACGGCGAGCAACCGCGCGCTCCGCAGCGAGACGCCTTAGAGCGCTCGGCTACTCCACCGCGGCAAGGGGCGCGCCACCCACAGTCTGCACGGCCACTACGGTCGGGGGTTCGAATCCTCCCCTCGGGCATGGATATTTGTGCCGTCCTTAGTATTAGTTAGTTGGTAAGTAGTTTGTAAGTTTAGGGACTGATGACCACGTAGTTAAGTCCCATGAGCTATACAAACATTTGAACATTTTTGAAACATCAACTTAGTTACTAGTGAATGTGTCGTCTGTGCATTTTCTTGTTCCTGTCGCATTTATTTAAACGCTAGCTTATATGCCCGTGCTTCGCAACGGTTGTTAAAGAAGGTCCTGTGTATATCATGGTTCTTTGGGTTCCAGACGTAGGTCAGTAAAAACACAGTCCTTGTTGGATCTCTCTGTCAATACACTCAGTTCTCCTAGCCAAGATTTCAAATTTAACTAGAAGTCACTGTCGAAAACGATGAATGTTCATAAAGTTTTTCATACTAAGAGTGAAATTAATTTAAGTCCGTGCTTCGGAACAATGTAAATTCAATGGTAGGTTGTGTTCATAAAGTTACACATTGCAACAGCAGCGCCGAAAGCAGCTGGCAAATTACATTTCACAAATATCTTCTTGAATAGGAATTTGGAATGAATTGTAAGACTGTGTGAATCATGAGACTCTATACAAAAGAGTTTCGCGTAAAAGTGCTGGTCATAATGAGATGTGACAACAACGGATGTATCTGATTCGGTAAAATTTTACTTTCTATCCTGGCGGCCTCGTGTTTTTATGTTGGCAGCATCAATAACACGATATAAAATCGTTGCAAAGATGACCGAACCACATAGAGTGTAGATAAATACTGCTGTTCCTGCTGTATGCTTGATTTCACGACAAAATATTTGCGTGTCACGCGATTGCCTCATGACGATGTCACATGATTCTCGTTATTCAACATCTGTTGCCAACATTATACAGGAGGCCGCCGGGATATGAGTAGGACTACGTCGCATAGTTTTTTTTTATCCAGCTGTCAAACGATAACACCTTTCACAGCAGAGAGTGTCGCGGCTATATGTATCATAGATCACTGATTTCCACAGACCAGTGAGCTTACAGGCACAGGCATATCAATATATATGGCGTAAGAGACATTCATTAATGTATGTATGTGTTTCCAGCACGCTTCCACGACAGTGATCAATGTTCCACGAGTATTTTTATCTTTGAGTCTATCTTGATTTTTATCTTTGTTTTGTGTCTCTGTTCATAGTCGGTAATTTGTGGTTGACGGAAACATATGATTTATTTAAAAAATTGCCTGTTTGATATTCCTCGTCGTTATTAAAGTCTGAAAGGACCGCATTATCTGACGATTGAAAGAATAAACAGATTTTGACTCGTATCGTAAAGATCGTAAAGTTCCTAAGAGTATTTATTGCATATTTTGCGAATTTTTGCTCGTCACACTCACCCACTGCCACGCACCGCGACCAAACTCCCTTACTAACATCATTAGACCAGGGCTATCTACCACCACAACCACGAGTGGGTGGCAGTATGTGGTCATAGAGAAAAGTCTGTCAGCACGTACACACGCAAGCCTTTTATATATAGATATAGATTTTGGGGACATTGCAGCAGGTGTGGCTGGCCCCTAGACAAATAGGGTTTACAGCCGCATTTCACGGAGCCCCGAGCAAACACAGGTCTCGAGCCAACTGAAGGAGATAACTGAGGAAATTGTGTATAATTTTATCATCCTGCACGGAATAGTGCTTTTTATTCCTTGTTTCTTTGTGTAAGGCCGGATCCACACATTGGAACCAACGTTGGCGCCAACTCTGTTGGTCCAATGTATGGATCGGTGAAACGGCATTGGAACCAACGTTGGCGCCAACGTTGGTACGGCTCCGTTGCTTGTCGGTATTTCGGCCAAACATCAGAGGACGTTGGGCCAATATGGGTACGTCGTACACACATTGGCGCCAACGTTTCACTATATTTTTGTCGTCTGCTCGGCTCAGAACTGGTGCTTTCATCGTTCTTTCTTCGACGCCGTTTATTTTAAAGTTTTAAAACCTCTTTGTAAATATTTAACTGTACCAGAAAGTGATTCATTTGTGAAAACAATCCACAAAAGTAAGAATGCCATGGCGACACTTATGCGCGATCAGTGAAACAAAAAACTTTTGACACAATTACTGAATGCAATTTTTAAAATTAACATGTCCTGTCAGTGATATCAATGAAATCGTTGTTTTAGAAAGTAAGTGTAGGCTTCCAAAACTCTCTCCTGTAGCAAGAAAACGAAGCGTCAATACCAAAAGAAATTTAGCAAATATAGCGTCCGTCCAAAACGAAACATTCTATTTTATGTTAAGTTCAGTCATTTAAAGCAGCAGGTCTAAGTTTTAGTACTGTGTATCGATTACTTGTAACATATATTAAAACTTACTGATTTCGTGATTAGTATTCGGTAGGAAGTGATACAACACACGCCAACATCTTTTACATATGTTTCCTATTTTGGTTTTCAGTTACGGTACAAAATATAATTGTTCACTCTAACAACCGTTAATGCATCGTCCGCGAGTTGTGTGTCAGATGTGTTTCCGTTGGCTCTCGACGAATTCAACTGATTGTTGGCTCCAATGTGTGGACGCCGTCTCAAAAATATTGGCCAATGTTGGCGCCAGCGTTGGTACCAATGTGTGGACACGTGTTGTCCACACGGTGCGCCACGCCTACCAGCAGCGCCGCTATGGCTGCCCTGGGCACCCACCTGGTCGCTGAGGGCGTGGCGCACGCGGTCGGCGTCCGCGCGGCAGCGGTGCAGCTCGAGCTGCAGCTCCAGACAGCGCTCCTGCCAGGAGGCGGCCGGCTGGTGGTGCTGGGGGTGGTGCTGGTGCAGCAGCAGGCCGCCGCCGCCCCCCGCGGCCGCCCCCGCCGCCTCCGCGCCGCCCCCCAGCCCCCAGCGCGGCGCCGCCGGCGGCTCCGCCTCCAGCAGCTCGGCGAACAGCGACGCCGCCATGCTGGCCGTCGCGTGCTGCGCGGACGTCGACGGCGCCGGCGGTGGCGGCGGCGACGCCTGCCGACACCCACAACCAGTCATGCCTCCGTCCAAACAGCGTCACCAGCTTCTAAAGCTGCAAACATAAACTCACTACGTCAACAACTCTCCTCTCAGTCTCCCTCACTCTCACTCGCCACCCAATTCACTCACTGTCTCTCTCTCTACCTCTCTCTTTCACTCTCTCATTCACTATGTCTCTCACTAGTTTCTCTCTCCCATTCACTTCAACTCTCACTCACACTCGCACCAGTTTCTCTCTCTCTTTCCCTCTATCTCATACACACACACACTCACTCATTCATTCTCATCCACTCATTCTTCTTAAGACTCTCACTCACATACTCCCACACACTCACTCACTCACACACTCACTCTTTCACACATCCACTCTTTCAGTTCCTCCCTCTCTCTCTCCCTCCCTCTCTCTCTCTCTCTCTCTCTCTCTCTCTCTCTCTCTCTCTCTCTCTCTCTCTCTCTCTCTCTCTCTCTCTCTCTCTCTCTCTCTCTCTTTCTCTCTCTCCCTCTCTCTCTCTTCCTCTCTCTCTCTCTCTCTCTCTCTCTCTCCCTCTCCCTCTCTCTCTTCCTCTCTCTCTCTCTCTTCCTCTCTCTCTCTCTCTCTCTCTCTCTCTCTCTCCCTCTCCCTCTCCCTCTCCCTCTCCCTCTCCCTCTCCCTCTCTCTCTCTCTCTTCCTCTCTCTCTCTCTCTCTCTCTCCCCTCTCCCCCTCTCTCACTCTCTCCCTCTCTCTCTGTCTGTCTGTCTGTCTATCTGTGTTTCTCTCACTTTCACTGAGACGCTTACTCACCCTCTAATACACTCACTGTCTCTTTTATTCATTTCGTCTCTCACTCTCGCTCATCCTCCAATCCACTCCCTCCCTCCCTCTCTCTTTCTCTCTCTCATTCACTATGTCTCTCACTCACTTTCACTAGTTTCTCTCCCCCATTCACTTCATCTCTCAATCACACTCTAACCAGCTTCTCTCTCTCTTTCTCTCTACATATCTAATGCACACACACACAAACACACACTCTCTCTCATTCACTCTCATGCACTCACTCTCACTGGATTGTGGTTGCCAGAAAAATGTTGCAATGATTATGATATTCCAATAAATGTTGTAAATCAAATCGGTACCAAGGAATCATACCTATCGGAAACCGACAACGACGGTGATGCAGAAAAATCTGATTCTTCTTCAGAAGACGAATTCATTTAAAAAAATTACTGGTTTATTGTACATTTAATGACTCTAAATATGTTATTCATCATCATTATTATTAGAGACTGATTATGCCTTTCAGCGTTCAGTCTGGAGCAAAGTACCTCTAATAAAATTCCTCCATGATCCCCTATTCAATGCTAACATTGATGCCTCGTCCGATGTTATGCCTTTTACTTCAAAATCATTCTGCACCGAATCTAAGTACTTTCTTATAGGTTATACCTCGACTCCTCTTACCCTCCGCGGCCGAGCTCATGAGTCTCTTAGGTAACCTTGCTTGTTCTATGCGCGTAACATGACCTCCACCATCTCAGTCTGTTCGCTCTAACTGCTTCATCTATGGTGTTCATTCCCAGCTTTTCTTTGATTTCCTCCCTCCTGCCATTGTTCCCATCTATTAGTACCTGCAATCATTCTTGCTACTTTCATATCTGTAACCTCTACCTTGTGAATAAGGTAACCTGTATCCACCCAACTTTCACTCCCATACAACAAAGTTGGTCGAAAGATAGATCGGTGCACTGCTAACTTAGTCTTGGTACTGACTTCCTTCTTGCAGAAGAGAGTAGATCTTAGCTGAGCACTCACTGCATTAGCTTTGCTGCACCTCCAGTTCTTTCACTATGTTGCCATCCTGTGAGAAAATACATCCCAGGTACTTGAAACTGTCTACCTGTTCTAACGGTGTTCCTCCTAATTGGCACTCAATCTGTTTAAATCTCGTTCCCACAGACATTACTTTCATTTTGGAGATGCTGATCTCCATATCATAATCCTTGCACCTCTGATCGAGCTCTGAAATATTGGTTTGCAACCTTTCAATCGAATCGGCCATTACAACTAAGTCATCCGCAAATGCAAGACTGCTTATTTTGTTTTCACCTATCTTAATCCCGCCCTGCCAGTCTACTGTTTTCAACATATGATCCATGAATAGGATGAACAACAGTGGCGACAGGTTACAGCCTTCTCTTACCCCTGAAACTACCCTGAACCTTGAGCTTAATTTGCCATCTACTCTAACTGCTGCCTGACAGTCTACGTAAAGCCCTTTAATTGCCTGCAGAAGTGTGCCTCCTATACCATAATCTTGAAGAACTGACGGTAGCTTCCTCTAGGAATACGGTCATAAGCCTTTTCCAAATCTATGAAACATAGATACAATTCCCTGTTCCACTCATAGCACTTTTCCATTACCTGCCGTAAGCTAAATATCTGGTCCTGACAGCCTCTAAGAGGCCTAAACCCACACTGATTTTTATCTAACTTGTCCTCAATTAATACTCGCACTCTCCTTTCAACAATACCTGAGAATATTTTGCCTACAACGCTAATTAAAGAGATACCTCGACAGTTGTTGCAATCTTTTCTGTTTCCATGTTTGAAAATTGGCGTGATTACCGCTTTCGTCCAGTCAGACGGAACCTGTCCCGATTCCCACGCCTTTTCAGTTATCCTGTGTAACCATTTGAGACCTGATATTCCACTGTATTTGGCGAGTTCCGGCTTAATTTCATCCACCCCAGCCGCTTTATTGCACTGTAATCTACTGACCATTTTCTCCACTTCCTCAAATGAGATCCTGTTTCCATCGTCGTTCCTATCCCATTCTACATGAAAATCTGACACATCATTGAACGTTTCACCTACATTGAGCAATTCTTCAAAATATTCCCTCCATCTGTTCAAGGCTTCCACAGGATTGACTAGCAGCTTTCCTGACCTGTCCAAAATACTTGTTAATTCCTTCTTCCCTCCCTTTCGAAGATTACTAATTACGCTCCAAAATTGACCTAGAGTTTCTAGCTTATTTCCAAAGTCTTCCCATGATTTCTGCTTCGAGTCTGCAATTATCCGTTTGGCTTTGTTTCTTTCTTCAACATAACTCTCTCTGTCTGCCTGATTACTAGTATGGAGCCATTTTTGAAATGTCTTTTTCTTTTTACAGGCTGCCTTGACTGTGTCATTCCACCAGGCTGTCTGCTTCTTCCTACCTTTACACACTACTGTTCCAAGACATTTTCTAGCTGTTTCCAGAAGTGTGTCCCTGTCCCTGTACCTTGACCATTCCTCTTCCAGTGACTGTAAATCATTACATTCAACTGACTGGTACCTTTCCGATATCATTGTTGTGTATTTCTGCCTAATTTCCTTGTCTTGAAGCTTCTCCACTCTTTTCTACAAATGGACCTGACTTTCTGCTCTTTTGGCCTCACAAAACCAATTTCACTGCAGATTAGATAATGATCAGTATCATTAAAGAACCCCCTGAAAACACGTGTGTCCTTGACTGTCTTCCTGAATTCCTGGTCTGTTATTATATAGTCTATGATAGATCTGGTTCCCGTTCCTTCCTACGTATAGCGGTGAATGTCCTTATGCTTGAAGAAGGAGTTTGTGATAACTAAGCCCATACTGGAACAGAAATCCAAGAGCTGTTTTCCGTTCCTGTTGGCCTCCATATCCTCTCCAAACTTACCCATAACCTTTTCATAACCTTCTTTTCAATTTCCTATCCTGGCGTTGAAATCAGCCATGAGTAAAACACTATCCTTATCCTTCACTCTAATCACTACATAGCTAAGTATGTTGTAAAATCTGTCCATCTCATCTTGATCTGTCCCTTCACAGGGTGAATACACTGCTACAATCCTAATTTTTTTACTGGAGATGGCCAAATCTATCCACGTCAGTCACTCATTTACGTACCTTATTGCAATTATGCTGGGTTCGATTGCTTTCCTGATGTAATATCCTACACCCCACTGTGCTCTTCCTACTTTGACTCCTGACAGGTAGATCTTGTATTCTCCGACTTCGTCCTCTTTCTCTCCCCTTACTCTAACGTCACTAACAGCTAAGACATCTAACCCCATCTTACTTGAAGCCTCCGCCAGCTCTACCTTTTTCCCAGTGTAATCCCCATTGATATTAATAGCTCCACATCTCATTCCAGATCGTTTGCCAAGTCGTTTCTGAGGAGTCCTCGGTCTGTCAATTAGAGGTGGGACTCCATCACCTCCAAAGGTCCGAGGCATTTTGCTCTGATTGTTGCCAGCATGATATTGAAGTACCTGGGAATCAGGTTGCTAGCCTTACTTGCCCAGGGCACCACTGGGTTTTGCCCCTAATGGTTGAGGGACTAACTGGTGGATTTGGTAGTCTTTGCCGTGTGAGCACAAAGGTGGCCACGACTCAGAATATGCCCGAGATGCCCAACCTTTTTCCAAAGTAACTGGTATCCCAACTGTCAGGACCACTTACTTGGCCACTCATACATCGCCCGTGGTTCATGAACTAGGACATGACTACAGGAACCCACACCAGTAATATTTTATTACTTAAGATTAAAGGAAACTAATTTCTAATAAACTTAATGTTTTCTTTCATAATAATTTAAAAACATTTAGAGGAAATGTTAGTGATTATGAGAGTAGGGGCATTTATGTTACTGGTTTTGCACTTCAAACTAGTGGGGAGCTCACTTTAACTATTGGCTACACTAGTGGTGAGTGTCGGCAGAGATACTGAGAATTGGCAGAGGAAGGTGGGGTAAGGTGAAGTGACGCAACCGGACTGGGCGCAGTTCTTTACTTACGGAGAGCGCGAGGGGCAGCGACATCTGCTGCAGCAGGGGGTGGTGGTGGTGGTGATGGTGGTGCAGATGGTGCGGCCGCGGGGGCGGCTGCGGGGGCGGCGAGCCGGCGCGGAGGCGGGAGCGGCGCGGCAGCAGGCGCGGCGACGCGGGGGCGGAACCGGGGGCGGAGCCGCCCCCGCCGCCGCCCACCGTCAGCTCGGCCAGCCGCGCCAGCGGGTCCAGCGTCTGCGACACGCGCCGCCGCTCGTCCGCCATGGCCGTCGGCGCCGGGCCGGAATGGGCGCTCTCCCACTACTGGCGTCCGGCGAGCTCCGCCCGTCACACGGCTGCCATCCGGCCGCCCGGGTACCACTACAGCCCTACTCGTCACAGCCACTGACAATACGCCTCTTCTGCGAACCACTCGAACTCGAGGTGACAAACAAAAAAAATTATTCAGTTTTACACTTCACTGTGGCGCCATCTTCTATGGAAGAACAACAACTAGTAACATCACACGGAAGTATCTCTCACTCGATTTTGGAGGAGTGTCTGAAACAGTGTGACGGGGGCAACAGTGTCGGGACCCTGCAATGCCGACCTTTCAAACCGCACATTCCTCTCCTAAAACAACTGACGTTATTCTGTCGGGCTAAGTTTGCGTTTGGGAAAATTAGCGACAGATGCGGTGAGGCCGTCTGCAGTAAGAGCGCGGGCAGCCTTCGCGAGGAGCTTCTTCCGCTTCTCCCTCTGGAGCTGCCGGACGGTCATCGCAGTCGGTAAGATGGTTCTCTACTGGGAGTTATCTTGGGCTCTCTAGTGTGGCTGGAATCGTCAACTTCCGAAATGTTGCAGAATAGAGCAAAATGTAGCTGGGGCAAGTATCCTGATGAAGAGTCTGAAATGAAATTATGAGGTGAGTAGTGTGCCCTCATAAGTGTGAAGCACACTGGACTATGAGTCATCCATTAAGTGTGGGGAGTTGTGAAGAGTGTAGTAGTAGTGACTGAACGCCAGTTCTGCACTGTGAATGAAGTAGCAGTCAGATGATGTTCATAATGGAGGGGAGAGTGGAGGACTAAGCATTGCCCTTCAGGACTAGATAGATGTAGCACTCAGGGTATTTGGAGTCAAAGGCTCTTCCACCAGGCTAATAAGTGATTACAAAGATGGAGTGATGACCACTGGTGACAGGAGAGGAGGGCTGATACCCCCCTCAACTCAGGAGAACGGCGATTTCGCTGGACCGGCGTTCTCAGATTCGGGCAAATGGGATTAAACGGCGACGCGGCAGTCGGGGTACGTTTCGGGGGTGCGGGTGAGAGTCCCCGGCAAGTGGGCCTTGTGATGGTGGGGGTGAAACTCCCTCCGAGCAGTGCGGGCGCAGGCGGGGCCCAATCTGTCAGCGGGTGGTCCCGGCTCAGGCGGCCGGATGGCGCCCGGCGCCCATCTGCGTCACTCGCAGGGAAGAAGAAGAAAAAGAAATTAATGCCGTCCAGGATAACGGTGCCTCTTCTGGGGGTGTGGGCGCTCGCTCAGGCAGAGTAATCGCCTCCCCTGCTGCCTCTGAATATTTAGGCCCCTCTGCACTCCGCAGATGCGTCCCGTTTTCTTTTCCACTCAGCGGCGCGCCCCTCAGTGTCGCTGAGAGAGACGTCTACTTTCCTGACGACGACATCAATCAGGCGCTGAGGCAGAGTGAGTCGCCGCGCCTCTGACGAACGGCGGCGGGCGTTTCGGCTGGAGGGCCACCTCTTCAGGAACTCACAGCCTCTTACAGCTGCCGGCGGAGGCAGTTACTGCAGAGATCTGCAACACACAAACAGAAAAACAAACGTCACAATACTGCCCCCTAGCCTGACCAAACTCAATGTTCAAATTAAAATGTTCAAATGTTTTTAAATCTAAGGCACTTAACAGCTACAGTTATCAGTAGCTAGGTTTACAAACTGTTGTTGTTGTGGTCTTCAGTCCGGAGATTGGTTTGATGCAGCTCTCCACAATACCCTATCCTGAGCAAGCCTCTTCATCTCCAAATAAGAACGGCAACCTACATCTGACTGAATCTGCTTACTGTATCCATCTCTTGGTCTTCCTCTGCGATTTTTACCCCACACACTTCCCTCCAATGCTAAATTCACAATTCTTTGATGTCTAAGAATGTGTCCTACCAATCTATCCCGTCTTTTAGTCAAGGTATGCCAGAAATTTCTTTTCTCCCCAATTCTGTTCAGTACCTCCTCATTAGTTACGCGATCCACCCACCTAATCTTCAGCATTCTTCTGTAGCACCACATTTCAAAAACCTCTATCCTCTTTCAGTCCGCACTGTTTATCGTTCATGTCTCACTCCCATACAAGGCAACACTCCATACAAATGTCTTCAGAAAGAACTTCCTTAGGCTTAAATTAGTATTCGATGTTAACAAATTTCTCTTTTTCAAGAACGCTTTTCTATCCATTGCCATTCTGCATACGTAAACTAAATATCAAATAAACATTGTACAGAGACCTATTTTGATTCGATATTTATTAGAGATATGAAACTGAAGTAGAGGCATTGAATTAATATTTATGTCGCGCCCACGATTCGAACCCGAGACCTCCTGCTTACAAGGCAGACGCCATAGCTGATTTTTTTATTGCGAACTTTTGTTTCAATTTTTTTTTGCTTTTTTCTTTCGTTTTTATTTTTATTTATTTATTTATTTTTAAAGCCTCCTACCTCCCCTGGCAGCCCCTCTTTTCGCTCTCCAACTGTCGCCTTCTTCGTCGCCTTTTTAAACAAATTTATTGATTCTCTCTTCTTTCTTTGGTAAATTAAATTCTTTTCTTCATTTGTTGAATAAACTAAAGTTTCCTCCTCCGTTCCTTGATTCATGAAGACAACAGCGATTTCTTGCTGCACTGTCCTTTAAGTGTTCTCTAATTTAAGAATGGAACTGGAGAACAAACAAAAAAAAATCGCACTGACGTGTTTTACGACCCACTTTAGATTTGTAGTTTTGTAAGTTTTTGCAAATATCTCTCAAGCGATACGAGATATGAAAAAAACATAAGGGGACAAAGTCGTAGAGAATTTTCTCCTCTTCAAATTTGTTTATTCAATTTTCGCGTCAGATGAACTGTTTATTTGCAAGTAAACCTCAGGCACAGGTGATATATAAATGTCAAATAAACATTTCGAGACCTATTTTGTCTCGATATCTATTACAGATATGAAACTGAAGTAGAGGCATTGAATTAAAATTTATGCCACTGCGGGATTCGAACCTGGGACCTCCAGCTTACTAGAGATTCGCCGTAGCCACTAGGCCACCGAGGCTTAATGATCACAGTGACTGCATTGTTTAGGACAGTATTTCCCGTTAACTTTCTCTGCACGGGTGCTATTCCGTCGTTGGACAGCCGTGGAAGTGTGATACGTATTTATAAGTCGAACAAGTGGCAGAGATGGAATTTATGTAGTGGAGAGGGGGCGTGCCTGAAGACTATCTGGGCAGTCACTGTAATCATTAAGCCACACTGGCCTACAGGTTATGGCGTCTGCCTAATAAGCACGAGAACCGGGGTTCAAATCCTGGGCGCGGCATACATTTTAATTCAGTGCCTCTAATTCAGTTTAATATACTCGAACTAACTGTAACTTATACTAAGGACGGAGGACTCCAGGGTAACTCATCCATACTGTGGCTTACTTCCATCGACTGAAGGCGATGTCGGAAGCGTTCATTTACATTTCATGAAACAACTTCTCTGTTACCAACCAATACTTAGTCCGGTATTACAGTGTCAAATTTTCTTTCACAAAAAAATCTTTATCAAAGAAAATTGGACAGTGTAATTTGGAATTTTTGAAAAAGTCAAAATTGAACAAATCTAGCTTCTAGCCTTCGATTTGATTAAGAAAAACGCTCGTCTGACCTACAGTAAAAAAAATAAAAATAAAAAAAAATAAAGAAAGAAAAAAAGAAGAAAAAAAGGAAAAGAAAAGAAAAAGAAAAAAAGGGATCTCTTCAAGCGCTAGAATCGTAGCAGTAGTTTATGATGTACTTTTTAAAAATATGATCGCAACATTAGAAATGATAGATGGAAAATAACAGCGGTCCAATCCCTGAGGCACTCCTGACAATAGCCTAGTCTCTGATGGACACCCGCCATCGAAGACAACCTACTGGGTTCCATTACTTCACTAGTCTTCGAAACATGTCCTCTATGCGTTAATAAACCATTCGTTAGATTGCAATGAAACTTTGATGAGCTGTTCATTGTACGCCTACGAAGGTTTCTGACCCAAAAAAACAAAAGAGCACGACACATAGCTCAGGAGATATGACGACATAAACAATGAGAGGCCACCGCGTGAGAATGCCCAGATGTAGGCGTCAATTATTGAAAAATTGAAGTAGTTAAGGACCTGCAACAAAGTTTGCATGTAATTTCGGACTTTTTTGAATCGTTTTGTAACCGACCCCCCTCCCACACACACAAACGATGGAAAGAGAATAAGTCTACCGCACTCAACAGTTTCGCTGTAGACGCCATAAAACTGTCGCATCACGCATGACCTTGTATCAAATAAAGTTAGCATCACAGATTTGCATGTTACTATTTACTTTTGTGTGCAAATCTACCTTAATTCTCTTGCATCCAAAATTAAGCAATCTGTTTTCTTAATCTCTAGCTATTTATAAGCGAAAGGACACTCCCTCACTCACTGACTAAACAAGAAATCTCGAAAACTACTTCACCCATGAAGCTGAAATTTGGCTAGAATGTAGTTCATAGGTAGAAATGTCAGCTAAGAAAGTATTTTGTGATAGGTGCATGGTGGAGCATACTTCTCCTACAGACTCACGAAATCTACAGTTTCATTCCGATCTTCACGAAATTTCGCACGCTTGATCATCAAAACAAGAAGGTCACCGCCTACTTAAGTTTCATACGGTGCATGGGGGAGGGTACTTTGGAACATAAAAATGGACTCCTAAATACCTTGGTTGCGCCATAACTTGAGAAACGGCTCGACCGATTTCACAGGTCCTTGGTTTTTTTCGTTAGTACAAGGATTGTATGAAAGAAAACTGGAATATTTGATAACAACAGAGTTCGTTTTTCAATGTGACCCTGCGTTTCTACTGTATAAATATCTATACTTTTGTTCCGATATTGATGTAATTTTTCACACTCTACCTTAAAAACAAAGGAATGTCACTGTCTGTATAAAATTTCGTTCGCTGCATGGTGGAGGATACTTAACTTACGGAATTTTTACAAAATCCATAGTTTTGCTCCAATCTTTATGAAATTTTGCACAGATAACATTTAAACGAAAGGGAAGGTCAGTAGGTACATAAATGTCTGTATGGTACATGACAGAGGATACCTTGTATAAAACTTTGGTGAGAGAGGGAAAGGTGGAAACGAACAGAGAGATGGGAGAGAAAGAGGTGGATGCAGAGAGAGGGGGGAAGGGGATGTGGACTACCAGAGTGTAGGATAAACAAACACCCGGGCAACGCCGGGATTATAGCTAGAAGTAAACAATTAATGAAATTAGTGGTATTTTCCTTGGTTGCGTTCCGAGAAGTCGTGTTGAAAAAAGAAATCATTCAAAACTGTTGTCGACTCCTGCTCTTAAACCGAATGGAAATTGTTCCTTAGACATTTCATTAAAACATATACCAAAACTTAGGTTTCAGTTATAATTTTTATGCGATGATGTGTGCTCTTTTTGTTGATTCTCGTAATTTAACCGACTGAAATATTTTTAATAGGGAACTGCTCAAAATAATTCTCCTATTAATGTTGCTCCTTCATTTTCTACAGAACCTCTGGGTAATACAGAAGAAATGTCTTTCACAAGAAAGGAGATTTTTGTATTTGTGAAATCGGTATTGCACGAAAATGTCAACGTGGTCACTGACATTGTTGAGATGGAGGTGTCAAAAAAATTGAAGCATCCATACATTTTGCCGAAAAGTTTGAAAGGTGCCATGGCTAAATTGGTATTCGAGGATAGGTGAGCAGGAGCGAAATTAAATTCTTCCAAAAATTTGACGGGTGGCTCAACGTTAGTGTTTCTTTCACAATTGAAAATGAATGTTCGAAGCCTTCCACAGAAGACACAAAGGGGCGTCGATTGCAGACTTTCAATCGAATTGAATGCGTTTTTAAAAGAGATTTCCGACGTATATCAGGCTCCATTTAGTTTTTCTAAATTTTAACTTAGAATTCGTAATCAGCGAACCCGAAGTCCAAATTTTCAACCGATTTGACAACGTTTTCGACTTTGGGCCAGCTTTTTGGGATTTAGGACCAGTGTGCGTTCATTCATACATCAAGTTCAAATGTTTGTAATGAAAGTTCTAGATCACTGCTTACACTTTATTAAATAGTACCGCGGTGGAGTAGCCGAGGGGTCTAAGGCGCCTGGCTCCGGAACGAGCGGTTGCTCGCCGTCAGAGGTTCGAGTTCTCCCTGGGCCAGGGGTGTGTGTGTGTTTATTCTTAGGTTAGTGTACCTTAGTTTAAGTAGTTTGTAAGCTTCGGACTGATGACCACGCAGATTGGTCCGATAGATTTACAAACATTTGAACATTTTTGGAATAGCGCTGCCACTGTTTCAACATTTTGTCATTATCAAGCGCGTCTACGATGTTTTGACGTCATATACTAACATCTCGCGTGACTGTTGTAAAAGCTGCAGTGAAGTAATCACGTATTTCGCAGTTGCATACGTTCTTTAGCTACCAGGATTTATGCGGGTTGTTCCGCTAAAACGTTCTATTTTCTGTAATTTAACGTTTTAGCGTAACAACCCGCATAAATTCTGGCAGCTAAAAAACGTATCCAACTGCGAAATACGTGATTATTTCATTGCAGTTTTTACAACAGTCACGCGAGATGTTAGTATATAAGGTCAAAACATTGTAGATGATAATGACAAAATATTCAAAGTGCTGTAGCGCTATTGAGTAAAGTGTAAGCAGTGACCTGCAACTATGATTACGATATTATTCAACGACGTTTATCACATGGCAGGCCCAACAATCAGGAAGTTCAAATGTTTGTAAATCTTATGGGACTTAACGTCTGTGGTTATCAGTCCCTAAGCTTACAGACAGACTACTTACACTAAGTTAAACCAAAAGACAACACTGACACACACGCCCGTGGGGGGACTCGAACCCCCAACGGTTGGAACCGCGCGCTCCGCAGACCGCTCGGCCACTCCACAGCGGTCATACCTCAAGTGCGCCAGACATCGCTTCGATACCTGTGCATCTCGGAATTGCACGAGTTTCTACATCTACACCTACATGGGATACTCTGCAAATCACATTTAAGTGCCTGCCAGAGGATTCATCGAACCACCGTTATACTATTTATCTCCCATTCCATTCTCGAATAGCGCGCGGGAACAAAGAACATCTGAATCTCTCCGTTCGAGCTCTGATTTTTCGTATTTTATACTGATGAACATTTCTACCTATGTAAGTGGAAGTCAACAATATATTTTCGCATTCGGAGGGGAATGTTGGCGATTGGAGTTTCGTAAGTAGCCCACGCCGCAGCGATAAGCGCCATTCTTGTAATGATTCCCATCCCAGATCCTGTATCATTTCCGTAACGCTGTCTCCCCTGTATCGTGACAATACGAAACGAGCTGCCCTTCTTTGGACTCTTTCGATGTCCTCCGTCAAACCCACCTGATAAGGATCCCACACTGGGCTCCAATACTCCAAAAATGGACGGACAAGCGTAGTGTATGCAGTTTCTTTTGTAGTTCTGTTGCATCTTTTAAGGATTCTGCCAATAAAACGCAGTCTCTGGTTTGCCTTTTCCACGACATTATCTACGTGTTATTTCCAGGTTAAGTCTGATGTAATAGTAATTCCTAGGTATTTTGTGCTGTTTACAGCTTTCACCTTTGATTTATGTTTTGGAAACAAAGTTTAACTGATTTCTTTTCGTACTCATGCGGACGACTTCACACTTCTCATTATTTAGAGTCAATTGTCAATTTTTACACCATAGCGATATCTTATTCAGATCGTTGTGCAGTTGGTTTTGATCTTCAGATGATTTTACTAGACGGTATATGACGGCGTCATCTGCAAACAACCTAAGAGAGCTACTTAGATTTTTCCCTAAATCGTTTATGTAAATAAGGAACAGCAGAGGGCCAATACACTACCCTGTGGAACGCCGGATATCACCTCTGTTTTAGTGAATGCCTTACCATCGATTACTACAAACTGTGTCCTCTCTGACAGGAAATCCCCTATCCAGTCACAAATTTGGGGCGATATACCGTAACCGCGCAATTTGATTAAAAGCCGTTTGCGACATACGATGTCAAAAGCTTTCTGGAAATCAAGAAATACGGAATCGATTTGCGAACCTTTGTCGATAGCACCCATCACTTCGTGTGAATGAAGAGCTAGTTGTGTTTCGCATGAACGATATTTTCTAAATCCGTGTTGACCTTGGGTCAATAGATTGTTCTGTTCGAGATAATTCGTAATATTTGAATGCAGGATATGTTCCAAAACCCTGCTGCAAATTGACTTCAATGAAATAGGCCTGTAGTTTCGTGGGTTAGTCCTACAGCCTTTCTTGAATATGTGTTACCTGTGCAACTTTCCAATCTTTTGGTACAGTTCCTTCTATGAGTGAGCGGTTGTATATGGCTGTTAAGTAAGGAGCTATCGCTTCAGCATAATCAGAAATCTAATGGGTAAACAGTGCGGACCAGAAGACTCGTACTTGTTAAGTGATTTTAGTTGCTGCACTACTCCGATGATATCTACTTCTACGTTACTCATTAGCTCAGTTTAAATGTCAGTAACGTTTCGGTGCAAGTATTAGCGGACTCGTCGCTCTGGTCCGGTAGACGTTTACTGCTAGCGAGCTCTGCAGTAAATTTCTCAAAGCAGCCAAGGGGGACGTTCCGTGCGCCGTCAGAGGTCGATAGCACTGGAGCGACAGATCGACTGCGAGCGATACATCGCCAGCGATATATCGACGCTGTCCGCGGTCGCCGCCTGTTGCAGGAGGCGTGCCGTTGCCGTGGCAACTAGAGCCCTGTATTGGGAGAGTAGCGCCAACCTTTTATGTGTGGCTTGCCGACAACCGCCGGCTGCTATTGGTCAGTTGAGCGCGGGTGGGGCACGTCGGCCATTTTAGGCCTAAGCAGTCCATCAGCGTAAATGACATATTTCACTTAACTCGCTGTTATTTTAGCATTTACAGGTGTTTGAAGTCTGTAGACTCATTGTGTGTTAAATTAAGAGCTTAACATAGCATATTCCACTTTTATATATGGTGAAGAATGCCGCAGTGTTGTGCAGTGAATTGTTACACTGAGACAGTCCGAGGTTTCCGCATTCCACAGGGCGAAAGGAATGCGAAAAGACGCGAATTGTGGGTACACCGCATTGGAAGGAAAGATGCATTTCCACACGAGAATGCAAAAGTGTGTGAAGTAAACAAATTTGTATTGAAATATCGAGTAAACTTATAGATTCATCTGTTTCTTGCGAATAATGTTGGCCGGACAATCATGTAGAAAAAAGATATTTTTAAAAGATACAAATACGTGAAAATTTAACATAATCTACTGTATTTGACGAATTTCGCATTTATACTGAATATGACGAAAGTTTGGACAGGCAGAACCGTTTACATATATTGTATGTATATAAATAAGATTCGTATCTTACTCATTCTAAGTAAATGTATCGCAATGTATTTAGACATAACTTTTTTTATACATTTCAAGATAGTGAACAATGCTGCTTGGACATAAATCAATCAATGAACGTGTTCCAAAATATTCCTTCGTGTCAATGTTGTGGAAAAAGTTGTGCACGTATTTTTTAAACACTAGAGTACATATTCTTCTGAGAAAGTATAATCGCCAAGCCGGGTGCGGTGGTAAAAGTATTGGCTAGATGAATCCCGTGAAGGTATTTTAAGACGCAGTTACTATGTAGATAAAATACCATTCAAATTTTTTAGACAAATTAATTTGTAATTTTCCAATTTTTATTCTTTACCTTAGCAGCCTAAATAACTAAACTACGTATTTGTATTTTAATAAGTACCAGTACTTTAAATGAAATATGTTAACTCTAGCGACTTAATCTCTTATCATTACTACATATGTTACTTTTGACAAAACTTTGCACGAAACAATTTTTACAAATAGTTTGCTCAAAAATAAAAGGTCTTGATCTCATATCTCGATCACCAATTTTTCCTTACTATTCGCAGTAGAGGTGAGAAAACGATTAAAAACTTAAGTTCATTGTTTACTTAACGTACTGTCATACCACGTCGATGTACAGACCGGTTCCCTTCATCATAGCTGGTAGTTTAACAGCGCCGTGCATAGCGCTGCTACTGCCAGATATAAGAGGCCTACAATGGCGGCGCTCGCCCGGTTGGCGCTACTCTCCCAATACAGGGCTCTAGTGGCTCTAGTGGCTTTGAGGGGGGGAGGTGTCCTGCGAAGTTCAGAGGGAATCAAAGGAGAAATAGATCAAAATATTTCCCTCTGAAGCATGTCGTACGCTATACCACAGCCTCAAGCCTACATTTATATCTGTCTATTAATATACCGGGTGATCAAAAAGTCAGTATAAACTTGAAAATTTAATAAATCACGGAATAATGTAGATAGGTAAAAATTGAGACACATGATTGGAATAACATGAGTTTTATTAGAACCAGAAAAAGAGTTCAAAAAAATTTCCCACAGATGGCGCTTCATATGACCAGAAAAGCAATAATTAGCATAACTCATTAAGAGAAAGCAAAGATGATGTTCTTTACAGGAAATGCTCGATATGTTCACCATGATTCCTCAACAATAGCTGTAGTCGAGGAATAATGTTGTGAACAGCACTGTAAAGCATGTCCGGAGTTATGGTGAGGCATTGGCGTCGGATGTTGTCTTTCAGCATCCCTAGAGATGTCGGTCGATCACGATACACTTGCGACTTCAGGTAACCCCAAAGCCAATAATCGCACGGACTGAGGTCTGGGGACCTGGAGGCCAAGCATGGCGAAAGTGGCGGCTGAGCACACGATCATCACCAAACGACGCGCGCAAGACATCTTTCACGCGTATAGCAATACTTTTTTTGTTCGAATAAAACCCCATGTCATTCCAAGAATGTTTGTCAATTTTGACCTCTCTATCTACATTATTCCGTGACCAATTAAGTTCTCAAATTTATACTGACTTTTTTTTCACACGGTATTTAAGTAGAGGATCCGTGCCAATACTTCTGACACAAAACTTGGGAAAAAATGGAAGTACAATGTTCACGCATAGCTTTCTTCAGAATAAATCAATGCAAGTTTTTAAAAGCGCAAATGAAATAGCTTGATCCGGTGATTGTCGTTAGGTCAAAATAAAGTTTCATTCTGGAAACATCCCTTAGGCTGTGGCTAAGCCATGTCTCTCTCCACCATATCCTTTCTTCCAGGAGTGCTAAACTTGCATGTTTCGCAGGAGAGCTTCTGTGAAGTTTGGAAAGTAGGAGGCGAGGTACTGGCGGAAGTAAAGTTGTAAGGCGGCATCGTGAGTCGTGTCGGGATAGCTCAGTCGGTAGTGCGCATGCCCGCAAAAGGCAAAGGTCCCGGTCCCAGGTTCGAGTCTCGGTTCGGTTCGGATACACAATTTTAATCTGCCAGCGAGTTTTAGAACCGAAGATACCGTAAAAAAAGTAATTAAAATACTCAAACCAAAGACAAAAGGCTACTGCGTTGGAATAAAAATAACGGATGGAGAGACTTGAGTTAATTCTGATACTTGATGACAAATCTGCGAATGAATATCTTTCGTTTAAAGCAAAAATGAAGGAACTCGGTCGGATAGAACGGGCTGACCGACTGACTTTAGTTAACAGCAAGGACATCCCCATAAGAAATATACTGAAGGAGTGTACAAAAAGGAAGGCGAGAGTTATGTAAATTATGATACTTGATGACCAATATGTGGATGGATACGTTTCGTTTAAACCAAAAATCAAATATCGGCCCGGTAGTTTGCTCTGGCAGGATGGCAACATAGCGAAAGAACTGGAATCGAGGTGCAGCAAAGCTAATGCAGTGAGTGCTCAGCTAAGATCTCCTCTCTTCTGCAAGAAGGAAGTAAGTACCAAGACTAAGTTAGCGGTGCACCGATCTATCTTTCGACCAACTTTGTTGTATGGGAGTGAAAGTTGGGTGGATACAGGTTACAAATGTTCAAATGTTTGTACAACTTATGGGACTTAACTACGGGGTCATCAGTCCCTAAGCTTACAAACTACTTATGAACTAGCTAAGACTAAAGACGGCACAAATATCCATGCCCGAGGGGGGATTCGAACCCCCGACCGTAGTGGCCGTGCTGACCGTAACTGGAGCGCCTCAGTCACCTCGGCCACCGCGGCCGGCAATACAGGTTACCTTATTCATAAGATAGAAGTTACAGATATGAAAGTAGCAAGAATGACTGCAGGTACTAATAGATGGGAACAATGGCAGGAGGGTGACCATAATGAGGAAATCAAAGAAAAACTGGGAATGAACACCATAGATGAAGCAGTTAGAGCGAACAGACTGAGATGGTGGGGTCATGTTACACGCATGGGAGAAGCAAGGTTACCAAGAGACTCATGAGCTCGTCAGTGGAGGGTCAGAGGAGTCGAGGTAGACCGAGAAGAAAGTGCTTAGATTCGGTGCAGAATGATTTTGAAGTAAAAGGCATAACATCAGACGAGGCATCAAAGTTAGCATTGAATAGGGGATCATGGAGGAATTTTATTACAGGTACTATGCTCCAGACTGAACGCTGAAAGGCATAATCAGTCTCTGATGATGATGATGATGATTATGAAAAATAAATTTACAAATTAAAGACTAGCTGACATAGTCGGGTTTAGAGCAATCTGAAAGTTTTATAGTTTTCAAAATGAAATGCCAAGATCACATATTAATAATTTATTCAATGACGATTTTTGTAAGCTGCCATGTATTTAACTCGTGTATTTTTTCATGTAGTTGCTAAATGCAATGTTGCACCTGTTATTTTATGCCCATTTTTTTTAACAAGATGACCAGCTTGTAATACATATGTGACCAGATGAACGTGACACAGTTAGCCGAAACCGGTCACCATTGAAATAAATATTAATGTGCGATCTTGGTATTTCATTATGAAAACTATAAATTTACAAATATCAATTATAAAGAACAATACGTGCGGTATTAAGAAGCCGTAACTTCTTCAACTGACTATTTATCAGGTGGTGTTTTACACTACTGGCCATTGAAATTGCTACAAAAAGAATAAATGCAGATGATAAACGGGTATTCATTGGACAAATATATTATACTAGAACTGACATGTGATTACATTTTCACGCAATTTGGCTGCAGAGATCCTGAGAAATCAGTACCCAGAACAACCACCTCTGGCCGTAATAACGGCCTTGATACGCCTGGGCATTGAGTCAAACAGAGCTTGGATGGCGTCTACAGGTACAGATGGCGATGCAGCTTCAACACGATACCACAGTTCATCAAGAGTAGTGACTGGCGTATTGTGACGAGCCAGTTGCTCGGCCACCATTGACCAGACGTTTTCAATTGGTGAGAGATCTGGAGAATGTGCTGGCCAGGGTAGCAGTCGAACATTTTACGTATCCAGAAAGGCCCGTACAGGACCTGCAACATGCGGTCGTTCATTATCCTGCTGAAATGTAGGGTTTCGCAGGGATAGAATGAAGGCCAGAGCCACGGGCCGTAACACATATAAAATGTAACGGCCACTGTTCACAGTGCCGTCGAAGCGAACAAGAGGTGAGCGAGACGTGTAACCAATGGCACCCCATACCATCACGCCGGGTGATGCGCCAGTATGGCGATGACGAATACACGCTTTGGATGTGCGTTCACCGCGATGTCGCCCAAACGCGGATGCGACCATCATGATGCTGTAAACAGAAAATGGCGTTTTGCCATTCGTGCATCCAGGTTCATCGTTGCGTACACCATCGCAGGCGCTCCTGTCTGTGATACAGCGTCAAGGGTAACCGCAGCCACGGTCTCCGAGCTGATAGTCCATGCTGCTGCAAACGTCGTCGAACTGTTCATGCAGATGGTCGTTGTCTTGTAAACGTCTCCATCTGTTGACTCAGGGATCGAGACGTGGCTGCACGATCCGTTACAGCCATGCGGATAAGATGCGTATCTTCTCGACTGCTAGTGATACGAGGCCGTTTCGATCCAGCACGGCGTTCCGTATTGCCCTCCTGAACGCACCGATTCCATATTCTGCTAACAGTCATTGAATGGCGACCAACGTGAGCAGCAATGTCGCGATACGATAAACCGCAATCGCGATAGGCTACAATCCGACCTTTGTCAAAATCGGAAAAGTGATGGTACTATTTCTTCTCACAACAACGTTTCACCAGGCAACGCCGGTCAACTGCTGTTTGTGAATGGGAAATCGGTTGGAAACTTTCCACATGTCAGCACGTTGTAGGTGTCTCCACCGGCGCCAACCTTGTGTGACTGCTCTGGAAAGCTAATCATTTGCATATCACAGCATCTTCTTCCTGTCGGTTAAATTTCGCGTCTGTAGCACGTCATCTTCTTGGTGTAGCAATTTTAATGGGCAGGAGTGTATATTTCATTTACGAATCTTTTGCCAGTTACGGTATCTGTCAATGCCTCAGAATACCACGCGTTCACAATTTTTTATGTCAAAAAGAAGATATAGAACAGACTGTGACTGGCGCGCCGCAGAACACTCGGTCACAGCGGCCGGCTCTCAAGAATACCAAGGAAACGTATACCTATCATCTTTTATTATCTTCTTAAATTAAATATATTTATGTTCAATTTTACAATTTTTATTTTGTTTTCTCCCATTTAATGACAGTACATACCATTTCTTTATACATACGAGATTAAGTAACTACTTCAAATCACGTATAGTACCAAGTAATGATGTAAACTATTATACAGTGGCGGCTTGTGAATATAAATTTAGGGTGTTCACAAACTGAAAAGTCTTAAATAGTGTCAGTGGTAAAATTCCAGAATAGCCGACCCATGCGTTGCGCGCAATGTTGGCAACAGTCGTGAACTCACGGGAATGAAATAGTCAATGAAATTATAGACTGCGGCAGCTGTTTTCTGTTCATGTTAAACAAGCAATGTAGCTAAGTTGTCCGGTCAATAAATCAATAGGCCTAATTCTCTTTCATAATAGCATTCGGAATTCGCGGTTTTTTGGGGAAATTAATTGATGCTGTTCCTGCTCTATGGCTGACAAGTTCCCGATGTAACACTGTTCGGTCAATAAATCAATAATTTTCGTTTAACGTAGCACTCATACAATCAACCGACTGGCTAACAAAATTCCCGGGAAGAAACCGCTGTTGCCAACATTGGTCGAGCCTGAACTACCCATCTGACGTCTATTCTGGAATTAGCCGTGGGCCGGCCGCGGTGGCCGAGGGGACTGAGGCGCTCCAGTCACGGTCTGCACGGCCACTACGGTCGGGGGTTCGAATCCCCCCTCGGGCATGGATATTTGTGCAGTCCTAGTTCGTAAGTAGTTCATAAGTAGTTTGTAAGTTTAGCGACTGATGACCCCGTAGTTAAGTCCCATAGACTATACAAACATTTGAACATTTTTGAATAACAGTTATCATTATTAAGTGTTGCGGATACTGCCAACAAAAACAATAATAATAATAGTAGTAATAATATACAACTCTTTGTCTGGCGACAGAAATGTTTTCGTGGAACTTTGTTGCTTTGTACATAATGAAGTACATTTTAGGGTTATGCATCACGAGACCAAGCGCCATTACTTTACATTTATGATGTGAATGCATTTAGCGCTGTCTAGCAGTTATTTCCGGTGAGATTTCGGAAAAACGTAAGTTTACGCGTGTGCGGATAGCATTCGCGGTTGCAAGGTTGGTAACGGCAGAACAATAAATCAGAAGTCGCGATGCCGCGGCCAATAAGAAAAGCGTTACAATTGCACCATGTAAACAAATCGAATCGGTGTATGTAAAAGTTATAGACGATCAGTCATCATTTTAACTATAACACCATAAATTTGATAGAAGTTCGCTTCTAAAAATGTAACGCACGCACTTTCGCTCGTGCGTTTAAGTGCGACATGAAATGTCATTTTTAAGTTTATTAAATAAATAGAAAAAAGCCTCACGGGATGCAGACAGATTCTCCTTTTACTGAAGTCTCAGAAATACGCCGAATTTACTCGTAATGAAACACGCAATCTTATTGGCCGGCATAACTGGACTCCTGATTGGTCGCTCTGCCGTTACCAACCTAGCGACCGCGAACGCTAGCCGTAGATGCGTAAACTCAAGTTTAACCGAGATTTCGCTACTAAGTGAAAGAACACTAACCCGTCTTGGGTACAAAAAGTTGAGAAACATTCATAAGGAAATGTAAACTTTTATGTTTCATTATATCGCTTATAACTTGGACTAGTGATGCATAACACCGTCCAAGTGTACGGTAGTTTATGTGCACTGGGTTTCTGCTTAACGTGTTATATTGGTAGCGGCTAGAGTTGGCTACGGTTTCATGGTTTCGATACACACAACAGTTTCAGTGTTTCAAAACCGGCATCTTTCACGGTTTCGAAACCATGCGGTTTCATTCCGTTCTGTTTCGGATCACATTCGCGGTCGATTGTCGATACACTGAAACCGTTTCTTCCTGTCGGATTCACGGTTTCGTGTCGGTATCTCTATTTCACGTCCGTTTCACAACACCGGTGTTTCAAACCACCAATGCAGAAAGGCGGAACATACTAATGGTATCGAAATGTTGTGTTTCATTTTACTGAAGCTCTACACAGATACACATATAACTTACTAGTATATAAATCATCTACAGAGTGTCAAATAGTAGTTGACACTCTTGAGTCTGCAGCTTATGATTACTGATATCAAGATTCGTTTGCAAGAGACTGCTGTATTCCGAAATGACATAATGGCTGCTTTATAAATGTAAAAGAACAATAAAACAACGTTCACTATTTGCATTGAAATAACCACTGAAATTCTAGGTTTATCTACCATATTAAAAACAAGAGTGAAACAACATTTTTTTTTTTTTTTAATAAGATACAATATGAAGCCTGAAATGACATTTTTTATACTAACAAGGGTAGACCGCATATTTAATCTCGCGTTAAAGAGTTAGTTTGTTACGAGCGAAAACGAAGTTACCTACTGTCGTTATAATTTTTCGACAGTCGCGTTAAAGGAATTGCGGCGGTGGTGTAACGGTCAAGACGTACAAGTGGTGAACTTGCCTCTTATTATTTTTGTAATTCCATAGCATTATTTATGATTATTTAGTGTGCCCTATATTTCCTATAATTTATTTAATATGTATAGAAAGTAGCATTTATGATCCATCACTGTAATATGCGTACCGTATTGCAGTTTGTGAGTTCCTAGCGGGGTAAACTTTTACCTACCATACCGGCGGCCTCGTGTGACTATGTTGGCAACATCAACAACACGGGAGAAAATCTTTATTAACATGTATCGTAAAGACCAAGAAGTAAATATATACTCTATGGTTGACAGGTTCTTGTATGTACCCTTGTCCACATAGTTCAAAATGTTCGAATGTCTGTAAATCTATCGGACCAAACTGCGTAGTCATTAGTCCGTATCTTACAAACTACTTACTCCTAGGTCAAACACACACACACACCCCCATGCCCCAGGGAGGACTCGAACCTCCACTGGGAACAACCGCGCACTCCGCAGCGAGGCGCTTTAGACCGCTCGGCTACCCCACCGCGGCTGCCCACAGAGTGAAAAATATTGCCCTCCTAGAACGAAGATTTCATGACAAAACATACATTGCTTCACGGTTTCATGGTTTCGAAACCACATATGGTACGGTCTCATTTGTTTCGAAACCGTCAGATGTTTCAGTTTTCCCCTCTCTAGTAGCGGCGCACTGAATGACGGGAGTTGAAGGTGGCCAATAAGAAATGGCTTTGCAGTTTACGCTTTGTAAATAGGTCGGCGTTGCGTAAGTCAATGTTTTTATGACTAGCACACTGCAAATTCGTGACAATATCTAAGAACAATTACACATTCCACTTTCGCTGCAGAATAAAATATATCTAGAGAAGAAGTTGATGGGTGTAACTGTTTTAATTATCTGAAAAGTCTCTTCTAATTGACAACGAATTAACGTTATTTTAGAATAAATGTGGTCACTTCAAAAAAAAAAAAATGTTCAGATGTTTGTAGAACTTGTGGGACTTAACTACGGGGTCATCAGTCCCTAAGCTTACAAACTACTTATCAACTAGCTAAGACTAAGGACGGCACAAATATCCATGCCCGAGGGGGGATTCGAACCCCCGACCGTAGTGGCCGTGCAGACCGTGACTGGAGCGCCTCAGTCCCCGCGGCCACCGCGGCCGGCCCATTCTCGATAGCGCGCAGGAAGAAAGAACACCTGAATCTCTCCGTTCGAGCTCTGATTTCTCGTATTTTATTCTGATGATCATTTCTACCTCTGTAAGTGGGACTCAACAATATATTTTCGCATTCGGAGGAGAATGTTGGCGATTGGAGTTTCGTAAGTAGCCCACGCCGCAGCGACAAGCGCCGTTGTTGTAATGATTCCCATCCCAGATCCTGTATCATTTCAGTATCGCTGTATCCCCTGTATCGGGAGAATACGAAACGAGCTGCCCTTCTTTGGACTCTTTCGATGTCCTCCGTCAAACCCACCAGATAAGGGTCCCACACTGGGCAGCAATACTCCAAAAATGGACGGACAAGCGTAGTGTATGCAGTTTCTTTTATAGTTCTGTTTCATGTTTTAAGGCTTCTGCCAATAAAACACAGTATCTGGTTCGCCTTTCCCACGACATTATCTACGTGTTCTTTCCAGTTTAAGTCTGAAGTAGTAGTAATTCCTAGGTATTTTGTGGAGTTTACGGCCTTCCCTTTGGATTGATTTACCTTGTAAACAAAGTTTAACGGATTTCTTTTCCTACTCATGTGGACGACTTCAAACCTCTCGTTATTTAGAGTGAATTGCCAATTTTCACACCATAGTGATATCTTATTCTTATCGTTCTGCAGTTGGTTTTGATCTTCAGATGATTTTACTAGACGGTAAATGACGACATCAACTGCAAACAACCTAAGAGAGCTACTTAGATTTTCCCCTAAATCGTTTATGTAAATAAGGAACAGCAGAGGACCAATAACACTACCCTGTGGAACACCGGTATCACCTCTGTTTTAGTCGATGCCTTACCATCGATTACTACAAACTGTGACCTCTCTGACAAGAAATCCCCTATCCAGTCGCAAATTTGGGGCGATATACGCAATTTGATTAAAAGCCGTTTGTAAGGTACGGTGTCAAAAGTCTTCTGAAAATTAAGAAATACGGAATCGATTTCTGAACCCTTGTCGATAGCACCCACCACTTCGTATCATTCATTTACTTGTGTTTTTGCATGAACGATATTTTCTAAATCCGTGTTGACCTTGGGTCAATAGATCATTCTGTTCGAGATAATTCGTAATATTTGAATGCAGGATATTTTCCAAAACCCTGCTGCAAATTGACGTCAATGAAATAGGCCTGTAGTTTAGTGGGTTACTCCTACTGATTTCTTGATTATAGGTGTGACCTGCCTAACTTTCCAATCTTTTGGTACAGATCCTTCTATGAGAGAGCGGTTATGTATGGCTGTTAAGTAAGGAGCTATCGCTTCAGCATAATCAGATAGAAATCTAATGGGTGTACAGTCCTGGTAATTTAGTTTTCTGTTAGCACGTAAAATAGATTCAAAAAGCCGATTCACCGTTTCAAGTTCGTACTGACACCTTCACAATAAATACCAACTGCAAACTAAACTGGAAATGTTTACATTTAAGTAGCAACGTCTACCAACATTCTCACTTGGTGAGAGGTAATAGAAACTCCTCTGTTATGGGTAAAAAAGATTAAAAGACTATAAAATCCACAGTATCATACACTATAAAGCATTAGAATACTAAAAAAATAGTTTTTTTTTCATCAGTTGAGCTGTAATATGTACTAATGTAGGATCTAGCTTTATTATACAGTGAGTCAATTGGCATACCTGAAAAAATATGTTACCATCTAGCGGGATTCTTCCAAACGGGAAAAAAATGTTTGACGCAATGTGCTGCCGTCTAGTAGCAATGGTGTAAACTTGTGGTTAAATGTTACGGGGCAGCTGAGCACACGGAATCTGTGCTCATTGTTCATCAAAGCCCAATGTATTTCATCCGTAAGGCTCCTATAAACCCAAGCTGAACTATCCGCCATTATTTCCCCAAGCTGTAGGAGTCGCCACGTTGCGGACGAAGCTCACGCGTTTCAATCAATTCGCTCACACTCGCAAACTACTCACTGTATCAACGTGAAACTTTCATCAATGTGTTCGTTAAGAACTACACTACATTTTCATTTTTGTTTTATTTATGGCAATAATTTATAAACAGCATATACTGATTGTTTACGACCATGCACTTTCTGACGACGTTACGGAATTTTCGACATGCGAGCAACTTTTTTTCTGTTGAAGTTAGGTGAACACGTTAAGCGAATGAAATGTTCAAAATACATCAAATTTTCATCCTCTCCAAACAGAAACTCTTTGAGAAATGTATAACTCGAGATAATGTCAGTTAAATATAACGCACTGGGATCCGCCCGCCCGTCTAGCAGTAACACGTCTTCCGTATTAGAGCTCCTAATAATTAGGCACACGTTGTTACTGCATAACATCCATACTTGAAGATAATGGTACTGACTTCTTTCAACCCATTAGATTTAATAGTTGCAAACTACAAAACTGCTATATCTCTATGTAATATTCAATTTCAATTTTTCAGTTATATGAAAAGGATATTCTAAATATCTCTATACGGACTGCTTTATTATGTGTGGCAATGAGAACGAGTCAGTTCGTTAGCTAGTGAAGAGATCCTTGCTATCTGTCATTTTCAAGTATTCTCACATAAAATCCTCATTATATCTAGTAACTTCCGTTCCGTTACTGCTGGGCGTTAAACTGAAGGAAATGTAACTGCTATTAGGTTTTGGAAACTGAGTAGTAGCTCTGAAACACAGTGGGCAAGAAGCAAAGAAATAAACATTTGTGACTGACGAAGTAATATCTGCAAATCGAATAATAAATCACTAACTTTACTCTTTTTCATTCTACAATTATATATTTCCTTGAATAACGCGACACTTAATGAAGTTTTGCGTAGTAACCATGTGGCAAAATACTCCCCTCTTTGCATGTTATCATTTGTCAAAATATCATTTTTATACCTCTAACCGTGTATGAGATACGCAATGATTTATTCTGGCCTTATCGACATCGGAAATGAGTGCGCTAAATAGACTAAAGTTTAGCGTTATGAGTGAAAAGTAAAGATCTCCTCCTGAGTCGAAAATAAAATTCAATCCATTAGGAAAGTTTCATCCGCAGCAACATATGGTGCAACAAGCACCAAACGGAATATCATAGCAGCCTCTATTTTACTGCAAGCTTATCCTAATGTAGCG
Source organism: Locusta migratoria (assembly GCA_026315105.1). NCBI lineage: Eukaryota > Metazoa > Arthropoda > Insecta > Orthoptera > Acrididae > Locusta > Locusta migratoria. The sequence goes on from CM048753.1 coordinate 126,373,776, forward strand.
CAGTCTCTTATTTCGAAGCCAATATCTTATTAACTATGACGAGCATTTCGTCACAATGCTGAAATATAAAGATTTAAGTAGCGGAAAAATTAAATATTTCTGTCAATTAGTTTTTGCGAAATCGTTTGTAAAAGAAGGCAGGGCTCATGACTTCGTTGGCAAGTTCCACATCGCTGGTGAAGTAACAATGCAGGATAGTGCGGGAGATTAAAGTGGCGTATAAATCATAATTATTACCGTGTCTCTATTGCTTTTAACTGCCTTCAAAGGAAAACAACCAATAAATAAATTTAACTTGTCGAAAATTAGGGTGTTCACGGGCGCTCTTGTGCTCTTACGTACCGGCTGCAACTGCTATTATAATACAAATCTTAACATGTAAAATTCATATTATACTACCTATTTTAATAATTGTAAATAGTTGATCCACGTGTACAGAAAAGTAAGCCACCAATGTAATAGCAAATGTTCAAATGTTTGTATAGCTTATGGGACTTAACTACGGGGTCATCAGTCCCTAAGCTTACAAACTACTTATGAACTAGCTAACACTAAGGACGGCACAAATATCCATACCCGAGGGGGCATTCGAACCCCCGACCGTAGTGGCCGTGCAGACCGTGACTGGAGCGCCTTAGTCTCCTCGGCCACCGCGACCGGCTAATGTAATAGCAAGTAATTATCACAAAAATCTACCTAAAATACATAAATGTATAATTATCCTAAGAAATTGTAAATCCTATTATCACTGTATAATAAACATTTGTATATGCATCGTAATGTCATACAATAATATTGTAACAAATCCATACTGTACACAACACTCAAAGATAAGAATGCGCCTCAGTCCACCTCCGCGTGGTTTGGGACGGGCAACGGCGTGAGCAGAGGCAATTAACACTGCCTCTGCTCACAACGGCTAAGTGGTTCAAAAACACACCCTTGGTACTACGCAGTAGACTTGCGCATAATAGTTCGCGATCGGGAGCGCTTACTTTAGTTCGCGGCTCTGCCGCGACCTAGTTCGCTCTTTTAGTTCGTCCGCTCCCAGTGACGGCTGAGCGGCGTGGTCTGCGCTTGCAGGTGGAGGGAGAAGTTTCCCCACCTAGCTGCTTCATGCGCTTGAGCTGCTAACGATATCACGCAAACCAAAAGAAACAGTTTGTGGATAATTTCTCGCGTTTAAGTTTAGTTATCTCTATATCTTAGCAATATAGAATTTATTAGTCAGATATTGCAGAGTGCAGAACACATCAAAACCGAAATTTTGTAGCACTGCACTATGTAATCTAGCAGGCAGACGCTCACCACACATCAGCAGAAGGCAAACACGTGATTTTTAATTCTGCTACGCGCCCTCTCGCTTTGCCCGTCGGTCTTCGGAAAAGAATCCAACGAACTATGATACGTTTGGCATAATCGTCCGATGCTCCTAGTTAGTCCGCTCATTTTGGCTTTTGCTATCGCTACTAAAAGAGCTCTTTTTTCTTATGATAGCTTTTTTATATAATGCATGAGTGTTGCCAAAGCGTGTGCTATTACCCGTATTGTTGGGCAATTTGACATCAAATACTTAGGCAAATAAACCAGTTATTTACACGAATGGGTGATACAATGGTATTCAGCTACTTTGCATACAGAGTACTCGTAATACTTTATTTTTAAAATAGATTTCTTGTGGCAGTGAACTATGAAACTACAGCTGAGCTGCATCTCAGCTCGGAATGACGGCAACTGGCAGAAGGGAATCACGCGATTCTGCGCGCTCTCGCGTCCTCTCGCTGTTCCCCGTCAGTCTTCGGAAAAGGAGCGGACGAACTAAGAGGCGAGGGATCTGAGAATTAGTTCGCATAGTTCGCCTGTGGGAGCGCTCTTCCGAACTAGTTCGTTCGCGAACTACACGAAACTACTACATAATACTTGGTCTATCTACGGCCATCTATATATCTATAGGCAGCTGATCCGTAAAAAAAAAAAAAAAAAAAAAAAAAAATGTCCGGCTGCAGTTTAGGGATGGCGGTTACCGCTCAAACAACCGGTTTTCGGTATTACGGTTCTTTACATCTCCAGTTTAACCGCACTGTAAAAACTGCTCAGGATAACCGGTTTCGGTTTTTTATTGCTATTATTTGCAGTACAGTTTGACCGAAACATAGTTTGCGGGAGAAACAGAATCCGTAATGGAATTTTCGGTTCTTCTAGTTCGGCCGAAACCGAAACTTACGAAGTATAGTTAAAATTTAGGTAAATTTACGTTATACGACAAATCACTAGTCTTTCCATATTTTGCAAGACCCTCCTCCCAATACTACGCCTTCTTGAGTGTGTGTACGACTAGTCAGGAGCCTGTAGAAGACGATATACGAAGCATACAGATTTACTGGCCTAGTATTTCCATCCGGCATTTGCGAATATTCAGCAAATCTCTCCGTAACTTGGAAAATGTTCAAACGTTGTAAATCTATCGGACCAAACTGCGTAGTCATTAGTACGTAGCTTACAAACTACTTAAACCCATGCCCCGGGGAGGACTCTAACCTCCACGGCGAGCAACCGCGCGCTCCGCAGCGAGACGCTTTAGACCGCTCGGCTACTCCACCGCGGCCGTAAGTCGGACTTGTGAGCCAGCGCATACGAATAACTCGTTATATACACTATATATAAAGTTACAGTCAGTAAATGAACTTCAATCAGTGTTGCAGAAGTATTTCGAAAAATAAAGTCACAGTTCCGACTAACAGTATGATTGTTGTCAGTGTAAATTTACGCAAATTGAACTAGGAAAGCTGTGTACCACATGATCAAAGAATGTTCAAATGGGAGTGCTTAGGTCATCGGTCGCTAGACTTGAAAACTACTTAATCTAACTTAAACTAACTTACGCTAATGACAACATGCACACCCGTGACCGAGGAAGGACGGAGGACTCGAACCTCCGACTGGAGCAGTCGTGCGGTCCGTGACATGGAGCCTCAGACCGCACGGCTACCTCGCGAGGCACCACATGATCAATGTTACCTAAACCCATATTGGTTATTAAAAAAGCCCCTCGCTTTCAAGGAATCACATTAATAAAACTTGTTAGCATAACAATATGATAATACATTACAAGTTATTATTCGAAGCTTACATGATAGGTATATGAATCGAATTTACCTTCTCTTTCAAGGAACATTTTGGATGGTTTCTCCTTAAATGACATAGCATGTTTGTAGTACCTCCACCCGTTTTCAGCTTTTTAAAGCAAATGGAGCATTGTACCTCACTGCTCCCGTACTTCGTGCAGTACTTCCACACTCGGGATGGTGTCATTTAAGACACAACCGATGTCTGGCGACGACAGCGAGGAACTGCCGCATGACCAGACGGAGGCAAGTCTCGTACACTGCCGGTGCACGCGCGTCGTCTAATAGGCCACGCCACACGGCAACAGCTGCGTCGATGCCTCAACAGCTGCACCAGTCCTTAAGTTCCTATGCCACGCGTTTGTTGCGCGTTTCTGACTGCCGGGATTGTTCTTAAATTATCACTGATCGCTTTTCTTAGTTACTTCGATGACCTAATATTTCACAGCGGTGGAAATTTTAGGAATTGCCCTAAACATTAGGGTCTACTAGTTTTAATTTTTTTTTAATTATTTTCAAAAAAACACATTTTGAACCACAACTACAGGAAGTAGTCGTACCGGTTTTTTTACCCGGTTCTTGGCAATAACTAAAAAAAACCGGTTACAACCGACGCCAAATAAATACAAAAAAAAACCGGTTATTCAAAACTAAAATACCGGTTTCGGTTTTAACCGGTCGGTTTTCCCCATCCCTACTGCAGTGACCGGCGTCAGGTGACGTGACGTGTGACCAGCTGCTAACGACCCCCCCCCCCTCACGCACCAAACCGTTAATCGGTTTTGGCACGCACTCTGCACGCACACGCAAAATGCCACGCACACACGCATCGACCTGCTGGCAAAAACTCCGGAGGTTGGGCTGCGAATAAATTAGCGAGCCGCACCAGCAGCTGCCCGCCGGAGGGAAAAATAAATAAATAAATACATACATACATACATACATAAAAACCGGCGCACGTGGCGCGGAAACGGAAAAGCGCTGTAAATAAAACACAGCGGGCAGGGCAGAAATAAATCCCCGCCCTCGGTGTACGGTACGGCACGGCGTCGCTAAATATGTACCGAGTACACCGGGAAAACAAGAAAAAAGTTGCTACAGCAAAACGGCGGACACCGTCTGTAGTACAGTTCACGACTTGTTTCTCTATTTAGAAACAATGTTTCGATACACGAAAGTGTTTCAGGGCCGGTTTCCAAAACAGTAGTTACCTGTCTCGTTATAGTTATCTGTGGTTTACCTGAACGTTAAGAACAAAATGGGTTTCCGAGAGCCGGCCGCGGTGGCCGAGGGGACTGAGGCGCTCCTGTCACGGTCAGCGCGGCCACTACGGTCGGGGGTTCGAATCCCCCCTCGGGTATGGATATTTGTGACGTCCTAGTTGGTAAGTAGTTCATAAGTAGTTTGTAAGTTTAGGGACTGATGACCCCGTAGTTAAGTCCCATAGACTCTACAAACATTTGATTTTTTTTGGTTTCCGAGACGACAGTTACCGTCACAGCCGTAGTTACCTGACCGTTAAAGATAAATGCGCGTTCCCCTGGGGTTACCTACACGTTAACCTTAGTTTTAACTATATCCGCTACGTAACGCTAGTGGGCTTCCAAACGTACAGCCCTGTATTGGGAGAGCAGCGCCAACCTTTTATGTGTGTCTTGCCGACAACCGCCGGCTGCTATTGGTCAGTTGAGCGCGGGTGGGGCACGTCCGCCATTTTAGGCCTAAGCAATCCATCAGCGTAAATGGCATATTTCACTTAACTCGCTGTTATTTTAGCATTTAGAGGTGGAAATGTGTAGACTCATTATCTATTAATTTAAGAGCTTAACATAGCATATTCCATTTATATATGGTGAAAAATGACGCATTGTTGGCAGTGAATTGTTATACTAAGACAGTCCGAGGTAGCAAGTTTTACGCATTTCACAGGGCGAAAGAGATGCTAAAAGACGCGAATTGTGGGTACACCGCATTGGAAGAAAAAATGCATTTCCATACGAGACTGCAAAATTTTGCGAAGTAAGTAAATTTGTATTGAAATATCGAATAAATGTCTAGGTTTATCTGTTCATACAAGTTTCTTGCGAGAAATGTTGGACGGACAACACATGTACGAGAAAATATATTTTTACAAGATACAAATACATGAAAATCTAACATAATGTGCCGTATTTGACGAATTTCGTATTTACACTTAGCCTGCATATTACGGAAGTCTGGGCGGAAAATGAAACCGCGCATTAAATATATCTCCAAAACTCGAATTTTAAAATAAAGTTTATTTTACTGAAGTACCCAGCAGTGCGATAACAATGTGTAAAAACTTAAACCTTCCCAAAATGTTAGCTCAGTTAATGTTATGTGATAATATCACATGTAGGTTAGCACACAACACCTATCAACATTAGGCACTAGATTAATGGAAAGCAACATGTATTAATTACATCTACTTTGATAGAAACCAATATATTAGAGATAAAAACGTCAGTCCTTAGTTAATCTGAAAGCAGGAACGTCACTTATTGCGAAAGCAGTGCATTTGGTACATGGTTTAAAATTTAGCACGAAACAATTTTGCAAATAGTTTGCTCAAAAATAAAGGTCTTTATCTGAGATTAGCAATTTTTCCTTAATCTTCGCTGTAGATGTGATGAAATGATTAAAAACTTAAGTTCATTGTTTACTTAACGTATTGTCATACCACGTCGATGTACAGACCGGTTCCCTTCATCATAAATGTTAATTTAACAGCGCCGTGCATAGCGCTGCTACTGCCAGATATTACAGGCCTACAATGGCGGCGCTCGCCCGGTTGGCGGTACTCTCCCAATACAGGGCAACTCTTACAGCTACCAAAACTTTCATTCTACGGCGACTACGGCACTCACAAAACAACGAAACTGAAGTGTATAGTATTGGCGCCATGTCTACAGACATACACGAAACTAGTTGCGCGCAATTCAATTCATGCAACGAGTTTCGCAACCTGGTGTCGTCGTGTAGACTAGCCTTTACTGTATGCTCGCTGCCGCGCTGGACGATCGCGAGTCTGCGCGCACCGCACTTCCTGGCCTGCAGGATGCGAGGCGCGTCACACGATCGTGATCGTGAATCCGTGATCGTGACGGTGATCGCGCCGCCACGTCAGGATAACAGCGGAAACTCCTCTTGACATTGACACGTGTCTGTCAGTCGACATAGAGCTCTGTACTGGGAAAGTTTGGCCACGAAGTTGTTGTTGTTATGGTCTTCAGTCCGGAGACTGGTTTGATGCAGCTCTCCACCCTACTCTATCCTGAGCAAGCCTTTTCATCTCCTCATAAGAACGGCAACCCACATCCAGTTGAATCTGCTTACTATACGCGTCTCTTGGTCTCCCTCTGCGATTTTTACCCCACACACTTCCCTGCAGTGCTAAATTTACGATTACCCGATGTCTAAGAATGTGTCCTACCAAGCGATCCCTTCTTTTAGCCAGGGCCACGAAGTACAGAAGTAGAAAGTGTCATCTCCCTTCTCCGATAACGCGGGCTGAATAAAGGCTAGTGATGGCTCTTTGATGGCTGTACAAGCATCAATAATGCGTTGCTTCATGTCCTCTGGTGTTGTTGGTTCGTGTTGGTAAACAGCATCCTTCACTGCTGCGATTACGCATGTCAATCACATCGCGATTACGGGCAGCATGGGGTTCACGCCTGAGCCTCAGGACGTGCGCTAGCAGCGCATTTCGTGTTTTTCAAGCGTCAACTTCGCGTCGCAATATCTCGGGATGTAATTGGAATATTGCGATGCAGTCAACGCCATTGTTTATGTGATTTGTCATGCTATGGATTGCTAAAGAAAAAATACAGGGTGTCCATTTTTAAAAAAAAAACGTAAGTTTGTGTTAAAAAACACATTTGCTTTCGTTTTAGAATGTTTCCAAATATGTACATTCATGGGCCCCAGCCGTACATTGATACCGGTGAAAGTCGTTTTGCAATATCTGTTATTGTTCCAGAGATATTCTGAGTGGACAAGATAGCTGGGACACCCTGTATATTACAACTGTTGACGGAAATGAACACATTTAAAATTGATGTGCATTTTCAACTTTTCACGGCGTAATGTATAGTCCAATAGATTTCGGGAATGCAGCCGCGTAAAATTCACTTCTTCTGCTGATATTTCGGCCGCGTACCTTCCGGCCATCTTCAGAGTGAGTCGAGGTGCCGGGCGCGGCCTTATAAGCCTGATCGCGGTGGCAATGCGCGTGCGCGTCACACATGCTGGTTTAGGCTACTTCATATCCAAGTACTCACACGCGTGCGCCCCCCCTGGCGGAAGCGCTCCGGTGTTCACTTATCGATATATGCTCGGCGGCGGCAACACCTTCACGTCTTCTCTGTGATTTCAGTACTCCAAGTGCAGGGGTCCAAGCTTTGTCTAAATTAAAACCTTCATCTCTGTTTAATAAGTTGTTGGCCAGTCTAATTTCAACAGCTTCCTTAAATATAGCATCCCAAAACGAAGATATGGGTGTCAAAATCTTCACATCGCTATAGTTCATTGAATGACCAGTTTCTATGCAATGTTCAGCCACAGCTGACTTGTCTGGCTGTAATAGGCGCGTATATCTTCTGTGTTCAACGCATCTCTCGTGGACAGTGCATATTGTCTGGCCTATATATGAATTATCACAATTTCCGCAAGGGATTTGGTGCACACCTGACTTGCGAAGCAACAAATCATCCTTTACTGACCCGAGTAAGGCTGCAATCTTCACTGGTGGCCGGAAGATCACCTTAACACGATGTTTGTCGAGAATGCGGCCTATCTTTGACGAAAGAGCGCCCACGTAAGGTAAGAAGGCTCTTGATCTATAACTATTATCTTCGTCTTCTTCTTCCACGTCTCGTGCTTGCATTTTTGGACTCACATCGAAAGTTCTGCGAATCTGTTGCTTCGAATATCCATTTGCTTTGAAAATGCTCTTCAGGTGTGTGAGCTCTTCCTGCAAGTTGTCATCGTCTGATATACAATGTGCTGTGTGCACCAATGTCTTAAGGACCCCTGCGGTTTGTGAGGGATGATGGCAGCTACTGGCATGTAAATACAGATTCGTATGGGTTGGTTTCCGATATACTGCATCTCCTAATGTACCATCAGCTTTTCCACGAACAAGTACATCCAAAAAAGGGAGGCAGCCATCTTTTTCCATTTCCATAGTAAATTTGATATTGGCGTGAATGGAGTTCAGATGGTAAAGAAATCGATGTAACTCATCCTTCCCGTGAGGCCATACCATATACGTGTCATCCACGTATCTCCAGAAGACCGTTGGTTTAATGAGTACTTGGATATGCAGTAGCCTAAACCAGCATGTGTGACGCATTGCCACCGCGATCAGGCTTATAAGGCCGCGCCCGGCACCTCGACTCACTCTGAAGATGGCCGGAAGGTACGCGGCCGAAATATCAGCAGAAGAAGTGAATTTTACGCGGCTGCATTCCCGAAATCTATTGGACATTTAAAATTCTAGAATTACTGGAATAGGGGATTGTGTTGCCGTTTTGCGGGCCACTTTCAGTACTGACGCTCTCTGCACGCATCCGCTGACTGCTCTCTCCCGCCCCCACTCTTAGCCTCCCCCCCCCTCCCCCCGGCTGTTATGAATATTGATGGCGGCGCTGTGGCGACTCGACGTCTCCAGACGTCCCCTCCCCCCCCCCCCTAGTCACTGCTGCCGTCGCAGTTTTCCGCTCGGGTCGGCGCGCGACCGACCGGAAGTCGATACCTCCTCCTCGAGCTATCGATGCGGTCTGGCTCTCTCTCTTGCGTGTGCTGGCGCCGTCCGTTCTCCGCGCCTAGCTCGTCCTTCCTTTATTCCCCCCCCCCCCTCCTGGTTTTTTGCGGCCATCTGTAAGTGAAGCCCCACGCCGTCAGCTTAGATGCAGATGGCGCACTTTTTCTGTTTTTCTGCCGCCCCGGACGGAAACAATACGGCCGTGAGTGCTCGCCTAACGAACGAGCCACCCGAGCACGACGCAGCCACTCATCATCGCTACTGTCCCACATAAGCTTCTCACTGCCGCGGCTGTACGTATATGTCGGGCTGTCATATCAGTGTGTAAATACCGATTCTACATCTACAGCTACATAGATACTCTGCAAATCACATTTAAGTGCCTGGCAGAGGGTTGATTAACCACTTTCATAACTTTTCTCTACCGTTCCATTCTCTAGCGCGCGGGAAGAAAGAACACCTAAATCGTTCCGTTTTCGATCTGACCTCTCTTACTTTATTGGGATGGTCATGTCTCCCTAAGTAGGTGGGTGCCAGCAAAATATTTTCACATTTAGAAGTAAAAGTCGGTGAATGAAACTTCGCAAACAGATCACGTCGCAATGAATAATGTCTTTCTTTTAATGATTACCACCCCAATTCGTGCAACATTTCCGTGACGCTTTCCTCCCCCCCCCCCCCGTAACAAACAAAACGAGCTGCCCTTCTCTGAACCTTCTCAATGTCTTCCGTCAGTCCCACCTGGTGAGGGTCCCACAAGGGGCAACAGTACTCCAGGAGAGGACGCACAAGTGTGATGTAGGCAGTCTCTTTGGTGGAGCTGGTGCATCTTCGAAGCGTTCTGCCGATGAAACGTAACCTTTGATTCGCCTTCCCCACAATATTTTCTATGTGTTCTCTCCAGTCAAAGTTGTTCGTAATTGTAACTCCTAGGTATTTGGTAGAATTTACGACCTTAAGGTTTGACTGATTTATCGCGTAATTGAAGTTCAGCGGATTTCTTTTAGTGGTCATGTGTATCACTTCACAGTTTTCATTATTTAGTGTCAATTGCCAATTTTCGCACCATGCAGAAATTTTGTCTATATCGCTTTGCAGTTGCTTTTGATCCCCTGTTGACTTCACTGACCGATAAACGACAGCATCATCCGCGAACAGTATAAGGGAGCTATTCAGATTATCTCCTAAATCGTTTATAAACACGAGGAAGAGTAGGGGACCTATAACGCTTCCCTGTGGAACGCCAGATATCACTTCTGTTTTACTCCACAATTTACCGTCAATTACAACGAACTGTGTTCTTTCTGATAGGAAATCGTGAATCCAACCGCACAATTGGGGAGATACTCCATAAGCACGCAATTTCATTAGAAGCCGCCTGTGGGGTACACGCCGAAGCCCTCATGTAGGAGGGTAAGGCGATACACATCAAACGACTATTTTAAAATTACAAATTCCCTGCAGTAGAAGTTGTTATTGTTTTAAGATGCTACAGATGACATTAAAAAATTATGTTTTTGACATATTTTCTGTGCCTTCTTAAGGACGTTTCAGTAAGTTCAAATGTTTGTATAGCTTATGGAACTTAACTACGGGGTCATGAGTCCCTAAACTTACAAACTACTTATGAACTAGCCAACACTAAAGGCGGCACAAATATCCATGCCCGAGGGGGATTCGAAACCCCGACCGTAGTGGCCGTGCAGATCGTGACCGACGCGGCTCAGTCCCCTCGGCAACAGCGGCCGGCGAGAAAATATTTATGAACTGTAAATAAAGATTGAAAATTAAGAATGAAATGTCAGTCATGTTAGATAAGTTACTTTAAAAGTAAATGAGTAGCCCTACTCTGCAAAGCCTAGATTTCTTTCCTAGTTTCAGAATAACTGGCACGATGAGTCATGTCACCTTAGTCCTGCTTCACATCCTCGAAATGTTTTAAAAAAAAAGTGTCCGCCTTAATGTAAACTGAACAAAAAAAGGGAAAGAAAAAGTAATGCAGCGATTATCGGACGTCCGGTGGTGCAGTGAGAGTCGTACAGACAGCGGTCATCATATGGCGGTCATCATAGCAGTATGTGACGTGCAGCCGACTGAAGAGTTGACATTTCCCGCTGGCGATACGTTTGTAACGGCAGCGCAGTATTTCGCTGTGGCTGGCAGACAGCGCGCCCATGCTGTTTGCCGCTAGTATCGCACACTCGCAGCTGCCGCACATTTAATTAGCCGACACACAAACTGCGTCCCCGTCAATTGCTGTCGTAACTCGCCGGCGGATAATGGCGTGACGAGTGCAAACACGCGCAAACAGTTTACCCGACTGCCTGCAAACACTTACAGGTCACGCACTTTTTCGTGGCCCCTCTGCGATCGGCGGAATTCGGCTGAGTTCGTGTGTCTACGAAATGTTTACGCTCTCGACCAACCTTTACGTTCGTTCCAGCAGCTTCCAGACGGCTACTTTCAAGCGCTAAGAAACAGGTGTTACTGCGCATGCGCAGCTACTATGACGTAAAAACCCTTGTTTGATACTTGCACTGCTGGAACGCTTTTTGCACTGTTTCTGGCTGCAGACGAAAGTGAGCTTAAAGGAATACTTTCCCTCCTAATAACGAATAAGTGTAAACGAGGTTGCAGTGACTTCGAAATAATCGAAAAACACTCTACAAACACACACGTATCACGTGATGGCTACCCCCCACTCTAACTCAGACCTTTCTGCGCATACGCAAATTGGCAGCTTGACCGCGCCAGAAATATCTTTTCGGGTAGCGCCTGGCTGCTTGCGGCAGCTGCTCGAACACCAAACAGCCACACTGTAAGTAGCCAGAAGCGGGAGAAGGCGCTGCTCGAACACAATTTCAACGTTGCGCATGCGCGTCAAGCAGTCTGGCAGTTGCTGGAACGAACCTAAGAGGTTACCTCGTAACAGCATAGTACACCGTAGACATCGTCAATGTATTGTTGATTTCTGCTTCGTTTTGATTATTGTCTTCCACTTTATTTTTTGCTAAAATAAACCCACGAACCCTGACGACTTATTTAAAAAAAGAGAAAAAAATTAATGCTGTCCTTAAAAGTGGTTTGATGAATGTTAATTGCGATTGTTATTCAGTTACGACAATAAAAGAGGCAGAAAGCGTTGCTACACCCGCATAAGAAGTCCCATAAAAATATCAATATTTCGTAGATATACGTTCCAGTTTCCTACTACTCAAACGTTAAAGTGATACTTAATTTGCCGGCCGCGGTGGCCGAGGGGACTGAGGCGCTCCAGTCACGGTCTGCACGGCCACTACGGTCGGGGGTTCGAATCCCCCCTCGGGCATGGATATTTGTGCCGTCCTAGTTCGTAAGTAGTTCATAAGTAGTTTGTAAGTCTAGGGACTGATGACCCCGTAGTTAAGTCCCATAAGATTTACAACCATTTGAACTTACGCTTTTTAATACGCTTTTACGGTCATTACATTTAATTTCCTAAAGCGGAAAATCAGTGTTTTTATCAAAAATCTAAAAATAAATAGTGACTTAAGGCACCGACGTGTTAAAAAAAAAAAGGGACCTAAAGATCTTTTAAGGGACCAACAGGGAGACGCAATAACCCATTTTTCTTCATATATTTAATAAACAAGTTTTGACTGTACTTTATTTCTTTACTGCTTAGGGCTTCAACATTTTGTCTTTGTAGCTTGACTTATGCACATCAGACCAATTGTTCTGATGATGACCAAAAAGGAGACGACGTAGCGGTGTATAAATAAATTTGCAAATTGTTGTAACAGCAAATAGGTGAACATTACAACTTGTTTTTATTGTGCTTACTAATCCTTGCGAACACCGACTTACCAATAACTGCGGTTTGCCGTTACAGCACTACCGTACTCAAGTATAACATTGTTGATACATTCAATAATACAGGATCTGGGGTGGGAATCACAACAACGGCGCTTATCGCTGCGGTGTGAGCTACTTAGCGAAACTCCAATCACCAACATTCTCCTCCGAAAATATATTGTTGACTCTCACTTACATAGGTAGAAATGATCATCAGAATAAAATACGAGAAATCAGAGTTCGAACAGAGAGATTCAGGTGTTCTTTCTTCCCGCGCGCTGTTCGAGAATGGAATGGGAGTTAAACGGCAGCTTCACTCCTGAACATATTCATTGTGATTGCTCACATGAAGAACCTGGAATGGGCAAAATGTAGTAAATGTACTGTACCCTATAATATTCAACCTGTAACAGAATGTTGTGTTGATCCAGTATTTCACAGTAATGTACAGCTTTGTAGCATTCCCTGAAGTAAGAATTAATGTTATGTTATTATAAATGATACAACTCATGTCAAGTGCGAATGTCTAATATAGGATAACATTTTAATATATAAAAATTAATGTGAAGAAATGAAGATGTGTTACTAAAAACGCATCAAAACGTGTAATGTCCTATATGACAGATCAAAACGTATATTGTCCGAAATATAAATGGATTTTCTAACGTAACTAAAATTAATAGGCCTATTATTGTCACTGTGTGTAAATACTTTTGTCATATGTGTTGCATACCAATACTCCATATACCTTTCTCCTCCTTACCATACTGTACAGTTTCCTTGTGCAGTCATCCATCGCTCACCTGGACATTTACAATATTTGTAACCTTAAGTGACGTAAGATGTACCCGTTCGGACCCCATATATTTTATTATTATTATTATTATTATTATGCACGTTCTGTGGTATTGATACTTATTCATAACAAACCCACATTTTGTTTCTATCATTAGCTGACAATACTTTCTTATATAATTACGCAGTTTTAATATTTTAATACCATTGTAGCCCAAGATATATTCATTTAAAATATATTTGTTTTATAGGCGTACGTTTGGTATGTAGTATCGATTCATAGACATAATTACTTTGCAGTTCACACATCTTTGAAAAACCATCTTTGTATATGTAACCTCAATGTTACGTGTGGACTATCTGTTTAGTATGGAGTTATCTGACGATGGCCTAAGCAGCCGAAAGCTGCTAATAACAAGCAAATAAATAATACTGAGGAACAAAAATACTACGTATTTAAGTTTTTAATATGTCTCTGTTTCTCCATGTACCGACGGAATATTCCATAAACATGATAAAAATACTGATCTTTTGTAAGGTATACACTAGTTCAGTATCTCAAAACGGATCTAACTGTGGAAAAGCTTAAAATGTTATTGAATTGTTTGGCAGGTATCAATTTTTCGCTTCTCCTGAAAAATTTGAATCAACGGACATACGTTTTCATTAGTTGCTCAGGGACTGATGACCCTGCAGTTAAGTCCCATAAGCTTAACAAACATTTGAACATTTTTTTCATCGGTCCCTAGACTTACAAAGCAGTTGGCTTAACGTAGGCTAAGGACAACACACACAGACACTCCATGCCCGAAGGAGGTAGGGTCACCAGACGCCCTCTTTTACCCGGACATGTCCTCTTTTTTTGGACCCTAAAAATGGTCCGGCCGGGTTTTTAGGAAAATGGGGAAATGTCCTCTCTTTTTCCGTTGTGCAACTGCTTCAACCTGAAAGTGGGTAAATACAACTCTCTGAACTGTCACAATGACTAACTCTAGAGAATTTAACCTTTCTTGAAACAATGTTTTGAATTTTCTCTTTTCTGTGCCGTCGCTGCTCTGAGGTCAAGCTGGCCGGCCGCGGTGGCCGAGGGGGCTGAGGCGCTCCAATCACGGTCTGCACGGCCACTACGGTCGGGGGTTCGAATCCCCCCTCGGGCATGGATATTTGTGCCGTCCTTAGTTGTAGGTAGTTCATAAGTAGTTTGTAAGTTTAGGGACTGATGACTCCGTAGTTAAGTCCCTTAAGCTTAACAAACATTTGAACATTTAGGTCAAGCTACTTCGGAAGTATTGAAATAACTGGCGTGGCAATTGTCGCGGATTACGAGCTTCGAGGCGGCCAATTGAAACCATACGTCTACAACAATGCAAGACACAGTGCAATAGACATAGTATAGTATGAAACTCCCCCCCCCCCCCTTTCTCTGGTCGGAGTGTTGTGTGACACCCAAAAATAAGACGTTCAGTCCGTCGAGCTGGGACTCGGCAGTTCTGTGTGTGTCTGTCAAAAAAAAAGTTCAAATGTTTGTTAAGCTTGTGGGACTTTACGGGGTCATCAGTCCCTAAACTTACAGACTACTTATGAACTACTTACGAACTAGGACGGCACAAATATCCATGCCCGAGGGGGGATTCGAACCCCCGACCGTAGTGGCCGTGCTGACCGTGACTGGAGCGCCTCAGTCCCCTCGGCCACCGCGGCCGGCTGTGTGTCTGTCAACCACACTTATGACTTTAACATCAAAAGCTAGTGCGGTGTTAGTTATACGTAAGTCGAAACCTTGTTCAGAACTTCATACAAATAAAGTCAGATGCCACAGTCACCATTCGTCTGTTTAGGACGAAAGAGGCGTAACTATATAAACAGTGTTTTGAAAAAATCGAGTTAAGGCTTTTGTCTAAAAAACTGAGTAGGTTTACATAATTAATTGCGAGCCTTTGTACGAGAAATAAAAAGTTTATTTTATTCATTGCTTTCTTAACCTAGGCCTTACATATTCCATTCACTCACTAGAATCTAGATGTTAATCATGTATATCGTCACGTCGGTCTGATCCGATACGGGAGCATAGCTATATCAAGGAACGCTTAAATAATTTTTACAGTAAGTTTATTCGTCACGATTTTACACACAACAGTACTACGGTATCCGCGAATGATGCATCGTAAAAACTTTCAGGGGAAAACAGGGTTGGGGTTGGGGGTGATAGGCAAGCTATGTTATAACCATGGAAAAAAATGTTCAGCACTTAAGACGATAATTACAAGTGGTGAAGTGATGAGATATTATGGCTTCACTGCTATGTAGACATGTAATTCGTTCTACGGGTCTCAACATTTCATGTTTCTTAATTTGTATGAAGATGAACAAATTTCGTAAGATGAGTAAGATGTATTACAAACAAGACTCTGATAATACAGTAGAGACTAGTACGTGAGTTGTCAATATGAGAGAGAAGTTTCTTTTATGACTAGACATGTCCTCTTTTCTGAAGACGGACATCTGGTAACCCTAGAAGGAGGACTCCACCCTCCGACGGTAGGCGTTCCACTGCAGACCCCCTCCTGCTCGGCAGAATGTACTGCAGAACAGCTGGCGTTCCTCTGTCCACGCAGTCGCAGTAAACACTCGTTGCTGTTGTTGCTGTAAACAGTGGCGACGGTTATGGGGAACTGCGGCGAGAACATTAATCCCGACTGACCCAGCCGGTATTTCGATGCGTTTCTGAAACAGTGTTAACGCTGTTGTTTTATCTCGGCGCTTACCGGCGTAATGGAAGCGGAACGAATGCAGTAATGATGTACGGCCGGGACGAGGGGAGCTTACCTGATAAACGCTGGCTAGCGCGTCCCACAGACAGACTGCGGTTTTTCAGGCAGGCCCTGATTCCCTCAAGTGTCGCACTATCAACAGACGCCGTGTTCAGCACACGGGTGAAAACATGGTTACCATAAACGTTCATATGCCGACGGTCTGAAAAGGAACACCGAAGCACAAAAAAATCGATTTTTTTTTAAATCTTTAATGCGAGCCACAAGTATCACATTGTTTTTTTTTTTTACCGTACTGTACGCCTGAAGTGTGTTTGTCAGAAAAATAATGTAATTGCTGGTAAAATTAAATAGTTGAAAATTAAGTGTAGTTACACTAGCTGAAGCAAGCAGGAGTAAAATATAGGGAGCGTAAGGTTATTTACAACTTGTACAAAAACCAGACAGCGGTTGTCAGAGTTGAAGGGCATGAAAGGGATACAGTGGTTGGAAAGGGAATTGTGTTGTAGCCTTTCTCCGATGTTATTCAATTTGTACATTGACCAAGCTATAAAGAAAAGCAAGGAGAAATTTGGTGAAGGAATTAAAGTTCAGGGTGAAGAATTAAAAACATTGCGTTTTGCCGACGACATAGTAATTCTGTCAGAGACAGCAAAGGACCTGGAAGAGCAATTGAACGGAATGGACAGTGTGCTGAAAGGTGCATATAAGATAAAGATTAACAAGAGCAAAACTAGGGTAATGGAATGCAGTGTAAGAAAATCGGGTGATGCTGAAGGAATCAGATTGGGTAACGAAGCAATAAAGGAGGTAGATGAGTTTTGTTACTTGGGCAGTAAAATAACAAATGATGGTCGCAGTACAGAGGATATAAAATGCAAAATGGCAATGGGTAGAAAAGCGTTCTTGAAAAAGAGAAATTTGTTAACATCGAATATTGATTTAAGCCTAAGGAAGTCCTTTCTGAGGGCATTTGTATGGAGTGTTGCCTTGTATGGGAGTGAGACATGGACGATAAACAGTGCGGACAGGAAGAGGATTGAGGCTTTTGAAATGTGGTGCTACAGAAGAATGCTGAAGATTAGGTGGGTGGATCACGTAACTAATGAGGAGGTACTGAACAGAATTGGGGAGAAAAGAAATTTCTGACATACCTTGACTAAAAGAAGGGATAGATTGGTAGGACACATTCTTAGACATCAAGGAATTGTGAATTTAGCGTTGGAGGGAAGTGTGTGGGGTAAAAATCGCAGAGGAAGACCAAGAGATGGATACAGTAAGCAGATTCAGACAGATGTAGGTTGCCGTTCTTACGTGGAGATGAAGAGGCTTGCTCAGGAAAGGGTATTGTGGAGAGCTGCATCAAATCAGTCTCCGGACTGAAGACCACAACAACAACAACACACTTGCTGAAAACACGGCGTTGCCCGATTATTTATTTATGTATTATTGCCATTTTTCAGGTATATATTCATTTTTATAAGGGCTTTATATCTATAAAATCTCTTGGGAATACAATTAGTAGCAAAGAAGTAATAGATTAAAACTTGGTGCGTGATGGGGTCGTTTTCCATGAACGTCACTGTTTATGTGCTCGTATCTCATGAAGTACGTGTCAGACTGTTGTACAATTTAGAAGCTACATTCAGCTGTATGTGTGTATACTGTTTGTAAAATTTAATGCGGCTACAATTTGTAGTGTAGAAATTATAAATTCTAACGTCATAGCGAATTCCGTAGTTTTACTCCACAAACAGCGGAAAAGTAGTAAGCGAGAAACTTTTTTTCCTTTCATCTTTTTGCTATGGTTGTCAGCGGGAAAAAGTTTGATAAAGGTTCAAATTATGATTAGAGTTTGTTGCAAATCGCTTAGTACTATAATTCTCATATAGCGTATTTATTAAGTCTCGCCGCATTATGTGGCAGTTTTTTGCGATTCCTGCTGTTTATGACGTCATATCGTGTTACCCATGTGCCGTATGTGATTCTTAACCATACAGCAATTGTTACCTTACGGCAAGGAATGTGTGTACCAAATTTGTTTGAAATCGGTCAGTGGTTTAGGAGAAAATGAGCAGCATTGTCGCAAAATGCAGCAGTTTTTCGCGCATCTCGTTGTTTATGACGTCATATGTCGTGAGCTATGTGTCGCACGTGATTCTTGCACTTACGGCGACCATCCTCATGGATTGAAGCCTACATGTAAATAATTTGAAAAAGATTGTATCAAAACTGTAAATTTGTGTGCAACACGTAAACACAAACTAGCTTAAAAGTAAAACTGCTAAGTAAGATGCCAAAGCCTAAGAAAGAAATGTCCCATTCTCTATCCGTTTCTAAAAGACAAAAAAATGGCACTTAAAAGTGAATCTACAGACGATAGAAACTTGAAATTTGTAGACGTTGTTTATCTTACACTGTAGGCATCTGCGATTTTTCGATATTCCCATCCCTAAGGGATGGGAAATAGGGATGAACAGTTTTTTATAAATATGTTGCTATTAAGGCAATTTTGCAGCAAGAAGTACGAAACTTGGAATTTAGATTTTTAATTGAAATTTTAAAAACACGTGTTTCGATATTTTTGGAAATTCAACCATTAAGCTAGTGAAATAAGGGAAAATCTTTTATGGGTGCTACTAAGACTCTTTTGATGCTATAAATGCGAAAATTAAGATTTGGAACCATGATTAGAATTTTTTTAATTTTTTGAATGCTTTGGTAAGACGAGTGTCAACAGCCGTCATATATTTCATAAAATGTTTCTTTAAAACCATCGGCTTTCTATTAAAAACCTTATAAATCAACGAGTTTCGGTCAATAGATCATCTTCATAGATAAACTATACAAAAAAAATTGTATAGTTTATCTACGAAGATGATTGATTTGTAAGGTTTTTAATAAACAGCCGATGGTTTTAAAGATGTATTATATGAAATTAAAAAAGTATGTTTTGGGATGTTTTGAATTATTCCATCATGGGTCCAACTGGGGGGGGAGGAAGGTTGTATCAAAATACTTGATTAGAAAAGCATTTTAAAGCTAAATCTGTTAAAACCTATACTTAGAACTAGAAACAATCGATGCAGACCGTCCAGTCTACGCGAGCGAAGCAGCGGGAATTTAGCTAGTATGACGGTAGGTGGGCTAAGGAAGGCCATAGTCCCCAATAAGGCCACCCTTATTTCAGAAACTTCCATTCAAATCCGTTGGATGGCAGCACCTATATGTGCGGAAACGACGTCCTAGTAACAAAAGAAAAACAAGACCCGTTATTCAGTACCAGAAGTGTACCTTTGATTTTGGAGGTATTTGCTACGCTAAACTTCATCTACATAGATACTCTGCAAATCGCATTTAAGTGCCTGGCAGAGGATTCATTAACGACTTTCATAACTTTTCTCTACCGTTCCATTCTCTAATAGCGCGCGGGAAGAAAGAACACCTAAATCGTTCCGTTTTCGATCTGATTTCTCTTACTTTGTAGGTGGGTGCTAGCAAAATATTTTCACATTCAGAAGTAAAAATCGGTGATTGAAACTTCGCAAACAGATCACGCCGCAATGAATAACGCCTTTCTTTTAAAGATTTCCACCCCACATCGTGCAACATTTCCGTGACGCTTTCCCCCCCGTAACGTGATAAAACAAAACGAGCTGCCCTTCTCTGAACCTTCTCAATGTCTTCCGTCAGTCCCACCTGGTGAGGGTCCCACACTGGGCAACAGTACTCCAGGAGAGGACGCACAAGTGTGATGTAGGCAGTGTCTTTCAGCTTTCCCTTCTTTGCTGAGAACTGGTTTCGCATCTGAGTTCTTGATATTTGTAGAGTTGCTTTCCTTGTCCCCAAATGTCTCTTATTTTCCTGTAGGCGGTATCTACTTTTCCCCTTCTTATACATTCTTCAACGGATTTGCATTTTGCTTCTAGCCACTCCTGCTTAGCCATTTTGCACTTCCTGTCAATCTCATTTTTTAGTCGTCTGTACTCCATTTTGCCTGTTTCATTTACTGCATTTTTATATTTTCTCCTTTCATCAATTAAATTTAGTATTTCCTGTGGTATCCTATAATTTTTTGTGGGTCTTTCCTTTCTACCTATTTTGTCCTCTGCTGCCTTCACTATTTCATCTCTCAATGCTACCCATTCCTCTTCTACTGTTTTATTTCCCCCTGTCCCTGTCAATTGTTGCCTAAATCTCCCAGTGAAACTCTCCAGAACTTCACTTTCCTTCAATTTATCTAAGTCCCATCTCCTAATTTTCCTACCTTTCTGCAGTTTTTTTCAGTTTCAGCCTACAGTTCATGACTAACAAGTTATGGTCAGAGTCTATATCTGTTTAAACGACCTCTACCTTCACTTTCAAATGATGTAATCACTTCACTGTTTTCATACAGTCTTCAAATGTACAAAATCAAAATTACAAAAATATTAAGTTTGAAGATGTGACAAAATCGCATTTATAACTCAAGTACTGGTGACTGTCCTATGTTATAAGAATCTTGTCTCTACTACATCTAATGCATATTAAGAAGTTTGTTCATCTTCTTACAATTTAAGAAGCATTAAATATTGACACCCGTGGAATCAATTACATGACTACATAGCAGTGAAGTCCTAACAAACATTTCATCATTTCACCACTTGCAATTTTCGTCTTAAGTGCTA
Organism: Locusta migratoria; assembly: GCA_026315105.1. Taxonomy (NCBI): domain Eukaryota; kingdom Metazoa; phylum Arthropoda; class Insecta; order Orthoptera; family Acrididae; genus Locusta; species Locusta migratoria. The sequence continues at coordinate 126,394,753 of CM048753.1, forward strand.
AACATTTTTCCACACTTGGTTGGTTGATTGCCTTCGGAGGATGGGGAACTCCTGGATACAACAGCCGTGCAAAATAATAATTACACGGTGTATCAAAAATGATTCAGGGCATAAACACTGAACGATTTAACCGAATTTCCACTCTAATGATTGGTGTTTACGCACAAACGGTTGGAAGATTACAAACCATACCTTTGTTGACAATTATATGCCTGGTGGGCATAGAAGAAATTCTGCCTCTGAGCTGTTTCCTCCGGGCCTGAAGTCATGAAATCGTTTTTGTAGTTCCTCGCTAAAGACAGATTTGCGTTTTGGCACGATTTCGATGAAACGTGACCACTGCTTTCCTTCACAGCAACCGACAGACAACAGAGAGTTAAGCAGTTGTAAATACATCTACATCTACATACATACTCCGCAATTCACCGTAAGGTGCGTGGCGGAGGGTACACTGTACCACTACTAGGCATTTCCTTTCCTATTCCACTCCCAAATTGAACGAGGAAAGAAAGAATGCCTATATGCCTCCGTACGAGCCCTAATTTCTCTTATCTTGTCTTTGTGATCTTTACGCGAAATGTATGTAAGCGGCAGCAAGATCGTACTACACTCAGCTTCAAATTCCGGCCCTCTAAATTTACTTAACAGAAATTCACGAAAAGAACGTCGTCTTTCTTCCAGCGATCCCCAATTGAGTTGCCGGAGCATTTCCGTGACACTCGCGCATTGGTCGAACCTACCGGTAACAAATCTAGCTGCTCGCCTCTGAACCGCCTCTATGTCTTCCTTCAAACCTATCTGCTGCGGGTCCCAAATACTTGAGCAATACTCAAGACGTGGTCGTACAAGCGTTTTATACGCGGTCTCCTTTACAGGTGAAGTACATCTTCCCAAAATTCTCCCAATAAACCGAAGTCGGCTGTCTCCCTTACTCACAACTGTCCTTACATGCTCGTTCCATTTCATATCGCTCTGCAATGTTCCGCCTAGATATTTGAACGACGCGACAGCATCAAGAAGCTCACTACTAATGCTGTATTCGAACATTATAGGATTGTTTTTTCTGCTCATGCACATCACCTTACATTTTTCTACATTGAGAGCTAGCTGCCAATCTTCGCACCAACTAGAAATTTTGTCTAAGTCAACCTGTATGCTATTACAGTCAGTTACAGACGACACCCTGCCGTACACCACAGCATCATCAGCAAACAGCCGCAAATTACAACTTACTCTGTAATAATCGTTCTAACGTGAAATTCGTAGAAGCCGATGTATCTGGCATTGTTGCAGACCTGCCTCGCAGCCAGAGTTGCCAGGTTTTCCTATTGCTCTTTCGCCACATTTTAAACAAAAAGTAGCCAAAATATCGCCATATTTTCATCAATAAAATGCCAAAATATAACCATCTTTTCATCAGTAAAAATAGTCAAATATTGCAACCTTTAATCTGTTAACATTATTATGTTATGGTAATTATGGCATGTTACTCGACAATAATAATTCTGAAATTCAGGGAGTAAACTGGTTACTGAGTAAAAAGTGACACAAACTGTGGCACTCTCACATTCACAGACATCAGACTGAACTTCCCAAGGAAACTCATACTTCACAGAAACATCGAAGAACTGAACCCAGACACACCACCAACTGACAATGAGGACAGACAAAATATTGCCACATTGTAAATATAATAGAGAGACTCCGAAAATTCAGTTACATTTAAGTATCACATTTATTAATTTCATAACTTATAAAAGTTATTCATATGCATGTGACGTCTGTTCCGAAAGAACAGACGTCACTTCTGATCCTGCAGATTTAATATGACATCAACTGGGCAGAGCTGAAATTAAGTACCCAGCCGGGATTCGAACCCGGGTCTCCTGCTTTCTAGGCAGTTGCGCTGACCCCTACACCACTGGGGACACAGTGATCACCGCACCTGCAAGGACTACCTAAGCACGCCTCCCGTCGAATCCCGGCTGGGTACACATTTTCAGCTCTGCCCAATCGCAGTTGATGTCATATATTCTATGAATGTTGAATAATAACAACTGCAGGATCAGAAGTGACGTTGTTCTTTCGGAACAGACGCCACATGTATATGTATAATATGCCGGTGACGGGCAATGATCCTATCGTTAGTGGGGAGGGGTGGGCAAGTTTGAAGCCCTTACTCTTACGGGAATTAGTTTAATAACTACGAGTTTGAGTACTGTGGGCAGGGCGAAGCTGGGAATTTGTATCTGACGGGAGGCGTGCTTAGGTAGTCCTTGCAGGTGCGGTGATCACTGTGTCCCCAGTGGTGTAGGGGTCAGCGCAACTGCCTAGAAAGCAGGAGACCCAGGTTCGAATCCCGGCTGGGTACAAATTTTCAGCTCTGCCCAATCGCAGTTGATGTCATATATTCTGTGAATATTAGAAAAATTACAACAGAAAAGTGTTCAAACTTACGCAAGGGATGTTCTCACGCATAGGTTCGATTACCAATCATTTTCATCTTCTTAAAAACAAATATTTACAGATGTTAAATAGAGTTATTGAATCTTTCAAAGATTTCTTTAATACACACAAAATCATTACAACATTTGAGGTGAGGCAGTTTATAATAATGCACTAAACATTTCATACTTTGAGGTGAGATGGACTTCAATTCGTAATAATGCGTCATTACACATTGAAAAATCAGCCATGAGAACGACTGGGAAATCACCGCGTGTTCTCCATCGACATTCATACTCTGTAAACCATTGTTAACCACTGTGAAGTGCGTAGCAAAAAGCTCGCTTCACAGTAGCAGCTTTTACGAATTTGTTGTGTTGTCGTATGGAACGCGGAAAAAATACTGTGTAAATGCCTCCTTGCATGCTGTGGCACTCTCTTCTCACATTCACAGACATCAGACTGAACTTTCCAAGGAAACTCATCTTATGCTCATGTTCTCAGCGGGAGCCATACATACGGTGTTGTAGTATACTTCAAGATATCGTTTAAAGCCTGTTCTTGAACCATCGTAAGTAGGGTACATGAGGTAGTTTACGTCTATCTTCAAGAGCCTGTAAGTTGAATTTGTTTACATCTCTGTGACACTGTCCCACACATCCATGATACTTGAAAATATTTGTGATAACTTGTGTAGCTTGATTACATTTCTTCTACCGAAGTTTAGCAGGTATCATTGACACAGTGTCTATAGAGTGATTGCTTTACATCTGTTGTATTTGAAGTAAAATAAAATAGCCATTAAGTCGCCAACCAATTCCTTTAATAGCCAAATTTAATCGCCAGTCGCCAGATTGCTGGAGTGGCTACTATTATAAGAAAAAGATAGCCAAGAATGCGAAAAATCGCCACACCTGGCAACCCTGCTCGAAGCTCCCTTTCGGCGACTGTTGCCACGCCAGTTATTTCAATTGTTCTAAAGTAGCTTTACCTCAGAGCATTGGCGGCATAGAGAAAATTCTAGAAAAAAAAACACATTGTCTGAAGAACGGTGAAATTACCTAGATTTAGTGATTGTGACACTTCAGTGAGTTGTATACACGCATTTTGAAGTTGAAACTGTTGCATGACGCAAAAAAGAGGACATGTGCGGGTAAAAGAGGACGTCTGGTGACCCTAAGTCGAACCCCTGACGGCGAACAGCAGCGCGCACCGCAGCATGGCGCCTCAATACGCACGGCCATTCTGCCGCAGCTGTAAGTAGTACCACAACATGTCACTACGATAGTACTTGAGCTATATCTATGAAAATTGATATTAAGAGGGAGAAACAACTGGTGCAGACCAACCAGCCTACGAGCTGTCAGCCGGTATGCCAAATAACATGGCGGATGCCAGTTCAGTTTGCCTCAAACATCAAAACATGGCACACCTATCATACAGTGGCGATAGCTCCGCCATGTTTGAGGCAAACTGAACTGGCATCCGCCATGTTATTTGGGATACCGGCTGACAGCTGGTATGCCACACCCACTCGAGAATTGTGCCTGTTTACAGTTCAACATTTTAAATAAAGATTGACCACAGTCTAACATATACAGTCACGACACTCCCACAGATTTTTGTTATACGCTGCGATAGCAGCGCTCCAAGCGGACGGCAAGCTACGTTTCTGAATACGATAGTTGAGTGCTAATAGTATCGTTTAGATTGACTTCAGCATATGTTTTACATTAGGGAACGTATGTAGTGCCTTATAAATAGGTAATAATTCAAAAATAGCTACCCATTTGTCTTTCTTAAGTTTCATGAGATCCCTGATAAGGTACGAAACGTTGAATTACAGGACAGTTAATTTACAATCATCCTGTAACATACAGGCTTTAAATGAGTAATATCATTTCCTATTAAAAATAAAAATGCCTAGGAAACCCCAGGAGACATGACCTTTGGCAGAGAGACGTCAATTTCTACGCAGGAACGTTCAGTATTCTTCATTAAAATTCCAGTAAAATCGGCGAGGGTGGAACATAGGAAACGTATATATAATCTAATCTAATTCCTTCAGCATCGCCTGATTTTGTAAGACCGCATTCCATTATTTTTGTTTTGCTCTTGTTAATGTTCATTTTATACGCTCTCTTCAACACAGTGTCCATTCATTCGTCAGAATCTGTAATTTTGAGTGTGTAGTACGATGTTTCGGCATTTACGAGTTACCAACACTGCTACTGTTCCTAGGCGCCGGTGAGAGCTGGCTGTGGCAGTTGCAGGCGAGCAAGCCCTGCTCCCCCTCCCCCTCCCCCCTGTCAGGCCCCATCTGACTGCCGGCACATCAAAGCGCTCCCTCCCCTCCCCTCCCGTTCCTGCTGGCTGTTCAGCCGTGTTAACGCTGTGCTGTTGGCAGCAGTTGCCGCCGCGGGGCTCAAACACGGGTTTCCGCTAACACCGACCAGCTTCAATTTCATGGAGTGGCTGATACACGAGCTACAGCTCTCTTTGCAGCAAGCTGCGGAAACTCGGCCGCCATATTTTTGGCGGTCAGTAGAATTGGGAGTAGGGATGCAACATCGTTGATAAAAAACATCGATGTTCAGACATCGATGTTCCTGCGGAAAAATATCGATGTTAAAAAAACATCGCTCTGAAAAACGGTACATCGATGTTTTTCCGATGTTTCCATACGTTTAAGAAATATTAGGAAAAACACACTGAAATGAAGCTGTGTTGCCAGAAAATATCTGCCTTGTTTCTTTCACTAGGCTACGAATACTCAGCGAAATGGCAGATTAGAATGAAAAAGAAGTTGGGAATAAGGTTTTGCTACCTATTGCGCTGATTTTACTTGGGATTTACAGCGATTTGTTCATTACATGCGAAATAACTTGTGTTTTGTTGACGTATTGCATTTTTCTTAGCTGTCGACGTAGAGAAAATTAAACATTATGCATTTTTCAGTTATTACTTAATAATGTATTTTTGAAATGAAAATCGATGTTATACTTGGCTTGTTGGCTTTTGTCAAAGATTCGATTCCACTGATGTTGGAGGGTAAAATTTCAGCAATGCCAGCAGCCCGTGCTGGACAAACATCAGACTGTTTCATATTTCACTTACCTACTATTTCAAAAGTATGAAAACAGCGACGAGCGACGACAGCAGGAGCACCGCACTTGAGCTGACGCTGGCTGAGCAACTAATGAAGTAATAATGGAGTTACCATTCAACTGTTGAACGACGTCGATAGTTTTGGACTTCTGTCGTCGATGCATCGGCGATATATCGCTGTTTAAAACATCGATGTTTATGGACGAAACATCGATGTTTTCAAAACATCGATGTATCGTTTGCATCCCTAATTGGGAGTAGTCTGTCTATCGTTGTTGTTGTTGAGCTTGAAGTGTTGTATTTAATGTCTATTGCCTGTACAATTGTTGCTGCTGAAATGCGCGTAAAGTGTGTTCAGCATTAAATACACAAATCGAAGTGTTAAAAACGACAAATACGTGCAATAACACCAAATGTTTTGCCTTGTTTGGCCGGCTGCGGTGGCCGAGGGGACTGAGGCGCGCCAGTCACGGTCTGCACGGCCACTACGGTCGGGGGTTCGAATCCCCCCTCGGGCATAGACATTTGTGCTGTCCTTAGCATTAAGTAGTTTGTAAGTTTAGGGACTGATGACCCTGTAGTTAAGTCCCATAACCTGTACAAACATTTGAACATTTTTTTTTGCCTGGTTTTCTCTCAGTCTGTCTGTACTCAGACAAAATTCCTGACTGATGGCCCTTAGTTGCCCGAAGTGTGAAGTTCCAGATAACCTATCCTGCAATTCCCTTGAAGTACACACCATAAAATGCTTAGTTGGAATCGTTTTGAGATATTTCTTCTTCTGTTGCTCCTGTGGTTGATGAAACCACACTTTTGAGTGTCTACACCTTCTATAGAAATATTTTCATTTGTTGTTGACAGTTCGTGATCCAGCGTGGATGACATGTAACCAGTGCAGTGTGGAAGCAGTAGTCAGAGCCAGAAGTTTTTCACTTGTTTGTTATGTCTGTGTTCTTTGCAACAACCATGTACTTATATCAGCGTGTCAACAATTAAAGTAATTAATATTACGTTATTGCGATGTGGAATGGTTATGTGGCAGCTAATCCAGGGACAATTTTATTGCAGTATTCTGTCGTCACTTTCGTCTTTGTACTGAAATTTCACGTACCAAACGTCACTTGTTTCAGCATGGCAACAAGGAAAGCTATTAATGACACCGTATTTAAACGTGGAATGCTTTTGTGGCGCGTTTGTAACAGCTAGGGTTACCAGATTTCAGCGCTCAAAAAAGAGGACATTTCTTGAGTTACACAAAAATGAGCATAAGATTAAGTAATTTGAAATTATTCGAAGCTGAGTTATCTTGTATTTTTGCATATTACAGTGTTGGAAAACAAGCTAAATTCTATAGTGTTTGAATTTATGAGAATTCGAAAGATTGTATTTTTGCACTATTAAATTGAAGCAGTTGTATAACTTAAAAGGGAGGACATTTCCCAATTTTGCTAAAAATCCGCCCGGATTCTTTTTAGGGTCCAAAAAAGAGGACAGGTCCGGGTAAAAGAGGACGTCTGGTAACCCTAGTAACAGCAGTATTTTGTTGTCACCTTCATCTTTGTTCTCAAATTTCGTCCACCAAAGTTTACATCCAAACATTTAACAGCAATTTAAAAGTCTGTAGACTTAATAGGTTTAGTAAACACAAGATGTGTGTATGTACAACACATTAACAGAAGATGAAGGTCCCTGGTCGTGATTGTGAGTCGTAACAATTACTGTTTACTGTGTGTTTTGGACCATGTACTTGCATTAAAATCAGCACAGGTATATCCGCAGTGGTAAATTCGTAGTTATTGCAATTCTCAGTTCCATTTCGAATAATTAGCTGAGTTGTTGTTGTTGTTGAGAGGGGACTGATGACCAAGTAGTTTAGTCCCCTCTAAACAAAAACAACTCAGCTAATTATTCGAAATGGAACTGTAATACTGAAAGGTTCATGATATTTCATTACCGCGTTTTAAGGAAATACACTACCAGATTCGTCAATTCGTAGCTCAGAAAAAGTCTGACAAAACTTGATGCACCTCCGTATTCAGTAGTCAATCCACAGTCTAACATATACAGTCCCAGCACTCACTGCTGTAAAAGTTGTTACCAACTGACAACTGCTGCGACGCTAGCGCTCCTAGCGGTGGGCAAGCTGCCGAAGGAGTGATGTTTGTTTATAATCGCTTTTGTACGTAATTAACGAAATACGTACTATAATTTTTGCGTTACAAGCATTTTTCAAACATCGAGAGACAAACATAATTCGGAAATTAACATAAAAACAGCCTCATTTAAATGATTCAAAGGTATAAAGAACACCACCATCATGAATACATACTTACGAATATGTGTATATTTGCAGCTTATTTCGCTGAAAGTAAGTTGCATATAAACATAATGGTATAACAAATCTCTATTATGGTATGTTCTTACTATTACAGCCAGTTTTTGACGTGTATCAATTCGGAACGGATTCTAATGATTCTCACATTTTTACACGTCACTTGTCTTTCTTCTACGTGCATATTCTTTGAAGTGTAATTACTTTAGCTTTAAAAAACCAATGTTTTGATGATTCTTGCCGTTTCAGATGGTTCAGATGTAGAAACAATTGTGGAATTGGGCTTTTCTTTGTTGGAAAACAATTTGGTTACTTTTATCGTTATAGTGCCATGTCTGTGACGTTTTTCTATCAGCTACAGCTGTGATGGTTGATTTGGTATGTTAAATGTCCTAATTAAACAATGAAGGTGGTAGATGAGTTTTGTTACTTGGGTAGTAAAACAACATGCAATGATCGCAGTACAGAGGATATAAAATGCAGAATGGCAATGGGAAGAAAAGCATTATTGAAAAAGAGAAATTTGCTAATATCGAATATTAATGTAAGGGTAAGGAAGTCTTTTTTGAAGGCATTTGTGTGGAGTGTTGCCTTGTACGTGAGTGAAACATGGATGATAAGCAGTGCGGACAGGAAGAGAATAGAGGCTTTTGAAATGTGGTGCTATCGAAGAATGCTGAAGATTTGGTGGATGGATCGCGTAACTAATGAACTAATGAGGAGGTACTGAACAGAATTGGGGAGGAAAGGAATTTTCGGCATACCCTCACTATAAGAAGGGATCGCTTGGTAGGACACATTCTTAGACATCGAGGAATCGTAAATTTACAATTGGAGGGAAGTGTGTGGGGCAAAAATCACAGAGGGAGACCAAGAGACGCGTATAGTAAGTGGATGTGCGTTGTCGTTCTTATGAGGAGATGAAAAGGCTTGCTCAGGATAGGGTAGGGTGGAGAGCTGCATCAAACCAGTCTCCGGACTGAAGACCACAACAACAACTCTTAACTGCTGCCTGACAGTCTACGTAAAGCCCTTTAATTGTCTGCACACGTTTGCCTCCTATACCATAATCTTGTAGAACTGTCAGTAGCTTCCTGCTAGGAACACGGTCATAAGCCTTTTCTAGATCTACGAAACATAGATACAAATCCCTGTTCCACTCATAGCACTTTTCCATTACCTGCCGTAAGCTAAATATCTGGTCCTGACAGCCTCTAAGAGGCCTAAACCCACACTGATTTTCACCTAACTTGTCCTCAATTAATACTCACACTCTCCTTTCAACAATACCTGAGAATACTTTGCCTACAACGCTAATTAAAGAGATACCTCGATATTTGTTACAATCTTGTCTGTTTCTATGTTTGAAATTTGTCATGGTTACCGCTATCGTCCAGTCAGACGGAACCTGTCCCTATTCCCACGCCTTTTCAGTTATCCTGTGTAACCATTTGAGACCTGATATTCCACTGTATTTCACGAGTTCCGCCTTAATTTCATCCACCCCAGCCGCTTTATTGCACTGTAATCTACTGACCATTTTCTCCACTTCCTCAAATGAGATCCTGTTTCCATCGTCGTTCCTATCCCATTCTATCTGACTAGCAACTTTCCTGACCTGTCCAAAACACTTGTTAATTCCTTCTTCCCTCCCTTTCGAAGACAGCTGATTACGCTCCAAAATTGTTTTCCCGCGGCTTGACCCAAAGTTTCTAGCTTATTTCCAAAGTCTTCCCATGATTTCTGCTTCGAGTCTGCAATTATCCGTTTGGCTTTGTTTCTTTCTTCAACATAACTCTCTCTGTCTGCCTGATTACTAGTATGGAGCCATTTTTGAAATGTCTTCTTTTTCTTTTTACAGGCTGCCTTGACTGTGTCATTCCACCAGGCTGTCTGCTTCTTCCTACCTTTACACACTACTGTTCCAAGACATTTTCTAGCTGTTTCCAGAAGTGTGTCCCTATACCTTGACCATTCCTCTTCCAGTGACTGTAAATCATTACATTCAACTGACTGGTACCTTTCCGATATCATTGTTGTGCATTTCTGCCTAATTTCCTTGTCTTGAAGCTTCTCCACTCTTTTCTACAAATGGACCTGACTTTCTGCTCTCTTGGCCTAACAAAACCAATTTCACTGCAGATTAGATAATGATCAGTATCATCAAAGAACCCCCTGAAAACACGTGTGTCCTTGACTATCTTCCTGAATTCCTGGTCTGTTATGATATAGTCAATGACAGATCTGGTTCCCCTTCCTTCCCAAGTATAGCAGTGAATGTCCTTATGCTTGAAGAAGGAGTTAGTGATAACTGATCCCATACTGGAACAGAAATCCAAGAGCTGTTTTCCATTCCTGTTGGCCTCCATATCCTCTCCAAACTTACCCATAACCTTTTCATAACCTTCTGTTCAATTTCGTATCCTGGCGTTGAAATCACCCATGAGTAAAACACTATCCTTATCATTCACTCTAATCACTACATCACTAAGTGCGTTGTAAAATCTGTCCATCTCATCTTGATCTGTCCCTTCATAGGGCCAATACACTGCCACAATCCTAATTTTCTTGCTGGAGACGGCCAAATCTATCCACATCAGTCGTTCAATTACATACCTTATTGCAATTATGCTGAGTTCGGTTGCTTTCCTGATGTAAAACCCTACACCCCACTGTGCTCTTCCTACTTTAACTCCTGACAGGTAGATCTTGTATTCTCCGACTTCGTCCTCTTTCTCTCCCCTTACTCTAACCTCACTAACAGCTGAGACATCTAACCCCATCTTACTTGAAGCCTCCGCCAGCTCTACCTTCTTCCCAGTGTAATCCCCATTGATATTAATAGCTCCACATCTCATTCCAGATCGTTTGCCAAGTCGTTTCTGAGGAGTCCTCGGTCTGTCAATTAGAGGTGGGACTCCATCACCTCCAAAGGTCCGAGGCATTTTGCTCTGATTGTTGCCAGCATGATATTGAAGTACCTGGGAAGCAGGTTGCTAGCCTTACTTGCCCAGGGCCCCACTGGGTTTTGCCCCTAATGGTTGAGGGACTAACCGGTGGATTTGGTAGTCTTTGCCGTGTGAGCACAAAGGTGGCCACGACTCAGAATATGCCCGAGATGCCCAAACTTATTCCAAAGTAACTGGTATCCCAACTGTCAGTACCACTTACTTGGCCTCTCATACGTTGCCCGTGGTTCATGAACTAGGACATGACTACAGGAACCCACACCATATATAAAGGAAAAATGAGAAAAAGATACAAAATAAAAGAAAAAACTAAAAAGAAAAACCGATGTGTATGTGTGTGGGCGGTGGTTCGTTTCTCGCTTCCGACAATATTCTTATTTTTCACCTTGACTCCCAAAAGTTTGCTGACATTTATTCAATAGAATTTACGAGTTGCTATACTCCGACATATTTGCAAGTACAACCGCTTTTTCTTAAAAGTTAGTTTGTTCCATTTAGTGAACATGCCGTGAAATATGGCCAACAAATTGTAAACACTGTCTTCTGAACTACAGTACCTGCAGATAAAGTGCGGACACATTGTTATACTAGATGTTGCAGATGACATGCTGATACAAATAGTTACAAACATTTACTAGAAAATTCAAAGCTCTTGATATCAGTTAAATGGCTACAGTATTAGCACAAGTATCTTACAAACAGTCCATATAGGACGCAACAACAAGTATAACAGCTGCTGCAAAACAGGAAGAAGGCTGCCACATAACTCTAGTACGTAAGCTGTATATAAAATTATTTGTATCAGAGTGATATTTAGAACATTAATTATTATAATGTGTCTTCAGTTTATGTGCAGGTAGTTGCCGAGGTGGAGTGGCCAAGTGCGCTATGCTACGATGCGCGAAGCCGTTCCCCGTCGGGGATTCGAATCCCCCTCTCGGGCATGGATGTTTGTGTCGTCTTTAGTATAAGGTAGTTCATAAGTACTTTGATAAAGGTCGGATTCTAGCCTATCACGATTGCGGTTTATCGTATCGTGAAATTGCAGCTTGCGTTGGTCGCAATTCTGTGACCGTTAGCAGGATATGGAATCGGTGGGTGCAGGAGGGCAATACGGAACGCCGTGCTGGATCCCAACGGCCTCGTATCACTAGCAGTCGAGATGACAGGCATCTTATCCGCATTGCTGTAACGGATCGTGCAGCCACGTCTCGGTCCCTGAGTCAACAGATGGGGACGTTTGCATGACAACAACAATCTGCACGAACAGTTCGACGACGTTTGCAGCAGCATGGACTATCAGCTCGGAGACCGTGGCTGCGGTTACCCTTGACGCTGCATCACAGACAGGAGCGCCTGCGATGGTGTACGAACGACGAACCTGGGTGCACGAATGGCAAAACGTCATTTTTTTCGGATGAATTCAGGTTGCGTTTACAGCATCATGATGGTCGCATCCGTGTTTGGCGACATCGCGGTGAACGCACATTGGAAGCGTGTATTCGTCTCACACGGTGTGATGGTATGGGGTGCCATTGGTTACACGTCTCGGTCACCTCTTGTTCGCATCGACGGCACTTTGAACAGTGGCCGTTACATTTCAGATGTGTTGCGACCCGTGGCTCTACCCTTCATTCGATCGCTGCGAAACTATACATTTCACCTAGATAATGCACGAACGCATGTTGAAGGTGCTGTACGGACCTTTCTGGATAGGGAAAATGTTCGACTGCTGCCCTGGCCAGCACATTGTCCAGATCTCTCGCCAACTGAAAACGTCTGGTCAATGGTGGCCGAGCAACTGGCTCGTCACAATACGCCAGTCACTACTCTTGATGAACTGTGGTATCGTGTTGAAGCTGCATGAGCATCTGTACCTGTACACGCCATACAAGCTCTGTTTGACTCAAAGCCCAGGCGTATCAAGGCCGTTATTACGGCCAGAGGTGGTTGTTTTGGGTACTTATTTCTCAGGATCTTTGCAGCCAAATCACACGTGAGTTCTAGTATAATATATTTGTCCAATGAATACCCGTTTATCATCTGCATTTCTTCTTGGTGTAGCAATTTTAATGGCCAGTAATGTATATGAATTAGCAGCACACCAACTGCTGGGATGGAAACCATGTTGCGTCAAGATGGAGGCAGCGGCTAGTGCATACAGACTCAATACTGGCAAAAACTGGAACTCTTTGGGATATCCAGAATCACACACTAAAATAGTGAGTGAGGTAAATATAGGAATGGTTGGGGAAATGCCAGCCGACTATATTATAACCTCATACTCCTTCAACAAGCCTTTCAGTATAACAATTGGAAGTAGGGAGCAGTGGGAGAAAATAGTTCGACACCGTACGGGGGATATTGTCTGGTTCACTGACGGGTCAAAATCAGACCGAGGCGTTGGGGCCGGGGTATACGGGTGCAGCCAAGACTGGAGGGCGTCATCTCTCTAGGGAAACTGCCCTCAGTATTCCAGGCCGAAATCACTGCCATCAGGGCGTGTGTGGAGGATAATTTGCGTAGGTGTTACAAAGACCGTAGCATCTATATCTATTCAGACAGCCAGGCAGCCCTGAGATCACTGGCAGCTCCTGCAACAAGGTCTAAAATTGTTGCAGAATGTCACAGGGTTCTAGTGGAGCTAGGGGAAAGCAATAGAGTAAACCTATTGTGGGTCCCTGGCCACTCGGGGATCTGTGGCAACGAACATGCCGACAGATTAGCCAGGATGGAGGTAGAGACTTCATTTATTGGACCGGAACCTGTCCTGACAATCACCGAGGCAATGATCAAATTGGAGCTACATAACTGGCTCAGAAGACAGCACGTAGAATATTGGACCAAAGTCTAACAACAAAAACGTGGCAAGTAAATGGTGCCAAAGCCATGTTTTAAAAGAATCTCTGCAATCATGGGTCTGAACAGGAGAGAGATTAGACTCTTGGTTGGATTGCTGACAGGCCATGGGACTTTCAAAAAACACCTACATACGATGGGAATAACAGAAGAGGACCCTAAATGTAGGATCTGTGATGACGGTGATGTAACTGCATCACATCTAATCTTCGAATGCATTGCATTCTACATCTACATCTACATACATACTCCGCAATCCACCGTAAGGTGCGTGGCGGAGGGTACACTGTACCACTACTAGGCATTTCCTTTCCTATTCCACTCCCAAATTGAACGAGGAAAAAAAGAATGGCTATATGCCTCCGTACGAGCCCTAATTTCTCTTAGCTTGTCTTTGTGATCTTTACGCGAAATGTAAGTAGGCGGCAGTAACATCGTACTACACTCAGCTTCAAATTCCGGCTTTCTAAATTTACTCAACACAAATTCACGAAAAGAACGTCGTCTTTCCTCCAACGATCCCCAACTGAGTTGCCGGAGCATTTCCGTGACACTCGCGCATTTGTCGTATCTACCGGTAACAAGCGTACAAGCGTTTTATACGCGGTCTCCTTTACAGGTGAAGTCCATCTTCCCAAAATTCTCCCAATAAACCGAAGTCGGCTGTCCGCCTTACTCACGACTGTTCTTACATGCTCGTTACATTTCAAATCGCTCTGCAATGTTACGCCTAGATATTTGAACGACGTGACAGCATCAAGAAGCTCACTACTAATGCTGTATTCGAACATTATAGGATTGTTTTTTCTACTCATGCGCTTCACCTTACATTTTTCCACATTGAGAGCTAGCTGCCAATCTTCGCACCAACTAGAAATTTTGTCTAAGTCATGCTGTATGCTATTACAGTCAGTTACAGACGAGACCCTCCCATAAAACCACACTGAAGAGTGAAAGGCACAGAACATTCGGGACAACCAGACCCGAAGAAATTGTGTCTAATAAACAACTGGTAAAGGGACTCCTTGCACTGTTCAAGGGCATTGTTTGGCTTTACTAGGTATACAGGGAGCGATACCGCACAATAAACTTAGTTTCGGTGCGGGCAGTGGCGGGTTGGACCAAGACTGTTTTGGCTTCCCTGAAAAAACAAATCAATGTATATCGTGCTGCAGGCTCAAGAGGGACAAAAGTTGTTGTTGTTATGGTCTTCAGTCCGGAGACTGGTTTGATGCAGCTCTCCACCCTACTCTATCCTGAGTAAGCCTTTTCATCTCCTCATAAGAACGGCAACCCACATCCACTTGAATCTGCTTACTATACGAATCTCTTGGTCTCCCTCTGCGATTTTTACCCCACACACTTCCCTCCAATGCTAAATTTACGATTCCCCGATGTCTAAGAATGTGTCCTACCAAGCGATCCCTTCTTTTGGTCAAGGTATGCCAAATATTCCTTTTCTCACCAATCCTGTTCAGTACCTCTTCATTAGTTACGCGATCTACCCACCTAATCTTCATCATTCTTCTGTAGCACCACATTTCAAAAGCCTCTATTCTCTTCCTGTCCGCACTGCTTATCGTCCATGTTTCACTCCCGTACAAGGCAACACTCCACACAAATGCCTTCAGAAAAGACTTCCTTACCCTTAAATTAATACTCTTTGTTAGGAAATTTCTCTTTTTCAAAAATGCTTTTCTTCCCATTGCCATTCTGCATTTTATATCCTCTGTACTGCGACCATCGATGTTATTTTACTACCCAAGTAACAAAACTCATCTACCACCTTCATTGTTTCGTTACCTAATCTAATTCCTTCAGCATCGCCTGATTTTCTAAGACCACATTCCATTATTTTTGTTTTGCTCTTGTTAATGCTCATTTTATACGCTCTCTTCAATACACTGTCCATTCCCATTCAACTGCTCTTCCAGGTCCTTTGCTGTCTCTATTAGAATTACAATGTTATCAGCAAAACGCAATGTTTTTATTTCTTCCCCCTGAACTTTAATCCCTATTCCAAATTTTTCCTTGCTTTCCTTAACCGCCTGCTCAATGTACAAATTGAATAACATCGGAGAAAGGCTACAACCCTGTCTTACTCCCTTCCCAACTGATGCTTCCCTTTCGTGCCCTTCGAGTCTAATAACTGCGGTCTGGCTTTTGTACAAGTTGTAAATAACTCTCCTTACCCCTGCTGACTTCAGAATTTGAAAGAGTGTATTCCAGTCAACATTGTCAAATGCTTTCTCCAAATCTACAAAAGCTAAAAATGTAGGTTTGCCTTTCCTTAATCTATCTTCTAAGATAAGACGTAAAGTGAGTATTGCCTCTCGGGTTCCTACGTTCCTCCTGAATCCAAACTGATCTTCCCCGAGGTCAGATTCTACCAGCTTTTCCATTCTCCTGTAGATAATTCGTGTTAAAATTTTGCAACCATGACTTATTAAACAGATGGTTCTGTAGTTTTCACACCTGTCTGCGCCTGCTTTCTTTGGAATGGGGATTATTACATTTTTCTTAAAGTCTGAGGGCATTTCGCCTGTCTCATACATCCTACATACCAGTTCAAATAGTCTGGAGAAAAGAAAAAATCCAAAAACTGGTTACGACCGACGCGAAACAAATATCGAAAAGCACGGTTACTGGGAACTCAGATGCCGCTGTCGGTTTTAAGCGGCCAGTCAGCTGTCGCCCCCATCTCGCCGCAACCCTTCCCTCCCCTCCCCTTCCCTCCCCTCCCCTCCCCTTCCCTCCCCTCCCCTTCCGCTGCCTCCCCTCGCGCTGTTGAGCACACCGTGTACCCCGGCCGCTACGGTCGCAGAGCACCACGCCCGCTGTTGCCGGAGCGCGAGGCGTCAAATCCAATCAGCCACGCTCCCTCCCCCGACACCTCTCGTTAAACCCGCCTCCCCCTCCGCAGTCTCAAGACGCGCGGCCGTCTACTTGCTGATACACAGCTCGCCGTAAAAAATACACTACCGGGCGGCGTGGCATAAAATTTCACTCAGTCTCTCTGCACGGTGTTGCGGTTAATCTAGCTGAAATGCCGGCGTATTTATTTACACTAGGAGTCCGACAGTCCGGCAACCAATAGTACGGACAGGAAGAGGATTGAGGCTTTTCAAGTGTGGTGCTACAGAAGAAGGTTGGTCGATCACGTAGCTAATGAGTAGTTATTATACAGAGTTGGGGAGAAAGGAAATTTCTGGCACATCATGACTAAAAGAAGGGATCGATTGGTGGGACACATTCTTAGACATCAAGGAATTGTGAATTTAGCGTTGGAGGGAAGTGTGTGGGGTTAAATTCGCAGAGGAAGACCAAGAGATGGATACAGTAAGCAGGTTCAGACAGATGTAGGTTGCCGTTCTTATGTGGAGTTGAAGAGGCTTGCTCAGGATAGGGTATTGTGGAGAGCTGCATCAAACTAGTCTCCGGACTGAAGACCACAACAACAACAACAACAACAAGTGTTACATATATGAGTATACCTTTACAAAAGTATTGAAAAGTGATACACCACACAATTCAGTAGTTAGACAAATATTTCTGGCAGATAGGTATCATACACACTTGAAACCGAACATACGGTAAAATGTATATGTTATGTGTGTATATATCTGAACGGTAGGAGGTGGCCGGCCGCGGTGGCCGAGGGGACTGAGGCGCGCCAGTCACGGTCTGCACGGCCACTACGGTCGGGAGTTCGAATTCCCCCTCGGGCATGGATATTTGTGCCGTCCTTAGAATAAGGTAGTAAATAAGTAGTTTGTAAGTTTAGGGACTGATGACCCCGTAGTTAAGTCCCATAAGCTATACAAACATTTGAACATTTTTGGTAGCAGGTGGATTTGAACAACTGACTGGTCTTGGGTCAGGTCACTGGTTTGAAGCAGCTATCC
This sequence comes from Locusta migratoria, assembly GCA_026315105.1. Lineage (NCBI taxonomy): Eukaryota > Metazoa > Arthropoda > Insecta > Orthoptera > Acrididae > Locusta > Locusta migratoria. The sequence goes on from CM048753.1 coordinate 126,412,371, forward strand.
CCACTATCCTGCCCTCTTTAAGCCTCGTCTTACGGCGGGGGTGGAGATATAAAAAAATAATAATCTGTAATCCATTCAGTGTTATGGTGAATGAGCATGTTATCAAGTCCCCTTGTACAGTTTCCTTGACGCTTTGCTATCTTCCCTTTACCTCACTCGCGTTACCGCGAGCAGCTGCTGACTCGTCTAGTTGTAAGAGACCGAACGTTGCACGTGAGGCCCGTAGGCTGTTGTCACTTATGGCCGAGTGCACCAACCTCGGTCAAAAAGCACGATAATCAAGGGTTCCGAGAACACGGCCAAAAGTTAACCGCGGTCAAAACGTCTCTGCGGTGCACCAACGTTCATCACCGGCCAACAAACCGTCGTCAGCGAATCGTACGTTTGATCGCGATCAAGTCTGTGTAGCGCAATGGAAGGCACCCAAGTGATGCAAAGGTGTTAGTTGAGCTTACCTGCATGTGTATTCTCGACCATCTTTGGTGAATGACGACAGTACCACGTGATTTCTATGTACATGATTGTAAATACGGTAAAATTGTACGACGCTTCTCGCCGGGCTGCAGTGGTTATGTTGGCATCAATGGTAATGACCAATAAATATTTTTTTCGAGACTACTTCAATTAAAACGAAAATTATTTGCTTGTGAACGGACAAGGGTACATACAAGAACCTTTCAACCATAGAGCAGGTAAAGTATTAATTTTGCTGCAAGTGAAACGAGCAGCAATAGCATTTACTCTGTAGCTTGTGAAAAACAGTAACGCAATTCTACACTTCATTGTTCATCTGTTGCCAACATAAGCACTGGAGCCCAGCGAGAAGCGGCGTAAAATTTTACCGAATCCAGTCATATTGCAAAGAGAAATGATTATTAAAAAAGCACCCTAAGACAGATTTATATAATTACTTAAATTATGATTTATTGTTTCGAACAAATCAACACAAATTCCATTGTTGTTCACAGCGCATTTTCCCATGCACCGCATGTTCACCTGGTAACAGAAATATACAGATAACATGTTTTAATAACACGAAAGCTTTACGATTACAGTTACGGAACATATCGTAATTTTTTGATTCAAAACTTTTTCTGAATTTGATAGTTACCTTACTGGAAATATTCATTAATTATGGCGCGGCGAACTGCTCTTCCTGGCAATGTGTCGTCGCGATATATGTTACTGTTGTCACCAATAAGTATGTTAAATGCACCAGTTGCATATGCTCTTAGCGTAATCAATAGTCTGTTCATAGGCGAAATAGGGTTATTTCTATCGGTAGGAAATTCTAACCTGTCACAGATTTGGTTTAACAACCACCACACTTTATGTGGACAAACAAAATCTTTCTTAGAACTTTTTGTCACTGTAATCTTCAAAAGAGTCCCCCTTTCCACAATCACGACGTTCCGGTTTTGATCCCGATTTAAATGATTGAGGTAAAATAAATGTTTGTCAATTCTGTCTAAAACAGCAAAACGCGCCGCCATCTTGATACTGCACACTCGTATAACCATGATCATCTCGACAAAACCGGGCGTCAGCCGCGATCAAATTTATCCGCGATCCACTCCCTCGTTTAACTTTGACCGGTGCCGGTGCACCAGAAACTTGAGTTAACCACGGTTAAATGCCGACTTGACCGCGATTAACTTTTGACCGGGGTTGGTGCACTCGGCCGTAGGAGTGCGATAGTCTGCAACCAATAGTACGGATCGTCCAGCAACACGATCCCAGGGGATTTCGTTTTTTTCTTTGATGCAGCCGCGACTGCTGCAGTTCAGCGAGAACGGAATAACACAGAGGCAGTATCTCCTACATCGGCGTACAGGCAGTGAAGCAACGGCAGCCATCTTGGTTGGCTGTTGAAACGGAATAGGGTATTTGACTGTTTTCTGGAAATCGTTTTAAATTGTTTATTATGTCATATTATGGTCCGAACATCCTTTTTTACGTCGTGGATTTCAGTACTTAAAAAAAAAAAAAAAAAAAATTCAAATAATTTGAAAGCCCGCTAAAACGCTACATTTGAGTCACGTGATGCCTGTGACGTCATACAACACGCTGCTGCTGCTGCTCTCGTAAGATAAACAAATACCTGTATATTGTTTGGGGCTAGGCCTCGTGTTTGGGCGTTAACGTTTGTATAATGACCTACAAATATTGCTTAGTTCCGCACTGTATCAATACATCTGTCTAGACTCCGGAAAAATAGTTCTTGCAAGTACCAAAAAAATGAGAAGATACGCAAAAAGTGGTTGATACTGGCGCGAAGAGATCCAAATGAAATAGCGGCTACTTCATGTGTGTATTTCTGTGAGTTAGTTGACTATGTCCACAGAGTAAGGCAGCAGGACGCAGTGTTTCGACTAAAAATATGATGGAATATAAAAGTTTTACTAAACGCAAATATAATAACGTAAGCCTTTTCTTCTGCACAGGGCTCTACCAAGCAATTTTCGTTGCAAGTAAATAACGTTTACACACAATCGCAAACATTCACTCACAAAAACAACAAACCAGAAAAGCGCTGCAATTTCGGCGTTATAAACTTATTCCATCGTGTCTCGCTCGCAATGTTTACATGAAAGTGACATGCCTTTGGATACGCGAAATGTGCGTTGCCAACCTACAACCGATACGAAAACACAGCCGACGCAACCCGCTGTCCGTGTTCTACACTATAGAAATTTGTATAATAATACACAAGGCATTTTTGCAGTATTTTACAGATTTTGATGTTTCGCTTTGCACCAGTATTGAAGTAGTTAAATAAAATTACTCCCTTAACTGCTTGCTTCACTGGGTTAAATTTTACTAACTATCCCGGCGGCTTCCTGTGACTATGTTGGCAACAGATGCTGAATAGCGAGAATCATGAGACGTCGCCATTAGCCAATCGCGTGACAGCGCAAATATTTTGTCGTGAAACCTCTGATTTACGAGGGCAGTTACTTTTACTGACCGGACAAGGGTACATACAAGAATCATACAGCCGGAACAGCATTATTTATTTACTTCATGGTCTGTACGATACACTAATCTAGACATTCTATGTGGTCTTTACATCTGGACAAAGATTTTCTATCCTGTTGTTGATGTTGCCAACATCATCACTCAAGGCCGCTTGGATAGAAGTTAAATTTCACCCTTTATTGCATAATATGGTAACTTCAGATTAAGTCTGCTGAAATCAACAAATAGGGTACTTTTTTCCAATGGCATAAAATATCTCTCGAAATAATTAGCTTTAAAATGTAGGTATGCATTACTTACAATGCAGTTTTCACGTTTCTTATTTCTGGCACGTAAACATTTGGATTGTTTTTAAAGAATGAAGACACCATACTTGCATCAACTTTAGGGAGGTTTGCGCTGTCAGCCTTCACATAACCATCTTCCATTGTGGCATAAAAACTGTAAACGCGTTTAGATCACGAAAAAACTGAACTTGCGAAGTTGCGAAATGGAGGAAACGCGTACAATAATACGGCTCCTACTTCTAGTTGCCGCGCTGTAGGTGTTCTATGACGTCACCAGTACTTCAGCCAATAACGGAGCGTTTTCGATCACGTGATCTAATCGTGAAATTTGACGATTTTTAAGCTTTAATTACATAAAAATAACAGATGATTTGTAAGAATTATGAGCGTAAATGCTGTCTGAATGTTATAATCATTCAGAATAACAACAATTCGAACTATATTTTTAACACAGGAAAATACCGTATTGGGCCGATAAATGCGTAGTTCTTCAAGTGCTGATCGCTTCAATTACATTGTCATTTGAACCCCTCAGGATAGGAAAAAAATAACAAACTGTTCACGTAGACAGGTGAATACTGGAGGAATGCAACGGTGTTCTTAGCAAGTGCAATACGTATTCTGTTTGTATAAAAATAAAAAACTCAAACTGTTACTTTTATACGAAATTAAAATTGCGACATATAAAAGTTAGTCTTCTGCCACTTTTTTTTTTTTTTTTCTTTTGTGGTCAGGTAATTATCGTCAGCGAGAAAGATGTAGATAATGAAATGAACTTTTCTTTTTATTGAAACAACTTTCTTATAGCTCCCCTAGTTTTCTCACAAATTTGGATACAATAGAGCGGTGGAACTTTTGAAATTCTACTCGTTACTTTCAGCGAGCTTGCCCACCAGCGAGCACAGGTTCTGTTGCCCACTCACCTTGTAATTTGTGACCAATATTGATAAACATTTCTAATTTGAGATACAATTTTCCGTATCGAATAATTATGAATTAGCACTTTTTATTTATTTTATTACTAATTAGCTGACCCGCTCCGGCTTCGAACGGGTAAATTTTAACTACTTCAACTCGAGAACTGTAGATCGTATCTTCATGCGGTTTCTTTCAATTTCTTTTGTATGATCCTGTGTTCAACGTAGGCTATATTAAATGCCAATACAAAATTAGAAATAATTGAAATAAAGATAATAACGTAGAATCGTTTGCCTTTATCGCACTTTCGTGACCTTTGCGACATAGCCGAAACTATGAGACCTGCGCGAAATTTCATAGAATAGAATTATGAAACTCACGACGATTTAAAGAACAAAAAAATAATTTAAAAAAAAATACCGCGAGTCGTATGTCTGACATTTAAAGATCTCCCTCAATCGCTATACCTGTAGTCTGAAGCCATCTGGCGCCAGCGCTTTAGAAAAGAAAAGTTATAAATGTGGTTCACTCGTAAAAGTCATGCTCTCACGTGTTTTAATTTTATCTATTTATTTTTGATGTTTGTGAGTTCTGCGAGTTTATACTAAGTACACTCGCCTACCTATATTATAGTTTAGGCTCTGAGCTGACTGCAGAAGCGGTAAACGATTCTACGTTATGATTCTTATTTTAGATTTTTTATATACATTCGCATTGATTTCAAATATAGCCTAAGATTATCCCAGAATTCTGAAGAAGAAATTAAAAGAAACCGCATGACGATAGGTTCGGTACTCTTCGAGTTATAAAAGGTTAAAGGGACAGACAGAGGGAAAATGTGGTTCTATTTTATATAATAGTATGATTTGCTATCCCTATCTCAAATTTGTAATTATTTGTGGCCTTAAAATTTATGAAATAGGAATTAACGGACAGTATACTCAGTGAGCTGCCACAGTCTAACATATACATTAGCGACCCTCACTGCTGTAAAAGTTGTTACCAACTGACAGCTGCAACGACATTAGCGCTCCTAGCGGTGAGCAAGCCGCCGTAGGAGTGATGTTTGTTTGTAATTATTTGTGTGCGTAATTAATGAAATAGTTAATATAATTTTTGTGTTACAAGCATCAGTAATATATCAAGAGGCATACATAACACGGAAAGTAATGTAAAAACAGTCGAACTTACTGATTCAGTGGTATAACGAAGAACTTCGTCATGAACCAGTACTTACGAATATGTGTATATTTGCAGCTTATTCCGCTGAAAGTAAGTAGAATATAAACATAAATTTCTATTTTGGTGCGTTCTTACTATGACAAAGAGTTTTTTGACACGTATCGTTGTGGTATGGGGTCTAATGACTCGCACATGTTTAGGCTTCACTGGTCTTTATTATAAGCGCACATTCTTTTGAGTGTGATTACTGTAGCTTAAGAAGACATTGTCTTGAAGATTCTTGCCGTTTGTGGTTCAGCTGTAGCAACAATTGTGGAATTGGGTTTGTTGAATACAGTTTGGTAGCTTTTTCAGTTTTCTTGTCACGTTTCTGATGTTTTCCTTCAGCGACAGTTGTGGTGACTGATTTGGTATGTTAAATACCGTAGTTGTTGCATTCTACATTCGTTTCCTACGTTCCACGCTCACCGATTTTGCTGGAATTGGAGTGGAGAAACGTTAACGTTCTTCAGAAGAAACAACTCGTCTTTCTGCCAAAGGGCGGGTATTCGGAGTTTCCTAGCCTTTTTTCTATTTTAATAGTAATTTAAATTATTTAGTATAACCCTGTGGGTTACAAGATAACAGTAAATAAACTGTGCCGTAATGTACCGTTTCCAACCTTGTCAATGATCTTAGGAGACGTAAGGAAGACAAAGGTGGAGCTATTTTTAAGTTATTATCTATTTTATGATACTACATACGTTCTATAATGTAAAAAAAATGTGTTAAAATCGATATAAACGATACTATTCGCACTCATCCACTATCGTATTCATTGCTGTAGCTTGCCCTCCGCTTGGAGCGCTGCTGTCGCAGTGTATAACAAAAATCCGCGGAAGTGTCGTGACTGTACTTGTTAGACTGTGGCGCTGCCGTGTGCTGCAGCTGTGTCCGCCATGTTGGTTGGGTGTCGCGCTCTCAGCCGCCTTCACTTCTCTGTCACTGTGAGTAAAGCCCCTCTGTGTTGTTCTGTGCTCACTGCTGCAATTACTTAATACACCTCTTTAAAAAAAATCGTTTTGACGTTTCGCTCACTACATCAAGTGATCGAACTGTGATATTATTACAATCATTATTGTTGATTCTTCGAAAAGAGTGCTTTTTTACGTCTGTCTTGATCTACACTACTTACTTTCCTGATAAACGGTAAGTGCATAGACTTCTGCAATCTGATAGGAACAGTTTTCAGTTTGTTTCTAAAGAAGGTATTTATTTCGTTTCATCCTTCAAAACCAGTCTCATAGCATACTACTGAAAGATGGCTTATATATCATAATCAACCAACACGCGAGCGGAGCCGCGGGTTTAAGCTAGTTTTGAATAAAACAATTCTGGGTATTAGGTCGTGTCATTTTTAAACACTTAGCAGAAGAATTGCCGACGTTTCGACCACTATGCAGTGGTACTCTTCAGGTCGGTTAACTGTTGGATGCTGCTGAATGTACACCTTCGTTGTCGAAACGTAGCAATTCATTTCCTTAGTGTTTAAAAAATGACACGGCCTAATACCCAGAATTGTTTTATTCCATACGAAACATGTTGATATATTACAGCTTATGGTAAAAATACACACTACTGAAACCAATAGTTGCCTGGACTTAGCAATGTCTACATTAAGTAAGAAAACTTTAGTAGATTCTTTGTATTGCAAAATTCCGGTTTGTGTTGCGAAAATGAGGATTTCAGATAACGAGTTGTCTTTGAGAAACAGAAGTATAGAGAACGCTATTCAGTTGTAAGGAAAAGCAGTACACCTCACGCACTGTTTCATGGCCCCTCTGCGACCGGCGGAAGTTGGCTGAGTTCGTTTGTCTACGGAATGTTTATGCTTTATGCTCTCTACCAACCTTACCTCGTAACAGCTTTGTGCAATGTGCACCTTAGACATCGTCAATGTATTGTTGATTTGTGCTCGGTATTGATTATTGTCTTCTACTTTGTTATTTGCTAAAATAAGCCCACATAACCCGACGATTTCATTTAGAAAAAGGACGGCTGTCCTTGAAAGTAGCGCGAGGACTTAATTCCGATTGTTATTCAGTTCTGACAATAGTGCTAGAAAGCGTTGGTACTGTACTGTGACGGATTATTGTTTCCACTACTATCTTAAAATGTTCAAATGTTTGTAGAACTTATCGGACTTAACTACGGGGTCATCAGGCCCTAAGCTTACAAACTACTTATGAACTAGCTGAGACTAAGGACGGCACAAATATCCATGCCCGAGGGGGGATTCGAACCCCCGAGTGCAGTGTACTACTATCTTATGTCAGCTCATTTTCGTAGAAAATTATGTTTATATTTTATGTTTTTAAATGATTTTCATGTAAATGTTTTATGTTGTTGTTGTTGTCGTGGTCTTCAGTCCAGAGACTAGTTTGATGCAGCTGTCCACAATACCCTTTCCTGAGCAAGCCTCTTCATCTCCACATAAGAACGGCAACCTATATCTGTCTGAATCTGCTTACTGTATCCATCTCTTGGTCGTCCTCTGCGGTTTTTACCCCACACACTTCCCTCCAACGCTAAATTCACAATTCCTTGATGTCTAAGAATGTGTCCTACCAATCTATCCCTTCTTTTAGTCAAGGTATGCCAAAAATTCCTTTTCTCCCCAACTCTGTTCAGTACCACCTCATTAGTTACGCGATCCACCCACCTAATCTTCAGCATTCTTCTGTAGCACCATATTTCAAAAGCCTCAATCCTCTTCCTGTCCGCACTGTTTATCGTCCATGTTTCACTCCCATATAAGGCAACACTCCATACAAATGCCTTCAGAAAGGACTTCCTTAGGCTTAAATCAATATTCGATGTTAACAAATTTCTCTTTTTCAAGAACGCTTTTCTACCCATTGCCATTTTGCATTTTATATCCTCTGTACTGCGATCATCATTTGTTATTTTACTACCCAAGTAACAAAACTCATCTACCTCCTTCATTGTTTCGTTACCTAATCTAATTCCTTCAGCATCGCCTGATTTTCTTACACTGCACTCCATTACCCTAGTTTTGCTCTTGTTAATGTTCATCTTATATGCACCTTTCAGCACACTGTCCATTCCGTTCAATTGCTCTTCCAGGTCCTTTGCTGTATCTCACAGAATTACTATGTCATCGACAAAACGCAATGTTTTTAATTCTTCACCCTGAACTTTAATTCTTTCTCAAAATTTCTCCTTGCTTTCCTTTATAGCTTGCTCAATGTAGCAATTGAATAACATTGCAGAAAGGCTACAACCCTGTCTTACTCCCTTTCCAACCACTGCATCCCTCTCATGCCCTTCAACTCTGACAACCGCTGTCTGATTTTTGTACAAGTTGTAAATAACCTTACGCTCCCTATATTTTACTGCTGCTTGCTTCAGAACTTGAAAGAGTTAGGAAAAGTTATTTCGTTTAACAGATAAAGCAAGAAGACTTATCAATTTGACGTATTTTAATCAATGGATCTTGTATATCAATCGATCACCAGTGAACAGGACTTGTAATATCTGTGTTTATGGCAACTGGCACAACTAAGAACTTCTGTTTGACAGTACGATCTTTAAGGGAACTTCTTTAAAACATTTATTTCAAAGCGACAGTTTAAAGAAGTGCAAACCTAGAATCATAGGCTTCTCCTATCTGCGCAAGGATCTGTCGTTGAAATTTCACAAAACAGGAAGATTATATTATTTGGATTTATTTATTTTTTTCCCTTGTCAACGAGCGGACGACTTTTGGATCCTCAAGTATGACACGACACATTAAAATTTTGATACCGGCTGCATTACAAACTGATGTCTTTTCTGTTGATTTGTCTTTGGCGTTCAGAGTTGCTCGTGGTTTGGTTGGACCAGTGCCACCTAGGGATGGGAAAAACCGACCGGTTAAAACCGATACCGGTATTTTAGTTTTGAATAACCGTTTTTTTCGGTATTTATTTGTTGTCGGTTGTAACCGGTTTTTTTTTTGTTATTGCCAAGAACCTGGTAAAAAAACCGGTACCGACTACTTCCTGTAGTAGTAATTCAATTTTTTTTAAAAATCATGATCTGATGAAGACTGACTAAATGTGCCGAAAGCGGCCATTTTAATAAATGAGTTGTTAGCTCCTCAACACGTTGGTTAAAAGTTTGAGTGTATTATATTGCTATGCTAACAAGTTTTATTAATGTGATTGGTTGAAAGTGAGGGGCTTTTTTAATAACCAATATGGGTTTAGGTAATATTGATCATGTGGTGCCTCGCGAGGTAGCCGTGCGGTCTGAGGCTCCATGTCACGGACTGCGCGGCTGCTCCAGTCAGAGGTTCGAGTCCTCCCTCGGTCATGGGTGTGTATGCTGTCCTTAGCGTATGTTAGTTTAAGTTAGATTAAGTAGTTTGTAACTCTAGGGACCGATGACCTAAGCAGTTAGGTCTCATAAGAACTCACACCTATTTGAACATTCTTTGATCATTTGGTACAGAGCTTTCCTAGTTCAATTTGCGTAAATTTGACAACTATCATACTGTTAGTCGGAATTGTGATTTTATTTTTCGAAATACTTCTGCAGCACTGATTGAAGTTCATTTGCTGAAATATATATATATATATATATATATATATATATATGTGTGTGTGTGTGTGTGTATATATATATATATATATATAACTAGATATTCGTATCCACTGGCTCACAAGTCCAACATACGGAGTGATTGGCTCAATATTCGCAACTGCCGGATGGAAATACTAGGCCAGTAAATCTGTATGCTTCGTATATCGTCTTCTACGGACTCCTGGCTAGGCTTACACACACTCAAGAAGGCGTAATATTGGGAGGTGATCTTTCAAAATATGGAAAGACTAGAGATTTGTCGGATAACGAAAATTTACATAAATTTTAACTAAACTTCCTAAGTTTCGTTTTCGACTGAAACTAGAAGAATCCGAAAATTCGATTACGGTTTCTGTTTCGGCTGCGAATTAACTTTCGGTCGAACTTTGCTGGAAATAAAAGCAATAAAAACCGAAAACCGGTTATCTTGAGCAGTTTTTACAGTGCGGTTAAACTGGTGATGAAAAGAACCGGTATAACCGAGAACCGGTTGTTTAAGGGATAACCGCCATCCCTAGTGCCCCCTAGATGCCTCTGGGTTGAGTGCCTCGCTGAAGCTCTGTATAGGCAAAGCACGGCTATCCTTTTCCGCGCCGCTTGCCGCCGTCTGCAGCTCGTGATTGGCTGAAATCCAGTCACGTGCTTCTTTCCGCCATCTTGGTCCTATACGTTGCTTGACTGCCATGAGAAACCTTGTGAATATTCCTATGTTTGGGTTTGAATAATGCCACCGTGTTGTACTTTTCGGTGTTCTTAAGAAACGAAGAAGGGAGGAAAACATTAAAGTACTTCCATTAGATATCAGAAATGCAGGAAGATGAACAGTCTGACTGATGAAAGTCAGAAGAAAATTCCTTCAATGTCGTGAGGTTAAGTTATTCACGCGTCGTTGGTTTTATCTCCAGGCAGCTGCCGAAAACACCCAAATTTTGAACATATTTGTGACTGATCTAGATTCTCGTTTGGATATGAAAGTAATATATACTACCCGAAGCAAGCTTTTCTCGATCATTTTCATGTGTTAAGTGTATCATTACAGGAAACAAGGAATTGAAACAAGACAAATATTAGATGTTGAAATGCAATTGGCGTTGTAAAGGCACCTTTGATTTCTCTTTTTGCTGAAAGTCATGTAGTGGGTATCCCCTTCTCATTTTTCGTAGTTCATGTAAGGTATAAGGACACCATACGCAAGAAAATACTCATAAATCCATAATCTCAATTGCTCTCTTAATCTTAATGCTCCGATGACGACATGTTCGCGGTCTATTCCAATATTTGTCTGTGGTACAGGTCAATCTGAATACATAGGCAAACTCTTTAAACCATACAGTTTTCTTAAAATCGGGCGATAAGTATTTCATAAAGCCGCCAGGTCCGCATAGACAGAACTACGCGAAGTTCCCGCATCTGTCCGTCGGATACAACACCCTGTATCTCGAGAATGAAAAGAGTTGTCGTTCTGCTCTCAGCCTTAAATAAGATTTCGATGTCTTACCTACATTTCGTCCGCAGCATGGTATGTGCTAAAATCAACCATACGAAAATTCTACGCAATGCGATTTGTCCTCTGCAAACTATTCAAAATTTTGCGCAGTAGTTTACTTAATTTGACATAGCACGGAAACTATAAGTAATAATGAACAAAACATTAGATCATTATCGAGTGAATATATCACACTATAACATGTAAAAAAATTAAATTTTTTCATTGAATAGTTTTCTCAACACCATCAATATTGACGGACATAATTTTGAACGAGTGGAGAAATTTAAGTACCTGGGGTCGATACTATCTAGTAAAAGCGAGATAGAGAAAGATATTCAACAGAGGATTGTTAATGCCAATCGTGCATATTTTGGACTCAATAATTTATTCAAGTCACGCTTGGTCTGACAAAACAGCAAGATCAAACTATACATGGCAGTTGTAAGACCTGTTCTGTTATATGGTTGCGAGACATGGGCAACCTCACAAACACTGGAAGAGCGCATTTGTGCATTCGAGAGGAAAGTGCTCAGAAAGATCTATGGGCCTACATTTAATATAGAAAATGGAAGATGGGAAAGGAGACAAAAAGAGGACCTGTACCAACGTTTTGGAAAAGTAGACGTTGGTAGGTACATCAGAGGGCGACGACTTCAGTGGCTGGGACATGTCATAAGAGCTGGAGAATCTATTCCTAACCAAGCGTTTAGCTCTCAGCTGATCGGAAGACGTCCAAGAGGTCGTCCAAGGACTAGATGGAAAGATAGGGTGATGAGAACGTTGCAGCGGGTAGAACCAACAGCATCCCTCGAAGATGCGATGGACAGAAGAAAGTGGCTCAACGTCTGCAATAGATACCTGCGACTGTGATTGGGGCAGTACTCCTTCCTGTGTGACTGATTTTGACAGTGAACTTTATATAGTAATTAATCTTTGTAATATTTCTTTTGCTTTCTGTCATGGGTCTTAATGGCCTGTTATGTACAATAAATGATGATGATAGTTTTCTCAAAGTCGGTTGATAAGTATGGCTAAGCGCTGGGAGCGTTGTACCGGTCGGTGCGTAAGCAGCAGCGGAATACAACAGGCCCAGCATGGCTGGCCATACTTTCCCTATACAGAGCTTTAAGCCTCGCCGCTGAGCGGCGGTGACTGAGCCGATGCTTTCGGCAGCAGTTAAGCGGCAGAGAGCTCCGCCGATGCTGAAATACTGCGCGCGCGTGCGTGCATGCGTGCACGCAGCAGCAGCAGCGACAGTAAAACACGGGGCCCTCTCCGTAATCCCAGCTCACATAACTCGCATTTCGCGTGCCCGCCGCGCCGCGCCGCGGCCGTATACATATAGAATAGTTTTTAGCGCGCTCTCCATACATACATATACGATGTGCCGGCGCATAAACAACAGATTTGCGTTCCCCCTGCTGGTGCTGGCTGCGCATAGAGGTGTTAATGCAGTAGGGAGGGGGGGGGGGGAGGTGCCACCTGAAAACTTTATGCCCGTGCCTGGCCACGCACGTCTACATCTACACGACGCGCTGCGCAGGTAGCACTACCTCCAACCAGGGCTGGCAAAAACCGACCGCTCACTCTAACCCATATTTTGGGTCCGAATCACCGGAATTTTCCCGCATTTGTTTGGTCTTGTTATGTTATTGTTGTGGTCTTCAGTCCTGACACTGGTTTGATGCAGCCCTCCACCCTACTCTATCCTGAGCAAGCCTCTTCATCTCCTCATAAGAACGGCACCCCACACATCCACTTGAATTTCCTTAGCGTATCCATCTCTTGGTCTCCCTCTGTCGTTTTAACCCCAAACACTTCCCTCCAATGCTAAATTCACAATTCAAAAAATTTTCAAATGTCTGTATAGCTTATGGGACTTAACTACAGGGTCATCAGTCCATAAACTTACAAACTACTTATCAACTACATAAAAAAGGTAAAGCAGTCAACAATCCGAAGATTGGTTTGAACACCACAGTGCTTTACTAGGCATGGTCCTGTTTGGAGGTGGTATGCCGTTGCCTTCCTCCGACCTTCGAACTGACTTACCCAACCAGTTATAGGTGGACCTACAGTTTAACGTGGGTTCCGAACAACGGTGCTACTCGGTATTTTTCACATGAGCAATACTGCCAGAGGTGAAAGAAGTGGAAAGTGACAGATAATAAATCAACTACATACATACGATTTAAAGAACAAAAAAATAAAAAAAGACCGCAAGACGTATGTCTGACATTTAAAGATCTCCCTCAGTCGCTATACCTGTAGTCTGTGGTTCACTCGTAAAAGTCATGCCATCTGAAATTTCGCGCAGGTCTCATAGTTTCGGCTATGTCGCAAAGGTCACGAAAGTGCGATAGAGGCAAACGATTCTACGTTATTATCTTTATTTCAATTATAGTTTAGCCTCTGAGCTGACTGCAGAAGCGGTAAACGATTCTACGTTATGATTCTTATTTTAGTTTTTTTATACATTCGCATTCGCATTGATATCAAATATAGCCTAAGATTATCCCAAATTAATATTCTAAATCTACACGACGCGCTGCGCAGGTAGCACTACCTCCAACCAGGGCTGGCAAAAACCGACCGCTCACTCTAACCCATATTTTGGGTCCGAATCACCGGAATTTTCCCGCATTTGTTTGGTCTTGTTATGTTATTGTTGTGGTCTTCAGTCCTGACACTGGTTTGATGCAGCCCTCCACCCTACTCTATCCTGAGCAAGCCTCTTCATCTCCTCATAAGAACGGCACCCCACACATCCACTTGAATTTCCTTAGCGTATCCATCTCTTGGTCTCCCTCTGTCGTTTTAACCCCAAACACTTCCCTCCAATGCTAAATTCACAATTCAAAAAATTTTCAAATGTCTGTATAGCTTACGGCACTTAACTACGCGGTCATCAGTCCCTAAACCTACAAACTACTTATTAATTAGCTAACACTAAGGACGGCACAAATATCCATGCCCGAGAGAGGATTCGAACTCCCGACCGTAGTGGCCGTGCAGACCGTGAGTGGAGCGCCTCAGTCCCCTCGGCCACAGCGGCCGGCAAGTCACAATTCCTCGATGTCTAAGAATATGTCCTACCAATCGATCCCTCCTTTTAGTCAAGGTATGCCAGAAATTCCTTTTCTCCCCAATTCTGTTCAGTACCTCCTCCTTAGTTACGCGATCCACCCACCTAATCTTCAGCATTCTTCTGTAGCACCACATTTCAAAAGCCTCAATCCTCTTCCTGTCCGCACTGTTTATCGTCCACGTTTCACTTCCATACAAAGGAACCACAACAAATCCCTCCAGGAATGACTTCCTTAGGCTTAAATCACTATTCGATGTTAACAGATTTCTGTTTCTCAAGAACGCCTTTCTACCCATCGCCATTCTGCATCTTATATCCTCTGCATTGCGACCATCATTTGTTATTTTACTGCCCAAGTAACAAAACTCACCTACCTCCTATTTTGTCTCGTTACCTAATCTAATTCCTTCAGCATCGCGTGATTTTCTTACACTACACTATTACCCTTGTTTTGTTCTTGTTAATGTTTATCTTATATGCCCCTTTGAAACACACTGATCATACCATTCAGCTGCTCTTCCAGGTCTTTTACTGTCACTGACAGAATTACAATGTCATCGGCAAAACGCAAGGTTTTTTTTCTTCACCCTCAACTTTAATTCCTTCACCAAATTTCTCCTTACTTTTCTTTATAGCTTGCTCAGTGTTCAAAATATGACGTGTTTTTGACTACTAGCACTATTCACGGCATATTTTGCAGACATTAGGCACATATACCACTGAACGAACCTTCGAATTTACATTATAGTACGACCATATTTCAGGAGATATGACGTCATAAACTATGAAATTTCCGAATAACTGCTACATCATGTGCTATTTTTCCACATCTCCTGAAACAATGGACCGATTTCAACTAAAATTGGTACACAAATTGCTTACTACCAGACAACAATCGCTTGGGGTTAAACCTCGCCGACGACACACAGTTCCAGGAGATATGACGTCTGAATAATGAGTCACAAAATGTTTGCAGTCACGTGACACGTGATTTACTATGGTCCTCCTTACAGAGGGGGAAGGATTATGTTGAGAGAGAAAGTGGCAGGAGGAGATGGAAATACATGAAGATGAAATCTTTTCCGAGTTTTTATTTTCATTTCCAACGTAAGACTGGAAAAAATTATACCCGGGCGATGCCGGGTTTGACAGCTAGTTAAAAATAATATGGGAACCCTACCAAAGATCGATCCAACTTTGTCCGTCGCTGGTACCAATACTCTCGATTTCTTGTTTGTGTCTGTGTGTGTGTGTGTGTGTGTGTGTGTGTGTGTGTGTGTGAGTGAGTGTGTGTGTGTACCATACTCTAACGTATAGCGTCACGACACTTACAGAAGAATGCTGAAGACTAGGTGGGTAGATCGCGTAACTAATGAGGAGGTACTGAACAAAATTGGGGAGAAAAGGAATTTCTGGCATACCTTAACTAAAAGAAGGGATCGGTTGGTAGGACACATTCTTAGACATCAAGGAATCTTAAATTTAGTGTTGGAAGGAAGTGTGTGGGGTAAAAATCGCAGAGGGAGAGCAAGAGATGAATACAGGAAGCAGATTCAAGTGGATGCGGGTTGCCGTTCTTATGAGGAGATGAAAAGGCTTGCTCAGGATAGAGTAGGGTGGAGAGCTGCATCAAACCAGTCTCCGAACTGAAAGCAAGTGACTGACTGCTGGATTTGTTGTTAACCACTGACATGAAGTGGTGTATGACAGTCTACCAAATTCAGGGACTGAAGACTGAAGACCAAAATAACATGTCGAAGGAGTGTGAATAGTGTCATTGAAATTGATTTTAATGTACTTTTTACAACGGGGAAGGTATGTAGTGCCATAAAAATAGGTAATAACCAGAAAAATAACTCCTCATTTGTCTTTATAAGGTTTTCTAAGAACCATTGGAGGCTATGAAACGGTACTTTGCAGGACAGTTTATTGAAGATTATCTTGAAATCTACGACTTTTTTAATGAAGAATTTCAGTTTCTATTACGAGCAAAAATGGCTAATAAACAACAAAAGGCCCAGCTATCTACTGAAAAACGTTAAGTTTTCTACTCAGAAACGTCTGTATTTCTTCACTACAATTCCAGCCAAATCAGTAAGAGTCGAAAAAAGGAAATTGTATGGAATACGTTACCTACACTATCAAATCTACCAGATGAGCCACAACAGGTTTAGCTGAAGGGATATCCTCGCAAACGTACCACTGAAACATCCAAAGCAAACTCATTGCCGCTGCCGAGCGCGTTGAGGCGTTGTGCTGCGATGTGCGAGGCCCTTACCCGTCGGAGGTTCGAATCCCACCTCGGGCATGGATGTTTGTGCTGTCTTTAGTATATGGTACTTCATAAGTAGTTTGTAAGTTTAAGCTTACGGACTAATGACCCCGCAGTTAAATCCCATAAGCTTTAGAAACATTTAAACTTTTTTTTCTCAATAATCTTTAAGACATTCGTTTTATAATGAAAAGTAATTATACTCAAAAGTATGTGGGTCTATAACAAAGACGAGTGAAGTGTAAAAAGTGCGAATTATTAGACTCCATATAGAATTTTTAGACATCAAAGGAAGTTCCTGTCACATAGGAACAGACCACAACAGGAATTAATGTTTATCGTTTGTTTATATTCTCTCGATTTCAGCGGTTTAGGCTACAAAATATGCACATATTCTTAAATATTTCCTCATGAGTTCTTCATATCATTGAATCAGGAAAATTAAGCTGTTTTTACATTTGTTTCACTATTATTAATGTCTCTCGATATTTTACTAATGTTTAGAACGCAAAAATTACAGAAACTATTTGTTTTATTACGTAGAAAAGTAATTACAAACTAACATTTATCACCCCGTTTACATGGGCTCCCAAAACTGGATTTCGTAAACCGATTTCCCAATTCCGCTTTTGGTTGGTCGTGTAAACACTCCAAAATCGATTCTGGAAATCCACTTCTCTAAAGCGCTTTTCCAGTTCTGCAATCGATTTTTGTGCTCTTGCAAACACAACCGATTCTGAAGCGTTGTTGGCTTGTCAGATTGTATTACCTTGTTAAGAATTTTCGGCACATATAGACAGAGTGACATTTTCTAACATGAAATCAATCAGTATACATATATAAAAATGGAACGTGGGTCGTGTGTCCGTATATTTCCCTCGGTAGCCAAAATTATTCACTGCAGACCAACGGCGGTTACGCATGAGAGTAGCCTTTAGGTTGGCAGTGTGCACTATGGTGTTTTGGTCGCGGTGTGTGGCGGTGGGTGAGTGTGGTGAAGAAACATCCGAAAAATGTGCAGCAATACGACAATCAACAGATGCTCAAAGATAAAAAGACTCAAAGATAAAACACTGGGAACACACAGACAACATTAACTGAGCATTAACTACACTGGCAATACACCAATGATCTCAATATAAACACTGAAAAGACAACTGTAGTGCTTACGATCAAAATACGGGTGATTCTATTTACACTTCGTTAAAATCAGACGTGACGTCATTATGACGTATCCGCACTATCGATGGAGCCATGATCGACTTGTGTGGTCGTTCTAGACGCAAAACTGCTGTTGCAATAGGGTGTTTTCCTGTGTTAAAAATATGGTTCGAATTGTTGTTATTCTGAACGATTATAACATTCAGATAACATTTTCGCTCATAATTCTTACAAACCATCTGTTATTTTTACGTAATTAAAGCTTAAAAATCATAAAATTTCACGATTAGATCACGTGATCGAAAACGCTCCGTTATTGGCTGAAGTACTGGTGACGTCATAGAACATCTACAGCGCGGCAACTAGAAGTCGGAGCTGTATTATTGAACGTGTTTCCTCCATTTCGCAGCTTTAAGTTCAGTTTTTTCGTGATCTAAACGCGTTTACAGTTTTTATGCCACAATGGAAGTTGGTTATGTAAAGGCTGACTGCGAAAACCTCCCTAAAGTTGATGCAATTATGGTGTCTTCATTCTTTAAAAACAATCCAAATTTTTACGTGCCAGAAATAAGAAACGTAAAAAGTGCATTGTAAGTAACGCATACCTACATTTTGAAGCTAATCATTTCGAGAGATATTTTATTCCATTGGAAAATGGTACCCTATTTGTCGACGTCAGCAGACTTAATCTGAAGTCACCATATTATGCAATAAAGAGTGAAATTTTATCTTCTATCCAAGCGGCCTTGAGTGGTTATGTTGGCAACATCAACAACAAGATAGAAAATCTTTGTCCAGATGTTCAGACCACATAGAATGACTAGATTAGTGTATCGTACAGACCATGAAGTAAATAAATAATGCTGTTCCTACTCTATGCTTCTTGTATGTACCCTTGTCCGGTCAGTAAAAGTAACTGCCCTCGTAAATCAAAGGTTTCACGACAAAATATTTGCGCTGTTACGCGGTTGGGTAATGGCGACGTCTCATGATTCTCGCTATTCAGTATCTGTTGCCAACATAGTCACAGGAAGCCGCTGGGATAGTTAGTAAAATTTAACCCAGTAAAGCAAGCAGTTAAGGAAGTAATTTTATTTAACTACTCCAATACTGGTGCAAAGTGAAACATCAAAACCTGTAAAATACAGCAAAATTGCCTTGTGTATAGTTATACAATATATCTATATTCTAGAACAGGGACAGCGGGTTGCGTCGGCGGTGTTTTCATATCGCTTGTACGTTGGCAATGCACATTTCGCGTAGCCAAAGGCATGTCACCTTAAAAGCTGTGCGTGCGTTGTGGATGTTGAACCTATCGTTAAATCAGACAGCAAATTGTTCATTAACACAGCAATTTGGTTTAATTATGGCCCTGATATTGATGTATATACTATTAAATAAGAGACAGTGCATTAAACTGATTATGTGCGCAACAGATATTTTAAACAAAGAACAACTGTGACAAGTCACCATTTGAAACAGACACTGACTATTCTCAAAAATTTTGACTGCGAGAAAGATATTAAAAAAACCACAAATCACTTTCTTAATGCTTGACTGTGAGAATTTTATGCAGATCAGTTTCTAATTATTGAAATTTAGTATCATAGTCAATTAACTATCATTTACTATGGCACCAACAACGAAATCTGTTCAACAAAGTATTAAAGTCAATACTGCACTTTAAATCCACTAATAACTAATTATCAAGTGAAGGAAGTAGGTTAATTTTCTAACTACGTAAATGAAACAGGAAAGAAAGGTCAATTACTTATTATTAATAATCAGCATTACATTACCTACATAATACAACTTCAGACTTGCTGGCAAAGCAGCCTCTGCTCTACATCGGAGCCATACACACCACTCAACCGCTCTCTAAGCGAGCTGAACCACAAGTGCTACTCTCTCTCAGCGCGAGCTACAATGCTATGCAATACATGATCTTTGCCAAAGATGAAACTTTCACAACGTACACATATCGATACATACAGTAGAAGCGATATTATACATTTTCTTGCAAGCAAGTTACTCGATACAAAACAGGAGGCACAATATTAGACATTTTCTTACAAAAATAATTTTTTATGGACACGTTTCAACTTTCACGTAAACATTGCGAGCGAGACACGATGGAATAAATTTATAGCGCCGAAATTACAGCGCTTTTCTGGTTTGTTGTTTTTGTGAGTGAATGTTTGCAATTGTGTGTAAACTTTCTGCCATGCAAATCAGTATTTTCCTTACATATTCAAGATTTGGTTTGATATGAATGTGTCACTACAAACTAATCCACTTACGTTTACTCGTCCACATACAAAGCCCCATGCTTTAATTTTTAAAAAAACGCTAATCAGTTGAAACGTTATTTACTTGCAATGAAAATTGCTTGATAGAGCCCTGTGCAGACGAAAAGGCTTATGTTATTTTATCTAAGATCTATTGGTGATAAAATTGAACTTACTGAAGATAAATAATCGGTGCTATACTTTTATAGTGGGCTGCAACAATATTCATGTTATTCTTTCACCAAATATATTAGGAAACGGCTTTAATTACACATAAATCGTAGGCATGTAACATTATGAAGTTTTACTTCGCAAATGTAAACATCAGGTCATTAACCTACACATAATACTACTTTACACCTTTGCAGAAAAAGAGAATGATACTAAACAGTTTAGTTTACCAATGGAATAATATTTTTTACTTAGATCAAAATGATCCTCACGGAAATACACACATGAAGTAGCCGCTATTTCATTTGGATCTCTTCGCGCCAGTGTCAACCACTTTTTGCGTGTCTTCTCATTTTTTGGTACTTGCAAGAACAATTTTTCTGGAGTCTTGACAGATGTATTGGTACAGTGCGGAACTAAGCAATATTTGTAGGTCATTATACAAACGTTAACGCCCAAACACGAGGCCTCGGCCCAAACAATATACAGGTATTTGTGTATCTTACGAGAGCAGCAGTAGCAGCAGCGTGTTGTATGACGTCACGGGCATCACGTGACTCGAATGTAGCGTTTTAGCGGGCTTTCAAATTATTTGAATTTTATTTCTTTATTTTAAAAAAAGTACTGAAATACACGAGGTAAAAAAGCATGTTCGGACCATAATATGACATAATTAACAATTTAAAACGATTTCCAGAAAACAGTCAAATACCCTATTGTAGCAGACGAATTAAAGGAGTAGCTGGTAATATCTTCAGTTGGTAGTGGTATATTCATTACAGTTTCGGAAGCTATAACTTTTTTTTTTTTTTTGAAAGTAAGAAGCTATAAACTTTCCGAAAAAGGACCTACCCCGTGAGCTCTGAAACGTTATTCAGCAAAATCTGATGTTGTCATCGTGGCCCATTTGTGAAGGTTGTGTTTAAAACTAATGGAAACTTTTTCTCTAAGCGAAAAATGCTACCAAGTTGCATTGTAGTGCAGAGTCTATGTTAAACTAAGAGGATAAAATACGGTTACCAGGCTATGAAGCGACAATGTGTACTTGGATATGTCAAAATATGCAACATACAAAAAGAACATATAGTCGCCGTAGGTATATGTATGTTTTCGACGAAACTAAAAATCAAATGAGCTGGATATTAATACAGTCATTTGTTACAGAGGCTCTGCGAACATAAGGTAAAACATTTCGTAAAACTAGGTACTCATCTACGGCCAAGTTGCTGCAACATGCTAGTTCTTTTCTTTGAAAATGTGTGGAGCTGTCGTTCTCTAAGGCTCGGTCTGCGTTATTTCTGACATAATTTTCAATTTACATTTATTGACATTCCCGTCCGTGCCTTCCAAAACATGATACCAATATTAAGTAAGGCCTAGTTTTGTCACTAAACTACGAAGGGAAAAAGTATGCAGTTCGGAAAGAATGTCGAATTAAGCGTGTTGTCCCACCCACCTCGACCGACCGCAAAAGTCGATGCGCCGCTCTTCTGGACGTCGATAGTGTGGATTCGTCATAATGACGTCACGTCTGATTTTACCGAAGTGTATATAGAATCACCCTCAAAATACTGGCAACTGGTTTACTGTAGTGCTTAGGACCAAAATACTGACAACTGGATTAGAGAGACAAATATACGTCCAGTGTCAGGGTTTGATTGATGTTATTTTTATTGGCTTTTTGCATGAAACAATACAGCCAGCGTCAGGGTTTCATAATACACAGTACCATCTCCATATTATCTTTGAGCTCACTGCAATACACAAACTGTAGACATACGTTAATGTAAGCCTGTGACGGAAAGTTCGTAAGTCATAGGTTACTTTGGTTTAGCGGAGAGTATAGCGTTACTAACAGATTAATACCATTCTTTTAGGTGAGTAATTAACATCATATTGCTAATGTTAGGTTTTTATTTATACCTCTCGAGAATCTAAGAAGAGAAATGTGATGTTGAAAGGATTTAGTTCCAAGCGCTTCAATTGTTCATCATACTTTGTGGATCATATGTGGCAAATTAATCGTTTCTGGTTGTAGTAACCGTTATGATCGTAGTCTAAATCACATTTCATTCGTAACTGGGGTAGACATTCCTAAAACATCATAGCATACCTTGTTTTTATACTCACTGCACATATTCATGGGGTAGCAAATAAAACGTAGTTATGTATTTGCAAACGTGAACACTAAAAATGTCTTTGCAAATTAACTTAAAACTTTAAAATATCAGATTCAATACCAGCAATCAAACGAGAGTTGATAAAATTTTGCTTACTGCGTCGCATACATAGTATAGCGATGTTGGCAATGACCATTGCATGCATGCTCTTTGAAAACTTTGGTGTTGACCATGAAATAACTAATTAATGCTGTTTCTGCTCTTTAGTTGGCAGGTTGTTGTACGTATTCTTCTCCGATCGGTAAATTAATTACCTTCATAAAGTGAACTTTTCATTGCCAACATTACCACATTAGTCCTGCGACACGGTAAGTAAAAGTTAAACCCAGATTTGCTTTCGTAATTCCAGCTCCATCAGTTGTCAACACAGGTTCAGTAAAATAGAAATTAAAATAATTGAGTACGAGACATCCTTTACACACCAGATGCTTCTCTTCTTAATTATTCGAAATGTATAAACAAGAAACAGTGCTTCGTCTTTTATGACAGCGTGGTGCAATGCTGCCCATTTGCTTCTTAAACTGTTACTGTTAAACACTACTAAAAAATATTTTGGCTTTAAAAACATTTAAAATCGCGTTTGTATATGAAAAGAATATTTTTGTAAAATTGAGTTTTTACAAAAATTACAACTATGTAGATGAAAGGCTTAAACCTCTCTAAACACAAAATACAATCCAAATCGTTACAGCCGTTTCCGGGATACGCGAAATATAAATGTGTAAGGATTGCTCGTTTAAGTACAGGATATGTAAACTGTATAAAAGACGTATATCAGGACGTATTGGCAGCTGTGTATTTCGGTGCGTTTTGTTTCTGTCATCTGTAGTTCGTGAATAGGCTAATAATTAACGGCTCACCATCTTCGTTCTGTGCTTCCTTTGTTCACACGCTTTCCGGCTTTCGTAATCATTCGGCACGATTCGCCACTTCCTTTCGAATCCTGAATCGTTGGATCTTGGAATAGTCACGAGACAGACGATTCTTTTGAACGACGATTCGTCCCCCATCTTGACTTCTCTCCGACATTCGGAATCATTCGGCGCGATTCGGCAGTCGCCTTCAAATTATCAAAAATTACCAACGACTACATACTTCAAGTTCGCTTTTGGTACTACGAGTGCTTATGAAGGCAAAAACAAATTACATTTAAGTGGGTGAAAGCGCATTGTGGAAAAAAAAAGATGATCTCGCAAAGCAAGCTGTATACAATGGAACTCCATTGGAAATAAAGCTTCCCTTTACGGAATATCGGCACAACATACGCAAAAGAGCATATGAATTATGGCAGGATCAATAGAATCTGAGCTCACAACACAGAAGACGAACAAATGCAAAAATTCAACCCCAAATTTCTAAAAGCCCATGGTTTGAACTTATTAGTGGACCACGACAAGCAACCTCTACGATCAGTAGATTAAGATTCAATCATGGATCATTTCCAGAGCAGCTTTATAGAACACATGTAAGTCAAACACCGGCTTGTGACTGCGATGAAAGTACTCTGGGAGATGCAAAGCATATATTATTTCAATGCCCGATGTATCGAGAGACGAGGATCAGATTTATAGCTTCGATGATTAAAAACAAACTGCCACAACCATTGTCAATCACATCTTTGTTATATGGTAACGACATGAGATTATACAGTAAATTAATTGAATTTTTATGTATCGGAAATATTAAGGTATGAAAACTGACTGTAAACAACGGGTTACAAAAGTAATATTAGCACAAAACGAAGAACTTTATTTAATAATACACAGAAGTGACTAAATGGTGTAAAGCCGAAGTCAGTAAATAAATTAAAAAAAAAAAAAATCATGAATCGTTGGAACTTAGAATCGTCAGGAGACAGACGATTCTTGTGAACGACGATTCGTCCGGATCACAATCCGA
Organism: Locusta migratoria; assembly: GCA_026315105.1. Lineage (NCBI taxonomy): Eukaryota > Metazoa > Arthropoda > Insecta > Orthoptera > Acrididae > Locusta > Locusta migratoria. The sequence continues at coordinate 126,436,911 of CM048753.1, forward strand.
TTCTTACGATTCTTCATTCGTATTCGTTCAAATGAACGACTCACTCTCGAATCGCCACAACTCTAGTCGCGACCGCGTACGTACCCTCGCGTGTCGAGACGCGATGACATAACGCCTGAAGCATTTTCCCAGCCACGCACAGACTTGACGCGAGTGGAGTGGAGTGGAATTTCGCAGTCTCCGCGATACGCGGGAAATGCACGGGGGGAAGACGCCGCCGCAACGCGATGACCCGAAATGGAAAAACAGCAATAAACAAATTCCTGCGCTGCGGGCACAGATAGAGCACTGGGGAGCCGGGAGCCAGCCCCCCCTCCCTCCTGCTTATGAACAATATCCCAGGCGCGGCATGGCGGCACTTCCGTTTTACAACTGGCGGCAGCTAGGTCGTAAAGCGGCCGCGGGCGGCGCTGCTGCGCCCCAGTGCCGCCGGCCGCCGCCAGATGGCAGCGACGTCGCCCCCGCCGCGCCGTAACGAGATTCATGGCTTCCAATATCGCGGCGATCAGCTGTGCGGGGCAGACGCAACTTCCGTAATTAAATATTTTACGATAATCGCCGCCGCCGGAGACCTGTCTACATCCCTCTCTCGCTCGCTGCAGCAGAAAAATTTCTGCTAGCGCTACCCCAGAGAGAGTTAACGCCAAACGGCCAAAATAGTAGAGCCGCGTTCCCGTTCCACGGAAGCCGCTCCCGAGACGAACGGGCCGTAACTCTTACGACGCCGGCGTCTCCTCCAAATTAGCGAACTTTTCAATTTCTGCCTGCATACCCGATGTTTCCGTAAGATTAGGGTTCGTGGAATACAAAAAATTAAGATTCTTTTTATACTTTAATGCATGAGGGGAAAAAAATGATACCAATAAAAGATGCCTATATTGCCATCTGAGCCCTAAATACGAAAAAGTCTCCTGGTCCGGATGGAATACCAGTTTAGTTTTACAAATAGTGTTCAGCGGCTTTGGCCCCTTACTTAGCTTGCATTTACCGCGAATCTTTAATTCAGCGCAAAGTTCCTACTGATTGGAAAAAAAGCGCAGGTGACTTCCGTTTATAAGAAAGGAAAGAGAACTGACACACATAATTACAGGCCAATGTCGTTGACCCCAGTTTCCTGTAGAATTTTCGAGCATATTCTCAGTTCGAATATAGTAAATTTCATTGAGGCGGAAAAGCTTCTTTCCATGAATCAGCACGGGTTTAGGAAACATCGTTCATGTGAAACTCAGCTTGCCCTTTCCTCACATGACATCTTGCGAGCCATGGACGAAGGGCAACATCCGGATTGTGTTTTTCTCGACTTCAAAAAGGCGTACAACGCGGTGCCACACTGCAGACTGCTAACGAAGATACGAGCCTATGGAATAGGTTCACAGATTTCTGACTGGCTGGAAGACTTCCTAAGTAATAGAACGCAGTACGTTGTTCTCGACGGCGAGTGTTCATCAGAGACGAGTGTATCGTCGGGTGTGCCCCAGGGGAGTGTGGTAGGACCGCTATTATTTTCTATCTATATAAATGATCTGATGGACAGAGTAAGTTGTAATTTGCGGCTGTTTGCTGATGATGCTGTGGTGTATGGGAGGGTGTCGTCTGTAACTGACTGTAATAGCATACAGGATGACTTAGACAAATTTCTAGTTGGTGCGAAGAACGGCAGCTAGCTCTCAATTTAGAAAAATGCAAGGTGATGCGCAAGAGTAGAAAAAACAATCCTATAATGTTCGAATACAGCATTAGTAGTGAGCTTCTTGATGCTGTCGCGTCGTTCAAATATCTAGGCGTAACATTGCAGAGCGATATGAAATGATACGAACATGTAAGGACAGTTGTGAGTAAGGCGGACAGCCGACTTCGGTTTATTGGGAGAATTTTGGGAAGATGTACTTCACCTGTGAAGGAGACCGCGTATAAAACGCTTGTACAACCACGTCTTGAGTATTGCTCAAGTGTTTGGGACCACCAGCAGATCAGTTTAAAGAAAGACATAGAGGCGGTTCAGAGGCGAGCAGCTATGTTCGTTACTGGTAGTTTCGACCAATGCGCGAGTGTCACGGAAATGCTCCGGCAACTCAATTTGGGATCGCTGGAGGAAATACGTTCTTGTCGTGAATTTCTGGTGAGTAAATTTAGAGGGCCGGAATTTGAAGCTGATTGTAGTACGATCTTGCTGCCGCCTACTTACATTTCGCGTAATGATCACAAAGACGAGATAAGAGAAATTAGGGCACGTAAGGAGGCATATAGGCATTCTTTTTTTCCTCGTTTTATTTGGGAGTAGAATAGAAAAGGATATGCGTAGTAGTGGTACAGTGTACCCTCCGCCACGCACCTTACGGTGAATTGCGGAGTACGTATGTAGATGTAGACATATGAGTATCTGTCATTGCATCTACTTTTTTTTTAAACTTCACTCTGTTGGCACAAATATTAAAAAAAGATTTTGCAGTTTGTCTAAAATTAAATTTAACCTTCACAATTCCTCTTACAGAGTCAATTGACAATCTGTTTCCTTCTTTTGTCCATTGTGCCTGTATTAATGAGAACCATCTTTCAACAAAAGCGTTATGGGCTGGGACTGCAAAAAAGAAGTGGCAATTTTAGCGAGTTTACTAAACTGCTTATCGGCTCTTCCTAACAAATGACCAAAACTGAGAGAAAAATATTTTAATGGCTCTTCATTTACTACATGGTATTGAAATTTCAGTTAGCACATGTTACGTTCCAATTCTGCCACCAAATGGGGGAAAAAATAATAATTTGTAATAGCTTGCACAGGGCCACACGTTCTTCCTTGTACTTGATTCTTTCGCGTTATCTGTTTATGTGGCGTTTTCTTTTCAATGTTGAGCAATCACAATACAGGAAATGTATACTACATGAACAAGGCTGTGGAGTAACAGCCTTCCCAAGAAATGTGTCCGTGGCAAAACGCAGAATCCTAATTAGTCTATGTAGGCCCTCATCTGAAAACGTTGCCCCAAAACTTCATTTTTTCTCATCCAAGGTAGTTAATATTGCAATTTATGGTGCAGTTGTTGTCTTTAATTGTGGCGGCTCAGAGTGGATAAGAGTCTTGTAGTGAATGGCCTTCAAGCTACATCTTGATGGGGACTGACACTCAACGTATACTTGCAGCCATTACATCCATTGAAGACCTTGAGAACAAATAAGACAGAAAAGATGAAGTCTTGAAGGAAATGAGGAGATTCATTACGGATCTGGAAGCTTTAGAAGGTGGGAATGACAACGAAAATGCGCGTTTGACTTTAAAATGCTTTTTCTCAGAACTGCCGTTTTCATTATTCAGGTTCAGTTTTCTCCGAAACAAGAAAAGACATGACTGTGATTTTTGGCATGTCTTTTGCATTATACATAATAAGAAACATGTATAGAGAGTGAATATTTAATACCAGTCATGTATGTCAAGAAAGAGAATGAAGAAAAATAAACATAGAAATTCGTCAAATATCAAACAATTGAAATGTGAATTGAATTGTAAATCATGACTTCATAAACTTAAATGTTCCAAAAATTTAAAAAAAATTAATTAAAATTAGAAAACAGTTTCAGTAGATGCTTTGAACTACCATCAACCATCGTACATAATTTCATTTATTTAACTCAAAAATTGTGGATCTCATATTGTCGCGTTGCAATGGAAGCAGGCTTGACTTCGAAGGCAACTGAACACAGCACTTATACTGAAAGCACGTTTATTACGAACTTAACATACACGCAGCACTGACTGCCTCTAGGGCAGAGTGCTCTGCTATTTATACACAGACAGAATGTACCAGAAATTAGAAGAACAGTTAACATAAGAAACAAGTAGAATTTACAAGAAAAAATAAGAAAGATGTAGAACCTTCTGGAATTGTTAATTACAAAATTTTTGCCGGTGGGCGGGATTGAACCGGCGACCTTCAAAACCACAGTCCGTGACGCTATTCCCTGCGCCACGGCGGCAGTCGCTGTTCGGGGTCTATCGCGGCAATATTTCTACTTGTTTCTCGCGTACTTCCCCCTTAGACTAGATGCGGAAGTAAACTTGACTACCGCTTCGTCTGACGACAGTTCTCCAGTTTATTTACAGATTTTTCATGCGGCCAATTTTACACGTACTGCGCTCTTTATTTAAACTACTACTGCCTGCAATTCAAACTCGATCAACTGTGTTTACAAATTAGCGAAACACTAAATTTTTACAGTGTAATTGGAATTTATTGGTATGCAGCTCCTTAGTTACTACCTTCATTTCCATATAGTAAGGAAAGCAGGAAGTCGTAGCTATTAAAAGCGAAGTGATTAAAAATTAGGGAGTTACTTGAATTCTCTGGTATCAGCGCCAGAAGTCCACAAAATTATTCATTTAGGACAATACGCGGCGCCAAGAGATAACGTTTATTCAGTTACCGCGAAATTTTGATTTCCATTGCTGAGAACACGGTGGACCCCCGTTCTGCCGCTATATTCCGAAAGATTGGAAAATGGCGCAGGTCATCGCCGTTTTTAAGAAGGGACGTCGAACTGATGTGCAGAACTATAGGCCTATATCTCTAACGTCGGTCAGTTGTAGAATTTTGGTTCAAATGTTCAAGTGTTTGTAAATCTATCGGACCAAACTGCGTGGTCATCAGTCCGTAGCTTACAAACTACTTAAACTAAGGTAAACTAACCCAAGGACAACACACACATCCATGCTAGAGGGAGGACTCGAACCTCCGATGGCGAGCAACCGCGCGCTCTGCAGCGAGGCGCCTTATAACGCTCGGCTTTTCCACCGCGGCTAGAATTTTGGAACATGTTTTTTAACTTCCTGGCAGATTAAAATTGTGTGCCGGAACCGGGACTCGAACCTGGGACCTTTGCCTTTTGCGGGCAAGAGCTCTACCGACTGTGCTATCCCGACACGACTCACGATGCCGCCTCACAACTTTACTTCCGCCAGTACCTCGCCTCCTACTTTCCAAATTTCGCAGGAGAGCTTCTGTGAAGTTTGGAAAGTAGGAGGCGAGATATTGGCGAAAGTAAAGTTGTGAGGCGGCATCGTGAGTCGTGTCGGGATAGCACAGTCGGTAGTGCGCTTGCCCGCGAAAGGCAAAGGTCCCAGGTTCGAGTGCCGGTTCCGGCACACAATTTTATTCTGCCAGGAAGTTTCATATCAGCGCACACTCCGCTGCAGAGTGAAAGTTTCATTATGTATTTTTTTATTAATAACTATCTTGAATTTATTAAGCTTTTTTTCTTTTTTCTTTTTTTTTCTGTTACAGACACATCAGACAAATAAATCGTATAAATAATCTTCAAATAGGATTTGTTCAGCATAACGGAAAAAATAAATAAAATTAAAAAAAACTCGGGGGATAAAAATGGCAGCATCCCTGTTTTATTGTGATAAACACCGAAGTAAAATTGGTTCGTGTTGCCATAGTCTCTTTCTCTCTCACTCCCTTTCAGTTTTTTCCCCCTCAATTGGGAAATTACGTTGGTGGTGTGCCCTCGCCTCGAGATATATCAGCAGAAGGTCTTACCTCGGCTTGTTTGCGCTTGCTTGAAATCGAGCTGCAGCGACGGCCTACCAAGCTTCTTTATTCCACACTTCTCTTCCAAGCTTAAAGCTGGGAAATTTGTTTCTAGGAGATACCGAACATTGTTTATTTTTCTTTGATAATTAACAGTAAAATCATATTAATATGCATATGAACGGTAACACGCAGTAACTGATTACACTGCTAACTGACTGTAACAAGATGAAGAGACAAGCTACGACACCGTAAGCAGCATCCCCTCCTAACCTTACGCATGCGCAAATTCTGCTCTCCTCACTATGTATTTAGTTACATACTTGTTACAACGTAGAGTAAAATTACATTTATCCTCAAAAGGCTTCAGAAAGACGTACAAAGATAGTGGCAAGTAACAATACAAAAATCATTGTTTTTCCCCTGTCTGTTAAAAAGATGCCTGGGTTTAAGAAAACTGTTTGCAGTCAGTCAGTCAGTCAGTCACGAAGCCAATCCCTTTGACAGCGCAGCGCGACGCCGCTAACCGCATGGCTATTCTTGCTGCGTGCAGAGCAGTGACTTTATTATTATTCATGATCGGATCTACTGTAGGCTTTTACTGTTGATGTGTGTTTAATTTATAGTTATAAGATATCTTAACAAATATGTCTTTTTTTATTAATCTGCAATGCACTATAAACAAATATGAATGAGGATGTTCATGGAGGATTTGCGCATGCGCAAGGCGAGGTGTGCAGTAGCTCCATTGCCTTTTCTTCGACACCATTCGTGCGTCACCGCCAGAGCTCGAGTAGCCAGGAGCTGGCGTCTCTACCAGCTCCAACGCCAGTGTCAGAAGCGTCGTTTCCCCTCGCCCCTCCCTGCTGCCCATACGCTGCCACCAGGGGGTTCAGCAGAGAATCTGAACCTCAGCCGCGCATGCGCATTGCAACGCTGCGGCCACTGCCGCCTATATTAAGCGGCCGCGCCACGACTCGTATACCTGCTGTCTCCGCGACGTAAAACGTTTCTCATGCGATAAAAATACTTTTAATGTGCGTATAAAATATTGTTATAGAAGAAGGAAACGAAGAATGATAGTTTAAACTGACTTTTTGTTTAATTTATTTATTCACTTTTTTCACGACTAGATTTTTACCAACCAGTGAACGCATAGGACGCGCCGCTATTGTGTTCATTCTCTAATTGCTCACGGGAAAAAGGAACACCTAAATTTTTCCGTTTTCGATCTGATTTCTCTTATTTTGTTATTATTATCGGGTCTTCTGTGTATGTGGTTGGTAATAAAATATGTTCGCATTCGGAGTAGAAAGTTCGTGAAAGAAATTTCGTAAATAGATATCGTCGCAACGAATAACGCCTTTCTTTTCAAGAAAAAATGTTCAAATGTTTGTTAAGCTTATGGGACTTAAGTACGGGGTCATCAGTCCCTAAACTTACAAACTACTTATCAACTACCTTATACTAAGGACGGCACAAATATCCATGCCCGAGGGGGGATTGGAACCCCCGACCGTAGTGGCCGTGCAGACCGCGACTGGAGCGCCTCAGTCCCCTCGGCCACCGCGGCTGGCTCTTTTCAAGATTTCCACTCCAACTCGTGCATTATTTCCATGACAATCTCTGCCCTATATCGTGATAATACGAAACGAGCTGCCCTTCTCTGAATCTTCTCTAAATCATCTGTCTGTCCCACCTGGTGTGGATACCACAATGCGCAGCAATACTCCAAAACAGGATGAACAAGTGTGGTGTAGGCAGTTTCTTCGGAGAACTGTTGCCTCTTCCAGGTGTTCTGCCAATGAAACCTAGTCTTTGGGTCGCCTTCCCTGCAATATTTCCTATGTGCTCTTTCCAATTTAAGTTGTTCGTAATTATTACTCCTAGGTATTTAGTAGATTTAACGGCCTGTAGGTTCGACTTATTTATCGTGCAACTGAAGTTTAACGGATTTCTTTTAGTGGTCATATGGATGACCTCATGCACCAAACTTTCACTAACGACCGAAGGACAACCACTCCGTTGTCAATCGTACACATTTGTGCGGCCATCTTTAAATGCTCTCAGCCACTTTCTTACCATTCCATCACTCGCAACGTTTTCTCCGTAAACTGAAACAGAACTCACTATGAATGTCGATCGCTTTTAGGCCTTTAGCACTAACAAATCTTATAACAGCCCGTACTTCACAGTCGGCGGGACTCACGATTATCGGAGGCGTCTTAAACACTCAGTACACAACGCAAACATGGAAGAATCAGACCGTAATGGCGTCAGTGCGTAGACAACAGATGTAGGTACCCAGTGTGCATAAAATTCTTAATATATCTTAGCACGTCTTTCTTTCTTTTTTTTTTTTTTTTTTTTTTTTTTTTTAAATTTCAGAACGGTACTTACTTAAAAAACACGACTCGTAATAGCTGTCGTTTCTTTTTCTCCAGCACATATATGAGCAAAAGATTAATTTCCGAACATGAGCTCGTTATCACATGACAATGTTTGCCTCTTGTACAATCCCTAGAAACCGTGGATGCCCGATTCTGAATTACCCGCAACATAGAACTATTTTACCTCTCGCCCTGCACGTATACACTTACCGACAGTCAAATTTTTCTTTTCACAAAATGGGATATCCTCAGAGCCGAATGTAAAGTATAAACAGAAAGTTCCGTATCTCGTAAGAAATTCGCTGTTAAATTTCACATTTTACTGCAAAGTTTTTGTGTATTGGAAACCTTGGTACAGTTTTCTGCACTGTTTCCAGATGTAGGGCTTTGGAAATCGTCTTGGAACGAGAAGAAAAACTGAATACAACTCACCAGGTAAGACTTGCTTGGCGCAGAGGCATTCGACACTGGGTACTCACCTGGAACAGAAGGAAACGAAAATTAGGTTCACAACACGGGTATTGTTAAAAAGTCATTTAAAATACAAAATGTTCAAATGTTTGTACAGCTTATGGGACTTAACTAAGGGGTCATCAGTCCCTAAACTTACAAACTACTTATGAACTACTTACGAACTAGGACGGCACAAATATCCATGCCCGTGGGGGGATTCGAACCCCCGACCGTAGTGGCCGTGCAGACCGTGACTGGAGCGCCTCAGTCCCCTCGGCCACCGCGGCCGGCCATTTAAAATACGTCCTCTATAAACAACAGCTAAAACGAAACCTTAAGCAGATCACATCCCCACACAATAGCGACAGCTTTTAGGCAGGTTTCATCTGTAAACTGTGTAACACAAGCAGGACACAAAGTCAGTAATTTGACACACACTGTAGTCAGAGCGAAGCGAGTCATACGCGGTGCTCTCTACTGGTTCTTTAGGTGCCACATATTCACTGTTTATAGGGGGGAGGGGGTCACAGGCAAACGGTTGTGTTTCAGTTGCCGTTTGTGTGTGAATTACGGTTAATGACGACCTCGACAATTATTTCTCGTGCCAGTTATGCAGTGCAGGATTACTGCAATTAGATTTTTATGTAAATATACCTCGCTTTGCCATACGGCAGGGATTATCAACCTCTTCCAACATCCGACCCCCTTCCATTTAAAAATATTCTGGCAACCCCCTGAACCGCAGAGATTAGCCAGCTTAGCCATAACAGGCGGGGACATTGTCTGGTTCACTAACGGGTCAAAATCGGACTAAGGCGTTGGGGCCGGGGTATATGGGGTGCAGCCAAGACTGGAGGGCGTCATCTCTCTAGGGAAACTGGCCTCAGTATTCCAGGCCGAAATCACTGCCATCAGGGCTTGTGTGGACGAGAATTTGCGTAGGTGCTACAAAGATCGTAGCATCTATATCTATTCAGACAGCCAGGCAGCCCTGAGATCACTGGCAGCTCCTACAACAAGGTCTAAAATTGTTGCAGAATGTCACAGGGCTCTGGTGGAGGGGAAAGCAATAGAGTAAACCTGTAGTGGGTCCCTGGCCACTCGGGGATCTGTGGCAACGAACATGCCGACAGATTAACCAGGATGGGGGCAGAGAGTACATTTATTGGACCGGAACCTGTCCTGACAATCACCAAGGCAATGATCAAATTGGAGCTACGTAACTGGCTCAGAAGACAGCACGTAGAATATTGGACCAAAGTCCATCAACCAAAACATGGCAAGGTAATGATGCCAATGCCATGTTTTAAAAGAAGCTCTGCAATCCTGGGCCTGAACAGGAGAGAGATTAGACTCATGGTTGGAATGCTGACAGGCCATGGGAATTTCAAAAAACACCTACATACAATGGGAATAACAGAAGAGGACCCTAAGTGTAGGATCGGTGATGACGGTGATGAAACTGCAGCACATCTAATCTTCGAATGCATTGCATTGGAGAGTAAAAGGCACAGAACATTTGGGACAACCAGACCCGAAGAAATTGTGTCTAATAAAGAACTGGTAAAGGGACTCCTTTCACTGTTCAAGGGCATTGGTTGGCTTTACTAGACATACAGGGAGCGATACCGCACAATAAACTTAGTTTCGGTGCGGGCAGTGGCGGGTTGGACCAAGACTGTTTTGGCTTCCCTGAAAAAAAAAAAAATCAAATCAACCCCCTGAACCTCTCTCTACACAATCTCCAACAAAACTATGTTCGCTAGCTCAAGGGCAGAGAATGTAATGCTCTTTCTGTTGATACAGCTTTCTTGTTTTAATGTCTATTTTTCGGAATGGAAGACATTACTCTCAGATGGTTTCCGACAGAAATTTATATTTTTCATAACGAGTGTTTGGAACTTAGACAAGATTCACGACCGAATTATGCTGATTAAGAAACCTCCCACTGTATAGACAATTTATAAAGAATTATTGCAGCTTGTACATTTATCTAACGAACGGTTCCTGAAAACAGTTTTCAGACTTTGCTCTTATTCATCGATAACGATGAAAGAATGTCTGTATGTCCTCAATGCGTACATAAGCCATTCATTCGATTGTAACGAAACTTTGGTGAACTGTTCACCGTGCGCTCAAGAAGGTTTCTATCCCAAAAACAAAAGAGCACGACACATAGCTCAGGAGATATGACGTCATAAATAATGAGTGGCCACCGTGTCGGAATAACCAGATTTATGCGTCAATTATTGCAAAATGAGGGCAGTTAGGGGCCTGCGACAAAGTTTGCATGGAATTTCGGACGTGTGTGAAGCGTTTTGTAACTGACGCCCCCCCCCCCCCTCCACACAGACAAAATGATGAAACGAAAAGAAGTCTACCGCTCTCAACAGTTTCGCTGTAGATGCCGTAAAACTATTTATTTTTGTCTGCAAGTCTCCGTTAATTCTCTTGCATCCAAAATTAAGCAATCTGTTTTCTTAATCTCTATCTATATAAAGGCGAAAGGACACTCACTGACTAAACACGAAATCTCGAAAACTACTTCACCTATGAAGCTGAAATTTCGCAGGAATGTAGTTTATAGGCAGAAAACGTCAGCTAAGAAAGTATTTTGCATGGCGGAGCATACTTCTCCTACAGACTCACGAAATCTACAGTTTCATTTCGATTTTCATGAAATTTCGCACGCTTGACCTTCAAAAGAGGAACGTCACCGTCTACCTTAAGTTTCATACGGTGCATGGGAGAGGGTACTTTGCAGCATAAAATGGATCCCTAAATACCGTGTTCGCGCCATAACTTGAGAACGGCTCGACCGATTTCACAGATTTTTTGTCGTCGTTATTGTTAGATCAAGGATTGTATGAAATAAAACTGGAATATCTGAGAACAACAAAGTGCGTTTTTCAATGTGACCGTACGTTTCTATTGCATAGAAATCTATAGTTTTGTTCCGATATTCATGACATTTTGCACGCTGTACCTTAAAAACAGGCGAATGTCACTGTCTGTATAAAATTTCGTTCGGTGCATGGTGCAGGGTACTTAACTTGCAGTATTTTACAAAATGTATAGTTTTGCTCCAATCTTTATGAATTTTTGAAACCATGACCTTTAAAGCAAGAGGAAGCTCACTGAGTACATAATGTTTGTACGGTACATGACAGAGGGTACCTTGCAGAAAAATTTGCCGAGAGAGGGAAAGGTGGAAACGAACAGAGAGATGGGAGAGATAGAGGTGGATGCAGAGAGAGGGGGGAAGGGGATGTGGACTACCAGAGTCTACGATACATAAACACCCGGGCAACCCGAGGTTTACAGATAGTTATAAATAAATCTGCGTTCCAATGAGTTCAGAATCAGTGTTAAACATGGAATTATGTAATTTTAACCAAAAGTAAATTTCTCTTTCGTTAGGCCTATGTTTTTCCATTATAGAACCCTCTGCAGTCGGAGGTGCCCTGGGCTGGTTGTTCAATACTTCCTCCAGTGACAGCGACCCCTCGAGCAAGTCTTCGCCATCCCCTGGCCTACAGTAACAAATTTAATTTCTGAACTCACTGGAAGACCACGGACGCCTCCGAGCGTACTAACACAAAACGCTGGATCACCGCCGGCCGCGGTGGCCGAGGGGACTGAGGCGCGTCAGTCACGGTCTGCACGGCCACGACGGTTGGGGGTTCGAATCCCCCCTCGGGCATGGATATTTGTGCCGTCCTTAGTGTTAGCTAGTTCATAAGTAGTTTGTAAGTTTAGGGACTGATGACCCCGTAGTTAAGACCCATAAGCTGTACAAACATTTGAACATTTTAGCTGGATCACCGGTGACGCTCACTGGCAGCTTAGCCTAACCGCACCGAAGTTGTGCATCGGAACAACGTCGACGACCAAAACATTTGACAGCAAATTTCATCGAGGAAGCTTCGACGGCAGAGTCAAAGGCGATTCCACGCATAACGACGCAAGACAGAATGCAAGACAGAACTGAAATCGTAGCGTGTAGCAGTTACAGGCTACGTGTAAATGGCCGGCCGCAGTGGCCGAGGGGACTGAGGCGCTCCAGTCACGGTCTGCACGGCCAGTACGGTCGGGAGTTCAAATCCCCCTCGGGCATGGATATTTGTGCCGTCCTTAATGTTAGTTAGTTGATAAGTAGTTTGTAAGTTTAGGGACTGATGACCCCGCAGTTAAGTCCCATAAGCTATACAAACATTTGAACATTTTTGTGTGTAAATGGGCCTAGTCATCATCGTGTTGCACAGTTTGCAGCAACAAGCCTCGCCACTTCGTCCTCTCCTCCACTCCTTTCAGCCACCTATCTCTCGGTCTTCCTCTTGGTCGTCTCTTCTGTGTCTGCATTCCATGTATTGTCCTGGGGAACCTCTTGTTCTCCTCCATACCACTGCAGTCTTAATCTCTCTGTCCTATCCTGTAAGGGCTACTCTCTTACTATTTCCCTGATCTTCCCATTCCTCATCCTGTCTCTTCTTGTTACCACTATTCTCCTTCTTAGAAATTTCATTTCCCCTGCTTGTATTTTGCTCCTATCCCTTTTCTTTGTCACCAAGTTTCCGATGCATATGTCAATATCGTAACATAATAATTTTGGTATAGTACTTCTTTCTGTGGTACATCATTACTCCACACTGAACTCCTAACACTTCTCAGAAGCAGTGGCCGAGCGGTCTGCGGCGCGCCACTCACAGTCTGCACGGCCGTTACGGTCGGGGGTGCGAATCCCCCCCCCCTAGGGCATGGATGTTTGTGTCGTCTTTAGTAAAAGGTAGTTCATAAGTAGTTTGTAAGTTTAGGGACTGATGACCACCACGCAGTTAAGTCTCTTAAGCTTAACAAACATTTGAACTTCTCAGAAACACTTCCGCCTGACTGACACGTTCTACAATCTCCTTGTCATTTCTCCCATTTTCCTAAATTACACTTCCCAGGTACTTGAAGCTTTCTACTTTCTTCAGCCGGTGTTGAACTTCAGTCCGTATTCTCAAAATGTTCAAATGTTTCAAATGTTTGTATAGTCTATGGGACTTAACTACGGGTTCATCAGTCCCTAAACTTACAAACTACTTATGAACTAGCAAACAATAAGGACGGCACAAATATCCATGCGTGAGGGGGGATTGCAACCCCCGACCGCAGTGGCCGTGCAGACCGTGACTGAAGCGCCTCAGTCCCCTCGGCCACCACGGCCGGCTCCGTATTCTCCCAGTGTTTCTTCCCAAGCATCTAGGTGCTCTTGGATTTCGTCGTCCTTGTTGCTCCAGACCTCGAGATCATCTGCAAAGACCATTGCTTTCATCTTTCCTTCCTCAAGTTTCCTTGCTACCTTCGTCGTTAGGTAATCCGTAACCACAATGCTTCTGCCCACACACTTGTTTGAACCATTCTTTTCTTCCTTCTCCCACTTTCACACAACTCATACTTCCACAATACATCTCCTTTGCTTACAGTCTTTTGCCAGGCCTAGACATCATCTTTTATTGTACCACCTACATTCTATTTAAAAAACCTTTGAGTTTCATTAATGTAGTATGTAAAAGCGTCATCATATTAAAAAACAGTCGTGATCAAAATTGTGGGCGTACATTTTTTCGCAGTGCCTTTTAAAATCAGCTTCGTCGTGACAGGAATTTTAGTGGATTACGTTTTATGGAGTACATCACTATTGTGCCTACTTTTCATTGTTCCAGGCTAGTGTGCCTTCTCACAGTAATTTTCTAAATGTTAATTAAAGTACGTACTCTTAAGCGACGAATATAATTTCTTAGATATTTTCATAAATTTATTTTGTGTTACTGTATTCCAGCATTTGTATTTTACTCAAAAGTAAGAATAGAAAGTATTTTATATAAAAAATATTACCTATTCTTTTTTAACACCGTTTCCGATAACCCAGCATTTTCACAAACTCGGCCACCCTTCGGTCCACATTAGACGGAATTTTCGGGGCTTTTCTGTACCACCAACGAAGCGCAAGGCGGATCGGATCGTTGCCTGCTGCTGGTTTACGCTTGCAACACGCGCTTCCCACACGGCAATTGTAGATGGCTTGCTACCGAGTTGGCGCACCAGAAAACTTTTATATTTCCACTCCAAACAGAAAAAAATATACAACATTGTCTAACTGATGGCCTTAAGATGAAATACCGCGTGACCGAGTGATGTTCTGGACTTTTTTTTCCTGTGGTATTGTTATATAAATATTTTGTAACACTACATACGCAGGAATTGCAACCGTTAAACGAAAATAACGTATTTTCAAAAACCGTTCATCCCCTATTTCACCCCCTTAGGGATAGGAATATCGAAAAATCGCTGACGCCTACACTGTAAGATAAACAACGTCTACAAATTTCAAGTTTCTATCGTCTGTAGATTCACTTTTCAGCGCCGTTTTCTGTCTTTTAGAAAGGGATCTAAAACTCGAAATTTATTTCTTTCGCTTTGGCATCTATCTTGGTAGTTTTACTTTTCAAACTGTAATATGCACTTATTTTTCTTTATTCGTACTCTTGTTGCAGAAAAACAACTGAAGAATGTGCATCACTTTTTGCTGTGTATAACATCTTTGCTATTATAGTGTCAAAAGTCATCGCTGGTCTTCAGTCCCAATTTTACATAAGCTGACGACTTTCGACCCTCTTATAGCTACTGATACGTAACTGCTATGGTGTACAACGGGACACTTTGTACTGCAACAACACAGAGATAGTTCCTCTCCATTGGGTAGTTTCTGCTGAAGAGCAAAATATTGACACCCACAGTTTTATATGAGTCGGTAACTTTCAACTCCCATATCTTCCACCCTCTACCAACAGAGTACACAATGGGAGACTGATTCCTACGACCGCATACAAACACTACCCGCTTGTGATGTGTAGTTTTTGCTACAGAGTGAACTATGTAGGTACAAACACCTCAATATGAGGCATCTATTTTCAAAACTGGACATGTCCATTAAGTATGAAATTGAGAAAAAGCAGGAACACTGTCTAAGAGATATGAGATGTCAGATTCGATCTACATTGCTGGCATTCTGTTTATTGTTATATTTGCTAATGAACAGCTATCAAAAATGCATCCTTGCGATCCATAATACGGCGATAAATATAAAAAGAAAATGGACGTGTCCAGTTTTGCAGCCAATTCGTGCACATGTCTGGTTTTGAAACAATTCCTTTGCACTTGTCCGTTTATGAAACTTACTCTCTGGGCTTCTTCTTGTCTACATTGTAAGGGATTGTACATGGCGAACTGAAGATAAGCGATATTTGGTAATGAAAGCATCCTGTTGTGACTTTACACTTGACGCGTAGAAAATTGCACGGAATCTCTCCATGTCATCTTATGTTAACACATGACAACTCTTCCCTTGGTACTTATTGTTGCAATTTGGATAGTTCGATATTTTTTTCGGCATAGTGAAAGACAAGTGTGAGATTACGACGTCAAGTACGAATTGAATCGTCAGATTTTTGAGACACAAGCGCAATAACTGGTGCATTATGTGCGGAACTTCGTTCGATAAAGCACACATTATTGATATCCGATTATTAGCTATACATTATCAGAAGCTAAAACTATAAATACCACGTCAACAAATGAACTGCACGCTATCTCAGCGAGTCATTCATGTGCAGTAAAGCCTAAATGACAAGCAGTAATTTCGGAAATCAGAAATCCGTTACGTACCGCTTTTCCTTCTCTTATGTGTGTTTCCATTTCTGTGGAAGCCGTTGTTTCTTCCGCGCCTTGTTGCTCTCAACTTCTTCCACGACCGTCTCTGATGTTAAATCACTCTTTTCCTTGTAGTTATTTTATCACGCTGAACACGTTTTGCTACATACAATCGACAAACATTCGATGCAAACAGTTTGTCAAACGAAATCAGTCGACATTACCCTTGTTATTGTCGCGCGATGTGCGACTAGAATTCGATTGGTGTGAACAAACTATATATATTTCACATCCAATGTGGAGAGTTTCAACCCGGTTTTGAGCCGCACACTTAATTGTAATGGATGCAGCTGACATAAGTGTAGCAAACTATACGCATCTCTATTTTTACGATCTGTGGACTTGGCCGGTTTTGAAAATAGACGCCTCATATATACGAATTGCTCGTTTAATTATATATCATGAATAGCATCAATATGTACGAGTTCCCATTTGTCTTAAATACTAGAGTTATCCTTTTCCTTGGACTTAGGATGGCGCTATAGCTATAATCTGCTAAAAATCGTGTCACGTACTTCCCGATCCGTCCACCAGAAGTGATTTAGCTTCAGTAATTAGTGCAGATCCGTGGCGGGTCGCTAGTAGAATTAATTAAAAAACTTAGTTGCTACTACTTACGGAGTTTTCCTTGGACGTAATGTAAATGTAATAATCCCCATTCCAAAGAAATCAGGCGCAGACAGATGTGAAAATTACAGAACTATCAGTTTATTAAGTCATGGATGCAAAATTTTAACACGAATTATCTACAGTAGAATGGAAAAGCCGGTAGAACCTGACCTCGGGGAAGATCAGTTTCGATGCAGGAGGAACATAGGAACACGGGAGGCAATACTCACTTTACGTTTTACCTTAGAAGATAGATTAAGGAAAGGCAAACCTACATTTTTAGCTTTTGACAATGTTGACTGGACTACACTTTCAAATTGTGAAGTCAACAGGGGTAAAATATAGGGAAAGGAGAGTTATTTACAACTTGTACAAAAGCCAAACCGCAGTTATTAGACTCGAAGGGCATGAAAGGGAAGCATCAGTTGGGAAGGGAGTAAGACAGGGTTGTAGCCTTTCTCCGATGTTATTCAATTTGTACAATGAGCAGGCGCTGAAGGAAAGCAAGGAAAATTTTGGAATAGGGATTAAAGTTCAGGGGGAAGAAATAAAAACATTGCGTTTTGCTGATGACATTGTAATTCTGTCAGAGACAGCAAAGGACCTGGAAAAGCAGTTGAATGGAATGGAAAGTGTGTTGAAGAGAGCGTATAAAATGAGCATTAACAAGAGCTAAACAAAAATAATGGAATGCGGTCTTAGAAAATCAGGCGATGCTGAAGGAATTAGATTAGGTAACGAAACAATGAAGGTGGTAGATGAGTTTTGTTACTTGGGTAGTAAAATAACATCCGATGTTCGCAGTACAGAGGATATAAAATGCAGAATGGCAATGGGTATAAAAGCATTTTTGAAAAACAGAAATTTGCTAACATCGAATATTAATTTAAGCCTAAGGAAGACTTTTCTGAAGGCATTTGTGTGGAGTGTTTCCTTGTAAGGGATTGAATCATGGACGATAAAAATTGCGGATAGGAAGAGAATAGAGGCTTTTGAAATGTGGTGCTACAGAAGAATGCTGAAGATTAGGTGGGTGGATCGCGTAACTAATGAAGAGGTACAGGACAGAATTGGTGAGAAAAGGAATTTCTGGCATACCTTGACTAAAATAAGGAATCGCTTGGTAGGACACTTTCTTAGACATCGAGGAATTGTGAATTTAGCGTTGGAGGGAAGTGTGTGGGGTAAAAACCGCAGAGGAAGACCAAGAGATGGATACAGTAAGCAGATTCAGACAGATGTAGGTTGCCGTTCTTATGTGGAGTTGAAGAGGCTTGCTCAGGATAGGGTATTGTGGAGAGCTGCATCAAACCAGTCTCCGGACTGAAGAGCACAACAGCAACAACACTGATGTTTTAGTTATTCTGTGATAGAGGGTGTTTAGATTAATATGCTGCCATAGGGTATCTTACAGAGACAATAATATGTAACCGCTTGATCTGCGGTAACATTGACAGTTTAAAAACAATTTGATACAATGTTGAACTCAATGGCTATTGAAATAGTTGGTAATCGGACATTTCCCATGCCTGATGTTCCAGTACCACAGAGCAGGTGTTCAACTCGTTTGTACGACGTGCGTCGGTATTGGTACTGCTGCTGTCTGGGATAGCGTTCATGTGTGTACTGCGAGTAACCGCCAATGAAGCGTAGTAGGTGTTGGGTCTGTCGGGTACTAGTTGTTGATTTCAATTATCGACAGCATTTACGTAGAATACCCAACATCACATGAAACGAATTTGAAAGGATGTCAAGGTATATAACAGAAATATTACTTAAAAAATTCCATAAAAGTGCGAAAACGGTTTGGTCTTTTGAGGTGAACTGATCGTTTTGAAGTCTCGGGCGTTTAAAATAAACCCGCTTAGATATCTGACACACTTCCAGGATGTTTAACTTCCGTCCTATTTAGGCATAATGCAAAATTTCTACATTGCCTAGGGTGGGAGCTTGATCCCAGGAGCCTTTCAATGCTCGACAAAGGTATTTGTGTGCCCCTTCTTTCATTCGAGAATCCCGCGTTACTTCATCTACTCCTGGTTTTTTTTTTATATATATATATAATTCTTTATTATGGCTTTTGGTGACAGTGACCATACAGCCAGCGGTTATTACATTGACAACATTACAACAGAATTGAGATTCTTGCAATGTACAGCACAATATTAATAGGTATGTTACATCATATAGCCTTAGAATAAAAGTAGAGAAATAACATGTAAAGACATTAAACAATACATATTTAACAGTACGACAGATATTTGTAATACAACAAAAGTGCAGAAAGCATAGGACCAAATGAGAGGTGCAAAGACAAATAAAAGTCAAAATATAATATAAAATCACTTATGCATTTTCCCGCTGTGCATGTTCAAGGTAAACACACTAGCTCTAAAATTAGAGCTGTATGCCAGTGACTTTGAGGTAGTCCTTCAGTAAAGTGTACTTAAGCTTGTCGAATCCATGAAGGAGGGCAGTGACACTTGTGGGGAGGGGGTAGCCCCTCGCGACCAGCGTTCGGCAGAAGACACTTTGTGCGGCCGTGTACTTGGTGCATGCCAGTGTGACGTGGTTGAGATCCGCCACTGCGGTTGGATCTTTGTCGCAATGCCGAGAAGCGATGATTGTCAAACGGTGTAGGTGGGCAGGGTAACATCCGAGTCCCAGCCTCATCCGAATGATGGACGTTGCATGACGTCTACTAAGCGTCATCGATGAAAACCACGGTCGTGAGGAGACATTTGGTTGTATAGCTGCCAGGTGTCCTCCCTTAAACACATGAGAGAGGTGCCATTCGTGGTCTCCTCCTGGGTTGCTTCTGCAGCTTCACCTAACCAGCTACTTTGCCTGCGCACTATCGCGCTTCTGAGCCCGAATTAAATTCCTTCTAAGAAGCTCAGTTTCGAAAATTTTATAGAACATGGATTTTGTAAAAGCAAGACCAAGACCCCTTTTCTTTAAAATCTTCAAATTTGCTCTTAATTTATTCAGTATTAAAAAGTGACATTAATGAAATTTTCTAACTGTTGAAAGACGACCGTCCGTCGTCTCGCATATATTTTTTCTAAAGTTACAATGCTGAGACACCTTTCCGCATTACGGACTTAGGTTGACCTCGACGTGTTCTTACGTCAAATGGGGAAGCCTGGCAGTAGGCGCGGTGGGGATTTGGCAGCTAAGAAATGCCACCGGCTGACTCGTCACTCCGGTGTCACGTGACTTCCGGCGGCAGCTAGGACACGCGCATTACCATTCCGAGCGCTGACGTCACGACTAGGGGCTGGCCCCCTCTGCTCTCCCCCCACCACCCAGCATTTACACCGCGGGTGGCGGGAATATTCCGGGGCCGTATTAAAACGGTGTCGGAATTTAATCAGCCGCGACCCTAAAGCGAGGCGCAAAAATTCCCGCCCGGATAATTGGCGGACACGTGGCGTCGTGGCCGGCATGGCAATGCCGCCGAGCGGGCAGGGGCGAAGGAAGGCTTCCTGTGCCAGCTCTCAGCTGCCTGCTACTCCTCACTGACCACCAGGGCTGCGAGAGTTCAAATGTTCAAATGTTTGTATAGCTTATGGGACTTAACTACGGGGTCATCAGTCCCTAAACTTACAAACTACTTATCAACTACTTACAAACTAGGACTGCACAAATATACATGCCTGAGGGAGGATTCGAAACCCCGACCGTAGTGGCCGTGCAGACCGTGACTGAAGCGCCTCAGTCCCCGCGGCCGGCGCGGCCGGCGCGAGACTATCGAAAACATGCGTATCCAGAGGTGCCGAACTTTGCCGGTGTGGGTGCTCTATAGGCCTATCACGGTTCACAATCGTTCAAAATCAACCTGTGGTGTCGCACAAGTCCAAAGTGCGCGCAACCTACTTTCGCCGCGCGCCGCCATGCACGCACGGCGCGGCGTTCTTACGACATCAGCCACGAGCGCCCTCTGCTGCAACTCCGCTCGTGGCCACCACTGAACGACATCGTTCACTTGGGACTGAGATAGGAACCAGCAAACACATCGGAATCAGATAGGCACCAGTGAAGACTTGGCTATCGGACAGGCACTAGGCAGGCCTCTAGCTCAACTATGTATCACCCTTCTGCAGTACTGAGCTATGTAAAAGTATTAATAAGTCCCTAAGAAATATAGATCTCCTTCTAATTTACTCTAGTATTTCTAGTTTCTGCTGTCCCACTGGTTCGTCACCTCCTACCTGCACAATCGTGTATCCTTTATTTCTGTGTCGGTCTTTCTACTCGGCCACCGACACCTACGACGGAAACGAGACGCAAAAGCGGCGTCGAGGCTGGGACACAAAACAATCCTCTGAAAATCATGTTCATGCATTTTTCAATGAGCAATACTTGATAAAAGTAAATAGGCAGTTGTCTGGCCTTTTAAACATAGAAAGAAGAAGGAGGAGGAAGAAAAGGAAAGCATGGCTGCATTAGGACAGTACAATAAAGCGATCTAATTGGCCGAAGTGGATATTTCGATATAAGTAACACCCAAAACTTCTACACGGCCAATGAAATAATTTTTCACTGTACACTAACACTTTTTGTGCGAAGCTATACTTTCTGACAAAAGCGTTTGGTAGAACACCGTCACCAAGGTTTAAACAAATCTTTGAAATATTTTGAGATTTTGAAGACCGACAAATTTTTTTGGTCAGTTCCAAGCAAGAGCTGTATACTCCATCGAAACTTTCATCACTTCGAGATTACTTCATGGCATCTCTCTTAGTAGTAATATAGTCCAAGGTTTTTTTAAGCCTGAGAGAAAACCATTACAAATTTCAGCTGAATCCATAATTTTAGTAACAAGGCAAGTGACAAAGATAAATGAAAAACGATTAACTTTAGCATCAGCATCAGATTCTTCAAGCTAAATTCCTGAAAGAACACAACTGAATGTTCATAAATACGTACAACTGAAAGGTCAGAAGGACCGACGTGCTTCAGGGTGAATAAAGCTGGTATAGTGGGTAAAACACGGACACTCATTACTAATCGCTTGGGGACCCGCGTACAAAACTGATCATTTCTTTCACGTATGAAACATCGTCTCTCGCTATGGAGACGGTTTTCATTACCTCTTGCGTCATAACGTAGGTTTTGATTTTTGCCGATTTTTTTTTTTTTTTTTAATTTCTACTATTTTATTTTCCACGTCAATTTTATGTGGGTGCTCAGCACCCCCAAAAAATTCTTGAGGGGTGCACGAGCCCCGGAGCAACCACAGCGTCGGCGCCCCTGTGCCTATCCGTTACTAAAACAAACACTGTTGGTTACAAACGCATCGTTACAAGCTACTCTGGTTACCACTGCCACGCAGAAATACGGCCGCTACACTGCCTTTGAAGCCGTGAAAAAAATTGTCTTGCTGTAAATTTTACACAACGGGCCATTAAAATTGCTACACCAAGAATAAATGCTGATGATAAACGGGTATTCATTGGACAAATATATTATACTAGAACGGACACGTGATTACATTTTCACGCAATTTGGCTGCATAGATCCTGAGAAATCAGTGCCCAGAACAGCCACCTCTGGCCGTAATAACGGTCTTGATACGCCTGGGCATTGAGTCAGACAGAGCTTGGATGGCGTGTACAGGTACAGATGCCCATGTAGCTTCAACACGATACCACAGTTCATCAACAATAGTGACTGGCGTATTGTGAAGAGCCAGTTGCTCGGCCACCATTGACCAGACGTTTTCAACTGGTGAAAGATGTGGAGAATGTGCTGGCAGGGCAACAGTCGAACATTTTCCGTATCCAGAAAGGCCCGCACAGGACCTGCAACATGCGGTCGTGCATTATCCTGCTGAATGTAGGGTTTCGCAGGGATCGAATAAAGGGTAGAGCCACGGGTCGTAACACATCTGAAATGTAACGGCCACTATTCAAAGTGCCGTCGATGCGAACAAGACGTGACCGAGACGTGTAACCAATGGCACCCCATACAATCAAACCGGGTGATACACCAGTATGGCGATGACGAATACACGCTTCCAATGTGCGTTCACCGCGATGTCGCCAAACATGGATCCGACTATGATGCTGTAAACAGAACCTAGATTCATCTGAAAAATGGCGTTTTGCCATTCGTGCACCCAGGTTTATTGTTACGTACACCATCGCAGGCGCTCCTGTCTGTGATGCAGCGTCAAGGGTAACCACAGCCATGGTCTCCGAGCTGACAGTCCATGCTGCTGCAAACGTCGTCGAACTGTTCGTGCAGATTGTTGTTGTCATGCAAACGTTCCCATCGGTTGACTCAGGGATCGAGACGTGGCTGCACGATCCGTTACAGCCATGCGGATAAGATGCCTGTCATCTCGACTACTAGTGATACGAGGCCGTTGGGATCCAGCACGGCGTTCCGTATTGCCCTTCTAAAACCACCGATTCCATATTCCGCTAACAGTCATTGGATCGCGACCAACGCGAGCAGCAATGTCGCGATACGATAAACCGCAATCGAGATAGGCTACAATCCGGCCTTTGTCAAAATCGGAAAAGTGATGGTACGCATTTCTTGTCCTTACACGAGGCATCACAACAACGTTTCACCAGGCAACGCCGGTCAACTGCTGTTTGTGTATGAGAAATCGGTTGGAAACTTTCCTCATGTCAGCACGTTGTAGGTGTCGCCACCGGCGCCAACCTTGTGTGACTGCTCTGGAAAGCTAATTATTTGCATATCACAGCATCTTCTTCCAGTCGGTTAAATTTCACGTCTGTAGCACGTCATCTCCGTGGTGTGGCAATTTTAATGGGCAAGAGTGTATTGATGGCTTTCCAAGCAGCTGACGTTCTCAACCATCGTGTAACGCGAAGGCAAGGATTTCATTTCGTCTACATACACATAAACAAAAATTCACACTACACGTTGACTTAGAGATTCCAGAAGCTTTTAAGTACCTGAATTAGATTTTAAAAAAACGCCGAGAGATGCGGTAAGGATTTTAATTACTGGTACTTACGTGTACTCTGAAAAACTTCAAAGTCGATTTTGTCGAGTATTTTTTGAGAGTTGCGTCGAATGTCTTTGGCAGATTGTTATGTAAGTTCTGAACTTCACGTGCTATAAATTTAAAGAAATTCTGAAATACCCATGTGGTTGCCTCGTCAGAAATAGGTAGCACCCACAGTGAAATATCGCCAAGCTCCAGTTACACACAGTACCGCTAGAAGAAGAATGTGTAATTACCACACGTTGACCACGTTGCCCTGTGTGCGTCGATTTATTGAATTTTGCAGTTGCGTCGTTCTTCCGGATCGGCGAATTATTCTTTAATATTGGGAAGTGATATGAATATGACTAACTTCATCAGATTAGTCAAAATCAGAGGAACCAAGTGTCCCCCTTCGTACACAAAACGGGTCAGCAAAAGCAATGAAAAAGGCATGCTAAATTTAAACGAACACAAAATCCCCAGCATTGGCGATCCTTCACAAAAGCTCGAAATGTAGCGATGACTTCAATACGAGATGACTACAACGCTTATCACAACGAAACTCTTTCTCGAAATATCACTGAAAACCCAAAGATATTTTGGTCATATGTTAAATATACGAGGGAAAAAAAGTAAGTAGCTCTCTTAGGTTGTTTGGAGATGACGCCGTCATTTACCGTCTAGTGAAATCATCTGAAGATCCAAACCAACTGCAGAACGATCTGAATAAGATATCAGTATGGTGTAAAAATTGGCAATTGACTCTAAATAATGAGAAGTGTGAAGTCGTCCACTTGAGTACGAAAAGAAATCCGTTAAACTTTGTTTACATGATAAATCATTCAAATGTGAAGGCCGTAAACTCCACAAAATACCTAGGAATTACTATTAGTTCAGACTTAAACTGGAAAGAAGACGTAGATAATGTCGTAGGAAAGGCGAAACAGAGACTGCGATTTATTGGTAGAACCCTTAAAAGATGCAACAGAAGTACAATATAAACTGCATACACTACGCTTGTCCGTCCATTTTTGGAGTATTGCTGCCCAGTGTGGGATCCTTATCAGGTGGGTTTGACGGAGGAGATCGAAAGAGTCCAGAGAAGGGCAGCTCGTTTCGTGTTGTCACGATACAGGGGAGACAGCGTCACCGAAATGATACAGGATCTGGGACGGGAATCATTATAACAACGGCGCTTATCGCTGCGGCGTGGGCTACTTACGAAACTCCAATCGCCAACATTCTCCTCCGAATGCGAAAATATATTGTTGACTCTCACTTACATAGGTAGAAATGACCATCAGAATAAAATACGAGAAATCAGAGCCCGAACAGAGAGATTCAGGTGTTGTTTCTTCCCCCGCGCTATTCGAGAATGGAATGGGAGATAAACAGTATGACGGTGGTTGGATGAACCCTCTGCTCGGCACTCGCAGAGTACCCGGTGCAGATGCAGACGCAGACGTAGACGGAGGCAGCGCGGCTGGCAGGCGGCCACCTGCGGGTCAAGGGTCAAGTGGCCGCCTCCACTGTGTGACGTCACGCCACCACTCGCGCCTGGTCGCCCACCAGTCTCTCCAGAGCTCCCAAATACCCAGGCTCAACGCCGTTGGAATCGCGCTGCGCTGACAACATACAGGCGCATGCCCTCCCGTCTTTCACAAACGATTTCGGAAAAAGTAAGAGAGAGATAAATTTATTTGCCTGTTGTTCTTATGGTCTTCAGTCCGGAGACTGGTTTGATGCAGCTCTCCACAATACCCTATCCTGAGCAAGCCTCTTCATCTCCACATAAGAACGGCAACCTACATCTGTCTGAATCTGCTTACTGTATCCATCTCTTGGTCTTCCTCTGCGGTTTTTACCCCACACACATCCTCGATGTCTAAGAATGTTTCCTACCAAGCGATCCCTTCTTTTAGTCAGGGTATGTCACAAATTCCTTTGCTCACCAATTCTGTTCAGTACCTCTTCATTAGTTATGCGATCTACCCACCTAATCTTCAGCATTCTTCTGTAGCACCACATTTCAAAAGCCTCAATCCTCTTCCTGTACGCACTGTTTATCGTCCATGTTTCACTCCCATACAAGGCAACACTCCATACAAATGCCTTCAGAAAGGACTTCCTTAGGCTTCAATCAATATTCGATGTTAACAGATTTCTCTTTTTCAAGAACGATTTTCTACCCATTGCCATTCTGCATTTTATATCCTCTGTACTGCGACCATCACTTGTTATTTTACTGCCCAAGTAACAAAACTCATCCCCGCCTTTATTGCTTCGTTACCTAATCTAATTCCTTCAACATCACCCGATTTTCTTAGACTGCACTCCATTACCCTAGTTTTGCTCTTCTTAATGTTCATCTTATAAGCACCTTTCAGCACACTGTCCATTCCGTTCAATTGCTTCTCCAGGTCCTTTGCTGTATCTCACAGAATTACTATGTCGTCGACAAAACGCAATGTTTTTAATTCTTCCCCCTGAACTTTAATTCCTTCACCAAATTTCTCCTTGCTTTCCTTTATAGCTTGCTCAATGTACAAATTGAATAACATTGGAGAAAGACTACAACCCTGTCTTACTCCCTTTCCAACCACTGCATCCCTTTCATGCCCTTCAACTCTGAGAACCCCTGTCTGATTTTTGTACAAGTTGTAAATAACCTTACGCTGCCTATATTTTACTCCTGCTTGCTTCAGAACTTGAAAGACTTTATTCCAATCAACATTGTCAAAAGCCTTCTCCAAATCTACAAAAGCTAGAAATGTAGGTTTGCCTTTTCTTAATCTATCTTCTAAGATAAGCCGTAAAGTGAGTATTGCCTCCCGTGTTCCTACATTGCTCCTGAACCCAAACTGATCTTCCCCGAGGTCGGCTTCTACCAGCTTTTCCCTCGTCCTGTATATAATTCGTGTTAAAATTTTGCAACCATGACTTATTAAACTGATGGTTCTGTAGTTTTCACACCTGACTGCACCTGCTTTCTTTGGAATGGGGATTATAACATTTTTCTTAAAGTCTGAGGGTACTTCACCTGTCTCATACATCTTACACACCAGGTGAAACAACTTTGTCATGGCTGGCTCTCCCAGAGACTTTAGTAGCTCTGAGGGAATATCATCTACTCCAGGAGCCTTGTTTCGACTTAGGTCTTTCAGTGCTCTATCAAATTCATCTCTCAGTATAGTATCTCCTATTTCATCTTGATCTAATTCCTCTTCCCTTCCTACAACATCGTCTCTAAGTTCATTTCCTTTGTAGAGCTGCTCTATGTAATCTTTCCATCTTTCAGCTTTCCCTTCTTTGCTGAGAACTGATTTTCCATCAGTGTCCTTGATATTCATAGAGCTGTTTTTCTTATCTCCAAATGTTTCTTTTATTTTCCTGTAGGCTGTATCTATTTTCCCCTATTTATACATTCTTCTACATCCTTGCATTTGCTTTCTAGCCACTCCTGCTTAGCCATTTTGCACTTCCTGTCAATCTCATTTTTTAGTCGTCTGTACTCCATTTTGCCTGTTTCATTTACTGCATTTTTATATTTTCTCCTTTCATCAATTAACTGTAGTGTTTCCTGTGATATCCATGGATTTTTTGTAGGTCTTGCCTTTCTACCTTCTTTGTCCTCTGCTGCCTTCACTATTTCATCTCTCAATGCTACCCATTCCTCTTCTACTGTTTTATTTCCCCCTGTTTCTGTCAATTGTTGCCTAAATCTCCCTCTGAAATTCTCCAGAACTTCACTTTCCTTCAATTTATCTAAGTCCCATCTCCTTATTTTCCTACCTTTCTGCAGTTTTTTCAGTTTCAGCCTACAGTTCATAATCAACAAGTTATGGTCAGAGTCTATATCTGTCCCTGGGTATGTCTTGCAGTTTATAACCTGGTTCCGGAATCTATGTCTTACCATTATAAAATCAATCTGGTATCTCCCGGTGTCTCCTGGTCTCTTCCACGTATACAACCTTCTTTTGTGATTCTTAAACCACGTGTTTGTTACGATTAAATCATGTTCCGTGCAAAATTCTACCAGGCGACTTCCTCTTTCATTCCTCCTGCCCAGTCCATATTCACCTATTATTTTTCCTTCTCTTCCTTTTCCTACTACCGAATTCCAGTCTCCCATCACAATTAAGTTTTCCTCTCCGTTAACTGTCTGAATAATTTCCTTTAGCTCCTCATATATTTCTTCGATCTCCTCATCATCGGCAGAGCTAGTTGGCATATAAAACTGTACTTCTGTTGTCAGTGTTGGCTTCGTATCTATCTTGACAATGATAATGCGATCACTGTGCTGCTCATAGTAGTTTACCCGCATTCATATTTTCTTATTCATTATGAATGCTACTCCTGTGGTACCCCCAACTGATTTTGTATTTATAATCCTGTACTCCCCTGACCAGAAATCCTGTTCATCCTGCCACCGAACTTCACTAATCCCCACTATATCTAACTTCAACCTATCCATTTCCCTTTTTAAATTTTCTAGCTTCCCTACCCGATTAAGGGATCTAACATTCCACGCTCCGATCCGTAGAATGCCAGTATTGTCTTTCCTGATGATCACATCCTCGTGAGTAGTCCCCGCCCGGAGATCCGAATGGGGGACTATTTTACCTCCGGAATATTTTACCCGAGAGGATGCCATCATCATATGTCCATACAGTAGAGCTGCATGTCCTCGGGAAAGGTAACGGCTGTAGTTTCCCCTTGCTTTCAGCCGTTCGCAGTAGCTGTGTGGCAAAGCCACATTAGCTGATGTTACAAGGCCAGCTCAGTCAATCATCCAGACTGTTGCCCCTGTAACTACTGAAAAGGCTGCTGCCCCTCTTCAGGAACCACACGTTTGTCTGGCCTCTCCACAGATACCCCTCCGCTGTGGTTGCACCTACGGCTATCTGCATCGTTGAGGCACGCAAGCCACCCCACCTCGGCAATGTCTGCCTACGCTACTTAAATCTGTATATGTCAGAAGTGTGCATCATTTCGTTAACAGTTACAGTTAGCGAGATACTGGCTCTCAAGTAAGACACTGCGCTAACAAGGCAATGGTCAGACTTGTCATGTCGAAACCTTTGTTGCTGTTTTTACGACTGTGAGTTAACATTGAAGGAAGTCTGTATGCTGCTGACATGACCTGGAAGTCTGTAAAAACTTCTATGAAGTACTAGCTGAAAACCCGGCGTTGCCCACGTATTTATTTATTTATTCCTGCCATTTTTCAGGTATGTACTCATTTGTATAAGGGCTGTATGTCTGTAAAGTCTCTCGAGAATACAGTTAATAGTAAACAAGTGATAGATTAAAACTTGGTGCGTGATGGGGCGGTTTTCCATGAACGTTCCTGTTCATGTGATCATATCTCATGAACTACGTGTCGGAATGTGATACAATTTAGAAGGTACATTCAACTACATGTGTTTATTCTGCATGTAAAATTTCCAGGCTCTACAATTTGTAGTGTTCAAATTATAAATTGTAACGTCATACCGACAGCCGTAGTTTTACTCCATAAACAGCGGAAAAGTAGTAAGCGAGAAACTTTTTTCCTTTCATCATTTTAATATGGTTGCCAGCGAGAAAAAGTTTAATAAAGGTTTGAAATTATGTTTAAAGTTTGTTGCAAGTCGCTAAGTACTGTCATTCTCATACAGTGTATTTCGAAAGTATCGCCGCATTATATGGCAATTTTTGCGATTTCTATTGGTTGTGACGTAATATCTTTTGAACCATGTGCCGTATGTGATTCTTAACCATGCAGCAATTATTATCTCACGGTAACGAATGTGTGTACCAAATTTGGTTGAAATCGGTCCAATGGTTTAGGAGAAAATAGCAGCATTGTCGGAAAATGCAGCATTGTTTTTGACGTCCTATCTCGTGAACTATATATCGTATGCGATTCTTACACCCTCCTCGTGGATTGAAGCTTACGTGTACAAAATTTCATAAAGCTTGGAAGAAAACTGTAGATTTGTATGCAACATGTACAAATATACGGACACTCTGCTTTATATATTAGATGATATTATTGTCGCTTGGTTTCCGCGCTTATAACTGCTGTACAACCCTGACCTCTCTGGCTACGTTATACCGACGCCATCTAGGGACAAGGTGGCGTTAGCTACGCGCCGCTCTCCTGCCACAGCAGTGACAGAGCTGATTCGCCCAGAGAAAGCGATCGTACGATAATTATTAAGTACGATAATAATAAATTCTTTGAGAAATGTAGCTGATATGTTATCTACAACATTCTTTACAAACAGCTATGAAATGGACACAAATACATATACGTTTTAGAACACGCCAAACTTTTATTTCTTGTAATTACCGCCAAAATGCGAAATATTGATGAAATGTTCAAAACATGGGTTTTTTTGTGCACCAAGAACATACAAGCAAAGACGACATATTACAGCCCTGCGAATCACAGACGATGTTAGACGTCCGTAGACAAAACTCGGCCGTTGTTAGGAAGGAATCAGGCCTAATATCAGTATATTTCGAGACGTGCCACGCATATTAAATCACAGTTTGAAACAGTGGGGAGTAAAACTTATAATGTACGACTGTTTCCAACTTGACAATATTGTCACGGTGATAGGAAACTGCAGTGATATGCCTTCCACAGACGGAAAAATTCTCTGTCTAATTACGTTCGTCGTGCCGGGTGGAATCTGAAATATCTCTACTTCTTTGTGTCCCTACACAGACAGTCATATTTCTCTTCTTTTTAAGGTAGGGCGTGCAAAATTTTCAATATCGGAACGAAACTATAGATTTCTATGCAATAGAAACGCAGGGTCACATTGAAAAACGCACTTTCTTGTTCTCGAATATTTCAGTTTTATTTCATACAACTCTTGTTGTGAGAATAACGAGGGAAAAAAAAAAAAAAAAAAAAAAAAAAAAAAAAAAAAAAAAAAAAAAAAAAAAAAAGATCTGTGAAATCGTTCGAGCCGTTCTCAAGTTATGGTGCGACCAAGGTATTTATGGATCCACTTTATGTTGCAAAGTACTCTCCCCCATGTACCGTATGAAACATATGGTAGACGGTGACCTTCATTTTGTACTGAAGGTCAAGCGTGCAAAATTTCGTGAAGATCGGAATGAAGCTGTGGATTTCGTGAGTCTGTAGGAGAAATAAGCTCCGCCATGCACCTATCACAAAATACTTTCTTAGCTGACGTTTTCTGTCTATAAACTACATTGCTGCCAAATTTTAGCTTCGTCGGTAAAGTTGTTTTCCAGATTTCGTGATTAGTCACTCAGTGCCCTTCCGGTTTTATATAGATAGAGATTAAAAAGAGAGATTATAAATGCAAGAGAATTAAGGGACAGTTGCAGACAGAAATAAATAGTAAGATGCAAATCTGTAATGCTAATTTTATTTGATTCAAGTACATGCCTGATGCGACAGTTCTACGGTATCTACAGCGAAACTGTAGACTTCTTTTCGTTTCGTCATTTTGAGTGTGGTGGGGGAGTGGGGTCAGTTACAAAATGCTTCACATACGTCAGAAATTTCATGCAAACCTCTCATTATTTATGACGACATTTCTCCTGAGCTATGTGCCGTGCTCTTTTATCTTTGGGTCAGGAACCTTCGTGGGCGTACGGTGAACAGTTCGCCAAAGTTTCGTTGCAATCGGATGAATGGTTTATGAACACACAGAGGACATACAGACAAACATTGATTTATATACACGGTGTTACAAAAAGGTACGGCCAAACTTTGAGGAAACATTCCTCACACACAAAGAAAGAAAATATGTTATGTGGACATGTGTCCGGAAACGCTTAATTTCCATGTTAGAGCTCATTTTAGTATTTCTCTTTACATGTAAATTGAAATAATTCGTGCAGACAATTGTCAAAATAGCCAATTGTTTCGTTAATATGTACTGTACTTCCTCGATTCACCGTCAGTTCGCCCAACTGAAGGAAGGTAATGTTGACTTCAGTGCTTGTGTTGACATGCGACTCATTGCTCTACAGTACTAGCATGAAGCACATCAGTACGTAGCATTAACTGGTTAGTGTTGCAATCAGTGCAATGTTTACAAATGCGGAGTTGGCAGACGCCCATTTGATGTATGGATTAGCACGGGGCAATAGCCGTGGCGCGGTACCTTTGTATCGAGATAGATTTCCAGAACGAAGGTGTCCCGACAGGAAGACGTTGAAGCAATTGATCGGCGTCTTAGGGAGCACGGAACATTCCAGCCTATGACTCGCGACTGGGGAAGACGTAGAACGGCGAGGACACCTGCAATGGAAGAGGCAATTCTTCGTGCAGTTGACGATAACCCTAATGTCAGCGTCAGAGAAGTTGCTGCTGTACAAGGTCATGTTGACCACGTCACTGTATGGAGAGTGCTACGGGAGATCCAGTTGTTTCCGTACCATGTACAGCGTGTGCAGGCACTATCAGCAGCTGATTGGCCCCCACAGGTACACTTCTGCGAATGGTTCATCCAACAATGTGTCACTCCTCATTTCAGTGCAAATGTTCTATTTACGGATGAGGGTTAATTCCAACATGTGCAAATTGTAAATTTTCACAATCAACATGTGTGGGCTGACGAGAATCCGCATGCAATTGTGCAATCAGGACATGAACACAGATTTTCTGTGAACGTTTGGGCAGGAATTGTTGGTGATGTCTTGACTGGGCCTCACGTTCGTCCAGCTACGCTCACTGGAGCACGTCATCATGATTTCATACGGGATACTCTACCTGTGCTGCTAGAACATGTGCCTTTACAAGTACGACACAACATGTGGTTCATGCACGATGGAGCTCCTGCACGTTTCAGTCGACGTGTTTGTACGCTTCTCAACAACAGATTCGGTGACCGATGGATTGGTAGAGGCGGACCAATTCCGTGGCCTCCAAGCTCTCCTAACCGCAACCCTCTTGACTTTCATTTATGGGGGCATTTGAAAGCTCTTGTCTACGCAACCCCGGTACCAAATGTAGAGACTCTTCGTGCTCGTATTGTGGACGGCTGTGATACAATACGCCATTCTCCAGGGCTGCATCAGCGCATCAGGGATTCCGTGCGACGGAGGGTGGATGCATGTATCCTCGCTAACTGAGGACATTTTGAACATTTCCTGTAACAAAGTGTTTGAAATCACGCTGGTACGTTCTGTTGCTGTCTGTTTCTATTCCACGATTAATGTGATTTGAAGAGAAGTAATAAAATGAGCTCTAACATGGAAAGTAAGCGTTTCCTAACACACGTCCACTTAACATATTTTCTTTCTTTGTGTGTGAGGAATGTTTCCTGAAAGTTTGACCGTACCTTTTTGTAACCGGAATCTGTCAGGGCCAATTTGACAGCACATTGACTCACCGAGTCCCCGTCGCTGTCCACCTACACCTTCTCCTACAGTTTTCCGTCTCTTTTGCCTCTGTGACTGGTGGGTCGGATTTGCAATGCCATCCAACGGCTGATCGTCGTTTTCACGTCCACGCCTGTCAGTCCCTGGTGGAAATTTTCTGTGAGCCGAGATGAGAGTCACAAACTGGCGTCTTTCCCACGTTTCGATCGTGTTGTCTTCATCTTCTGCATTCCTCCTTGGTTCTAAAAAACATTTCTTTGTGGCCGCTGTAATGCCATTAATCAGGGTCTTTCTCCCTGGCCAGAAACACTGTTATCTTGGAAGCACTTTATTTATACTGCGAGCCAGTCTCTCTCCCACTCACGCATGTGTCCACTACAGGGGTTTGCTCGTCTTCTTCCCGTCTACAGGGGTCCACGGTTTACCTGCTATGTCGTCGCCGTTCTTTGCAAACGACTCCTCTGGTACCTGCACACAAGGGCTTCCTCTGCAAGCGCCCTATTGTGACCATTTCGTTGTCAGGGCTCCTCTTCCCTCCGTCCGCTGTCGCTCCTACAGTCAGACTGCTTTCGCCGTGTAGGTTCTTACGACTGTTAGACAGATGGGCCCCTGCAGTGGCAGAGTGCAGCCTGCGGCCGATGCTGGAGGTCAAAGTTCGGCATGCCCCTCTCGTCTCCCAGGACGGCTGGTCACTGGCTGGCGTGCGCGAATGCTTACATAGGCAAAGTCACTGAATGTTCAAACGTTTGTATAGCTTATGAGACTTAACTACGGGGTCATCAGTCCCTAAGCTTACAATCTACTTACGAACTAGCTAACACTAAGGACGGCAGAAATATCCATGCTCGAGTGGGGATTCGAACCCCCGACCGTAGTGGCCGTGCAGACCGTGACTGGAGCGGCTCAGTCCCATCGGCCACCGCGGCCGGCAACGGAAGCGTCAGTACCCGAAATATTACACCGGTTAACATACCCCTGTACACATTTTCCTGTTGTACATCGCACTTCTTGCGCAGGTGACTTCCGTTTATAAGAAAGGCAGAAGAACTGACCAACACAATTACAGGCCAATATCTTTGACATCAGTTTCCTGTAGAATTTTAGAGCGTATTCTCAGCTCGAATATACTAAATTTTCTTGGAACGGAAAAACTTCTTTCTATGAATCAACACGGGTTTAGGAAACATCGTTCATGTGAAACTCAGCTTGCCCTTTTCTCAAACGACATGTTGCATGCCATGGATAAAGGGCAACAGGCGGATTGGGTTTTTGTCGATTTAAAAAAGGCGTGCGACGCGGTGCCACACTGCAGACTGCTAACGAAGATACGAGCTTATGGAATAGGTTCACAGATTTGTGACTGGCTGGAAGACTTCCTAAGTAATAGAACGCAGTACGTTGTTCTCGACGGCGAGTGTTCATCAGAGACGAGTGTATCGTCAGGCGTGCCCCAGGGGAGTGTGATAGGACCGCTATTATTTTCTATCTATATAAATGATCTGATGGACAGAGTAAGTTGTAATTTGTGGCTGTTTGCTGATGATGCTGTGGTGTATGGGAGGGTGTCGTCTGTAACTGACTGTAATAGCACACAGGATGACTTAGACAAAATTTCTAGTTGGTGCGAAGAATGGCAGCTAGCACTCAATGTAGAAAAATGAAAGGTGATGGGCATGAGTAGAAAAAGCAATCTCATAATGTTCGAATACAGCATTAGTAGTGAGCTTCTTGATGCTGTCACGTCGTTCAAATATCTAGGCGTAACATTGCAGAGCGATATGAAATGGAACGATGATGTAACGACAGTTGTTAGTAGGCGGACAGCAGACTTCGGTTTATTGGGAGAATTTTGGGAAGATGTATTTCACCTGTGAAGGAGACCGCGTATAAAACGCAATTTCGGTTCCTTGCTGGTACACTCTATGCACTATGTTTCCTCGCCGCATATGTTGTTGTCATCTGTATGCTGTGTAAGTATACTGAGTATTGTCCATTGGTCTTTTTGCCTCGTGGCCTCGTATATTTGTAGTTGTGTGTGAGGGTGTACTGCTCGTGAGGTCTCTCTGGGGTGGTCGTAGGTCCATGTCAGGACATCCTCTCTCCCCATGTGTCCAGTATGGTGTCTGATGCGATGCACGTGTGTA
The DNA here is from genome assembly GCA_026315105.1 of Locusta migratoria. Taxonomy (NCBI): domain Eukaryota; kingdom Metazoa; phylum Arthropoda; class Insecta; order Orthoptera; family Acrididae; genus Locusta; species Locusta migratoria. The sequence continues at coordinate 126,472,114 of CM048753.1, forward strand.
GCATAAGGGGCGTCTCCTGTCAAGAGGTGGACCATTCCGCGGTCGGGATCGACATGTTTAATTCTTAAGGCCGTATTACAGGAGACACCTATCGTACACAAGCCCGCACCAGCTGACAAGCATATACGTCTGGAACCACCAAGCTTTTCGTCCGTGCTATTACACCGCATACATAATGGGTACAAGTCCGGACGAGCGCCTTAATGGTACAGCGCAGAGGTGGGCACAAGTCGGCTCAATGAGCAGAGCAGCGGTAGTTGGCCTAGTCGCCGCTAGAGGTCTGCATGCTTGCTGGCTCCTCCAATAAATATGGCCAGCTGGGCTGTGTCCGATAAGTCGGTACTCTCGTCTAATGCAATGGAAAACACCAAGAAGTTCGAAATGACAGTTCCACAATATCACCTGACAAACGTTCGATACGGCGAGTTATAGCACAGTCTAACATATACAGTCACGACACTCCCACAGATTTTTGTTATACGCTGCGATAGCAGCGCTCCAAGCGGCCGGCAAGCTACGTTTCTGAATACGATGGTTGATGAGTTGGAATAGTATCATTTAGATTGACTTCAGCATACTTTTTACATTACGGAACGTATGTAGTGCCTTATAAATAGGCAATAATTTAAAAATATTTCCCCATTTCTCTTTCTTAGGTTTCATAAGATCCCTGATTACGTACGAAACGATACATTACAGAACAGTTAATTTACAATCATCCTGTAACATACAGGCTTTAAATGTGTGATTTCATTTTCTATTAAAAATAAAAATGCCTAGGAGACACCAGGAGACATGCCCTTTAGCAGAGAGACGTCAATTTCTACGCAGAAACGTTAAGTATTATTCATTACAATTCCAGTAAAATCGGTGAGGGTGGAGCATAGGAAACGTATATAGAATGAAATAAATACGGTATTTAACATACCAAATCAACCATCATAGCTGTATCTGAAGAAAAAACGTCACAGACATGGCAATATAACGATAAGAGCAACCAAACTGTTTTCCAACAAAGAAAAGCCCAATTCCACAATTGTTTCTACATCTGAACCATCTGAAACGGCAAGAATCATCAAAACATTGGTTTTTTTAAAGCTAAAGTAATTACACTTAAAAGAATATAGACGAATAAGAAAGACGAGTGACGTGTAAAAATGTGCGAATCTTTAGACTCCGTACCGAATTGATATACGTCAAAAACTGGCTGTCATAGTAAGAACAGACCATAATAGAAATTTATTACACCATTATGTTTATATGCAGCTTACTTTCAGCGGAATAAGCAGCAAATATACACATATTCGTAAGTATTTGTTCATGACAAAGTTGTTGTTTATACCATTGAATCATTTAAACGAGACTGTTTTTATATTAATTTGCGTATTATGTTTGCCTCTCGATATTTTAATAATGCTTGTAACGCAAAAATTATAGTAAGTATTTCGTTAATTATTTACAAAAGCCATTATAAATAAACATCACAACTTCGGCAGCTTGCCTACCGCTAGGAGCGCTAGTGTCGCAGCAACTGTCAGTTGGTAACATCTTTCACAGCAGTGAGTGTCGTGACTGTATATTTTAGACTGTGGTTATAGTACGCCGCGACAGACTCAAACTTGCGAAAGAACGTGATAACTGTGGAGATAGTTCGTCTTCTACGACTTCCACACTGTGTTTCACAAATTGACCGTCACAAAATGGTCAGGAAGTACGGGCTATCAGCAAAGCTATTCTGTAACTGGCACGAACAGCTGCATCGGAGGATGAGGCATCACATTCCTGTGTAAGAAATAAACAGAGTTGTCATTTCAAAGGAAAACTGGTTTTATTAAACAAAACACTGTGATTAAGTTAACTCGCAAGTAGGTACAGCATTAAATCAAATGTTCAAATGTTTGTAGAACTTATGGGACTTAACTATGGGGTCATCAGTCCCTAAGCTTACAAACTACTTATGAACTAGCTAAGACTAAGGACGGCACAAACATCCATGCCCGAGGGAGGATTCGAACCCCCGACGGTAGTGGCGGTGCAGACCGTGACTGGTGCGCCTCAGTCCCCTCGGCCACCGCGGCTGGCTCATACCTCTACTTCCTTCCTCCCGTAGATTATTAAGAAGATTAAGTCCCATTTCACCTTCTACACTTCCATACTGGTTGAAGTGATGTGTTCTATAGTGGCGATCTAAACTGTACTTTTTTTATGCCTAGTATTTTACCGCATACCAAACATTTTGCTCCTCCTTCGCTTTCAGTGAACAAGTAATCACACTCCCATCTATAGTTGAAGTGGTAAATAGTCGCCGCTTTGACTAGCCATTTCAACTCCACAGCGTACTGTACCATAACGTAATATCATAGATTATAACGACAACCCTGAAGTACAAAATTCGAACTAACAGATGGCACTGTTAGCAGTGTCTTCTGAAACAAAACAAAATCGCTCTTATCTTTATATTTGCCGGCTCGACTGCATGCGCTGGTCGTTTTAGAGAAGGGTTTCCGGTGTTACGTTTATAAGTTACTTACTTATAAACATAATAGCATTTTTCAGGAGATACCCCTAGCAGTGGAATCTGTTCATTTGAGTTGGCTACTAAAGAGTTTGCACTGTTATCTTTACAAGTTATTTTGTAACGGACTCGGCCAGGTGCCTTTCTGCGGCTACGTCGGCGCGTTGGCTGCGCATACCGCCACCTGGTCTCTCCAGCAGGAACTACGTGATGGACGCCGTAGCCAGCTGCTCTTGGCTCTGCTCCCGCCCAGACAGGCGGCTCCGAGAGCGCGGCTCGCTCATTGCCCACCTCTGCTACAGGGTATGTACAGAAGCGCAGTCTTGTTTACATGTTTATTCGTTGTGGGGCATAGTTTATCTCTTTGTCAACCTATTATTTGCTGATATTAATCTTGTGAGAAGCCTACAGTCCCTTCACCGAGAGCTGGGACGAAACGTAAACAGTGTCACGTGAACGACTGCGATCGTTTCCAGAGAAAGCATTCGGTGTTCGCATGACACGAAGGGGTGTACAAAATGCTTGGCGCACGCTTTGCAGCTGGTGGCGAGCTGACATCATAGCGGAAACTGAGAAACCTGGACAACAATGTAACGAAATAGAGCATGACATGGAAGATTCAAAGCCAGTTACAATAATGTTAAAAGAACGATGAAACTGAGTTCATTCTGTCAAAACAGATTTGTTTTCATTCGGGTTGTTAACAAAACGATCCATTCATACACAATTTTTAATAACATTCCCACTAATAATAATGGTAAAGGACGACGAAGCAAGGTTCATTCTGTTAAACGTAAACTGTTTTCTTTGCGGTTGATACCAAACCGCTCCTCTCTCTCTCTCTCTCTCTCTCTCTCTCTCTCTCTCTCTCTCTCTCTCTCTCTCCTCTACAATTTCCACATTTGACTTTCAACTAAAAATACGACACGGATGACGCACTTGTTCCAAACTTCTGCAGTCACTGTTTTTAATGCTTCTTCTTGCAGTTCTTTAACTTCCGGCATTTTGTATGTTTTGTCTTTCGCTGCAACATAGCCTTTGATTCTGGCCCACACTTGATTTGATTTGATTTTTTCCAGGGAAGCCAAAACAGAATTGTTCCAACCCGCGACTGCCCGCACCGAAACTAAGTTTATTGTGCGGTATCGCTCCCTGTATATCTAGTAAAGCCAACGAATGCCCTTGAACAGTGCAAGGAGTCCCTTTACCAGTTCTTTATTAGACACAATTTCTGCAGGTCTGGTTGTCCCAAATGTTCTGTGCCTTTTACTCTCCAATGCAATGCATTCGAAGATTAGATGTGATGCAGTTTCATCACCGTCATCACAGATCCTACATTTAGGGTCCTCTTCTGTTATTCCCATTGTATGTAGGTGTTTTTTGAAATTCCCTTGGCCTGTCAGCAATCCAACCATGTGTCTAATCTCTCTCCTGTTCAGGCCCAGGATTGCAGAGCTTCTTTCAAAACATGGCTTTGCCATAATTACCTTGCCATGTTTTTGTTGTTAGACTTTGGTCCAATATTCTACGTGCTGTCTTCTGAGTCAGTTACGTAGCTCCAATTTGATCATTGCCTTGGTGATTGTCAGGACAGGTTCCGGTCCAATAAATGGTGTCTCTGCCCCCATCCTGGCTAATCTGTCGGCATGTTCGTTGCCACTGATCCCCGAGTGGACAGGGACCCACGATATGTTTACCCTATTGCTTTCCCCTAGCTCCACCAGAACCCTGTGACATTCTGCAACAATTTTAGACCTTGTTGCAGGAGCTGCCAGTGATCTCAGGGCTGCCTGGCTGTCTGAATAGATATAGATGCTACGGTCTTTGTAGCACCTACGCAAATTCTCCTCCACACACGCCCTGATGGCAGTGATTTCGGCCTGGAATACTGAGGCCAGTTTCCCTAGAGAGATGACGCCCCCCAGTCTTGGCTGCACCCCATATACCCCGGCCCCAACGCCTCGGTCTGATTTCGACCCGTCAGTGAACCAGACAATATCCCCCGTACGGTGTCGAACTATTTTCTCCCACTGCTCCCTACTTCCAGTTGTTATATTTATTGAAAGGCTTGTTGAAGCAGTATGGGGTTATAATATAGTCGGCTGGCATTTCCCCAACCATTCCTATATTTACCTCACTCACTATTTTAGTGTGTGATTCTGGATATCCCAAAGAGTTCCAGTTGTTGCCAGTTTTGAGTCTGTATGCACCAGCCGCTGCCTCCATCTCCACCCAAAGGTGTAATGGGGGCATATCCAGCATGGTTTCCATCCCAGCAGTTGGTGTGCTGCTAATTCCGCCTGTTATGGCTAAGCAGGCTAATCTCTGCACCTTACCAAGCTCCTTAGCAGCAACCTGCTGTTCTACCTTCTTCCACCACACGACCGCCCCATAGGTGATCCTGGGTCTAATCACCGCGGTGTATATCCATGGCCCATACTTACTCAATGACGTTTAATTCACAGCGGTACAGACGAAGTCTAAGAATAGTTTTCCCTGCATTCTTCGCCATTTCATCTATCGCGTATTCGTTGGTCGCTGTTCTGTAATTTTGAAATATATGTAAAAGTTATTTTATCAACATACCGTCTTCAAATTCGAGGTTTTTAGATTTTAGCCACTCAGATATTTCATGCTTATTGGAATTCGCTCTGGGAGCCTTTTCTTTCCTACGATACTGGAACGGCGCTTTGTCAACAAGGAAGAACACCTTAGAACCAGTTCTCGAAGGTTCAACTAGTCTTTAAAGATGAACTTGAGAGACCGTGAAATGGCCGCTGTACAGCACGCAGTAGCGAGCCCACGCCTGCAGTGGAGACGGCCCACTGGCTGCGCCCTGCCTTGTACACCTTAGTTTTGTCCCCTTTAAACAACAACAACAACCACCTTGTACACCTCTCGACGGCAGCGCTGTGGTCACGCGCCTTGCCGTGTTTACACTACGTCTCTCGTTTTGGTGAGTGGAATATAGGTTTCTGTTTCTTAAGCAATTATTGTTGTTTTGTCTAGGCAGGATGAAATTACGTTACCATTGCAAGGAGTAGTGAACCAAATCGCTCGTTGATATCTTATTGATACGAACAATGGTTATATTTACGTTTCTCTTGTGCAGCTATATTGGAATTTCGTTATGATTATCCACAGGAATGAACTACCATACTTCGTTTCAAATCAAGCTGCTTCAAACAAATGAGTACATTTAGGTAAATTACCATTTAGGTCCTGAGAGTATTTTTAGTCTCATGTTGTATCTTAGCCTTGGCATAAATTTTTATTAAAATGTTCGCCCTATAGTCGACATCTTATTATATTTAACTTTTATTGTATAGTTATGTCTGATTTTTGTTACTATAAAGACTACTGAACCAAATAGTTTTATATCAAGCTGGTATAAATTATTATAATTATTACTTGTGTGTGCCAAGCATGAATTACTGGGTGATCAAAAAGTCAATATAAATTTGAAAACTTAATAAATCACGAAATAATCTAGATAGAGAGGTAAAAATTGACACACCTGCTTGGAATGACATGGGGTTTTATTAGAATCAGAAAAAAGTATTGCTAGATGCGTGAAAGATATGTTGCGCGTGTCGTTTGGTGATGATCGTGTGCTCAGCCGCCACTTCCGTCATGCTTGGCCTCCCAGGTCCCCAGACCTCAGTCCGTGCGATTATTGGCTTTGGGGTTATCTGAAGTCGCAAGTGTATCGTGATCGACCGACATCTCTAGGGATGCTGAAAGACAACATCCGACGCCAATGCCTCACCGTAACTCCGGACATGATTTACAGTGCTTTTCATAACATTATTCCTCGACTACAGCTATTGTTGAGGAATGATGGAGAACATATTGAGCATTTCCTGTAAAGAACATAATCTTCCCTTTGTCTTAATTTGCTATGTTCATTATTGCTTTTCTGATCAAATGAAGCGCCATCTGTCAGAGATATTTTGAACTTGTTTTTGGTTCTAAGTATTCGGTTCACAGTATTTCAGATGTGGAAGACGTAGTTATTTCTGAAGCTTTTGCTGTGACAGTGGCCGACTCAGCGAAACCTGTTCAACGGCTCGCATCTGAACGCTAGCAGAACACACGTGTCGTCTGCACTGTAGAAAGCCCGCCGGAAAGAACTGCGCATGCGCGGATACACCTCACCTGCTCTACTGCGCATGCGTGCCTCCACGGTCGAATAGAAGCGTTCGTAATTTCCCCTAGGTAGATAAACCGTCTGCGAAAAGCGTAGCTTCAGCCGTTCTGCCAGTAGGTGACAAGCCGTCTACAACTGACTCGCGAACGTTAGGTGTGTCGTGTAATACCAGCTTTAGTCTCTCTGCCGTGTCGTCGAAGAAAGAACTGACCCTCTGACCCTTATGACTTCTACATCTGCATACATACTCCGCAATTCACCGTTAGGTGCGTGGCGGAGGGTACACTGTACCACTACTAGGCATTTCCTTTCCTATTCCACTCCCAAATTGAACGAGGAAAAAAAGAATGCCTATATGCCTCCGTACGAACCCTAATTTCTCTTATCTTGTCTTTGTGATCTTTACGCGAAATGTAAGTAGGCGACAGCAAGATCGTACTACACTCAGCTTCAAATTCCGGCCCTCTAAATTTCCTCAACAGAATTTCACGAAAAGAACGTCGTCTTTCTTCCAGCGATCCCCAATTGAGTTGCCGGAGCATTTCCGTGACACTCGCGCATTGGTCGAACCTACCGGTGACAAATCTAGCTGCTCGCCTCTGAACCACCTCTATGTCTTCCTTCAAACCGATCTGCTGCGGGTCCCAAACACTTGAGCAATACTCGAGACATGGTCGTACAAGCGTTTTATACGCGGTCTCCTTTACAGATGAAGTACATCTTCCCAAAATTCTCCCAATAAACCGAAGTCGGCTGTCCGCCTTACTCACAACTGTCCTTACATGTTTGCTCCGTTTCATATCGCTCTGCAATGTCACTCCTAGATACGTGAACGACGCGACATCATCAAGAAGCTCATTAATAATGCTGTATTCGAACATTATGGGCTTGTTTTTCCTACTCATGCGCATCACCTTACATTTTTCTACATTGAGAGCTAGCTGCCATTCTTCGCACCAACTAGAAATTTTTTCTAAGTCATCCTGTATGCTATTACAGTCAATTAAAGACGACACCCTCCCATACACCACAGCATCATCAGCAAACAGCCGCAAATTACAAGTTACTCTGTCCGTCAGATCATTTATATAGATAGAAAATATTAGCGGTCCTAACGCACTCCCCTGGGGCACGCCTGACGATACACTCGTCTCTGATGAACACTCGCCGTCGAGAACAACGTACTGCGTTCTATTACTTAGGAAGTCTTCCAGCCAGTCACAAATCTGTGAACCTATTCCATAAGCTCGTATCTTCGTTAGCAGTCTGCAGTGTGGCACCGCGTCGAACGCCTTTTTGAAGTCGACTTGCCTCCCATTCCTGCTGCCAGTGTCATTTTCCAGGGCCAACCTAGTCACTGAAATCACCCTGTCGACCCACCTTTCAAGCGCTCAGTCAGTACAGTGGAGTACTGTGCAGTGTCGTCGGCAGTCGTGAGCGACGTCGCTGCTGCGCGGTTGGCGGCCCTGTCGGCCGGGCCTCCAAATAGCCGGGGGATTCCCCGGCAACCGAGGGCCACAGCGTCGTCTGTGCCTTCTCAGCTGCGCAACGCAGTCACACCGACACTTTCTACAAGGCACGCAGTTTTCGCGGAAGTAGGTCTCGGAAGTTTCATATTTGCCTAAAAGGTGCCTACGACCAACCTCTCTGAAACTGTGGCGGCCTAAAGACCGAGTCTGTCGTTCGTCTACCAGTGGCGGCTGGTGTTTTAGGTGACAGGCGGGGGGGTCACTCAAAGAAGTGACCCGGTTGCCCCCCCCCCCCTCCCCAGATGCACTACTGCCCATTAAAACTGCTACAACAAGAAGAAAAGCAGATGATAAACGGGCATTCATTAAACAAATATATTAGACTAGAACTCACATGTGATTACATTTCCACTTCCACGCAATTTCGGTGCATACATCCTGAGAAATCAGTACCCAGAACAACCACCTCTGGCCGTAATAAATGCCTTGATACGCCTGGGCATTGAGTCAAACAGAGCCTTGCATGGCGTGTACAGGTACAGATGCCCATGCAGCTTCAACACGATACCAGTTCATCAAGAGTAGTGACTGGCGTATTGTGACGAGCCAGTTGCTCGGCCACCATTTTCAGTTGGTGAGAGATCTGCAGAATGTGCTGGCCAGGGCAGCAGTCGAATATTTTCCGTATCCAGAAAGGCCCGTACAGGACCTGCAACATGCAGTCGAGCATTATCCTGCTGAAATGTAGGGTTTCGCAGCGATCGAATGAAGGGTAGAACCACGGGCCATAACTCATCTGAAATATAACGGCCCCTGTTCAAAGTGCCGTCGATGCGAACAAGAAGTTACCGAGACGTGTAACCAATGGCACCCCATACCATCACGCCGGGTGATACGCCAGTATGGCGATGACGAATACACGATTCCAATGTGCGTCCACCGCGATGTCGCCAAACACGGATGCGACCATCACGTTGCTGTAAACAGAACCTGGATTTATCCGAAGAAATACGTTTCGCCATTCGTGCACCCAGGTTCGTCGTTGCGTACACCATCGCAGGCGCTCCTGTCTGTGATGCAGCGTCAAGGGTAACCGCAGCCAAGGGCTCCGAGCTGATAGTCGATGCTGCTGCAAACGTCGTCGAACTGTCCGTTCAGATGGCTGTTGTCTTGCAAACGTCCCCATCTGATGACTCAGGGATCGAGACGTGGCTGTACGATCCGTTACAGCCATGCGGATAAGATGCCTGCCACCTCGACTGCTAGTGATACGAGGCCGTTGGGATCCAGCACGGCGTTCCGTATTGCCCTCCTGAACCCACCGATTCCATATTCTGCTAACAGTCATTGGATCGCGACCAACGCGAGCAGCAATGTCGCGATACGATAAACCGCAATCGCGATAGGCTACAATCCGACCTTTATCGAAGTCGGAAACGTGATGGTATGCATTTCTCCTCCTTACATGAGGCATCACAACGTTTCACCAGTCAACGCCGGTCAACTGCTGTTTGTGTATGAGAAATCGGTTGGAAACTTTCCTCATGTCAGCACGTTGTAGGTGTCGCCACCGGCGCCAACCTTGTGTGAATGCTCTTTGTATATCACAGCATCTTCGTCCTGTAGCACATCTTCGTGGTGTAGCAACTTTAATGGTCAGGACTGTATAAATATTTACAGTGTCAGAACTTTCAGAATGTAGTTTCCTTTCAAAATAATATTTCCTCTGCTTTGAGCTTTAACCTCAATTTTTAACTTGACGTTCATGAGCCACTCCCATGAACCACAGACATTGCCGAGGTGGGGTGGCTTGCGTGCCTCAACGATACAGATAGCCGTACCGTAGGTGCAACCACAGCGGAGGGGTATCTGTGGAGAGGCCAGACAAACGTGTGGTTCCTGAAGAGGGGCAGCAGCCTTTTCAGTAGTTACAGGGGCAACAGTCTGGATGATTGACTGAGCTGGCCTTGTAACATCAGCTAATGTGGCTTTGCCATACAGCTACTGCGAACGGCTGAAAGCAAGGGGAAACTACAGCCGTTATTTTTCCCGAGGACATGCAGCTCTACTGTATGAACATATGATGATGGCATCCTCTCGGGTAAAATATTCCGGAGGTAAAATAGTCCCCCATTCGGATCTCAGGGCGGGGACTACTCAGGAGGATGTGATCATCAGGAAAGACAATACTGGCATTCTACGGGTCGGAGCGTGGAATGTTAGATCCCTTAATCGAGTAGGAAAGTTAGAAAATTTAAAAAGGGAAATGGATAGGTTGAAGTTAGATATAGTGGGGATTAGTGAAGTTCGGTGGCAGGATGAACAAGATTTCTGGTCAGGTGAGTACAGGATTATAAATACAAAATCAGTTGGGGGTATCACAGGAGTAGGATTGATAATGAATAAGAAAATAGGAATGCGGGTAAACTACTATGACCAGCACAGCGATCGCATTATCATTGTCAAGATAGATACGAAGCCAACACCGACAACAGTAGTACAGGTTTATATGCCAACTAGCTCTGCCGATGATGAGGAGATCGAAGAAATATATGAGGAGCTAAAGGAAATTATTCAGACAATTAAGGGAGAGGAAAACTTAATTGTTATGGGAGACTGGAATTCGGTAGTAGGACAAGGAAGGGGAGGGAAGATAGTGGGTGAATATGGTCTGGGCAAAAGGAATGAAAGAGGAAGCCGCCTGGTAGAATTTTGCACGGAACATAATTTAGTTATAACAAACACCTGGTTTAAGAATCACAAAAGAAGGTTGTATACGTGGAAGAGACCAGGAGACACCGGGAGATACCAGATAGATTTTATAATGGTAAGACATAGATTTCGGAACCAGGTTTTGAAGTGTAGGACATACCCAGGGGCAGACATAGACTCTGACCATAACTTGTTGGTTATGAACTGTACGCTGAAACTGAAGAAACTACAAAAAGGTAGGAAAATAAGGAGATGGGACCTAGATAAATTGAAGGAACCTGAAGTTCTTAAGAATTTCAGAGGGAGCTTCAGGCAACAATTGACAGAAACAGGGGAAAATAAAACAGTAGAGGGGGAATGGTAAAATTGAGAGATGAAATAGTGAAGGCAGCAGAGGACAAAATAGGTAGGAAGGCAAGACCTACAAAGAATCCTTGGATATCACAGGAGATACTAAATTTAATCGATGAAAGGAGAAAGTATAAAAATGCAGTAAATGAAACAGGCAAAATGGAGTACAGACGACGAAGAAATGAGATTGACAGGAAGTGCAAAATGGCTAAGCAGGAATGGCTAGAAGGCAAATGCAAGGATGTAGAAGAAGGTATAAATAGGGGAAAAATAGATACAGCCTACCGGAAAATAAAAGAAACATTTGGCGATAAGAAAAACAGCACTATGAATATCAAGGACACTGATGGAAAACCAGTTCTCAGCAAAGAAGAGAAAGCTGAAAGGTGGAAAGAGTATATAGAGGGGCTCTACAAAGGAAATGAACTTCCAGACTCTATTGTAGCAAGGGAAGAGGATGTAGATGATGATGAAATAGGAGATACTATACTGAGAGATGAATTTGACAGAGCACTGAAAGATCTAAGTCGAAACAAGGCCCCTGGAGTAGATGATATCCCGTCAGAGCTACTGAAGTCTCTGGGAGAGCCAGCCATGACAAAATTGTTTCACATTGTGTGTAAGATGTATGAGACAGGTGAAGTACCCTCAGACTTTAAGAAAAATGTAATAATCCCCATTCCAAAGAAAGCGGGTGCAGTCAGGTGTGAAAACTACAGAACCATCAGTTTAATAAGTCATGGTTGCAAAATATTAACACGAATTATATACAGAAGGATGGAAAAGCTGGTAGAAGCCGACGTCGGGGAAGATCAGTTTGGGTTCAGGAGAAATGTAGGAACACGGGAGGCAATACTCACTTTACGGCTTATCTTAGAAGATAGATTAAGAAAAGGCAAACCTACATTTCTAGCTTTTGTAGATTTGGAGAAGGCTTTTGACAATGTTGATTGGAATAAACTCTTTAAAGTTCTGAAGCAAGCAGGAGTAAAATATAGGGAGCGTAAGGTTATTTACAACTTGTACAAAAACCAGACAGCGGTTGTCAGAGTTGAAGGGCATGAAAGGGATGCAGTGGTTGGAAAGGGAGTAAGACAGGGTTGTAGCCTTTCCCCAATGCTGTTCAATTTGTACATTGAGCAAGCTATAAAGGAAAGCAAGGAGAAATTTGGTGAAGGAATTAAAGTTCAGGGGGAAGAATTAAAAACATTGCGTTTTGCCGACGACATAGTAATTCTGGCAGAGACAGCAAAGGATCTGGAGGAGCAGTTGAACAGAATGGACAGGGTGCTGAAAGGTGCATATAAGATGAACATTAACAAGAGCAAAACTAGGGTAATGGAGTGCAGTCTAAGAAAATCAGGTGATGCTGAAGGAATTAGATTAGCTAACGAAGCAATAAAGGAGGTAGATGAGTTTTGTTACTTGGGTAGTAAAATATCAAATGATGGTCGCAGTACAGAGGATATAAAATGCAGAATGGCAATGGGTAGAAAAGCGTTCTTGAAAAAGAGAAATTTGTTAATATCGAATATTGATTTAAGCCTAAGGAAGTCCTTTCTGAAGGCATTTGTATGGAGTGTTGCCTTGTATGGGAGTGAGACATGGACGATAAACAGTGCAGACAGGAAGAGGATTGAGGCTTTTGAAATATGGTGCTACAGAAGAATGCTGAAGATTAGATGGGTGGATCGCGTAACTAATGAGGAGGTACTGAACAGAATTGGTGAGAAAAGAAATTTCTGGCATACCTTGACTAAAAGAAGGGATAGATTGGTAGGACACATTCTTAGACATCAAGGGATTGTGAATTTAGCGTTGGAGGGTAGTGTGTGGGGTAAAAACCGCAGAGGAAGACCAAGAGATGGATACAGTAAGCAGATTCAGACAGATGTAGGTTGTCGTTCTTATGTGGAGATGAAGAGGCTTGCTCAGGAGAGGGTATTGTGGAGAGCTGCATCAAACCAGTCTCCGGACTGAAGACCACAACAACAACAACAAGAGCATATTAGAGAGTATAATGGTTCCATAGTTTTTAAATGCGCGCCTTCAACATGGGATTCAAAATGGCGGATTGTTCTGCTTGTACTATACAGTGCTCTACGGATGGGCTGTGACGTCACCAATTCCCGTTGGGGGCTCTATTGTTTCCGAGACTGCCGGTTTGCTCCGTGAGAATGAGCGCCAGCTGACGTGATACGGAATGAGAAGGCTCCTACAAACCCGAGCTGAACTGTCCGCCATCTGTTCCCCAAGTTGTAGCAGTTGCCACGTTCCGGACGAATCTCACGTTTCATTCAACTCGCTCACACTCGCCAACTACTCACTGTACGAACCTGCAATTTTCATGAATATGTTCGTGAAGGACTACACCACATTTTCAGTTTAGTTTCATTTGTTGAAGTTAGGTGAACACATTAAGCGAAGGAAATGTTCAAAATGCATGAAACTTTCATCCTCTCCAAACAGGAACTCTTTGAGAAATGTATAACTTGAGATAATGTCAGTGAAACATGCTGCACTGGGATCCGCTCGCCCGTCTAGTAGTAACACGTCGTAGAGCTACTAATGATGAGGCACACGTTGTTACTGCATGACGTCCATACTTGAAGATACTGGTACTGACTTCTTTTAACCCATTACATTTAATAGTTGCACACTACAGAAGTGCTGTGTCTCTATGTAATATTCAATTTCAATTTTTCAGTTATATGAAAAGGACATTGTAAATATCTCAATACAGACTAGTTTATTATGTGAGGAAACAAGAAGTCAGTTCATTAGGTAGTCTAGAGATTCATGGTATCTGTCATTTTCTAGTATTATCGCATAAAATCCATATTAAATTTAGTAACTTCCACTCTATTACTGCTAGGCGTTAAATTGAAGGAAATGTAACTAATAGTTTTTGCAAACTGAGTAGGAGGTCTGAAACACTTTGGAACAACAAGCAAAGAAATAAACATTTGTGACTGATGAAGGAATACCTGTACACTGATTAATAAATCTCTAATTTTACTTTTTTTCGTTCAAAAAAAATCTACATTTCCTTGAATATCGCGACAGTTAATGAAGTTTTGCGTAGTAACCATATGGCAAAATACGGTCCTCTTTGTATGTTATCATTTGCCAAAATATCACTTTGATACTTCGAACGGTGTATGAGACGCACTATATTTCATGCTGCCCTTATCGCCATCGGAAATGGGTTCGCTACATAAAATAAATTTTAGCAATTTGAATGAAAGGTAAAGATCTCCTGCTACATTTAAAATAAATTTTCAATACGTCAGGAAAATTTCATCCACAGCAACATATGGTGAAACATGCACCAAACAGAATATCATAGCAGTCATTTTTTACTGCAAACTTTTCCTAACCTAGCGCTGTCTCTTATTTACTAACTATGGCTATTCACGAAATTATGCCGATTTCGACGCAATCTTGACTTATAAAGATTTTAGTGAAAAAATTATATTTTTCTATCAATTAGTTTACGCGAAGTCGTTTGTGAAAGATGGCAGGGCGTGCGCCTCTATGCTATTGGTGCAGCGCGATTCCAACCATGTGTATAGTTTTCGTCTGCTGCAGGCTACGTGTCATATTGTCACTTCCTTATTTCGTGTTCTGCTTTGAGAAAGCTTATATTCCTGCGCGTCTGATAACGGAGTATTCCATAGATATTGTTTATTTTGAAAACTGCCGGACTCAGTTTCATTATTTTGACAGTGTACTTATCACTGACCACAGTTCAGTCAGCTGCCAGCCGCTTTTATTAGAGTACTAGGCTACTTAAAAGTTGATTATTTAGTTTTCTACTTTCTGCAGTTAATTGTATCGATAGGGTGGATAGGATGTGTGCCTGCTGTGTGCGGACGCAGGAGGAGTTGGCCGCGGTTCGCGAACAGCTGAGCGTGCTGTTGGCTACGGTCAGCCGTCTTCAGGCTGCTGTCTCGGGGTGCAGTGATGGTGGGGAGTCTGGTGTGTCGAGTGGGACGCCTCCGGTAGCTCAAGCTACGCTCTCTGTCCCTGCTACCGAGGCACCTTCAGGTGTACCGGACGTCGTCGAGCCGCCTTCTCCGCAAGGGGAGTGGCGGGTTGTACGGCGTTCGCGTCGCTCGAGGCGGAAGGCCAATGTGGAGGCTGGACGTCCGTCCGCGCCCGTTCGTCCAGTGAGTGAACGTGTGGCCACTCCTTCAGCAGGGTCCGAGCAGGTGCACGGGGGGAGGGGATTATTAGTTATTGGGAGCTCCAATGTCAGGCGCGTGATGGAGCCCCTTAGGCAGATAGCGTCCAGATCTGGAAGGAATTCCAACGTGCACTCGGTGTGTCTGCCGGGGGGCCTCATCCGAGATGTGGAGGCGGCCTTGCCGGCGGCTATCGAAGGTGCGGGGTGCAGTCGACTGCAAGTCGTGGCTCACGTCGGCACCAATGACGCTTGTCGCTTGGGTTCTGAGGACATCCTCAGGTCCTACGAGCGGCTGGCGAAATTGGTGAAGGCTGCTGCCTTCGCACGCGGGGTGCAACCAGAGCTGTCGATTTGCAGCATTGTTCCCAGGGTTGATCGGGGTCCTTTGTTTGGAGCCGAGTGGATGTTCTGAACTAGAGGCTTCGCCGACTCTGTTGACAGTCATGGCTGCAGATTTCTGGATCTGCGTTATCGGGTGGGGAATTGTAGGGTGCCCCTAGATGGATCAGGGGTGCACTCCACTAAGGAAGCGGCTACTCGGGTAGCAGAGTACTTGTGGAGTGCACATGGGGTTTTTTAGGCTAGGCGCTAACTCTGATGAGCACTCGCCTGTCAGCGTTCAAACAGCGAATTCAGGCCAACCGTGTTGGGGAAAACATGGCGGACGATTCAGCCTGGCTATTTAGCAGCTCTATGGAATGAGCTCCACCAGTTATTTGTAATGATTTAATGTGAGTGGGCAAAGATTGTTACGACCTTACATTGATGTTAACAATGCTTAAGATTCTGACAGCTGTCATTCATTTGTAAACAGATAACACCTGAAGATGCAACTTGAAGTGCGAAACCGGTCGTGTGTGTATCCTTTAATAGAGGAATTTATAACTCGCAGCGGACGAGTTCTTTTAACAAATTATGGTATCAACGTAAAACGATTTTATTTCATGACTGGAATGTAATAAACCATGTTTGTGGTAGCGTCAGTGGCGTAACTATGGGGGGATAACACGCCCCGCCCCCCGGAACAAAAAGAGAGAGAGAGAGAGAGGAAAGAAAGTGTATAACAGCAATCTGGTAAAGGTAAAGATTGGAAACTTGGGTTTTTTTTACCTTAAGCTCTCATTGGATGGGAGTGAATTAGTTTCTTCAACAGGAGTGGTAGACGGTAGTCTGTCTAGAAACTGACTAAAATTCTGCTCGTCAAGCAGATCTATCCCCCCCCCCCAAAGCCAAGTCCCAGTTACGCCACTGGGTAGCGTTATTTTTACATTTTTAAATGTCTGTTTTATTGAATCAATGTAAGGCGTATTTCTTATTGTAGCATTACATTGCATTTTTAAATTAAATATATATCTGCGACGCTTGTCGATAGCACCCGCTCTCTCTCTGCCAGCGATATTTTTGACTGTTTTTTGCTCCTGATATTCAACTTTTGCATACGGACCGCAGACAAAGCGGAGTTGCACGTGATCTTTCTTGTTTCTACAGTTGTATTGATCGGACACGTCTTCCACACAGCGAGCTTCATTAAAATTTTAAGTGTCAGCTTTCGATGTTTTATTTGGAAATAATGGTTAAGTTAATTGAAGTATTCCTTCCATTTCAAAATCCCCTCTAAATTTTCATTAATTTTGTCATTTTGTTTTCCAGTAATATCAGACATTTGTGAAATGATGCTTGGGCCATTGTTGAGAATTATTACGTGATTGTGAAAGAAATTTCTGGATGCAGTTTTAATTTTTTTATAATGTTCAATCGTCTCATTTCAATGCCTGCAAGAAGTCTTCTGTCGGTAAACGAAGTCCGACGATTTTTTTTTTCTTTTTTTTTGCAAATTTTACCATTGATATTATCTTAAACTCACCACGGTGTTAAAACTTTTGCATCCACAGATTAGAAAACCAAGCATCATTTTAACAACACAGAATAAATTGTTCCATCAACTGCAGAGGCGAAAGTAGCAGATCACTTTAACTAGGTAAAGTACGGGTTCCGCCACTTTCCTTTATAGTGATGCTTTCTGTGTTGTCTTTGTAGAAACTATTACGACCGCTAAACTCAGTTTTGTTCAGTAGACCACTTCTTCATAATTATTTTTCTTCGTAATATTTCAAGACCTGTTCAATTTTAATAGCGGTACCTAACCTTTACCTTAACGGCAACACCAAGCCAAAAGGGAAAGTATCCTTACATTATGAAATATATAACGAATTTTCCCATTATTTTTAATGAAGGAGTCATTGAATTTACAAGTTATTGGTAGAGTATAAAAAGAAGCCGTATTATGACTGATTTATAGCGGTGACCGGGATCCCAGTATCACTATGTCAGTCGTAAATAAGGCAATACGAATTTTTACAGTCAGCTTCATAAGTATGATTTCTGTCTTCGAAAAAAGTACGTTTTCCATTAAGTTCAAAAACTAGTACCTTTTCGTTTACACATAATGGCTTACACCATCCGAATTGCGAATAACTGGAAGAACCAAACGTCGCCTGCCTTAAATGTTCGCCGAATTCCGTAAACAGTGTCAGCAATTTGTGGCATAACGACCACTGGTCAGAAGAGCTGGCACAAAAGCTGAGGTTTTCAATTTAGAAAGACTAACAGAAAATATAATTTTGCTTCCTCATAAAAATTATAGGAATGCGAGATGTTTGTAATGATGCTGTAAATTAATTTTTAATTAATTAATTGACTAATTAATTAGTTTATTTTTTTGCGTAACTTGAGTACTTCGACACACAGGATATTGGGCACGCCTATCTCTGTCAGTGAAGAAGTACAGTCAGTACTTCTAAAGAGCAAGACACTGGGCATTCGCGAGTACACATTGGCGTTGTTTTCAGTACTACACATTGACGAGAACTAAGCAAGCGCGTCTGTTTACTTCAGCGAGCACCGAGTAACACAGAGAAGCTTTACTTACAGTCACTACGTTCACATGGAACACGTCTTCCGGAAGACGAAAACCGATTTTCGTAAACCGTTTTTCGCTGTCGTGTTTACATGGCACGGCCTGAATCGGATTTCGTAGCTCACTTAAAATGGCGGCTGGAAAACAGCTACTTTTATTTCACATTAGAAATTATCACTCTTTCCATATTTGACGAAAATTCTTAACAAGAAAACACAATCTGACAAGCCAAGAACGCTTCAAAAACCGGTTGCGTTTACATGGACACGAAAATCGGTTGTGGAACTGGGAGAGCTGTAGAGAAGCGGATTTCCAGAATCGGTTTTGGAGTGTTTACATGACTAACCAAAAGCGGAATTGGGAAATCGGTTTACGAAATCCGGTTTTGGGAGCCCATGTAAACGGGGTGAGTGACAGTGGCATGAAGCCGGCAGAGAGCGCGACACCCAACCAACATGGCGGACACAGCTGCAGCACACGGCAGTTTATTGCGATCGCTGTCTGTTAATTCCTTTCTCATATATTTTAAGGCGTTCCTTTTTTGACAATCTATTTTTTCCATAAATAATTACAAATTTTAGCTAGGGATAGAAACTCATGCTATTATATAAAGTTGTTGTTGTTGTTGCTGTTGTGGTCTTCAGTCCGGAGACTGGTTTGATGCAGCTCTCCACAATACCCTATCCTGAGCAAGCCTCTTCATCTCCACATAAGAACGGCAACCAACATCTGTCTGAATCTGCTTACTGTATCCATCTCTTGGTCTTCCTCTGCGATGTTTACCCCACACACTTCCCTCCAATGCTAAATTCACAATTCCTTGATGTCTAAGAATGTAATAAAGTACAAACACATTTTTCATCTCCCTTTCGATTTAACCTTTTATAACTTGAGTTGCACCGAACGTATCGTCATGCGGTTTCTTTTAATTTCTTCTATAGAATCCTGGGGTAATCTTAGGTTATATTTTATGAGAATACGAATATGTGAGAAAAACTACAAGAGAATCATAACGTAGAATCGTTTAGTGCTTCTGCACTTTAGTCAGCTCTGGAGCCTACACTATAAGAGCTGGGCCAGTGTACATAGTATAAACTTGCAAAACGCACAGCTACAAAAAAAAAAAACACTCGAAAGCATATGTCTAACTTTGACGAGTGAACCACATTTATCATTTTTTTCTTCGAAAGCGCTGGCGCCAGATGGCGTCAGATATAATGACAGCCGGCCGCGGTGTCCGAGGGGACTGAGGCGCTCCAGTCACGGTCTACACGGCCACTACGGCCGGGGGTTCGAATCCCCCCTTCGGGCATGGATATTTGTGCCGTCCTAGTTCGTAAGTAGTTCATAAGTAGTTTGTAAGTTTAGGGACTGATGACCCCGTAGTGAAGTCCCATAAGCTATACAAACATTTTTATAATGACTGTGGGAGATCTGTAAGACAGACATATCATCTCGTGGTCTCTTTTTTATTTTTGTTTAAAACGGCGTGAGTTCTCTAAATCTATACTGTGTACTTGGGCGCAGGTCTCGTAGTTTACGCTACACAGGTCACGAAAGTGTGGATGTGGTAAACCATTCTACGTCATTATTCTTATTTCAATTATTTCTGATTTTCATGTTGGCCTACGTTGAACACAGAATTACACTGAAGAAATGGAAAGAAATCACATCACGATACGTTCTGCAGTTTTCGAGTTAAAGTAGTTTAACTCCTACATGTTTGGTGGTACATTTTCTGTACCACCATTTTGCCTTGCATGAATGTATGGTGGTACAAACATCGTACCATATAATGATGTAGCTCTGACTCATCCAGCATGAAAGTTCATTACCTGAACCACCCATTGTATGTAAGGAGGATGTAAGATGGTAGTTGCCACAATGGCCAAGAGGTGTCAGAAGTAGTTTTGCTCATTTATGGTGACAGGTATGTCCCACACCGTGTACAGTGTTTGTGGGTTTTTCCCCCTCTGCGGTCAGGTGCACATTTTGTTTGTCTTTATGTGTGATATTGTCGGCCGCGGTGGCCGAGGGGACTGAGACGCCCCAGTCACGGTCTGCACGGACACTACGGTCGGGGGTTCGAATCCCCCCTCGGGCATGGATATCTGTGCCGTACTTAGTCTTAGCTAGTTGATAAGTAGTTTGTAAGTTTAGGTACTCATGACCCGTAGTTAAGTCCCATAAGCTATACAAACATTTGAACATTTGTGTGATATTGTTAATTCATCTCTTTCATACAGGTAAGATAATGATGTCTAAACTCCACGGTTCTTGGTTTTATTCTATATAAAATGAATAACTGATGAGTATTTTAGAGTTCAAAATTTGTACCGACATGCATCAAAGGTCTTCCACATAATCCAAGGCGTTACCTTCCATTTCAGTTAGTAATGAAACACTTTAGGGAAATACTGAAGAATGATAAGTTAATGGCAAAACTCCATACAGAAGTACCGTCACAGTTCGTCAGCTGAAGAGGCAGCTTTTAGGGACGACCCAGGATGGTGGGGTACACTTAATGCACTACCACTGTTTTCGAAATTTTTTAAAAATTATTTTAATATTTATTAAAATTCTCTTTATAATGTAATTCTATAACGTTTCGCTAATATTTTTATAAACTTGTTCAACAAATAAGTCTTGTGCAACAAGGGACTCAATTTGTCTTATATCGCTGTGCATGAAAGAGTTAAAGATTGCCCGCGCCAAGCCGGTGCGGCTGAGCTAGTAAGTAATAAAAAAATAACAAGTGTTGAGTCATAATTATTGGATACCAAAAATTGTATCCGAAATTAAAAATGTTTATCAATATTGGTCCAACGTTCTGTTGTATCCAATTTTGTAAGAAAACCAGGGGAGCAATAAAAAAGTTGTTTAAATAAAAAGAAAGGTTCATTGCATTATTTACAACTTTCTCGCTGACGAAAATTTCCTAATCAGGAAACAAAAAAAAAACAAAAAAATGGCAGGCGACAAACTTTTTCATGTCACAATTTTTATTTCATATAAAAGTAACAGTTTCAATTATTGTTTTTATATGAACACATTACGTATTGTACTTGGTAAGAACACTGTTGCATTCCTCCAGTATTCACCTGTCTACGTGAAAAATTTGTTAATTTTTTTCCTATTCTGGTTCAGGCTTATTAGAAGAAAGAAAATAGAACATGGGAAGAAGCTATTGGTGGCAGTTGAGGAATCGAAGAAATCACCTCGCTCCTTTTTTAGGATGGCAGATTTTGCTCGATGCAATTATAAACAGCAGACCTTAATTCTAACAGATAAAGAAGGAAATGTGGTACCTCCTATGGATCAAGCAAATCATTTTGGAAAACATTTTGAAAAATTACTAAATGTAGAAGCTGTAAAGGGAATCACAGAACAAGAGTGGGTGTTAACTGCAGAAGAGGAGGAAGTTCCTGAACCTTCAATTGATGAGATAAGAACAACTGTGAGGTCACTAAAAAACAATAAGGCTCCAGGAGGCAGTGGCATTACGGCAGAACTGGTTAGAAATGGAGGAGAAGTTTTACTGGAGACTCTAAGACAGCTTATTGTCAAAATCTGGGCAAATGAGAATATACCGACTGAATGGAAGAGAGCAATAGTATGCCCAATTTTTAAAAAAGGAGAGGTCACTCAAGTAGGCAATTATCGAGGAATCTCGTTGCTTGAGATAGGTTATAAAGTCTTAACCTCCCTGTTACTTGGCCGTCTGAAACCTATTCTACAAAAGATCATAGGACCGTACCAGTGTGGGTTCATGACAGGACGCTCAACCATTGACCACATCTTTACACTACGACAACTAATGGAGAAATACTATGAATTTGATAGAGAACTACACCTCATATTTATTGACTTCCGACAGGCGTATGACAGCATAAATCGGACTGCACCATGGAAGATAATGGAGGAGGTAGGTATCACACGAAAATGCATCAAACTGGTTGAAGCATGCTATATAGAATCAAGCTGCCAAGTAAGGTTCGCAAATAAAATGTCAGAACCTTTCACTGTTCGAAACGGATTGAGACAAGGAGACCCCTTGTCTCCAGTGCTATTCAACATTGCTCTGGAAAAGGTACGACGCGAAATTGGCAATGGCAGGGAGATAGAGATCATGGGGTTTGACACAGTCTTGGCTTTTGCAGATGACGTGGTGATTATGGGAGAATCACTTGATCAGATAACATCTGACACCGCTAGATTTATGAAAGAGGCAATCAAAGTGGGATTAGTGGTCAACGACGAGAAAACTAAATATATGATCATCTCACGACGACAAGATTTCCCTAACACCATCAATATTGACGGACATAATTTTGAACGAGTGGAGAAATTTAAGTACCTGGGGTCGATACTATCTAGTAAAAGCGAGATAGAGAAAGATATTCAACAGAGGATTGTTAATGCCAATCGTGCATATTTTGGACTCAATAATTTATTCAAGTCACGCTTGGTCTCACAAAACAGCAAGATCAAACTATACATGGCAGTTGTAAGACCTGTTCTGTTATATGGTTGCGAGACATGGGCAACCTCACAAACACTGAAAGAGCGCATTTGTGCATTCGTGAGGAAAGTGCTCAGAATGATCTATGGGCCTACATTTAATATAGAAAATGGAAGATGGGAAAGGAGACAAAAAGAGGACCTGTAGCAACGTTTTGGAAAAGTAGACGTTGGTAGGTACATCAGAGGGCGACGACTTCAGTGGCTGGGACATGTCACAAGAGCTGGAGAATCTATTCCTAACCGAGCGTTTAACTCTCAGCTGATCGGAAGACGTCCAAGAGGTCGTCCAAGGACCAGATGGAAAGATAGGGTGATGAGAACGTTGCAGCAGGTAGAACCAACAGCATCCCTTGAAGATGCGATGGACAGAAGAAAGTGGCTCAACGTCTGCAATAGATACCTGCGACTGTGATTGGGACAGTACTCCTTCCTGTGTGACTGATTTTGACAGTGAACTTTATATAGTAATTAATCTTTGTAATATTTCCTTTGCTTTCTGTCATGGGTCTTAATGGCCTGTTATGTACAATAAATGATGATGATGATGATGATTCTGGTTCAAACGCCAATGAAATTGAGGCGAGCGCCACTTGAAGAGCTACGCATTTATCGACCCAGCTCCGTTTCCACACCCAACCAAGATGGCTGCCGGGCTTCACTGCCTGTACGCTGAAGTAGGCGGTACGGCCCCTCTGTGCTACTCTGGTTTACTTATGCCCGCCGAGTACTGGCGTGCGTGACGTCACTTCCCCCAGCACCGCAGCTAACACAGTGAGCGCTCGTGCGCGCCGCTGCTCGCGGAGCTGCCTGCTGGAGCAGAGGCCCAGCGGTGTCAGCTGCGGCCGCCTCTTCCCTTTCTTCCTCCTCTCTTCCCTCACTCGGCCAGGTCTGCGGTCCTCGAGCCCTACGGAACGTGCCGTAGCGCTGTCTCCACCTGCACCCTCAGCCCTCTCGGCTCTCTGCTGGCCGCTTCGCAACGTCTCGTCAGCAGTCAGCAAGGCCGGCTGACTACCGACTGCGCGGGACGGTCACTGCAGTTTTGCGTCCAGCACACACTGCCCAAAAGGGACTTCACCAACTGCGCGCGAGCCCCTTATAACAGACTAAAAGTATAGATACTCTGTGCCCTTATACCAAGTAGTGACTTTTAACTTAAATAATAACAAAAAGAAATTAAAAGACATGTTATCAATATACCACGTTATTCACAACTTGTACAAGCACCAGTCAGCGGTTCTCAGAGTTGAAGGGCATGAAAGGTATGCAGAGGTTAGGAAGGGTGTAAGGCAGGGTTGTAGCCTTTCTCCAATGTTGTTCAATTTGTATATTGAGCAAGCTGTAAAGGAAAGCGAGAAGAAATTTCGAAAAGAAATTAAAGTTCAGGGTGAAGAAATAAAACTCTTGCGTTTTGCTGATGACATTGTAATTCTGTCAAATACAGCAAAGGACCTGGAAGAGTAATTGAACGGAATGGACAGTGTGCTGAAAGGTGCATATAAGATGAACATTAACAAGAGCAAAACTAGGGTAATGGAGTGCATTGTAAGAAAATCAGGTGATGCTGAAGGAATTAGATTGGGAAACGAAACAATAAAGGAGGTAGATGAGTTTTGTTACTTGGGCAGTAAAATAACAAATGATGGTCGCAGTACAGAGGATATAAAATGCAGAATGGCAATGGGTAGAAAAGCGTTCTTGAAAAAGAGAAATTTGTTAACATCGAATATTGACTTATGCCTAAGGAAGTCCTTTCTGAAGGCATTTGTATGGAGTGTTGCCTTGTATGGGAGTGAGACATGGACGATAAACAGTGCGGACAGGAAGAGGATAGAGGCTTTTGAAATGTGGTGCTACAGAAGAATGCTGAAGTTTAGGTGGGTGGATCGCGTAACTAATGAGGAGGTACTGAACAGAATTGGGGAAAAAAGGAATTTCTGGCATACCTTGACTAAAAGAAGGGATAGATTGGTAGGACACATTCTCAGACATCAAGGAATTATGAATTTAGCGTTGGAGGGAAATGTGTGGGGTAAAAACCGCAGAGGAAGACCAAGAGATGGATACAGTAAGCAGATTCAGACAGACGTAGGTTACCGTTTTTATGTGGAGTTGAAGAGTTGAGAGTATTGTGAAGACCACAACAACACATTATGTTGCTACAATAATTTAAGTTGTCTCAGGAAGATGAAAAGAAGAAGACTGTGGCGGATGTCTGGTGGGGAAACCACGTTAGAAAGAACAACCAAAGTGCATTACTTTGTAGGACTGACGACTCTTGTTCATATTATGCAGAAAACATCTTTGGTAAATTTTAAAATCGATTTTTCTCAGAAATGATGGATCTCAGGACAAGACGTCTCAGGGCAATTGCTGTAGATAATTCCATTATCTACAACTTTTCTCTGAGGTACTTTTATCGTAAAACTAACCGTTTCACGAAGAGAAAAAAAAAAATAAATAAATAAAAGCCCACGAAAAAACTATCGTCTTTATCTTTCACCTTGCATAAATATTTTTGCACACATGGGATATACATCAACATAGATACTCTGCAAACCACATTTAAGTGCCTGGCAGAGGGTTCATTAACCACTTTCATAACCTTCCTCTACCGTTCCATTCTCTAATAGCGCGTGAGAACAAGGAACACATAAATCGTTCCGTTTTCGATCTGATTTCTCATATTTTATTGGAAAGGTCACGTCTCTCTATGTAGGTGACTGATAGCATTTCACATTTAGAAGTAAAAGTCGGTGATTGAAATTTCGCAAATAGACCTCGCCGCAACGAATAACGTCGTTCATTTAAAGATTTCCACCTCAAATCCTGTAACATTTCCGTGACACTTTCCTCCCTGTAACGTGATGGCGATTTTTCACAGTTACATTATAATGGTACGCCTAACGTTCATGCAAAGTTTCACCTTCTTCGGAATTTATGTAAGGGTCAATGTCTATTTTGACCCGCCTATACACACGATTTGTAGGTAATAAGCCTTACAATATACCGATAGCATTTCGGCTGTCGCCCGTCTCTGCTTTGTCCAGCACATCCTATGATACACTTTTTATCTTGCAATAGTGTTTTCACCGATTACAGTGCTAACTTGCAGTTGAATTTTAAAGAAACGCTGCCGCAACGTATGTTGTCCATCAACGAGCAGTGTATGTTTCGTGACCCACTTCGCGCGCAGTTGGCAGAGGGGTCGAGAACGAACCCTTCGACCCACGCGCGCAGATGGTATAGGGGATTACGCTTTTTCTGACCACTGCCCGCAGCTGTTATAGGTGATTAAGGTTTTTTTTACCGCTGTGCGCATTTGGTACAGGTGATAAGGGTTTTTCTGATCGCTGTGCCCAGCTGGTATAGGTGACAGGGTTTTTGTGACCGCTGTGCATAGCTGTTATAGGTGATTAGGGTTTTTTTAACGCTGTGCGCATTTGGTATAGGTGATAAGGGTTTTTCTGATCGCTGTGCCCAGCTGGTATAGGTGACAGGGTTTTTGTGACCGTTGTGCATAGCTGTTATAGGTGATTAGGGTTTTTTTGACTGCTGTGCGCATTTGGTACAGGTGATGAGGGTTTTTCTGATCACTGTGCCCAGCTGGTATAGGTGACAGGGTTTTTGTGACCGTTGTGCATAGCTGTTATAGGTGATTAGGGTTTTTTTGACCGCTGTGCGCATTTGGTACAGGTGATAAGGGTTTTTCTGATCACTGTGCCCAGCTGGTATAGGTGACAGGGTTTTTGTGACCGTTGTGCATAGCTGTTATAGGTGATTAGGGTTTTTTTTTTAACCGCTGTGTGCATTTGGTACAGGTGATAAGGGTTTTTCTGATCACTGTGCCCAGCTGTTATAGGTGACAGGGTTTTTGTGATCGCTGTGCATAGCTGTTATAGGTGATTAGGGTTTTTTTACCGCTGTGCGCATTTGGTATAGGTGATAAGGGTTTTTCTCATCACTGTGCCCAGCTGGTATAGGTAACAGGGTTTTTGTGACCGCTGTGCATAGCTGTTATAAGTGATTAGGGTTTTTTTGACTGCTGTGCGCATTTGGTACAGGTGATGAGGGTTTTTCTGATCACTGTGCCCAGCTGGTATAGGTGACAGGGTTTTTGTGACCGTTGTGCATAGCTGTTATAGGTGATTAGGGTTTTTTTGACTGCTGTGCGCATTTGGTACAGGTGATGAGGGTTTTTCTGATCACTGTGCCCAGCTGGTATAGGTGACAGGGTTTTTGTGATCGCTGTGCATTGCTGTTATAGGTGATTAGGGTTTTTTTGACTGCTGTGCGCATTTGGTACAGGTGATAAGGGTTTTTCTGATCACTGTGCCCAGCTGGTATAGGTGACAGGGTTTTTGTGACCGTTGTGCATAGCTGTTATAGGTGATTAGGGTTTTTTTTTTTAACCGCTGTGTGCATTTGGTACAGGTGATAAGGGTTTTTCTGATCACTGTGCCCAGCTGTTATAGGTGACAGGGTTTTTGTGATCGCTGTGCATAGCTGTTATAGGTGATTAGGGTTTTTTTACCGCTGTGCGCATTTGGTATAGGTGATAAGGGTTTTTCTCATCACTGTGCCCAGCTGGTATAGGTAACAGGGTTTTTGTGACCGCTGTGCATAGCTGTTATAAGTGATTAGGGTTTTTTTGACTGCTGTGCGCATTTGGTACAGGTGATGAGGGTTTTTCTGATCACTGTGCCCAGCTGGTATAGGTGACAGGGTTTTTGTGACCGTTGTGCATAGCTGTTATAGGTGATTAGGGTTTTTTTGACTGCTGTGCGCATTTGGTACAGGTGATGAGGGTTTTTCTGATCACTGTGCCCAGCTGGTATAGGTGACAGGGTTTTTGTGACCGTTGTGCATAGCTGTTATAGGTGATTAGGGTTTTTTTGACCGCTGTGCGCATTTGGTATAGGTGATAAGGGTTTTTCTGATCGCTGTGCCCAGCTGGTATAGGTGACAGGGTTTTTGTGATCGCTGTGCATAGCTGTTATAGGTGATTAGGGTTTTTTTGACCGCTGTGCGCATTTGGTATAGGTGATAAGGGTTTTTCTGATCACTGTGCCCAGCTGGTATAGGTGACAGGGTTTTTGTGATCGCTGTGCATAGCTGTTATAGGTGATTAGGGTTTTTTTGACCGCTGTGCGCATTTGGTATAGGTGATAAGGTTTTTTCTGATCACTGTGCCCAGCTGGTATAGGTGACAGGGTTTTTGTGACCGCGGGGGATAGCTGTTATAGGTGATTAGGGTTTTTTTGACCGCTGTGCGCATTTGGTATAGGTGATAAGGTTTTTTCTGATCACTGTGCCCAGCTGGTATAGGTGACAGGGTTTTTGTGACCGCTGTGCATAGCTGTTATAAGTGATTAGGGTTTTTTTGACTGCTGTGCGCATTTGGTACAGGTGATGAGGGTTTTTCTGATCACTGTGCCCAGCTGGTATAGGTGACAGGGTATTTGTGACCGCTGTGCATAGCTGTTATAGGTGATTAGGGTTTTTTTGACCGCTGTGCGCATTTGGTATAGGTGATTAGGTTTTTTCTGATCACTGTGCCCAGCTGGTATAGGTGACAGGGTTTTTGTGACCGCTGTGCATAGCTGTTATAAGTGATTAGGGTTTTTTTGACTGCTGTGCGCATTTGGTACAGGTGATGAGGGTTTTTCTGATCACTGTGCCCAGCTGGTATAGGTGACAGGGTTTTTGTGACCGTTGTGCATAGCTGTTATAGGTGATTAGGGTTTTTTTGACTGCTGTGCGCATTTGGTACAGGTGATGAGGGTTTTTCTGATCGCTGTGCCCAGCTGGTATAGGTGACAGGGTTTTTGTGACCGCTGTGCATAGCTGTTATAGGTGATTAGGGTTTTTTTGACCGCTGTGCGCATCTGGTATAGGTGATAAGGGTTTTTCTGATCACTGTGCCCAGCTGGTATAGGTGACAGGGTTTTTGTGATCGCTGTGCATAGCTGTTATAGGTGATTAGGGTTTTTTTGACCGCTGTGCGCATTTGGTATAGGTGATAAGGTTTTTTCTGATCACTGTGCCCAGCTGGTATAGGTGACAGGGTTTTTGTGACCGCTGTGCATAGCTGTTATAGGTGATTAGGGTTTTTTTGACCGCTGTGCGCATTTGGTATAGGTGATAAGGTTTTTTCTGATCACTGTGCCCAGCTGGTATAGGTGACAGGGTTTTTGTGACCGTTGTGCATAGCTGTTATAGGTGATTAGGGTTTTTTTTATCGCTGTGCGCATTTGGTATAGGTGATAAGGGTTTTTCTGATCACTGTGCCCAGCTGGTATAGGTGACAGGGTTTTTGTGACCGCTGTGCATAGCTGTTATAAGTGATTAGGGTTTTTTTACCGCTGTGCGCATTTGGTATAGGTGATAAGGGTTTTTCTGATCACTGTGCCCAGCTGGTATAGGTGACAGGGTTTTTGTGACCGTTGTGCATAGCTGTTATAGGTGATTAGGGTTTTTTTGACCGCTGTGCGCATTTGGTATAGGTGATAAGAGTTTTTCTGATCACTGTGCCCAGCTGGTATAGGTGACAGGGTTTTTGTGATCGCTGTGCATAGCTGTTATAGGTGATTAGGGTTTTTTTGATCGCTGTGCGCATTTGGTATAGGTGATAAGGTTTTTTCTGATCACTGTGCCCAGCTGGTATAGGTGACAGGGTTTTTGTGACCGTTGTGCATAGCTGTTATAGGTGATTAGGGTTTTTTTTATCGCTGTGCGCATTTGGTATAGGTGATAAGGGTTTTTCTGATCACTGTGCCCAGCTGGTATAGGTGACAGGGTTTTTGTGACCGCTGTGCATAGCTGTTATAAGTGATTAGGGTTTTTTTGACTGCTGTGCGCATTTGGTATAGGTGATAAGGGTTTTTCTGATCACTGTGCCCAGCTGGTATAGGTGACAGGGTTTTTGTGACCGCTGTGCATAGATATTATAGGTGATTAGGGTTTTTTTTTACCGCTGTGCCCATTTGGTATAGGTGATAAGGGTTTTTCTGATCACTGTGCCCAGCTGGTATAGGTAACAGGGTTTTTGTGACCGCTGTGCATAGCTGTTATAAGTGATTAGGGTTTTTTTGACCGCTGTGCGCATTTGGTATAGGTGATAAGGGTTTTTCTGATCACCGTGCCCAGCTGGTATAGGTGACAGGGCTTTTGTGACCGCTGTGCATAGCTGTTATAGGTGATTAGGGTTTTTTTGACCGCTGTGTGCATCTGGTATAGGTGATAAGGGTTTTCTGATCACTGTGCCCAGCTGGTATAGGTGACAGGGTTTTTGTGACCGTTGTGCATAGCTGTTATAGGTGATTAGTATTTTTTTGACCGCTGTGCGCATTTGGTATAGGTGATAAGGGTTTTTCTGATCACTGTGCCCAGCTGGTATAGGTAACAGGGTTTTTGTGACCGCTGTGCATAGCTGTTATAAGTGATTAGGGTTTTTTTGACCGCTGTGCGCATTTGGTATAGGTGATAAGGGTTTTTCTGATCACCGTGCCCAGCTGGTATAGGTGACAGGGTTTTTGTGATCGCTGTGCATAGCTGTTATAGGTGATTAGGGTTTTTTTGACCGCTGTGCGCATCTGGTATAGGTGATAAGGGTTTTCTGATCACTGTGCCCAGCTGGTATAGGTGACAGGGTTTTTGTGACCGCTGTGCATAGCTGTTATAGGTGATTAGTATTTTTTTGACCGCTGTGCGCATTTGGTATAGGTGATAAGGGTTTTTCTGATCACTGTGCCCAGCTGGGATAGGTGACAGGGTTTTTCTGACTGCTGCACGCAGCTGGTATAGGTGACAGGGTTTAAGAATCTACTCGTTACTTTCAGCGAGCTTGCACACCAGCGAGCACAGATCCTGCTGCCCACTCACCTTGTACTTTGTGATCAATATTGATAAATATTTTTGAATTTGGGATAAAACTTTCGTTATTAAATAATTATGACTTAATAGTTTTATTTATTTTATTACTAAGTAGCTGAACCTGCCCCTACTTTGCATGGTTCTTTAACTCTAGAACTGCAAAACGTATCATGGTGCGATTTGTTTCAATTTCTTCGTTATAATTCTGGGATCAATTTAGGTTATATTAAATGTCAATAAGAAAATGTGAAATGATTGAAATAATAATAATAATGTAGAATGGTTTACCACTTCCACACTTTTGTGAACTCTGTAGCGTAAACTATGAGACCTGCGCCAAAGTACCAGATGATAAAAAAACTCAGTATAAATTTGAAAACTTAATAAATCCCGGGATAATGAATATAGAGAGGTAAAAAATTGATACACATACTTGGAATGACATGGTGTTTTGTTAGAATAAAAACAAAACAAAAAACAAAAAAGAAAAAAAAAGTATTGCTGGACACTAGAAAGATCTGTTGCGCGCGTCGTTTGGTGATGATCGTGTGCTCAGCCGCCACTTTCGTCATGCTTGGCCTCCCAGGTCCCCAGACCTCAGTCCGTGCGATTATTGGCTTTGGGGTTACCTGAAGTCGCAAGTGTGTCGTGATCGATCGACATCTCTAGGGATGCTGAATGACAACATCCGACGCCAATGCCTCACCATAACTCCGGACATGCTTTACAGTGCTGTTCACAACATTATTCCTCGACTACAGCTATTGTTGAGGAATGATGGTGAACATATTGAGCATTTCCTGTATATAACATCATCTTTCCTTTGATCAGATGAAGTGGCAACTGTCAGACATTTTTTGGACTTCTTTTTCGAATCTAATAAAACCCCATGTCATTCCAAGCACGTGCCTCAATTTTTACCTCTCTATCTACATTATTCCGTGATTTATTAAGTTTTCAAATTTATACTTACTTTTTGATCACCCGGTACATAGTACAGAATTACAGAACTCAGGACGATTTTTTTTAAGGCCGCGAGATCATAAATGTCTAATTTTTACAGATCTCCCACAATCGTTATATCTGTAGTCTGAAGCCGTCTGGCGCCAGTGCTTTAAAACACAAAAATGTGGTTCACTCGTAAAAGTTAGACACATGGTCTCACGTCTTTTATTTATTTTAGATGTTTGTTAGTTCTTCTGTTCTATGATATGTACACTGACCTAGCTCTTATAGTTTAGGCTCCAGAGCTGACTAAAGTGCAGAAGCGGTAAACGATTATACGTTATTATTCTTATTTGAATTGTTTCACAAGCTCCTATTGGTATTAAATATAGCCTAAAATTTATCGCAGGATTCCAAAAAGGAAACTAAAAGAAACCTCATGATACGTACAGCACTCTTAGAGTTGGAAAAGGTTAAAGGGACACACAGAAAATGTGCTACTGTTTCATATGATAGTATGATTTGCTGTCCCTAGCTGTAATTTGTAATTATTTATGGCAAAAACAGATTGTCTAGAAAGGATCGCCTTAAAATATATGAGGAAGGAATTAACGGACAGCGAGCTCAGTGAACTGCCGTGCCCTGCTGCTGTGTCCGCCATGTTGGTTGGGTGTCGCGCTCTCAGCCGGGTTCACTTCACTGTCACTGTGAGTAAAGCCCCTCTGTGTTATTCTGAGCTCCACACCAGACGATACATCACGCTGACAGAGACTATATGCTTTGAGCATATAATGGAAGAGACGAATACCTGCCGGTAACCCCTGATGCTGTGTCGTGGATTCAAGAACTGGGCATCGATTTATAAGACTTACGTTATCTTGCAAAGTTCAGTGTTTGCTTTCTGTATTTACACAGATTCCAACTTTTGAATATGGCAAATAGTAATGCGACCTAATATGTATGAGCGGAGAGTTGGGGGGGGGGGGGTTCGAAGGTGTAGGTGTCCCAGGGGAGTAAGTGTATGTGTTTTTGTGGTGGTCTTCAGTCCGGAGACTGGTTTGATGCAGCTCTCCAACCTACTCTATCCTGAGAAAGCCTCTTCATCTCCTCATAAGAACGGCAACCTACATCCATTTGAATCTGCTTACTGTATTCATCTCTTGGTCACCCTTTGCGATTTTTACCCCACTCACTTCCCGCCAAGGCTAAACCAACAATTCCTTGATGTCTAAGAATGTGTCCTACCAATCGATCCCTTCTTTTAGTCAGGGTATGCCAAAAATTCCTATTCTCCCCAATTCTGTTCAGTTCCTTCTCAATAGTTACGCGATCCACCCAATCTTCAGCATTCTTCTGTAGCTCCACATTTCAAAAGCCTATATTCTCTTCCTGCCTGCACTGTTAATTGTCTATTTTTCTCTCCCATACAAGGCAACACTGCACATAAATGCCTTCAGAAAGGACTTTCTTACGCTTAAATTGATATTCGATATTAGAAATTTTTTTACAAAAATGTTTTTCTTCCCATTGCCATTCTGTCTTATATATCCTCTGCACAGCAACCGTCGCTCGTAATTTTACTGCCTAAGTAACAAAATTCATCTACCACATTTATTGTTTAGTTACCTAATCTAATTCCGTCAGAATAGCCTGATTATCTAATACTGCACTCCACTACCCTAGTTTTGCTCTTGTTAATGTTCATCTTATACGCTCCTTTCAACAC
This sequence comes from Locusta migratoria, assembly GCA_026315105.1. Taxonomy (NCBI): domain Eukaryota; kingdom Metazoa; phylum Arthropoda; class Insecta; order Orthoptera; family Acrididae; genus Locusta; species Locusta migratoria. Next base: position 126,505,484 of record CM048753.1, read on the forward strand.
ACTGTCCATTTCGTTCAATTGCTCCTCCATATCCTTTGCTGTCTCTGACAGAATTACAATGTCATCAGCAAAACGCAAGAGTTTTATTTCTTCACCCTGAACTTTAATTTCTTCTCGAAATTTCCCCTCGCTTTCCTTTACAGCTTGCTCAATATACAAATTGAACAACATTGGAGAAAGGCTACAACCCTGCCTTACACCCTTCCTAACCTCTGCATACCTTCCATGCCCTTCAACTCTCATAGCTGCTGTCTGGTTTTTGTACAAGTAAGTGAATGAGGACTCATTAAAATTGAGATGCGGCCGAGCGCATTGAGGTGTTATGCTTCGATGCGCGAGGCCGTTCCCCGTTGGGGGTTCGAATACCCTCTCAGGCATGGATGTTTGTGCTGTCTTTAGTATAAGCTAGTTCGTAGGTTTATGGACAGATGACCTCGCAGTTGTCCCATAAACTTAAAAAGAATTTTGGATACAGTTTATGTTCGGTTGCAGATGATACACGTGCAGCTTCTTACTACATTATCATGACGACGAAAGGGAGGGGGAGGGGAGGACAACGTAATAGCTCATTATTTTCTTCCTCAGAACTGAACATCCTAGATTTTGTGATGTCAAGATTAATATTTATTCGTATATAAATGAATGTTTGTCTGTATGTCCTCTATGTGTTCATAAACCATTCATTCGATTGCAATGAAACTTTGGTGAACTGTTCACCGTACGCCCACAGAAGAGCACGACACATAGCTCAGGAGATATGACGTCATAAATAGTGAGAGGCCACCGCATGAGAATACCCAGATTAATGCGTCAATTATTGGAAAATGTGAGTAGTCAGGGACCTGCAACAAAGTTTGCATGTAATTTCCGACGTTTATGAAGCGTTTTGTAACCAACCCCCGCCAAAAAAAAAAAAAAAGTTGAAACCGAAAGAAGTCTACCGCTCGCAACAATTTCGCTGTAGATGCCGTAAAACTGTCTCATCAGGCGTGACCTTGTATCAAATAAAGTTAGCATCACAGATTCGCATGTTACTAATTATTTTGGTCTGCAAGTCTCCCTTAATTCTCTTGCATCCAAAATTAAGCAATCTGTTTTCTTAATCTGTATATATATAGAAGCGAAATGACAGTCACTGACTAAACACGAAATCTCGAAAACTATTTCTCATGTGAAGCTGCAATTTTCAGAAATGTAGTTTATAGGTAGAAAACGTCAGCTAAGAAAGTATTTTGTGATAGGTGCTTGGCGGAGCATACTTCACCTACAGATTCACGAAATCTACTGTTTCATTCCGATCTTCACGAAATTTCGCACGCTTGACCTTCAAAACAAGAGAAACATCACCGTCTACCTTATATTTCATACGGTGCATGGGGGGAGGGGGGTACTTCTTTGCAACATAAAAATGGATCCCTCCTAAATACTCTGGTCGCGCCATTACTTGAGAACGGCTCGACCGATTTCTTCCCTCTCGTTTTTTATTTATTTATTTATTTTTATTTCTCAGAACAAAGGTTGTATGAAATAAAACTGGAATATTAGAGAACAGCGAAGTGCGTTTTTCAATGTGACCCTATCTTTCTATTGCATAGGATTCTATAATCTTTATTTCGATATTGATGAAATTTTGCACAGTCTACCTTAAAAGCAAGAGGAATGTCACTGTCTATATTAAATTTCGTTCGGTGCATGGTGGAGGGTACTTATGGAATTTTACAAAATGCATATTTTGCTCCGATCTGTGTGAATTTTTTGCACACATGACCTTTAAACCAAGAGGAGGTTAACTGGGTACATAAATGTTTGTGTGTTACATGACGGAGGGTACCTTGCAGAAAACTTTGCCGAGAGAGGGAAAGGTGGAAACGAACAGAGAGATGGGAGAGAAAGAGATGGATGCAGAGAGAGGGGGGAAGGGGATGTGGACTACCAGAGTGTAGGGTAAATAAACACCCGGGCAACGCCGGATTTACAGCTAGTTATCCATATTTAAAATAATCTAATCATTAAAAATTGCACACAAACACAAAATGACGTAAAATCTTTACTTAGAGTAAGACTGCTGGTTACGATATTGCGGTGAAACTGCAGTTTAAGAAAGTTTTTAAAAAGGTCAAATTTTGATGTGTCCATTGACATCCTCTTCTTTCAGCACGTTACTAGGCTTAATGGAATCATTCTCCTTATTTTTTGTAACAATGTTGGTGTGCTAAGAGTTTGTCGGAAATTTGTTATCTTTTACGCTCAGTGGCCGAATTAGTTTGGGACACCACAGAGTTTTGTAATCACTTTGGACAATCATGCGAAATGTGTTTTACTCGAGGAATCCTCCAATTGGGAAATATTATTCGATGTAATATCTGCTCGTTCATGAAGTACATCTTGCAAAGGATAAAACAGAATTACTCAACTCTTTTTTCTAGTCGTTCAACCTCACTAGGAGATAAGACAGTTGGAAAGTGAGCTAAAAAGCATTCCACAGACGGGCTGGCTGGTCTTCGCCTTCCTTTTGGACATATCGGCTGTCTCTGCACGTGGCTGCTGCTCAGCTAGCCTGCACAATGGCGCGTCTGTGTGGATCCATCTCGAATGCCATACAGTATTGTCCAGTTCTCGAGTTTGTAGCAGTTACTCTCGATACTGGTGATTTCCACAAGGAGATGCTGGAAGGTGTTGCTTATATCAAGTTTCTTTTTGTCAATGACATCACACGAACGACCTCGAAAGAAACCTACATTCACCGCCGGAAAACAAATGACACCAATTTGTTATTTAAACCAGAAAATCGGAATTCAAACAGCTACAACCGTAAACTAGTAATTTTAAACATTTTTCCTAACAATTACTATTAATCATAATGGTTGAAATCCTTTTGTGTATATATGAATATACAGGGTGGCCCATTGATAGTACGGAGTCGAATATCTCACGAAAGAAGCATCAAAGAACAAAACTTTTCTAGCGTGAAGAGTGAAAACAGATGGCGCTATGGTTGGCCCGCTAGATGGCGCTGCCATAGGTCACACGGATATCAACTGCATTTTTTAATAATAGGTACCCCTATTTTTCATTACATGTTCGTCTAGCATGTAAATAAATATGAATGTTTTATTTGGAACACTTTTTTCTGCTAGATGGCGCTGAAATAGTCACAAACGTTAAGTACGTGCTATCGCGTAACATTTCGCCAGTGCGAACGGTATTTGCTTCGTGATACATTACTAGTGTTAAAATGGTCCGTTTACCAATTGCAGAAAAGTTCGATGTGGTATTCATGTAAGGTTATTGTGATCAAAATGCCCAACGCGTCTGTACTATGTATGTTGATCGTTATCCTGGAAGACATCATCCAAGTGTCCGGACCTTCGCCGGCCGCGGTGGCCGAGAGGACTGAGGCGCTCCAGTCACGGTCTGCACGGCCACTACGGTCGGGGGTTCGAATCCCCCCTCGGGCATGGATATATGTGCCGTCCTTAGGATTAGCTAGTTCATAAGTAGTTTGTAAGCTTAGGGAGTGATGACCCCGTAGTTAAGTCCCATAAGCTGTACAAACATTTCAACATTTTGTCCGGACCTTTCGTCGGATAGTTATTTAAAGAGACAGGAAGTGTACGGCAACAAGTGAAACGTCAACCACAACCTACAACAAATGATGATGCCCGAGTAAGTGTTTTAACTGGAGTTGCGGCTAATCCGCACATAAGTAGCAGACAAATTGAGCGAGAATCGGAAATCTCAAAAACATCGGTGTTGAGAATTCTACATCAACATAAATTTCACCCGTACTATACTTCTATGCACCAGGATTTGCATGGCTAAGACTTTAAACGTCGTGTACAGTTTTGTCACAAAGTAAAAAATAAATTACGAGACGATAACAGATTTTTTTCACGCGTTCTGTTTAGTGACGAAGTGTCATTCACAAACAGAGATAACGTAAACCGGCGTAATATGCACTATCGGGCAACGAAAAACTCACGAAAGCTGCGACAAATGGAACATCATCGACCTTGGCGGGTTAACGTATGGTGCGGCATCATGGGAGGAAGGATAATCGGGCCCTATTTTAATGATAACAATCTAAATGGTGAAATGTATGCTGATTTCTTACGTAATGTTCTACCGAGTTCACTACAAAACGTTTCGCTGCATGACAGAATGACGATGTACTTTCAACATGGTGGATGTCCGGCACATGGCTCGCGTGCAGTTGAAGCGGTCTTAAATGGAATATTTAATGACAGGTGGATTGGTCGTGGGAGCGCCATACCATGGCCCGCACGTACACCGGATCTTACATCCCCGGATTCCTTTCTGTCGAGAAAACTGAAGGATATTTGCTATCGTGATTCACCGACAACGCCTGAAAACATGCATCAGCGCATTGTAAATGCATGTGAGAACATTACTGAAGGCGAACTACTCGCCGTTGAAAGAAATTTCGTTACGCCTATTGCGAAATGCATTGAAGTCATGATGTAATTACAGGTAGTGACGCAGTAACAGCATGCGTTCTCATAATGTATGATAATTTCACAAAAGTACATGTATCATATTGGAACAACCGAAACAAAGTTCAAATGTACCTACGTTCTGTGTTTTAATTTAAAAAAAAAATACCTGTTACTGTTCGTCTAAAATTGTGAGCAATATGTTTATGAATATTACAGCGCCATCTATCACAAAGCGAGAAAAGTGTTCCAAATAAAAAGTTAATATTTATAGAAATCAAAGTAACAGCAACCAGTCAATTGATATTTATTTACCACCACCGGTTTCGAACTTCCTGGCAGTTCATCATCTGGCGGTATAATGTTTTATATGTAGCTCATAAAATTGTCGAACTCGTTTGGCTGTGTTCAGATAGAAAATTATGTATGAGCATTGTCTCTTGCACTAAATTACAATATTTACAAGTTTAAAACGTATTCTAAACAGCTACTTACTTAAACTTGTAAATATTGTAATTTAAAGCCAGAGACAAAGCTGACACATAATTTTCTACCTCACCACAGCCAAACGAGTTGCACAATATTATGAGCAACATATAAAACATGTATACCGCCTGATGATGAACTGCCGGGAAGTTCGTAACCGGTCGTGGTAAATATAATGGATACAAGTTTAATTCGTATTTATTTACGTACTAGATGTAACTATATTAACAAAAATGAATTGCCATAGCGCATCACTTGAGAATGGCTTCGCCGATTTGACTGATGTTTCCTTTGTTCTGTTCGTAATTTTCAGGACAAGGTTTGTATGGAGGAGGTTAGAATACAGTGAGACGCCCTTATGCTCAAAAGTGAAGACTGCCTCCGCCATATTGCTAAGTTTGGGATGAGTGTTCATGTTGGTGAGCTAATGTTTCATGTCTCCCCAACTCAATTGGGGATCGCTGGAGGTAAGACGACGTTCTTTTCGTGAATTTTGGTTGGGGAAATTTAGATGGCCGAAATTTGAAGCTGAGTGTAGTACGATCTTGCTGCCGCCTACTTATATTTCTCGTCAGTAACTAGGACTTGGCTTTGGGGGAGGGGGGGAATAGACCTGCTTGACGAGCAAAATTTTAGTCAGTTTCCAGACAAACTACCACCTACCACTCCCGTTGAAGAAACTAATTCTCTCCCATCCAATGAAAGCTTATGGTAAAACACCACAAGTTTCCAATCTTTACCTTTACCAGATTGCTGTTAAACGATTTGTTTTCTTCCTTTTGTCTTTTCGGGTTCTGGGGCGGGTGTTCTATACCCCTCATCCCCCCCCCCTCATAGTTCCGCCACTGTTTCGCGTAGTGATCACAAAGACAAGATAAGAGAAATTACGGTTCATACGGAGGCATATAGGCATTCCTTTTTTTCCTCGTTCTATTTGGGAGTGGAATACGAAAGGAAATGCCTAGTAGTGGTACAGTGTACCCTCCGCCACGCACCTTACGGTGGATTGCGGAGTATGTATGTAGATGTATGTCACTTAAAACAGGAATAAACTGTCCGACAGTTTTGATGTGATGTGAGTGGACATTAACCGTTAAAAATTAAGTTTTCATATATATTATGATGAGGATTTGTTACTATTTATTGAAGAAAGTATATAGTTTGATAGTACATACTTTGCAGTGATTGTCATTTCAATGCGTTAACAGTAAGAGGGTCGAATTGATGCACAGTTTTAAGAAGAGAAATAGCATTCCAAAACTGACCAAGATGGCGGACAGGCTTCAACTGACGTATGTGTTCGGCATAGATAACGCCATCCCCATTTATTCTAACCTTCTTCGTGTGTATGAAAGAAATTTTTTGGAAAATCTACCGGAAAATATCAGAATTTGAGAAAATCTCAAAGCACGCTTGCAGCTGGGATCATTTTCTAGATTCTCCAACAATCACCCTATTCATTCGCTACTGGCCCAGTGACCAAATACGCAGTAACGGAGCGAACAAATACGACAAGGAGGTTAGAAGAAAGGGAGATGGCGTTATGTACACAAGATTAAAACAGCCAGACATTTAACATGAAACGTTGTTTCTTTACAAAGCCCCTCCGTGTAAATTTTGGTATTATTCTTACCTCCGTGGTGTTATCGGTGGTGTCATATCTTTGGAGCGTTGCAGAGATACAACTTTATCGCTTGGTTCATGAAACCTTCCATTATGCGGACAAGCATGCATGAAAAACAATATATATCGGTCGCAATTCTCTTTATTTCACATGACGCGTTTCCAGAGATCTGATGATGACGTTCTCGAAACGCATCATGTGAAATAAAGCTAATTGCGACCGAGACTTTTCAAAAAAATTTTTCATGCAGAGATACAACTGATGTAAGTTCGTGGTGTTGCAAACATTCTGAGTACAGATCGCGGTTCATTTTCTTAGAACAATGCCTCCATTGCGTCGGCGTAATATCAGTCGGCATACGAGCAACGCAATCTTACTACGTGATCGTAGAAATCAATGAGACCGACGAAGATCGTACACAGCGCTTGGAGGTAAATAGAAAGAAATTCTGAAGCGCGATCCGTTATGACTCTGAAACAAAGGGTACAGTCGAGTTCGACTCCCTCAGTTGCAGTTTACGCTCGAAATAATTTCATGAAATTCATTTTTATAAAAACCATCAGCTGTTTATTAAAAACCTTAGTCATCTACCAGTTTCGGTCATGGACCATCTTCAAGGATAAACTATACAAAAAATACAAAATAAACGTAATCGATGTGCACAAACACAGAGATCACATAATCAGGGAAATTACATATAGAGAGACTGAAAATAGAGAATCATGTCAATTTAACGTACAGTTAAAATACTTACAAGGTGTTAACACAGAATGGTAAAATGCAACAAATAAAATACATACAACTGAGATAAACAGGAGTCAGTATAACTAAAAGTGTAAAAAATTACTATGGTCATCTTAGATAAAATCTATCAGTCAAAGATGACATGAAAGGTGAGAACGGTCTATGAATAAAAAACGGAGGGAGTGGCTTGTGCTAATTGCATGAGTCAGAGACGATAAAACATATGTTTTCGATATTAGTAGAACCATTCAGGGATGTGCACTATCTTTGGATGAACATCTTTGGATACATGTGTAAACAAAGTTACAAAGTTTAGTCATCAACAAATTACGACGAAATTTGTGTATACAAAGGTTGACAATAACAAATAAAGTGTGGTGTAGTAAAATACAGTGTCACAGCATACAAAACAAAACATAAGAAGTTATTACATCAATATATCGTGTTATAATTAAGAAAATAAAAGTCATCATCATTATAAACAGGTTTCATGTGTCAAGATCGAAGATTATACAAACAACATTGTACACACAAGTGTGCAGATCGAGTCGCAGGTGAAAAAGGCAGGGCAGGGCGATATATTGATGTAATAACTTCTTATGTTGTGTTTTGTATGCTGTGACACTGTATTTTACTACACCACACTTTATTTGTTATTGTCAACCTTTGTATACACAAATTTCGTCGTAATTTGATGATCACTAAACTTTGTAACTTTGTTTACACATGTATCCAAAGATGTTCATCCAAAGATAGTGTACATCCCTGAATGGTTCTACTAATATCGATAACATATGTTTTATCGTCTCTGACTCATGCAATTCGCACAAGCCACTCCCTCCATTTTTATTCATAGACCGTTCTCACCTTTTATGCCATGTTTGACTGATAGATTTTATGTAAGATGACCATAGCAATTTTTTACACTTTTATTTGTACTGACTCCTGTTTATCTCAGTTGTATTGTTTTATTTGATGTATTTTACCATTCCCTGTTAACACCTTGTAAGTATTTTAACTATATGTTAAATTGACATGATTCTCTATTTTCAGTCTCTCTATATGTAATTTCCCTGATTATGTGATCTCTGTGTTTGTGCACATCGATTACGTTTATTTTGTATTTTTTTGTATAGTTTATCCTTGAAGATGGTCCATGACCGAAACTAGTAGATGAATAAGGTTTTTAATAAACAGCTGATGGTTTTTATAAAAATGCATTTTATGAAATATATTACGGCTGTTGACACTCGCCTCACCAAAGCATTCGAAATAATTTGTATCGTCGACGAAACAGACGGCCACGCGTGGCAATTGTAATTGAACGTTTGGGGTACAGATTAGAGTTGGCTACGGTTTCATGGTTTCGAAAGCAGGTTTTGTTACACACAACAGTTTCAGTGTTTCAAAACCGGCATCTTTCACGGTTTCGAAACCATGCGGTTTCATTCCGTTCTGTTTCGGATCACATTCGCGGTCGATTGTCGATACACTGAAACCGTTTCTTCCTGTCGGTTTCACGGTTTCGTGTCGGTATCTCTATTTCACGTCCGTTTCACAACACCAGTGTTTTAAACCACCAATGCAGAAAGGCGGAACATACTAATGGTATCGAAATGTGGTTATTGATTTTACAGAAGAGAGTGTAAAATAGTAGTTGACACTCGTGAGTCTGCACCTTATGATTGCTGAAATCAAGATTCGTTTGCAAGAGACTGCTGTATTCCTAAATGACATAATGTCTGCTTTATAAATGTAAAAGAACAATAAAACAACGTTCACTATTTGCATTGAAATAACCACTGAAATTCTAGGTTTATCTACCATATTAAAAACAAGAGTGAAACAACATTTTTTTTAATAAGATACAATATGAAGCCTGAAATGACATGTTTTATACGAACAAGGGTACATCGCATATTTAATCTCGTGTTAAAGAGTTAGTTTCTTACGAGTGAAAACGATGTTACCTCCAATCATTATAATTTTTCGACACTCATGTTAAAGGAATTGCGGCGGTGGCGTAACGGCCAAGACGTAGAAGTGGTGAACTTGTCTCTTATTTCATTATTTTTGTAATTCCATAGCATTACTTGTGATTATTTAGTGTGCCCTTTATTCCCTATAATTTATTTAGTATGTGTAGAAAGTAGCATTTATGATTTATCACTGTAATATGCGTACCGTATTGCAGTTTGTGAGTTCCTAACGGGGTAAACTTTTACCTACCATACCGGCGGCCTCGTGTCACTATGTTGGCAACATCAACGACACGGGAGAAAATCTTTATCAACATGTTCCGTACAGACCAATAAGTAAATATATACTCTATGGTTGACAGGTTCTTGTACGTACCCTTGTCCACATAGTGAAAAATATTGCCCTCCTAGAACGAAGATTTCAGGATAAAACATACATTGCTTCACGGTTTCATGGTTTCGAAACAGTGTTTCGAAACCACAGATTCGTTTCGAAACCGTCAGATGTTTCAATTATCCCATCTCTAGTACAGATACATTCCAGCAGTGGATTACGCAGCGGATGCATCAGTTCGCTTCGGAACAAACTGTCGCCATCTAAGATTCCGTTGCCTACCTGAAGCTTTGCCACGATTGGTCGGCTTCATTCCCACGATCCAACAGCTGTTGCCAACGTAGCTATTACCACGCATGTGTCGCTGATAGTAAAATTTTACCGGTATGCAGCAAGTTTGTTAATCGTATTTCAATTAGATTCCTCATATGACAAGAAATAAACGTAACAGAAAGACTTCCGAAACTTTGTATTTCCATTCCGCGTATTTCATTTCAGTTAAATGTTTTGTTTCATATAGAATTTCTATCATTAAATTATGATCATGCTACACTTATTTTTTATTCAATTCATAAACTCTCAAGAAGATATAAACATGTTATATAAAAAAAAATCGCACTGACGTGTATTACGGCCCACTTTAGATTTGTAGTTTTATAAGTTTTTGCAAACATTTTGGACCAAAATAATAATGTAAACAATAAAAAATTAATAAGAGCGTCTGAAACCCTTTTAGGAAAAATATTTTTAGGTAGTGACGGGTTTTGAACCACTGACAGTCCAACGCATTGCCCACTACGCTACGGCCAACACTTAGCAGTTGCGTTTTATAATCTCATACTATTGATGGCCGTTGTTAACTGATGCTACTATGGCATTTGTAGACACTAGATTATCATTTATCGTACGAAGTACGACGTGATTGTGTTAATTCTTCAGTACGCTATTGCTTTGAAAAGACAACGTGTAAGTTACAATAAGAAAATCATCAAATACGTAACGCAAGATAGTGTATGCCAGAGAGAGTTCTGGGCGAGGAATGTCACGTGACATCTGCGAACGGCTGGTTTTCGTTAATTCAATGGAGGGTGTCAAAACTCTTATTTTTGCAAATATCTCTAAAACAATACGAGATATGAAAAAACATAAGGCAACAAAGTTGTGGAGAATTTTCTCCTCTACAAATTCGTTTATTCAATTTTCGCGTCAGATGAACGGTTTATTTGCAATTAAAATTACATTCCAAACGGCTTTTTTTGTATTACTAACGTATTTCTTGTCCGAAATATTTAAAAAAGCGAGGTTCTGGTCTCTGGTAGCCAACAATTATGTCTGTAAAATTTTGTGCCGATCGGTTGAACGGTTCGACCTAAAAAGTGGGAACACGTTACAGCCAGACAGACATCGTCAAATCGCCGTTATTTTTGCAAATATCTCTGCAGCGATGCAAGATATGAAAAAAAAAACATAATAGAGCGAAGATGTAGAGAATTTTCCCCTCTACCAATTAGGCTATTCAATTTTCGTGTCAAATGAACGGTTCGTTTGCAAATACAGTTATACTATAAACGGCATTTTTTGGTATTACTACCGTATTTTTGTCCGAAAAATTTGAAAAAGGGAGGTTCTGGTCTCTGGCGGCTTACAATTATGTCTGTAAAATTTGGTGTTGATCGGGTGAACGGTTCGTCTTAAAAACGGGGAACACGTTACGGACAGATAGACAGACAGACATACATCCCAATATGGCCGTTATTTTTGCAAATACCTCAAACGATACGAGATATGAAAAAACATAAGAGAGCAAAGTTGTAGAGAATTTTCTCCTCTACAAATTAGGTTATTCAATTTTCGTGTCAGGTGAATGGTTAAGACGTTATTTTTATTTAAATTTCGAGCTGTCAAAAAACGATCTCAAAGGCCCACTGTTAGTGTTACTACCGTAACCTAAAGTGGGCCCAAAAACATTTCTGTTCTGCTCGCTGCGAGAAAAATATCCTAATCTGTGATGTAAACATGTGCGGTTTTCTTTTCCTCTTCCCAGTCATTTTTAATATAAAACAGGGAAGTTGTTTTTATGCCTAAATTAAAACCATACCTGTTCGTACAATACAGCCATTAAAAGTGCGAGCATCAAAGCTACTAACCTCACAGATAAAGCAGCTGTGTAATAACCCGTTTCCAATTGATTTACCCATCCATTTTGACTTCTATTCCCAATCAGGACCTCGATTCCAGTAACAGTAAATAAGATAATAGAGCGGCAGAGCAGCAGACAGAGAAGAGGGGAATGAAATTAAGGAGGGGCAGGAGATGGATTGGTGTGGTGCGAAGATAGGGGAATGAGGAGGTGGACAAAGGAAAGGGGCAGGAAGGGATAGACATAGGGAGAATAAGAGGAGAGATTGCGGTATATATGTCATACACATTAGCTACAGCGAAGCGTTGCCGGGTTAGCTAGTCTCTATATTTACAAGACGCATCTGTTGTCTATCTGTGTGTTCTCTTATAACTCAAGATCCAGACAAACAAATAACGTGAAATTTGCTACACGTACACAAAATTACATGAGGAAGGCTCTTAAACAGGTTTCGTTTCATTTTTTTTTTTTTTTTTTTGTTTTTTTTTGGGAAACCAACCGGAAAATTTGAGAAATAGTGAAAGTGGTTTTCAATGTGTCCGTGTAAATTATATGTTCGCACTGATCTTGATGAAATTTTGCACAATTGAGCTTCAAAACAAAAGGAAGGGCACTGTCTACATAAAATTTCGTTTAGTGCATGGTGGAGGATTCTTATGGATTTCGCCAAAATCCACAGTTTTGCTCCAATCTTGATGAAATTTTGTACACTTGACCTTGAAAGCAAGATGAAGGTTAGTATCTACATAAAATTTCGTTCGGTGCACACTTATGTTAAACCCGGGCAAAGTCGGGTACTTGCAGCTGGTATGTAATAAAAATGGGGGTACGTATTTAAAAAGAAATGCAGTCGATATCCGTTTGACCTGTGACAGCGCCATCTAGCGGGCTAACCATAGCGCCGTCTGTTTTCCCCCTCCAAGCTAGAAAAGTTTTGTTCTTTGTAGTTTCTCCGTTCGATGCTTATTTCGCGAGATATTTGGCCCAGTTACTATTAATGGACCACGCTGTAAGGTACATGTACCAAATAAGGTCTGCTTCCTAAAAAGGCCTAGTCTCAGTTTCTAGTACATAAAGTTTGAAAACAGCGTTAAATGTAGTTGGTGATGATAGCTTGTGACATGCCGGCCATTTTACTTCCAGTTGTGCTACGGCGTTCAACGAAGGAGGGCTGCTTCTTATTTTCGCGATACGTTTCATCTAATGCAGCATTTGTACTGTTAAATATGTATATCTGCACACAAAATTGTGCTGTATTATGATAGTGGCATGATCTTCCTAATAGAACGTTTAAAAACAAACACTAAAAACACACGCGTTTTAAACTCGTTGTTCCCAATAAGGCCCATCATAGAAAATGTTATGATTAGACTTATGTTCGTATCAACTTACGATAAGGAAACTTACTGCTGTCACAATAATGTTGGTTGCTGATTAAATTTAATAATCTTAAGAGTTGCCGCGGTGGAGTAGCCGAGCGGTCCAAAGCGTCTCGCTGCGGAGCGCGCGGTTCCTCGCTGTGGAGGTTCGAGTCCTCCCTGGGGCATGGGTGTGTGTGTTGTCCTTAGGTTAGTTTACCTAGGTTTACGTAGTTTGTAAGCTACGGACTGATGACCACGCAGTTTGGTCCGATAGATTTACAAACATTTGAACATTTCTTAACAGTTAATAACCAATAAGTAAGTTACCAACTGTACTGTATGAAGAGTTTGAAAAAAATGTAAATGTATAATACTATGTATCATCTCATTCCACTTATGTCTAAAATAAAATTACGTTACAACTCTTTCAGTGTATTCCAAACGTTTTCCAGCTATTCACGTGCCCCAGAATGTCAATATGAACTAGATATGACTACAGGCCATATTAGGAACAGGGACTCCTAGCAAGGCCGACTTGCAGGGGTTAAACATTTTCTTTAAAGTGATAATATTAATTACATAAACTCACCATCAACATCATTAGAGACTTATTATGCCTTTCAGCGCGGTGGCCGAGGTGACTGAGGCGCTCTACTCACGGTCAGCACGGCCACTACGGTCGGGGGTTCGAATCCCCCCTCGGGCATGCATATTTGTGCCGTCCTAGTTCGTAAGTAGTTCATAAGTAGTTTGTAAGTTTAGGGACTGATGACCCCGTAGTTAAGTCCTATAAGCTTAACAAACATTTGAACATTTTTTGCATTTCAGCGTTCAGTCTGGAGCATAGTACCTCTAATAAAATTCCTCCATGATCCCCTATTCAATGCTAACATTGATGCCTCGTTATGCCTTTTACTTCAAAATCATTCTGCACCGAATCTAAGTACTTTCTTCTTGGTCTTCCTCGACTCCTCTTACCCTCCGCTGCCGAGCTCATGAGTCTCTTAGGTAACCTTGCTTCTCCCATGCGTGTAACATGACCCCACCATCTCAGTCTGTTCGCTCTAACTGCTTCATCTATGGTGTTCATTACCAGTTTTTCCTTGATTTCTTCATTATGGACACCCTCCTGCCATTGTTCCCATCTATTGATACTTGCAATCATTCTTGCTACTTTCATATCTGTAACCTCTACCTTATGAATAAGGTAACCTGTATCCACCCAACTTTCACTCCCATACAACAAAGTTGGTCGAAAGATAGATCGGTGCACTGCTAACTTAGTCTTGGTACTTACTTCTTTCTTGCAGAAGAGAGTAGATCTTAGCTGAGCACTCACTGCATTAGCTTTGCTACACCTCCACTTCTTTCACTATGTTGCCATCCTGTGAGAAAATACATCCCAGGTACTTGAAACTGTCTACCTGTTCTAACGGTGTTCCTCCTATTTGGCACTCAATCTGTTTGAATCTCTTTCCCACAGACATTACTTTCGTTTTGGAGATGCTGATCTTCATATCATAGTCCTTGCACCTCTGATCGAGCTCTGAAATATTAGTTTGCAACCTTTCAATCGAATCGGCCATTACAACTAAGTTATCCGCTTATGCGAGACTGCTTGTTTTGTTTTCACCTATTTTAATCCCGCCCTGCTAGTCTACTGTTTTCAACATATGATCCATGAACAACAGTGGTGACAGGCTACAGCCTTGTCTTACCCCTGAAACTTCCCTGAACTATGAGCTTAATTTGCCATCTACTCTAACTCCTGCCTGACAGTCTACATTACATAAACTTGTCGTTTTAATTTATTTTTCAACTGAATGTAGTTGCAGGATGTTGCAAGTACGACTCGGAATATCACCAGTTACACACACTGCGTACGAAATTCCTTATGTGGTTCACGTACCTTACTGTGTGTATCAGTCATTCGCTAAATAAAGTGTTGCTGTGAAGGTGAAGAGAGGAAGCTTTCGGCAGGAACGGATATAACGTTGATTTTTATAAACCAGACAGGACGCGTTTCGGAACGGCTGAGAGACTTTGCGTACTTCTTTATTTTTTGTAGTTTTTCTATTTTGCTGTATTTCCAGCGGTGAGGAGGCGTTTAGGGGCGCCACTTCCGGCTTCTCGACTTCCGGCGTCGGCGTCGCGTCCTTCTAATTCCGGCGGAAGGCCGCCTATATATAGTGGAGGGGAGGGGGCGGGGAGGCCTTTGTCTTTGTCTGGGCCGGCGTCTCCGCGACCCGAGTAAAGGCCCGTACAATGAACGGGGCTGAGCAGCCAGCTTTCTGTGTCGCTACTGGCGTGAGAGGCACGCCAGAGTGGAACATAAGAGTCGCGAAACTGCCAGTGATTTTCTGCAACTTAGCGACCGCAGCGCTGCCAAGCGGCCGGGTCGTATTAACACCGCGAAGCGATTGAGTAATGAATGTGTATTTGGACTGAAGCAGCATTTTCAAAATAACTTCGTATTTACGAGCTTTTGTGGCGCTATAAATTGTAGCAACTGTAGCGAAAATAGCCGACCTCGGTGGCCGAGGGAACTGAGGCGCTCCAGTCACGGTCTGCACGGCCACTACGGTCGGGGGTTCGAATCCCCCCTCGGGCATGGATATTTGTGCCGTCCTTAGAATTAATTAGTTCATAAGTAGTTTGTAAGTTTAGGGACTGATGACCCCGTAGTTAAGTCCCATAAGCTATACAAACATTTGAACATTTTTTTGTCAAAAATATAATTCGGAAATCTCTCATTTGCAAAGGATGCTCACAAGTAACAAAATACTGTTATGAATAACAGGTGTTCGTTTAGTGTGGTTAGTTTTAGGCGTAGAAGTAAATCTTTAACAATTCATTCACGTCCAAACTTCTGCTGTTAATGAGAATCGCAAATACTTGACCACTATTTCATAATATTACCGCTGAACAAAGGTAATGTATGAATGACTGCTTAGGTTCGTACCTCAGCTTCACAAAAATGATACCCCTGTAGCCGGCCGCGGTGGCCGAGGTGACTGAGGCGCTCCAGTCACGGTCAGCACGGCCACTACGGTCGGGGGTTCGAATCCCCCCTCGGGCATGGATATTTGTGCCGTCCTAGTTCGTAAGTAGTTCATAAGTAGTTTGTAAGTTTAGGGACTGATGACCCCGTAGTTAAGTCCCGTAAGCTTAACAAACATTTGAACATTTTTTTTTATAATCCTGTATACTAACATATTTTTTCGGTTACGTACTAGTTTGATAAAGTGAATACGTAGCTACAAATAAATAATATGTCCATATATAAGCTGTTAATGTTTGCACGTTACATTCTTAGAGATATTCAGTTTGATACCTGCCAAATAGCTAAAAATTGTGATAGGTACACGAAAGGAAAAGAAGCAAGGACGAGGTGAAAAGATGATTTAAACGACGATGTAGAATCTAGTCCCCTACAACGTAAAAATCGTGTGTACTTTTGAAAACATTACAATGTCCAAAATTCGCTAAAACAAAACTCATGCAATATATCAGTACGCTCCGAGAACATAATCATAATCAGTTCCTTTTATATACTTCAGCACATCAGGTTGCAATTCACTTCTGCTTTCAAAAGGTTTCAGACGATATTAATAAGACTCGGGTATTGTGAACTATATGAAATACACTGCACTGACCGTTTGTTGAATTATAGACTGCCATTAACAGAAGTAGTGATATTATTTTAATGATGTTTTCGTATTTGTATTAGAAAGTTCGCAGCAACGTTCAGTGACCAGGAAATATGAAAGTAACACCATTAAAAACGGCAACTTCTCATTCTGCATCATGCCATTCCACTGTTATTCCCTACTGGCCGCTTGGAGCGCTAGTATCGCTTCAGCTGCAGTTTTTTCCTGGAGAGTTTCGCGACTGTCTGTGATAGACTCTGGTCAGGCCGCGGCGCGGGCCTCAAATGACGTAAGCAAGGTAGGCCTGAGTCTATAATCCGAGCTCAGCTATCCGCCATTTCTGCCCCAACGTGCAGGACAGTTGTAGGGGGAGGTCGGGTAGCCCCGGACGGCGGGCAACCGCGCACGTTGGTTGGTTGGTGTTGGCTGTTTAAAGGGGACTGAACTGCCGGCTCATCAGTCCCCTGTTCCCAGCTACGAGATCACAGGACTTCAGGTATGCTTAAAATAAGCACCCTGCAACCAGTACAGAACAGTATGGGAAGACATGTGTTGTTGTGGTCTTCAGTCCGGAGACTGGTTTGATGCAGCTCTCCACAATACCCTATCCTGAGCAAGCCTCTTCATCTCCACATAAGAACGACAACCTACATCTGTCTCAATCTGTTTATTGTATCCATTTCTTGGTCTTTCTCTGCGGTTTTTACCCCACACACTTCCCTCCAACGCTAAATTCACAATCCCTTGATGTCTAAGAATGTGCCCTACCAATCGATCCCTTCTTTTACTCAAGGTATGCCAGAAAGTTCTTTTCTCCCCAATTCTGTTCAGTACCTCCTCATTAGTTACGCGATCCACCCACCTAATCTTCAGCATTCTTCTGTAGCACCATATTTCAAAAGCCTCAATCCTCTTCCTGTCCGCACTGCTTATCGTCCATGTTTCACTCCCATACAAGGCAACACTCCATACAAATGCCTTCAGAAAGGACTTCCTTAGGCTTAAATCAATATTCGAAGTTAACAAATTTCTCTTTTTCAACAACGCTTTTCTACCCATTGCCATTCTGCATTTTATATCCTCTCTACTGCGACCATCATTTGTTATTTTACTGCCCAAGTAACAAAACTCATCTACCTCCTTTATTGCTTTGTTTCCCAATCTAATTCCTTCAGCATCACCAGATTTTCTTAGACTGCACTCCATTACCCTAGTTTTGCTCTTGTTAATGTTCATCTTATATGCACCTTTCAGTACACTGTCCATTCCATTCAATTGCTCTTCCAGGTCCTTTGCTGTATCTGACAGAATTACTATGTCGTCGGCAAAACGCAATGTTTTTAATTCTTCCCCCTGAACTTTAATTCCTTCTCCAAATTTCTCCTTGCTTTCCTTTATAGCTTGCTCAATGTACAAATTGAACAACAATGGAGAAAGACTACAACCCTGTCTTACTCCCTTTCCAACCACTGCATCCCTTTCATGCCCTTCAACTCTGACAACCGCTGTCTGGCTTTTGTACAAGTTAACGGGAAGACAATGTTGGCCATGATTACAACATAAGAAGGAAAAGGTAACCACAGTAGAGGTTGAAACGTATTAATATAGATTTTAAGTGCAAATGTTTGTAAAGCTTATGGGACTTAACTATGGGGTCATCAGTCCCTAAACTTACCAACTACTTATGAACTACTTACGAACTAGGACGGCACAAATATCCATGCCCGAGGGGAGATTCGAACCCCCCGACCGTAGTGGCCGTGCAGATCGTGACTGGAGCGCCTCAGTCTCCTTGGCCACCGCGGCCGGCAGATTTTAAGTAATTACAGTTTCATTCAACCGATACTCAGGTTTTTAATATTGTGTTGTATTGGGGTTCTGCTCGCAGCAACATTATTCTCCTGGGGCGTCGTGGTAGAAATAAATAGTCGATATGTACAATTTTCACTTCTTTAATCTGACTCAAACTTCACCACCAAAACAATACAAATTCAATACATCAGATCTTAGCTGGTAGTACTTCCTTTCTCAAAACACAGAGTGACATGGATTCCAGAGCACTTGACAAACGACTCAAACTCGAACCCCCCCCCCCCCCCCACGCAAGGCGGTGAGGCAAATATATAACCTCGACAATGACGTTACATTATCCGTTGTTCATAACAATTGAATATAGTAATTTACAATTAACGAACACAACAGTAAAAAATTTCATGTACACAAAAATAATCACAATATAAAATGAAAACTATGCATACAATAATTTGAAATGGCACATTTCTTTTTGAATTGAAATCTCCGATCTTTCTGTTGACAACAAAGTGCGATCTCAAATATCAATTAATTTGTTAATGAGTACATCACACATGTTCCTAACATATACTGAACTATCAAATATTCTGGCCATTCACAAAATATACTCAAAATCTCTTTTCAGTCAATATATACAAAGAATTCAATATTGATAATGTAATAGTCGAAATAACACAATTAGCTGTTCAACACAACTTATTTATGAGCCTAACATATATACAATGCTATTTATTTTAATGTCTTTATGTGGATACAAAAGTTTTTTACCGTTCGTCTGTCTATCTATTGAAATAACATACAATGACACAACTATTGTTTATAGAACTGCCTGGAAAGAAAATATATGAATCTCTTAATGAAATCTATCACTTGTTTTAATCACAGTATCACCGAGACACTGTCCTACACTGATTCCTAGGCTGGCTATATCATTTTTAACTATCTACACACGCAACATGTATCACTATTAGACCACACAATTCCGGATCCGAAGCAGACGGTATCGTAGGATGACATTGAGATGAGAGGACCAGACAGACGGTATCGTACAATAACAATGAGATGAGGGGTCAGCAGTATTGTTACAAGGTGGAACAAATAATCAACTAAAAATCACAGCAGATGTTGTTGGCTGGCTGATCACTAGGATAAAAATGGATGAGCCAGCCATTCTGCACATACTATACAACTGCCAGTCGGAGAAGGGACTGACAAGACAAAAGTGACAACAGATTAAAACTATAAGCGGTGTATGCCTGAAGATCAGGCATACGAACCCACCGTTAAAGCTTGTGATAAAAGCCCGCTGCGCGAATAAAACCTAAAACAGTGTCAGCCATAGAGGCGTCGTCAGCTAAAATCGAAGGAAGCGCAGTAGGCAGCTTAAAAGACTGCCGCAATGCAGCTGAAAGTGGACAGTCCAACAAGATGTGGACTACAGTCAACACAGCTCCACCATGGCATTCTGGCGGTTCCTCTCGGCGTAAGAGGTGGCCGTGCGTTAGCCACGTATGGCCTATACCACAGACAAATATATACAGACGGGAAACCTCCGTAAGGGCCCGGTCCTACGCTCAGGGGTGCGGGGCGGGGGGTGCTGAAGCAGTTCCGTAAGATGTCCCGTGATGGCGCTGCGGTCAGAAGCAGCCTTTAAACTGGCCAGAGCAGGCGGCAGGTAGCGGCTGTCCCCACCACCACCTCCCCTCACAGCCGTGGCCTCGTGGCAGGCGGCACGAGCTCTCCCCTCAGCCTCCCCTCCACGCTACCCTGTGATGCTGCGGTCAGAAGCAGCCCTTTAAACTGGCCAGAGCAGGCGGCAGGTAGCGGCTGCCCCCACCACCACCTCCCCTCACAGCCGTGGCCTCGTGGCAGGCGGCACGAGCTCTCCCCTCAGCCTCCCCTCCACGCTACCCTCTGACGTGCGAGAGACACCCTAAGCCAGGGAACCGCATGACACCTGCTAGCATCTTACGGAACTACGAGGGGAGTGTAGGACAGTGATTTAGGGGGGGCTGCTCCTCTGTATATGTTACTCTGTGCCTATACGCAGGCAACAGAGAACGACTGAGTCCCTTCGAGAAGGCCTTAGGGAAGTCTTCCGAGCTGCTGTCGTGGGCTTGATTCCACGGAGCTTATTGGGCATACTCAGTGCTGCCCATTCCGAATTCCAGGCCTCAAAGATCTTTCGGCGGAGACCCAAGCGGATATCGCCTTCTGGGGTACCGATATCCAGGCGCTGGGATGTGATGGCTTGCTTGACGGATATCGCCTTTTGGGGTACCGATATCCAGGTGCTGGCATGTGATGGCCTACTTGACGGATATCGCCTTCTGGGGTACCGATATCCAGGCACTGGCATGTGATGGGTCCAGATGAAAGCCACAGAACGGCCTCACTTGCCAACACTAAACACCGTGACTTGGATGGATCGCACCAAATGGTGTTTGGGGAAGCAGTGGTCGAGAGCGTCCAAGGCACTCAGGGAGTCACTACAGATAAGATATCACTTCCTGGGGCATGCTCCGAGATGGTCGAGTGCACGGGTTATTGCGTTTCAGTTTCTAAGAAACCAAGCACGTTGCGCTGGCAAGGCTGCATTTGAAATGCGCGCCCTGTGGAGTAAAAACACGTGCAAGTCAGTTGTGGCATAGGCACCGAGCGAGCTACTCGCAACGGTGAATTTTGTTCGCGCAAAAATTTTTCGGCGTTCCTGTTTAACTTCGTTGGCGATTTTCACCCATAACAAGAGTTTTTCAAATTAGCATTTGATCTTGCAAAATCTCTGAAAATCCCTCATAGATTTAATAAGGAGAAGAGTCATCTCCAGTTGCTCGGCCACCATTGACTATACATTTTCGATTGGTGAGAGATCTGGAGAATGTGCTGGCCAGGACAGCAGTCGAACCTTTTCCGTATCCAGAAAGGACCGTACAGGACCTGCAACATGCGGTGGTGCATTATCCTGCTGAAATGTAGGGCTTCGCAGGGATCGAATGAGGGGTAGAGGCACGGGTCGTAACATCTGAAATGTAACGGCCACTGTTCAAAGTGCCGCCGATGCGAACAAGATGTGACCGAGATGTGTAACCAATGGCACCCCACACCATCACGCCGGGTAATACGCCAGTATGGTGCTGATGAATACTCGTTTCCAATTACACTAGATATCACAATAACGTCTCACGCCGGTCAACTGTTGTTTGTGTATGAGAAATGAGTTGGTAACTTTCCTCATGCCAGCAAGTTGTAGCCCAGGTGTAGTCACCGGAGCCAACCTCATGTGAATGTTCTCAAAATCTAACCATTTGCATCTTCTTCCTGTCGGTTGAATTTCGCATCTGTAGCACGGCATCTTCGTAGCGTAGCAATTTTAATAGCCAGGAGTGTAAAAATAGACTGAGAACAATGGAGACCTAAAAAACGTCTGTGGTCGCCATTAGCAGTGAAGTATGGCCTGGCTCTACTGGCGACAATGCTAAATGGAAAAGAAGAAGTCCTTGTCACGCGGCTCCCGTAACAAATTTGACCAACACTTTTTTTTTTTTTGTTCTTTATCTTCCCATTGGTTATTTTTTTTTTTTTTTTTCATCAAAGCACACACAACGCTACTGTTTCGAACGCAAACAGCTGAGCACAATAACAAGTCGCACGCCGTAGTCCACTCACGACACTTTGAAAACGAACACGCAGTTTTATAATCGTAATATTCTTTATAGTGTTTACCATACATTATACCTCTTATCGAATCGAAAATAGTAACATTTAACAATTACAGGACGGCGCACGGGCGAGATCATTCCTTCCATCTTAAGGTCATTTCACACCGGAGTAGCGTATCTCGAGCGACGTCTTCGGAAAGAGGTCCGCAGTACGTAGCGAGTATCCTGACTAGAGATACGTACCCTTCAAACCGAAAGCTGCGTATTAAGAGCTACGTTTTCTCTCCCGTCTTCGTATTTTCTCAGTTGTTCGTGAATAGTACCAGAAATGCAGTTCAATGTACCGTAGTGTGACCCAGATAGCAACTGCGGTGTACCGTGGATGGACTGTCGTTCAGGTAGCGATAGTGGTCACGAACTGTTTTATTCGGTGTCAAATAACAGCGTATGGCGAATACCACCACCGAATTCAAGATTTACGGCTTGACGATGATTTCACGCTTAATGAAGAACAGTTCAGTGAAGTTTTATCCCTCATCAGCAGTGACATTGAAAAACACGATACAAATTACGGAAAATCAATACCTACTTCGTGAAGAATGGCTAGCTATTTGTGTGCCCGTAATTTCAAAATAGAAACGTATTCCATTTTAGAATAGTAAATGTAGGAACTCGGGAGGCAATACTCACTTTACGGCTTATCCTAGAAGATAGAATAAGAAAAGACAAACCTACATTTCTAGCTTTTGTAGATTTGGAGAAGGCTTCTGACAATGTTGATTGGAATAAACTCTTTCGAGTTGTGAAGCAAGCAGGAGTAAAATATAGGGAGCGTAAGGTCATTTACAACTTTTACAAACACCAGACAGCGGTTGTCAGAGTTGAAGGGCATGAAAGGGATGCAGTGGTTGAAAAGGGAGTAAGACAGGGTTGTAGCCTTTCTCCACTGTTATTCAATTTGTTCATTGAGCAAGCTATAAAGGAAAGCAAGAAGAAATTTGGAGAAGGAATTAAAGTTCAGGGTGGAGAATTAAAAACATTGCGTTTTGCCGACGACATAGTAATTCTGTCAGATACAGCAAAGGACCTGGAAGAGCAATTGAACGGAATGGACAGTGTGCTGAAAGGTGCATATAAGATGAAGATTAACAAGAGCAAAACTAGGGTAATGGAATGCAGTGTAAGAAAATCGGGTGATGCTGAAGGAATCAGATTGGGTAACGAAGCAATAAAGCAGGTAGATGAGTTTTGTTACTTGAGCAGTAAAATAACAAATGATGGTCGCAGTACAGATGATATAAAATGCAGAATGGCAATGGGTAGAAAGGCGTTTTTGAAAAAGAGAAATTTGTTAACATCGAATATTGATTTAAGCCTAAGGAAGTCCTTTCTGAAGGCATTTGTATGGAGTGTTGCCTTGTATGGGAGTGAAACATGGACGATAAACAGTGCGGACAGGAAGAGGATAGAGGCTTTTGAAATGTGGTGCTACAGAAGAATGCTGAAGATTAGGTGGGTGGATCGCGTAACTAATGAGGAGGTACTGAACAGAATTGGGGAGAAAAGAAATTTCTGGCATACCTTGACTAAAAGAAGGGACAGATTGGTAGGGCACATTCTTAGACATCATGGAATTGTGAATTTAGCATTAGAGGGAAGTGTGTGGGGTAAAAATCGCAGAGGAAGACCAAGAGATGGAGACAGTAAGCAGATTCAGACAGATGTAGGTTGCCGTTCTTATGTGGAGATGAAGAGGCTTGCTCAGGATAGGGTAGGGTGGAGAGCTCCATCAAACCAGTCTAGGGACTGAAGATCACAAAAACACCACCACAGCACTGGATACTTCCGCACTCGGTCAATTAATCCAGGCATTTTGCACAATAAACACGCAGTAATAGAGCTGTCCAGAACAGATCACGTGGTTTGTGGAGCAGTACAATGCGCATGCGCAAACCGAGATACACAGCGACGCGACGCATAATAGTTCGCGATTGGGAGCGCACACATTAGTTCGCGGCTCTTGCGGCTTTTAGTTCGTCCGCTCCCAGTGACGGCTGAGCGGCGTGGTCTGCGCGTGCAGGTGGAGGGAGAAGTTCCCCCACCTAGCTGCTTCATGCGCTTGCTGCTTGAGCCGCTAACGATATCACGCAGACCAAAAGAAACAGTCTGTGGATGATTTCTCGCGTTTAAGTTTACAGTTATCTCTATATCTTGACATTATGGAAATGAGCGTATGGCTTTCGTGGCCGGGAGATCCCGTACGAGATTGTTCTACCGCCTGAATGTAAGTCTTTCTATTTTACGCCGCGTGGGCGACTTACGTGCCAATGATGATGAGATGATGATGATTAGGACAACGCCGGGAATCGAACCCGAGCTCCCGGCGTGGTAGTCGGCATTATGGAAGTTATTAGTCAGAGTGCAGAATACCTCAAAGCAGAAATTTGGTAGCACTGAACTATCTAATCTAGCAGGCATACGCTGACCTCGAAATAGCTCTCATCAGCAGAGGCAAACACGTGATTTTTAATTCTGTTCGCGGCCTATCGCGCATATTTTAGTTCGCGACCTATCACGCATATTTTAGTTCGCGACCCATCTCGCATAGCTCAGTTCGCGACCGGTAGTTCTATGATAAGACCTCGACTAAAACAGAGGTGATATCGGGCGTTCCACAGGGTAGTGTTATTGGTCCTCCGCCGTTCCTTATTTACATAAACGATTTAGGGGGAAATCTAACAAGGGAATGGTCAGACTAGTCTTGTCGAAACTTGTATTGATTTTTTTAGCACTGTTAGTTAACTTTGAAGGAACTCTGTATGCAGAATGTTAGCTGCAGACATGACCTGGAAGTCACCTAAAAATAATCACGACAATGGCCGTTTTCCCTGCTCGGCGCTTGCGGTGACGGCTGGCCACCCCTGGAAATGTCGAGTCTTGAGCTGTTGTCGTGGTGAGCGTTGTGCGCATGGTCGGGAGGGGTGGCCGTCTTATCGCGGCGTTCACCAAAGAGGGATGTCGTCGCACGGTTTTGGTGGAAAGGGGAAACGAATATTCGTTTCTGTGGCATGCACTTGCTTTTCATTTCTGGTACGTATTTGGAAACATACCATCCTGAAAATGGTTAGAGATGTGAAAGATATTCTGTACATCCACATGTATACTCCGCAAGCCACTTTGCGGTGAATATTCTATCTCCCCTCACAGGTGATGGCAAACCCTGTAAATGTTTTGCTGCTTAAGATAGTTTGCAGCTTACTTAGAGTAAAAGACAAAGATTATTCCAGAATGAATCTTTCACTCTGCAGCGGAGTGAGCACTGATATGAAACTTCCTGGCAGATTAAAATTGTGTGACGGAACCGGGACTCGAACCTGGGACCTTTGCCTATCGCGGGCAAGCGCACTACCGACTGAGCTATCCCGACACGACTCACGATGCCGCCCCACAATTTTACTTCCGCCAGTACCTCGCCTCCTACTTTCCAAACTTCACAGCAGCTCTCCTGCAAACACGCAAGACTGGCACTCCTGGAAGAAAGGATATGGTGGAGACATGGCTTAGCCACAGGAGTGCTAGTCTTGCATGGTTCGCAGGAGAGCTTCTGTGAAGTTTGGAAAGTAGGAGGCGAGGTACTGGCGGAAGTAAAGTTGTGAGGCGGCATCGTGAGTCGTGTCGGGATAGCACAGTCGGTAGTGCGCTTGCCCGCGATAGGCAAAGGTCCCAGGTTCGAGTCCCGGTTCCGGCACACAATTTTAATTTGCCAGGAAGTTTCACACAGATTATTGTTGTACGTATTGCATTTTACAAATTCTCAAAATTCTTCTACTGAATGGTAACTCTGACTGTGGAAGAATGACCTTTAAGTTTTACTAAAAAGCGAGACTGTTCCAATAACGTTTGCCCCATGTAAAGGCTATTTCTAATTTTATATCGCTCAGTTTGTCATGAAAATTTTATAACTCGCTGCACGTATTGATATAACATGCAACTTTCATAACAGTCTTATGTTCATAAGAGTCTTATGTTTATACCAAGCAAGGTCGCAAGGTGGTAACACACTGGACTAGTATTCCGAATGACAGTGGTTCAAATCCACATCCGGACATTCAGATTTAGGTTTTCCGTGATTTCTCTAAATCACTCCAAGCAGATGCCGGGATGGTTCCTTTCAAAGGGCACAGCCGATTTCCTTCCACATCCTTATCCAAAAACTTGAATGTGATCTCCGTCTCTACTGGCCACACTGCCGACAGGACGTGAAACCCTAAGCTACCTTCCTTCTTAAGTTCATAAGTATTTTGTTGTTAATTATGATGGCCTATGCCACAGAACATAAGCGTGGAACTAAGCGATTTAATAGAGGTTAAACAGGAATGCCTCTCTTTTGATTTCGTAATCAGTGTGATTCCAGGACCAGATGCCAGCCGTCAACTGTCGCTGGATCGCGCTGCAGTCGCACATAGCTCGTGGTGACACATGTCTCATATGCACACCTCTTGCCATCTCCGAGTGTTCAGCTGTACCTTGGACTCGGCACGTTGACCACACACGTTCACACCCACGTTTCGTGTGCCGACGATGTAAGGCTGCCATGCGTGTACACTAGTGCAGCAGAGTAGTTGTCCACTGACAAGTCAGCAGTTCGTATTGTGTAAACTGGCCCTTAGGCAGCCACTGGCCAATGCTGGAAACACAGGTTGGGCTCCCAGTCCGTGGGAAATTTTCACTGGGCAGTGCATGGATAAAGTGAATGGCGCAAAAGAGGCTTTGGCTGAGCTAGCGACAACTTGACACGGGTGTAAAAGAGGCTTTGGCTGAGCTAGCAACGGCTTGACACGGGTGTAAAAAAGGTTTCGGCTGAGCTAGCAACAGCTTACCACAGGTGTAAACGAGGCTTCGGCTGAGCTAGTGGCACCTTACTACAGGTGTAAATGAGGCTTTGGCTGACCTAGCGACAGCTTACCACAGGTGCAAAACAGGCTTAAGGTTTAACTAGTGGCAGCTTACCACAGGTGCAAACGAGGCTTCACCTGAGCTAGCAACAGCTTAGCACAGGTGTAAAAGAGGCTTTGGCTGAGCTAGCAACGGCTTGACATGGGTGTAAAAAAGGCTTCGGCTGAGCTAGCGACAGCTTACCAAAGGTGCAAATGAGGCATCGGCTGAGCTATTGGCACCTTACCACAGGTGTAAATGAGGCTTTGGCTGAGCTAGCGACAGCTTACCACAGGTGCAAAACAGGCTTAGGTTGAGCTAGAGACAGCTTGACACAGGTGTAAATGAAGCTTTGGCTGAGCTAGCGATAGATTACCACAGGTGTAAAAGAGGCATTGGCTGAGGTAATTACAGCCTACCACAGGTGTAAAAGAGGCTTTGTCTGAACTAGGGATAGCTTGACACATGTGTAGAAGAGGCTTTGGCTAACGTAGTGACAGCTTACCACAGGTGTAAAAGAGGCTTCGGTTGAGCTAGTGGCAGCTTACCACAGGTGTAAAAGATGCTTTAGCTGAGCTAGCGACAGCGTACCACAGGTGTAAAAGAGGCTTAGGTTGAGCTAGAGACAGCTTGACGTAGGTGTAAATGAAGCTTTGGCTGAGCTAGCGATAGCTTACCACAGGTGTAAAAGAGGCATTGGCTGAGGTAGTTACAGCTTACCACAGGTGTAATTGCGGCTTTGACTGAGCTAGTGACAGCTTGACACAGTGTAAAACAGCCTTCAGCTGAGCTAGTGACAGCTTACCAGAGGTGTAACGAGGCTTCGGCTGAGCTAGTGGCAGCTTACTGCAGGTGAGGACAGGACCGGTATCTAGGCGTTACCATGGCACTGTGGCAGCCTGCATGGTGGAGCCGACGTACCTGAAACAACAAGAAGGACAGGTTATATATAAAGTAGGTGCCAGCAATTAAACTGACGCTTTTGAGAATGTTCATCTTGAGCACAGCAGTGTGTAGTACACTACAGCAATAGTGACTGAAACAAAACAGAAACAGTTGGGCCTCAGAGGGGATGTGTCACTGAACTGCAGGGGTACTACCAAGGGGGACACAGCACGTCATTGGGCCGCATGAAGAAGACCGAGTATCTACCCCATACTCTATATTTCAGAGAGCATACTCAGTTTCGCATGAATAACGCATGTCTGAGAATATACTTCAACCGAGTATGTTTTCAGCGTGAGTAAATGGTTGGGGGAAGTTGCTCAGACATAAATTCTCCGATTTCCTATGAATATAACTAAAGAAGTTTCTCACGACTGGAGATCATTCTCTGTTTTCTGAAGTGAGGTCTCTGGCATAGTTCGTGCTGAGTAAATTCTATTAAGGTTACGTTTTAATGTGGTTTATAATTTTTTTTAATATGTGCTTAGAACACAAAAAAATTGTATTTATATCTGGGTTAGTCTGAAGAAATAGGAGAGAATATAAAAAAGTTTATGCAAATAAAAACATTTTGCTATCGAGCAATTTATATAGTGATGAGGGGTGATGTGAGGGGAGTGTTTACTTTACCGACATAGAAATGAATCACTCATTGATTAAGCTGCGTGTTTTACCCATTTGTTAGGAGTGTACTTTTACAATTGTAAATATCTAAATAGCACAATAATATTGTATGTTTTTAAACAGTGTCTATTAATACGGCCTTTGAAGCTAATTCCAAATGAAGTGCATACCAGGACTTTACGAACTGTATCACAAAATAAATATTTCTGCAATACAAGGTAGGTCTACTGAAGTATTTTTGTACTGCTCTTGTTCATTCTACCCAAATCGGTTGGCCTATTTAAGATGCATTTTCTGCCTTCATAACCGTAACTTCAGTTATGTTAGATGTAAGTACACACGGCAGTAAAATTAACAAGTGCTTAATTACATAGCTAGCAGTCTGTTGCTAGTAAAAAATAGCTTGTACTATTTTATGAGCAGACCATTGCGTGCCATATTTAACAAAAAGTCTCTTGTGTTAGAAAGCTGTAAAATCGTTCCACGTTGAAAATGCGATGCATTCGCAGATTGCGCTAACCCAACTTCAATAACACAGTTTCTCGCATGACGAAAATTTTGTAACATCGTCAGAACAATAAATTTTCGTAAAAAGTCCATATTTAGTCTTAAAAAAGTATATGCTGCTGCCCAACAATGTAATATGTAAACATAGAACAGTTCTTCCTGAACACGTAGATGCCTACTCCGTGTGTGTACAATGAATAATTTGCCTGGTTTAGAGAAATACACGACTGAACAGATGATCTGTGCCGGACATGACACACGGAGAACTTACTCAAGGAGGAGGGGAGCTAGCGAGAATGAACTCCTGCTTCGAAGTTTTTATTTATACAAAATGAGACTTATTCAGAGAACGTTCTTTTGCTCTGAGAATCTTCTCTGGGTCGTGTGCTTGTTTTTATTCACGAGGCCCATTGTGATCGTGTCAGCCAAGTCTCAAATGTTGAAATGTTTGTTAAGCTTACGGGACCTAACTGCGGGGTCATCAGTCCCTAAACTTACAAACTACTTACTAACTACCTTATACTAAAGACAATACAAACATCCATGCCCGAGGGGGGATTCGAATCCCCGACGCGAGGAGGCCGCGCTATCCGCAACGTGGCGCTCCAGACCGCTCGGCTTCAGAAAAGTCTCTCCACGCGAGATTCGGGAGAATCTCAGCTGAGCGACGCCTTTCGCGAAGCAGTAGAAGTGTTAGAAAAGGGAAGCGAAATATAACAACAGTTGCAAGAGTTCTACTTTTCGTCCACGCAGTGGCAACTGACCGACAACACAAGTAAATCTAACTATTTGCACTTACAGGGAAATAAAACCAATTGTTCGGTGATTGCCTCATTGTATAACAATCACTGAAAAATGTTGCTGTAACGTTTTTAAAATATCTGTAAGTACAGGGCGATTCTACATATACATGGGATAGTCTGCAAATCACATTTAAGTGCCTGGCAGAGGGTTCATCGAACCACCGTTATACTATTTTATCTCCCATTCCATTCTCAAATAGCAAGCGGTAAGGAGAAAACATGAATCTCTCTGTTCGAGCTCTGATTTCTCGTATTTTATTCTGATGATCATTTCTACCTATGTAAATGGGAGTCAACAATATATTTTCGAATTCGGAGGAGAAAGTTGGCGATTGGAGTTTCGTAAGTAGCTCACGCCGCAGCGATAAACGCCGTTATTGTAATGATTCCCATCCCAGATCCTGTATCATTTCTGTACCGCTGTCTCCCCTGTATCGTGAAAATACGAAACGAGCTGCCGTTCTTTGGACTCTGTGTCCTCCGTGAAACCCATCTGATAATGACCACACATTGGGCAGCTATACTCGAAAAAATGGACGGACAAGCGTAGTGTATGCAGTCTCTCTAGTAGTTCTGTTGCATGTTTTAAGGGTTCTGCCAATAAAACGCAGTCCCTGGTTGCCGCGGTGGAGTAGCCGAGCGGTCGCGGTGGCCGAGGGGACAGTCTGCTTGCGGCAGCGGCGGTGTACGCAGCTCGTGCGGTGCTTCGCTGCGGCAGCGGTTTGTTTACTTCCTGCAGGGGTAAGTCTGCTCGCTCACGCCAGCGCTTGCGGTGACATGGAAAGGTTATAATGGATCAAATTAGTAGAAGAGACACTCTGAAGTTCACTTTCGAACGAAAATTTTCCCGAATAACTTCTTTTGAATTTGAAGATTGGTTGATTGCTGGTGCAAAGATTCGATTAGAGGACATTATTGGATACCACATGTCGATTGTAAATAGTGTGATTTTCGTTAAGTTGACATCTTCCGAACTATGCGAGAAGGTCGTTCTAGACACAGGTGGCTCCTTGAAATTTAACCACAAAGATGGTAATGTAGGTAACGTCACTGTCGACCATGTCGGTTTTGGAGTGAGAACCATTAGAATTTTTGAGTTGCCATTTGAGGTACCTGCCAGTGAAATAGACGCCGTCATTGCTCCCTATGGCAGAGTTCTCAGTAATGTTGCCGAGAGGTGATCTTCCGCACATAAACTTCCCGTGCTGAATGGTGTAAGGCAGTTAAAAGTAGATCTATGTCGCCACATTCCGTCTTATATAAACGTCTGCGGGTTTCGAGGTATCGTTATGTATGACGGTCAACCAAAGAGCTGTGAATTTTGTAATAAGCCAGGTCACGTGCGTGCTGAGTGTATTCAACGTCGCATTGCACAGCTACCAACCGGTGAAACTGTTAAGACTTCAGAAATGACGATTTTGCCAAAAACGTATATAGCAGTGGCGCGTGGTCAACTGACTGCGCCACCGGTTAGTGACATTTGTTTAGATGACTTGCCCAGCGATGTCGTCGCGAACGACTTAGGAACACCAATGGAAATTTCGGAAAGTACGACAGGAAAGGCACCAGAACCTGATGTAGTGCAGCAGTCGCCCACACAGACAACGGAAGACACCGCAGTACGTACAGAGAATATGGGGGCGGAGGAAACAGCTGACAGACAACCACCAGAAAGTCGGCCCGCGGTTTCGGAGGCTAGGCGGGACAATGAATCTGCTAAGTCACCTCGCAGACGTAAGAAACGCAGATTGGCGCAAGAAGGAGCTGCGGAGAAGTCAGCTCCACTGCCTGAAATAGCGAAACAAATTAAGGATATAATTACCGAAAAGCCACCCACTGTTGCAGTTACACAGAATCAGCCTCCGTCACATAAACAGGTAGAACTTGCCGTGCCGTTAAAAGCAGGCACTGACAAGGTAATAGTTAACAAGGCGTCTCCCAAACACAATGGTGAACCGGCGCAGAAGTCACGTGAGCAGGACCCACGCAAGACAGTGTGTGTCTGTTTGCCACCGGTGTGGACTGGTCAGACGGGATAGATGATGTAGACAGGGACATCGTTCCGGAAGATGCTTCCGGGGATGCTGGTAACGTAGGACACGCAGTGACCACGGATCCTGCTGTTACAGATACCTCGGCCATGGAAACCACGGACGCGGAGAAAGACGCTGACTCTGATTTCTATTAATCTGTAGATCTTTCACATCTCACATCCATACATGTGTGATCGCCAGGCCTACTAAATCGCCACATTAAATATTAATAAGTGTCGTAGCTCCATCCGTTTACAACACATTCTAGATTTTTTATATTCCGCAGATATAGATATTATATTACTTCAGGAAGTTGCAGACATTAATTTAGAAAAAAATATTTGGATACAATGTCTTCGCCAACCCGGGTACTGGTGCGGATTTGGGTACCGCCATCCTATTAAGAGAAGGAATTGTGGCATATAACATCGAAATGCTAGTCAATCACAGAGGGACTGCAGCAACAGTTAACAATGTTAGAATAATTAATGTATATGCTCCCTCCGGATCCAGTAATAGGCGTCGCAGAGCGGAATTTTATACGGAAGAGATTCTTCCTTTATTTACAACAACGTATGACCAGCTTATCTTGGCGGGAGATTTTAACTGCGTTTTGCACCCCAAAGATCAGACACCAAATTTTAGCAAATCTGTGGAATTAGAACGGATAGTCAAGGACTTATTTTTAATCGACACTTGGGAGCACAAGTATATGGAGCAACGCCTGGATTCACGTACGTAACAAATCATTCTGCAAGTAGGCTAGATAGAATATATGTATCAGATAATCTAAAACAACGAATTCTGCAATGTGAGGTCTGGCCAGCTATCTTCACAGACCATGCGGCTTACATCTGTACCGTAAACTTGCAGAAACAGGGTACGTACCGCAGTAAGGGACCCTGGAAACTTAATGTGTCACACTTAGACGATCAAGGTTGTCATGAGGCCTTCACACATGCGTGGAATGAAAGTCTCACCAAGTTTCGGTCATATGATTCGGTTATAAAATGGTGGCTACAATGTGCCAAACCCAAATTACGAAAAGCCATGTTACAGTACTCACGAGACAAGAACTGGTGGCTTAAACGAACCATTGAAATCCATTATTCAAGTTTACGAGAACTGTACAAACTGGACGAGACAGTCATTGAAAACTACGCCCAAATTAAAAAAGTGAAAGCCAAACTACTACTCCTTAAAAAGAAACAGTTGGAAGGATTAAAAGTCAGATCCCGAATCCAGGACTCACTACGACTTGAAGCGACGTCACTCTATCACCTGACACGTGAGAGTAAACGAAGTAAAACTAAGATACTGACGGAATTGCAAACTGGAGACGGCACGCGTTTAACTCACCAAAATGACATTCGAAATGCGATTCAAACTGCTTACACGGATTTGCTGTCTGAGAAAATGATCGATGACACCGCATTTCAAGAATTAGCAAATAATTTAACTAACAGACTTACCCCTCAGGAATCAGACGAACTAATAACACAAGTGACTGAAGACGAGCTGGAAGATGCGCTGTTTCACAGTCCGAAGAACAAATCGCCCGGGTGTGACGGACTCCCTGTAGAGTTTTATCAAACCTTTTGGACACACATGAAGACGAAACTGACAGATATGCAATGAATTGATGACACCTGATCTTAATATCCCGCAAGATTTCAGTGAGGGCCTGGTGGTATTAGTTCCAAAACGTGCAAATAGTAAAACTATCGCCAATCTGAGACCGATTACTCTTTTAAATAGTGATTACAAACTTTTTGCACGTATTCTTGCAAAAAGGATGAAGGACGTAATGAATAAAGTCACCGGTCCTTATCAAACCAGTGTCGGCAGAGATAGGTCTATTTTCCAAACGCTAGTGGACTACCGCGACCTAATATCAGTGGCGGAAGCATGCAGGATTGAATGTGCAGTGGTCAGCTTGGACTTTGATAAAGCCTTCGACAGAGTCAACCACCGGTATTTGTTTAAAGTTATGCGGTCGCTGGGTTTTCCCGTGCATTTCCTCGCTGTAATACAAAACCTGTTACGGAATAGCACATCACGAGTGGTTGTCAATGGACGGCCAGGTGGCATGATCCCCGTAAGAAGCTCCGTAACACAAGGTTGCCCGATGTCAGCATCACTCTTTGCAATCGCCATAGAACCTCTACTAACGACATTGACGGCGCAGTTAAACGGATTACAGATACATGGACAGAAGTTAGCGTGTCGGGCTTATGCTGATGACGTTGGCTTCCTGATCACCAACGCAAATGACGTCCACACTGCCCTGCAGATCATCATGACATATCAAAAGGCATCTGGTGCATTAGTTAACTGGCAAAAATCGGGTGTAATGAACATAGGCAAAGGCATAGGTTTGACTCATCATCCCCGTTTGCAAGAGGTGCACAAGATGAAATGTCTCGGTGTCGATTTTAGAAAGACAATTCGAGAAACCGTTGCCGCAAATTATAAACAGTTATTGGCTAAAATTCGAGCGTCTGTACAACAACACAGTGTCCGGAAGTTGGATGAGCTGCAAAAAGTTGCACTGGCGAATACGTATATCACCGCCAAGGTCAACTACGTGGCTCAAGTCCTGCCAATACCACGCAACATAGCACACAGAATGTTGGCAGCGCTTGGCCACTATGTATGTCGCGCACATATCTTCAAAATTAAATACGACACCTTGACTCTTCCGACGCTACTCGGTGGCCTGAATCTCGTCGATGTGTACAAGAAGGCGCAAGCACTATATGTATGCCAAACATACAAGCAATGGAAACTGTCCACCAACGGTCTGACTTCCCACCTCTTGGAAGAAACTGTGCCAGCAGACCTACGACCGCCAATCGATGTAAGTCATCTGTCGTACGCTTTGCAGCACTTACAGTATTTCCTACTCGAATACAGTTACCTACCAACAAAAGTCCCAGAACGGAAAATGACAAAAGTGAAGGAAGTATACCAGGCGTTGATGAAAAATAAACTACGAAATGTGATAGAAAGGAAACTCCCGAACCATGACTGGAAAACATCCACAGCCCTGACTTACCTTCCCAAGTGCGGGCCCCGTCGTATATGACGGCCAACAGAAAAACCCAGACGATGTCCCGCCTCCATAAGATACACCTACAAGACTCTCCCTTGTGCCCGACATGTCAATTAGTCGACAGTGATGAACACAGATTCGTCTGCAGTATAAATGCAGGAATATGGGAGTATGCGAGGCAAAAACTGGCCCTCATCACGATAACCTCGCCACACACAATATCGCTAGCGGATGCCCTCCATCCCGATAGCATCCCATTCCCACGGACAAAGAGGAACGCGGTCAACTGGGTAATGGGACATACAGCGTACTTTATCTTCAGTACAGAATCAAAGAGAAAGGAAGATTTCATACATTACCTGACAATGCAACATGACATGATCCAAAGAAAGAAAAAGTACAAGGAACGTTACGCTAATTTCTTGATTAAAACGATAATGTAATTACAAACAGAACTTTAACAAAGAGAAATTTAATCAACATTAATTTACACAGAAGAATTTCAGTTATTAACATTATGCCTTTTGCAATTTCAGAGGAAATTTTACCGGAATTATTTGATCGCCGAAGAAGGCATTTATGTTTTTATTTTTTATTTTTTTTTTTTATGTAGCTAATACATCCCAGAATGGTATGGATTGTATATGTGTCTGAAGATCTCTGTTTTGCGTCACAAGCTAAGAACGCATATTCAGTTAATTAGAGCTAATTTCTGTGCCTGGAAATTTTTATTTTATTTGATTCTTTTATCTCTATCAAGTGGAAAAAAATGACGAAGTTACACTTATTTCTCACTTCTTCGTTCAATTCGAACTGATTTTTCTTTGGCTGTCGAAGAAACGATAATAATGCAGAAATGGACATTAACAGTAGTGTATTGCTACGCAGTAAAGACAACCTCGTTTTATCTTCAAAGAAATATTTTGTTTAAAGGCGTAGAAGCCGGGCCGAGGAGGCACCAACTGGCAAGCGGAAGGACGGGTTGAAAGGGAGGAAGGAGAAAAAAAAAAAAAAAAAAAAAAAAAAAAAAGAAAGCGGTCTAAAGCACCTCGCTGCGAAGCGCGCGGTTGCTCGCCGTGGAGGTTCGAGTCCTCCCTGGGGCATGGGTGTGTGTGTTTGTCCTTAGGTTAGTTTACCTAGGTTTAAGTAGTTTGTTAGCTACGCACTGATGACCACGCAGTTTGGTCCGATAGATTTACAAACACTTGAACATTCTGTGATTTATTAAGTTTTCAAATTTATACTGACTTTTTGATCATCCGGTACGTAGAATCCTAACCTATATGTGTAAACGGAACATGTAAATATATCAGGAACTCACTGATGACGATTTGTGAGAAAGACGAAACAGGTATGGGTGAATTATAAAATTAAAAAACCCTTCATTTGCAATAGCGAAAGGCGTTTTCTTTATAAAAAATTAATAATAAAATATATCATCATAATCATCATTAGAGACTGATTATACCTTTCAGCGTTCAGTCTGGAGCATAGAACCTCTTATAAAATTCCTCCATGATCCCCTATTCAATGCTAACATTGATGCCTCGTCTGATGTTATGCCTTTTACTTCAAAATCATTCTGCACCGAATCTAAGTACTTTCTTCTTGGTCTACCTCGACTCCTCTTACCCTCCGCTGCCGAGCTCATGAGTCTCTTAGGTAACCTTGCTTCTCCCATGCGTGTAACATGACCCCACCATCTCAGTCTGTTCGCTCTAACTGCTTCATCTATGGTGTTCATTCCCAGCTTTTCTTTGATTTCCTCATTATGGACACCTTCCTGCCATTGTTCCCATCTATTGGTACCTGTAATCATTCTTGCAACTTTCATATCTGTAACTTCTACCTTATGAATAAGGTAACCTGTATCCACTCAACTTTCACTCCCAAACAACAAAGTTGGTCGAAAGATAGAGCGGTGTACTGCTAACTTAGTCTTGGTACTTACTTCCTTCTTGCAGAAGGGAGTAGATCTTAGCTGAGCACTCACTGCATTAGCTTTGCTGCACCTCGATTCCAGTTCTTTCACTATGTTGCCATAGAGTGAGAAAATACATCCCAGGTACTTGAAACTGTCTACCTATTCTAACTTTGTTCCTCCTATTTGGCACTCAATCTGTTTGAATTTCTTTCCCACAGACATTACTTTCGTTTTGGAGATGCTGATCTCCATATCATAATCCTTGCACCTCTGATCGAGCTCTGAAATATTAGTTTGCAACCTTTCAATCGAATCTGCCATTACAACTAAGTCATCCGCAAATGCGAGACTGCTTATTTTGTTTTCACCTACTTCAATCCCGCCCTGCCAGTCTACTGTTTTCAACATATGATCCACGAATAGTATGAATAACAGTGGTGACAGGTTACAGCCTTGTCTTACCCCTGAAACTACCCTGAACCATGAGCTTAATTTGCCATCTACTCTAACTGCTGCCTGCAGAAGTTTGCCTCCTATATCATAATCTTGAAGAACTGACAGTAGCTTCCTCCTAGGAACACGGTCATAAGCCTTTTCCAGATCTATGAAACATAGATACAATTCCCTGTTCCACTCATAGCACTTTTCCATTACCTGCCTTATCTGTAACCTCTATCTTATGAACAAGAATACTACATTGGAAAATGAATAGTACAATATTTACTATTTGTCGAGACGCCCCGTATATCGTTTAAAGCAGAACATTACGTTTTGAGCAGTGAGCGTTTGTACAGTGGAGCGTAGGTGTGTGGAACAGAAGTGCTGACAAATGGAACTGCGGACGGGAGCGGCTGTTAGTTTGTTGTTGTGAGTTTGTCGCATAACGTAGCCGCGGGGACGGCGGTGCTGCCTGCGACAGCGTCGTGTGTGTGTGTGTGTGTGTGTGTGTGTGTGTGTGTGTGTGGCCTAGGCGCGCAGGCAAACACTGCCCCACGGCCAGAGGAAATGCAGCGCAAATATTGCGGGCGGCTGCAGGCCTGGCCCTGAAGGTCGGCAAACACCGGCCTCTGCAGTTGCCGTTGCCTTTGCTTGCCTCTGCTTGCCTCTGCGCTAGCCTCCGGCAGTCGTCACCCGTCCCCCCACAAGTAACGCCAAACAAGCGACTCTCGCCGGCCCGATACTCAGCTCCAAATACCACAGAAGTGATATCTGGCGTTCCACAGGGAAGCGTTATTGGTCCCCTACTCTTCCTCGCGTTTATAAACGATTCAGGAGATAATCTGAATAGCTCCCTTAGACTGTTCGCGGATGATGCTGTCGTTTATCGGTTAGTGAAGTCAACAGAGGATCAAAAGCAACTGCAAAGCGATTTAGACAAAATTTCTACTTGGTGCGAAAATTGGCAATTGACACTAAATAAAGAAAAGTGTGAAGTAATACACATGACCACTAAAAGAAATCCGCTGAACTTCAATTACGCGATAAATCAGTCAAACCTTAAGGTCGTAAATTCTACCAAATACCTAGGAGTTACAATTACGAACAACTTTGACTGGAGAGAACACATAGAAAATATAGTGGGGAAGGCGAACCAAAGATTACGTTTCATTGGCAGAACACTTGGACGATGCACCAGCTCCACCAAAGAGACTGCCTACATCACACTTGTGCGTCCTCTCCTGGAGTACTGTTGCCCCTTGTGGGACCCTCACCAGGTGGGACTGACGGAAGACATTGAGAAGGTTCAGAGAAGGGCAGCTCGTTTTGTTTTATCACGTTACTGGGGGGGAAGCGTCACGGAAATGTTGCACGAATTGGGGTGGAAATCATTAAAAGAAAGACGTTATTCATTGCGGCGTGATCTGTTTGCGAAGTTTCAATCACCGACTTTTAGTTCTGAATGTGAAAATATTTTGCTAGCACCCACCTACTTAGGGAGACATGACCATCCCAATAAAATAAGAGAAATCAGATCGAAAACGGAACGATTTAGGTGTTCTTTCTTCCCGCGCGCTATTAGAGAATGGAACGGTAGAGAAAAGTTATGAAAGTGGTTAATGAACCCTCTGCCAGGCACTTAAATGTGATTTGCAGAGTATCGATGTAGATGTAGATGTAGACGCCTATTTTTAATGCGTTTTAACCCTCCGTCGGTCGCACCTCCGGATGAAACAGAATCAGGCGCACCCGGCCAGAGAGGCCACCCACATATTTTGTGGACTAGCTCCGCCATGTTAAATCAAATTCAAAATGCGTGTTGGCTAGTCTTGAAGAGGATCTGAAGGAAGGAATTACAGCAAACTTAAAGCATAATAATGGATTTATTGAACACAATACACCTTAAACTAAAGTGACCAAAATTACCAATTTCCCACAAAGAGCATTAAAAATTGGTCGAACAGACATCCA
This sequence comes from Locusta migratoria, assembly GCA_026315105.1. NCBI lineage: Eukaryota > Metazoa > Arthropoda > Insecta > Orthoptera > Acrididae > Locusta > Locusta migratoria. The sequence continues at coordinate 126,544,962 of CM048753.1, forward strand.
TATAAGTAATGAAGTTATGTTTATAGGACATTAGGCAGTCTATTCTGACATGGAATCATCTTTTCTCGCCGCGTTTGCAGCCAAATACCGATGCTATAGCTCCGAAATCAACAGCTGAAACACAGGTATGGCACAGAACGTATACGTCGCTCAAGCAGATTGATTGATGACAAGCTGAACATTCGTGATTCTTCATCCTCCTAACTCTTGTTTCAGCCACGCATGGTCGACGTTTTAGCCATTTGGGAGGTAATGTGGGAGAACTTTCCCGTTCCTTGTGGGGTAAAAACTTTTTCAGTCGAGTTTGCAGCCGAATCGACATTCCACATATATTCATAGCATACACAGGCTAAATTGTCCAGTTAGAAGTTGATGACACAAGGTTTTGCAATTGTTGGCGTCATTTGTAGCAATATCTTTTACACTGGATGTTGTGTAATAATGATGTGACTCTTCACACTATGAATACTAGAAGGTGTCTACTTAGACTACTTCGTCGTCTTATCGTTTCCAAAATAAAAACTCCCCACATATTTTCTTCTCTTCTTCATATTCCCGAGCTGTTCCCTAAACTTCCTGTTCAGTTGCTGAGTCCTCCTTGCCTTCTCCTACCTCATCCTGACAGTGGGTGTCTCTCTCATCGATTAAATCTTCGAGTGCGGCTCGATCTTCAGCGGTTTCATCCTCGAGGAGGCGCATTATTTCCACAAGATCATTGGCTTAGAGGCATAATATACTTTTTTGGACATTTCAGCAGAAAATATGGATGTGATAACGTAGGAAAAGAAAGGAAAACTGAAATTAGAACTCGATCAGGCGCACTCAGTCTGAAGGACCAGGGTCATCAAAGTCTTCTTTTTTTCCGAAGGTAACGGTGAAAATCACAGAGGACAGACTTATTTTGACTGAAACGAAGTAATAAAATAAAAATATCTTGAAAAATCTCACCTTAAAAACTATAACTTAATCGGGCGCAGACGGCCTGTGAGGCCCAAGGAGTTCCCCGTGATCCGCGTGGAAATCGACGGCAGCCTGCGGATCGGCACTGTGTGAGGTTCCCAAAGTTAGGCGAGTAAACGGAGAGGCGGGCCGCTGGGCCACCAGTGTTAAGCACGGGAATCAGAAAAGTGTTTTGCTGGGCTGTGAGGCCGACTGCGCCCGACGGAGGGTTAATGCGTGTCAAATGGTCAAAACTGTACTGAACGAAACGCGCTTGTTATCCTTCCGAGAACATAAATTATCGTCGAAACGGTAGGCGATATAAACACTGCATCCATGCATACGCTTGTGTTGTCACAACACCAACAACTTACTGGTAAACCTAAGTAAGTGTCACCCTTCGATTTTTCCGCAATTTGGATATAATTTTTGTGTCCCAGCCTCGTCGCCGCTTTTGTGTCTCGTTTCCGTCGTAGGTGTCGGTGGCCGAGTAGAAAGAGACCGACACAGGAATAAAGGACGCACGCTTGTTCAGGTAGGAGGTGACCAGCCAGTGGGACAGCAGAAACTAGAAACACTAGAGTAAATTAGAACGAGATATATATTGCACAGAATTTATACAATACTTAACTTTTACATAGGTCAGTACTGCAGAATGCTGATACATAGTTGAGCTAGAGGCCTGCCTAGTGCCTATCCGATAGCCAAGTCTTCGCTGGTGCCTATCTGATTCCGAAGTGTTAACTGGTTCCTATCTCAGTCCCAAGTGAACGATGTCGTTCAGTGGTGGCCACGAGCGGAGTTGCAGCAGAGGGCGCTCGTGGCTGTCGTCGTAAGAACGCCGCGCCGTGCGTGCATGGCGGCGCGCGGCGAAAGTAGGTGGCGCGCACTTTGGACTTGTGCGACACCACAATAATCTTCCCTAATATATAAACCAGAGTGTCCGTATGGATGTTGTGTACGTGTTGCATACAAATCTACAGTTCTGTTCCAATCTTAATGACATTTTGTACTCGATATGATAATCCATAAGGACGGTCGCCATAAGTGTAAAAATCACATACGAAACATAGTTCATGAGATAAGACGTCATGAAGAATGAGATGCGCGGAAAACTGCATTAAGCGACAATGCTGCTCATCTTCTTCTAAAACACTGGACCGATTTCACCAAATTTGGTACACACATTTCTTACCGTCAGGCAACAGTTGCTGCAGGTTTAAGAATCACATGGTTCAGAAGATACGACGCCATAAACAATAGGAATCGCAAAAATAACTGCCACATAATACGGCGAGACTTTATAAATTCGCTATGTGAGAATCAGAGTACTTAGCGAGTTGCAAGGAGACATTAAACATAATTTCAAACATTTATTAAACTTTTTCTTCGTGACAACCATAGCAAAATGATGAAAGGAAACAAGTTTCTCACTACTTTTTCGCTGTTTATGCAGTAAAACTACGGCATGTTACAATTTATAATTCGTACACTACAAATTGTAGTTGCGGGAAATTTTACAGATAGTATACATGCATACAGTTGTGTTTACCTTCTAAATTGTATCACAGTACGACCCGTAGTTTATGAGATATGAGCGCATAAACAGCAACGTTCATGTAAAACCGCCCCATCACGCACCAACCTTCAATCTATTACTTCTTTACTACTGAATGTATTCCCAAGAGATTTTACTGACATACAACCCTTTTACTAATGAATATCTACCTGAAAAATGGCAGATATAAATAAATAAATACCCGGACAACGTCGGGTTTTCAGCTTATATATAACCACAGACATTGCCGAGGTGGGGTGGCTTGCGTGCCTCAACGATACAGATAGCCGTACCGTAGGTGCAACCACAGCGGAGGGGTATCTGTGGAGAGGCCAGACAAACGTGTGGTTCCTGAAGAGGGGCAGCAGCCTTTTCAGTAGTTACAGGGGCAACAGTCTGGATGATTGACTGAGCTGGCCTTGTAACATCAGCTAATGTGGCTTTGCCACACAGCTACTGCGAACGGCTGAAAGCAAGGGGAAACTACAGCCGTTACATTACCCGAGGACTTGCAGCTCTACTGTATGGACATATGATGATGGCATCCTCTCGGGTAAAATATTCCGGAGGTAAAATAGTCCCCCATTCGGATCTCCGGGCGGGGACTACTCAGGAGGATGTGATCATCAGGAAAGACAATACTGGCATTCTACGGATCGGAGCGTGGAATGTTAGATCCCTTAATCGGGTAGGAAAATTAGAAAATTTAAAAAGGGAGGTGGATAGGTTGAAGTTAGATATAGTGGGGATTAGTGAAGTTCGGTGGCAGGATGAACAGGATTTCTGGTCTGGTGAGTACAGGATTATAAATACAAATTCAGTTTGGGGTATCACAGGAGTAGGATTGATAATGAATAAGAAAATAGGAATGCGGGTAAACTACTATGAGCAGCGCAGTGATCGCATTATCATTGTCAAGATAGATACGAAACCAACACCGACAACAGTAGTACAGGTTTATATGCCAACTAGCTCTGCCGATGACGAGGAAATCGAAGAAATATATGAGGAGCTAAAGGAAATTATTCAGACAATTAAGGGAGAGGAAAATTTAATTGTTATGGGAGACTGGAATTCAGTAGTAGGACAAGGAAGGGAGGGGAAGATAGTAGGTGAATATGGTCTGGGAAAAAGGAATGAAAGAGGAAGCCGCCTGGTAGAATTTTGCACAGAACATAATTTAGTTATAACAAACACATGGTTCAAGAATCACAAAAGAAGGTTGTACACGTGGAAGAGACCAGGAGACACTGGGAGATACCAGATAGATTTTATAATGGTAAGACATAGATTTCGGAACCAGGTTCTACAGTGTAAGACTTACCCAGGGGCAGATATAGACTCTGACCATAACTTGTTGGTTATGAACTGTAGGCTGAAGCTGAAGAAACTACAGAAAGGTAGGAAAATAAGGAGATGGGACCTGGAGAAATTAAAGGAACCTGAAGTTCTTAAAAAATTCAGAGGGAGCTTTAGGCAACAATTGACAGAAACGGGGGAAAATAAAACTGTAGAAGAGGAATGGGTAGCATTGAGAGATGAAATAGTGAAGGCAGCAGAGGACAAAATAGGTAGGAAGGCAACACCTACAAAAAATCCTTGGATATCACAGGAGATACTAAATTTAATCGATGAAAGGAGAAAATATAAAAATGCAGTAAATGAAACAGGTAAAATGGAGTACAGACGACTAAGAAATGAGATTGACAGGAAGTGCAAAATGGGTAAGCAGGAGTGGCTAGAAGGCAAATGCAAGGATGTAGAAGAATGTATAAATAGGGGAAAAATAGATACAGCCTACCGGAAAATAAAAGAAACATTTGGAGACAAGAAAAACAGCTCTATGAATATCAAGGACACTGATGGAAAACCAGTTCTCAGCAAAGAAGGGAATGCTGAAAGGTGGAAAGAGTATATAGAGGGGCTCTACAAAGGAAATGAACTTCGAGACACTATTGTAGGAAGGGAAGAGAATGTATATGATGATGAAATAGGAGATACTGTACTGAGAGAAGAATTTGACAGAGCTCTGAAAGACCTAAGTCGAAACAAGGCCCCTGGAGTAGATGATATTCCGTCAGAGCTACTAAAGTCTCTGGGAGAACCAGTCATGACAAAATTGTTTCACCTGGTGTGTAATATGTATGAGACAGGTGAAGTACCCTCAGACTTTAAGAAAAATGTTATAATCCCCATTCCAAAGAAAGCAGGTGCAGACAGGTGTGAAAACTATAGAACCATCAGTTTAATAAGTCATGGTTGCAAAATATTAACACGAATTATTTACAGAAGGATGGAAAATCTGGTAGAAGCCGACCTCGGGGAAGATCAGTTTGGGTTCAGGAGAAATGTAGGAACACGGGAGGCAATACTCACTTTACGGCTTATCCTAGAAGATAGATTAAGAAAGGGCAAACCTACATTTCTAGCTTTTGTAGATTTGGAGAAGGCTTTTGACAATGTTGATTGGAATAAACTCTTTCAAGTTCTGAAGGAAGCAGGAGTAAAATGTAGGGAGCGTAAGGTTATTTACAACTTGTACAAAGACCAGACAGCGGTTGTCAGAGTTGAAGGGCATGAAAGGGATGCAGTGGTTGGAAAAGGAGTAAGACAGGGTTGTAGCCTTTCTCCATTGTTATTCAATTTGTACATTGAGCAAGCTATAAAGGAAAGCAAGGAGAAATTTGGAGAAGGAATTAAAGTTCAGGGTGAAGAATTAAAAACATTGCGTTTTGCCGACGACATAGTAATTCTGTCAGAGACAGCAAAGAACCTGGAAGAGCAATTGAACGGAATGGACAGTGTGCTGAAAGGTGCATATAAGATGAACATTAACAAGAGCAAAACTAGGGTAATGGAGTGCAGTGTAAGAAAATCAGGTGATGCTGAAGGAATTAGATTGGGTAACGAAGCAATAAAGGAGGTAGACGAGTTTTGTTACTTGGGTAGTAAAATAACAAATGATGGTCGCAGTACAGAGGATATAAAATGCAGAATGGCAATTGGTAGAAAAGCGTTCTTGAAAAAGAGAAATTTGTTAACATCGAATATTGATTTAAGCCTAAGGAAGTCCTTTCTGAAGGCATTTGTATGGAGTGTTGCGTTGTATGGAAGTGAGACATGGACGATAAACAGTGCGGACAGGAAGAGGATTGAGGCTTTTGAAATATGGTGCTACAGAAGAATGCTGAAGATTAGGTGGGTGGATCGCGTAACTAATGAGGAGGTACTGAACAGAATTGGGGAGAAAAGGAATTTCTGGCATACCTTGACTAAAAGAAGGGATAGATTGGTAGGACACATTCTTAGACATCAAGGAATTGTGAATTTAGCGTTGGAGGGAAGTGTGTGGGGTAAAAACCGCAGAGGAAGACCGAGAGATGGATACAGTAAGCAGATTCAGACAGATGTAGGTTGCCGTTCTTATGTGGAGATGAAGAGGCTTGCACAGGATAGGGTATTGTGGAGAGCTGCATCAAACCAGTCTCCGGACTGAAGACCACAACAACAACAACATATATATATATATATATAAACTAGCTTAAACCCGCGGCTCCGCTCGCGTGTTGGTTGATTATAATAGATAAGCCATCTTTCAGTACTGTGCTATTTATTTATTCTTATATTTCCTTATTCGTATGCTTATCCTTAAAGAGAAAGAGCTGAAGATATTGTAGCACGCATAGACCAAAGATATGGGCACCACGATTTGCTGTATGTAACCTCCTTGCTATAGAGTCGCAAACGTCATTTTATAATTTGACGACTTTCAACCACCATATCTTCCACCTCTTACAGCTATCGGCATGGAACTGCTATGGTGTACAACGGGAGACTTCGCACAACAATTACACACAGACCATTCGTTTGCGTTCTGTAGTTTTCGCTGCAGAGCGAAATATTAACACACACACGTAGAATTTTATATACACCGATAACTTTCCATTCCCAAATACTCCACCCTTTTATCATTATCAACCCTCAAGCAACAATGCCACCAATAAAGCCATTTTCAAAGAGTAGATATAATTTTCAAAGGATAATTATTGTTCCGCATTTCACGTTATATTCTTCAAATTACTAAATATCTATCAGATCGCTATAAAACCGTGTCTGAAACCTTCCTCAGGTATAAATTAGTAACTGTACAAATATTTAAGTCTCTGCGTCTTGTCGTTCGGACGTTATAAGCGTACACCGAACAGACATTCACATCAATATATATATATATATAGATAAATAACTATTCGATCGCCATAACACCGTGCCTAAAGCCTTCCCCGTGTAAACATTAGTAACTGTACAAATTTTTAGCTCTTTATGTCTTGTGGTTCAGACGTGATAAACGTACACCAAAGAGACATTCACATTTATAGATATAGATAAATGCTTGTCTGTATGTCTGTGTGTTCATAAACCATTCATTGGATTGAAATTAAACTTTGGCGAACTGTTTACCGTACGTCCACGAAGGTTCCTGACCCAAAAACAAAAGAGCCCGACACATAGCTCAGACGCCACCGCGTAAGAATGCCCAGATTTATGCGTCATTTATTGGAAAATGGGAGTAGATAGGGACCTGCAACACAGTTTGCAAGTAATTTCGAGCGTTTATGAAGCGTTCTGTCAATACCCTCTCCCCCACAAAATGACGAAACAAAAAGAAGTCTACCGCGCACAACAGTTACGCTGTAGATGCCGTAAAACTGTCGCATCACGCACTGCATTCAGGTGAAGTGTTAAGTGCCATCGGCAAGGGATCTCAAATCGATTCCTTATTTCTGGATATCCGGAAGACTTTTGACACTGTACCTCACAAGCGGCTTCTAATGAAATTGCGTGTTGATGGAATATCGCCCCAATTGTGCGATTGGATTCACGATTTCCTATCAGAAAGGATACAGTTCGTAGTAATTGATGGAATGTCATCGAGTAAAACAGAAGTGATATCTGGCTTTCCCCAAGGAAGCGTTATAGGTCCCCCACTCTTCCTTGTGTTTATAAAGGACTATCTGTAAACCCGGCGTTGCCTGGGTGTATGTTTATCCTACACTCTGGTAGTCCACATCCCCTTCTCTCCTCTACCTGCATTCATCTCTTTCTTTCCCATCTCTCCGTTCGTTTCTACCTTTCCCTTTCTCGGAAATGTTTTTTGCAAGGCACCCTCTGACACTTACCATACGAACACGTATGTACCATGTGCCCTTCATCTTGGTTTAAGTGTCGTGTGTGCCAAAATTCATCAAGAGCGGAGCAAACCTATGCATTTTGTCAAAGTTCGTATGTTAAGTACCCTCCACCGTGCATCGAACGAAATTTTATACAGACAGTGACATTCCTCTTGTTTTAATGGTGAAGTGTGCAAGATTCCATAAATATTGGAACAAAACTATAGATCTGTATGCAATAGAAACACAGGGTCACATTGAAAAACGCACTTTACTGTTCTCAAATTTTCAAGTTTTATTTCGTACAAGCCGTGTTTTGAGAATAACGAAAACAACAAAAAAAGGATCTGTGAAATCGGTCGAGCCGTTCTCAAGTTATGGCGCGACCAAGGTACTTGGGGATCCGTTTTCATGTTGCAAGATACTCTCCCCCCTGCACCGTATGAAAGTTCAGGTGGACGGCGACCTTCCTTTTGAAGGTCAAGCGTGCAAAGTTTCGTGAAGATCGGAATGAAAATGTAGATTTCGTGAGTCTGTAGGAAAAGTATCCTTCGCCATGCACCTTCATTCAGTCCTATCGTAAATACTTTCTTGGCTAACATCTTCTTCCTTTAAACTACATACCGGCAAAATTTCAGCTTCATAGGTGCAGTAGTTTGAGAGATTTCGTGTTTAGTCAGTGACTGAATGACTAAGTGACCTTTATATATATATATATATATATCCTGAATTACGGGCCCTACAAAGACATTATTTACCAGGTTCCTAGAGTGGAATATTACGAAACTGCCTGCGAAATGTGTTGTAAATTGATCTGGTAGTAAAGACGTATTAAAGTAGAACCTCGTGCTTATTAGGGCGAACTATATGTCGTAACACGATATTATTTTGAAGGTACATTCAGTGGTGCAAATGTAAAACGTTTGCAAAATACGTCGCGAATAGCATTAGTTAGGAAAGACGTAACAAATCAAAACGTCATGCCTGATGAGGCGGTTTTTCACTAACATAATTGTTTATGACTCCATATCTCATGAACTGTGCATCGTACTATGATAAAATTTCGAACGTACGTTCAGTGGTATGTGTGTATACTGTCTGTACCATTTCTCGCGAATAAATGTTCAAATGTTTGTATAATCTATGGGACTTAACTACGGGGTCATCAGTCCCTAAGCTTACAAACAACTTATCAACTACTTACGAACTAGGACGGCACAAATATCCATGCCCGAGGGGGTATTCGAACCCCAGACCGTAGAGGACGTGCAGACCGTGACTGGAGCGCCTCAGTCCCCTCGGCCACCGCGGCCGGCTTCTCGCGAATACAATTAATAGTTTACGAGTAATAAATTGTAGCGTCATTCCGAATGGCGTAATTTTGCTCCATGAACGCCGAAAAAGTAGTAAGCGACAAACTTTTTTCCTATCGTCATTTTGCCCTGGCTTGTCAGCCAGAAAAAGTTTCCTAAAGGTTTGAAATTTTGTTTGAAGTTTGTTGCAAGTCGCTAAGTGCTCTCCTTCTGGAATAGTGGACTGATAAAGTCTCACTATCACGTGCCCTAATACGGGGAACTTTTCATTGTTTATGACGTCATATCTCCTGACTATCGGCTCTGACGTCTTCTATCGATGAACTACATTCCTCCCAAATTTCAGCTTCACAGGTGAAGCAGTTTTCGAGATTTAGTGTTTAGTCAGTGAGCGAGTGAATGAGTCAGTGTGTGAATTAGTGTCCTTTCGCTTTTATATAGATAGAGATTTAGGAGACAATCTGAATAGCTCCCTCAGATTGTTCGCGGATGATGCTGTCGTTTATCGGTTAGTGAAGTCAACAGAGGATCAAAAGCAACTGCAAAGCTATTTAGACAAAATTTCTACATGGTGCGAAAATTTGCAATTGACACTAAATAAAGAAAAGTGTGAAGTAATACACATGACCACAAAAACAAAAAAAATCCGCTGAACTTCAATTAAGCGATAAATCAGTCAAACCTTAAGGTCGTAAATTGTACTAAATACGTAGGAGTTACAATTACGAACAACTTTGACTGGAGAGAACACATAGAAAATATTGTGGGGAAGGCGAACCAAAGGTTACGTTTCATTGGCAGAACGCTTCGTAGATGCACCAGCTCCACCAAAGAGACTGCCTACATTACACTTGTGCGTCCTCTCCTGGAGTACTGTTGCCCCTTGTGGGATCCTCACCAGGTGGGACTGACGGAAGACATTGAGAATGTTCACAGAAGGGCAGCTCGTTTTGTTCTATCACGTTACGGGGGGGAAAGCGTCACGGAAATGTTGCACGAATTGGGGTGGAAATCATTAAAAGAAAGACGTTATTCATTGCGGCGTGATCTGTTTGCGAAGTTTCATCACCAACTTTTACTTCTGAATGTGCAAATACTTTGCCAGCACCCACCTACTTAGGGAGACATGACCATCCCAATAATATAAGAGAAATCAGATCGAAAACGGAACGAGTTAGGAGTCCTTTTTTCCCGCGCGCTATTAGAGTATGGAACGGCAGAGAAAAGTTATGGAAGTGGTTAATGAACCCTCTGCCAGGCACTTAAATGTGATTTGCAGAGTATCTATGTAGATGTAGATACTACAGTCGCCGCAGTGTGTAAACGACATTTTGTTTAGTACTGTCTACATTCCGACCGAAACATGATTTGTAGCCGAATTCGAAAACGTAACCGAAACTTGTGTAATTAAGTTAAAATATCTGTATATCTGTGTTTTTTTTCCACATTTTTAAGATCCGCTCCCTGTACTAAGCCTTCTTTAGTGTGTGTCAGCCTAATGAGGAGTCCTTAGGAGACGACATGGAAGGCGTACAGCTTTAGACAAACAGACGGTAAGTTTCTCCTCGTTATGTCATTTTCTACCTAAAGAAGAAAAACTAAAGTAAGATAGACAATAAATACACTGAACTCGATACAGTGGGGCCTCGGAATTACGAGTTCACCATAAATTCCAGCAAAATGTTCAAATGTTCGTTAAGCTTATGGGACTTAACTACGGGGTCATCAGCCCCTAAACTTACAAACTACTTATCAACTAGCTAATACTAAGGACGGCATAAATAACAATGCCCGAGGGGGGATTCGAACCCCCGACCGTAGTGGCCGTGCAGACCGCGACTGGAGCGCCTCAGACACCTCGGCCACCGCGGCCGGCAAATTCCAGCCCCACAGGTAGATTGCATCTTCAGAGAAAGGTACTCAGCGATTATAACGCGAAGTAGGCAGTGAAAAGACTTTAAAACCTTTAAAACTGCCAATATAAATGACTATTTCAAAACTTCGTTTTTAAGATGGTCATTTTTTTTACACTTGTATTCAAGTTCGATTTTCTTCGATAGTTCGATGTGACCCAGTCCCGTTCATCACGAAATAACGAGGCTACAATATTGCTAGCACAAACTCCACAGTCCTGCACACCTTCATCTAGGAAGACAGTCTTCAACAAACATGCAAAGTAGATACCACGAAATGTCAAATCCTCAACATGACAGCCTCCCCCCCTCCCAGAACGCACGACGAAAAAATGAGGGAGAGAGAGGGAGAGAGAAGGAAGGGAGGGGGAGAAAGGGTGAGGAAGGGAGGGTGCGAAACAATCTCAGCATTACAATAATTAGCTTTTACGTACTGGCAGCATGTAATTGTGTGTTTAAAAATGCAAAATCTCTGTAATTAACGTAACGTAATTTCAATTTCTGTTTATTCTTTCATTTAATTGCTTCTTGCTCTTTTTTGTCAGTAATTTACGATAAAAATAAATAAAAGTTGTCTGTTGTTTCGTGATTGCTTTGGAGATAAATGAGCTATTGTGCCTGTTTTATTCCTATACTAGCTGTAAACCCGGCGTTGCCCGGGTGTTTGTTTATCCTACATTCTGGTAGTCCACATCCCCTTCCCCCCTCTCTCTCTGCATCCGCCTATCTCTCTCCTATTTATTTGTCCGTTCACACCTTTCTTTCCTCGGCAAAGTTTTTTGCAAGCTACCCTCTGTCTGCACCATACAAACGTTTATGTACCCTGAGATTTTCCTCTTGGTTTAAAGGTCATGGGTGCAAAACTTCATAAAGATTGCAGCAAAATTATTCATTATGGAGAAGTCCGTAAGTTAAGTACCTTCCACCACACACCGAACGAAATTTTATACAGACAGTGACATTCCTTTTGTTTGTAAGGTAGAGTGTTGAAAACTTCATCAGTATCGGAACAAAACTATACATTTCTATGCAGTAGTAACGCACAGTCACATTGAAAAAAGCACTTTGTTCTTCTCAAATATTCCAGTTTTATTTCATACAACACTTGTTCTCAGAATAACGAAAACAACAAAAGTAGGATCTGTGAAATCGGTCGAGCCGTTCTGAAGTTATGGCGCGACCAAGGTATTTAGGTACCCATTTCTTATGTTGCTAAGTGCCCTACCCCATGCACCGTATGAAACTTAAGGTAGTCGGTGACCTTACTATTGTTTTGAAGGTCAAGTGCGCGAAATTTCGTGAAGATTGGAATGAAACTGTAGATTTTGTGAGACTATAGGAGAAGTATGCTCCGCCATGCACCTATCACATAATACTTTCTTAGCTGACGTTTTCTGTCTATAAACTACATTCCTGTAAAATTTCAGCTTCATACGTGGAATATTTTCCAGATTTCATGTTTAGTGGGTTACAGTGTGTGAGTCCTTTCGCGTTTATATAGACAGAGATCAAGGAAAATGATTGCTTAATTTTGGATCAAGGTAATAAATAGTAACATGCAAATCTGTAAAGCTAACTTGATACAAGGCCGTGCCTGATAAGACAGTTTTATGTCATCTACAGCGAAACTGTTGTGAGCGGTAGACTGCCGCGGTGGAGTAGCCGAGCGGTCACTTTCAAGTGCCTGGCAGAGGGTTCATTAACCACTTTCATAACTTTTCTCTACCGTTCCATTCTCTAATAACGCGCGGGGAGAAAGAACACCTACATTGTTCCGTTTTCCATCTGATTTCTCTTATTTTATTGTGATGGTCATGTCTCCCTCTATAGGTGGGTGCTACCAAAATATTTTCACATTCAGAAGTAAAAGTCGGTGATTGAAATTTCGCAAACAGATCACGCCGCAATGAATAACGTCTTTCTTTTAATGATTTCCACCCCAATCCGTGCAACATTTCCGTGACGCTTTCCACCCTGTAACGTGATAGAACAAAACGAGCTGCCCTTCTCTGAACCTTCTCAATGTCTTCCGTCAGTCCCACCTGGTGAGGGTCCCACAAGGGGCAACAGCACTCCAGGAGAGGACGCACAAGTGTGATGTAGGCAGTCTCTTTGGTGGAGCTGGTGCATCTTCGAAGCGTTCTGCCGATGAAACGTAACCTCTGATTCGCCTTCCCCACAATATTTTCTGTGTGTTCTCTCCAGTCAAAGTTGTTCGTAATTGTAACTCCTAGGTATTTGGTAGAATTTACGACCTTAAGGTTTTACTGATTTATCGTCTAACTGAAGTTCAGCGGATTTCTTTTAGTGGCCATGTCTATTACTTCATACTTTTCTTTATTTAGTGTTAATTGCCAATTTACGCACCATGTAGAAATTTAGTCTAAATCTCTTTGCAATTGCTTTTGATCCTCTGTTGACTTCACTAACCGATAAAAGACAGCATCATCCGCGAACAGTCTAAGGGAGCTATTCAGATTATCTCCTAAATCGTTTATAAACACGAGGAAGAGTAGGGGACATATAACGCTTCCCTGTGGAACGCCAGATATCACTTCTGTTTTACTCGATGACTTACCGTCAATTACAACAAACTGTGTCCTTTATGATAGGAAATCGTGAATCCAACTGTACAATTCCATAAGCACTCCAATTTAATTAGAAGCCGCTTGTGGGGTTCACCCGCGAGGAGTCGCGCTGTGAGCATTTTGTTCACGGTAATTTTAAAACAATCGGCATTTTAGCAACTTTAAATAGTTAAAAATTTGTGTTTTCTTATAAACGCAACCAAAAATACTTATTGAGACATATTAAGTAGATTACAAACTGTTTTCTGACTGTCAGAAAAATGCTATACACGCGATCGATCGCGTAAGTTTTAAAGGCGCGAGTTCTCGCTGGTTAAGGAGGCTAATTTCGTCCAAGCCGAAGATTCGGCCGATTTGTGGTCGAAACTGGCAGAAACCGAAACCCAGTATTGGGTCGGTCGTTAGTGCTATCGATAAGCAAGGCCACTGCGCATCGTAGTGGAACATACCGTATGCGTTGACGCGGCTCCGCAGTCACTTCTTCCGGTCTCCCACGAAGAAAGCAGTAGACGGCGAAAACTCCCGAAACCTGAATCACTAGAGTCTGCAGAAAGGCGACAGCATCGAGTAGGACGGTCAGTGGTAGCCCGATTGTTTGCAGTTGGTCGTGGAAACTGCATGCGACCGGCCGTGTAGATCCGGATCCATACGGATCAGCGCCGCGGCTGCCGTTTCCCGCGACTGTCTGCTCCACTGAGCGTCCGATAGCGTGGGCGGTCGCGGGGTCAAGCCCTGGCAGAGATAGGCGAACACTGACCTGTGTCTAGCCAGAGGCTGGCGATGCCTCGCGACCAAGCGAAACGCCTAAGGCTGCGTTGCATAAATACTAGCTGCATTGTATGGCCGAGGGGACTGCGGCGCTCCAGTCACTGTCCGCACGGCCACTACAGTCGGGGGTTCGAATCCCCCCAAGGGCGTGGATATTTGTGCCGTCTTTAGTATAAGGTAGTTGGTAAGTAGTTTGTCAGTTTAGGGACTATGACCCCGTAGTTAAGTCCCATAAGCTTAACAAACATTTTTTGCATTGTATAAATACTAGCTGCAAACCCGGCGTTGACTACGAAATGTCAGATCCTCAACGTGACAGCCACCAAGGGTGGATTCAGAGTGAGGGGGTGCCACGTGCCCCCCCCCCCCCCCCCAGAAGGCCCGAAGAAAAATGAGAGAGGGAGAGAGAGGGGGAGAAAGAGTGAGGAAGGAAGGGAGCGAAACAATCTCAGCATTAGAATAATTAACTTTTGCGAAGGGGCAGCATATAAGTTTGAGTTTAAAAAGAGAAAAACCCTGTAATTAACGTAACGTAATTTCACTTTCTGTGTTATTCTTCCATTTAATTGCTTCTCGCTCTTTTTTGTCAGAAATTTACGATAAAAATAAATGAAACAAGTTGTTTATTGTTTCGTGATTGCTTTGGAGAGAAATGAGCTATTGTTTTTGTTTATACTCGGTTGCACAGTGGTAGAGTACCAGACTACAAATCCAAAGGTCGCGGGTTCGATCCCCGCCAGGTCCTGGGATTTTTATCTGTCACTTTCCACTTCTTTCACCTCTGGCAGTATAGCTCATGTGAAAAATACCGAGTAGCACCGTGGTTCGGAACCCACGATAAACTGTAGGTCCCCCTATAACTGGCTGGGTAAGTCAGTTCGAAGGTCGGAGGAAGTCAACGGCACACCACCTCCAAACAGGACCATGCCTAGTAAAGCACTGTGGTGTTCAAACCAATCTTCGGATTCATGACTACTTTACATTTACTAGCTGTAAAACCGGCGTTGCCCGGGTGTTTGTTTATCCTCCACTCTGGTAGTCCACATCCCCTTCCCCCCTCTCTCTGCATCCACCTCTTTCTCTCCCATCTCTCTTTTCGTTTCCACCTTTCCCTCTCTCGGCAAAGTTTTCTACAAGGTACGCTCTGTCGTGTACCATACAAACATTTCTGTAACCAGTGATCTGCCTCTTGGTTTAAAGGTCATGTATGCAAAAATTCATAGAGATTGAAGCAAAAATATGCATTTTGTAAAATTCTATAACATAAATACCCTCCACCATGCACCGAACGAAATTTCGTACAGTGACATTCCTCTTGTTTTTAAGGTAGAGAGTGCAAAATTTCATCAATATCGGAACAAAACTGTAGATTTCTATGCAAAACAAATGCAGTGTCACATTTAAAAACGCATTTCATTGTAATCAAATATTCCAATTTTATTTCATACAACCCTTGTTCTGAGAATAACGAAAACAACAAAAAACGTATCTGTCAAATCAGTCGAGACGTTCACAAGTTATGGAGTGGCCAAAGTATTTAGGGAAATATTTTTATGTAGCAAGGTACCCTCCCCGACGCACCGTATGAAAAGGTAGACGGTGACCTTCCTCTTCTTTTGAAGGTCAAGCGTGCGAAATTTCGTGAAGATAGGAATGAAACTGTAGATTTCATGAGTCTGTAGGAGAAGTATGCTCCGCCATGCACCTATCACAAAATACTTTCATAGCTGACGTTTTCTGCCTATAAACTACATTCCTGATAAATTTCAGCTTCACAGGTGAAGTCGTTTTGGAGATTTCGTGTTTAGTCAGTTAGTGAGTGTCCTTTCGCTTTTATATAGATAGCGATTGCAGATGCAACAGAATTAAGAGTGACTTGCAGACAAAGATAATTAGTACCATGCAAATCTGTGATGCTAACTTTATTTGATACCAGGTCATGCCTGATGCGACAGTTTTACGTCATCTACAACGAAACTGTTGTGAGCGGTAGACTTCTTTTCTTTTCATCATTTTGTGGGGTCCCTAACTACTCCCATTTTCCAATAATTGACGCATAAACCTGGGTATTCTTACGCGGTGGCCTCATTATTTATGACGTCATATCTCCTGAGATATGTGTCGTGCTCTTTTGTTTTTGGGTCAGGAACCTTCGTGGGCGTACGGTGAACAGAATTAATGGTTTATGAACACATAGAGGACATACAGACAAACATTCATTTATATATGCCTCTGCTTCTGTTGTGAGCATTCAGATGCACAGAACAGATTTTGTGTCTTCAACATTAAGGTAGAAATGTTACGTGATACTGGGAAAAATGTAATAAACGCTGACTTTATCGTACTACTTTTTATTTTCGCTTAAGACGGATGACTATGTGTAAATGGCCCTTTGAGCGACGTTTCCTCAAGTTTCTTGTTGCTTCTGTGACATTTATTTACATATTATTTCATGTATGTGGTTGCTCTTCGAAAAGGAGGTGGGGCTTCTTTGCAGCCAATGCGGAACGAACCAAGCGTAGGAGCAAATAAATGTGTTGAAAGAGTGGATTTGTTTAAATGTTCAAATGTTAGTTAAGCTTAAGGGGTTTAACTGCGGGGTCATCAGTCCCAAAACCTACAAACTGCTTATGCACTACCCTATACTAAAGACGACACAAATATCCATGCCCGAGGGGGGATTCGAACCCCCGACCGCAGCGGCCGTGCGGACTGTGACTAGCCAACACCCTCTAAAGCACTCTAGAGGGTGTTGCACTGGCGCGTCGCAGATCGCTCGGCCACTGCGGCCGGCGGATTTCTCTAAGTATCACGCGGTAATTCCAGCTTCATGTTGAGAAGATGCGCAGAACGCAATGCTCCCTTCGTAGATATTTCTACTCTATAGTGACACACTGACACTACCGATTTAGTCGACCGTACTGCCGTTGTCTGAGAGTTGACGTATCTCTGTGTTTGTGTAGCTGTTTCTACGGCAATTCGGAGTATGTTTTGTTGGTAAAGTATTTTAACACTTTTTCCCGCTACGTTCCTGCTGTGTAGTCATTCTTAGGACAGTTGTGTAACTTTAAATATTCTGCTTACCTGTTATCAGAAGATTAAGAACTAATTTTGCGTCACAGAATTTCAAAAAGCAGAAAGCTGAAAGGTGGAAGAAATATATAGAAGGCCTTTACGAAGGAAATAAACTTGAAGGCAGTATTCTAGAAATGGAAGACGACGAACAACAAGATGAGGCAGGACATACGACACTGCGAGAAGAATTTGGCAGAGCTAAAAAGATTTGAGTAGAAACTAGGCCCCTGGAGTAGATGATGTTCCGTCTGAACTGCTATTATGGCTCTGAGAACCAGTCATGGAGAAATTGTTCTACCTGGTATGCAAGATGTATGAGACAGGGGAAATACCCTCCGACTTCAAGAAGAATATAGTGATTCTAATACCTAAGAAAGCAAGTGTAGACAAATGTAAAAATTACAGAACTATCCGTTTAACAAATCATGCTTGCAAAATACTAACACGAATTATTTACAGTCGAATGGAAAAACTGTTGGAATGTATCCGACGTCGGGGAAGATCAGTTTGGATTTAAGAGAAATGTAGGAACACGCGAGGCAATACATTACGACTTTTTTTTTTTTTAGAAAATATCTGAAGGAAAGAGAAACCTACGTTTTTAGCATTTGTGGATCTGGAGAAAGTTTTGGCAATGTTGACTCGAATACTCTCTTTCAAATTCTGAAGATAGCAGGGGTAAAATATAGGGAGCGAACAGTTATATTCAACTCGTACAAAAACCAGACAGCTGTTATTAGAGTCGAAGAGTAAGATAGGATCGCATAGGTTGGGAAGGGAGTAAGACAGGATTCTAACCTTTCACCAATGTCGTTCAGTCTGTACACTGAACAAGCAGTGAAGGAATGCAAAGAGAAATTTGGAGAGGGAGTTAAAGTTCAGGTAGAAGAAATAAAAAGTTTGCGGTTTGCTGATGACTTAGTAATTCTGTTAGACACAGCAAAAGACCTGGAAGAGCAATTTAACAGAATGGATGTTGTCTTGAAAAAAACATATAAGAAGAGCATTAAGCAAGAATAAAACGAGGGTAATGCAATGTAGTATCTGAAAATCAGGCGATGCTGGACAAATTAGATTAGTCAGTGAGACCATAAAAGTATTGCAGGAATTTTGTTATTTGGGTGGCAAGATAACTTCTGATGGCGGAAGTAGAGAAGATATAAAATGCAGAATGCCTATGGGGAGAAAAGCGTTTCTAAAGAAGCGAAACTGGTTGACATTTAATATTAGTTTAATTATTAGTAAGTCTTTTCTGGAAGCATTTATCTGGAGTATAGCAGTGTGTGGGATTGAAACGTGGACGATGAGGAGTTAAGAAAAATAGATGATAGAAGCTTTCGGAATGTGGTGCTACAGACGAATGATGAAGAGTAGACGGGTAGTAGTTGTTGTCTCGAGTCCGGAGCCTGGTTCCATGCAGCTCTCCACCCTACCCTATCCTGAGCAAGCCTTTTCATCTCCTCATGAGAACGACAAGCCACATCCATCTTAATCTGCTTACTATATTAAAAAAAAATGTCCAAATGTTTGTAGAACTTATGGGACTTAACTACGGGGTCATCAGTCCCTAAGCTTACAAACTACTTATGAATTAGTTAAGACTATGAACGGCACAAATATCCATGCCCGAGGGGCGATTCGAACCCCCTAGCGTAGTGGCTGTGCAGACCATGACTGAAGCGCCTCAGTCCCCTCGGTCACCGCGGCCGGCCTTACTATATTCGTCTCTCTTGGTCGCCCTCTGCGATTGTTACCCCACACACTTCCCTCCAATGCTAAATTTACGATTCCTCGATGTCTAAGAATGTGTCCTACCAAGGGATCCCTTCTTTTAGTCAAGGCATACCAAAAATCATTTTCTCACGAATGCTGTTCAGTACCTCTTCATTAGTTACGCGAACTACCCACCTAATCTTTAGCATTCTTCTGTAGCACCACATTTCAGAAGCCTCTATCCTCTTCCTATCCGCACCGTTTATCGTCCATGTTTCATTCCCGTACAAGGCAACGCTCCACACAAATGCCTTCAGAAAAGACTACATTACACATAATATTCGATGTTAACAATTTTTTCTTTTTAAAAATGCTTTTCTTCCCATTGCCGTTTTGCATTTTATATCCTCTGTACTGCGACCGTCATTTGTTGTTATACTACCGAAGCAACAAAACTCATCTACCACTTTCATTGTTTCGTTACCTAATCTAATTCCTTCAACATCGCCTGATTTTCTAAGACCGCATTCCATTATTTTTGTTTTGCTCTTGTTAATATTCATTTTGTACGCTCTCTTCAACACAGTGTCCATTCCATTCAACTGCTCTTCCAGATCCTTTGCTGTCTCTGAAAGAATTACAATGTCATCAGTACAACTCAATGTTTTTATTTCTTCACCCTGAACTTTAACAGCTATTCCAAATTTTTCCTTGCTCTCCTTCACCGCCTGCTCGATGTACAAATTGAATAACATCGGAGAAAGGCTACAACCCTGTCTTACTCCCTTCCCAACTGATGCTTCCCTTTCATGCCCTTCGAGTCTAATAACTGCAGTCTGGCTTTTGTACAAGTTGTAAATAACTCTCCTTTCCCTGTATTTTACCCCTGCTGACTTCAGAATTTGAAAGAGTGTATTCCAGTCAACATTGTCAAATGCTTTCTCCAAATCTACAAAAGCTAAAAATGTAGGTTTGCCTTTCCTTAATCTATCTTCTAAGATAAGCCGTAAAGTGAGTATTGCCTCCCGTGTTCCAACATTCCTCCTGAATAGATCACGTAACTAATGAGGTGGTCGAAATTGTGGAGAAAAGGAGTTTCTGGCATATCCTGTCTAAGAGAAGGAATAGGTTGGTCACATTCTGAGATATCAACGAATCGTCAACTTAGCATTAGAAGGAAGAGTGTGGGGTAAAAATCGTAGACGGAGACCGAGGAACGAATACAGTAAGCAGAAGGTTAAAAGGATGAAGGTTACCGTTCGTATTCTCAGGTGAAGAGGCTTGCACAGGACAGGGTAGCGTGGAGAGCTGCATCAAATCAGTCTGCGTAATGAAGAGCACAACAACAACAGGTTTGGCATTTTTTCTGTTAATGTAAACGGAGGGGAGAGGGTGTTGTGTGGAGCCTGTGAACTTCTCGGCGGCTGTTTATTCCGGGCTGAGCAGAGGGGCGACGCCAGCTACCGGCCGCCCTCTCCACGCAGCCACACGTGTGGCTGGCCCTACTCAGTGCCGAAAGCCATCTCCTACACACTGTTTGTCGTCAATCTTCTGACGCGCGTCATCCCCTCTCCCGCGCAAATTAACTGTTCGGAGGGTTTTACAGATCACGTTAGGAACATACACTACTGTTCATTAATTTCAATACTCCTTGGTATTTCAGATTTACAATGCAAATCAAACGTTATTTCTCACAAAATGTAATTATATTAAGCAATCAGGAGTAAAATATAGGGAGCGTAAGGTTATTTGCAACTTGTACAAAAACCAGACAGCGGTTGTCAGAGTTGAAGGGCATGAAAGGGTTGCAGTGGTTGGAAAGGGAGTAAGACAGGGTTGTAGCCTTTCCCCAATGTTGTTCAATTTGTACATTGAGCAAGCTATAAAGGAAAGCAAGGAGAAATTTGGAGAAGGAATTAAAGTTCAGGGTGAAGAATTAAAAACATTGCGTTTTGCCGACGACATAGTAATTCTGTCAGATACAGCAAAGGCCCTGGAAGAGCAATTGAACGGAATGGACAGTGTGCGGAAAGGTGCATATAAGATGAACATTAACAAGAGTAAAACTAGGGTAATGGAGTGCAGTGTAAGAAAATCAGGTGATGCTGAAGGAATTAGACTAGGTAACGAAACAATAAAGGAGGTAGATGAGTTTTGTTACTTGGGCAGTAAAATAACAAATGATGGTCGCAGTACAGATGATATAAAATGCAGAATGGCAATGGGTAGAAAGGCGTTTTTGAAAAAGAGAAATTTGTTAACATCGAATATTGATTTAAGCCTAAGGAAGTCCTTTCTGAAGGCATTTGTATGGAGTGTTGCCTTGTATGGGAGTGAAACATGGACGATAAGCAGTGTGGACAGAAAGAGGATAGAGGCTTTTGAAATGTGGTGCTACAGAAGAATGCTGAAGATTAGGTGGGTGGATCGCGTAACTAATGAGGAGGTACTGAACCGAATTGGGGAGAAAAGAAATTTCTGGCATACCTTGACTAAAAGAAGGGATAGATTGGTAGGACACATTCTTAGACATCAAGGAATTGTGAATTTAGCATTGGAGGGAAGTGTGTGGGGTAAAAATCGCAGAGGGAGACCAAGAGACGCGTATAGTAAGCAGATTCAAGTGGATGTGGGTTGTCGTTCTTATGAGGAGATGAAAAGGCTTGCTCAGGATAGAGTAGGTTGGAGAGCTGCATCAAACCAGTCTCTGGACTGAAGACCACAACAACAACAACATTAAAGTACACTTACAGGGTGTCCAGAAAACGACTCCCCGATTTCAAAAATTAAATATCTCGAAAACAAAGATCGATAGAGGAATGCAGTACACGGTATGTTTACTGTGAAAGCTGTAAGAAGTTTATACCGCAGTTTGAAACAATAGTTACAGAAGCTGCTAACAGATGTCGCTGTACGCTGTACAGCTCATATCAGCATACATAAGTGAAATATCGTATGAAAACACTCTTTACAAACAATGACATCACAATGTTCTCAAAATGTTCACCATTGGCACTACGGACGTGGCGCAAACGAAGAATGAAATTCGCCATCACATTTCGTAGTGTCTCAACCGAAATGGATTCACATGCTTCGCCGGCCGCGGTGGCCGAGGGGACTGCGGCACTCCAGTCACGGTCTGCACGGCCACTGCTGT
Source organism: Locusta migratoria (assembly GCA_026315105.1). NCBI lineage: Eukaryota > Metazoa > Arthropoda > Insecta > Orthoptera > Acrididae > Locusta > Locusta migratoria. The sequence continues at coordinate 126,567,154 of CM048753.1, forward strand.
CGGGGGTTCCAATCCCCCCTCGGGCATGAATATTTGTGCTGTCATTAGTTAATAAGTAGTTTGGAAGTTTAGGGACTGATGACCCCGTAGTTAAGTCCCATAAGCTATACAAACATTTGGAAACATTGGCTGTATGTCTGTAAAATTTCTTGGGAATACAATTATGTAATAAAGATGTAATAGATTAAAACTTGGTACGTGATGGGGCCGTTTTCCATGAACGTTACTGTTTATATGTTCATATCTCATGAACTACGTGTCGTACTGTGATACAATTTAGAAGGTATACTCAAGTATATGCATGTCTACTCTTGTCCAATTTCCTGCTGCTCCAATTTCTAGTGTAGAAATTATATATTCGTAACGTCATACCGAATGCCGCAGTTTTACTCCATAAACAGCGGAATACTAGTAAGGGAGAAACTTTTTCCTGTCATTTTGCTATGGTTGTCAGCGAGAAAAAGTTTAATAAATGTTTGAAATTACTTTTAAAGGTTGTTGCAAGTCGCTCTCTCATTCTCAAACAGAGTACTTATTTAGTCTCGCAGCATAATGTGCCAGTTTTTTGCGATTCCTATTGTTTATGACGTCATATCTTCTGAACCATGTGTCGTATGTGATTCTTATCCATAAAACAATTGTTACCTCATGGCAAAGAATCTGTGTACCAAATTTGGTTGAAATCGATCCAGTGGTTTAGGAGAAAATGAGCAGCTTTGTCGCCAAATGCAGTAGTTTTTCCCGCTTCTCATTGTTTATGACGTCATATGTCGTGAACTATGTGTCGTCCGTGATTCTTACACTCACGGCGACCGTTCTCTTATATTGAAGCATAAAGATTGGAACAAAACTGTAGATTTGTATGCAACACGTACAAACATACAGACACTCTGCTTTATATATTAGAACAAGACAATCAGTGCCGGATAAAGCCCTGTGAAGGCCATTAGGCAATCCAAATCCTGACGCCCCAATCCAAACCATCCGTTAATAAGTAAATAATTTTCCACCAATATATTTTTAATAATAATAATAATAATAAAATACGGCATTCCACAACCGAAGTAATTAACATGTCCAACCATCGTGTAAGATAGCTACTTACGAGCCACAGTCAACTCAATACTGTATATAAGAATAATAATAACAAAACGAAATGAGACATTTTCGTGCAAGATAAATGAATTTATTCAGCAAAACAATTATCAGTAAATCAGTATACGTTGATTAACACTAATATTCCAGAAATTATTTAATAATTATATCGAAATTAATAATAATTAAGAAACTCATTAAACATTTAGTTTCCTAAATTTTTTTTTGAGCAAAAGTTTTCAAAATATCTTTGAAGTCTATATCCTGCAAGATATATTCTGTGTCCGTAATGACAAGGGAGTTCAAACGTTCTTGGGACATTGAAGACCTATGACAATTTCTTATAAGTTTTAGTTTTGGAAAGCTTCGCTCGCCGTTACATTCCTAATCATGAGACACCTGTAAATTTTTAACGCGGTGATAACTTTAAGGAACGTTGATTGCAACATATTTTTAAAAATGAGTTTGTGTGATCGCGGTGCTAGAACTGCTTAGTCAGCTTTGAAACTGTCTAGTTGTGATGTGACGAAAATGAATCATTTCGTCCACAAATTCCTCTTCGATATCCTCAGAATAAATGTCACTAAACCTCTGGGAAGCTTCTTTAATTTCATTATCAGACATTTGGTACCTCGTGTAAGCAGGAGAAATGCGTACCATCACGTTTCTGACTTTTATAAAGGTCGGATTGTAGCCTAACGCGATTGCGGTTTATGGTATCGCGACATTGCTGCTCGCGTTGGTTGCGATCCAGAGACTGTTAGCATAATATGGAATCGGTGGGTTCAGGAGGGCAATACGGAACGCCGTGCTGGATCCCAACGGCCTCGTATCACTAGCAGTCGAGATGACAGGCATCTTATCCGCATGGCTGTAACGGGTCGTGCAGCCACGTCTCGATCCCTGAGTCAACAGATGGGGACGTTTGCAAGACAACAACCATCTGCACGAACAGTTCGACGACGTTTGCAGCAGCATGGACTATCAGCTCGGAGACCATGGTTGCGGTTACCCTTGACGCTGCATCACAGACAGGAACGCCTGCGATGGTGTACGTAACAATAAACCTGGGCGCACGAAAGGCAAAACGTCATTTTTTCGGATGAATGCAGGTTTTGTTTACAGCATCATTATGATCGCATCCGTGTTTGGCGACATCGCGGTGAACGCACATTGGAAGCGTGTATTCGTCATCGCCATACTGGCGTATCACCCGGCGTGATGGTATGGGGTGCCATTGGTTACACATCTCGGTCACCTCTTGTTCGCATTGACGGCACTTTGAACAGTGGCAGTTACATTTCAGGTGTGTTACGACCCGTAGCTCTATCCTTCATTCGATCCCTGCGAAGCCCTACATTTCAGCAGGATAATACATGACCGCATTTTGCACTACCTGTACATGTCTTTCTGGATACGGAAAATGTTCGACTGCTGCCCTGGCCAGCACATTCTCCAGATCTCTCACCAACTGAAAAAGTCTGGTCAATGGTGGCCGAGCAACTGGCTCGTCACAATACGCCAGTCACTACTCTTGATGAACTGTGGTATCGTGTTGAAGCTGCATGGGCATCTGTACCTGTACACGCCATCCAAACTCTGTTGGACTCAATGCCCAGGCGTATCAAGGCCGTTATTACGCCTAGAGGTCGTTGTTGTGGGTACTGATTTCTCAGGATCTAAAGGTAAAAAGGTAAAGCAGTCAACAATCCGAAGATTGGTTTGAACACCACAGTGCTTTACTAGGCATGGTCCTGTTTGGAGGTGGTATGCCGTTGCCTTCCTCTGACTTTCGAACTGACTTACCCAGCCAGTTATAGGGAGACCTACAGTTTAACGTGGGTTCCGAACCACGGTGCTACTCGGTATTTTTCACATGAGCAATACTGCCAGAGGTGAAAGAAGTGGAAAGTGACAGATAAAAATTCCAGGACCTGGCGGGGATCGAACCCGGGACCTTTGGATTTGTAGTCTGGCACTCTACCACTGTGCAACCTAGGCGCACTCTCAGCATCTATGCACCCTAATTGCTTGAAAATGTAATCACATGTGAGTTCTAGTATAATACATTTGTCCAATGAATGCCCGTCTATTATCTGAATTTTTTCTTGGTGTAGAAATTTAATGGCCAGTAGTAGAACTGCTTGAAAATATAATCACATGTCTGTTCTAGCATAATACATTTGTCCAATGAATACCCTTTTATTATCTGCATTTTTTCCTGGTGTAGCAATTTTAATGGCCAGTAGTATAAATACTGAAGTTTGGATGTCCAAAGGTACATAAAAAATGCGTATTATAAACTAAACAGTAAGACTCTTGAATGTTCGTAAAATAAGTAGCAAATCGTCTGAAGAGACACGCATATACCCGATAGGTGTAGAAAATATTGACACCAAATTCAAATCTGGTCGTCAGTGGTTATTCTCGCCCGTTTTTTTTTTTTTTTTTTTTTTTTTTTTCGGGACAAATGCACGTTAATGTAAAAGGACAATACTTTTCAACTTATTTCAATTGTTAGTTGGAAGCAAATCATTCGCGTAGGACAATAATAAAAAGGTAAGTCGTAGTTTGTTGACAGGTGTCCTAGAATCTAAAACACATATCGAAACGATAAGGAAATTGTGTGTCATACCCCTTCACTTTGAAGCTACAAGACGACGCTCATTACTCTTAAAACCGTTTATGTATCTTGATGTAAATTATTTCGATTTCTGATCGGATCGGCACATATTCCTGCATAATTATGTACCATGTTTCGTTATTTAGTTGACCTGTTTTAGTTCCGCTATTTATTTTTAGCATCATCCGTTTCGTCTGATATTAAACGCTCTCGAGTCTAAAATAAAACAATCGTATCCTGAATTATGTAGAAAAGGATGCGAAAATAAAGTGTTATCTATACGACTTATATGATGTTAACAAGAGGCTCCGTTGCTCACCGCTTGGACCGCAAGTGTCACACAGCTAGCAGACGATGACAGGTTTTACACTGGTGAGAGGTTAGACTGTGATCCCTGCCTCTCCACCTTCAGTGTACGAGTGTCTGCTAATGTGGTCTGCTGAACTGCTCTCATACTGAAACGTAACTGACCTACGTGTCCACATCAAGACCTGTTTTCGTGTGGCTTGTTACATTTGCTTTCACCTAGTCGATATGCCGGCCTACAGTATGGAAGAAAAACTAGTTAGTCTAGTATTTTAATTTATGGCGAATGTGACAGAGATGCAATGGCAGATTTGACGCTGTATGCTTAAGTAGAGCTCCTAAAAACACTGGCTGGCGAATCCGCCATTTTCATTCCCCGCGAATGCTAAACGCAACACGTAGCTTATGCGAAAAGTGTTGCTTTGTTCAGGTTTAGTGGAATATTTTTGAAGTGTCCGGCATAGAACGTTAGATCGTGCTACTTTTAGCTTCTATTCCGTTCGTGTTTGCATCGATATGTGGATTAGACACAAAACCTCGCGTTTTCTTTACTTATTTCTGCTTTTCTTTCCTGTGCGAATAAATAAAAAAAGCGCAAGGAACATATATATTTATTTCTGGGATAAAAATGGCGTTCTACGTTTAATTCTGCTGAAACTGGTCATCTAGATAAAAGTTTTAATTTATCTTGGCTTGTATTTGAATAATGACTGTCAATATGCGAGGTTTGTTTGCCGTCTTGCAATAACTGTTTGTTGTGTGCTCTGACAAATTCACCACATTGGATTTTTGTACTCACATTGCTGAATGTGCATCTATTACGGTATTGAGAAAGTTACCGAATGTATTACAAACACTAAAACTAAAAAGAATATTAGTGTATAGGATCTTAAGTTTACGGTCGTAGAGACACATGGTGCCGTTGTTGGCAACAACCGTTGAATGCTATTTGAAAACCTAATCGTATAGAATGAAGGGAATCTACAGTCGATAGAAACTTTAATTTTGTAGACGTTTATATTACTCAATAGGTATCAGTGATTTTTCGATATTGCTATCACTAAGGGGGTGAAATAGGGGATGAACGGATTTTGAAAATACGTTGCTATTAAGGCAATTTTGAAGCAAGAAATACAAAACTTAGGATTTAGATTTTTGATTGGAATTTTAAAAACACGTGTTTCGATATTTTTGGAAATTCGATCATTAAACGGGTGAAATAACGTAAAATCTTTTAAGGGTGCTGCTAAGACTGTTTTAATGCTAGAAATGCGAAAATTTGGATTTGGAAACATGGTTAGAATTAAAAAAAGAAAAAGAAAAAAGAATTCTACCATCGGGGGTGGCGACTTGTATCAAAATACTTGATAAGGAAAGCATTTTTAAAGCTAAATCAATGAAAATATATTTAGAAGTAGAAACAACTAGTGCAGACCTTCCAGTCTACGTGTGCGAAGCAGCGGGAATTAAGCTAATAGTTTATTAACACCAAAGAGAATGTAAGATGCCATTAAATACATCCGTGTCTTTATAACTTTGCACGTGTAGAATGGCATGTGGAATTAATTACAGGAAACTTAGTATTTAATGGACATAATTGCTAAGGGATATGTATATTACATTTTCCATGTTGGATGTAATGCATACCAATGAGGAGATGGATAGCGAGAGGAGGGAGGAGGTGGATGATTGCTGTAAATACATAATGTAGATATTTATGTCATGTAATATAAAAGCAAAGTGTCCATATATTTGTACGTGTTGCATACAAATCTACAGTTTTGTTCCAATCTTTATGAAATTTTGTACACGTAAGCTTCAATCACTGAGGACGGTAAGTGTAAGAATCACATATGATATATAGTTCACGATATATGACGTCATAAACAATGAGATGCGCGAAAAACTGCTGCATTTTGCGACAATGCTGCTCATTTTCTCCTAAACCACTGGACCGATTTCAACCAAATTTGATACGCACATTCGACACCGTGAGGTAATACTTGCTGCAGGGTTAAGAATCACGTAGGATACATGCTTCAGAAGATAAGACGTCCTAAACAATAGGAATCGCAAAAACGGCCACATAATGTGGCGAGAATTTGTAAATACGCTATATGAGAATCATAGTACTTAGCGACTTGCAAGAAACTTTAAACGTAATTTCAAGCCTTTATTAAACGTTTTATCGCTGACAACCATAGCAAAATAATGAAACGGAAAAAAAAGTTTCTCGCTTACTACTTTTCCGCTATTTAGTAGAACTACGGCATTCGATATGACGCTACAATTTATAATTTGTACACTACACATTGAAGCCGCAGGAAGTTTTACAAACAGTATACACACATAGAGTTGAATGTAGCTTCTAAATTGTGTCACAGTACGACATGTAGCTCGTGAGGTATGAGGTCATAAACAGCAACGTTCATGGAAAACCGCCGCACCACGCTCCAAGTTTCGTCTACGAGGCGCGTCCAGAAAGTAAGTTCCGTTTCAATTTATCTCCGCTGCAGCGCTGCGACTGCAGTTCCGCACATGCGCTGTAGACGATGTGTATCAAGGAGAAGAACGTGCGCCATTTGGAGATCGCTGTCAGTTACGTACGCTTTGTTGTGCTCGTTTGAAATGTCGGCGATGATTGGAAATCCCGCCGCCTGTGAAATCAGGTCAGTGATTCGGTTTCTGAATGCGAGGAAAGTGAAACCGAGTGAAATTTATCGGCAAATTTGCGATGTTTACGGACCAAATGCGATGAGTGATTCGATGGTGAGAAGATGGGTCGGACAGTTCAATGGCGGGCGTAGTGATGTGCACGATGAAGAACGAAGTGGGCGTCCACCTCTGGTTACAGAAGAACTGGTTCACGCGATTGATGACAAGATCAAGTCTTTTCTTGGCGGTCATCACTTCACCAATGACGACGAGCAGAAAGAAACTGTTTCCAACTGGTTGAAGACACAGGCGGCAGATTTCTATGAAGAAGGTATACAAAACCTGTTGCCACGCTATGACAAACGCCTGCAAAATTTCGGCAGTTATGTGGAAAAGTAGTTTAAGAGTTGTAGAATTTTGTGCAATAAAAATGTATTTTGTATCTGTGTACAATTTCATTTTATTACCAAACGAAACTTACTTACTGGACGCGCCTCGTGTTACTCCTTTATACCTAATTGTAGTCCGAAGAGATTTTACAGACATGCATTAATTGTAAAAATGAATATATACCTGAAAAATGGCAGGAATAAATAAATACTTGGGCAACGCCGGGTTTTTCAACTAGTCGTTTATAACAGAATAAGGGCAAGTGGATAGAGACAAAGGGAGGAGAAGATGAAGGAATAGATCAGAGACGAGTGTATCGTCAGGCGTACCCCAGGGGAGTGTGATAGGAACGCTATTATTTTCTATCTATATAAATGATCTGATGGACAGAGTAAGTTGTAATTTGCGGCTGTTTGCTGATGATGCTGTGGTGTATGGGAGGGTGTCGTCTGTAACTGACTGTAATAGCATACAGGTTGACTTAGACAAAATTTCTAGTTGGTGCGAAGAATGGCAGCTAGCTCTCAATGTAGAAAAATGTAAGGTGATGCGCATGAGTATAAAAAACAATCCTATAATGTTCAGATACAGCATTAGTAGTGAGCTTCTTGGTGCTGTCGTGTCGTTCAAATATCTAGGCGTAACATTGCAGAGCGATATGAAATGGAACGAGCATGTAAGGACAGTTGTGAGTAAGGCGGACAGCAGACTTCGGTTTATTGGGAGAATTTTGGGAAGATGTACTTCACCTGTAAAGGAGACCGCGTATAAAACGCTTGTACGACCACGTCTTGAGTATTGCTCAAGTATTTGGGACCCGCAGCAGATCGGTTTGAAGGAAGACATAGAGGCGGTTCAGAGGCGAGCAGCTAGATTTGTTACCGGTAGGTTCGACCAATGCGCGAGTGTCACGGAAATGCTCCGGCAACTCAATTGGGGATCGCTGGAAGAAAGACGACGTTCTTCTTGTGAATTTCTGTTAAGTAAATTTAGAGGGCCGGAATTTGAAGCTGAATGTAGTACGATCTTGCTGCCGCCTACTTACATTTCGCGTAAAGATCACAAAGACAAGATAAGAGAAATTAGGGTTCGTACGGAGGCATATAGGCATTCTTTCTTTCCTCGTTCAATTTGGGAGTGGAATAGGAAAGGAAATGCCTAGTAGTGGTATAGTGTACCCTCCGCCACGCACCTTACGGTGAATTGCGGAGTATGTATGTAGATGTAGATGTAGAATACAAAAGTACCCAGCAACAGAAGGTTTTGATCTTATTCCTTCAAACCGTCTTGATTGCAAATTTTTTTATTAGTTAATGACGCGTTTCGCCCTTTAGGAGGGCATCTTCAGATTATAATGCGCTCTCCGTGCTGTGACCCCGTAAGTTGTTATAGCGGTGTTTCTATTTTCCTGGAATGTTTTTCGGTTTTCCTTGTGGCCCTTAATCGAAGCGGTGGTCCCTGGTGCCACAAGATAAGCCCATGTTTACCATTGCGCTCACGGGCGTGGTGTGCTGCTCCGCCGACTTGTACAGACCAACTGTACAGACTGTACACACTAACTCCCTAACCACATTCCCTCAGTCAGTCTTCGATTAAAGGCCACAAGGAAAACCGAAAAACATTCCACGAAAATAGAAACACCGCTATAACAACTTATGTGTGTCACACCACGGAGAGCGCATTATAATCTGAAGATGCCCTGCTAAAGGGCGAAACGCGTCATTAACTAACAAAAAAATTTGCAATCAAGACGGTTTGAAGGAATATTTATTCTAACTGATTGCTGTTGTACACCATGGATTGGAAATCGGTTTTGAGCTTGTCTTTGTACACGACAGAGAAGAGTGAACGTCTGCCGTATAGGGCGTGTGGACATACCGCTGAACGAGGTGACGGAAGTGTGGTGTCGCACAAGTCCAAAGTGCGCGCCACCTACTTTCGCCGCGCGCCGCCATGCACGCACGGCGCAGCGTTCTTACGACGTCAGCCACGAGCGCCCTCTGCGGCAACTCCGCTCGTGGCCACCACTGAACGACATTGTTCACTTGGAACTGAGATAGGAACCAGTCAACATTTCGGAATCAGATAGGCACCAGTGAAGACTTGGCTATCGTACAGGCACTAGGCAGACCTCTAGCTCAACTATGTATCAGCATTCTGTGTACTGAACTAAGTAAAAGTTAAGTATTGTATAAATTCTGTGCAATATATATGTCGTTCTAATTTACTCTAGTGTTTCTAGTTTCTGGCTGCTCCCCTCCGTACCTGCACCAGCGTGCTACCTTTATTCCTGTGTCGGTCTCATTCCACTCGGCCACCGACACCTACGACGGAAACGAGACACAAAAGCGGCGACGAGGCTGGGATACAAAAGGAAGCGCTGGAGTTGTTGATATGTGTAAGGGCACCGAAGACCAAGTGAAGGGGTGTAATAATGACGAATGAGGTCGCGAGGAATGTGGGGGAAGCAGTGGGCACAGGAAAATAGCACTCCAGTTAAGAGATTAGCCAATAACAGAGGCTGAAGATGCTGGGAGGGGGGGGGGCAAAGAGTGGAGAGCATGCGACGAATAATTGAGGGCGCGAGTGGCGCGTTAGGCAGGGAGGTTGCGGGTTGTGGAAGAGAAGCAGGAGGGAGAGCTCTGTCAGAGGGGGAGGGGGGGGTCTGGCAGGCTGTTGCGTGATGAATGGCCGTCTAATTAGGACCGGATAGCGGGGAGCAGGCGGCAGGCTGCTCTGGTGGATCTGACACCGAGGAGGCCGCGCGCTCCTCAAAGTGAAGGTCACGATACCGTGTGTGACGGAATACACATGGAGGGGTAGTTTATGATCAGAATGTATTGCACAATGTATTTCTAATGGCGGAATGCACACCGTCCGTCGCCGGTCCGCCACCTCACGTCAACGTGAACTTTCTCAACAAGAAAGTTTTGATGGAACGGTCGTCTGGTAACATCGCGACTCGCAAGTTAACCTAGTTTCGTCACGCGAATTTTATACTCGACAGATACACGGTTTGCAGGCAAATGTGTCTTGTTAATCTTTATTATTATACTTTGGTTTAACGGTATATTGCAAATGTTTCATGACGACTTAAATAGTTTTCTCAATTGATAAATGCATAACATATCGCCAGTCATAACCTCACTTTCAACATCGGTAGAGAGCAAATATGCCAACTAGCGCTATGGGTGGCCAATATGCGAAACAGGTGAAATAAGCGTTCGAGTTGGCTTCGGAGTTGGCAACTGTCAAAAAGCGCGCATGCGCAGTGGAGGCCTTCCAAATCGTCAGCAACTGTCAGGAACTATCAGCGTTTGGGCCACTCGAACGAACCTCATACTTTCCCTGTACAGAGCTTTAATGGAGGGGCGGTGGCACCGTCTTCAGCGCTCCCTGCGGTGCCACGCTGCACTACCAGTCGCCATAATGAGTCGTATGAATAAAAAAGAGCACATGCTCCACAGAACATTCTCAGAGCAAAAGAACGTTCCCTGAGTAAGTTCTCAATTTCGTACGAATGAAAACTTCCAAGCATATGCTCTGAGCAGGTAGTTCATTCTCGCTACCTCCCCTCCTACTTGAGTAAGTTCTCCGCGTGTCATGTCCGCAAATTCAAATGTTCAAATGTTTGTACAACATATGGGACTTAACTACGGGGTCATTAGTCCCTAAGCTTCCAAACTACTTATGAACTATTTAAGACTAGGGACGGCACAAATATCCATGCCCGAGGGAGGATTCTAACCCCCGACCGTAGTGGCCGTGCAGACCGTGACTGGAGCGCCTCAGTCACCGCGGCCGGCGTCATGTCCGCCACAGATGAGCTGTCTAATCGTGTATTTCTTTAAACTAGACCAATCAGGCAAATTATTAAGTGTACAAATATGGAGTAGGCATCGACGTGTTCAGAAAGAACTGTACTGTGTTTAGATATTATTTTGTTGTGAAGGAGCAAATTATTAAGACTAAATGTGCACTTTTTACGAAAATGTATTCTGCTGGCGATACAAAATTTTCGACACGCGAGAAACTCGTTTATTAATGACGTAGGGTTAGCACAATTTGCGAGCGATATAATAAGAATGCATCGCATATTTATCTGTTACAACGTGGAATGCTGTCGGAGGGTTGTAACACGAGATAGGCCTTGTTAAATATGACACCCAATGGTTTGCTCATAAGCGTTAGGCCATGCGATTTTGAACAAGAAACAGGCTTCTAGGTATGTAATTAATCAGTTATTAATTTTCCTGTCGTGTTTACTTACTTCTAACTTAACAGAAATTACGATTACGAAGTCACAAAACGCATCATAAATAAGCCAACCGGTTTGGATGGAAATAGTACCTGGTATTGCAGCAATATTTATTTTGTGATAGAAACTGTGAAGTCCTGGGATACACTTTATTTGGAACTAACAGTATAAGGTCTTACTAATAGACCCTATTTTAAAACAATATTATTTTGCTACGTGACTGTTTACAACAGTAAATATACACGCCAAACAAATGAGTAAACACGCAGCTGAATCCATTTGTGTTTCATTTTTATGTCGGTAATGAAAACACCTCTTACATCACTCTTGTCACTGTATAAAATGCTGGAAGTGTCACACGATTTTTCCGAAGGAAGATACTCGTCAACAAAATGTTTTTATTTGTATTTACTTTATAGATCCCCTCGTATTTCTTAAAGACTACATATAAAGGAACTTGTTTTTGCCTTGTAAGTAACAAAATTGTTGTCATTTTTAATATAAAGCTCAGTAAAACGTAACCTTAATAGAAGTATCTCAGCACGGAGTATGCCACAGAGCTCACTCCAGAAATCTGAGAATGTTCTCCCGTCGTGAGAAACTTCTGCAGTTTTACTCATATGAAATTGGAGAATGTTCTCTGCTGTGAGCAACTTCTCCCACCCCGTTACTCACGCCGAGAACGTACTCGGCTGAAGTATATTCTCCGACTCCCTTTATTCATGAGAACCTGAGTGTGTTCTCTGGACTCCAGAGTATAAAGTAGATGCTCCAATTTATTCTTACGACCCATTATCAAAAGTCTGGCAGCGGCTTTCTGAAATCCATATAATACCAGGTGATCAAAAAGTCAATATAGATTTAAAAACTTAATAAATCACGGAATACTGTAGATAGGTAAAAATTGACACACATGATTGGAATGACATGGGGCTTTATTAGAACAAACAAATCAAAACAAAAAAATTATAAAAAAAAGATGTCTTGCGCGCGTCGTTTGGTGATGATCGTGTGCTCAGCCGCCACTTTTGTCATGCTTGGCCTCCCAGGTCCCCAGACCTCAGTCCGTGCGATTATTGGCTTTGGGGTTACCTGAAGTCGCAAGTGTATCGTGATCGACCGACATCTCTATGGATGCTGAAAGACAACATCCGACGCCAATGCCTCACCATAACTCCGGACATGCTTTACAGTGCTGTTGACAACACTATTCCTCGACTACAGCTATTGTTGAGGAATGATGGAGACCATATTGATCATTTCCTGTAAAGAACATCATCTTTGCTTTGTCTGAATTTGTTATGCTAATTATTGCTTTTTTGATCAGATGAAGTGCCATCTGTCGAACATTTTTTTTTTAACTTTTTTTTTCTTCTAATAAAACCCCACGTCATTCCAAGCATGTGTGTCAATTTTTACCTGTGGTATCTACATTATTCCGTGATTTATTAGCTAAGTTTTCAAATTTATACTGATTTTTTGATGATGCTGTATATAACTTCAAAACATCGTAGACGCGCTTGATAATGGCAAAATGTTGAAACAGCTGTAGGGCTATTTAATAAAGTTAAGCAGTCATCTGGAACTATCGTTACAATGTCATTCGACACTACAGGCCCAACAATCAGGACGTTTCCCCTCTTTGCTTAGTACTCGCGTTCCGTCTGAGTTCTTGATATGTCATATGTACCGGTTGATCAAAAAGTCAGTATAAAGTTGAAAACTTAATAAATGACGGAATAATGTAGGTAGATAGAAAGTTGAAAAAAAAAACCAGTAGTTCAAAAAAGACCGACAGATGGCGCTTCATCTGATCACAAAAGCAATAATTAGCTCAACAAATTAAGACAGAGCAAAGATGATGTTATTTACAGGAAATGTTCAATATGTTCAGCATCATCATTCCTCAACAATAGCTGTAGTCGAGGAGTAATGTTGTGAACAGCACTGTAAAGCATGTCCGGAGTTATGGTGAGGCATTGGCGTCGGATGTTGTCTTTCAGCATCCCTAGAGATGTCGGTCGATCACGATACACTTGCGACTTCAGGTAACCCCAAAGCCAATAATCGTACGGACTGAGGTCTGGGGACCTGGGAGGCCAAGCATGACGAAAGTGGCGGCTGAGCACACGATCATCACCAAACGACGCGCGCAACAGATCTTTCACGCGTCTAGCAATACTTTTTTTTTTTTTTTTTTTTTTGTTCTAATAAAACCCCATGTCATTCCAAGTATGTGTATCAATTTTTACCTCTCTATCTACATTATTCCGTGATTTATTAAGTTTTCAAATTTATACTGACTCTTTGATCACCCGGTACTAACATCCGGCATTACTGTTGTAAAAACTGCAGTGGAATAATCACGTACTTCGCAGTTGGATACGTTTTTAGCTGCCAGGTATTATGCAGATTGTTACGCTAAAACGGAAAATTACGTAAAACACAAAAGTTTTCTGTAATTTAACGTTTTGGCGTAACAAGCTGCATAAAACCTGGCACCTAAAAACGCATTCAACTACGAAATACGTGATTATTTCACTGCAGTTTTTACAACAGTCACGCCAGATGTTAGTATATAACGTCACAACATCGTAGACGCGCTTCATAATGACAAAATGTTGAAACAGCTGTAGGGCTATCTAATAAAGTTTAAGCAGTTATCCTGGAACTTTCATTACAAAGAGGGAAAAGCCGAACTTTGGAACGAATATACAGAGGGCCTACACAAAGGAAACAAACTTCGAGGTGGTCTTCTAAAAATGAAAGACGAAGTGTATGGAAGATGAGATGGGAGATATGATACTGCGAGAAGAATTTGACAGAGCGCTGAAAGAGTTGAGTGAAAACAAGGCCCCTGGAGTAGATGATATTCCGTCTGAACTGCTGATATCCTTACGAGAGCCAGTCATGAAGAAATTGTTCCACCTGGTATGCAAGATGTATGAGAGAGGAAAAATACCCTCAGACTTCAAGAAGAATATAGTGATGCTAATTCCAATGAAAGAAAGCGCAGATAAATGTGAAAATTACAGAACTATCAGTTTAACAACTCATGATTGAAAAGTACTAACACGAATTGTTGTTCAATGTGTACATTGAGCAAGCTGTGAAGGAATGCAAGGAGAAATTAGGAGAGGGAATTAAACTTCCAAGAGAAGAAATATAAACTTTGCGGTTTGCCGATGACATAGTAATTTTGTCAGAGACAGCAAAAGATCTGAAAGAGCAACTGAGTGGAATGGACAGTGACTTGAAAGGAAGATATAAGATGAACATTAAACAAGAGAAAAACGAGAAAAATGGAATGTAATGTCAGAAAATCAGGCGATGCTGAAGGAATGAGATGCAGTTGATGACTTTTGTTATTTGGGTAGCAAGATAACGGGTGATGCCCAAAGAAGATATAAAATGTACAATTGCTATCGGAAGAAAAGCGTTTCTGAAGAAGAGAAATTTGTTAAAATCCGATATTAGTTTAAATGTTAGGAAGTCCTTTCTGAAAGCATTTGTCTGGATTGTAGCATTGTATGGGAGTGAAACCTGGACGATAATGAGTTCAGACAAAAAGATGATAGAAGCTTTTCAAATGCGGTGTTACAGGCGAATGTTGAAGATTAAATGGGTAGATCACGTAGCTATTGAGGAGGTGCTTAACCGAATTGGGAAGAAAAGGAGTTTCTGGCACATCCTGACTAAGAGGAGGGATAGATTGGTTGGACACATTCTGAGACATTAAGGAATTTTCAACTTAGCATTAGAAGGAAGTGTGTGGGGTAAAAATCGTAGAGGGAAACCGAGGGACGAATATAGTAAGCAGATTCAAAAGGATGTAGGTTGCCGTACGTATTCTCAGATGAAGAGGCTTGCACAGGGCAGGGTAGTGTGGAGAGCTGCATCAAACCAGTTTGCATATTCTACTGACTGGATGGCTCATGTATAAAGCTCCAGTGTGGGATTGTATTTCCTTAGCACATGCAATAGTTCCTGCTTCTAACATTAAAAGAATTGAAATTAACGTAATCTAGTTGCAAAAAGTTACTCTCTGAAACGTCTACCATTTCTACGAAAATTTCCTGTTGGAAGCGGCGTACAAAAATAAACGTAGATTGTCCTTAAACTCCCAGGCCATATCGTTTAGCTGCAAATGCAGCGGATCGTCGAGGGCACTGTACTTAAAGCTGCTGACACTTCCGAGAAATGATGTATATAAAGCGTTTATGCACTGTACTCGACGGTAAAATTGTTCTGACTAAAACAAAGTCGCAAACATATATATCAACGACGTTCACGAAGGTTCCTGACCCAAAAACAAAAGAGCACGACACATAGCTCAGGAGATATGACGTCATAAATAATGAGAGGCCACCGCGTGAGAATACCCAGATTTATGCGTCAATTACTGCAAAATTTGAGTTGTTAGGGACCTGCAACAGAGTTAGCGTGTAATTTCCGACGTTTGTGAACTCCTCCCCCCCGCCAAAAAAAAAAAAAAAGATAAAACGTAAAGAAGTCTACCGCTCACAACAGTTTCGCTGTAGATGCCGTAGAACTGTAGCATCAGGCATGACCATGCATCAAATAAAGTTAGCATTACAGATTTGCAAGTAACTATTTATTTTTTGTCTGCAAGTCTCCCTTAATTCTCATGCATCCAAAATTAATCAATTAGTTTTCTTAATCTCTGTCTATATAAAAGCGAAAAGACACTCACTCACTCATTGACTAAACACGAAATCTCGAAAACTACTTCACCTATGAAGCTGAAATTTGGCAGGAATGTAATTTATAGGTAGAAAACGTCAGCTAAGAAAGTATTTTGTGGTAGGTACATGGCGGAGCATACTTCTCCTAGACACTCACGAAATCTACAGTTTCATTCCGATGTTCACGAAATTTCGCACGCTTGACCTTCGAAACAAGAGGAAGGTCACCGTCTACCTTAAGTTTCATACGGTGCATGGGGGTGGGTACTTCGGAACATAAAAATGGATCCCTAAATACCTTGGTCGCGCCATATCTTGAGAATGACTCGACCTATTCGCAGTCAATTTTTTTTTTCTCAGAATAAGTGTTGTATGAAATAAAACTGGAATATTTGAAGACAACAAAGTGTGTTTTTCAATGTGACCCTGCGTTTGTAGTGCATAGAAATCTATAGTTTTGTTCCGATATTGATGTAATTTTTCATAGTCTATCTTAAAAACCAGAGGAATACCACTGTGCGTATGAAATTTCGTTCGGTGCATGGTGGAGGGTACTTAACTTACGGAATTTTACAAATGCATAGTTTTTCTCCAATCCTTATGAATTTTTGCACAAACGACCTTTAAACCAAGAGGAAGATCACTGGGTACATGAATGGTGGTATGGTACATGACAGAGGGTACCTTTGCCGAGAGAGGGAAAGGTGGAAACGAACAGAGAGATGGGAGAGAAAGAGGTGGATGCAGAGAGAGGGGGGAAGGGGATGTGGACTACCAGAGTGTAGGATAAACAAACACCCGGGCAACGACGGGTTTTTCAGCAAGGGTATATTTATAGAGTGTTAAACTAAGTGTGTTTGCCTGTGTAATTTATAAAATAACAGGTGACGGGAAATTTTAATGCGGTAGGCCAAGACAAGAAATGTTACACTTTCTACGGAGCTATGAACATAGTTTATTGTGTCATTTTCCAAAGAGTTACAGAACAAAGATATAATTTTTAAAATGGAACAATACTTTTTTCTATCGTACATCGGATTCGTTGAAACCAGCTGCGTCCAAATCAATTTAAACTACATTCCTATCACTGTTAGTTTGGGAGCTACAACCCTTCAAAGTTTGTGGGGCGGAGGCTACGACAGCGTAGCTGACTGGCTGGTGGTCATGAGACAGTGGTCCGTGCCCCAGGGGATAGCCACTCGGCCAGTCAGCTACGCTATCGCAGCCTCCGTCCCCGGAACTTTGAAGGGTTGTAGTTCCTAAACTAACAGTGATAGGAATGTAGTTTAAATTTATTTGGACGCAGCTGATTTCAACGAATCCAATGCACGATAGAAAAAAACTATTCTTCCATTTAAAGAATTATATTTTTGTGGTGTAACTCTTTGGAAAATGATACAATAAACTATGTTCATAGCTTCGCAGAAAGTAACATTTCTTGTGTTGACCTACCGCATTAAAATTTCCAAGCACCTATTATTTTATAAGTTAGAGAGGGAAACACACTTAGTGAAACAAGATATATGTAATTGCTGGAATAATTTTTTCCGGAATATTCTTAGCCCCTTTACAAAAAAGGTTTGGAAGCACTGGAATAGGTGATTTTTTGGTGTTTCTAGAGGGGGGCTAAATGACGATGTTACTCTGAAATATATTGGTCAGTCTTTGCGAGTGTCGGTCTTTGGACGGCCGGCTTCGGTGCGCAGTACAGACGGAGGTGGCGTCCCATCTGGGTATGGAGCGGCGACGCGCAGGGAAGTCGGGACAAAGCGAGCGCCTCCATTAGCCGACAGTGCTGCAAATAAAACACGGGGGCTGCTCTCCCAGGGCACCGCCTCTTCACAACAGCTGCGTCCGCCGATGCCGGCGTCGATGGCAGCATGGCACACCTCATGTAGCACCTCCCAAAATACGGTCGCACATTTCTGACTGGCTGCAACACATCCTGAAAAATAGAACGCAGTACGTTGTTCTCGACGGCGAGCGTTCATCAGAGACGAGTGTATTGTCAGGCGTGCCCCAGGGGAGTGTCATAGGATCGCTAGTATTTTCTACATCTATATACATACTCTGCAATTCACCATAAGGTGCGTCACAGATGGTACACTGTACCACTACTAGGAATTTCCTTTCCTATTCCACTCACAAATAGAAAGAGGAAAAAAAAGAATGCTTATATGACACCATACGAGCCCTAATTTCTCTTGTCTTTATGATCTTTACCCGAAATTTAAGTAGGCGGCAGCAAGATCGTACTACACTCAGCTTCAAATTCCGGCCCTTTAAATTTACTCAACACAAATTCACGAAAAGAACGTCGTCTTTCCTTCAGCGATCCCCAATTGAGTTGCCGGGGCATTTCCGTGACACTCGCGCATTGGTCGAACCTACCGGTAACAAATCTAGCTGCTCGCCTCTGAACCGCCTCTATGTCTTCCTTTAAACCGATCTGCTGCGGGTCCCAAATACTTGAGCAATACTCAAGACGTGGTCGTACAAGCGTTTTATACGCGGTCTCCTTTACAGGTGAAGTACATCTTCCCAAAATTCTCCCAATAAACCGAAGTCGGCTGTCTGCCTTACTCACAACTGTCCTTACATGCTCGTTCCATTTCATATCCCTCTGCAATGTTACGCCTAGATATTTGAACGACGCGACAGCATCAAGAAGCTCACTACTAATGCTGTATTCGAACATTATGGGATTGCTTCTTCTACTCATGCGCATCACCTTACATTTTTCTACATTGAGAGCTAGCTGCCAATCTTCGCACCAACTAGAAATTTTCTCTACGTCATCTTGCTTGCTATTACAGTCAGTTACAGACGACACCCTCCCATACACCACAGCATCATCAGCAAACAGTCTCAAATTACAACTTACTCTGTCCATCAGATCATTTATATAGATAGAAAATAATAGCGGTCCTATCACACTCCCCTGGGGCACGCCTGACGATACACTCGTCTCTGATGAACACTCGCCGTCGAGAACAACGTACTGCGTTCTATTACTTAGGAAGTCTTCCAGCCAGTCACAAATCTGTGAACCTATTCCATAAGCTCGTATCTTCGTTAGCAGTCTGCAGTGTGGCACCGCGTCGAACGCCTTTTTCAAGTCGAGAAAAACACAATCCGCCTGTTGCCCTTCGTCCATGGCTCGCAAGATATCATGTGAGAAAAGGGCAAGCTGAGTTTCACATGAATGATGTTTCCTAAACCCGTGCTGATTCACAGAAAGAAGCTTTTCCGTTTCAAGGAAATTTACTATATTCGAACTGAGAATATGCTCCAAGATTCTACATGAAATTTGATGTCAACGATATTGGCCTGTAATTGTGTGGGTCAGTTCTCTGGGGTTGGAACACTTGCGCGGAACCCGGGGCCCTTGGGGCGGCTAATGGCTTTTCCTGGGTACAGGCACACCAGGAAGTCTAGCACTGCTGTTCTCAAGTTTCCACACTGCCAATATAACACGAAAATCAGTGAAAATGCACAACCCTTTGCAAGCTGAAGAGCAATATAGTAACTTGTTCTAACTACATATTAATCCGTTGAGTGTTCCTCCTGTAAACAAAAAGGTATTTTAATAGTGATAATGTTTGGAGAGTTAGTCTCTGCTACTACAAGACTATGACTTTCCACAGTCATACCTCCTAAAAGCATATTATTCATAACACTAAGCATATCAAGACACCTGCACAAGCAATAAATATATTAGGCATCCTGCACAGATACGTTGATGTAATTGACCGCTATGTAGTTAACCCCACTATCACGCAACTTCCATCTCTTTAAAAATACCTACTATTTAATAGGAGACGCAACCTTAAACCTTCAATTAAAAAACGTTAATAATAAGTCAATGAGTATTTTACATACTTAAAGCGTTTATTCGTAGACCCCAAAACGATTTGGCTGTATTAGAATTACAAATAAATCTAAGAAATATATGAAATACGGAATGTGTAAGGGAATGTCACACACCGAAAAATGCTAAACATAAATTCTATTTTCCATCACCGTCATATAGAACCATTTTTACTCCGAACTTGGCATAAACCAACAGGGAGAAACAAGTTGCAAGACTTCCAGGAAAAATGAAGCGAAATTGGCAGCCAATAGTTGGTTATAAATTACATTGCCTGTTAACTGTATAAATATAAATTACGGAATACGTGGAACTCCTGTTCAGTACAGTCAAAAAGGTCTAAGGTAATAGGCAGTGGTTTACAATCAGATATCCGTATCACTCTCCTCCTCAAGAAGTCTGTGTGAAGATTTATTTTCAGAACATTCAAGAAAAAGGTGTTGAAACTATAAGAAGCAGCTCACTCAGGAAGGGAAAACGTTATGGTGCCCATAAATTTGAATGGCTGTATCTCTTGTAGTAAAATTTAATTTTTGATAAAATGTTAAAATCCAATATACCAGAATTTTGTTTTTCTAAACTCAGTGCCAACTTTTTTTTGTCGAAATTTTTGCAGGAAGTAGTCTTGACGTGATTTCATACTTCTATGCATTAATATTATCAAACATGTAATTTGTGTCACAAATTGCGCGGCCGGTCCGGTCGGAGGTTCGAGTCCTTCCTCAGACATAGGTATGTTTGTTTGTACTTTGCCTAAGTTTTTTTTTAAGTAAGAGTAAGTAGTGTGTAAGTCTAGCGACCAATGATCTAAGTAGTTTGGCCGCATAAGACTACACATATACACGTAATTTATTTATTTCATAACCACATTTCAAATGTTCAAATGTTTGTAAATCTTATGGGACTTAACTACGGGGTCATCAGTTCCTAAACTTACAAACTACTTATGAACTACTTACGAACTAGGACGGCACAAATATCTATGCCCGAGGGGGGAATCGAACCCCCGACCGTAATGGCCGTGCAGACCGTGACTGGAGCGCCTTAGTCTCCTCGGCCACCGCGGCCGGCGTGTGTAAACACAAAGGTTATGAGTGCAACTGGAAACATGCATAAGTAACACCTGTTTGAGACTTGAAGATGACCTGAAATTATTATGAGATATCGATTTCGGCTAAACATAAGGTGTAGCTGTCTATATTTCATAATGCTATTCCTAACATATTTAAAAGCTGCTCAAAACCACCTACAAAAAACCTTTATAATGAGATTGTATATAATTCCACGATAAAATTGTGTTTTAGTTATTTGTAGTAATACACCCAAAGATTTGCCCTTGCTTTTAGTGCCTTGATCAGCTGTTTATTTTTAGAGGTATTACTAGGGACAGGAAAAATTCGCATTTCCGATAAATGCGAATATAGATGCGAATTCTGACTCAAAATGCAGTAAATCCGAAATTGTAGTTAGCAACGGTTGCGCTCAATTCCGATTTCATCACATTTCTCTTCACATGGTGCTGTATTGTAAATCGAGTGATATTTGTATGACGTGTTATCTCCCTGTTGAATGAGGCTGTGATATCTTCGGGCCGTTACTACAGCTCCACCTCGCTCGGTGGGCCTTTCCCTGAATACGACACAGGTAGCGGCTGGAGGGCGAGGAGTAGGGGTGGTTTATCCCTACTTCTGGAACACCCTGTTCACTACCTGCAGCGTCCGGGTCTCCGCGCAAGTGTCTACACATTCCCTTTCCGCGCAAGTGTCACTCCCCGCAAGTGTCACAAACTCCAGTTGTCTTTCCTTTCTTATAAACGGGAGTCACATACGCTTTTTTCCAATCACTAGGAACTTTGCGCTGAATTAAATATTCGCGATAAATGCAAGCTAAGTAGGGCGCCAATGCCGCAGAATAGTCTTTGTAAAACCGAACTGGTATTCCACCCGGACCAGCATTTCTATCTATATAAATGATCTGATAGGCTGTTTGCTGATGATGCTGTGGTGTATGGGAGGGTATCGTCTGCAACTGACTGTAATAGCATACAGGGTGACTTAGACAAAATTTCTAGTTGGTGCGAAGATTGGCTGCTAGCTCTCAATGTAGAAAAATGTAAGGTGATGCGCATGAGTAGAAAAAACAATCCTATAATGTTCGAATACAGCATTAGTAGTGAGCTTCTTGATGCTGTCGCGTCGTTCAAATATCTAGGCGTAACATTGCAGAGCGATATGAAATGGAACCAGCATGTAAGGACAGTTGTGAGTAAGGCAGACAGCCGACTTCGGTTTATTGGGAGAATTTTGGGAAGATGTACTTCATGTGTAAAGGAGACCGCTTAGAAAACGCTTGTACGACCACGTCTTGAGTATTGCTCATGTGTTTGGGAACCGCAGCAGATCGGTTTGAAGGAAGACAGAGGCGGTTCAGAGGCGAGCAGCTAGATTTGTTACCGGTAGGTTCGACCAATGCGCGAATGTCGCGGAAATGCTCCGGCAACTCAATTGGGGATCGCTGGAAGAAACACGACGTTCTTTTCGAGAAATTCTGTTTAGGAAATTTAGAGGGCCGGAATTTGAAGCTGATTGTAGTACGATCTTGCTGCCGCCTACTTACATTTCGCGTAGTGACCACAAAGACAAGATAAGAGAAATTAGGGTTCGTACGGAGGCATTCTTTTTCTCCTCGTTCAATTTGGGAGTGGAATAGGAAAGGAAATGCCTAGTAGTGGTACAGTGTATCCTCCGCCACGCACTTTACGCTGGATTGAGGAGTGTGTATGTAGATATGTAGATGTAGACTAGTGGAGCACCAGAACTTAAGAATCGAGTACCCACGTATAAAACGATTCACCAATTTGATTGATTTACATATTACTTAACGCGCAACATACGGTTTGAAATTCTGTTTGTTTATTATCAAAAGCTGGATCAAAATTGGGTAATTTTCCCTCCATTTTAGGCAAAATCGAGTTATGGAGACATCTCAAAGTTTATGGTGTATGTCCTGTATTATGTGTTGTACCGAGATGTAACTTCAGAGAAAGGTTCAATGATATATGTCCACAATTGAAACGTAAGGTCCGGTTAAAAATGTTCAAATGTTTGTATAGTTTATGGGACTTAACTACGGGGTCATCAGTCCCTAAACTTACAAACTAATTATGAACTATCTAACACTAAGGATGACACAAATATCCATGCACGAGGGGGGATTCGAACCCCCGACCGTAGTGGCCGTGCAGACCGTGACTGTAGCGCTCCAGTCTCCTCGGCCACCGCGGCCGGCTCCGGTTAAAAGAAAAACATCCAAAATCAAAGTTGTTTCCAATGCAACTGTTTTATTGACATCCCTTTCGTCGTCTTTTTCTATTTTTCTACATAATCTCAAGACTTATTTGGACATTTGCCATATCGTTCAACAGGCTTTTGAATGCTTAATTCGTAGAAATCGGCCGCCTGCGAAGGTTAACAGTCTTTCGAAACTTGAAATGTTGAAACACAATTCTGTACAACGCTGTTCTACTCACATTCGGTAAATGCACTTCTAAACCTCAAACAGCAAATCTTCGATCGTCATAAATTTTCGTGTCAACCGCGTGAACCAACCGATTCGTCTGAAATCACGGGCGGTCGTTCACATTTCGCCGTCCTCGATTAAAGGCTCGCACCCACTCGCGCACTTCACTGTCACTCATTACGTTAGGACCGTACACTTCAGCAATCTAGGGATGGACTTCTGCCGCTGACACCTTTCTTGACAGTGGCGTAACCCGGGGGGGGGGAGGATGAGAGGGATAGAACCCCCCCCCCCCCCCGAGAACCCGAAAAAAAAAAAAAGAAAAGAAAAAAAGAAAAAATTGTATACAGCAATTTGGTAAAGGTAAAGATTGCAAACTTGTGGTGTTTTACCATAAGCTTTTATTGGATGGGAGTGAATTAGTTTCTTCAACAGGAGTGGTAGATGTAGTCTGTCTGGAAACTGACTAAAACTTTGCTCGTCAAGCAGATCTATTCCCCCCCCCCCCCCCCCAAAACCAAGTCTTAGTTACGTTACTGTTTCTTGCAGCAAGAAAAACCGTATCACTGCCCTCACTTCACAATCGGCGGGCTCACTGACCGTCTTAAACATTATGAACCGGCCGCGGTGGCCGAGGGGACTGAGGCGCTCCAGTCACGGGCAGGACGGCCACTATGGTCGGGAGTTCGAATCCCCCCCCCCCCCTCGGGCATGGATATTTGTGCCGTCCTAGTTCGTAAGTAGATTGTAAGTTTAAGGACTGATGACCCCCGTAGTTAAGTCCCATAAGCTTAACAAACATTTGAAACATTGTGAAGTGCCACTACCAACAGCAACGGCACTCCGCTTCAGCCGGCTCACGCCGAGCCGACGACA
Organism: Locusta migratoria; assembly: GCA_026315105.1. Classification (NCBI taxonomy): domain Eukaryota; kingdom Metazoa; phylum Arthropoda; class Insecta; order Orthoptera; family Acrididae; genus Locusta; species Locusta migratoria. The sequence continues at coordinate 126,591,453 of CM048753.1, forward strand.
TTCCCAATGTCTAATATTCTAGGCGCGAGCCAACTGCGCTGCCTTGTTGCTTCTGCAGCACTAGTATCTCACGTCTCCAGTCTGTCTTCAATACAAAGCTCTCTGCTTAAGAGCTTTTGTAATAACATTTGTGAAAATTTGTTTATTTTTTTCTTAAAAGAAAAACAAAAAATCGCACTGGCGTGTTTTACGGCCCACTTTACATTTGTAGCTTTATAAGTTTTTGTAAACATTGTGGATCAAAATAATAATGTAAATAATAAAAAATTAATTAATAAGAGTGTCTGAAACCCTTTTAGGGAAAAGATTTAGGCAGTGGCGTGTTCCAAACCACCGACCTTTGGCGTCATAGTCCAACGTTTTACGCACTACGCTACCGCTACCAATCCAAAGAAGTGTCCTTTAATCTCATACTATTGACGGCCGTTGTTAACTGATGCTAATATGGCATTTGTAGAAACTAGTTTATTATTTATTGTACGAAGAACGACGTGTTTTTGTTAATTCTTCAGTGCGCCATTGCTTTGAAATGACAACATGTAAGTTACAATAAGAAAATCATCAAATACGCAACGCAACATGGCGTATGCCACAGAGCACTGGGAGAGGAATGTCACGTGACATCTGCGAACGGCTGGTTTTCGTTAATTCAAGAAAGGTGTCAAAACTCCGTTATTTTTTGCAAATATGTCTCAAAGGATACGAGATATGAAAAAAAAAATCATAAGGGAGTTAAGTTTTAGAGAATTTTCTCCTCTACCAATTACGTTATTCGATTTTCGTGTCAGATGAATAGTTAAGCCGTTATTTTTATTTAAATTTCGAGTTGTCAAAAGACGATCGCAAAGGCCCACTTTTAGTGTTACTACCGTAACCTAAAGTGGGGCAAAATTTAGCCGTTGTCAGAAGGAACAACTCTCCTAAATGTCAGTCGAAATTCATGGGACAACTCCATTAGCACCTGTTCCTTATGTGCTTAAAACTCGACGAGTCGCTACAATGTGGGAACAGTAGTATTAAAACTAGAGGACCCATGCGAATACTTCGCCTGTTAGTGGAAAGACAAAAATACTGGGAAGAAATGGAAGTAAATTTGAATATTCACGCATAGCTTTCTTCAGAATAAATCACTCCAAGTGTTTAAAAGCGCAAATAAAAAGAGCTTGATCCGCTGTGTGCTGCTAAAAACCTGTCTACCTTAATTAGATCCGAAGATATTGTAAAACAAACCGTTTAAAATATTCTATGCAAGGACAGAAGGATACCGCATTTGAATAAAAATAAAGGATGGAGGCTCTTAAGTTAATGACAAATCTGCGAATGAATACCTTTCGTTAATGTCGGATAGAACGGCCTGATCGACTGAATTTAGTTTATAACAAGGACATCGCCGAAAGAAACGTACAGAAGGAAATCGCGTTTCAGTATAGAAAAAGACAGGCGAGAGTTATGTAAATTCTGATACTTGATGACCAATCTGTGGATGGATACCTTTCGTTTAAAACAAAAATGAAGGAAATCGACTGGGTAGTTGTGGACGACTGACTTTAGTTTTCGTAGATTCTTTTAATATACACAATAAAAGAAATTAATTATCTGTTAGCTGACTCGAAGTAGACGGTAATGAACCAATTTTGGTAAATTCCGATTTCCTTCGATCTTCTCCGGACAGTGGGTGGGGATTTCTTGTTGCTGGGGACAAGCCCACCACGAAAAAAAGGAAGAAAAAACGTGAGACACGCTTCTATCCTTTACTGACCTGTCCTGCAGTGTCTGACGCTAAACTAAATCAGTGTATTTTTCTTTCAGTTAATCGAAATGAAAGTACCATCCCCCCAGACAGTTCCTACAAAAAAAGTAACAGTAATAATAATAACAATAATAATAATCTGAGAGCTGTGTAGAGTTCCTTCAACGTGGAGGTTAGCTGAAATAGTACAGCATGACGCATATAAAACCGGTACACCTCACGTACGCCCATAGCCAGCATTTCTTATAAGGATGTAACTACGTGATTTTAATGTCACTGTTCCGTATTGTTTTTTACTTAATTCGTTCTTAACTTAATTTCAGAAGTTAGGATACCGCTTTAATGTGAGACACGCTGTAATCTGTTATTTTCACGTTCTGGTACAACGTTTTTCGAGAGCTAAAGAACCGAAAATAAAATAGGTATATATTTTGCATTAGGAGTAGATGCCTCTATAAATATAACTGTATTTTTGGATACTTTTTTTTTATCAACTCCAACTAGAAAGCCATTAAGTGTAGTGTAAGAAAATTTTATTTCTTTCCATCAAGAGTAAAGTCGCAGTTTACATTAATTTTTCTTCTCTTCTAGTTCCAAACACGAAATATATATTCCATTAACTGTCTGGTGTGGACAAAAAAAGCCAGTTGTATGCCGGTTCATAAAAGTCAAGTATGACCTGATGTAAAGCTGTAGCAGATATTTGTCCATTATAATCGGTCACCACCCAAGAAAAATTACTTCATACTTGTTTTCTCGTTATGGATCATTAACACATCACCAAGCAAATCGAATTATTCGGCACTGCAGTGCTTCACGCTTCGTAGGCTTGCGATCGCGGCATGACGCCGCTCAGATAACTCGCAATAACTTGTGAAAGGAGGTAGATATCGGTGCGACTACTATTTCAAAAACTTTTCTGTAGTTTTAGCTCCATTTCACTCGCTGTAATGTATAGTCTAAAATGCACAGAACAGTAAGCTGCCCGCTATCTAACTTTTTCAATACACGATTTGTAAATCAAATGTTCAAATGTTTGTTAAGCTTATGGGACTTAACTATGGTGTCATCAGTCCCTAAACTTACAAACTACTTATGAACTACCTTATATTAAGGACGGCACAAATATCCATGCCCGAGGGGGGATTCGAGCCCCCGACCGTAGTGGCCGTGCAGACCGTGACTGGAGCGCCTCAGTCTCCTCGGCCACCGCGGCCGGCTTTTGTAAATCAAGTGGACATATTTGACAAATAGCGTCATTTGAAAATGACTTACGAATTACGAAAAGGTGAATGTTTTAATCGGAAGCTAAGATGTTGTACTACCATGTGCCAAAAATTCAGATTTTTTTAACCGCATACTTTCATCAAAATCGAGTGAGGAGCGTTACGAAACTAAAAACTAGCGCTGAATGAAAAGTAGACTTTTTATTTTTTTCACAGGCAAGGCAAAGCTTTTAAGGAAAAAATAACTTCATAAAACGATGTGGCGTGGTCTTATATACCGTCAAAATTCTTTACAACTTGAAAATCGGAAAAGTTGATTTTCCCCCTCTTTTTCGTTTCGGCTCCGCCCGGCGCGCAGTGTGAACGCACCCAAACCACGCGTCTAAGCGCAAGGTATGCCACGAGCAAAGACCTTTCATATATTTACGGCGAATCGAACCTTACTTTTGGAATAACCATCGTATATATATTCACGGAATGTACGACATTAACAACGCATGAGAAAGTTGAAATTGTGTAAAATTCTTGAATATCCGTATGCAGATTGCTTTTATTTTCTATAACATTACCGGTTTCGGAGCAGCTTCCCATCCTCGGATTTGTTGCAATGATGATAGAAGACTGTAGAATTTCTTCTTACGGTAGGTTGTGACATTTTTTAATATTTCAGTTAACTTCTTTTTTATATATAAACCATTGTCTTTGCACTACCTGGACGTTGATCCCAGTCAGGATTCGAACCTGGGTGTCCTGCTTTCTAGGCAGTTGCGTTGACCTCTACACCACCGGGGACACAGCGATCGACACACATGCAATGGATCACTCAAGCACGCCTCCCGACAGATACAAATTCTCAACTGTACCGTCCCCACTATTGCTCAAACTCGTAGTATTTAAATAGAGTAAGGGCCTAGGAGTACCTCCATCACTGCCCGTCATCGCAAATTGTATAAATTATATACAAACTTTTGACCCTGCAGTCATTATATTTTCACATTCACGGAATGTATGACATTAAATGCGAATCGGCGAAATTGAAAATGTGCACCCATTGCTGGCATTCGAACCCGGGTCTCCCAGAGATAAACGAAATTGGTCCCAATTCCCCGGTTCCGACCAAATAGAGCGGGCCGTTTGAGATCCGGCCCATTAAGAGTCGCGGTTCTATTCAGACAATTCTCAGACAAGCTGATAGTGGGGCAAAGAGGGGATCCCAATTGGGAATAAGTGGGAGGGGCTTACCAGTTCCGGCATACGCCTTACAACCAACGAAAACCCCCCGAAAACCTTGATCGGAACCGGGAAATTGGGACCAAATTCATTTATCTCTGGGACGTTGCCCCAGAATAAAAACGGATTAACGGGGATGCGCGAGTGCACTCAGGCCCTTGTTCTTACCGAAATCAATTTAAATAACTGCGAGTTTGAGTCATGGTGGGCACGGTAAAATTAAGAATTTTTATCTGACTGAAAGCGTACTTGAGTAACGCATTGCGGATATGGTGATCGCTGTGTCCCCAGTGGTGTAGGGCTCAGCGCAACGACCTAGACAGCAGGAGATACGGATTCTAATCCTGCCTGGGTAGACATTTTCAACTTCGCCCATTCGCAGTTACGTCTTACCTTTCGTGAATATGAATAGATAATGACTGCAGGATCAAAAGTGACGTCTGTTCTTTCGGACATGTTCGACGCCATGGCCATTAAAATTGCTACACCACGAAGATGACGTGCAACATACGCGAAATTTAACCGACAGGAAGAAGATGCTGTGATATGCAAATGATTAGCTTTTCAGAGAATTCACACAAGGTTCGCGCCAGTAGTGACACCTACAATGAGGAAAGTTTCCAACCGATTTCTCATACACAAACAGCAGTTGACCGGCGTTGCCTGGTGAAACGTTGTTGTGATGCCTCGTGTAAGCAGGAGAAATGCGTACCATCACGTTTCCGAGTTTGATAAAGGTCGGATTGTAGCCTATCGCGATTGCGGTTTATCGTATCGCGACATTGCTACTCGCGTTGGCCGCCATTCAATGACTGTTAGCAGAATATGGATCGGTGGGTTCAGGAGGGCAATACGGAACGCCGTGCTGGATCCCAACGGCCTCTTATCACTAGCAGTTGAGATGACAGGCATCTTATCCGCACGGCTGTAACGGATCGTGCAGCCACGTCTCGATCCCTGAGTCAACAGATGGGGACGTTTGCAAGGCAACAACCATCTGCACGAACAGTTCGACGACGTTTGCAGCAGCATGGACTATCAGCTCGGAGACTATGACTGCGGTTACCCTTGACGCTGCATCACAGACAGGAGCGCCTGCGATGGTGTACGCAACGAGGAACCTGGGTGCACGAATGGCAAAACGTCATTTTTTCGGATGAATCCAGGTCGCATCCGTGTTTGGCGACATCGCGGTGAACACACATTGGAAGCGTGTATTCGTCATCGCCATACTGGCGTATCACCCGGCGTGATGGTATGGGGTACCATTGGTAACACGTCTCGGTTGCCTCTTGTTCGCATCGACGGCACTTTGAACAGTGGCCATTACATTTCAGATGTGTTACGATCCGTGGCTCTACCCTTCATTCGACCTCTGCGAAACCGTACATTTCAGCAGGATAATGCACGACCGCATGTTGCAGGTCCTGTACGGGCCTTTCTGTATAAGGAAAATGTTCGATTGCTGTCCTGGCCATCACATTCTCCAGATCTCTCAGCAATTGTAAACGTCTGGTCAATGGTGGCCGAGCAACTGGCTCGTCACAATACGCCAATCACTACTCTTGATGAACTGTGGTATCGTTGAAGCTGCATGGGCATCTGTACCTGTACACGCCATCCAAACTCTGTTTGACTCAATGCTCAGGCGTATCAAGGCCGTTATTACGGCCAGAGGTGGTTGTTGCGGGTACTGATTTCGCAGAAAGTATGCACCCAATGTAGACTGACAATAAAATCCGTGCTAAGTGCTAAAATAAACGTTTTGAGTAAATCGCAAAAAAAAGACTCCTAAAATGAATAGTTTGTCTTTATGTGCAATTTTTTCGCCTTAATTTGTGTCTACCGTTAAGCTTTAAAGACTCATTACTGTTGATTTGACCAATTGTGTAATGACTTTCCTCTTGGCGGATAATTGCTATATTTCAACTGTACATCACCTGTGTACTTCCTCTCTTTGGTTCTATTTCCCGTACGTTCAACGTACATAACGCCACCACGCTTTTTCGATTTAACCAGTGTTTCAACCCTACGCTTTGTGATGCCATGGATTTCCATGAATGTTTGCTTGCACACTTGTTTGTGATCACCTTGGCCGTCAGGAATCGTATAAAATACACTGGCCTGCCTTCTACTTGCTGTCGAATCTGTGTACTACCCATGTCGCCTACGTTTAATACTTGTTTCCCATTAGATACGAATATTGCTTGACGTTATCTCCTAGTTCATAAAAATGATTGAAGATGTTTAGTTTTTGTTTGAAGGCAATGCTTCTGCGTAGATATGGGCATCGGTATGAAACCTATATAAAAGAAGGCCATTAGAAGTGTTAACACTGCGTCTAATAACCTGTTTTCCACTACTTTGTACTCAGAACAAAAACGCAAATACAAAGAACTGCCACAGTAAAAGCCGAAGGAATACAACTTTGAGCTATTAATAAACGACAACCTAGGTATTTAAACCCACCGCAACAGGTGGAGGTTGTTTCTCAGGCACTGTCACGTTCAGGCTGTTCTTGTAGGACTTCCCTTCTGCTCTAAGCTTATTTACCACTTCCATTGCAGATAAAGCACAAAATGAATGGTTCCTGCTTGCTACACGATGGAACCTCAACTCAAACAGTAACAACGAAGCTCAGGTGCACCTCTGGCCACTGGCACATAGCCCAGGTTTTACTTCACAACAGGTGGCACATAGATCGTCGGGCATTCTTCTGAGAAACATTACAACTACTTCGACATCGAATAACAGCCCGCTTTTTACTGAGTAGTGTTAGGCATGTGGCCCACATTTTCACAATAAAACAAAATTTTTCATTTTTGGCACTAGCCACGGATTTTATTTTCAGTCTAAATTTGTCGAATGAATACCCGTTTATCATCTGCATTTCTTCTTGGTGTGTAGCAATTTTAATGGCCAGTAGTGTGTAAAGTTGTCTTTTACCAATCGGACGTTCCGCATCTTTACGAAATCTCGTAGTCCTTATGTACAGAACAGTTACCAATCTGATCCGACCTTGCCCTGCAAAGCGCCCACAGCGGTCAGGCCAGGCAGCAGCCGACTCGGGGGAAGCAGAGCTAGTGGCTCACCTGACGACCTGCAACACAAGCAGACACCACGCTACACTCCAGTCGCTACACACTACACGCTACACTCTACTGTTACAACACTCCTACCAGGCACACGGCGTACAGCGCTCTGAAACAACAGAAAAGCCGGACAAAAGCCCAGAAAGATTCCGATATTATTGAAAATTTCGGGTTACTGAGTTTCAAATTGAAGGAAAAGTTAAACATTTCAAATGCCGGATGTAAAAAGGCCGAGTTATTACATGAAAACGTATTAGATTTTAGTATGAAATTTGTAAGGATTTTTGGGCTCGTGAATTACAATATATGACTAACTGAATTCAAAACAGTTTTCACAATAGCAAGTCGGTGGTAAGGCCTACTATGATATACGGGGCAGAGACATGGCCAATCAAAGTAGCCCAGGAAAGGAAGATGGAAGTGGCAGAAATGAGGATGTTGAGGTGGATGTTTGGGGCAACAAGAAAGGACAGAATTAGAAATGAAAGATACAAGAGAGTAGACTAAGGTGGTATGGACACTTGCAGAGTTGAAGATATAAAGATTAAAGGAGTGAGAAGGAAAGGAAGACCGAAGATGATGTGGAAGGATAAGACAGCGGCGGACCTAAGGGAGAAAGGATGGAAGAAGGAAGAAGCAGTGAACAGAGTGTTGTGGAGGAGAAGGATCCAGAAGAGCAACGCCGACCCTACTTGACGTGGGACAAGGCTACGAAAAGAAGAAGAACAACAACAGAGCTCCTTTAATTCTTAAGCACTCCAAAAAGTTGTCTTTATAAAATAACAAGTATATGTTGTTATTGATGTGGTCTTGGTGATCTGGTTTGATGCAGATCCCCACCCTACTCCAAGCCCCTTCATCTCCACATAAGAGCGGCAACCTACATCAGTTTGAATCTGCTTACTGTATCCATCTCTTGGTCTTCCTCTGCGTTTTTTACCCCACACACTTCCCTCCAACGCTACATTCACGATTCCTTGATGTCTAAGAATGTGCCCTACCAATCTATCCCTTCTTTTAGACAGAAGTTCTTTTTCTCCCCAATTCTGTTCAGTACCTCTTCATTACTTATGCGATCTACCCACCTGATCTTCAGCATTCTTCTATAGCACCACATTTCAAAAGCCTCTATTCTCTTCCTGTCCACACTGTTTATCGTTCATGTTTCACTCCCACACAAGGCAACACTCCACACAAATGCGTTCAGAAAGGACTTCCTTACACTTGAATTAATATTCGATGTTAAATTTCTCTTTTTCAAAAACGCTTTTCTTCCCATTGCCATCCTGCATTTTATAACCTCTGTACTGCGACCATCGTATGTTATTTTACTGCCCCAGTAAGAAAAATCGCCGCGGCGGAGCGGCCGAGCGTATTGAGGCGCTATGTTCCGATGCGCGAGGCTGTTCCCCGTCGGAGGTTCGAATGCCCCCTCGGGCATGGATGTCTGAGCTGTCTTTACTATAAGTTAGCCTATAAGTAGTTTGTAAGTTTAGGGATTGATGACCCCGTAGTTAAGAACGCTAAGCTTTACAAACATTTGAACATATATACATATATACCACCTTTTTTCTTTCGTTGCGTAGTCTAATTCGATCAGAAGCACATAATTTTCTAAGACAGCATTCCATTACCCTTGTTTTACTCTTGTTAATGTTCGTCTTATACGTATCTTTCGACACGCTACCCATTCTGTTCAACTGCTCTTCCAGATCCTTTGCTGTCGCTGACAGAATTACAATGTCATCAGCAAAACGCAAGGTTTTTATTTCTTGAGCCTGAATTGTAATTCCTTCTCCAAATTTGCCCTTTCATTCCTTCATAGCTTGCTGAATATACAGATTAAACAACTTTGGGTTCTTTATTCTAATAAATGCAATTCTATTAATGCACTTTCGATAATAGAAATAAGAAAGTTGATATTTGGGTTCTTTATTTTATTCTACTAATTCTAATGAAGAATCCAAATGTGAATTTTGTTTCTTAACGTTCAAAACTTCCTTCATAGCAACATACCTTAAAAAAGTCTTTCATCGCCTATTAAAAATCTTCCATCATTCATTTCACTCCTTATACATTGAAACGTGTATTTTTAAATACTGAAGAAGAATCTAAATACCAATTTCCGTATTTATAGCTACAAAATCTCTTTGATAGCGGCATATTTTCAAAAACGTTTGTATCTCCTATTTCACCTACTTAGGCACGGAACTTCGAAAATTCCTTTTTTAATGATGACTATTATGAGTCAGTGAGTGAATCGAGGCATTGCCTTTGTCTGCGTGCACGATTTCAGTAAACAGGCCAATATGACGAGAACTGCAACAGATAGCAGGAAGTTCTTGTACATTCAGACGGAGAAGATCCTACGCTACATATCGCCATGTCGTACATCGTTGGATCTCCGGGGATCATAACTTTTACATGCATCGCTGCTGCTGCAGCTTTTCGAACAAACCTACTGATTCTACCATGCAGACGTGTATCGCCATCTATGAGTAGGATGCAGAACATTTTGGCATTCTATAAGAATCGAGCCACTGCAGACTATGAAGAGTCGTGAAGGAATCGTAGGAATCGATTCAGAATGTAGTATTGAATAGCAGTAAACGTTTCGCCGAACTCCAATTGACAGCGCAGGAGATGTGCTGCCGCCTTGCTGAAACAAACGGTCAGGGAGGGTCGGAGGGTCTGTGGAGGGGATGGAGGGCGATGGGGGGGGGAGGGGGCAGATGGAGGGGAGAGGACACAAGCCTCAATTTTCCGGTCGGTAAAGCGGCGAGCTGTGGCGCGCCTATCAATACATTATACTGTCTGTACACCTGCCGGCTGCGCCTGTCGGGACACCAAAACTGTTCGCTGTTTGGCTGCCCTCACAATGTCCCTTTGGCGCTGTTCGCGAATTAACCCGCGATCACTCGCGTTGTTAGAAAAAATCTAACATTTACGATTTTACTTGAATATTCCATCACATTTCAAAGCTAATGAACTGACCATCTAGAAATGCATTATTTCATATCTCGTGATTCAATTAATCTGTGACTCGACAGTCAAATTTCAACAATAGCTTGTTAGTTGTGGCATTATTTGAAGTTGTGCGCAGTGTTAGATTTTTTTTCTAACACGGAAGTCTTAACGTAACAATTACTTCTCCTTCCGTGGAAAACCGCCTTGCTTCACTTTTAGTCTGTTTCTTGTACTTGTAACGTGCGGCTGTGTTCGTTTGTTTTCTCCTGAAACTGTTGAGCACATGTTACGTCTTTTATGAGCAAAGTAGATATTCTTATTGAGTTTTACGAATTGAAGGAAGCAATTGTTTATACAGAGTACATGACACTGTCTGTCGGATCTGGAAGTATATAAAAATGAAAATCAGTGTAAGGGGCCAGCGGTTTCTTCTTGAAACACAATATTCTGATTTACAACGGTCGACAACATCTACACCTCCTTTTTTGAGATTGTGGAGTGTAACTTCTTCAAGTTTGTTCGCTTCGCCACTGTCAGTGTCTACAAAAACGTCGCTGTGCATGGTGGATAACATTAGAACGTTCTTTTTCTGTTTATTTTTTTGAAACGTGTGAGCAAATGAAGCAGTTGTTGCTTGGTTTTTCTCCAAATGCTGCTCTTTACTTGCCTACATTTTACGTCCAGAAATTCCGGCGGAATTTCTCTTTTATTCTTCCGAGAGAATCTACTAACGTGAATGTATGGTTGGCATACATTTTGTTACCCAGTGGTATAGATGTGAAATAATTGTCCATCGTCACGTTTCTGCCTGTTTTGTCGATCGGTCTAATCAATCGTAACAGCACATGGTCTGCATCATTTGCTACTTGATATGGCCCAGTATGCTGTTTGCCTGCGTGTACTTCCATATTTAGTATATAAAAGGTTCTGGCATCACAAAGCGTATGTACCTTGATGCCATATTTTGCAGGTTTGTTTGCTATATACTGCCTGAATTTGAAACTTCCGCGGAATGGTTCTGACATCGTTGTCAGTGCTTCGACACTATAGCTCTTCTTGCAAACATCCCCAAATTCGTCAATTACATATTCCATACCATGTTTATACTAATTTATAGCGCTTTGGTAATAATAAAGAAATGATTTACTGTATAAACGTGTCTTTGTCTGGCATAAAAAATAAACAGGTGCAAGATCTCATTGTTAGAAAAAAATCTAACACGGGATTTATCGCGTAACAACAGAATACGCGAGCGACCGCGGGTTAAACTTCGCCCTTCCACACTACGAGGACCAGCATTAGCGAACTACCTAGAGGGACTGCTATCGGTCATTTTGCCCTATGACGGTTTTCTTAATTTTTTTCCGTTTTACTTGTTGAATTAATTTAGTTCAATGCTTTTAAATGTCAATAGGGTATAGTTCATCACTGCTGCTCGACATGGGATATCCAAAAGGATCTTTAATTGAGTGGTTTCTCTCTTGCATGCTGCCTTCTATCCCGTTGACCTTGCTGGTTCTTCCGTCTTTAGGAGCGATTTCACAATCCAAGGGCAAGAGAGTGCCCTATCCTAGACCCACTCATCCGCCATCGTGGAGGCCTTTGTCATCTACATCCACGTGGGATACTCTGCAAATCACATTCAAGTGCCTGGCAGAGGGTTCATCGAAGCACCGTTATACTATTTTATCTCCTATTCCATTCTTGAATAGCGCGCGGGAAGAATGAACACCTGAATCTCTCTGTTCGAGCTCTGATTTCTCGTATTTTATTCTGGTGATCATTTCCACCTATGAAAGTGGGAGTCAACAATATATATTCGCATTCGGAGGAGAATGTTGGCGATTGGAGTTTCGCAAGTAGCCCACGCCGCAGCGATAAGCGCCGTTGTTGTAATGATTCCCATCCCAGATCCTGTATCATTTCCGTAACGCTGTCTCCCCTGTATCGTGACAATACAAAACGAGCTGACCTTCTTTGGACTCTTTCGATGTCCTCTGTCAAACCCACCAGATAAGGATCCCACACTGAACAGCAATACTCCATAAAAGGACGGACAAGCGTAGTGTATGCAGTTTCTTTAGTAGTTCTGTAGCATATTTTAACGGTTCTGCCAATAAATCGCAGTCTCTGGTTCGCCTTTCCCACGACACTATCTACGCGTTCTTTCCAATTTAAGTCATAAGTAATAAGTAATTGCAATTCCTAGGTATTTTGTGGAGTTTACGGCCTTTACATTTGATTGATTTATCATGTAAACAAAGTTTACCGGATTTCTTTTCGTACTCATGTGGACGACTTCACACTTCTCATTATTTAGAGTCAATTGCCAATGTTTACATCATAGTGATATCTTAATCAGATCGTTCTGCAGTTGGTTTTGATCTTCAGATGATTTCACTATACGGTAAATGATGGCGTCATCTGCAAACAACCTAAGAGAGCTACTTAGATTTTCCCCTATCCAATCGCAAATTTGGGGCGATATACCATAACCACGCAATTTGATTAAAAGCCGTTTGTGAGGGGCGGTGTTAAAAGCTTGGTATAGCGAATCCCCTTATACTGAATGATATTCGGTCCCTGCATTCGTTAGCCTCTTGCGATGCAAGCGTTACCCCCTCTCTACCCCGTGGAGGTGAATGTCAGGATTGTCCTTTCATTGATTCTAGGACCGTGATGGCGTTTCCTTGAATCCCCAGTACTTTTCACCTACTTAGAAATTAAAATTACACCATATGGCAAAAGTTCAGCAGACATAAAAAAGCAGAATTGCGCAAGATAAAATAGCCTTCAGCAATAAACGGATGCTTCTTATATCAAGAAATATGTTGTTGTTTGTGGTGGCCTTCAGTCCGGAGACTGGTTTGATGCAGCTCTCCACAATACCCTATCCTGAGCAAACCTCTTCACGCTGTCGCGCCAACCTGGAATACGTGCTACACGTGGTCGAATGGCCCAATGCATCGACTAGCAGCCCCTTCTATTCTCAGAAGAGGGGTTTGCAAGGGGATGGGATCTAGGTTGCCGAATCCTGCCGGCCAAGAGGTCTCTATGACGCCGTTGCACTTAGCAGTGACAAGATGTGCATTAGAGACGGGAAAACTGAAACATCTGACGATTTCCAAACAACTGAAACCGTATAGTGGGAGGTTTAGAATCCATGAAACTGTGTGTCCTTCGCAATATTATGGGCCTCTTTAATAAAACATTGTTCCAATGTCTGTAAATCTATCGGACCAAACTGCATGGTCATCAGTCCGTAGCCTACAAACTACTTAAACCTAGGTAAACTAACCTAACGACAAACACACACCCATGCTCCAGGGAGGACTCGAACCTCCACGGCGAGCAACCGCGCGCTCCGCAGCGAGACGCTTTAGACCGCTGGGCTACTGCACCGCGGCAATTTAAGTTTATAAAGCAACGGCAAACATAAAATTGCAGTATCAAAGTTTGAAATAAGCGCGCTGCTTACAAACGACATGCAGTGGCGCTGTAGGGATAGGCGTTATTAGCGCCCTCTATTACTTAGATGTTCCACTAATTTTTATGCAAACAAAATAAAAATTAGAATGTATTTTTACACATAAGGTATATAAGCTGGATAACCAATAAAAATGAAAAATCAGAATACAGAAATATATAAAATATCAGGTAAAAGACAAGAGTATGATGCTAAGCGTCTTATGCCAGTTATGGATACTACTAGTGTAGTAAGTTATTTCAACAGGAAAATTTAAAAACATTTTAAAATTTAAATGAGCAGTAACATGAAGGATAGTGCCCTTTATACATTGATTATAGCTACGCTGCAAAACCCCTGCAGTTACATTCAGGGCATTCATAATGCTTGGTATGTATGTTGTCTGTATATTATATTTGAAATTGTTTTCCAGTTCATATTGTATTTGTTGTTAATTCCATACTGATCTTATGATCTTGTTCTATAGTTTGAAGGACACTGAAGATGGTCACTATGTGATTGAAATCGATCTGTGTTTTTTTTTTTTTTTAATAAAACATTAACGGCCAATTCTGCTCAATACATCTGGTGTGTTCATCATTGTGTGGTCGTTGAGCACCATCCTGGAAATGGAATCAAACCTCAAAAAGTCCTGCCTAGCTGGGCACGTACTGCTTCTTCAACTACAAGACTCTTAAGATCAAGCTGGCTACCACCATTCAACATATAAATTTCAATAAACAGTGTTTGGCTAAAAAAAGTGGTCCGAAGGTATGTGTTAGGATATTTCAACAAAAAAGAAAATGTCAGGTCATAACAATTAGAAGTGAAATTAGGAAATTATTTCTGAAAAAAGAAATTATCAGTGCGAAATTATTTCATGCACATAGTGATTTGACTAGGCTTGTATCGCCTTTCATGTTCGACTTACTTTCTAATAGGGTAATAGAAATTGTAAACAAGATGATTGACAATATGAGGCACACACATGACAAAAAATTGCAAAACTAGTTGAACAGTCGACTCCTAGTGACGTGATTCATGATTCTGATTTTAATTTTTACCCTCGGATTTTAAACTTAACTGACATTGTTTTTAATCAACATGAAGAAACTCTTTTGCACAAAGGTCTCAAATATAACATTTGCAGGGGTCTTGACAGTAAAGCTATAAAAAACACACTGGCTCATGTCAAATTTGCTGTGGACAGTAATAAAATCCCAAAAGTAGAGCAAAATAAAATAGCTGTGGCTGTAGATAAAATTATTGAGAAGTAAGGGAAAAAGAAAACTGTTGCAGTTAACAAACGTGAGAAAGCAACAGTAGATAGTTTAAATAAAAATTTATGTGAAAATTACGCTAAAGGTCGGATTGTAGCCTATCGCGATTGCGGTTTATCGTATCGCGAGATTGGTTGGTCGCGATCCAATGACTGTTAGCAGAATGTGGAATCGGTGGGTTCAGGAGGGCAATACGGAACGCCGTGCTGGATCCCAACGGCCTCGTATCACTAGCAGTCGAGATGACAGGCATCTTATCCGCATGGCTGTAACGGATCGTACAGCCACGAGTCGACAGATGAGGTCGTTTGCAAGACAACGACCATCTGCACGAACAGTTCGACGCCTTTTGCAGCAGCGTGGACTATCAGCTCGGAGACCGTGGCTGCGATTACCCTTGACGCTGCACCACAGACAGGAACGCCTGTGATGATGTAAGTAACAATAAACCTGGGTGCTCGAATGGCAAAACGTCATTTTTTCGGATAAATCCAGGTTCTGTTTACAGCATCACGGTGGTCGCATCCGTGTTTGGGCGACATCGCAGTGAACGCACATTGGAAGCGTGTATTCGTCATCGCCATACTGTCGTATCACCCGACGTGATGGTATGGGGTGCCATTGGTTACACGTCTCGGTCACGTCTTGTTCGCATCTAAGGGAATCTGAATAGTGGCCGTTACATTTCAGATGTGTTACGACCCGTGGCTCTACCCTTCATTCGATACCTGCGAAACCCTACATTTCAGCAGGATAATGCACGACCGCATGTTGCAGGTCCTGTACGGGCTTTCCTGGATACGGAAAATGTTCGACTGCTGCCCTGGCCAGCACATTCTCTAGATCTTTCACCAATTGAAAACGTTTGCTCAATTGTGGCCGAGCAACTGGCTCGTCACAATACGCCAGTCACTACTCCTGATGAACTGTGGTATCCTGTTGAAGCTGCATGGGCATCTGTACCTGTACACGCCATCCAAGCTCTGTTTGACTCAATGCCCAGGCGTATCAAGGCCGTTGTTACGGCCAGAGGTGGTTGTTCTGGGTAGTGACTTCTCAGGATCTATGCACCCAAATTGCGTGAAAATGTAATCAATGTCAGTTCCAGTATAATATATTTGTCGAATGAATACCCGTTTATCATCTGCATTTCTTCTTGATGCAGCAGGTTTAATGGTCAGTAGTGTATATTTAAAAGATAAGTATGTAAAAATATGCGCGAAATCCAGTAGTACGTCGTATCCATAGTTGAAAGCATTCGGTGAAAAACTTTCGGAGATGTAAGATTTTGTATGTAAGACTAAACATCGTTCTGAGTTGGATTGCTAAGACGAGGCACAGGAAAGGTAGGCAATGACGAACAGGGGGAGGTGTTACATACACTTTTTTTTTTTTAATTATGTAGTTCAGGCTCCAAAATTCGCTTAATAGCAGCTTTTTTCATAAATGTTTTCAACCCCTATTTCTCCCCGTTAACGGCCGATTTTAAGAAAAAGGTGAATGACGCCTCCTTTCAATTCCAACGAAGAATCCATATAACAATTTATGTAGGTCTAGCATCAAAATTGACTGGATAATAGCGTATTTTCAAAAAACATTTAATTCCGCATGTCACCCCCTTAGGGACGGAATATCGAAAAATCGCTTCTTAAAGGACACCAACGGGGTAAGATGAACAGCCTCTGCAAATTTCAAGTTTTTATCATCAGAGGTTTTGGCTGGGCGATGATGAGTCATTCATTTAATCCGTCTGTCATTCGGAACATTGCCTTTTATTTATAGATATTACGCGTTGCAAGCTGCTGTGTTCTCTCCCGAAGGTGTTCTGTTATATACTGACTACCAGCTTAAACCCGCGGCTCCGCTCACGTGTTGGTTGATTGTGACAGATAAGCTATCTTTCAGTAGTGTGGTATCAAACTGGTTTTGAAGGATGAAATTAAATACAATACCTTCTTTAGAAACAAACATTTTTAATCAACATTTAAATAAAAAATAAAATTATGTGAAGCGCTTAATGATTTACAATAAATAATACATACATTATTCCTTATAGCCTGTGTTGCAATATCTCAACGCGTATGGTGAGAGTAATGTCCAAATTCAGTTTAATTCCATTTTAGGGCATTCTGGTAAACTACGTTATTTGTACTACTGTTTGGAGCGTAAATGTAGAGACTTTTTGGGTTTCCGACCCTTGACCAAGCGAAGTATAATTGACCATGTGAAAAACATGAGGGCTGTAAATGGATTCCTGCGATTTCTTTTAAAGAGATGCATTAAAAGAAATTTCTTTTTCATTGCTTTATTTATTTATTCTTATATTTCCTTATTCGTATGCTTATCCTTACAGAGAAAGAGCTGAAGACATTGTAGCACGCATAGACCAAAGATATGGTCTGTGGCATCACGTTTCGCTGTATGTAACCTCCTTGCTATAGAGACGCAAACGTCATCGCTAGCCTTCAGTCCGATTTTTTTTAAAATAATTTGACGACTTTCAACCACCATATCGTCCACCCCCTTATAGCTATCGGAATGGGACTGCTATGGTGTACAACGGGAGACTTCGGACAACAATTACACACAGACCATTCGTTTGCTTTCTGTAGTTTTCGCTGCAGAGCGAAATATTAACACACACACACACACACACACACACACACACACACACACACACACACACACACGCGCGCGCGCGCGTAGAATTATATATACGCCGATAACTTTCCATCCCAATATACTCCACCTTTTGTCATTATCAATCCTCAAGCAACAATGCCATCAATAAAACCATTTTCAAAGAGTAAATATAATTTTCAAAGAGTAATTATTGTTCCGCATTTCGCGTTATATTCTTCAAATTACTAAATACCTATTAGATCGCTATAAAACCGTGCCGCCGGCCGCGGTTGCCGAGGGGACTGAGGCGCTCCAGTCACGGTCTGCACGGCCACTACGGTTGGGGGTTCGAATCCCCCCTCGGGCATGGATATTTGTGCCGTCCTTAGTTGTAGGTAGTTCATAAGTAGTTTGTAAGTTTAGGGACTGATGACACCGTAGTTAAGTCCCATAAGCTTAACAAACATTTGAACATTTTTGAAATCCGTGCCTAAAAACTCCCTCAGGTATAAATTACTAACTGTACAAATATTTAAGTCTTTGCGTGTTGCCGTTCGTTCGGAGGTGATAAGCGTACACGGAACAGTGATTCACATTAATATATATATAGATAAATAGCCATCCGTCCCCTATAAAACCGTGCCTAAAGCCTTCCCCGGGTACACATTAGTAACTGTACAAATTTTTAGCTGTCTATGTCTTGTGGTTCAGACGTGATACACGTACACCGAACAGACAGTCACATTTATAGATATAGATTACCAAGCGGAGTCGCTTAGAAAGTCGCTCACTAAAACGTCAAGCAAGACGACTCGGGGACGACCCTGCTGCTCGACAAATTGATGCGCGATGGACATATCGATTCCTGGAGTGCCAAATAACAGACCCCCATCACGCAAAGAATCAGTGGCGATACTGGATAACACAAACGTCAGGGATACGCAGAATGAAACTTTCACTCTGCAGCGGAGTGTGCGCTGATATGAAACTTCCTGGCAGATTAAAAAAATTGTGTGCCGGAACCGGGACTCGAATCTGGGACTTTCGCCTTTCGCGGGCAATCGCTCTACCGACTGAGCTATCCCGACACGACTCACGATGCCGCCTCACAACTTTACTTCCGCCAGTACCTCGCCTCCTACTTTCCATTCTGGAAACATCCCTTAGGCTGTGGCTAAGCCATGTCTCCACCATATCCTTTCTTCCAGGAGTGCTACTCTTGCATGGTTCGCAGGAGAGCTTCTGTGAAGTTTGGAAAGTAGGAGGCGAGGTACTGGCGGAAGTAAAGTTGTGGGGCGGCATCGTGAGTCGTGTCGGGATAGCACAGTCAGTAGTGCGTTTGCCCGCGAAAGGCAAAGGTCCGAGGTTCGAGTCCCGGTTCCGGCACACAATTTTAATCTGCCAGGAAGTTTCATCATGGATATGGATTAACAGATATAAATCCGTCACCCTTACAGTTTCGAGGTAATGATTAAATTTTTCTCAAGGCGGCAGCGTAGCTTGGTAATGTTGGCAACGGAATGTTCGCTTCATGAGGATAATTAATTTACTGTCAGGACAACCTGTCAACCAGAGACCAAGTACAGACTTAATTATCTGTTAAACTGTAAGCACAAAGAAATTGTAACGCACAGACTTTTTGAGGGCACACAATGCACGGCCGCAACGGCTGTGCCATAACAAAGAAATCCGACCAAAATAAAACTAAAAAATTACGTTTCGAGTTGCCAGTAAAATTACGAAATCCCGGATACCAATAACAGACCGGACAGGTCCTTAATTAAAAAGTAGCAAAATTCAAACAATTAATTTAGGACGGTTTATTAATTTTCAGCAAGCAAGCAGCATCACAGAGTGATCGCTTACTTAGAGGACTATCGAATGGAATGGACAGAGTAATTATTTCTACGTTACCCGTTTGGTTAATGTAAAAATTGCCCAAAACGGAGAATTTCCTGCAGCCGTTAAATTTAAAAGCAAGCGGAAGCCGAGCTCCAAACAGTGTCCCGACCTGAGAGACGCGCGCTCATATCCCAGGCGAAAAAAATCTTTCCCACAGATACTACCTGTTGGCATTAGGCAAAGAGCTAAGACGTTCATGCAGTACGGATGTAGAGATGTCAGCAGACGACGTTGTTCTGATTATTTTGTAAACACTTGAAACAGAAATTAAATTTATTCTGATAGGATCTTAGTTAATCTCACACACTGTAATCGTGACATATTCAGAAACAAACTACCAAATATTGGTGACAAGTAAAGAATATCAGGCTAAACACACTCTCGGAAATCGCGATATATTCGAAACTAAGCAACAAAATATTGGGGGGAAAAAAACAAGAAATATCAGCCTTTCCATATCCTCGGAAATCACGAGATATTCGGAAATACATAGCCAAATCTTTCTGAATAGCGAATAGCTATAAATTTCATTTATGCTCATTTCACTTACTGTAGCAGCAATTTAAACGTTCGCATAGTTTTGTCCCCAACAATATTCTCGAAAACTGTAACATACTTGGAAGAAAGTCAAATATTTGTGAGAATGAAGAACACAAATGTCATTGCTGATCGTACCACTGGCAACAGTAATTTCATTCTCCATTGTTCAGTCACTCATAAGTCACCAAATCGATGTTACTAACTCCTGAAGACAGCACATAAGATTACTGAATAACATAATACTGTTATGTGAATAAGAAAATCCCACAAAGTGTTGTGGATAAATAACTTCTACAATGGGTTAGAAACGATAAGATTTACAAAAAAAAATTATTTTATTTGGAGATTTGAACACAGCACCTCTTCCATAGTAATCCAGCACGCTACACATTACGCTACAGCAACTCGATGCCAGCTCGTCCTTTATGATTTGTATACCAGTTCCCACATGTGTGGTTCTCAATGTTAATATAATTACATTTAGTTATAATAAATTGCTCCAGATATGATTCTGTAATTCATCTTCAATTCGCCGTAGCCCTGAAACTGTATAAACACAAAACTGTGAGATATACAGCAAATCAAGATGGCGTCTGTGGCATGGAAGGAACAAGTGAATATCGTTTTCACGTCACTTTCCAAAGTCGTCGTTCATTGGCTAATGTAACAGCTAATTTAATTGGAGGGAAAGAACATTTTGCCTGGGATATAAGAACTCCTGTCCCAGAGACAGTAGCTTCGTTCGAGTTGCGGTCGCCACAGTTTCAAACTAAATATGACTGCCATTCAGGCGTTCGAGTTGCGGTGCGAAAGGAGTGGCGATCGTTTGTGACGGTAAGAGGAAATTCTTCTGCCAGACTCCAAGGCTTTTAATAACCTTGCACCAAATAGATAAACCAGCACATGTGCAAAGTGTTGTACGTAGCTCGTTCCTTTTCCTCTAAGAAAGGAAGTGCGAAATTCAGGTTATTCTTTTAAACGGGCGGTAAATAGCAGTCTCGTAAAAACTTAATACATTATAGTATCATTTTTATTCTCTTTGGGGATTTTTCAGCCGATGTTTGACGTTACATAAATCTAGCAATATTGAAAGTATGATCTCACTTTTAAAAATTAAATTTTGCTTCTTCCATACAAGCATCGGATTACAAAAATCAACAATTGTGGGTTACTATTGGTGATTGACCTATGCAATTTTGAAAGCAACAACTGACCACTGTTTCTTTTTAAATACAAATAGTTTTCATATTCATTGCTTCTAGCATACAAAAAAACTTAAGTTTCTTTACGTAATACCCCTAGCACCAGCAGTGCTTTTCAGACTCTTCTTATCAATTTAATGAGTTGGAATTCATAAACTTTCTAGGAATTAAACAATTTACAGCATTGGTTACATTTGGTCATGAACAAAAACATTGACATTAAATAGCAGATAATTAACTTGGTGCCAATCGACGGCGAAATCTGTGAAAAAATATAAGCCACAATTTAAATTTGTCCATTTCCTTTACTTTAATAAAAGTAAAGTAAAATAGGATGTTAGTGGTGAATGAAACTGGTGTCTGGAGTTATTAAAAGCTTTGTTTAACAATTTGACATAATTTTATTCAGTATAACTGATGATTTCAGATATCCATGACTTGATTAATGAAACACTGAAAGAGTTGTGCATGTTGTTATGCTTTACATGACACGTATTGAGTAATTCTCAGGATGAAGATCAAACATTTACGTACGTAACGTACGCTATTTCTGGGGTTTAACTGCCTTTTCCGCACTGTAATCGGCTCTTGGTTATAAAGTACTACCCCCTACATCACACAAATACCACCACTATTTTCCATATGGAATTTTCAGTGGTCTGGTGCCTTATAATCTCTTAAACACGACACAGCACGGGTCAAAATCATCAGAATGGCATATGTACACGTCACATAAATATTTGTATTTAACGATCCGGTAAAGTCTGAAAAGGTATAGTGCTCAGTATAATAAACTGTTGGTGTTGTTGTCTTTCATTATTTTAAATCATAAACCTTTCGTCTACGCAGCTGAGAGAGCAAATGAGTCAACTAGCGCTACAGGTGGCCAAACCACGAAACACGAGAAAAAAGCGTTCGAGTTGGCGTTTACAGTTGCAACTGGCGGAGGCCGCGCATGCGCAGTAGAGGAAGTCGGAAACGCGACTGGGAAATTTCTCGCCACTCGAACAGACCTAGTGCCGCTTCCCCAACGGTCCCCCCCCCCCCCCTACCTGTCAGGCTGGCTACAGGGACTACTTTTGAACAGCCACGCACCGCCATTCGGTTGCAGAGTATCCACTTCGCGGACAGTCTAGGGCGGAAGATACCGCCGTATTACGAAAGTGTGATTTTGAGAACCGTCCGTTACAATGATGGGCGAGTGGAAGCATCCGTACACTTACCATTCAGTTTATAGTGAGGTAAGCTTGGCCGTTTGGCCCCTGCTCTGGTTATAGTATTACGACTTCATGGCTAGGAGCATTCTCTCTCAACCGCTCTCTCTAGGGACTGTGAATGTATGTGTATAAGATGTGCTTATTTCTTGACTGTTGTCAGTAATTCCTTGTCCTACAGCAAGGTGGTTTCGTGGCATCTACATCTACATACATACTCCGCAATCCACCGTAAGGTGCGTGGCGGAGGGTACACTGTACCACTACTAGGCATTTCCTTTCCTATTCCACTCCCAAGTAGAACGAGGAAAAAAAGAATGCCTATTTGCCTGCTTACGAGCCCTTTATTTCGTCAAATGTTTGATGTTTGTGTAGCTTATGGGACTTAACTACGGAGTCATCAGTCCCTAAACTTACGAACTACTTATCAACTAGCTTATCCTAAGGACGGCACAAATATCCATGCCCGAGGGGGGATTCGAACCCCCGACCGTAGTGGCCGTGCAGACCGTGACTGGAGCGCCTCAGTCCCCTCGGCCACCGCGGCCGGCTTTATTTTGTGCTTGTGATCACCACGCGAAATGAAAGTAGGCGGCAGCAAGATCGTGCTACACTCAGCTTCAAATAGCAAAATAGTCTTATTTGTGTATTAATATTAAACATGCAACAGGGCTACCTCAACTTCGTCACATCTTTATGAATACAGATTTCACCACAATTTTGCCTATTTGTTCTGTAACTTTCCTACTGTCCGCTTTTCAATGAATGAATCTTCAATAAGGCGTCGAAACACCTGCAAAGAGAAGAAGTCCGCCGCCTTTACAGTGCAAGGACAGCAGATCAACAGGTGAGAGAAACTTCCTGACAGAGAGGAAAGGCGATAGGCAGCAACCTTTCTTGCTTCATCTTCTTTCGAGAAACTTCAGTTACAAAATGTTCCCTCTGTTATTGGTTGCTCAGCTCAATTTCACTTACGGTGTCAGCAACATAGAGTAGTAATGTTGGCAAGGTAATGTCCAGTTTACATGGATAATTGATTTATTGACATTGGTTCGGACAAGAACGTTTTAACGACAGAGCAGGAACTACATTAAATGGTCGTTTTATGGTTAAAAAACCCTCTTTCAAAATATTCAATCTGAGAAGTATCTTCTTTTAATTACTAGTGCGTTACAGAAAACAACATTCCCGAGTAACGATCGGGAACCAGATGCTTTCTAATAATGTTTGCAATTGAAGTAGCGGGCCTCTAACGATATATATCGAATGTGAGCTTCTAAATTCCTGCCGACAAGAAAAGGACGTTAACCATCGTAGAATTACTTGGAAATTTCATGGTAAACGCGGAAGATTATTAGCCTCATTGTATGTAACTGAGTTTTCAAAAGAGCAGTCAAGAGATTTTGGCAACGTTATCCGCTGCCGCAAGTGATATTTTACCGAAATCATTATACAAATACATAAACATGAAACATGACGAATCGATTTTCGATTATAATTATACAAGGAGGCCAATGAAACTTACACAATTCAAAAGGCGCTTTGCTATAGATGCGTGCAAAACGAAAATCATGTGAATATGTAGCCATTAAAAGAAGCAAAAGGAAGCAGATGTTTTCATATCTATAGTTCTGATCACGCTTTAAATTCTCCAGCTGCCAAATAAGTGAGCGTCGAAAATTGAAGTGGTACCAACATTTGCCTTGCGTACCAATCAGGTGCTATGGTAAAAATGCGACACTAAAGTAACAACTTTTCGTGGAAACGCATTTTAGGTAGTTCATGTTTGAAGGTTAATTATCAGTAAGATCGATCATGAGTTTCCAGCAGATAACACATAATTTGAAGAAATTCACTAATTTTTAATTTCTTCATTTTATAGAGGTACGTCGAGCAAAAGCTGAGATGGGCACAGAGATAGATGGAAGAGGAAATTGAAGATGGATGGAAGGAAAGGGAGTGATGAACAGAGGCCGGGGATTAGATAGAGGTAGATAGTGAGGAAGCAGGAGATAGAGCGGATGGGAAATAGATGGAAATAATGCAGAAAACACAGGTTAATTATACGTCACATGGTCCAGAGTCGGCAAACAGATCTTTATGGAGAAAACGAACGACAAAAAATGTAATCTATCTAATGGGTTGAAAATAATGAGTATCTGTGAAACTATACATTTCATAACTTTCCTTTCACATAGACAGGGTAGCCTAACGAACAATATTGATATTATTGAAGCATTCTCTCTGTGATTCTATGTTCACATGAGTTACAGTATTTTCTTTTCTATTTATTTCACATGACAGTAAGCCACAGCGAAGCGTGGCCGGGTTTAGGTAGGTATAAGTAATTACTCTCCTGTGACATACACTTCATCAATAAATATTTGTTTTATTCATCATGAGAGCTTCTGTTAGTTTTATAAAAAAATTTTACCCTCCATTTGAGTTTCGCACAGTGTGGTAAATGTGACCTGCGATAAATTTTGATACAGGGTCCATCTCAGGCAAGCTACGCCACTGCAAGTACGGATAAACTACATTCGACCGAGTATCAAGCTGCTTGTTTCAGCCTAATGCTCAGAGGTGCCTCCCCATTGGCCAATGAATCATCCCCCCCACCCCAAACTGCAACCAACACCCCCCCCTCTCGCCCCTTTAGGTCATGTTTTGATATTTAATATTGAAATAAAATATTTTATTTCACGTTTTGTAATTTGTTTTATTAAGGCCGCACCCAGGTTGGTCAAAGTACTATTTTTTCAACCCCCCCCCCCCCCTCCCTCCGTGGTCACCTCTGCTAATAGAATGAAACTTCACTCTGCAGCGTAGTGTGCGCTGATATGAAACTTCCTGGTAGATTAAAATTGTGTGCCGGAACTGGGACGCGAACCTGGGACCTTTGCCTTTCGCGGGCAAGTGCTCTACCACTGAGCTATCCCGACACGACTCACGATGCCGCCTCACAACTTTACTTCCGCCAGTACCTCGCCTCCTACTTTCCAAACTTCACAGAAGCTCTCCTGCGAACCATGCAAGACTAGCTCTCCTGGAAGAAAGGATATGGTGGAGACAAGGATTAGTCAAACCCTAACGGATGTTTCGAGAATGAAACTTTCACTATGCCAGGAAGTTTCACCTCTGCTAATGCTTGAAAAACTTTCACTCATACACGCTCAAGCATTCTTGTACTACCATGCTTGAGCAATCGTGCTTGTCAAGCATGTTTGGCCGCCGTAAGTCGGAACTGCCTGAACACTTCAGGTGTTTGGCCAATGGTTAATGTTTCTGTCACTGGCCGGAGAGATGTTTCTACTCGAGAAATAAATAAGCGCAAGCATGAGTCGCGCGTAGGGTTACCAACTCAAAATTATCAAAAGTAGGACATTGCTTCACATAAAGCCTGACATTAAAAAATAAGGCCTGACAATTTATTTGAGAAGAAAAAAATTGTTTATATTTCATACATTTGGGTAATAAACATGCCCTACACTCAATAGAACAAAAAGGAATATATTGAAAATGTGCATTAAATAGTATTTAATGCTTACAAATGCAACACAATCACCTGTAAGTAATTTTTCAGCACTTTTTCTTTGTGTTTCCTTTTAGAAAGTGTACTTTTCAATAGAATATACTGCTGAGACAAGAGGTAAATAATTATCTTTAAGAATTTAAATTCCTCACACCTCCTTCAAATTGTACTTGACAAGTAAAATTCCTTTTACTGAATCCATAATCAATCGGTTCCTCTCTCTTGTCCACTGGGCAGTAATGAGAGTAAAAAATGTTCAGTAGAAACTTTGCTACCAGGAATAGCAAAGAAAAATTGTAAAATTTTCAAAATTTCAGAAAATGTTTCGATATTTTGACGCTTTTAAAGCTGAGTGCTTTTGTTCTGCAGTGTAGATTTGGCACAATTCTTGATGTTGCAGAATTGATCCAACAGTTATGAATGATCTATGTTCACAACTTTGTTGTTTAAATAATGCAGGCATTAAAGAACGTTCTCAAATCAAGTGTCTTTTAAGTCTTTCAGTTTAAGCTATTTGCAGCACTTCAGTTCTTTCATTTGCTGCATCCAATTTTCAATACAAATAATATCTCGCACCGAGATACCGAATATAAGTTGACTATGACATCATTCTTTCAACAGTTACATCGTTGGTAGCAAACCTCGTGAAAAAATATATAGCCAGTTGTGTGCAGCTTATAGCCTACTTTGGTGCAATTGCGTTACAGTGAAACTCGTCAGATGACGAAATTTTATTAGAAAAAAAAAGCCGGTCATTTTCTAAAAACCAAAAATTCCGATCTGACATAAAAAATAAAAATAAAAAACACAAACAGCCGAATATGTCAAGTAAAAGCCGGACGGTTGGTCGCGCGTATGCAGAGCAAGATGTCTGACAGCAGCCAATGACGCGCTCAGCCAGTCGCTAACTGACAGACAAGAGAGCGTCGTCGGCTGCAGGGCTGCCAACCCCCGGGCCGCGCCGTCCAATTTTCTGGTAGATAAAGCGCGCGCGCCCCGATGCTCAGGCATCGCCCCCTCCCCCACCTGCATCCCCTCCCCCTCTCGCACGAAATCCACAGGGGAGGAAAGATACGGGTGGGCGCGGAGAGATTTTTTTTTGTGTTTTGTTTTTGTAGCGGCGACAGACGCGCAGCAGCGTAGCGCCGTGGTGGCGACACTGCAGCCGCCTGCCGCCTAGCTGACAACTAACGACCGACTAACTGCTTACAATTGCAGCCGGCTGGTAGCGGTAGCTGCCACAAAAGCTACTAATTATTCGATTAGCTCCACCAACGCCGGGAGGCGTGCGTAGCGCTCATGCAGAAGACGACGGCCCGTGGACCAGGGATGTAGCGGAAGTGGTTATAGCGGAAGCGGAGTTTTTAAATTTGGTTTATCGGAACCAGAACCGTAACCGAAATCGGAACTGGAGGCAGAAGAGAGCTATGTTTAACTGTTAAGGGTAGGTTTAATAAAATAGAATTACTCTCGTTATTCATCAGTTATATTATCTCAGCTGTGGATAAAGTTGGAAGTCTGAATTTTCGGTTGCCAAGAGTATCTATTATAACTAACTATATTCTCAAATTATACTTTTCTACACCTAATAGTTTACGAAATATTATCAGTCAAAAATCGCTAATTCTGTCACTCACTGACACACCGATCATCAAACTTTTAAGGTACTTCTAGCAGACACACAAAGGTCAATTTTTGAATTTAAGTAGTTTTTAGCCTGTAATGGAAGAAAAAAATTCAACCATCTGTAAAAATAAATTCCGTTCAAGAAAATATTTTCAGTGGTAGAGTGGCACACTACAAATCCAAAGGTCGTGGGTTCGATCCCCGCCAGGTCCATAGGATTTTTATCTGTCACTTTCCACTTCTTTCACCTCTGGCAGTATTGCTCATGTGCAAAGTACCGAGTAGCACCGTGGTTCGGAACCCAGATTAAACTGTAGGTCCCTCTATAACTGACTGGGTTAAATCAGTTCGAAGGTCGGAGGAAGGCAACGGCATACCACCTCCAAAGAGGACCATGCCTAGTAAAGCACTGTGGTGTTCAAACCAATCTTCGGATTGTTGACTGCTTCACCATACCTTTAGAATAGTATCTGCAATCTTGCCTTTTGTGTGTGTGTGTGTGTGTGTGTGTGTGTGTGTGTGTGTGTGTGTGTTTTGTTGGTGTTGTGGTAGCGCGTTAGGTTCACGTGCGGAAGATCGCGTGTTCGAATCCTGGTGCTGTAACATTTATTTATTTTTACTTTTCATTTTAATGTACCCGTCATCTTTCTGCTAAGTGAAGAGTCGTCAGAAATGACATCAGGTACCTGATTAGAGAATAAAGAGTAACTGATAACATATATTTTTAATTGCTGCAAATAGAAGCAGTACACCTACATTCTAGCTTAATTTCAGTTATAAATGAGAAAACTTGCTCGTAACGTATAAAATTCCGTCATATGACGCGGGACAAAAACTTCAGACCGGGAGTAAAAACATTAGATTGGTTTCAAACGACAACACGGCAGAGATAGGAAGACACCATTGATCTGGGAAACGCGCAGTCTGTTATCTATGGTCTGTGCCATTGAGTGTAAACTCTCTGGAGTGAGTATTGCGTTCTGTCTTCTAGAAGGTGTTGGTTCTGCTCATGTTATCAACATTAACCTAGGATTGTCACGTGATATCATTATATAAATACGCGAACTTGAAAATAGAAGTGCCGATTTTCTACGATAATTTTATCAGGAGGCCAATGAAACTTACATAATCCGAAAGATGGTTTGCTGTAAATGGGCACAATACATTAGTGTACATAGCCGTTGAGACTGGTAAAACGGAGCAGATGTTTTCAAAGCTATAGCTCGGATCGCGTTTTAAAATCTCCAACTCTAATAAAAACTGGACGTCAAAAATTGAAGTGCTACCAACAGCTGTCCTAGGGATGATCGATATTAGAAAATCAATGTTCAATTCAAAGAAATCGATGTACGACGACCATCGAAAGGAAAACGTCCGGGAATATCAGTGTTTTGGGTGCCGAAACAAACACTCCTCGGCAGAACTACAGATACACATTAAGACTGGCACTACCGAATACAGTATTATTAGTCTTCCTGTCACTTTAATCAATGTATCAACAAATATTTGTGTACGGATATAACAGTTGTAAAAATAGGGGTAAACTGATAAAATTTCGCCACATTTAGTGTTTAGACATTAAGGCTAAATTTTACTTTCGGCGGTGGCGTAGTGTGAAGTAGTTGGCAACACAATATTCGCTGAATGAGAAACACGTACTAAAACCTGTCAACTACGGAGCAGGAACAGAATTAATTATATACTTCATGGTCAACACGAAAGATAATTCTCCTAATTCCGCGTGTCTGGTATTCGAAGTGTCTCATTCGTCAGTCGCTGCCAACTTCAGCACACTACGCAACCAATGCCGTAAGTAAAATTCTATCGTGTTCTAGACAAACTAGATGATATTGGTGTAATACTAATTCACTTATCCGCAACTTCCGTGTATTATGAAGTTCACGAAATGGTGCGAAATACAACACGAACTTTTTGATATATGTATAGTGATCCACCACAGGTGGCAGTACTGTACATGATGAAAGGATTGAACAATAACAATGTAATTGACTTTCCGGTCTTCCCAAATACTGTTATATGAAACCAAACGAAATAAAAGCAAACAGACAGGGAATGGGTTTTAAGAAAAACCGTGGTTGATGTACACAGTAATTTACAGAAAAGTAATACCTACAAAAAGAAATGATACCCTATCAAAAACATAAAATGTACAAAAATGCAACTCTCACGACGAATTGCTTCTACCATAAAAAGACGCGAGGGTTAAAATGTACGACGCTTCTCGCCAGGCTCCGGTGGTTCTGTTGGTATCAATGGTTCATGGAGGCAACACAGATGACCAATAACTGTTTTGTCTTGACAACTTCAATTAAAACGAAATTTTTTTTTTCTGAACGGACAAGGGTACATATAAGAACCTGTCAACCATAGATCAGGTACAGTATTAATTTTGCTGCGAGTGAAACGAGCAGCAATAACATTTACTCTGTAGCTCGTGAAAAATATTAAAGCAATTCTACACTTCATTGTTCATCTGTTGCCAACATAAGCACTGGAGCCCTGCGAGAAGCGTCAAAGTATTACCGTCGCGAGATGTCATGGAAATCCAAGTTTGTGTTCATGGAACCACCTATTCAGCACCTGGTCATAATTTTTCATCTAATTAGTTATCTACCAACATCCGTAGTGACTATATCAAAATTTTACATCGATAATAAATATGACTTGGCAATCGAACGGCAACGTAACCCAATGTTTAAAATACTTTTACGCAGATGTGAGGTATTTCATTTCTACGTAATTTCGTTTGGATACATAGTGGAATATAAATTATTTTTATTGTCGATGTGTAATTGCCCAATCATTATATGTATTCTGATGCCATAATATGGTGGGATTGCGACGTTATTATATGTAGAGCTAAAGATGTATTACACAAATATAGTCGCTATAAATGTTGGTAGATAACAAATAAGTGGTAGATAAAAAAAAAAGAAAACTTTATGCGCATGTCAGTGTACTTCACTCTTACGTGGTTATGTTCGGTTACATAATAGAATATAAACTGTTATATCAACGAGTGACTATGGAGAGACCTAACTTTTGGCACCAGCCGATAAGAACTCGCTAGCTGTCAGTCAATGAGATGCTGCGAGTTTCTTAACCGGAGATTCGGACTCTACGCGCCTTCACGTCTTAAAGAAAAAATTATTGTTTAACCTATACCTAACCTTCTTAAGGCTAAGTTACAGACCACTTTTCTTAAAGTGAAAGTTAGGTTAAACGAGATTTTTTTTTTTTTTTTTTTTTTTTCCCCTATACGTGAGGGCGCGTGCCAAGAGTATTGTCTGTCCACAGCACTGATCTCCATAGTACCTGGACTTAGCCTCCAAATAATACGAAGCCTACTCACTAGGAGCTTACGCCGGTATTACACTATCAAATTTTCTTTGACAAAGAATCTTTGTCCAATATTCTTTGACAAAGAATCTTTGACGTAGTGAAATGGTGACATTACACTATCAAAATTTCTTTGGCAAAGAATCTGTCACAGTGCATTGAAAATGGCGGATGAATATTTGTTATTAACCTTAGTTGTTGATTACATAGATCACAAATATCTACTTATACACTTAGATTGCATGTACGCGTACAACAATTGCAACGACTAGACATCTGGAAGCGTGCCTTTATTCACAGAACCCTTTTTTACTTGTACCGCGGCTCTCGCCTCAGGTGTATCGTATAATAAGGCCTAACATCAGATATTTGTAGAAAAGGGCGAAGTACTTTCGACCAGCTAGACTGTAGATGTCATCGCTCCTTGTTCACTCTCAACAATTTACGCTGTACTCTTAAGACATATTCGAAAAAAAAAGTGATGTTCTTTTGTTAATCATAATAGAAATCTACAGTGTAGCTTGTCAAAGTACTTCGTCGTTTTCTACAAATATGTAATATTAGGCTGCATTACACGATACACCTGAGGCGAGAGCCGCTGTACCACTCGAAAACGGTTCTTCTCGTCGTTTGGAAGACTGACAATGGTGACGCTTGACTTGCTTCTGTAGTGGTGTTCTGCTCTAAATATTGCAGTAAACAAAAACTTTTGAAACATTTATATTTTGCGTATTATGTATCGTGTAAATAGCATTTGTCTGACTAAATATATGTAGGGAATTAAACAGTGCCATTATGTACTTTTGCTTTCTTCGCTGCAAAACTGGTGCAGAGACAATTAATTTTCCTTTTTACGTCGTCTGCCGTGCAAACAGTACTCACTTGATCGCTAATGACTTCCGCAATTATCTAGCTTTCGGCTCGATGCAGCCGGTTTTTATAATCAACCTTATACAACTGCATAAATTTAGTTGTTGCGACGACTCGCAATACGAATTACGCGGTCATGTTTTCAAACAGTACGTCAAAAACTGCTACAGCGATGCTAGCGCTTAAAGCGGTCATATTTCTCACCGCAGTTAACATAAGACGAACGCTTTCTTTGATCAAATCTACGGTGAGCTGCTAGATTTGATCAAAGAATTTTTGACGAAAGGCAACTTTGACCAAAGTTCCATATTACACTATCCAATTTTCTTTGACAAAAAATCTTTGTCAAAGAAAATTTGATAGTGTAATACCGGCCTTACCTCTGAGAAGTCGCCGCTGTAGTTCAAAGTTATTCCGCTGTTGGCGCCACAAGCCAACCTCATTCCGCGTACATTCTTATGGAACCGAATAGGAAATAAGGCTTACAAATATGTCCGTATAGCACAACGGCTCATTTTGGTCACTGATGTCGAACAAATATTGAAGTTCATATTACTGCCTTTATTTAACAATAACATAGATCGTTTATCACGTACACTGATTATTAGGCCTAATTGATTGGAATTGTTTTGCGGGTTTTCCTAGAGAGCATCTTTTCTAAATTTTCGTTTCTTTTCGCAAAATATTCCCTACGTACCTGGTCTGTCATATTGTTCGTGAGATTAGTTAAGTAGGGCCGCAGAAATTTTTGCAGTATTAATCTGCTCAGTAGCTCTGCATGCGAATCCTTACCGCACTGCAACGCGGGGTTGCGACTAATATGAGGCAGTAACGTGTCAACAGTAGGGCGACTTATTCCAGTGCCTCGCCAGTCACACTTTCTAGTCTTGCCAGGAACATGACGAATGTAGGTTTGGGGTATCGAAGACCAACTGTCTTTTCCTTTTATTAAGGCCATCATTAAGAACGCTGCTTTGAGGTTTCCATCTACACTTGCGCTTTGAATTTTATTAAGATTGTAATTAGCAACAATACGTTTTAATTTCCTAATTTTTTCTTTCAGTTTTTTCTGTTCTTAATTCTCGTACCTGTTGTTTAGCACGCTGACGAAAACTTTGCAGAGTTTTCAGTCTTCTATTTCTAAATGATATACTTCGCCTATTTAACTTTGTTTGTACTATGGCATGTTTATTATGAGGTTGTGGAATATGGATTTCTTGGCAGACTTCTTCGCTTACATTTCCCTTGTCTGTAGCGATTTTGTCGATCTTCTGTTTCAAAGATTTTATCCCACATCTTTTAATTTCTCTTCTCGGTTCTTTTAATTCGTTTGCTTGCCGGATACATTTCGAAAACACTGGGAACTGCATCAGGATTCAATTTCTTTATCTTCAGGCCCGATTTATAGTCTGAGGTAAGAAAATGGTTACTGCATACCACAGAATGCTCATTGGGCTACCATAGCTTATCCTTTGTATCACTACGTAAGAGATAAAAATGAAATATTTAGGCAACAAATGTTCAAATGTTTGTATAGTCCATGGGACTTAACTACGGGGTCATCAGTCCCTAAACTTACAAACTACTTATGAACTACTTATGAACTACTTATGAACTACTTATGAACTACTTATGAACTACTTATGAACTACTTATGAACTACTTATGAACTACTTACGAACTACTTACGAACTACTTACGAACTACTTACGAACTACTTACGAACTAGGACGGCACAAATATCCATGCCCGAGGGGGGATTCGAACCCCCGACCGTAGTGGCCGTGCAGACCGTGACTGGAGCGCCTCAGTCCCCTCGGCCACCGCGGCCGGCATTTAGGCAACAATAAAATAAATTATACTGATCACTTAGAAATTCACGTACCTTATCTACTTATTGTTTTATCCATAGTTGTCTCGTGGATTCATTAGTCGGAAATTCGTGAAAACTAACTCCAGGAGCTTTATTTCGGGAGCCCTGATTGCAAAAGGCACACAATATTATACCATTTTCCACAAACACTTAAACCGTTGTAGATTTTAACGTAAAACAGTAAGTTACACTCTTTTGGGATGCACAATGTGCATTACAACCACGGTCGCGACACTCACTGCTGTAAAAGTTGTTACCAACTGACAGTTGCTGCGACACTAGCGCTCCTAGCGGTGGGTAAGCCACCGAAAGAGTGATGTTTGTTTGTAATTATTTGTGTGCGTAATTAATGTAAGAGTTAATATAATTATTGTGTTACAAGCATTAGTAATATATCAAGAGGCATACATAACACGGAAAGTAATGTAAAAACAGTCGAACTTACTGATTCACTGGTATAACGAAGAACTTCGTCATGAACCAATACTTACGAATATGTGTATATTTGCAGCTTATTCCGCTGACAGTAAGTAGAATATAAACATAATAGGAACATAAATTTCTATTTTGATGTGTTCTTACTATGACAAAGAGTTTTTTGACACGTATCGTTGTGGTATGGGGTCAAATGATTCGCACATTTTTAGGCTTCATTCGTCTTTATTATAAGCCCATATTCTTTTGAGTGTGATTACTTTAGCTTAAGAAGACATTGTCTTGAAGATTCTTGCCGTTTGTGGTTCAGCTGTAGCAACAATTGTGGAATTGGGTTCTTCTTTGTTGAATACAGTTCGATTGCTTTTTCAGGTTTCTTGTCACGTTTCTGATGTTTTCCTTAAGCGACAGTTGTGGTGACTGATTTCGTATGTTAAATACCGTAGTTATTGCATTCTACATTCGTTTCCTACGTTCCATGCTCACCGATTTCACTGTAATTAGAGTGGAGAAGCGTTAACGTTCTTCAGAAGAAAAAACTCGTCTTTCTGCCAAAGGGCGGGTATTCGGTGTTTCCTAGCCATTTTTTCTATTCTTAATAGTAAATTAAATTATTCAGTATAACCCTGTGGGTTACAAGATAACAGTAAATAAACTGTGCCGCAATGTACCGTTTCCAACCTCGTCAGTGATCTTAGGAAACCCAAGAAAGACAAAGGTGGAGCTATTTTTAAGTTATTATCTATTTTATGATACTACATACGTTCTCTAATGTAAAAAAAGTGTTAAAATCGATATAAACGATACTATTCGCACTCATCCACTAACGTATTCATAATAGTAGGTTGCCCTCCGCTTGGAGCGCTGCTGTCGCAGTGTATAACTACTTACGAACTACTTACCAACTAGGACGGCACAAATATCCATGCCCGAGGGGGGATTCGAACCCCCGACCGTAGTGTCGTGACTGTATTTGTTAGACTGTGTTACAACGCACTGTAGCAGAACACATTTCAATGAAGTTTCGGACGTGTGTGGTTGTTATGTGGCGCCCCTAGCGGCTGCTGTTACAACGAGAGCGGCGACAAGAGTTTCCTCCTAGTGAGTAGGCTTTGTATTATTTGGAGGCTAAGCCTGGATGTTGAACTAAAGATTTCTGAACATGCCAGCCAAAGATGTTCGTATTCTATTACAACATGGCTGCTATGAAGTAATACAAAAAAAAAAACGATAAGGAAATATGTTTCGATTCCGTACTCACGCCAATCTCTTACTCACATATTGACAAATTTCAAGCAACTATTTGTCACGTACTAACTGATAGAAATTTGTTTCACTAATTACAACATTGACAAATTTCAAGCAACTATTTGTCACGTACTAACTGATAGAAATTTGTTTCACTAATTACAACATGTCGGGCAATGCAAAATCGGGTGCAAAACATATGAACGAACAGATAAGCTACAGTTCTATGCTCTGACACCATAGCTATACATGCAGGTTATATAAAGATCGCTGGTCCATAGTGATTCGTGTTATGTCATAATGACGATGTGCAATTGCCAGATCATTATATTTATTCTTATGCCATTATGTTATGGTGCACTTGCCACGTCATTGTATTTATTATAGAAATAAAGTTGTATAATTTTGATATACTCACTACAGATGTTGGTAGATAACTAATTGGATGAAAAATTATGACAAGGTGTTGAATACTTAGTTGCATGAACACTAACATCTCACGACTTTTTATGGTGGAAGGAATTCGTTGCGAGACTTGCATTTTTTGAACATTTTGTGTTTTTGATGGGATGTAGTTAGGCTTATACTGCATACCTGGGACATGAGAATAAAAAGAAAAGTCTTGAATACTACTAATAAAACAACCCAAATAAAATGACTGCATAAGAACGAAATTATATATAAAAAAAATCTTTGCAGCTTTTTCTCCGTCCAGTCTACTTCTCACAGCAGAGACATCTGTGAATAGACACACTACGTGATCGGCGACGGTTTCGGGTCCACACTTTGAAATTGCACACGTTCAGCGGCACTGCAAGAGTGCCCGGCCCTGGTATAAACCCGTGCATACTGAGTGACAAACAATGGAATTTATGACGTTCGTTATATTTTTTATTTTTGTATGCGCATACGTATACGTTTTATAGGAATATTAACGTATTTATCAGCTGGGGTATTTATATTTGGGAAAGTAACAGCGTGGAGGATGCAATAGTCTCTGATATATTCTCCATGTTGGGGTATATAATCAAAATTCCGAGATATTTTACAAAAAAATCTACTATTTCAGTTTGGTTCGGAAGTGCGTTTTTTGAAAAGTTTAGATTAAAGTTTTATTTCAGTTAGTTTGTGGCTGATGAAGATAGAACAATCGAAATCAGACCCCATGAACCACAGACATTGCCGAGGTGGGGTGGCTTGCGTGCCTCAACGATGCAGATAGTCGTACCGTAGGTGCAACCACAGCGGAGGGGTATCTGTGGAGAGGCCAGACAAACGTGTGGTTCCTGAAGAGGGGCAGCAGCCTTTTCAGTAGTTACAGGGGCAACAGTCTGGATGATTGACTGAGCTGGCCTTGTAACATCAGCTAATGTGGCTTTGCCACACGGTTACTGCGAACGGCTGAAAGCAAGGGGAAACTACAGCCGTTACTTTTCCCGAGGACATGCAGCTCTACTGTATGAAAATATGATGATGGCATCCTCTAGGGTAAAATATTCCGGAGGTAAAATAGTCCCCCATTCGGATCTCCGGGCGGGGACTACTCAGGAGGATGTTATCATCAGGAAAGACAATACTGGCATTCTACGGATCGGAGCGTGGAATGTTAGATCCCTTAATCGGGTAGGAAAATTAGAAAATTTAAAAAGGGAAATGGATAGGTTGAAGTTAGATATAGTGGGGATTAGTGAAGTTCGGTGGCAGGATGAACAGGATTTCTGGTCAGGTGAATACAGGATTATAAATACAAAATCAGTTGGGGGTATCACAGGAGTAGGACTGATAATGAATAAGAAAATAGGAATGCGGGTAAACTACTATGAGCAGCGCAGTGATCGCATTATCATTGTCAAGATAGATACGAAGCCAACACCGACAACAGTAGTACAGGTTTATATGCCAACTAGCTCTGCCGATGATGAGGATATAGAAGAAATATATGAGGAGCTAAAGGAAATTATTCAGACAGTTAAGGGAGAGGAAAACTTAATTGTGATGCGAGACTGGAATTCGGTAGTAGGAAAAGGAAGAGAAGGAAAAATAGTAGGTGAATATGGACTGGGCAGAAGGAATGAAAGAGGAAGTCGCCTGGTAGAATTTTGCACGGAACATAATTTAATCATAACAAACACGTGGTTTAAGAATCACAAAAGAAGGTTGTATACGTGGAAGAGACCAGGAGACACTGGAAGGTATCAGATAGATTTTATAATGGTAAAACATAGATTCCGGAATCAGGTTATTAACTGCAAGACATACCCAGGGGCAGATATAGACTCTGACCATAACTTGTTAGTCATGAACTGTAGGCTGAAACTGAAAAAACTGCAGAAAGGTAGGAAAATAAGGAGATGGGACCTAGATAAATTGAAGGAAAGTGAAGTTCTGGAGAATTTCAGAGGGAGATTTAGGCAACAATTGACAGAAACAGGGGGAAATAAAACAGTAGAAGAGGAATGGGTAGCATTGAGAGATGAAATAGTGAAGGCAGCAGAGGACAAAATAGGTAGAAAGGCAAGACCTGCAAAAAATCCTTGGATAACACAGGAAATACTAAATTTAATTGATGAAAGGAGAAAATATAAAAATGCAGTAAATGAAACAGGCAAAATGGAGTACAGACGACTAAGAAATGAGATTGATAGGAAGTGCAAAATGGCTAAGCAGGAGTGGCTAGAAGCCAAATGCAAATCTGTAGAAGAATGTATAAGAAGGGGAAAAGTAGATACCGCCTACAGGAAAATCAGAGAGACATTTGGGGACAAGAAAAGCAATTCTACAAATATCAAGAACTCAGATGGGAAACCAGTTCTCAGCAAAGAAGGGAAAGCTGAAAGGTGGAAAGAGTACATAGAGCAGCTCTACAAAGGAAATGAACTGAGAGACGATGTTGTAGGAAGGGAAGAGGAAGTAGATCAAGATGAAATAGGAGAAACTATACTCAGAGATGAATTTGACAGAGCCTTGAAAGACCTAGGTCGGAACAAGGCCCCAGGAGTAGATGACATACCCTCAGAACTACTAAAGTCTCTGGGAGAGCCAGCCATGACAAGACTATTTGAACTGGTGTGTAGGATGTACGAGACAGGCGAAATACCCTCAGACTTTAAGAAAAATGTAATAATCCCCATTCCAAAGAAATCAGGTGCAGACAGGTGTGAAAATTACAGAACCATCAGTTTGATAAGTCATGGCTGCAAAATTTTAACACGAATTTTCTACAGGAGAATGGAAAAGCTGGTAGAAGCTGACTTAGGGGAAGATCAGTTTGGATTCAGGAGGAACGTAGGAACACGGGAGGCAATACTCACTTTACGGCTTATCTTAGAAGATAGATTAAGGAAAGGCAAATCTACATTTTTAGCCTTTGTAGATTTGGAGAAAGCGTTTGACAATGTTGACTGGACTACACTATTTCAAATTCTGAAGTCAGCAGGGGTAAAATACAGGGAAAGGAGAGTTATCTACAACTTGTACAAAAGCCAGACCGCAGTTATTAGACTCGAAGGGCATGAAAGGGAAGCATCAGTTGGGAAGGGAGTAAGACAGGGTTGTAGCCTTTCTCCGATGTTATTCAATTTGTACATTGAGCAGGCGATGAAGGAAAGCAAGGAAAAATTTGGAATAGGGATTAAAGTTCAGGGGGAAGAAATAAAAACATTGCGTTTTGCTGATGACATTGTAATTCTGTCAGAGACAGCGAACGACCTGGAAGAGCAGTTGAATGGAATGGACAGTGTGTTGAAGAGAGCGTACAAAATGAACATTAACAAGAGCAAAACAAAAATAATGGAATGCGGTCTTAGAAAATCAGGCGATGGTGAAGGAATTAGATTAGGTAACGAAACAATGAAGGTGGTAGATGAGTTTTGTTACTTGGGTAGTAAAATAACATGCGATAGTCGCAGTACAGAGGATATAAAATGCAGAATGGCAATGGGAAGAAAAGCATTTTTGAAAAAGAGAAATTTGCTAACATCGAATATTAATTTAAGTGTAAGGAAGTCTTTTCTGAAGGCATTTGTGTGGAGTGTTGCCTTGTACGGGAGTGAAACATGGACGATAAGCAGTGCGGACAGGAAGAGAATAGAGGCTTTTGAAATGTGGTGCTACAGAAGAATGCTGAATGTGGGTAGATCGCGTAACTAATGAAGAGGTACTGAACAGAATTGGCGAGAAAAGGAGTTTTTGGCATACCCTGACTAAAAGAAGGGATCGCTTGGTAGGACACATTCTTAGACATCGAGGAATCGTAAATTTAGCATTGGAGGGAAGTGTGTGGGGTAAAAATCGCAAAGGGAGGCCAAGAGACGCGTATAGTAAGCAGATTCAAATAGATGTGGGTTGTCGTTCTTATGAGGAGATGAAAAGGCTTGCTCAGGATAGAGTAGGGTGGAGAGCTGCATCAAACCAGTCTCCGGACTGAAGACCATAACAACATAACAACGGAATAGCGTGAGCAATGTGGCAAACATAAAAAACAGACAGATTTTAATCAGATAATTTATGGAATTGAGTGACTTCAATAGCGATGGGAACATTAATTTAGATTTCAAAGGATGATTAGGTATCATTTCATCATAAGTCATTTCATATGAAGAGAGAACTGTTAAAATATTCGGAAGTGAACTTTTACTTATAGGTACAAACATTATTTCGCGAATGTATCTTTGTTGCGATCATTATCCGAACATTGAAAACACGGAAATTTTGTTACGGGAATGTATTATTAATTTTGAATATGTTGAATATTACAGTGCATTCCGTCAAATGATAGAATTTAAACCGGACCGGAGCGAGAAATGTGTTATTAAGCGTACTAAAGCTACAAAATGAATGTATCGCCAGGCAACGATAAGTAATATCTCTGACTAAATAAAACAAACGAAATACGGACTAAAATTTTCTTGAATCAAGGCATAAAATTCACAAAACGGGGAATTCTGATGAACTTTAATTCAGCGAAGAATCGTCTTGCCTTGTCCATCGAGTGTTATGACCCAAATCCTTGAAAACTATAACTACATGTCTGGGCTTAAGTGCAGTGGGAAGGAAGGGAGGAGGGTCAAATTCCAGCGTTAGTCCTAGGTGTCATTACTGATGAAACAATAGTCTGGAAATTTAGCTGAGACTGTCTTGGAGGAGAAAATGGTCGTACACGGTGACTGCGGCACGTCAACCTCCGACATAAATCCCGTTCGGAATCTATCGAAATCGAAGGAGAAAAAGGAATCGGAAGTTGCGAACATTCGGACTCGAACCTCCTAACATCGTTAGTGCGGACGTCTTATCACCAGGGTCGGCGAGCAGTGTGGCTAAATAGCTAATCACTACGTTTACATGCAATGCATTTCCGAATTTCGAAAACCGCTTTTTCGCTGATGTGTTTACGCGCTAAAGCCTGAAGCGGATTTCTAAGCCCATTCAATGTGGAGGCTGGAAAAACAGCTGATTCCATTCCTCATTAAAGGCCGGTTCGTCCATCTCTCGTTAATCTTGTCGTTAGTAAACGAGAAGATGCCTTTAACGTCTCGTTAAATGTGCTCGTTAAGTGCACTGCGTTTGTCATTGCCACATATACCTCTCGTTTGCTAACCTCGAGAAAACGAGAAGGTACGATATATTTCGACTATGTTGGCAATAGAAACAAAAGTGCAGTCTGAATAAACAGCTGTTCCCCATATTTGATTATCAGGGAAGAGGTTAGCTGACAGTTATTTTGTGCTAAGGCAAACAAACGTGAAAGGAGCTCAAATTTTACTAGAAATTAGTCCGAGAGTCTTGTGTCCTTAATAGAGAAATATGACACATTGGAACGAAAAGGAAGCGACCTTGCGGCAAATGAATTCAATGCTGTCCATGGAACATGTAGGACAGCAAAAGTGCTTAGGGCCTAGTACGATAATATACTGCCAAGTGCATAGTACGTTAGTGCATGTTAAATTGTACGACGCTTCTCGTCGGGCTGCAGTGGTTATGTTGGCACCAATGGTAATGATGGCAACTCAGATGACCAATAAATGTCTTTTCGTGACAACTGAAATTAAAACGAAAATTATTTTTTTCTGAACGGACAAGGGTACGTACAAGAACCTGTCGACCATAAGCAGGTACAGGATTAAATTTGCTGCGAGTGAAACGAGCAGCAATAACATTTACTCTGTAGCTCGTGAAAAATATTAACGCAATTCTACACTTCATTGTTCATCTGTTGCCAACATAAGCACTGGAGCCCGGCGAGAAGCGTCGTAAAATTTTACCTTAGTGCAAGCAATAAATTGCACGTAGGCGAAAGTGCACTGTTCCTGTAGATCGGAGAAAGAAATCACATTTTAGGCCTTACACTAGGTGCAACAAGCATAAGGAAATACTGAATCAATAAGTTTGCACACATAGATAATGTATTCTGTTTTTTATTGCAACAGATAACTTACAAAATTCATAACTATATGTTGGTCTCTTCAGATGGTCGTGTAGTTTTTCATGCAGCATTTCCAAAGCGGCTTTTCGAAGACGAAATTGCGTAACAAATTCTGCATCATCCCTGCATTCAAAATGATTTGGACGAACATAAATACGTCTAGGACACTTTATAGGGGCAATGTCCTCTAGATCATCCAAAATATTGACATCGTAGTAATTGTCAACGAAACTTATTCCAGCCACTTTCATCATACCGATTCTCACTTAACTAATCGTTACCCGTTAGTTTGTATTTTGATATCGCAACAATATTTTTAAGGTTATGTCGCGTATCTGCAATGTATCAAACTCATCTAACTGCTACTGACATGGATAGGGCGAGAAATATGACGATACAATTTACCAATAAAGCTGCTTTCCACACTAGTTTTTCACACATGTAGTGCTTCTGTTTTTTGTTCGATAAATCGGTCTTTTTCACGTGAATATATTGATGTATTTTAGCGCTGTGGAATCCTGCCATTTTGATGCAGATTCTCACTTAACTGGTCGTTAGCCGCGAAACGAGCAGAATTTTACTCGTTAACTTAACGGCCAGTTTGAGGTCCTTTAACCTCAGGTTAACTCATAACGAAACATTGACAAACGCAATTCTCAACTAACGATAAGTTAAAATCTTAACTGGGCTTAACGAGACATTGACAAACCGGCCCTGAGTCAGCACAATCGCTATTTTTCTTTATTTAAATAGATTTATTGCTCATTTTAATATTCACACTTCTCTTTCAGTGCATAATATGCTACTTTGTCCATATGAGCCGAAAATTCTTAACAAGAAAACACCATGTGACAACGCTTCAAAAGCGGTTGCGTTTTCATGGGCACTAAAATCGATTATG
Source organism: Locusta migratoria (assembly GCA_026315105.1). NCBI lineage: Eukaryota > Metazoa > Arthropoda > Insecta > Orthoptera > Acrididae > Locusta > Locusta migratoria. The sequence goes on from CM048753.1 coordinate 126,634,210, forward strand.
GAACTGGAAAATAGCTTTCCAGAAGTGCATGTTGGAGTGTTTACATAACCAAGACAAAAAGCTTTCGGAATGTGGAGGCTTCGCTTCGCACACGCGCGAGGTCAGTTGCCTTGCGTGCGGGCCCATCGGTGAGTTACCGTCACACTCCGAGTAACGCAGAAGCTGCTACTGGAAATTTCAGTGACGGCGACAGTGACGTTTCACCGATTTCAAGTGACGCATTATTTCACGTGAACTGATAAAATACTCCAGTAATGGACGAGCACTTTATTTTCTTGGCCCTAGCAGTTTTTTTGAGTACAGCTTAGCAACAGTATGCTGAACACGTTATAATATTGTAATAAGTTTACCAAGCATTGCGTGTCAAACAAACAGGGCTTAACTTTACTATCCGGGCCGCCGCGCAGTATCGAGTGTTTCGATGTTGGCTAAGGTGACGTCATCTGACCAGCCAATCAGGTGGTAGTATACGCCAGCCAATGAAATTGGTTTCTTTTATACTGGCGCAATATTCGAATGTATTCCCTTCGTACTGAGTATTTACAGTCAATTTACTGAGCGGACAAGGGTACATCGAGAACCTGTCAACCATAGAGCAGGAAGAGCATTAATTACTTACTTGATGGTCAGCGGAAAATATTAATCATTTATTACGTCAATTTATATTTAGGTGAGTTGTCATTCGCGAAGTTGTAATATCAATTTACTGAGCGGACAAGGGTACATCGAGAACCTGTCAACCACAGAGCAGGAACAGCATTAATTACTTACTTGTTGGCCAGTGCAAAAAATTAATTATTTATTTCGTCAATTTATATTTACGTTAGTTTTCATTCGCAATGAAATAGTACTTTCTATTCTCAAAGAAATTGTACTGATTTCTATAGTGCTGTTTTGCATATATGTATCATTGCGCTGTTTATCTGCTTAGGGATTGCAAGTTACGGTAAAAATATCATTCTGAATGGATATTCAGCGAAAGATAATGACGAAGAATGTTTCTTGATTGCCATTGCAGTTTTTTTTCTTCGAAAGCTACTTTTTGGCCATACTACCTTGTCAAGATAGTGTTCACAAGTGACTTTTGCCGCTTTTTTGTATGGACATAACGTTGAGTTGGTTTCCTTTACTAGAGTTGAATGACAATTTCAATAAGTTGCATTATGAGCATATCCAAAGGCATTCATATCATGTAAGAGAAAGACACACTTATTTCGATTTGCGTTACAGGAAAGTACTGAATTTAAACAAGAAACCTGTCCATGTACAGAAACGTAATTCTGGAGTTAGCGATGTTCCGCATTCGAATGGTGTTATTCATTTTAAAAATAAAGTAATTGAAACGTGATGTTAACACATTTTTTTTTTTTTTCAAATGTTGTGATCATAGTGTGTTACGTTCAAAGTCAGGAAGTTCTAAACAATGATCATCACGCTAACATAAAACACGATTCTTATTTCGTGATACTAATTATAACAGTGTTTAACATGTATCATTTGCAGTTACTTCTGAATTTTTCGTGTGGTGTTCATTATAAATTGCGTAATATTTCAGTTCTTTCTTCTCAGTGTTTTTTCACTTACGTCATAATTATTACTACGTTTTTCGTACATTAGAATAGGCAATATTTCATCTCGTCTTGATGTGCGTGTTTGACATTACTTTACTATCAATATCATCTATCGTCAAAGCAACACATAGGCTATATTACGCGATATCTGATTGCTGTCACCGTCTGTGCTACGAGTGGTTGGCCGCGGCCGCTACCAACATCTCAACATTCGATACTGCGCGCCGGCCCGGATTGTAAAGATTTACCAACAAACAGGCTTAGTATTAAATCATGTTTCGAGTTTGATTACAGATTTGTCATTAACAGCACTATTTGCATTCACGATGTTATCCTTTGATTGAGAAACAATCACAAACGCTTAATTCTCAAGGATTAATATCAGATACGATTAATTTATTTGACGAAGATAAACACAATTTTCATGTTAAACTATTAATGGGCAGCCCTCACTCGCAAAGTACGAATATAATCGTAACCAGGTTTCAATGCCGCTTCTTCAGACGAAGATGAATATGTTAAAACTACATGTCAAGATTTAAAATAATACAAAAAATATCTGACATAATCAGATAGTTGTACCTAAAAAGTGAATAATTGTAGCCAGGCGGCGCAGTGACTAGGGGCTATGATGTCTCCGCTGCCAACGTCGACACATAACTGACCGCCATATGTACAAAGCGCGTACGTTAGCTTATCGCCACCTAGTGGCCAAGTTATGATACAAGGTGGCAGGTAGCTTGCGTACCAAACCGATAGAGGTCAAACATTCTACACATTATACATATAGAAGCATAAGTGGTACATCTACATCTATCTACATCTACATGGGATACTCTGCAAATCACATTTAAGTGCCTGGCAGAGGGTTCATCGAACCACAATTATACTATTTATCTCCCATTCCATTCTCCAATAGCGCGCGGGAAGAAAGAACACCTGAATCTCTCTGTTCGAGCTCTGATTTCTCTTATTTTATTCTGATGATCATTTCTACCTATGTAAGTGGGAGTCAACAATATCAACAACATCGTGAAGAATATTTAACGAAATGCAATAACCAAATACAAACACATATTAATGTGGAAGAAAAGGTATCACGGAACTTGCAAGAGTAAGTTAGTCACACTTAAATAGACTAAAGTAGTGGCTTGATGCTTTTAAAGAAACCTCTACTACGAAGTTGCACCTGTTCATTCTATAACAGTCCGTCAAGCAAGGACAAGTGTAAAAATTTCTAACTCTTCCCAAATGTCAAGTTTACGCCCCTTCTTCTGTATATGCAAAATGTCTACAATTTTTTCGGGGACATGTCCTGCAATTAGCAAGTGAACTGCAAACGAGGAATTAGGGGGACAAGACCCGTTCTTCTTCTAAAAGTGCTCCTTGCAACGAACCGAAAAGGCTCGTCCCGTTTGTCCGATGTAATATGCAGAACAGGTAGCACATGAGAGCTTACAGACACCGGAGTTTTGCAAGGCGTCAGAGATAGACTTCACATTATGGGTGACATTCTTTTTCAAATTGTTATTAGTGGAAAAGGCGATATTACATTTGTATTTTTGTCGAAGCAGTTTTTTAATCCGATAGGACACAGGACCTAGAAAAGGGATCGAAAAGACCAACTTTTTTGAATCATCTGACGTACTTGTGACAGAGCAATTTTCATGGTGCTGCTGTTTGGCAACGCAATTTTTTGTTACTTTTTCAGTCATACTTCTTGTTGACAGACAGCAACACTATGCGTATCGTATACATTGGAGTCTGTTGTAAGCATTTAGTTGATCGTTTCCTTCACATAAGGCAGCGCAGACATGAATTGAGAAGAAATGCAACAAAGAGCGCCCAAGCGGATTTTAGTCACTGTTGAGCATTAATGTTATCACAAAGTGATACGACTTCTGTAAAGTTAAAAATTTTATCGTGTTACAGACATCTAATCGGAGTAGAAAACATGTTAGATACCAATATTTTCCTGCAAAATGACTTATATCTAAATGCATGGTGTTGACAATGGCAACAGGTAAATAATGACTTTCATATTGTTAAATAATTTTTTCAATATTTTTCCGCTGCATAGGTGAACATTTTTACCTACCCTATTCTACGGCATATTCTACCGGAAAAGAAATTCGTAACGAAAATTAATAAAGATTCGCTGTCAGTTGATTCGCGCAGCAGATACCTACATGTTATCTAACTTTAATAAATTTGTGAAGAAAATTCCTGCGCTATGACGTTACTTTGAATTGCAGGTAATTGCCGAAAACACACAAAAATTTTGACAGCTGAGTAAACAGATTCTCGTTTACATATCAAATCAATATACAGTTCCTGAAGTATGTTTTTGTCATTCGTGCACAAGTGTTTGGTGTATTATGACAGGAAACAAAGAATTGAAGCAAGAAAAATATTAGACAGGCAAATGTAATTGGTATTGTAAGTGTCTGCAGACTTTTATCCTATTTGTGATCAGATGGTATACAGGGATGCTACAGCATTTGAATCTTCCCTCTTTGTGTCCACGAGGCGGCTCAAACTCCAGCATTTCAGGGTCCTTATCGCGGTATCTGGAAGATATTAACAGTACATGTTTAAGTGGATTTCTATCCAGTCACAACGCTTTCTGCCGCTTCCTGGTTCCAGAGGAGTGGTCCCCTACACGCACAACGTCTTCCACGTCGCTCATATTTTTCACAAACAGCAAGCTCCCACTTAAACAAGGTACTGGCCAGCCAATCTTTTCATGTGACAATGCTCTGGCCACGACAATAAGTGCCAGTGGCGTAACTAGGACTTGGCTTTGGGGGGGGGGATAGATCTGCTTGACGAGCTAAATTTTAGTCAGTTTCCAGACAGACTACCATCTACCACTCCCGTTGAAGAAACTAATTCACTCACTTCCCATGAAAGCTTATGATGAAACACCACAAGTTTCCTATCTTTACCTTTACCAGATTGCTGTTATACGATTTCTTTTTTTCTCTCTCTTTTCTTTTCGGATTCTGGGGGGGGAGGGGGTTCTATCCCCCTCATCCCCCTCCCCCCCATAGTTACGCCACTGATAAGTGCCGTAGTGAAGTTTTAAAACGCTTTCAGTATTGACGCCACAGATTTTATTTGTCTTACTGAAAAACTTTCGTTAGTAATCGGCAGTAAATGGACTTATCATGATTTGAGTCAGTTCCACTGATGGACTTGTTGCGCCTAGAACCGAAAGTCAAATTTTGCACCTGATTTAAACGGTTAAAAATATCGTTTAGAATGAAAACATCATAGCTCGATGTATCAAACTTTGTAGAATAGAAATTTGCTCCAAACTACTTCCAGTAATTTTCGGGTGTGCAGCCGGATCCCATTGACATTCTGCAACGATATTTCGGCCCAGAGACGTCCGGCCATACGTAATCATAACAACAAGAAGAAACGCACAGAGGCCGATGAAGAAGATTACAAATCAGTTGCATTCCTTCCTTATGCTGGCAATGTGTCCTCTAAAATAGGCAGATTGCTAAGGAAACATAAAATTCAGGTCATCTTCCGTCCACCAGCGAAGAATATAGCCCTAGTCGGATCTGTAAAAGACGATCTGCTACTGAAAAAAGCGGGCGTTTATAAAATTCCCTGCGAGTGTGGTTCTGCTTACATAGGTCAGACGACTCGAACAGTTCAAGAGCGCTGTACGGAGCAAAATGTTCAAATGTTTGTTAAGCTTAAGGGACTTAACTACGGGGTCATGAGTCCCTAAACTTACAAACTACTTATGAACTACCTACAACTAAGGACGGCACAAATATCCATGCCCGAGGGGGGATTCGAACCCCCGACCGTAGTGGCCGTGCAGACCGTGACTGAAGCGCCTCAGTCCCCTCGGCCACCGCGGCCGGCTGTACGGAGCACGAAAGACACACCCGTCTTCTGCAACCGTCGAAATCAGCTGCAGCAGAGCACTGCATTTCCATGGGACACTCCATGGAATACAACAAAACCACAATTTTAGCTCCAGTTTCCGGCTTTTGGAACTCAGTCTTCAAAGAAGCGGTTGCTGACAATTTAATAAATCGTGACAACTGCTTTCAGCTGGATAAAAATTGGAACCCTGAGCTTAAAGCTATTGAGGCACAGCGGAATCGACGGAATCATTCGATTCTCAATGATTAGATGAGTGTTCACTTTCACCACCGAGGGCAGCACACACAGCTCGGCCGTAGAGCCCTGTATTGGGAGAGTAGCGCCAACCTTTTATGTGTGTCTCGCCGACAACCGCCGGCTGCTATTGGTCAGTTGAGCGCGGGTGGGGCACGTCCGCCATTTTAGGCCTAAGCAATCCATCGGCGTAAATGGCATATTTCACTTAACTAGCTGTTATTTTAGCATTTAGAGGTGTTAGGAATGTGTAGCCTCATTATGTATTAAATTAAGAGCTTAACATAGTGTATTCCATTTTTATATGGTGAAAAATGCCGCATTGTTGGCAGTGAATTGTTATACTAAAACAGTCCGAGGTACTGTAGCAAGTTTTATGCATTCCACAGGGCGAAAGAGATGCGAAAAGACGCGAATTGTGGGTATATCGCATTGGAAGAAAAATGCATTTCCATACGAGAATGCAAAATTTTGCGAAGTAAGTAAATTTGTATTGAAATATCGAGTAAACTTCTAGGTTTATCTGTTCATACAAGTTTCTTGAGAGCAATGTAAGAGAAAAGATATAAATACATGAAAATCTAATATAATGTGCCGTATTTGACGAATTTCGTATTTCTACTTAGCCTGCATATTATCGAAAGATTGGGCGGTAAATGAAACCGACCATTAAATAGATCTCCAAAACTCGAATTTTAAAATAAAGTTTATTTTACTGAAGTATCCAGCAGTACAATAACAATGTGTAAAAACTGAAACCTTCCCAAAATGTTACGTGATAATATGACATGTAGGTTAGCACACAACACCTTTCAACATTAGGCACTAGATTAATGGAAAGCAACACGTATTAATTACATCTACTTTAACATAAACCAATATATTAGAGATAAAAACGTCAGTCCTTAGCTAATTTGAAAGCAGAAACGTCACTTATTGCGAAATCAGTGCATTTGGTTCAGGGTTTAAATTTTAGCACGAAACAATTTTACAACTAGTTTGCTCAAAAATAAAGGTCTTGAACTCAGATTACCAATTTTTCCTTACTATTCGCTGAATATGTGATGAAATGATTAAAAACTTAAGTTCATTGTTTACTTAACGTATTGTCATACCACGTCGATGTACAGACCGGTTCCCTTCACCATAAATGTTAGTTTAACAGCGCCGTGCATAGCGCTGCTATTACGAGATAGGCGTACAATGGCGGCGGTCGCCCGGTTGGCGGTACTCTCCCAATACATGGCTCTACTCGGCCGTACCGCGCATGTCACCATCTAACACATGCGCAGTAAGACTCCAGCGTATCTCGCATGCGCAATACTCGGTATAAATACCGCGAACGTAGCTGCGCTCTTCAGTAGTTGCCTACTCACCTGAAGATGGCCGGACGTCTCTGGGCCGAAATATCGTTGCAGAATGTCAATGGGATCCGGCTGCACACCCGAAAATTACTGGAAGAAGAAATATTGCTCCAAACTAATTTGTTCCCGCGAGTGGGCTTGTCGCGTTTTGAGACGTCACTCCTCAGATTAATTATTTTTCCATCGTACAGTTTTGTCAGGATCGGTAGATGAATGTTGGAACGCTGTGACCAGCAGCCGCCTCCGTCAGGCCGGCCGCACGCCCCCAGTACGGAGCTGAGCTGTGACGTCACGCCCCCCCCCCCTCCATCGCGCCGGAAGCAGCGCAGCCCCACAAGTGGCCGCTTCCCTTGCCTTGCCTTGCCTCGGCTTGCCTCGCCTTGCCTCGCCGCTCCTCATCACGAGGTCGACCCTCGCCGCCTGTCGCCCATATCACGCCACCTCGCCGCTCCTTAAAGCCCGGTTTACACGATCATCGCGCTAGTAATCAACACAGGGAAAGTATGGCCATCCTTTTCCGCGCCGCTTGCCGCCTTCTGCAGCTCGTGATTGGCTGAAATCCAGTCACGTGGCTCTTTCCGCCATCTTGGTCCTATACGTCCTGCGCTGCCATGAGAAGCCTTGTGAATACTCGTATGTTTTGGTTTGAATGACGCCACAGTGTTGTACTTTTGGGTGTTTTTAAGAAACGAAGAAGGGAGGTTAACATTATAGTACTTCCATTAGATATCTGAAATGTAGGAAGATGAAGTCTGGCTGATGAAAGTCGTCAGAGAAAACTAGGAGCCCAGAAGCGAACTTCGGTTATTGTGCTGTGATGGTTTTAATTCATAATGTAAATTAATAGATAAAAAATTCACTGACGAATGGATCACGCAACGGATACCTATATATTTTTAACTTGAATAAATTTGTGAAGAAAATTCTGCATAATGTCGTGAGGTTAAGTTGTTCACGCGTTATTTGCAGATAGTTGCCGAAAATACACAATTTTTGAGATATTAGTGAGTGGACTAGATTCCCGTTTAGATATGAATATGCAGTTCCTGAAACAAGCTTTTCTCATTCGTTTTCATGGGTTACAGTGTATCATTACAAGAAACAAACAATTGAAACTAGACAAATATTAGACATTCAAATGTAATTGGCGTTTTAAAAGCAACTTTAATTTCTGTTGCTGGTAAAAGTCACGTAGTGGGTATCTCCTTCCATTTTTCGTAGTTCATGTAAGATATAAGTACTTAATACGAAAGAAAATACTCATCGAAGACTTATCCATGATCTCAATTGTTTTCTTAATTTAGACTGCTCCCATGACGACATGTTCGCCGTCTATTGGAATATTTGGCTACGGTACAGCTCAATCTGAATTTATAGGTGAACTCTTTAGATATGGAGCCACAAACCAAACAGTTTTCTTAAAATTGGACGATAAATATTCCGTAGAGCAGCCAGGTCCGCATGGACGGAACTACGCGAAGTTCCCGCATCTGTCCGTCGGATATGTCGGATATAACACCCTGTATCTCGAGAACGAAAAGAGTTATCGTTCTGCTCTCAACCTTTAATAAAATTTCGATATCTTAGCTAAATTTCGTCCGCAACATTGTCTGTGCTAAAATCAACCATACGCAAAGTCTACGCAATGCGATTTTTCATCTGCAAACTCTTAAAAATTTTGCTCAGTAGTTTACTTAATTTGATGTAGCACGGAAACTATAAGAAATAATGAATAGAAATTGAGATCATTGTCGAGCGAATATATCACACTATAACACCTGAAAAAATTATTTTTTTTCATTGAATACTTTTCCCAAAATCGGTTGATAAGTATGGCTAAGCGCTGGGAACGTTGTAGCGGTCGGTGCGTAAGAAGCAGCGGAATATAACAGGCCCAACATGGCTGTCGCTGGCAGGCTGGCCATACTTTCCCTATACAGAGCTTTAATCAACACATCACGTTGCGCGCCATCTAGCGACGTAAACGCGGAACTACTAGCATTTCGTGAGCGCAGGCGGCGGTTCCTACTAGCAACTACCAAGGAGGTTAGAATCTAGGGAGGTGGCGCATCTATGCTGAGAACCAGCTCGCACAAAATTTGACAGTGTGCTACAATATTACAAAAATAAACAGGAAACAAAATATACTAAAATAAAAAGTCAACCTTTGTATGATTGCCTTTAATTAAATATCAATTAATACTGTATTGACAGTAAGACCTTCAGGGGAAACTATAACAGCGCTGCCAACTGCATGTATTCACTGCAGATAGTAAATATAACTTTAAAAATATTAATTTTATTTACAGAAATTAAAAATTTAGACTCAGAGGTATTTGAATACGAGTCTCACACAAGTAGGTTTGAGAAGCAACGCGCAAGACGCCTGAACCAGCGCGCTATTTGACTATGCCGCAATATTCGTCATATACTGTTGTTCCACAGCCGTTACACGCAGCGCGAAGAGAAATATTGATCTGGTGACGGTAATATTGAGCCAGCGCGCTATTTGACTCTGTATGCCGCAATATTCGTCATACACTATTCTTCCGCAGCCGTCACACGCAGCGCGAAGAGAAATATTGATCTGGTGCTGCAGTCGGTCTCAGCACACATGAGTCGCCAGGCCTGACGTCACGTCTGCGCATGCGCACTAGCGAACAGACGACTGCGCCGCCTCTCTGCGCACGTACCAGCGCGGCTGAATCCCACTTCAGCACACGGAGATGGTTTCCAGCTATCGCGGCGAGAGCGCTCCAAAATGCGTTTTCATCCTTATTACTAGCATTCTAATACTCATTGGAAAGGAATTGGCATAATTTTATTGTGATATCTGGTTGTATTCCAAGAGAAAGGAAGTAATTTTATAGCGATTTCTCGCTTGCATTCGAAAAGAAATGGCATAATTTTAGAAATATATTTACAGTGTGCTGCAGCACATTAGCACATTAGCACCAGCCGCCACTGCTGAGAACAGACATTGGTTGAAGCCATGGGGGCCATATTTTTGTGCCCAAAACAAGGATTTCTCGCTTAAAATACTGAGTGAATATTGCCCTCTATAAAGCACTAAATTGGTAGTCATATCGGAGTATTTACTTAGATATGATATACATTTCAACGACTAGAAGTACTTTGCCACATAGTACGACCAATGTTTTGGGCACATACAAATGGCGCAATGCGCATCTTGTTGGCTTCACGTTTTCTGTGTTAGGGCGTCTCCAGAGACTCTAACCTCCTTGACTAGAACGCTGTAGGACAGGTTCTAAATTTGCTAGTAGCGAAGTGGATGCGCATGTGCAGAAGTGAATTCGTTGTGTGGCTTTCATGTTTATTTCTGGAAGTAGCAGCGTACTTACCGAAGTTACTTGCGTTGTTGGCGTTCCATCAATGGAGTAGAACAGAGCAGGAATTGCGATTTTATTGAGACACTAGCTTAAATACCCGTGCTTCGCAACTGTTTTTAGATAGGGACCTGCGTATACATGGTTTTTTAGGATTCCGGATCTAGTCCAACGGAAACAGAATCTTTAATGGATCGCTCTGTCAATAAACTCAGTTCTCCTAGCGAAGATGTCGAATTTAAGTAAAAGTCCTTGTCTAAAAGGTGAATGTTTATGAAGGTTTTCATAGAAAAAGTAAAATTAAAGTATGTACTCCAGAACAATGTACATTCAATGTTAGGTTATGTTCATGTGTGTAATTGTCTGTTTGGCGTACACTTCTGAAAACATACTATCGTTGAAATAATAACAGCGCCATGTATTGGTTCTGTGGTGTAGTAATAAACTGTTCATCTGTCACAGTAAGTGTATCCTCAAGTATTAGTATGTTGCAGTGTTGCACTGGGGACAATGTAGTTATTCTGTATGCAGTGCTCCCTATTATCGAAAACTCGATGAAAGCTGAAAGTCTGGTAATTCAATCAACAGAGCAGTTCATGTGTGTTTAAATAAGACGTCATGGTGGTGTCAATGTGCGATAAAGTAAGTCAGAGTTTTCGTTGAAGGAAGGCGTCAGCTGATCGTCTGTATAGAACTTTCCATTAAATATGGTAGTATTTCCAGTGAATTGTCTTGACTGTGTTAGCAGAATCGGCCACTCTTTCAGTTAATACATTTCCCCATGTCCTGCAGTGATTACTTGGTAAAGCACGAAGTTGAAATCGACCTAGTGTAATAGAACTATATATTCAGAAGTCGGATTATAAGTCTAAGTATAATTGTCTCTGCAAAAGAAGATGTATTTATCTTAATGTAGTCCGCGCCAAAAGTAAGTAATTATCGAACAATTATGAAAGCAAAGAAGTTAACTGGTGAGTTTGTCGATCACATGTGTATGTTATCTCTAGTCGCAGGCACAGAACACAAATATCTCTGGAGTGAGCAGTAAGATCTTAGGAGATTCAGATGCGCAGAACAGATTTTGTGTCGAGAATATTGAACAGATTTTGTGTCCTCAACATTAAGGTTAGTCCAGTCAATGAGTGCTCAAAATAGGGGTGTAGAGTGCATGGAATATGCGACAATGTTTGACTTCAGGACTTTGTTAGGGATAGTTAGGAGATGAACATACTAAAAGTCCCCATCCCTGGGGGGTGAGCTAAAGTGGGGAGGGGGGTGCAAAGGTACCATTTTTAGGTTTTCCGATTATAACTCGAAAACGGTCTGATTTAGGAAAATATTGTTCCAAATAAAAATGAAAGATAATTGAATATGCTATAAAATTGTTTCGATACATATACCGCGAATTCCCAACGGTTTTCGAGATATACGTTATTGAAAATCGACAGTTTCCGAAAATATCATCTTTACCTCACTAATTTTGTCAGACATTTACTTCTAATGACTCACTCGATCGTTTCACAGAAAATTTATCTGAAAGAACGTTGTAGAGCATTAAATTTCCTTCAATTTGATGTGCAGATTTGCTACCTTATCTTCAGCCAATCAGAAGTTACATCATTTATAAGATGTGCGTTCAGTTTCGATGTCCCTCCATAAATGAGGGTTTTGAGGGGCTGTAACGTTTTTACTTTATGAAACGTGCTAGAATGGTAAATAACAACAGTTTAACAATGACAAGAAGGTGCTTGCAATTGAAATCTTTTCATAATTGTAGTTTTTATTACAGTATTATGAATCATATAATGAAAGTTTTTAGAAACACTGATAGTGATTCGGAATGAAAAATAAGTGCATTCAAAGCAACACCTTAGTTTTTCTGAGGAGGAATGGTCAAGTTCATTCATCTTCGTCAGTAGTAGAGACGTCGTCCAACGAGATTGGTAGAGTCTCGTCATCTTAATTCTGAATTAATATTCCGACTCCGTTGTTGCAGTTGCCCTTGCAGTTCAGTCATGTAACAGAACAGTCCAACAACGCTTTTCTGCAACCACATCTGTGACTGTCACATCCTTTCGTGCATCGACAAAAAAATTATCCTCAAGATTTCGTCAGGGGCAGCATCTGACTGTGAGAGTTTCGGAACTAGTTGGCCATTCCAACCCCAATCCGGCGCTCCACCTTTAGGTACTTCTCCTAACCAAAGGCGTGCTTGGTGCTAAGTTCGGAATGCATGCTGCTTAACAGCTCCTTCAGCTAGAGGGAGAGTTGAGAGATTAGGCTTCATGTTCCCAGCTGCTTTTATAGATGATATGTAGCGGAACTCGATGAGGGATTCTGTGGTGGCTGGAGCTCCATACCATTATACAATACTCGTGATTCCCACAGTCTCAACGGAGTTGGCGGAAGAAGAACTATTGGCACTATCTCAGCAGCATGTTGTATGATTTTGGACTTCTGGTACATTTTGACAAAACCCACTTTACTCTTGAAATACACTACGGATGTTATGTCACAGCCTGTAAATGCATGTAAGAATAACAAATGGGCATTGTCCATTTTCAACTCGTGATGCAGCTATTGTGAAAAATATAAACACGTCTTAACCTTTCCTCTTCCTGGTTCTACAAGCAGAATCTTACGATCAGTTAGAGATTTTGCTGTTAAGAGAACAGCTAAGTCGACATCCTCTCCAATAATGGCAATCGAAGAATTATGTTATCTGTTGATAGATGTCTCCACAATATCAACGTCAGAATCACTTGAAGCTTGAAGGCCGTTTATTCCATTTTTCTGTAGTTGCATCATCGACAGGTTTATCAGCTGATTCTTATTGTTAAATTTGGAGAGGAAATCCTCTTGCTTCACTGTAATTTTAGTTTCTAGACTGCCATTCATTTCCCCACACGTCCTGAGCCGATATCGTCGACTGTTCAGCTGCTTTTATCTTCTCTGATACTTCAGAGTACCCATTAAAAACCACTGTACAACCTCTCCCAAGACAATTGGTCTTCAAAAATCTAACATAACCATTGCAACCTGATGTAATTTTTTCGACATTCAGTACAAATCAGAAGGATGTCCAAGCCTTCTAAAGATGAGCCATTGCTATCTCCCCTTTCTATTCTAGCTTTGATGAGTGATAGTATTCCTTTTTTTGTCACTGTGGTAACATCTGGTCCATCTATTGTTTCATCACATACAAAACACCGAGTAGCCATTGCGCACTACACAGTCAATATTTTCATAAATAAATAAAAAAATATCTCGAAAATCTGACACACAATACCGACACACAAACTTTCCCTGCGGATGGCGAACTTTTGAAGTGAACTGAAGTAGGAAGTGAGTGAGAACACTCCATTCCCCCCAGGCCTTCGATGTTCGTCTTGGGGCTTCCCCATCGTTAACCCTCTCCCGGGCGTTAGGCACCGACGACCTTGACATGTCCACTGCAGGCGACAATAAATGAGTCTCAACTCCTCCGCCTCAGAAAAGCGATGATATTGCGTTGAATGCAATTTTTTTCATCTTGAGTCACTTTCAGTGCTTGTAAATACTTTAATTATATGATTCATAATACTATTAGAAAAGCTACATTTATAAAAAGATGTTCTGTTTCAATTGCAAGTACCTTCTTGTCATTGTTAAACTGTTGTTATTTACCATGCTAGCACGTTTCATAAGGTACAAACGTCACAGCCCCTCAAAACACTCACTTATGGAGGGACGTCGAAACTGAACGCACATCTTATAAATGATGTAACTTCTGATTGGCTGAAGATAAGGTAGCAAATCTGCACATCAAACTGAAGGAAATTTAATGCTCTACAACTTTCTTTCAGATAAATATTCTGTGAAACGATCGAGTGAGTTACTAGAAGTAAATATTTGACAAAATTAGTGAGGTAAAGATAATTTTTTCTGAAATTGTCGATTTTTAATGACATATATCTCGAAAACCGTTGGGAATTCGACATATATGTATTGAAACAATTTTATAGCAAATTCAATTATCTTTCAGTTTTATTTGGATCAATGTTTTCCTAATGCGGACCGTTTTCGAGATATAAGCGAAAAACCAAAAAATGGTACCTTTCCACCCCCCTCCCCGCTTTAGCTCACCCCCCAGGGGCGGGGACTTTTAGTATGTTCACCTCCTAACTATCCCTAACAAAGTCCTGAAGTCAAAAATTCTCGCATATTCCATGCACTCTAGAATGCATTCATTGACTGGACTAGGTGGAAATGTCACGTGATATTGATAAAAATCTACTAATAGCTGACTTTATCTTGGTCCTTTTTTGTTCGGTTAAGACGAATGACTGTGTGTAAATGGCTCTTTTAGCGACGCTTCCTCAGCTTTCTTGTTGCTTCTGTGACACATTTATTTACATATTATTTCATGTTATGTGGTTGCTCGGCTTCTTTGCAGCCAGTGCGGTACAAACCAATTGTAAGAGCAAAGAAATGTGTGGAAAGAGTGGATTTATCTCAATATCACGTGATAATTGCTGCTTAAAGTTGAGAAGATGCGCAAAACGCAATACTCACTTCACAGATATTTCTATTTCACACAGTGGCACTGTCTGTATAAACTGCATTTATAACACTGCAACGTGGCTGCACATTCATGTGCTTTGCATTCTCCGCTATGTTGTAATTAGTCACACGAATTTTCGACAGTCCTTAGGTAAGAATTAAATGCTTACATCCTTTTTGTTTATAATATTATGCCATTATTCCATGTAATATGCACATATGGGAACGATTTTCAAACATATTTTCTATTCGTTTTATGTCAATATTTTGTAGCAGCCATGTTGCAGTTAGTAAAGAAACGAAATATGAACCTTATGGCATGATGCCGACCGCAGTGGCCGAGCGGTCTGCGGCGCGCCAGTCCCAGTCTGAACGGCCACTACGGTCGGGGAATTCGAATCCCCCCTCGGGCATGGATCTTTGTGTCGTCTTTATTATAAGGTAGTTCATTAGTACTTTGTAAATTAAGGGACTGATGACCCGGCAGTTAAGTCCCTTAAGCTTAAACATTTGAACATTTTGAGCTGGCATGATCTGACAGACTGTACAGAGTTTACTGGTGGCAGATAGCGCACCCAAAATGGCTGTGAGCCAAGGAGGTTCCGTGAGCACATCTTCTATATATTATCTCTGGTGTCAGAGTAGCACTCTTCCATTATTTGTAATGTAATCATAGGCACATCATGAAATTTATCTAATTATACATTTTCTAAACAGTGACAATACACCAAGAACTGATGTCTGTAACTAATAAGCTAAACAAACTCCCTAATAGCATACACCAGTAACTACAAACTACGATATCTTTTCTTCCCCTGATCCGATTTTCATAAAATGATGCCTATGTTACTCTCCAAACTAATCTCAATTTACCTGTGGAAACCCACGAAAGTTTGCGTAGTACTTTTGGAGATTACCTTCAACAAATAGACATACACAATGGCTTTTAAACAGATGATTAAATTATGATATATTTATTTTCTTTTATCCGATTTTAATTATTGAAGCCTTTATGTAACCGCACGATATGCTCAAGTTATGTGTGGAAACCCCATGAAGATTCGTCCAGTGGTTTTGGAGATAAACGTGTTCAAAGAGACAGACAGACATGACGGTCATAGATAAAATATTTCAAATTACGGTATTCTTTTTTTCCGCGATCCGATTTTTATGAAACGAAGTCTATATGTTGTCCAGAGTTACGCTCAAGTTACCTGCGAAAACCCTATGCAAATTCGTGAAGTAGTTTTAGAGATAAGAGGTTTTTAATAGTTGTAAAAACAGACGCAACGATTCCTGAAAACACTTAAAACTACGATATCCTTTTTTTCCGTAGTCCGATTTTGATAAAATTATGCCTATATGTTGACCCAAACTTTTCTCATGTTTCCTCTTAAAAGCGCATGAAGATTCGTCCACTAGTTATGAAGATTGAAGGGAACAGCAACAGGCCTACATTTACAGATTTATTATTAGTATAGATATACTGTACTTGTGTTTGCAAAAATATTTGATGTAATCGCCTCAATCTAACCATCAAACATGTAATATTACTATGTAATGGGGAATGTTAAATAATAAATAAATAAATAAAAATAAGGGGTCGATGCAGAAAATGCTCTCTATTGTAAGAAGGTATAGAGAAAATAACAGAAAAGTGTAGATTTAAATAAATGTTGAATACGTCTTGTTGATTAACTGCATATTTTTTAAAAAATTCTATAATTTTTAGCATGTCAGAAAGTCAGTTCCACATAATCTCGAAAATGTGATGCTAAAGCAAAGCAAAATTTAGTTGAGTGAGGTCCCATTATGGATCGGAAATTGAAATTTCTGTGCAGACTTCAACAGCAATATTTGTAAGAGTCGGTACAGGAATTCTTTGTGCAAAGGCTAGGCTTTCGAAAGATTCTCCTGTCGCCAGAAATCACAATGTTATAGCCAACCTGCAAAACAATAAAAAATATAGGAAGTAACTCACACATAACTTTAACAAAGCTGAAAATATCCATGTATAAACTTCGCAAATCGCGAAATTTCCCGACGTCTGCTGCTCCTGTAAGATGGTCAAACGATCTGCAACACATGAAAATTTGTGCCGGACCGGGACTCGAACCCGGATCTCCCGCTTTTCGCGAGCGGTCGCCCTAACCACTCGGCCACCCGTGCACGCTGCCCAGCCAGACCCAAACTTCCACGTGTTGCACTTGCCTCTTTCCGTCACATGCTCGCACACTTTAGTGTGAGTCCCGCAAGAGGGAGTGACACAATTCTACCACCATAAGCATGTCAGGCGAGAGGTTAAGGCGACCCCTCGCGAAAAGCGGGAGACCCGGGTTCGAGTCCCGGTCCGGCACAAATTTTCATGTTTTGCAGATCGTTTCTCCATCTTACAGGAGCAGCAGACGTAGGGAAATTTCGCGATTTGCGGAGTTTATACGTGGATATATTTATCTGCGCTGCGGATCCCTTGGAACAGACATAATAATACGAGATTAAAATGTAACTCAAGTGTAAAAACTATTTCGTACCCTCAGCTTCGCGAAATTCTCTCTCCCCCTCTCTCGATCTAGCTAATTCTCTCTCTCCCCCCCCCCCCCCTCTCTCTCTCTCTCTCTCTCTCTCTCTCTCTCTCTCTCTCTCTCTCTCTCATCGCCATATTTTTGTCCTTAGACGAACGAAAGCAACTTGGTAAAACACTCAGCACTTAATATTCGTAAAGAAAATCTGAATTCATTGAGATCCTCTGGTATGAGTTGCTTCATTATCTGGCATGCAGTACAATTCTCATTCTTCGTCTCTTCCTGTCAACCAAGGACACATCCAACTTCTATGTCTTCTTCACTGTAGTGTTCCAACAAACACTGCCACAGCTCTTGCAACCACCGACAGTGTAAGCTTCTTAAGCTGAATATTATCAGCTACTAGCTTAAACCCGTGGCTACGCTCGCGTGTTGATTGATTATGATAGATAAGCTATCTTTCAGTAGTGTGCTATGAGATTGGTTTTGAAGGATGAAATGAAATACAACACCTCCTTTAGAAACAAACATTTTTAATCAACATTATAAAGAAAGGAAGTAGTGTAGATCAAATCATACGTAAAAATGCATTCGTTTCGAAGAATCCAATCACGAAATTCAACAGTAATCATTGTAATAATATCACAGATCGATCACTTGATGTAATGCACGAAGTGTCAAATCGATTTTTGTTAAAAAGATGTATTAAAAAAAATTCTTTTTTACTGCTTTATTTTTTTCTTATATTTCCTTATTTGTATGCTTATCCTTACAGAGAAAGAGCTGAAGACATTGTAGCACACATAGACCAAAGATATTGTCTGTGTCAGATCACGTTTCGCTGTATGTAACCTCCTTGCTATAGAGGCGCAAACGTCATCGCTGGCCTTCAGTACGAATTTTTTAATAATTTGATGACTTTCAACCACCATATTTTCCACCCCCTTATAGCTATCGGCGCCGGTCGCGGTGGCCGAGGTGACTGAGGCGCTCCAGTCACGGTCAGCACGGCCACTACGGTCGGGGGTTCGAATCCCCCCTCGGGCATGGATATTTGTGCCGTCCTAGTTCGTAAGCAGTTCATAAAGTAGTTTGTAAGTTTAGGGACTGATGACCCCGTAGTTACGTCCCATAAGCTTAACAAACATTTGAACATTTTGAGCTATCGGCACGGAACTGCTATGGTGTACAACGGGAGACTTCGGACAATTACACACAGACCATTCGTTTGCGTTCTGTAGTTTTCGCTGCAGAGCGATATATCAACACACACGTAGAATTTTATATACACTGATAACTTTCCATCCCAATATACTCCATCCTTTTATCATTATCAACCCTCAAGGAACAATGTAAACACTAAAACCATTTTCAAAAAGTAAGTATTGTTCCGCATTTCGCGTTATATTCTTCAAATTACTAAATATCTATCAGATCGCTATAAAACTGTGCCTAAAACCTTCCTCTGGTATAAATTAGTAACTGTACAAATATTTAAGTCTCTGCGTCTTGTCGTTCGGACGTGATAAGCGTACACCGAACAGACATTCACATTAATATATATAGATAAATACCTATCCGATCGCCATAAAACCGTGCCTAAAGCCTTCCTCGGGTAGACATTAGTAACTGTGTACAAATGTTTAGCTCTTTATGTCTTGTGGTTCAGACGTGATTAACGTACACCGAACAGACATTCACATTTATAGATATAGATGACAAACGCCCAAACGTCAAGAATCCACGTAAACAAACAGCAATAAGCCCGTATTTTCGCACAATCGCTGCTGTTAGTTGTAATCAGACTTGTAGACGGAAGTTTATCGTATCAACGCAACCAACCCTGTATGATCGCAGGTCGTTAGTACCTAATTAGCACGCTTGGAGTACTGCAGCAGACGGTCATCTTTCTAGCGAACTTTCGATCCTCGTGTAAATTAGGCATTAGCCGCCCTCACTCGGAACGTGTTGTCCCAACTCGTCGCAGGCCAGACGTGCTGTCTATCTAGTCTAGTGTAGCCACAGCCACAGCGGGCTCTGAAACGACCCGCCACATCCCACTGAACACGACGAGCTGCTGATAATCGTGATTTGCTTTGCGACCGCAGCGCTCTCCAGCGACCGTTGCGGCCTCGCGCGTAGATCATTGTGTTTACAAACATGGATGTGTGTAAAATTACACGGTATCTCTGTTAGCGAACGCCGGAAAAAAATAAATACTTTAGCTTTCTTATGCTTGTACGTTGCATACGATACTCTTCCAGAAATTGTAATTTCTTCTTCTTCAAGAAACACAAAGACGGTACATTAACTGAAAGCGTTTCATAATGATAACAAAATGTACGACCAAAACACTTTTGGCAAAATATTAAAAAAAAACTGTAAACTGTAGACTGGCAGGGCGGGATTAAAATAGGTGCAAACAAAATAAGCAGTCTCGCATATGCGGATGACATAGTTGTAATGGCCGATTCAATTGAAATGTTGCATACTAATATTTCAGAGCTCAATCAGAGGTGCAAGGATTATGATTTGAAGATCAGCATCTCCAAAACGAAAGTAATATCTGTGGGAAAGAGAAACAGTTTGAGCGCCAAATAGGAGGAACAAAGTTAGAACAGGTAGACAGTTTCAAGTACCTAGGATGTATTTTCTCACAGGATGGCAACATAGTAAAATAACTGGAATCGAGGTGCAGCAAAGCTAATGCAGTGAGTGCTCAGCTAAGATCTACTCTCTTCTGTAAGAAGGAAGTAAGTACCAAGACTAAGTTAGCAGTGCACCGCTCTATCTTTCGACCAACGTTGTTGTATGGGAGTGAAAGTTGGGTGGATACAGGTTACCTTATTCACAAGGTAGAGGTTACAGATATGAAAGTAGCAAGAATGATTGCAGAAGGGAACAATGGCAGGAGGGTGTCCATAATGAGGAAATCAGAGAAAAACTGGGAATGAACACCATAGATGAAGCGGTTAGAGCGAACAGACTGATATGGTGGGGTCATGTTACACGCATGAGAAAAGCAAGGTTACCTAAGAGACTCATGAGCTCGGCAGCGGAGGGTAAGAGGAGTCGAGGTAGACCAAGAAGAAAGTACTTAGATTCGGTGCAGAATGATTTTGAAATAAAAGGCATAACATCAGATGAGGCATCAATGTTAGCATTGAATAGGGGATCATGGAGGAATTTTATTAGAGGTACTATGCTCCAGACAGAACGCTGAAAGGCATAAACAGTCTCTAATGCCGATGATGATGATGATGATGAACTGTACTCGGTGAAATCCATCATCTGCGCCAGCTCCACTTGTCTTACTCTCTTATATTCCTATTTTTCACGATGAACATAATCTGTATACCAAATGTTTACTTTGGCATTCCTTCGAAGATAATAAGTTCTGCCTGATATATTCTACTTGTTCATACACGCGGGACAATGTTCGTTGTGATAATTTTTGCTTTTAGTATTGTACGTAAACACTTTTGCTCCTTTAATTCATCTGCTTCCATAACCACACCCTCTCTGCACTGTGAAACTGAACTATTCCAGCACTGGACTGAACTGGAACAGGATTCAAACACCGTGGCGAAAACCGAATGACGTGGGGTACTGTCTCGAAATTTATTGGTACATGTGCCCTTGCACAAAAAAAACTCAACAAGTTCTCTCGTGATCAGAGTTCGTTCATGTTTGTAGTAAATACCGTCAAATACTGGTTATTATAATTGTATTAAATTAACAAATAAATTACGTAAACCGTAATTAAACCAAATCGTTAAAAATATCTCTGAGAGTGTAGACACAAACCTGTTGTTTACATCTCTTTTCCTCCATAGCTCGTAATGCTAACCACCACCCTAATTCGTCGTCTTAAAAAGAAGTAACAACGAATATCGGATATTACACTTGAATTAATATGAAAGAACCAGGAACATTAAGGAAACAAAAAAGGAAAGTATAAAAATGTTTTGTAGTATGGGGTTGCGAACCCAAATCACTCACAACTTCTGCTCTGCAGCGTACCACACTACCAACTATGCTATTTCTCTTCGGGAAATTGGTCCTTGTATTTGTGATATACTATGCACCTAAAATATGTTGTAATGACCGAACGCTCTCCAACGCCCGTTGCGGTGTTTACAAACATGGATGTGTCTAAAATTACACGGTATCTCTGTTAGCGATATTCGGAAAAAAATGCTTTCTTACGCTTGCATGTCGCGTGCAATACTCTTATAGAAATTGTATTTTTTTTTTCTTCGAGAAAAAGACGGTACATTTATCTGAACGCGGTTGAGAATAATAAGTTTACAAAGTCACTTTTGGGAAAAAGTCTTTAAAAAATGTCAACGGTAAAATACATCACTTGCACCAGCTCCAATTGCCTTGCTCTTATATTTTCATTTTCGACGTTGTACACATTCTGCATATTCTGAGATAATAGGTCCTGACCGATACATTTTACTTGTTATACACAAGGGACAACGCCTCAGCTCGACATTGCTCGTTGTGATAATGTTTGCTTTTAGTATTGTACGTGAACAGTGTGCCTCCTACACTCCATCTGCTTCGGTAAACACGCGCTAGCCGCTTTCACTTTGCACTGTGAAACTGAACTATTCCAACTCTGTACTGAACTGCAACTTAATTCAAACACCGTCTGGAAAACCGTGTGACATAGGGTACTGTTTTCAACTTTCTTTGTTCCTGTGCCCGAGCACGAAAAACTCAACAAATTCTCTCGTGGACCGAGTTTGTTCTTGTTTATTTTAAATAACGTCAAATACCGGATATTATAATTGTATTAAATTAACAAATAAGTTACCGTAGGAAACCAAATCGTTAAAAATATCTGTGAGTGTCGATGCAAACCTGTTATTTATGTCTCTTTTCCTCCACAGCTCGTGAGTCTAACCACGTCGGCAATATGTTGTTTTAAAAAAATAACAACGAATATCGGTTATTGTAGTTAAACTAGCAAGAAAAAAACAAAAAATAAAACTAATTTGGAATTAGGCAGACACGAAAGTGCTCCGCTTGCCATAACTACCCCACAGGCTGGGACGCTACCAACTAACCATTTTTTCATTTCCAGAGTTGATCCTGTCCTCAGGTATACCACGCATCTAAAACAAGTTGTGGTATGTTATTTATGTACGACATAGCATCACAAAGACACTCCTTTGATAGATGGTGTTATACCGTAGCAAAGGAACGATAATATTTCACATTATACAAATTACAACACTGACACAGGTCAAATACGAGAACTGTTAAAGCTCTGAAAAAGTCGTTTCCGGTGATTTATTGTAACAAATCATATCTAAAATGACGCGTTATCAAAAGTTCCTTATTTTCTGGCGCTTTAAAGAAGATTATATTCATACGTTGTACGCTTAGGAATGCAAGCGATACATCGATGTTTTGAAAACATCGATGTTTCGTCCATAAACATCGATGTTAACATCGATGTTTTGAACAGCGATATATCGCCGATGCATCGACAACATATATCTAAAACTATCGACATCGTTGAACAATTGATTGGCAACTCCATTATTACTTTCTTACTTGCTCAGTCAGCGTCAGCTCAAGTGCGGTGCTCCTACTGTCGTCGCTTGTCGCTGTTTTCATACTTTTCAAATAGTAGGTAAGTGAAATATGAAACACTCTGATGATTAATCTGATGTTTGTCCAGCACGGGCTGCTAGCGTTGCTGAAATTTCACCCTCCAACATCAGTGGAATCGAATCTTTTGACAGTGTTACCCAGTCAGACTGATATCGTACTGTCAAAACGTCAGTTAAAACATCGAACAAAAGTCGACGAAAAATCCGCGACAAAAGCCAACATGCCAAGTATAACATAGATTTTCATTTCAGCGAGGTACAGGATATGAGAAACGTCATTTATGAATATTCAAAATACATTATTAAGTAATAACTGAAAGATGCAGAATGTTTAATTTTCTCCACGTCTACAGCTAAGAAAAATGCAGAACGTCAACAAAACACAAGTTATTTCGCATGTAATGAACAAATCGATGTAAATCCCAAGTAAAATCAGCGCAATAGGTAGCGAAACCTTATTCCCAACTACTTTTTCATTCTAATCTGCCATTTCGCTGTGTATTCGTAGCCTGGTGAAAGAACATAAATAAGGCAGATACTTTCTGGCAACACAGCTTCATTTCAGTGTGTTTTTCCTAATATTTCTTAAATGTATGGAAACATCGGACAAACATCGATGTATCGTTTTTCAGAGCGATGTTTTCCAACATTGATAATTTTTCCGCAGGAACATCGATGTTTTTATCATCGATGTTGCATCCATATGTACGCTACAACGAAAGAAGGCACGAGGTACGGAGTTCCGTTTGCAATGTGGCGGCTCAAAAGTTGTGATTGTCACGCCTCTCATTGGCCACGTTGCACTCCACGAAGTAAAATTCCAAAGACCTATATAATCAACATAGGGTGGCCACAGCGTCACGTTAGTTGCAGCCAACTGGAAAGGTTGTCGCCATCTTTGAGAACGTCAGTGTCACGCCAGGTGGTACTGGGCGCCTGCTTCAACATAAGCCGCGGTGGAGTAGCCGAGCGGTCTAAGGCGCGTCTCTGCGGAGAGCGCGGTTGCTCGCCGTGCAGGTTCGAGTCCTCCCTGGGGCATGGGTGTGTGTGTTGTCCTTAGGTTAGTTTACCCAGGTTTAAGTAGTTTGTAAGTTACGGACTGATGACGATGCAGTTTGGTCCGATAGATTTACAAACATTTCAACAATTTTCGAAAATGACAAGTAGGTAACTATATTTTGTAGGCTGCCACTTATCACGCCTCATACGGGCTACCCATTGACTTAGCAACTCTTTGTTTTTCAAAGGAAATACGTATTAAGAATAGTTTAATTACAGTTCATATACCTAGACAATTACCCAATGGTCAATACGCATTTTTACACTATATTAACAACTGTCACTACATTAAAACACACCAAAAACAACCGTCCTCTGCCTAACTTTTTGATGGTCGTGAAGTAAACATAATTTTGAGACTTGGTAAATGCGAAAGTTAAGTATAACGAATGAATTGTAAACAAATCCACGCTGATACCCAACGATCTATATAATTACACATCTCTCTTTATGCCCACCTAAAGTATGACATTGCAGCAGTTTTATCTCTGCGGTTGCCGCAGTTGTTCAAAAATGTTCAAATGTTTGTAGAGCTTATGGGACTTAACCTTCAGCCCGTACACCCCCTTACGGTACACAAAGCGTACACTCGGACTTTAAGACCGGGGTGCCATTTCCTTCAGTTTCTTACGGAATTTTTACCATCTAATTGCCTTAAAATCCATTTAGTGCACCAATCGCTCTCTCCCTTCCCCACCATACACCGCCCCCATAGTTTTCTCACACACCTGATATGTAGATTTTTCTCATTTTTGCATATTTCCAGTTGACTGAAGGGAAAAACATACGACTTGAGGGTACAGGGGGCACATTGGTCAGGGAAAAATAGAGACATTCAGCGTACACCTCGGTCTTTTTCGACCGGTAGCGGAGAGTACAATAATTACAGAACTTCGGACAGATGCACAACGGAGAAAAGACTTACTTGGACTTCCTCTTCAACGTCCTTGAGGCTACTGTGGAGGGCAGAGCGCTGGTACAACCCAGAGAGAAGGGTAGGGGGGAGAAGGGGACGACCTGGTCCAAAAGACCGCTGTACGGGGTAAAGGTTAACTACGGGGTCATCAGTCCCTAAACTTACAAACTACTTATGAACTAGCTAACACTAAGGACGGCACAAATATCCATGCCCGAGGGGGGATTCGAACCCCCGACCGTAGTGGCCGTGCAGACCGTGACTGAAGCGCCGCAGACCGCTCGTCCACCGCGGCCGGCTTGACGCACTTGTACGCCGAACGTGCACTGGGCGTGGTTTACCACTAGTAATAGCGCTCACAAGTCAGTTTAGATTACAAACAGAAGCGTCTCTGCTGCTTCAAACGGACGTTCTCAAATATGGCGCCCAATGTTGCTCAGCGCTGTAGCTTGCCTACCAAACAGGTGTGTAAACAACATAGAGAGGCTACCAATGAGCTCAAAGATAATCTGGAGTCAGTACTGTGTATTACGAAAGCGTGACGCTCGCCGCCATGTTTGTGAGCGTATAATCTGTCTCTATCTAGTTGTTAGTAGTATTTGCATGCACCGAATTTAATATTATGACATCTGTAATCTTTTGTTCTAGTTGCTTTTCGAACAAAGTAAATCAAATACAACGGCAGATACCTATGAACATTTTAATACTAGTCACAAAATAGTTGAGACTTGGAATAAACAGTATACTCATGAAACGAAACAGCAGAAAACGGCATGGGTTTTTTAAAACGTGTACGTCAGTTATATTTTCATTCGGAAGTAGTGTTTCTACCATATTGCGTTAAATGAATAAATTGTTTTACTGTAGAAAGATAAATGAAGGTGTAAAAACGATGAATTCGATGTGTCTGACATAAGCAGTAATTTCCAGTCGGTGGGCTCAAACGGAAATTATAAACAAGAGCCAAATAGAGAAATGATCACGAGAAGTAGCGTGTACGACAGTGTAATTTATTCATTAAATTGAATGTGATTGGTACTGACTAAAAATATAGTTCATCCTTGGGTATGAACTCTACTTCGTTTCCTTTGAGTTCTCTTCAAGCATAAACGCCTCGAACTTTAGTATAATGTATTTATTAAAGTAATTAATCATTCATATCTTATTTTCAAAGGACGCAGAGTATAAAAGAACAATACGACTTATACGTACGTAGTTGCCAACCTAACAAAAACAGTGTGTCACGATTTTCACAGATTGAAAACACTACAGTTGTGTATCCAGTGTTAATCATTGAGATCACTGGAGGCTACAGAAACTACAGCGCTCTGGGTGGCAGCACTGAGCAACACTGGCCGCCATGTTTGAGAACGTTAGTTTGAAGCAGCAGCGTGAGGACACAGAATAAGGAGTATACAGAAAGGAAACTCCCGCTGCATTCTGTCGTCCAAAATTTAGTGCGCATGCGCGGAACGGCCATCTTGAAAAGCAGTAAACGCGTGATCACTCCCTACTCTGTAGCGTGGTAATGCGCCGTCTTTATTTGTTAATTGTGTGTTTTAACTGCCTGAATCGCATAGAAGTAATCAAGTATTTGGTGTAGTGTAAAGAAAGAACTGTGTGTCAGTAGTTGGAGCTGTTCCGTTTTTATTATGAGCAGCAATAAAAGAAAAGGCGGCCGATGGTGTTCAGCACCTAATTGCCGCAATA
Source organism: Locusta migratoria (assembly GCA_026315105.1). Lineage (NCBI taxonomy): Eukaryota > Metazoa > Arthropoda > Insecta > Orthoptera > Acrididae > Locusta > Locusta migratoria. The sequence goes on from CM048753.1 coordinate 126,661,017, forward strand.
ATTCGAATACAAATAAGGATATAAGTTTCTTCACCTTCCCAAAACATGCTGAGCAGTAAGTGAACGTCGCTATATGTGCAGTGAAAGTTAAATGTTATCAGTTTCGAATGAGAGCAATGTGTGCATAATTATTAAAAGTAGCCTTGCTTCTTCTCTTGACGATAACTCTCGCTGTTGCTGCAGCAGTTCAACGGCATCGAAATGTTGAAGTACATTTACATTTTATAAGTTTAACGTTGTAGGGAATAATATAAAATGAATTACAAAGATTAGTGCGTAAGTAGGCAGGTAAAATTTTACTTACGGCATTGGAGGAGTAGTGTTCTAATGTTGGCAACGAATACTCTTCTGATACTCAAACAAATAGATTAAGGGGAATAATTATTTTATGCTGTTCCTGCTCTGTGGTTGACAGATTCCTCTATATGTCCTTCTCCGATCAGTAAATTAATGATACTCCTAAAGCAAACACAACTTTTATATATGCCCAGACGTCATTAGTTCGGTGTAATCACGTTGAATTGCTAAGTCTCACTCAATATTTTGTGCGAATTAATACGTGTCAAATAAAACCTGGCAGTTGTAAAGTCACTTTCTTATTTATAACTAATTTCTCACACATAACTTCGCGTTATTTGGAATTTTTCTAGAGATAAGCACCAAATAAAACGATCATCGACTCCACTGTACATTTTCGTAGTTGTATTAAAATTTAGGGCTATTTTTTCCGTTGGATTACAATTAGGTGCAAGAAGATGGCACAAAATAGATGAAAGCCGTTTCCTTTCGTAAAAGTCGGTGAGATTAGCTACAGTTCGTAAAAAGTCAATTTCCAGCGAAAGTACTAAGTGGCTATAGTTCCGCGTTTACTGCTTTTCAATATGGCGTCGAGCGCAACGCTTGGTAACATACAGATCAAAGGCGCCGCCTCCAGCTTTCCCTTCTGTATGCTCCCTATTCTGTGGTGAGGAGACGCTTCTGTTTGTCATCTAAACTGACGTGTGAGCGCTATGACTAGTGGTAAATCAAGCCCAGTGTATGTTCGGCGTACAACTGCAGCAACCGCAGTGACAAAATTGTTGGAATGTCATACGTAAAGAAAGATATATGTAATTATATACATTTCGCATTTACCGAGTCTCAAAATTATGTTTACTTCCCCTAAATCGTTTATGTAACTAAGGAACAGCAGAGGACCAATAACACTACCCTGTGGAACGCCGGATATCACCTCTGTTTTAGTCGATGCCTTACCATCGATTACTACGAACTGTGTACTCTCTGACAGGAAGTCACCTATCCAGTCGCAAATTTGGAGCGCTATACCATAACCACGCAATTTTAGAAAAAGCCGTTTGTGAGTTACGGTGTCAAAAGCCTTCTGGAAATCAAAAACCTAGGCAGAGGACGGATGTATTTGGAGTGTTTTAATGTAATGACAGTTGGTTATATAGTGTACAAAAGCGTATTAATCATTGGGTAAGTAGCCTAGGTATATGAACTGTAATTAAACTATTCTTTATACAGATTTCCTTTGAAAAACAAGGAGTTGCTAACCCAATGGGTAACCAGTATGAGGCGTGATAAGTAGCAGTCTACAAAGTATAGTTACATATGCTCTTGTCATTTTGAAGAAAAAGTATGAGATGCTACCACCGATCGAAAGCGGCTACTTGCAAATGCCATTCCAACACTATTTTCGTTTCCTGAGCACCTACAGAAACCAAAAGCTGTAAGGAGAGTACCAAGGAAACGTCAAATTGTGGAGAGCTCGATAAATGCGTAATGTACATAAAAACATGAAACATCATTTGAACCACAGGCGGAATAAAGGTAATTAAAGACTTTAAAGAAATTCGCCTGTATTTATAGGGAAGATATGTCGGCAAATACAAACGATTATTGACATTATAGTAACATCAAGTAATGTAGCAGTTCGACGATTGTAAACGTTACACTTAGGATGCAGTAGTAAACGAGAAATGGTATTCGTAGTGGGAATTACTTTCCGAATTGCGTCGCCCAGAAATTAAGGAAAAATCAAGACTGGCAATGATTAATATAAAACCTATGGTTCAACGTTAGCAGAGGCCCAGTACCTCCTGGCGTGACACTGAAGTTCTCAAACATGGCGGCAACCTCTCCAATTGGCTTCCACTATGGCGGCGCTGTGGCCAGCCTGTGTTGTTTATATAGCTCTTTGTTGCCGACCGCCTCTCTACGCTGTTTATCTAACATGCCAGATCCTTCGTTCGCCGCTGTGACGTCACCAGTTCCTCCCCAACACGTGCCGTGGGAGGACGGCGTAGCGCGTACTTTTGACTGTGGGCGCAGGATCCATTCCTCCCGCGGTCAGAAAAATAGGACTGAATCCTCCAGAGCCTGCAATAGTGTGGAAAAGGACGGGACTGAATCCTCCCATAACCTGTTTAAGCAGGTAGTTGGTGGCGGCCCGAGACCAGTGTGGACAGACCTTTATGAATATTCCAGGCAAGCAAAACTATCTAACATATGTTCCAGTGCATGTTCCTACATTGTACAGTAAAGTAAGAGTGACAATTAAGCCCCAGTTAACGTTAGAGTCAGAGTAAACGTACAGTAATATATAAGACAGAAACTTTCCAACTTCATTTCTTTCGTAATAGTCATGTACAAGACCCAATGTTTGAATCTTCGTCTACCAGGTCTGGGTCAAATGAAATTTGCATCCTTGGATCCTTATATCACTCCAGACTTCACTTCCAGCCTTCATTATGCTGTCTTCAAAATCTGTAAACATCGTTGATGGTGAAAATTTCAGTCCTAGATCAGCACATTTATTGATGACTGTATCAAAGACATACTGATACGACGAAGTTTTCTTCTCGTTCACTAACGCAAAAACCAATCGAATGTAATGTCCATTAACTAGACCGAGTATAGTAAACAGCTGACAAAAGAATTTAGCGCAACACTTGAATGTTCCGTCAGTAAATATTGTTGCATGCTGATTAAGCACGTTAAGGTTTTCAGAGTCACAAAATATTACAACTTTTTTCTCGGCATTGTTGTCCAGCAAGAAATTTTTCCCGTCTTTAGTTTTAACATGTTACGTATTGAGAACTTCATGCCGGCCGCGGTGGCCGAGGAGACTAAGGCTGTGGTGTCGCACAAGTCCAAAGTGCGCGCCACCTACTTTCGCCGCGCGCCGCCATGCACGCACGGCGCGGCGTTCTCACGACGACAGCCACGAGCGCCCTCTGCGACAACTCCGCTCGTGGCCACCACTGAAGGATCGTCCACTTGGGACTGAGTTAGCAACCAGTTAGGACCTTCGTAATCAGCTAGGCACCAGTGAAGACTTTGCTATTGTACAGGCACTAGGCAGGCCTCTAACAACTATGTATCAACATTCTGCAGTACTATGTAAAAGTTAAGTATTGTTACATTCTGTGCAATATATATCTCTTTCTAATTTACTCTAGTGTTTATAGTTTCTGGCTGCTCCCCTCCGTACCTGCACCGGCGTGCTATCCTTATTCCTGTGTCGGTCTTATTCCACTCGGCCACCGACACCTACGACGAGGCTGGGACACAAAAGCGGCGACGAAGTTGGGACACAAAAAAGGCGCTCCAGTCTGCACGGCCACTACGGTCGGGGGTTTCGAATACCCCCTCGGGCATGGATATTTGTGCCGTCCTAGTTCGTAAGTAGTTCATAAGTAGTTTGTAAGTTTAGGGACTGATGACCCCGTAGTTAAGTACCATAGACTATACAAACTTTTTTTTTTTTTTTTTTTTTTTTTTTTTTTTTTTTTTTTTTTTTTTTTTTTTTTAGAAGTTCATGACACTCGTCGGCAATTTCAGCAGAATTTTCCGCCTAGCATTGTAAATAGATTTCCGGAAGCTGTCGACATCTCTAATTGTTACCTCTTGAGTATCTTCTCCTTTTAAATGGTGGTAAATCAGCTTAGATGGCCTCTCACAAATGTCTTCTGTGGCTTTTCGCTTCAAATTAGCAATTCATTTTTTCCTTTGAATTTTCTTGGAAGGTACTTCTGCGTGGTTGTGCTCTTCATGAATGTCCACAACATCCAGCTCCTCAACAGAAATTGTTTTAATAAAGCTTTTGCAATCCTTAATGTTGCACGTCCATCGCGCTACACCACTTTTCAACAATTTATTTTTTTAAATCCGAAAGCGTTACCTTCCAGAAGTAACATTTTGCCTCCCTTTCTACTCAGTGAAACTTCAAGGGCGTCGGAGGACATGTTCACTGTTGGCGATCTGCCGTGGACTGCAGAGACAAGTAAGGCCGGAAACGCTAGGGGCGGGGGTGGTGGCTGCAGCAGGCGCCACTGTGCTAGAGTAGTTCGGGAGGATTCAGTCCTGTCCCCTGTTCTCCTACCTGCCGTTGGGAGCATTCCGTCCTGCGCCCTTGACTGACTACACCACCCAGTCCCCCCAAACGCGCAGTCACGCCTCTCCGCCTTGTAAACAACCCACATTTACATTGCGCTACACCTCACGCCCTACAGCCGACACATTCCTTCTCGCTCTTTATATACAGAGTCACGCACTTAACTATTTTTTCAAAATATATATGCAACAATACAAATCCGCTTTAAAAAAATGCAATATAAAGTTATTCACCTCGAAGAGCGACATACGTTAATATGAAACTGGACCTACCCGCACCATTCCAAAGGGCGGGAAGGGTAGTCTCCTGAAAATCTATATATACCGGGTGTTTCACTAAGTTTATTTGCCTCTGTAACTTATAAAATAATAGGTGGCGGGAAATTTTAATGCGGTAGGTCAACACAAGAAATGTTACACTTTCTGCGGAGCTATGAACATAGTTTATTGTATCATTTTCCAAAGAGTTACACCGCAAAGATGTAATTTTTAAATGGAACAATAGTTTTTTTCTATCGTGCATTGGATTCGTTGAAAACAGCTGCGTCCAAATCAATTTACACTACATTCCTATCACTGTTAGTTTGGGAGCTACAACCCTTCAAAGTTTAGGGGGCGGAGGCTACGACAGCGTAGCTGACTGGCTGGTGGCCATGAGACAGTGGGCCGTGCCCCAGGGGATAACCACTCGGCCAGTCAGCTACGCTACCGCAGCCTCCGCCCCCGGAACTTTGAAGGGTTGTAGCTCCCAAACTAACAGCGATAGGAATGTAGTTTAAATTGATTTGGACGCAGCTGGTTTAAACGAATCCAATACACAATAGAAAAAAACGATTGTTCCATTTAAAAAATTATATCTTCGTGGTGTAACTCTTTGGAAAATGATACAATAAACTATGTTCACAGATCCGCAGAAAGTGTACCATTTCTTGTGTTCACCTACCGCATTAAAATTTCCCATCACCTATTATTTTATAAGTTACAGAGGCAAACACACTTAGTGAAACACCCTGTATATATAAACTGTTTGTCTATATGTCCTCTGTGTGTTCATGAACCATTCATTAGATTGTAATGGAACTTTTGTGAGCTGTTCACCGTACTCCCAACGAAAGTTCCTGATCCAAAAACAAACTAGTACGACACATAGCCCAGGAAATATGACGCCATAAATAATGAGAGGTCACCGCGTGAGAATACCCAGATTCCCAGATTTATGCGTCAATTATTGGAAAATGGGAGTAGTTAGGGACCTGCAACAGATTTTGCATGTAATTTCGGTCGTTTATGAAGCATTTTCTAACTGACCCCTCCCCAGACACAAAATGATGAAAAGAAGTCTACCGCTCACAATAGTTTCGCTGTAGATGCCTACTATTGTTACTATTTATTTTTGTCTGCAAGTCTCAGTTAATTCTCTTGCGTACAAAATTAACCAATCTATTTCCTTAAACTTTATCTATATAAAAACGAAAGGACAATCACTGACTAAACACGAAATGTCGAAAACTACTTCATCTATGAAGCTGAAATGTGGCAGGAATGTAGTTTATGGGTAGAAAATGTCAGCTAAGAAAGTATTTTATGACAGGTGCACGGCGGAGCATACTTCTCCTATAGACTCACGAAATCTACAGGTTCATTCCGATCTTCACAAAATTTCGCACGCTTGACCTTCAAAATAAGAGGAAGGTCACCGTCTACCTTAAGTTTCATACGGTTCATGGGGGAGGGTACTTTACAACAGAAAAATGGACCCCTAACTACCTTGGTCGCGTCATAAGTTGATAATGTCTCGACCAATGTCACAGATCCTTTTTCCGTGGTTTTCGTTGTTCTCAAACCAAGGGTTAATGAGATAAAACTGAAATATTTGAGAACAACAAATGACTTTTTCAATATGAACCTGCATTTTTTTGCATAGGAATCTATAGTTTCGTTCCGATATTGATGAAATTTTGCGCAATCTACCTTAAAAACAAGAGGAATGTCACTGTCTATAAAATTTTGTTGGGTGCATGGTGTAGGCTACTGAACATACGGAATATTATAAAATGCATAGTTTTGCTCCAATCTTTATTAATTTTTGCACCCACGACCTTTGAACCAAGAGGAAGATCACTGGGTACATAAATGTTTAAATCGTACATGACAGAGGCTACCTTGCAGAAAACTTTGCCGAGAGAGGGAAAAGTGGAAACGAACAGAGAGATGGGAGAGAAAGAGGTGGATGCAGAGAGAGGGGGGAAGGGGATGTGGACTACCAGAGTGGAGGATAAACAAACACCCGGGCAACGCCGGGTTTACAGCTAGTGATAAATAGAAATCCGTAGTTTTATTGCAAATTCGGATCCTCCGTGATTAAATATGTAAAGTTTGTGTTGTTGTTGTAGTCTTCTGTCCGGAGACTGGTTTGATGTAGCCCTGCATCTTACTTAATATCTTAAGCAAGCCTCTTCGTCTCCTCATAAGAACGGCAACCCACATTCAACAGAATCAGCTTAGTATATTCGTTTCTTGGTCTCCTTGTGTGATTTTTACCCACGTACTACACTCCAACGATAAATTTGGAATTCGCGATTCCTTGATGTCTAAGAATGTCTTAGTAATCGATCCGTTCTTTTAGTCAAGGTTTGTGAAACATTCATTTTGTCCCCAATTCTGTTCAGTACCTCTTCATCAGTTACGTTATCTACACACCTAATCTTCAGCATTGTCCCGTAGCACGAGATTCAAAAAGCCTCTATGCTCTTCCTGTCTAATTTATCGTCCACGTTTCTTTTACGTACAAGGCAACACTCGGAACAAATGCCTTGAGAATAGACTTCAGTTTATAATCGACGTTAATAAATTTCTCTTTTTCAAAAACTGCTTCTCTTCCCATTGCCATTCTGTATTTTATATCCTCTGTACTGCGACCGTCGTATGTTATTTTACTGCCCAAGGAACGGAACTTACTTACCACCTTTAAACTCTTTTGTTATTATTATTATTATTATTACTATTATTTTGTTTCGTGATTGATGGCGCTGTAATCGAAAACAAGTTAAAAAGTGTTGGAAAACTGTAGCACCTGGAACAGAAAGACGTCGCCTCGTTGTCTCCGTCGAACACTTGCTGTTCAGGTGGACGATACCGCGCAAAGTCGTCGCACAAGTGAGACTCCTGTCACAGGACACGTCAGCATACGTTTGACGACCTGACGAGCTCCAGCAACGTTTCTATCAGCCTCAAAGCGCAAGCAATGACGTCTACTCTCTCTTCAAACGTTATATATATATATATATATATATATATATATATATATATATATATATATATATATATAATTTTATAGAGGGAAACTGTCCCGGTGGGATAAACAAAAATAAAAAATAGAAAAGAGATGACTTACCAAAAGGACCGGCTCGTCGATGGAAACAAATAAAATCACACACAAACACACATACAAGCTTTCGCCACCACTGGCAGCTTCTTCAGGAAAAAGAGGAAATAAGGGGAGGAAAAAGGGAAGGATATGGGTTTTAAGGAAGTGGAAAAGGAGTCATTCCAATCCCAGGAGTGGAAGGACTTACCTTAGGGGAAAAAAAGGAAGGTAAACAAATACACACACACTCAGACATATCGAAATGCAAAATGTCTGTCTAGGTGTGTTTGCGTTTCGATATGTCTGAGTGTGTGTGTATTTGTTTACCTTCCTTTTTTTCCCCTAAGGTAAGTCCTTCCACTCCTGGGATTGGAATGACTCATTTTCCACTTCCTTAAAACCCATATCCTTCCCTTTTTCCTCCCCTTATTTCCTCTTTTTCCTGAAGAAGCTGCCAGTGGTGGCGAAAGCTTGTATGTGTGTTTGTGTGTGATTTTATTTGTTTCCATCGACGAGCCGGTCCTTTTGGTAAGTCATCTCTTTTCTATTATATATATAACGTTTGAAGAGAGAGTAGACGTCATATATATATATATATATATATATATATATATATATATATATATATATATATATATCGTATGCGAGCTACAAACAGTTTTCCATCTCTGCCAGTCAAGTTGTGCGCCTGGTGCCAGCTCCTCCTCGTAGTTGGCATGTCCTTGTCGCTCCCGCCACAATTCTTCTTCAAACGTTTACATCGTGGAACAATCGCGTAGAGCAGCGGTTTCCAAGTTCTGGTGGACGGGCAGTGTGGCACTGGATCGCGAACGCTCGTCGAGCGACAAAGACGACGCAAAAATAACGCGAAGATTCAGAGGTTTGGCCACGCGGCAGTAGCCGAGTGCTCGGGAACGTCACGTTGCGGACCGCGCTGCCAACCGCGTCGGAAGTTCGAATCCTCCCAGGGACATGGATGTTTGCGTCGTCTTTGGCATAAGTTAGTTTTAAGTAGTTTGTAACTTTAGGGACTGATGACCCCGCAGTTAAGTCCCATAAGCTCTACTAACATTTATTCAGGGGTTTCACTCGTCAGTTGCCAAGGTCACAGAGTAAAATATTACATAAAAGTTAAATGCCACATAGATCCTGTATCACTTCTAAAGAAATGGGGCATTCTGTCATGCCGAAATCTGCCTCAAAAGAAGCAGCTAAAACGTAGTACTTGTAACACAATACTTTATTCATCAGGCAACCAGAGTCGAATTGATTCATTTTTTTTGATAACACAGCGATGCGAATGTTAAAAAATTCTTTACCAAGAACTCACGACCGGTTTCGCAAATTAAATTTCTATCATCAGATGCTTGTTTCATTCTTTTGTGTCCCAGCCTCGTCGCCGCTTTTGTGTCTCGTTTCCGTCGTAGGTGTCGGTGGCCGAGTGGAATGAGACCGACACAGGAATAAAGATAGCACGCTGGTGCAGGTACGGAGGGGAGCAGCCAGAAACTAGAAACACTAGAGTAAATTAGAACGAGATATATATTGCACAGAATTTATACAATACTTAACTTTTACATAGATGAGTACTGCAGAAGGGTGATACATAGTTGAGCTAGAGGCCTGCCTAGTGCCTGTACGATAGCCAAGTCTTCACTGGTGCCTATCTGATTTCGAAGTGTTAACTGGTTCCTATCTCAGTCCCAAGTGGACGATGTCGTTCAGTGGTGGCCACGAGCGGAGTTGCAGCAGAGGGCGCTCGTGGCTGACGTAAGAACGCCGCGCCGTGCGTGCATGGCGGCGCGCGGCGAAAGTACGTGGCGCGCACTTTGTACTTGTGCGACACCACACATTCAGATCTTAACCACATGTTACTTTGACTCTAATCTAGCTGATCCCCATTATTATTCTTGAGTTGTAACCAACTTGCCTATAAAACCATCTATCGAACCCCTTTCTTCAAATAGTGGGGCTCCGTCAACGTGTATTAAAAACGGAATAAAATCCCATACTTAAAACAGTAAATTTTCATCAGCCAATGGCCTACCTCTGATATAAAGCATTACTCTAAGAACGGTATTCAGCATGAAAGCCGCGTCAGGGGCTAAAAGAAGATTGAAATCTGCTAGAGCACTGGCACTGTGCCTCCAGAGGAGACAGCTGGGAGTAGGCGTTGTTGTTGTTGTTGTTGCCGGCATCAGACTGGACACGAGTCGCGGCCGAGCACAACGCCAAGAGACGCGCATGAGCACCGACGCGAGCCTCGGTTGACTGGCGTCTACTTTAACTGGTGGGGACTAGCCGAGCATCAAGATAATATATAATACATAACTACTAGAATTCACACCTAGCAGTTTCCCATCTCAAGGTCAAACAGGCCTAAAATTATATGCAAAAAAAAAAAAACAAAAAACTTACTCGGTACTACTAGTATTGGCCTAGTTTAGGTTACGGTAGTAACACTAAAAGTGGGCCTTTGCGATCGTCTTTTGACAGCTCGAAATTTAAATTAAAATAACGCCTTAACCATGCATCTGACACGAAAATTGAATACCCGAATTTGTAGAGGAGAAAATTCTCTACAGCTTTGCTCTATTGTGTGTTTTTTTTTTCATATCTCTCAAGGTTTCAGAGATATTTACAAAAATAACGGCGATTTTGCGATGAATGCCTGTCTGTCCGTAACGTGTTCCCTGTTTTTAAGACGAACCGTTCAACCGATCAGCACCAAATTTTACAGACATGGTTGTAGGCCGCCAGAGACCAGAACCTCCATTTTTCAAATTTTTCGGACAAAAAATACGGTAGTTCAAAATGTTCGTATAGCTTATGGGACTTAACTACGGTGTCATCAGTCCCTAATCTTACAAACTACTTATGAACTAGCTAATGCTAAGGATGGCACAAATATCTATGCCCGAGGGGGGATTCGAACCCCCGACCGTAGTGGCCGTGCAGACCGTGACTGGAGCACCTCAGTCCCCTCGGCCACCGCGGCCGTCAAAAAATACGGTAGTAAAACCATGAAAAGCCGTTTGTAATATAATTGTAACTGCAAACGAACCGTTCATCTGACACGAAAATTGCATAACCTAATTGATAGAGGAGAAAATTCTCCACAACTTATCTCCCTTGTGTTTTTTTCATGTCTCGTATCGTTTGAGACATATTTGCTAAAATAACGGAGATTTGACACCCTCCATTGAATTAACGAAAACCAGCAGTTCGGAGATGTCACGTGACATTCCTCGCGTATTTACCTCCGTGAACCTGGCACCCGACTTAAAGAAATTGTTTTTTACTTCATCCTATCTTAAAGAACTTCGTTTGTAGTGGATTGTAGTGCAAAAATTTTCGTTTGTAGTTTTTCGGAAAAAAAGTTATAGGTAACTCAAAAAATAGCCAGCACCCCACTTTTAAGAAATTAAATTCTAATGGATGATATGGGTAGGGAATCGTTTGTAGTGGTTTGTAGTGAACGAATTTTCGTTTGTAGTAACTTGTATATCCCACAAAACGTGTTCAAAATGGAAGGCGCGAGGCCCATACTGCTGTGCACTGCACCCACTAGCAGCACCCCACATTCGAGAAATTTAATTATAATGGATGATATGTGTAGGAAATAGTGTGTAGAGGTTTGTAGTGAACGAATTTTCGTTTGTAGTAACTTGTATATCCCACAAAACATGTTCAAAATGGAAGGCGCGAGGCCCATACTGCTGTGCACTGCACCCACTGGCAGCACCCCACTTTCGAGAAATTTAATTATAATGGATGATATGTGTAGGAAATAGTGTGTAGAGGTTTGTAGTGAACGAATTTTCGTTTGTAGTAACTTGTATATCCCACAAAACGTGTTCAAAATGGAAGGCGCGAGGCCCATACTGCTGTGCACTGCACCCACTAGCAGCACCCCACATTCGAGAAATTTAATTCTAATGGATGATATGTGTAGGAAATAGTGTGTAGAGGTTTGTAGTGAACGAATTTTCGTTTGTAGTAACTTGTATATCCCACAAAACGTGTTCAAAATGGAAGGCGCGAGGCCCATACTGCTGTGCACTGCACCCACTAGCAGCACCCCACATTCGAGAAATTTAATTATAATGGATGATATGTGTAGGAAATAGTGTGTAGAGGTTTGTAGTGAACGAATTTTCGTTTGTAGTAACTTGTATATCCCACAAAACGTGTTCAAAATGGAAGGCGCGAGGCCCATACTGCTGTGCACTGCACCCACTAGCAGCACCCCACATTCGAGAAATTTAATTCTAATGGATGATATGTGTAGGAAATAGTGTGTAGAGGTTTGTAGTGAACGAATTTTCGTTTGTAGTAACTTGTATATCCCACAAAACGTGTTCAAAATGGAAGGCGCGAGGCCCATACTGCTGTGCACTGCACCCACTAGCAGCACCCCACATTCGAGAAATTTAATTCTAATGGATGATATGTGTAGGAAATAGTGTGTAGAGGTTTGTAGTGAACGAATTTTCGTTTGTAGTAACTTGTATATCCCACAAAACGTGTTCAAAATGGAAGGCGCGAGGTCCATACTGCTGTGCACTGCACCCACTAGCAGCACCCCACATTCGAGAAATTTAATTCTAATGGATGATATGTGTAGGAAATAGTGTGTAGAGGTTTGTAGTGAACGAATTTTCGTTTGTAGTAACTTGTATATCCCACAAAACGTGTTCAAAATGGAAGGCGCGAGGCCCATACTGCTGTGCACTGCACCCACTAGCAGCACCCCACATTCGAGAAATTTAATTCTAATGGATGATATGTGTAGGAAATAGTGTGTAGAGGTTTGTAGTGAACGAATTTTCGTTTGTAGTAACTTGTATATCCCACAAAACGTGTTCAAAATGGAAGGCGCGAGGCCCATACTGCTGTGCACGGCACCCAATGGCAGCACCCCACTTTCAAGAAATTTATTTCTAATGGATGATATGTGTAGGAAATAGTGTGTAGAGGTTTGTAGTGTACGAATTTTCGTTTGTAGTAACTTGTATATCCCACAAAACGTGTTCAAAATGGAAGGCGCGAGGCCCATACTGCTGTGCACTGCACCCACTAGCAGCACCCCACTTTCAAGAAATTTATTTCTAATGGATGATATGTGTAGGAAATAGTGTGTAGAGGTTTGTAGTGTACGAATTTTCGTTTGTAGTAACTTGTATATCCCACAAAACGTGTTCAAAATGGAAGGCGCGAGGCCCATACTGCTGTGCACTGCACCCACTAGCAGCACCCCACATTCGAGAAATTTAATTATAATGGATGATATGTGTAGGAAATAGTGTGTAGAGGTTTGTAGTGAACGAATTTTCGTTTGTAGTAACTTGTATATCCCACAAAACGTGTTCAAAATGGAAGGCGCGAGGCCCATACTGCTGTGCACGGCACCCAATGGCAGCACCCCACTTTCAAGAAATTTATTTCTAATGGATGATATGTGTAGGAAATAGTGTGTAGAGGTTTGTAGTGTACGAATTTTCGTTTGTAGTAACTTGTATATCCCACAAAACGTGTTCAAAATGGAAGGCGCGAGGCCCATACTGCTGTGCACGGCACCCACTGGCAGCACCCCACTTTCAAGAAATTTAATTCTAATGGATGATATGTGTAGGAAATAGTGTGTAGAGGTTTGTAGTGAACGAATTTTCGTTTGTAGTAACTTGTATATCCCACAAAACATGTTCAAAATGGAAGGCGCGAGGCCCATACTGCTGTGCACTGCACCCACTGGCAGCACCCCACTTTCGAGAAATTTAATTATAATGGATGATATGTGTAGGAAATAGTGTGTAGAGGTTTGTAGTGAACGAATTTTCGTTTGTAGTAACTTGTATATCCCACAAAACGTGTTCAAAATGGAAGGCGCGAGGCCCATACTGCTGTGCACTGCACCCACTAGCAGCACCCCACATTCGAGAAATTTAATTCTAATGGATGATATGTGTAGGAAATAGTGTGTAGAGGTTTGTAGTGAACGAATTTTCGTTTGTAGTAACTTGTATATCCCACAAAACGTGTTCAAAATGGAAGGCGCGAGGCCCATACTGCTGTGCACTGCACCCACTAGCAGCACCCCACATTCGAGAAATTTAATTCTAATGGATGATATGTGTAGGAAATAGTGTGTAGAGGTTTGTAGTGAACGAATTTTCGTTTGTAGTAACTTGTATATCCCACAAAACGTGTTCAAAATGGAAGGCGCGAGGCCCATACTGCTGTGCACGGCACCCAATGGCAGCACCCCACTTTCAAGAAATTTATTTCTAATGGATGATATGTGTAGGAAATAGTGTGTAGAGGTTTGTAGTGTACGAATTTTCGTTTGTAGTAACTTGTATATCCCACAAAACGTGTTCAAAATGGAAGGCGCGAGGCCCATACTGCTGTGCACGGCACCCACTGGCAGCACCCCACTTTCAAGAAATTTATTTCTAATGGATGATATGTGTAGGAAATAGTGTGTAGAGGTTTGTAGTGTACGAATTTTCGTTTGTAGTAACTTGTATATCCCACAAAACGTGTTCAAAATGGAAGGCGCGAGGCCCATACTGCTGTGCACGGCACCCACTGGCAGCACCCCACTTTCAAGAAATTTATTTCTAATGGATGATATGTGTAGGAAATAGTGTGTAGAGGTTTGTAGTGAACGAATTTTCGTTTGTAGTAACTTGTATATCCCACAAAACGTGTTCAAAATGGAAGGCGCGAGGCCCATACTGCTGTGCACTGCACCCACTAGCAGCACCCCACATTCGAGAAATTTAATTCTAATGGATGATATGTGTAGGAAATAGTGTGTAGAGGTTTGTAGTGAACGAATTTTCGTTTGTAGTAACTTGTATATCCCACAAAACGTGTTCAAAATGGAAGGCGCGAGGCCCATACTGCTGTGCACTGCACCCACTAGCAGCACCCCACATTCGAGAAATTTAATTATAATGGATGATATGTGTAGGAAATAGTGTGTAGAGGTTTGTAGTGAACGAATTTTCGTTTTTAGTAACTTGTATATCCCACAAAACGTGTTCAAAATGGAAGGCGCGAGGCCCATACTGCTGTGCACTGCACCCACTAGCAGCACCCCACATTCGAGAAATTTAATTCTAATGGATGATATGTGTAGGAAATAGTGTGTAGAGGTTTGTAGTGAACGAATTTTCGTTTGTAGTAACTTGTATATCCCACAAAACGTGTTCAAAATGGAAGGCGCGAGGCCCATACTGCTGTGCACGGCACCCAATGGCAGCACCCCACTTTCAAGAAATTTATTTCTAATGGATGATATGTGTAGGAAATAGTGTGTAGAGGTTTGTAGTGTACGAATTTTCGTTTGTAGTAACTTGTATATCCCACAAAACGTGTTCAAAATGGAAGGCGCGAGGCCCATACTGCTGTGCACGGCACCCACTGGCAGCACCCCACTTTCAAGAAATTTATTTCTAATGGATGATATGTGTAGGAAATAGTGTGTAGAGGTTTGTAGTGTACGAATTTTCGTTTGTAGTAACTTGTATATCCCACAAAACGTGTTCAAAATGGAAGGCGCGAGGCCCATACTGCTGTGCACGGCACCCACTGGCAGCACCCCACTTTCAAGAAATTTATTTCTAATGGATGATATGTGTAGGAAATAGTGTGTAGAGGTTTGTAGTGAACGAATTTTCGTTTGTAGTAACTTGTATATCCCACAAAACGTGTTCAAAATGGAAGGCGCGAGGCCATACTGCTGTGCACGGCACCCACTGGCAGCACCCCACTTTCAAGAAATTTATTTCTAATGGATGATATGTGTAGGAAATAGTGTGTAGAGGTTTGTAGTGAACGAATTTTCGTTTGTAGTAACTTGTATATCCCACAAAACGTGTTCAAAATGGAAGGCGCGAGGCCCATACTGCTGTGCACGGCACCCACTGGCAGCACCCCACTTTCAAGAAATTTATTTCTAATGGATGATATGTGTAGGAAATAGTGTGTAGAGGTTTGTAGTGAACGAATTTTCGTTTGTAGTAACTTGTATATCCCACAAAACGTGTTCAAAATGGAAGGCGCGAGGCCCATACTGCTGTGCACGGCACCCACTGGCAGCACCCCACTTTCAAGAAATTTATTTCTAATGGATGATATGTGTAGGAAATAGTGTGTAGACGTTTGTAGTGATCGAATTTTCGTTTGTAGTAACTTGTATATCCCACAAAACGTGTTCAAAATGGAAGGCGCGAGGCCCATACTGCTGTGCACGGCACCCACTGGCAGCACCCCACTTTCAAGAAATTTATTTCTAATGGATGATATGTGTAGGAAATAGTGTGTAGAGGTTTGTAGTGAACGAATTTTCGTTTGTAGTAACTTGTATATCCCACAAAACGTGTTCAAAATGGAAGGCGCGAGGCCCATACTGCTGTGCACTGCACCCACTGGCAGCACCCCACATTCGAGAAATTTAATTCTAATGGATGATATGTGTAGGAAATAGTGTGTAGAGGTTTGTAGTGAACGAATTTTCGTTTGTAGTAACTTGTATATCCCACAAAACGTGTTCAAAATGGAAGGCGCGAGGCCCATACTGCTGTGCACTGCACCCACTGGCAGCACCCCACATTCGAGAAATTTAATTCTAATGGATGATATGTGTAGGAAATAGTGTGTAGAGGTTTGTAGTGAACGAATTTTCGTTTGTAGTAACTTGTATATCCCACAAATCGTGTTCAAAATGGAAGGCGCGAGGCCCATACTGCTGTGCACGGCACCCACTGGCAGCACCCCACTTTCAAGAAATTTATTTCTAATGGATGATATGTGTAGGAAATAGTGTGTAGAGGTTTGTAGTGAACGAATTTTCGTTTGTAGTAACTTGTATATCCCACAAATCGTGTTCAAAATGGAAGGCGCGAGGCCCATACTGCTGTGCACGGCACCCACTGGCAGCACCCCACTTTCAAGAAATTTATTTCTAATGGATGATATGTGTAGGAAATAGTGTGTAGACGTTTGTAGTGATCGAATTTTCGTTTGTAGTAACTTGTATATCCCACAAAACGTGTTCAAAATGGAAGGCGCGAGGCCCATACTGCTGTGCACGGCACCCACTGGCAGCACCCCACTTTCAAGAAATTTATTTCTAATGGATGATATGTGTAGGAAATAGTGTGTAGAGGTTTGTAGTGAACGAATTTTCGTTTGTAGTAACTTGTATATCCCACAAAACGTGTTCAAAATGGAAGGCGCGAGGCCCATACTGCTGTGCACGGCACCCACTGGCAGCACCCCACTTTCAAGAAATTTATTTCTAATGGATGATATGTGTAGGAAATAGTGTGTAGAGGTTTGTAGTGAACGAATTTTCGTTTGTAGTAACTTGTATATCCCACAAAACGTGTTCAAAATGGAAGGCGCGAGGCCCATACTGCTGTGCACGGCACCCACTGGCAGCACCCCACTTTCAAGAAATTTATTTCTAATGGATGATATGTGTAGGAAATAGTGTGTAGAGGTTTGTAGTGAACGAATTTTCGTTTGTAGTAACTTGTATATCCCACAAAACGTGTTCAAAATGGAAGGCGCGAGGCCCATACTGCTGTGCACTGCACCCACTGGCAGCACCCCACATTCGAGAAATTTAATTCTAATGGATGATATGTGTAGGAAATAGTGTGTAGAGGTTTGTAGTGAACGAATTTTCGTTTGTAGTAACTTGTATATCCCACAAAACGTGTTCAAAATGGAAGGCGCGAGGCCCATACTGCTGTGCACTGCACCCACTGGCAGCACCCCACATTCGAGAAATTTAATTCTAATGGATGATATGTGTAGGAAATAGTGTGTAGAGGTTTGTAGTGAACGAATTTTCGTTTGTAGTAACTTGTATATCCCACAAATCGTGTTCAAAATGGAAGGCGCGAGGCCCATACTGCTGTGCACGGCACCCACTGGCAGCACCCCACTTTCAAGAAATTTATTTCTAATGGATGATATGTGTAGGAAATAGTGTGTAGAGGTTTGTAGTGAACGAATTTTCGTTTGTAGTAACTTGTATATCCCACAAATCGTGTTCAAAATGGAAGGCGCGAGGCCCATACTGCTGTGCACGGCACCCACTGGCAGCACCCCACTTTCAAGAAATTTATTTCTAATGGATGATATGTGTAGGAAATAGTGTGTAGACGTTTGTAGTGATCGAATTTTCGTTTGTAGTAACTTGTATATCCCACAAAACGTGTTCAAAATGGAAGGCGCGAGGCCCATACTGCTGTGCACGGCACCCACTGGCAGCACCCCACTTTCAAGAAATTTATTTCTAATGGATGATATGTGTAGGAAATAGTGTGTAGAGGTTTGTAGTGAACGAATTTTCGTTTGTAGTAACTTGTATATCCCACAAAACGTGTTCAAAATGGAAGGCGCGAGGCCCATACTGCTGTGCACGGCACCCACTGGCAGCACCCCACTTTCAAGAAATTTATTTCTAATGGATGATATGTGTAGGAAATAGTGTGTAGAGGTTTGTAGTGAACGAATTTTCGTTTGTAGTAACTTGTATATCCCACAAAACGTGTTCAAAATGGAAGGCGCGAGGCCCATACTGCTGTGCACGGCACCCACTGGCAGCACCCCACTTTCAAGAAATTTATTTCTAATGGATGATATGTGTAGGAAATAGTGTGTAGAGGTTTGTAGTGAACGAATTTTCGTTTGTAGTAACTTGTATATCCCACAAAACGTGTTCAAAATGGAAGGCGCGAGGCCCATACTGCTGTGCACGGCACCCACTGGCAGCACCCCACTTTCAAGAAATTTATTTCTAATGGATGATATGTGTAGGAAATAGTGTGTAGAGGTTTGTAGTGAACGAATTTTCGTTTGTAGTAACTTGTATATCCCACAAAACGTGTTCAAAATGGAAGGCGCGAGGCCCATACTGCTGTGCACGGCACCCACTGGCAGCACCCCACTTTCAAGAAATTTATTTCTAATGGATGATATGTGTAGGAAATAGTGTGTAGAGGTTTGTAGTGAACGAATTTTCGTTTGTAGTAACTTGTATATCCCACAAAACATGTTCAAAATGGAAGGCGCGAGGCCCATACTGCTGTGCACTGCACCCACTGGCAGCACCCCACTTTCAAGAAATTTATTTCTAATGGATGATATGTGTAGGAAATAGTGTGTAGAGGTTTGTAGTGAACGAATTTTCGTTTGTAGTAACTTGTATATCCCACAAAACGTGTTCAAAATGGAAGGCGCGAGGCCCATACTGCTGTGCACTGCACCCACTAGCAGCACCCCACATTCGAGAAATTTATTTCTAATGGATGATATGTGTAGGAAATAGTGTGTAGAGGTTTGTAGTGAACGAATTTTCGTTTGTAGTAACTTGTATATCCCACAAAACGTGTTCAAAATGGAAGGCGCGAGGCCCATACTGCTGTGCACGGCACCCACTGGCAGCACCCCACTTTCAAGAAATTTATTTCTAATGGATGATATGTGTAGGAAATAGTGTGTAGAGGTTTGTAGTGAACGAATTTTCGTTTGTAGTAACTTGTATATCCCACAAAACGTGTTCAAAATGGAAGGCGCGAGGCCCATACTGCTGTGCACGGCACCCACTGGCAGCACCCCACTTTCAAGAAATTTATTTCTAATGGATGATATGTGTAGGAAATAGTGTTTAGACGTTTGTAGTGATCGAATTTTCGTTTGTAGTAACTTGTATATCCCACAAAACGTGTTCAAAATGGAAGGCGCGAGGCCCATACTGCTGTGCACGGCACCCACTGGCAGCACCCCACTTTCAAGAAATTTATTTCTAATGGATGATATGTGTAGGAAATAGTGTGTAGAGGTTTGTAGTGAACGAATTTTCGTTTGTAGTAACTTGTATATCCCACAAAACATGTTCAAAATGGAAGGCGCGAGGCCCATACTGCTGTGCACGGCACCCACTGGCAGCACCCCACTTTCAAGAAATTTATTTATAATGGATGATATGTGTAGGAAATAGTGTGTAGAGGTTTGTAGTGAACGAATTTTCGTTTGTAGTAACTTGTATATCCCACAAAACATGTTCAAAATGGAAGGCGCGAGGCCCATACTGCTGTGCACGGCACCCACTGGCAGCACCCCACTTTCAAGAAATTTATTTCTAATGGATGATATGTGTAGGAAATAGTGTGTAGAGGTTTGTAGTGAACGAATTTTCGTTTGTAGTTACTTGTATATCCCACAAAACGTGTTCAAAATGGAAGGCGCGAGGCCCATACTGCTGTGCACGGCACCCACTGGCAGCACCCCACATTCAAGAAATTTATTTCTAATGGATGATATGTGTAGGAAATAGTGTGTAGAGGTTTGTAGTGAACGAATTTTCGTTTGTAGTTACTTGTATATCACACAAAACGTGTTCAAAATGGAAGGCGCGAGGCCCATAGTGCTGTGCAAGGCACCCACTGGCAGCACCCCACTTTCAAGAAATTTATTTCTAATGGATGATATGTGTAGTAAATAGTGTGTAGAGGTTTGTAGTGAACGAATTTTCGTTTGAAGTAACTTGTATATCCCACAAAACGTGTTCAAAATGGAAGGCGTGAGGCCCATACTGCTGTGCTTTGCACCCACTGGCAGCACCACACATTCAAGAAATTTTATGCTAAGGGATGATATGTTTTGGTAATAGTACGTAGAGGTTTGTAGAGAACGAATTTTTATTTTTAGTGACTTGTCGAACCCACAGAACTGCATTAAGCAAGAGAAGAATGGGTAGCTCTGAGAGATAAAAGCTGCAGAAAATTATATCGGCAGTAGAACAAGGCCTTAATCCCTGTATATCACAGGAGATACGAAACGCAACTGGTGAAAGGAGAAAATGTAAAAATGTAGCAAATTGTTGCACGTAAAAAGGAGTATAGTCGGTGGAGAAATGACGTTGACAAGAATTGCATATTCGGTAAGCTGGAGTCGCTACATGACAAATACAACTTCGTAGAAGAATGTATAAGTAGGTGAAAGTTAGATGTTGCCTAGAGGAAGGTAAGAGACATTTCGAGACAAGAAAAGGAGCTGTATGAATATCAAGACCTCAGATAGAAATCCAGTACCAAACAAAGAGGGGAAATCTGAAATGTGGCAGGAATATGTAGAGGACCTATACAAAGGAAGTAAACTTGAAAGTAGAATTCTAGAAACGGAAGATAAAGTAGAGGAAGATAAGAGTTATGATGCTGAAAGAAGAATTTGACAGAGTACTGAAAGATCTAAATGGAAAAAAGGCTTCTGATAATCCCTATCAATTGCTGATATCGTTAGGAGAGCCAGTAACGCAGAAATTGTTCCACTTGGTATGCAAGATGTATGAGACCGTGGAAATGCCCTCACCCTTCGAGAAGTATATCGTAATTCCAATACCAAAGAAAGCAAGTTCAGCCAATTACAGATCTATCAGGTTAACAAGTCATTGCTGCAAAATACTAACACGAATTATTTGCAGACGAATGGAAGTTGGTTGAATCCGACCTTGGGGAAGATCTGTTTGGATTTGGGAGAAATGTAGGAGCACCGGAGGCAATACTTACATTATGACTTACCTTAGAAGGTAGGTTAAGTGAAGGCAAACCTACGTTTATAGCATTTGTAAATCTGTAGAATGCTTTTGACGATATTAACTGGAATACACTCTTTCAGATTCTTAAGGTAACAGGGGCAAAATACAGGGAGCGAAATCCAGACAGCAGTCAAAGTTGAAGTGCATGAAAGGAATGTAGTTGTTGGGAAGGGAGTAAGATAGTTTTTTAGCCCTTTCCCAATGTACATTGAGGTATCTGTTTAGGAATGCTATGTGAAATTTGGAGAAGAAATTAAAATTCAGGGACAAGACATAAAAACTTTACGTTTACCGATGACACTAATTCTGTCAGAGACAGGAAAGAACGTGAAAGAGCAGTTGAAAGGAATGGACACTGTTTTGAAAGGAGGGTATAAGATTAACATTAAGAAGAGTAAAACACGGATAATGGAATTGTAGTGTTAGAAAAACAGATGATGCTGAAAGAATTACATTAGGTAATGAGACAAAAAGATTAGTAGATGAGTTTTCTTATTTGGGTAGCAAAATAATGTCAGATGGCCAAAGTAAGGGAAATATAAAATTCAAAATGGCTGTGGGAAGAAAAGAGTTTCTTGACATCCAGTAGTAATATAAATGTTACTAAATTTCTAAAAGCATTTGTCTGGAGTATAGCATTGTATGAGAGTGATACTTGGAGGACAAGGAGCTCAGACAAAAAGTTGATAGAACCTTTCGAAATGTGGTGCTACAGACGAATGATGAGAATTAGATGGGTACATCATGTAACTAATATGGTGCATAAGAGCATTGGGAAGAAAAGAAGTTTCTGGCATGTCCTAAGAGAAGGGATCGGTTGGTGGGATACATTCTGAGACATCTACAAATCTTAAACATTAGCATTAGAAGGACGTATGGGGTATAAATCATAGAGGGATACCGAAGGACGAATACAGTAAGCAGACTGAAGAGGATGTAGGTTGCCGTTCGTATTCTCAGATGAAGGGGCTTTCGACAGTGTAACGTGGAGAGGTGCATCAAGCCAATCCGTGAAATGAAGACCACAGCAGGAACAACAATGAGAACTTGAGGTATATTTGGTCATTCTTCCAGGAACGCAATAACTAGGTCTGCAGCCGTTGTGGGAGGTGCTGGTCTGACTGCAACGCATCTGCCAAGTGATCCCAGACATGTCTATTCCTGTTCAAGTCAGGTGAAAAGCCGGCCCTCCATTCGTTCAATTACCTCAGCTTCAAAGATGTTGTCCACCAGTACAACTCTGTGGAGATGAGCATTATCGTCCACCACACCAGAAGGAACCCATCTCCTATGGCACCAGTATAGGGCAAAGCATAGTTCGATGGATCTTGCCTCTGTGCGTTTGAACAGTCAAAGCGCCATTCTGGTCCGATGTCCGCCAATACTGACTCCTGTACATAAGCAAGATTGTTGCAAGTTCCACGTTCTCTTCAGATGAGGGAACGACGATTGTCCGGCGGAAAACATATTGACTCATATGTGAAATGAACACTGCTCCATTTTTACGGTTCCAATTCCGATGTTCCTCCGCCCAGTTTCTGCCGGGTTCCTGGTTTGAATGGGACACGCACCATAGGCCTCTGTGTGTAGAAGCCACATTCTCGAAGGCGATTTCCGTACTGTGTGTTGATATTGAGCGTCCTGTGGTTTTTGGAGGGTGCGTTGCAACTGAGTTGCATTCAGCCTCCTGTCTCGACGGGCTGTTCGTTAACTGGAGATAATGGTCCTCTCTAGCTGATGTTACCCGTGGACGACCTTGGCCTTGCCTTTTTTTAGTGGGTCTTGTCTGAAATCGCGTCCAGCTCATGGAAACTACACTTTGGGACATTGCAATAGTTGCAGCTGTGGCTGTTTCGCTTCGAAATTTAGCGACAAAATTGCTACTTTGGTCACCCTGGACGTATGCACGTAGCCGTTTGCGTCACCAAATTCTTTTCGCCTGTTACCGGTACATAAAAGAAAGCCCACCCTTGGCACGCATTCACGCACTACTTATGTTTCTTAACGTTTCAGATATTTCCTTTTTGAATACTTTGAAATTATTCATAAAAGTAGACTTCTGAACTTCTTGAAGAAGGAAAGACATGTTCCTGGCACTTTAAAAATAGAATAAGAAATGGGATCCAGAAATTCTTTGTTGCAAACAGGTCTTTAAATAATCCCTCCAGATGGCTTTCGAAATCCTGCGGTTTTACAATAAAAAGCTCTAAATTTTTAAGTCAGTTTTTGTAATAATAGTAATATGAAAAAGAGTAATTTCCTAGTTGATGCGGGTACAACGCTGACTGTGCAGCTGCTCGTCTGAATTCGTCAGTAGTGACGTCACTAACAAAACTATCGCGTACAGTAATGCACAGAAATGAGTATTTTTGATAGTGCAAGCTTTGGAAAATGGTACATATATACTGTTTTACCTTACTGTGCCGTTTAACCGAAGTTACGTCCAGAGACCTGAAAGTCCTGGAATAACGATACAGATTTCCGAAAGCTTGCCATAGCGGAAATACTTCCCAGTCGCCGGGTGTACTACTGGTGAACGAAGATACTAAGGCAAGAAAAGTATTTATTTAAAATTGTTTTCTCCAGAACCTCGCGCTGGAGTCTTTAATTTGCATTTCGCTTAGCCACTTATTCCGAAAATGTTGCTAATATTGAGGTGCCCTATCTTAAAATGTTATAAATAAAGAGCACAATGGTATTGTAAATACCGTATCGCACTACATATTGTAATATTTAACACTGTCGCGTAACACGTCTTTCTGAGAGTAACACCCTGTAAAGAAGTAAAACAAATGTTAACTAGCGGAACCCCCGCTGCTTCGCATGCGTAGGCTGGTTGGTCTGCACCAGTTGTTTCTTTTTAATCCTGATGAAGAATCCATATCCTAACTTTCGTAGTGATAGCTTGAAATTTGAGTTAACAGCAACATATTTCAGAAAATCAATTTTTTGCGTCACCTACTTTACCCCCTTATTTGTCGAATTTAAAAAAAAAAAAAGCCGAAACACGTGTCTTTTAAATTCGAACCCTGAATTAAAATCCAAAATTTTGTAGTTCTATCTTCAAAATTGCCTAAATAGTTATGTATTTTCAAAAACCTTTCATCCCCTATTTCACCCCCTTACGGACGGAATATTAAAAAATCGCTTCTTAAATGACGCATACAGAATAAGATCAACACCCTCCACAAATTTCAAGTTTCTATCTTCAGTGGTTTGGGCTGGGCGATGATGAGTCAGTCAGTCAATCAATCGGGACACTTCCTTTTATATATAGAGATTTCTAATAAAACACAGTCTTGGTTGCAAAATTCAAATCTTCAAATGTTTGTAAAGCTTACAAACTACTTATGAACTAACTAATACTAAGGACGGCACAAATATCCATGCCCGAGGGGGGATTCGAACCCCCGACCGTAGTGGCCGTGCAGACCGTGACTGGAGCGCCTCAGTCCCCTCGGCCACCGCGGCCGGCTCTTGGTTGCAACGAATTATTTTTAAACGCTTTTCGCCTTTTCGAGACACCATCAGAATCTGGAAATTTTGTTTGGGGATACTTTACAGTCTTATGTACAGCGATAGTACGAAAACAGATTATTACTGACGTTGTAATAATGCTTCACATCGCGCCAAAGCCTAGCAGCGACAGTATTTGGTTATGGGCATCCGTGAAATTCAAATGTTTAACTAAGTTTGTCATTAGTCCCTACACTTAAAAACCATTATACTGACTTAAAGTAACTTATGCTAAGAACAACAACAAACACGCATGCCCGAGGGAGGACTAAGCTCCGACAACGGGCAGCCGTGAAAATCCGATATAAACAGCAAAATAGAAGACAGCTTAATCACGTAAAATATTAGTCCAAGACAGCTGCAAGTGTTCAATTTTTACGGTCTGAATAAAAACATACCAAGATTACGTTTTATTATTGTCCGATTGCTGTAATCGGCCAGTACTAAATTTACGAAAATACATTAAGGATGAAACATGATGTCATTTAAGAAACATTAATTGAACGTGGAGGAACAAAGTATACAGTCTATTACTCTCATCAACAATTCTGTGTGTTCACAAGATACTGATATTCAACAGATGAACAAAATTCCGAATCGTATAATGTTCACTCCAATAGATAAGATTTTAACTAAATATTTCCAAACTACTCCAAATGATTCTGTGGCTACCAATATTTATAGCCCGTTCTCCATGAACTATAAACTTCCATATAAACCACTATCAAACATCTATATCTATTTAGAAAATTAATTATAAACAAAATCTTTAATACGAAGAACGTGTCGGCCCACTTCTAGATTCCCTAGCCAGTGAAGGAGGCAAGCTACCCTATATCTAGAGGCCTGCGCGGATAAGAAAAGTGTTATCCGCACCACATCCGCAAGGCACATATCCGCATCCGCGGCACTTTATCCGCATCCGCAGACATTAAAGTTTTGAATGGGTAACAGTAACAGATGGCAGTATTTAAAACCATGATATAATTATTGTTAGAGTGTCATTTCTGTGACATCTATTTCTGACTTCTCGAATCATGGTAACTGTTCCATACCTACTCCAAAAAGGGCTATTCCAAACAAGAGCCGCGGCGGAGCGGCCGAGCGCATTGAGGGGTTACGCTCCGCTGTGCGAGGCCGTCCCCCGTTGGGGGTTCGAATACCCACTTGGGCATGGATGCTTCTGCTCTCATTAGTATCAGTTAGTTGATAAGTAGTTTGTAAGTTTAGGGATTGATGACCCCACAGTTAAGTCCAATACGCTTAGCAAACATTTGAACATTTGAATTCCAAACAGGAAAACATTGGCGCTCCGGACACACACAGTAGCGCTTCGGAGCCCGTGTGGCCGGAGCACTACGTCAGGCATTTTCATAAATTTCAGTGGTTAAAACTGATCGGCATAGAGATTTTACTATGTTTGCCGCACGGGAGTAGCCGAGTGGTCTGGAGGGTCACGTTGCGGATTGCGAGGCCTTCCGCGACGGAGGTTCGAATCCTCCCTCGGGCATGGATGTGTGTGCTGTTCTTAGGTTAGTTTACCTTAATATAAGTAGTAACCAAGCAATTGAGTCCGATAGATTTACAAACATTTGAATATTTACTGTGTTTACATTTAAAAAGAAAGAAACGGTTCTTTCGGAGTTTTACAAAAGGGACACTTGTTTTTCCCCATATTAACACACTAGAGGATATGTGACACAACACAAAGCATGTCATTTCAAGTGTTAAAACTGCCGTCTACTTGTAACTGGTAACTGTCAGCAAAAAGAGACTAACAGCTGCAGCTACGTCCAGCCTATACAACTAACATTGTGTATCTTCCTAAATACCTTTCTTTGACCGTACACCGTATCTGATTATGAAAGTTGCAATAAGTTGCTATTGTCAATCTTTACTACCCATGTCACCGTTTCTCTAACAGAGAAACGTTAAGGTTTGTTTGTATGTTTATGCGCGGCTGTACAGTTCATTCGGTTGCGATGAAACTTTGCCAACATATTGCTTGCACTTTCGTGACGGTTATAAGCATATTTAAATGACTATAAAACACATAGTGCATCAAATATGCCACCACATCTATAGGAAACTGCCCCTCACGAGAAACCCAGATCGACACGCAACTTAGAACGGTAAAATGCCTTTGTTGACAAGATTCATAAGTTTTTCGGTCGCGGTTGTCTTCATATTTGGCGGAACTTCAGGAACTTTTGCATCTGTCATGGGATTTTAATAACTAATTACGCTACTTTATCCTGTATAACACGAATGTTACAGGTAATTTGAAGTTCTACTTTTGTGCCCAGTGTAAGAATATACTTTTTACACGCAAAACAAGCTACTTTGTCGTTGATCTTTCCCATGCCATCAAATAAGTATCCAATTTCTTTTTCCAACTTCACGATTTCAATTTGTTTTACTTGAGTAATGCCGAATCACCTCTTTTCACTTTACTCGATATAATATCCATTGATATGTTAATTTTAAGAAAGAACTGTCACGGTATTCCTTGCAATATAAGTTGTCACTCGGTCACTACAAAGCACTAACTGAAGGCACGGAAAATTTGGCATGGCATCTCTGTTGGGCAGTGGGCCGGTTTGCCAACCAGAAAGCATTTGGCAGACCCCAGGTAAGACACGGTCGCGGAAACGGATTAGGCGCAGGTCCCTCGGGTACAGCTACGTCCGCTGTGGCACAGAGTAACATATTTGTCTGTGGCTGTGGCCAGGGGATGAGGACAACAGACTTCCGCTCTACCTGAGCCCTGCATGGATTGCGAGAATATCCATTAACATTTCGACAAACGTACTGGGCAGAACCTCGCTCTTAATCCCCAGATAACACTAGAATATCTGCGTTGCTCACAATTTGAACCGAAACAGTAAAAAATACTGTAGATATCCGCGGATATCCGCATCCGCGCAGACGTCTACCTATATCCTCCACACAGACTGCATGCATTCCCATGCACTCTCTATAACTGGCAGAAGAGTCCAGCGCGACCTCCCTATCGAGGAAGAAAAGAATAATGGCCGGACAGTCAAAAAGACCTATACACACAAATACGTTCACTCCAAAAATTACATACGATACCAACACAAACCAAACATAACACTTAATTTCTTCAAAACGGGAAGCAGGCTATTTCTGAGTGTCAGATTTTTTCGTAAAACTATATGTAACAAAATTAAACACATTCAATCAAACACAATCGAAGTGTAACTATTCAAGCCAGTAAAAAAAAGAAAAAAAAAATCTTCCGCAAGTGTAGGTACCCAGCAGCACGCTGAGCATGAAGTTCCTGTAATGTGGGATATACAAGTTAGTACAAACGAAAATTCGTTCACTACAAACCTCTACACACTATTTCCTTTACATATCAAGCATTAGAATGAAATTTCTTGAAAGTGGGGTACTGCCAGTGGGTGCCGTGCACAGCAGTGTGGGCCTCGCGCCTTCCATTTTGAACACGTTTTGTGGGATATACAAGTTACTACAAACGAAAATTCGTTCACTACAAACCTCTACACACTATTTCCTACACATATCATCCATTAGAATTAAATTTCTCGAATGTGGGGTGCTGCCAGTGGGTGCAGTGCACAGCAGTATGGGCCTCGCGCCTTCCATTTTGAACACGTTTTGTGGGATATACAAGTTACTACAAACGAAAATTCGTTCACTACAAACCTCTACACACTATTTCCTACACATATCATCCATTAGAAATAAATTTCTTGAATGTGGGGTGCTGCCAGTGGGTGCCGTGCGCAGAAGTATGGGCCTCGCGCCTTCCATTTTGAACACGATTTGTGGGATATACAAGTTACTACAAACGAAAATTCGTTCACTACAAACCTCTACACACTATTTCCTACACATATCATCCATTAGAATTAAATTTCTCGAATGTGGGGTGCTGCCAGTGGGTGCAGTGCACAGCAGTATGGGCCTCGCGCCTTCCATTTTGAACACGTTTTGTGGGATATACAAGTTACTACAAACGAAAATTCGTTCACTACAAACCTCTACACACTATTTCCTACACATATCATCCATTAGAAATAAATTTCTTGAATGTGGGGTGCTGCCAGTGGGTGCCGTGCGCAGAAGTATGGGCCTCGCGCCTTCCATTTTGAACACGATTTGTGGGATATACAAGTTACTACAAACGAAAATTCGTTCACTACAAACCTCTACACACTATTTCCTACACATATCATCCATTAGAATTAAATTTCTCGAATGTGGGGTGCTGCCAGTGGGTGCAGTGCACAGCAGTATGGGCCTCGCGCCTTCCATTTTGAACACGTTTTGTGGGATATACAAGTTACTACAAACGAAAATTCGTTCACTACAAACCTCTACACACTATTTCCTACACATATCATCCATTAGAATTAAATTTCTCGAATGTGGGGTGCTGCCAGTGGGTGCAGTGCACAGCAGTATGGGCCTCGCGCCTTCCATTTTGAACACGTTTTGTGGGATATACAAGTTACTACAAACGAAAATTCGTTCACTACAAACCTCTACACACTATTTCCTACACATATCATCCATTAGAATTAAATTTCTCGAATGTGGGGTGCTGCCAGTGGGTGCAGTGCACAGCAGTATGGGCCTCGCGCCTTCCATTTTGAACACGTTTTGTGGGATATACAAGTTACTACAAACGAAAATTCGTTCACTACAAACCTCTACACACTATTTCCTACACATATCATCCATTAGAAATAAATTTCTTGAATGTGGGGTGCTGCCAGTGGGTGCCGTGCGCAGAAGTATGGGCCTCGCGCCTTCCATTTTGAACACGTTTTGTGGGATATACAAGTTACTACAAACGAAAATTCGTTCACTACAAACCTCTACACACTATTTCCTACACATATCATCCATTAGAAATAAATTTCTTGAATGTGGGGTGCTGCCAGTGGGTGCCGTGCGCAGAAGTATGGGCCTCGCGCCTTCCATTTTGAACACGATTTGTGGGATATACAAGTAACTACAAACGAAAATTCGTTCACTACAAACCTCTACACACTATTTCCTACACATATCATCCATTAGAATTAAATTTCTCGAATGTGGGGTGCTGCCAGTGGGTGCAGTGCACAGCAGTATGGGCCTCGCGCCTTCCATTTTGAACACGTTTTGTGGGATATACAAGTTACTACAAACGAAAATTCGTTCACTACAAACCTCTACACACTATTTCCTACACATATCATCCATTAGAATTAAATTTCTCGAATGTGGGGTGCTGCCAGTGGGTGCAGTGCACAGCAGTATGGGCCTCGCGCCTTCCATTTTGAACACGTTTTGTGGGATATACAAGTTACTACAAACGAAAATTCGTTCACTACAAACCTCTACACACTATTTCCTACACATATCATCCATTAGAATTAAATTTCTCGAATGTGGGGTGCTGCCAGTGGGTGCAGTGCACAGCAGTATGGGCCTCGCGCCTTCCATTTTGAACACGTTTTGTGGGATATACAAGTTACTACAAACGAAAATTCGTTCACTACAAACCTCTACACACTATTTCCTACACATATCATCCATTAGAATTAAATTTCTCGAATGTGGGGTGCTGCCAGTGGGTGCAGTGCACAGCAGTATGGGCCTCGCGCCTTCCATTTTGAACACGTTTTGTGGGATATACAAGTTACTACAAACGAAAATTCGTTCACTACAAACCTCTACACACTATTTCCTACACATATCATCCATTAGAATTAAATTTCTCGAATGTGGGGTGCTGCCAGTGGGTGCAGTGCACAGCAGTATGGGCCTCGCGCCTTCCATTTTGAACACGTTTTGTGGGATATACAAGTTACTACAAACGAAAATTCGTTCACTACAAACCTCTACACACTATTTCCTACACATATCATCCATTAGAAATAAATTTCTTGAATGTGGGGTGCTGCCAGTGGGTGCCGTGCGCAGAAGTATGGGCCTCGCGCCTTCCATTTTGAACACGTTTTGTGGGATATACAAGTTACTACAAACGAAAATTCGTTCACTACAAACCTCTACACACTATTTCCTACACATATCATCCATTAGAAATAAATTTCTTGAATGTGGGGTGCTGCCAGTGGGTGCCGTGCGCAGAAGTATGGGCCTCGCGCCTTCCATTTTGAACACGATTTGTGGGATATACAAGTAACTACAAACGAAAATTCGTTCACTACAAACCTCTACACACTATTTCCTACACATATCATCCATTAGAATTAAATTTCTCGAATGTGGGGTGCTGCCAGTGGGTGCAGTGCACAGCAGTATGGGCCTCGCGCCTTCCATTTTGAACACGTTTTGTGGGATATACAAGTTACTACAAACGAAAATTCGTTCACTACAAACCTCTACACACTATTTCCTACACATATCATCCATTAGAATTAAATTTCTCGAATGTGGGGTGCTGCCAGTGGGTGCAGTGCACAGCAGTATGGGCCTCGCGCCTTCCATTTTGAACACGTTTTGTGGGATATACAAGTTACTACAAACGAAAATTCGTTCACTACAAACCTCTACACACTATTTCCTACACATATCATCCATTAGAATTAAATTTCTCGAATGTGGGGTGCTGCCAGTGGGTGCAGTGCACAGCAGTATGGGCCTCGCGCCTTCCATTTTGAACACGTTTTGTGGGATATACAAGTTACTACAAACGAAAATTCGTTCACTACAAACCTCTACACACTATTTCCTACACATATCATCCATTAGAAATAAATTTCTTGAATGTGGGGTGCTGCCAGTGGGTGCCGTGCGCAGAAGTATGGGCCTCGCGCCTTCCATTTTGAACACGTTTTGTGGGATATACAAGTTACTACAAACGAAAATTCGTTCACTACAAACCTCTACACACTATTTCCTACACATATCATCCATTAGAAATAAATTTCTTGAATGTGGGGTGCTGCCAGTGGGTGCCGTGCGCAGAAGTATGGGCCTCGCGCCTTCCATTTTGAACACGATTTGTGGGATATACAAGTAACTACAAACGAAAATTCGTTCACTACAAACCTCTACACACTATTTCCTACACATATCATCCATTAGAATTAAATTTCTCGAATGTGGGGTGCTGCCAGTGGGTGCAGTGCACAGCAGTATGGGCCTCGCGCCTTCCATTTTGAACACGTTTTGTGGGATATACAAGTTACTACAAACGAAAATTCGTTCACTACAAACCTCTACACACTATTTCCTACACATATCATCCATTAGAATTAAATTTCTCGAATGTGGGGTGCTGCCAGTGGGTGCAGTGCACAGCAGTATGGGCCTCGCGCCTTCCATTTTGAACACGTTTTGTGGGATATACAAGTTACTACAAACGAAAATTCGTTCACTACAAACCTCTACACACTATTTCCTACACATATCATCCATTAGAATTAAATTTCTCGAATGTGGGGTGCTGCTAGTGGGTGCAGTGCACAGCAGTATGGGCCTCGCGCCTTCCATTTTGAACACGTTTTGTGGGATATACAAGTTACTACAAACGAAAATTCGTTCACTACAAACCTCTACACACTATTTCCTACACATATCATCCATTAGAAATAAATTTCTTGAAAGTGGGGTGCTGCCAGTGGGTGCCGTGCACAGCAGTATGGGCCTCGCGCCTTCCATTTTGAACACGTTTTGTGGGATATACAAGTTACTACAAACGAAAATTCGTTCACTACAAACCTCTACACACTATTTCCTACACATATCATCCATTAGAATTAAATTTCTCGAATGTGGGGTGCTGCTAGTGGGTGCAGTGCACAGCAGTATGGGCCTCGCGCCTTCCATTTTGAACACGTTTTGTGGGATATA
The DNA here is from genome assembly GCA_026315105.1 of Locusta migratoria. NCBI lineage: Eukaryota > Metazoa > Arthropoda > Insecta > Orthoptera > Acrididae > Locusta > Locusta migratoria. The sequence continues at coordinate 126,693,776 of CM048753.1, forward strand.
CAAGTTACTACAAACGAAAATTCGTTCACTACAAACCTCTACACACTATTTCCTACACATATCATCCATTAGAATTAAATTTCTCGAATGTGGGGTGCTGCTAGTGGGTGCAGTGCACAGCAGTATGGGCCTCGCGCCTTCCATTTTGAACACGTTTTGTGGGATATACAAGTTACTACAAACGAAAATTCGTTCACTACAAACCTCTACACACTATTTCCTACACATATCATCCATTAGAAATAAATTTCTTGAAAGTGGGGTGCTGCCAGTGGGTGCCGTGCACAGCAGTATGGGCCTCGCGCCTTCCATTTTGAACACGTTTTGTGGGATATACAAGTTACTACAAACGAAAATTCGTTCACTACAAACCTCTACACACTATTTCCTACACATATCATCCATTAGAAATAAATTTCTTGAAAGTGGGGTGCTGCCAGTGGGTGCCGTGCACAGCAGTATGGGCCTCGCGCCTTCCATTTTGAACACGTTTTGTGGGATATACAAGTTACTACGAACGAAAATTCGTTCACTACAAACCTCTACACACTATTTCCTACACATATCATCCATTAGAAATAAATTTCTTGAAAGTGGGGTGCTGCCAGTGGGTGCCGTGCACAGCAGTATGGGCCTCGCGCCTTCCATTTTGAACACGTTTTGTGGGATATACAAGTTACTACAAACGAAAATTCGTTCACTACAAACCTCTACACACTATTTCCTACACATATCATCCATTAGAAATAAATTTCTTGAAAGTGGGGTGCTGCCAGTGGGTGCCGTGCACAGCAGTATGGGCCTCGCGCCTTCCATTTTGAACACGTTTTGTGGGATATACAAGTTACTACAAACGAAAATTCGTTCACTACAAACCTCTACACACTATTTCCTACACATATCATCCATTAGAAATAAATTTCTTGAAAGTGGGGTGCTGCCAGTGGGTGCCGTGCACAGCAGTATGGGCCTCGCGCCTTCCATTTTGAACACGTTTTGTGGGATATACAAGTTACTACAAACGAAAATTCGTTCACTACAAACCTCTACACACTATTTCCTACACATATCATCCATTAGAAATAAATTTCTTGAAAGTGGGGTGCTGCCAGTGGGTGCCGTGCACAGCAGTATGGGCCTCGCGCCTTCCATTTTGAACACGTTTTGTGGGATATACAAGTTACTACAAACGAAAATTCGTTCACTACAAACCTCTACACACTATTTCCTACACATATCATCCATTAGAAATAAATTTCTTGAAAGTGGGGTGCTGCCAGTGGGTGCCGTGCACAGCAGTATGGGCCTCGCGCCTTCCATTTTGAACACGTTTTGTGGGATATACAAGTTACTACAAACGAAAATTCGTTCACTACAAACCTCTACACACTATTTCCTACACATATCATCCATTAGAAATAAATTTCTTGAAAGTGGGGTGCTGCCAGTGGGTGCCGTGCACAGCAGTATGGGCCTCGCGCCTTCCATTTTGAACACGTTTTGTGGGATATACAAGTTACTACAAACGAAAATTCGTTCACTACAAACCTCTACACACTATTTCCTACACATATCATCCATTAGAATTAAATTTCTCGAATGTGGGGTGCTGCCAGTGGGTGCAGTGCACAGCAGTATGGGCCTCGCGCCTTCCATTTTGAACACGTTTTGTGGGATATACAAGTTACTACAAACGAAAATTCGTTCACTACAAACCTCTACACACTATTTCCTACACATATCATCCATTAGAATTAAATTTCTCGAATGTGGGGTGCTGCCAGTGGGTGCAGTGCACAGCAGTATGGGCCTCGCGCCTTCCATTTTGAACACGTTTTGTGGGATATACAAGTTACTACAAACGAAAATTCGTTCACTACAAACCTCTACACACTATTTCCTACACATATCATCCATTAGAAATAAATTTCTTGAAAGTGGGGTGCTGCCAGTGGGTGCCGTGCACAGCAGTATGGGCCTCGCGCCTTCCATTTTGAACACGTTTTGTGGGATATACAAGTTACTACAAACGAAAATTCGTTCACTACAAACCTCTACACACTATTTCCTACACATATCATCCATTAGAAATAAATTTCTTGAAAGTGGGGTGCTGCCAGTGGGTGCCGTGCACAGCAGTATGGGCCTCGCGCCTTCCATTTTGAACACGTTTTGTGGGATATACAAGTTACTACAAACGAAAATTCGTACACTACAAACCTCTACACACTATTTCCTACACATATCATCCATTAGAATTAAATTTCTCGAATGTGGGGTGCTGCCAGTGGGTGCAGTGCACAGCAGTATGGGCCTCGCGCCTTCCATTTTGAACACGTTTTGTGGGATATACAAGTTACTACAAACGAAAATTCGTTCACTACAAACCTCTACACACTATTTCCTACACATATCATCCATTAGAAATAAATTTCTTGAAAGTGGGGTGCTGCCAGTGGGTGCCGTGCACAGCAGTATGGGCCTCGCGCCTTCCATTTTGAACACGTTTTGTGGGATATACAAGTTACTACAAACGAAAATTCGTTCACTACAAACCTCTACACACTATTTCCTACACATATCATCCATTAGAAATAAATTTCTTGAAAGTGGGGTGCTGCCAGTGGGTGCCGTGCACAGCAGTATGGGCCTCGCGCCTTCCATTTTGAACACGTTTTGTGGGATATACAAGTTACTACAAACGAAAATTCGTTCACTACAAACCTCTACACACTATTTCCTACACATATCATCCATTAGAAATAAATTTCTTGAAAGTGGGGTGCTGCCAGTGGGTGCCGTGCACAGCAGTATGGGCCTCGCGCCTTCCATTTTGAACACGTTTTGTGGGATATACAAGTTACTACAAACGAAAATTCGTTCACTACAAACCTCTACACACTATTTCCTACACATATCATCCATTAGAAATAAATTTCTTGAAAGTGGGGTGCTGCCAGTGGGTGCCGTGCACAGCAGTATGGGCCTCGCGCCTTCCATTTTGAACACGTTTTGTGGGATATACAAGTTACTACAAACGAAAATTCGTTCACTACAAACCTCTACACACTATTTCCTACACATATCATCCATTAGAAATAAATTTCTTGAAAGTGGGGTGCTGCCAGTGGGTGCCGTGCACAGCAGTATGGGCCTCGCGCCTTCCATTTTGAACACGTTTTGTGGGATATACAAGTTACTACAAACGAAAATTCGTTCACTACAAACCTCTACACACTATTTCCTACACATATCATCCATTAGAATTAAATTTCTCGAATGTGGGGTGCTGCCAGTGGGTGCAGTGCACAGCAGTATGGGCCTCGCGCCTTCCATTTTGAACACGTTTTGTGGGATATACAAGTTACTACAAACGAAAATTCGTTCACTACAAACCTCTACACACTATTTCCTACACATATCATCCATTAGAATTAAATTTCTCGAATGTGGGGTGCTGCCAGTGGGTGCAGTGCACAGCAGTATGGGCCTCGCGCCTTCCATTTTGAACACGTTTTGTGGGATATACAAGTTACTACAAACGAAAATTCGTTCACTACAAACCTCTACACACTATTTCCTACACATATCATCCATTAGAAATAAATTTCTTGAAAGTGGGGTGCTGCCAGTGGGTGCCGTGCACAGCAGTATGGGCCTCGCGCCTTCCATTTTGAACACGTTTTGTGGGATATACAAGTTACTACAAACGAAAATTCGTTCACTACAAACCTCTACACACTATTTCCTACACATATCATCCATTAGAAATAAATTTCTTGAAAGTGGGGTGCTGCCAGTGGGTGCCGTGCACAGCAGTATGGGCCTCGCGCCTTCCATTTTGAACACGTTTTGTGGGATATACAAGTTACTACAAACGAAAATTCGTACACTACAAACCTCTACACACTATTTCCTACACATATCATCCATTAGAAATAAATTTCTTGAATGTGGGGTGCTGCCAGTGGGTGCCGTGCACAGCAGTATGGGCCTCGCGCCTTCCATTTTGAACACGTTTTGTGGGATATACAAGTTACTACAAACGAAAATTCGTACACTACAAACCTCTACACACTATTTCCTACACATATCATCCATTAGAAATAAATTTCTTGAAAGTGGGGTGCTGCCATTGGGTGCCGTGCACAGCAGTATGGGCCTCGCGCCTTCCATTTTGAACACGTTTTGTGGGATATACAAGTTACTACAAACGAAAATTCGTTCACTACAAACCTCTACACACTATTTCCTACACATATCATCCATTAGAATTAAATTTCTCGAATGTGGGGTGCTGCTAGTGGGTGCAGTGCACAGCAGTATGGGCCTCGCGCCTTCCATTTTGAACACGTTTTGTGGGATATACAAGTTACTACAAACGAAAATTCGTTCACTACAAACCTCTACACACTATTTCCTACACATATCATCCATTAGAAATAAATTTCTTGAATGTGGGGTGCTGCCAGTGGGTGCAGTGCACAGCAGTATGGGCCTCGCGCCTTCCATTTTGAACACGTTTTGTGGGATATACAAGTTACTACAAACGAAAATTCGTTCACTACAAACCTCTACACACTATTTCCTACACATATCATCCATTAGAATTAAATTTCTCGAAAGTGGGGTGCTGCTAGTGGGTGCAGTGCACAGCAGTATGGGCCTCGCGCCTTCCATTTTGAACACGTTTTGTGGGATATACAAGTTACTACAAACGAAAATTCGTTCACTACAAACCTCTACACACTATTTCCTACACATATCATCCATTAGAATTAAATTTCTCGAATGTGGGGTGCTGCTAGTGGGTGCAGTGCACAGCAGTATGGGCCTCGCGCCTTCCATTTTGAACACGTTTTGTGGGATATACAAGTTACTACAAACGAAAATTCGTTCACTACAAACCTCTACACACTATTTCCTACACATATCATCCATTAGAAATAAATTTCTTGAATGTGGGGTGCTGCCAGTGGGTGCAGTGCACAGCAGTATGGGCCTCGCGCCTTCCATTTTGAACACGTTTTGTGGGATATACAAGTTACTACAAACGAAAATTCGTTCACTACAAACCTCTACACACTATTTCCTACACATATCATCCATTAGAATTAAATTTCTCGAAAGTGGGGTGTTGCTAGTGGGTGCAGTGCACAGCAGTATGGGCCTCGCGCCTTCCATTTTGAACACGTTTTGTGGGATATACAAGTTACTACAAACGAAAATTCGTTCACTACAAACCTCTACACACTATTTCCTACACATATCATCCATTAGAATTAAATTTCTCGAAAGTGGGGTGCTGCTAGTGGGTGCAGTGCACAGCAGTATGGGCCTCGCGCCTTCCATTTTGAACACGTTTTGTGGGATATACAAGTTACTACAAACGAAAATTCGTTCACTACAAACCTCTACACACTATTTCCTACACATATCATCCATTAGAAATAAATTTCTTGAAAGTGGGGTGCTGCCAGTGGGTGCCGTGCACAGCAGTATGGGCCTCGCGCCTTCCATTTTGAACACGTTTTGTGGGATATACAAGTTACTACAAACGAAAATTCGTTCACTACAAACCTCTACACACTATTTCCTACACATATCATCCATTAGAAATAAATTTCTTGAAAGTGGGGTGCTGCCAGTGGGTGCCGTGCACAGCAGTATGGGCCTCGCGCCTTCCATTTTGAACACGTTTTGTGGGATATACAAGTTACTACAAACGAAAATTCGTTCACTACAAACCTCTACACACTATTTCCTACACATATCATCCATTAGAAATAAATTTCTTGAAAGTGGGGTGCTGCCAGTGGGTGCCGTGCACAGCAGTATGGGCCTCGCGCCTTCCATTTTGAACACGTTTTGTGGGATATACAAGTTACTACAAACGAAAATTCGTTCACTACAAACCTCTACACACTATTTCCTACACATATCATCCATTAGAAATAAATTTCTTGAAAGTGGGGTGCTGCCAGTGGGTGCCGTGCACAGCAGTATGGGCCTCGCGCCTTCCATTTTGAACACGTTTTGTGGGATATACAAGTTACTACAAACGAAAATTCGTTCACTACAAACCTCTACACACTATTTCCTACACATATCATCCATTAGAAATAAATTTCTTGAAAGTGGGGTGCTGCCAGTGGGTGCCGTGCACAGCAGTATGGGCCTCGCGCCTTCCATTTTGAACACGTTTTGTGGGATATACAAGTTACTACAAACGAAAATTCGTTCACTACAAACCTCTACACACTATTTCCTACACATATCATCCATTAGAATTAAATTTCTCGAATGTGGGGTGCTGCCAGTGGGTGCAGTGCACAGCAGTATGGGCCTCGCGCCTTCCATTTTGAACACGTTTTGTGGGATATACAAGTTACTACAAACGAAAATTCGTTCACTACAAACCTCTACACACTATTTCCTACACATATCATCCATTAGAATTAAATTTCTCGAATGTGGGGTGCTGCCAGTGGGTGCAGTGCACAGCAGTATGGGCCTCGCGCCTTCCATTTTGAACACGTTTTGTGGGATATACAAGTTACTACAAACGAAAATTCGTTCACTACAAACCTCTACACACTATTTCCTACACATATCATCCATTAGAAATAAATTTCTTGAAAGTGGGGTGCTGCCAGTGGGTGCCGTGCACAGCAGTATGGGCCTCGCGCCTTCCATTTTGAACACGTTTTGTGGGATATACAAGTTACTACAAACGAAAATTCGTTCACTACAAACCTCTACACACTATTTCCTACACATATCATCCATTAGAAATAAATTTCTTGAAAGTGGGGTGCTGCCAGTGGGTGCCGTGCACAGCAGTATGGGCCTCGCGCCTTCCATTTTGAACACGTTTTGTGGGATATACAAGTTACTACAAACGAAAATTCGTACACTACAAACCTCTACACACTATTTCCTACACATATCATCCATTAGAATTAAATTTCTCGAATGTGGGGTGCTGCCAGTGGGTGCAGTGCACAGCAGTATGGGCCTCGCGCCTTCCATTTTGAACACGTTTTGTGGGATATACAAGTTACTACAAACGAAAATTCGTTCACTACAAACCTCTACACACTATTTCCTACACATATCATCCATTAGAATTAAATTTCTCGAATGTGGGGTGCTGCCAGTGGGTGCAGTGCACAGCAGTATGGGCCTCGCGCCTTCCATTTTGAACACGTTTTGTGGGATATACAAGTTACTACAAACGAAAATTCGTTCACTACAAACCTCTACACACTATTTCCTACACATATCATCCATTAGAAATAAATTTCTTGAAAGTGGGGTGCTGCCAGTGGGTGCCGTGCACAGCAGTATGGGCCTCGCGCCTTCCATTTTGAACACGTTTTGTGGGATATACAAGTTACTACAAACGAAAATTCGTTCACTACAAACCTCTACACACTATTTCCTACACATATCATCCATTAGAAATAAATTTCTTGAAAGTGGGGTGCTGCCAGTGGGTGCCGTGCACAGCAGTATGGGCCTCGCGCCTTCCATTTTGAACACGTTTTGTGGGATATACAAGTTACTACAAACGAAAATTCGTTCACTACAAACCTCTACACACTATTTCCTACACATATCATCCATTAGAAATAAATTTCTTGAAAGTGGGGTGCTGCCAGTGGGTGCCGTGCACAGCAGTATGGGCCTCGCGCCTTCCATTTTGAACACGTTTTGTGGGATATACAAGTTACTACAAACGAAAATTCGTTCACTACAAACCTCTACACACTATTTCCTACACATATCATCCATTAGAAATAAATTTCTTGAAAGTGGGGTGCTGCCAGTGGGTGCCGTGCACAGCAGTATGGGCCTCGCGCCTTCCATTTTGAACACGTTTTGTGGGATATACAAGTTACTACAAACGAAAATTCGTTCACTACAAACCTCTACACACTATTTCCTACACATATCATCCATTAGAAATAAATTTCTTGAAAGTGGGGTGCTGCCAGTGGGTGCCGTGCACAGCAGTATGGGCCTCGCGCCTTCCATTTTGAACACGTTTTGTGGGATATACAAGTTACTACAAACGAAAATTCGTTCACTACAAACCTCTACACACTATTTCCTACACATATCATCCATTAGAAATAAATTTCTTGAAAGTGGGGTGCTGCCAGTGGGTGCCGTGCACAGCAGTATGGGCCTCGCGCCTTCCATTTTGAACACGTTTTGTGGGATATACAAGTTACTACAAACGAAAATTCGTTCACTACAAACCTCTACACACTATTTCCTACACATATCATCCATTAGAAATAAATTTCTTGAAAGTGGGGTGCTGCCAGTGGGTGCCGTGCACAGCAGTATGGGCCTCGCGCCTTCCATTTTGAACACGTTTTGTGGGATATACAAGTTACTACAAACGAAAATTCGTTCACTACAAACCTCTACACACTATTTCCTACACATATCATCCATTAGAATTAAATTTCTCGAATGTGGGGTGCTGCCAGTGGGTGCAGTGCACAGCAGTATGGGCCTCGCGCCTTCCATTTTGAACACGTTTTGTGGGATATACAAGTTACTACAAACGAAAATTCGTTCACTACAAACCTCTACACACTATTTCCTACACATATCATCCATTAGAATTAAATTTCTCGAATGTGGGGTGCTGCCAGTGGGTGCAGTGCACAGCAGTATGGGCCTCGCGCCTTCCATTTTGAACACGTTTTGTGGGATATACAAGTTACTACAAACGAAAATTCGTTCACTACAAACCTCTACACACTATTTCCTACACATATCATCCATTAGAAATAAATTTCTTGAAAGTGGGGTGCTGCCAGTGGGTGCCGTGCACAGCAGTATGGGCCTCGCGCCTTCCATTTTGAACACGTTTTGTGGGATATACAAGTTACTACAAACGAAAATTCGTTCACTACAAACCTCTACACACTATTTCCTACACATATCATCCATTAGAAATAAATTTCTTGAAAGTGGGGTGCTGCCAGTGGGTGCCGTGCACAGCAGTATGGGCCTCGCGCCTTCCATTTTGAACACGTTTTGTGGGATATACAAGTTACTACAAACGAAAATTCGTACACTACAAACCTCTACACACTATTTCCTACACATATCATCCATTAGAAATAAATTTCTTGAATGTGGGGTGCTGCCAGTGGGTGCCGTGCACAGCAGTATGGGCCTCGCGCCTTCCATTTTGAACACGTTTTGTGGGATATACAAGTTACTACAAACGAAAATTCGTACACTACAAACCTCTACACACTATTTCCTACACATATCATCCATTAGAAATAAATTTCTTGAAAGTGGGGTGCTGCCATTGGGTGCCGTGCACAGCAGTATGGGCCTCGCGCCTTCCATTTTGAACACGTTTTGTGGGATATACAAGTTACTACAAACGAAAATTCGTTCACTACAAACCTCTACACACTATTTCCTACACATATCATCCATTAGAATTAAATTTCTCGAATGTGGGGTGCTGCTAGTGGGTGCAGTGCACAGCAGTATGGGCCTCGCGCCTTCCATTTTGAACACGTTTTGTGGGATATACAAGTTACTACAAACGAAAATTCGTTCACTACAAACCTCTACACACTATTTCCTACACATATCATCCATTAGAAATAAATTTCTTGAATGTGGGGTGCTGCCAGTGGGTGCAGTGCACAGCAGTATGGGCCTCGCGCCTTCCATTTTGAACACGTTTTGTGGGATATACAAGTTACTACAAACGAAAATTCGTTCACTACAAACCTCTACACACTATTTCCTACACATATCATCCATTAGAATTAAATTTCTCGAAAGTGGGGTGCTGCTAGTGGGTGCAGTGCACAGCAGTATGGGCCTCGCGCCTTCCATTTTGAACACGTTTTGTGGGATATACAAGTTACTACAAACGAAAATTCGTTCACTACAAACCTCTACACACTATTTCCTACACATATCATCCATTAGAATTAAATTTCTCGAATGTGGGGTGCTGCTAGTGGGTGCAGTGCACAGCAGTATGGGCCTCGCGCCTTCCATTTTGAACACGTTTTGTGGGATATACAAGTTACTACAAACGAAAATTCGTTCACTACAAACCTCTACACACTATTTCCTACACATATCATCCATTAGAAATAAATTTCTTGAATGTGGGGTGCTGCCAGTGGGTGCAGTGCACAGCAGTATGGGCCTCGCGCCTTCCATTTTGAACACGTTTTGTGGGATATACAAGTTACTACAAACGAAAATTCGTTCACTACAAACCTCTACACACTATTTCCTACACATATCATCCATTAGAATTAAATTTCTCGAAAGTGGGGTGTTGCTAGTGGGTGCAGTGCACAGCAGTATGGGCCTCGCGCCTTCCATTTTGAACACGTTTTGTGGGATATACAAGTTACTACAAACGAAAATTCGTTCACTACAAACCTCTACACACTATTTCCTACACATATCATCCATTAGAATTAAATTTCTCGAAAGTGGGGTGCTGCTAGTGGGTGCAGTGCACAGCAGTATGGGCCTCGCGCCTTCCATTTTGAACACGTTTTGTGGGATATACAAGTTACTACAAACGAAAATTCGTTCACTACAAACCTCTACACACTATTTCCTACACATATCATCCATTAGAATTAAATTTCTCGAAAGTGGGGTGTTGCTAGTGGGTGCAGTGCACAGCAGTATGGGCCTCGCGCCTTCCATTTTGAACACGTTTTGTGGGATATACAAGTTACTACAAACGAAAATTCGTTCACTACAAACCTCTACACACTATTTCCTACACATATCATCCATTAGAATTAAATTTCTCGAAAGTGGGGTGCTGCTAGTGGGTGCAGTGCACAGCAGTATGGGCCTCGCGCCTTCCATTTTGAACACGTTTTGTGGGATATACAAGTTACTACAAACGAAAATTCGTTCACTACAAACCTCTACACACTATTTCCTACACATATCATCCATTAGAATTAAATTTCTCGAAAGTGGGGTGTTGCTAGTGGGTGCAGTGCACAGCAGTATGGGCCTCGCGCCTTCCATTTTGAACACGTTTTGTGGGATATACAAGTTACTACAAACGAAAATTCGTTCACTACAAACCTCTACACACTATTTCCTACACATATCATCCATTAGAATTAAATTTCTCGAAAGTGGGGTGCTGCTAGTGGGTGCAGTGCACAGCAGTATGGGCCTCGCGCCTTCCATTTTGAACACGTTTTGTGGGATATACAAGTTACTACAAACGAAAATTCGTTCACTACAAACCTCTACACACTATTTCCTACACATATCATCCATTAGAATTAAATTTCTCGAAAGTGGGGTGCTGCTAGTGGGTGCAGTGCACAGCAGTATGGGCCTCGCGCCTTCCATTTTGAACACGTTTTGTGGGATATACAAGTTACTACAAACGAAAATTCGTTCACTACAAACCTCTACACACTATTTCCTACACATATCATCCATTAGAATTAAATTTCTCGAAAGTGGGGTGCTGCTAGTGGGTGCAGTGCACAGCAGTATGGGCCTCGCGCCTTCCATTTTGAACACGTTTTGTGGGATATACAAGTTACTACAAACGAAAATTCGTTCACTACAAACCTCTACACACTATTTCCTACACATATCATCCATTAGAATTAAATTTCTCGAAAGTGGGGTGCTGCTAGTGGGTGCAGTGCACAGCAGTATGGGCCTCGCGCCTTCCATTTTGAACACGTTTTGTGGGATATACAAGTTACTACAAACGAAAATTCGTTCACTACAAACCTCTACACACTATTTCCTACACATATCATCCATTAGAATTAAATTTCTCGAAAGTGGGGTGCTGCTAGTGGGTGCAGTGCACAGCAGTATGGGCCTCGCGCCTTCCATTTTGAACACGTTTTGTGGGATATACAAGTTACTACAAACGAAAATTCGTTCACTACAAACCTCTACACACTATTTCCTACACATATCATCCATTAGAATTAAATTTCTCGAAAGTGGGGTGTTGCTAGTGGGTGCAGTGCACAGCAGTATGGGCCTCGCGCCTTCCATTTTGAACACGTTTTGTGGGATATACAAGTTACTACAAACGAAAATTCGTTCACTACAAACCTCTACACACTATTTCCTACACATATCATCCATTAGAATTAAATTTCTCGAAAGTGGGGTGCTGCTAGTGGGTGCAGTGCACAGCAGTATGGGCCTCGCGCCTTCCATTTTGAACACGTTTTGTGGGATATACAAGTTACTACAAACGAAAATTCGTTCACTACAAACCTCTACACACTATTTCCTACACATATCATCCATTAGAATTAAATTTCTCGAAAGTGGGGTGTTGCTAGTGGGTGCAGTGCACAGCAGTATGGGCCTCGCGCCTTCCATTTTGAACACGTTTTGTGGGATATACAAGTTACTACAAACGAAAATTCGTTCACTACAAACCTCTACACACTATTTCCTACACATATCATCCATTAGAATTAAATTTCTCGAAAGTGGGGTGCTGCTAGTGGGTGCAGTGCACAGCAGTATGGGCCTCGCGCCTTCCATTTTGAACACGTTTTGTGGGATTTACAAGTTACTACAAACGAAAATTCGTTCACTACAAACCTCTACACACTATTTCCTACACATATCATCCATTAGAATTAAATTTCTCGAAAGTGGGGTGTTGCTAGTGGGTGCAGTGCACAGCAGTATGGGCCTCGCGCCTTCCATTTTGAACACGTTTTGTGGGATATACAAGTTACTACAAACGAAAATTCGTTCACTACAAACCTCTACACACTATTTCCTACACATATCATCCATTAGAATTAAATTTCTCGAAAGTGGGGTGTTGCTAGTGGGTGCAGTGCACAGCAGTATGGGCCTCGCGCCTTCCATTTTGAACACGTTTTGTGGGATATACAAGTTACTACAAACGAAAATTCGTTCACTACAAACCTCTACACACTATTTCCTACACATATCATCCATTAGAATTAAATTTCTCGAAAGTGGGGTGTTGCTAGTGGGTGCAGTGCACAGCAGTATGGGCCTCGCGCCTTCCATTTTGAACACGTTTTGTGGGATATACAAGTTACTACAAACGAAAATTCGTTCACTACAAACCTCTACACACTATTTCCTACACATATCATCCATTAGAATTAAATTTCTCGAAAGTGGGGTGTTGCTAGTGGGTGCAGTGCACAGCAGTATGGGCCTCGCGCCTTCCATTTTGAACACGTTTTGTGGGATATACAAGTTACTACAAACGAAAATTCGTTCACTACAAACCTCTACACACTATTTCCTACACATATCATCCATTAGAATTAAATTTCTCGAAAGTGGGGTGCTGCTAGTGGGTGCAGTGCACAGCAGTATGGGCCTCGCGCCTTCCATTTTGAACACGTTTTGTGGGATATACAAGTTACTACAAACGAAAATTCGTTCACTACAAACCTCTACACACTATTTCCTACACATATCATCCATTAGAATTAAATTTCTCGAAAGTGGGGTGTTGCTAGTGGGTGCAGTGCACAGCAGTATGGGCCTCGCGCCTTCCATTTTGAACACGTTTTGTGGGATATACAAGTTACTACAAACGAAAATTCGTTCACTACAAACCTCTACACACTATTTCCTACACATATCATCCATTAGAATTAAATTTCTCGAAAGTGGGGTGCTGCTAGTGGGTGCAGTGCACAGCAGTATGGGCCTCGCGCCTTCCATTTTGAACACGTTTTGTGGGATTTACAAGTTACTACAAACGAAAATTCGTTCACTACAAACCTCTACACACTATTTCCTACACATATCATCCATTAGAATTAAATTTCTCGAAAGTGGGGTGTTGCTAGTGGGTGCAGTGCACAGCAGTATGGGCCTCGCGCCTTCCATTTTGAACACGTTTTGTGGGATATACAAGTTACTACAAACGAAAATTCGTTCACTACAAACCTCTACACACTATTTCCTACACATATCATCCATTAGAATTAAATTTCTCGAAAGTGGGGTGTTGCTAGTGGGTGCAGTGCACAGCAGTATGGGCCTCGCGCCTTCCATTTTGAACACGTTTTGTGGGATATACAAGTTACTACAAACGAAAATTCGTTCACTACAAACCTCTACACACTATTTCCTACACATATCATCCATTAGAATTAAATTTCTCGAAAGTGGGGTGCTGCTAGTGGGTGCAGTGCACAGCAGTATGGGCCTCGCGCCTTCCATTTTGAACACGTTTTGTGGGATATACAAGTTACTACAAACGAAAATTCGTTCACTACAAACCTCTACACACTATTTCCTACACATATCATCCATTAGAATTAAATTTCTCGAAAGTGGGGTGTTGCTAGTGGGTGCAGTGCACAGCAGTATGGGCCTCGCGCCTTCCATTTTGAACACGTTTTGTGGGATATACAAGTTACTACAAACGAAAATTCGTTCACTACAAACCTCTACACACTATTTCCTACACATATCATCCATTAGAATTAAATTTCTCGAAAGTGGGGTGCTGCTAGTGGGTGCAGTGCACAGCAGTATGGGCCTCGCGCCTTCCATTTTGAACACGTTTTGTGGGATTTACAAGTTACTACAAACGAAAATTCGTTCACTACAAACCTCTACACACTATTTCCTACACATATCATCCATTAGAATTAAATTTCTCGAAAGTGGGGTGTTGCTAGTGGGTGCAGTGCACAGCAGTATGGGCCTCGCGCCTTCCATTTTGAACACGTTTTGTGGGATATACAAGTTACTACAAACGAAAATTCGTTCACTACAAACCTCTACACACTATTTCCTACACATATCATCCATTAGAATTAAATTTCTCGAAAGTGGGGTGTTGCTAGTGGGTGCAGTGCACAGCAGTATGGGCCTCGCGCCTTCCATTTTGAACACGTTTTGTGGGATATACAAGTTACTACAAACGAAAATTCGTTCACTACAAACCTCTACACACTATTTCCTACACATATCATCCATTAGAATTAAATTTCTCGAAAGTGGGGTGCTGCTAGTGGGTGCAGTGCACAGCAGTATGGGCCTCGCGCCTTCCATTTTGAACACGTTTTGTGGGATATACAAGTTACTACAAACGAAAATTCGTTCACTACAAACCTCTACACACTATTTCCTACACATATCATCCATTAGAATTAAATTTCTCGAAAGTGGGGTGTTGCTAGTGGGTGCAGTGCACAGCAGTATGGGCCTCGCGCCTTCCATTTTGAACACGTTTTGTGGGATATACAAGTTACTACAAACGAAAATTCGTTCACTACAAACCTCTACACACTATTTCCTACACATATCATCCATTAGAATTAAATTTCTCGAAAGTGGGGTGTTGCTAGTGGGTGCAGTGCACAGCAGTATGGGCCTCGCGCCTTCCATTTTGAACACGTTTTGTGGGATATACAAGTTACTACAAACGAAAATTCGTTCACTACAAACCTCTACACACTATTTCCTACACATATCATCCATTAGAATTAAATTTCTCGAAAGTGGGGTGCTGCTAGTGGGTGCAGTGCACAGCAGTATGGGCCTCGCGCCTTCCATTTTGAACACGTTTTGTGGGATATACAAGTTACTACAAACGAAAATTCGTTCACTACAAACCTCTACACACTATTTCCTACACATATCATCCATTAGAATTAAATTTCTCGAAAGTGGGGTGTTGCTAGTGGGTGCAGTGCACAGCAGTATGGGCCTCGCGCCTTCCATTTTGAACACGTTTTGTGGGATATACAAGTTACTACAAACGAAAATTCGTTCACTACAAACCTCTACACACTATTTCCTACACATATCATCCATTAGAATTAAATTTCTCGAAAGTGGGGTGTTGCTAGTGGGTGCAGTGCACAGCAGTATGGGCCTCGCGCCTTCCATTTTGAACACGTTTTGTGGGATATACAAGTTACTACAAACGAAAATTCGTTCACTACAAACCTCTACACACTATTTCCTACACATATCATCCATTAGAATTAAATTTCTCGAAAGTGGGGTGTTGCTAGTGGGTGCAGTGCACAGCAGTATGGGCCTCGCGCCTTCCATTTTGAACACGTTTTGTGGGATATACAAGTTACTACAAACGAAAATTCGTTCACTACAAACCTCTACACACTATTTCCTACACATATCATCCATTAGAATTAAATTTCTCGAAAGTGGGGTGTTGCTAGTGGGTGCAGTGCACAGCAGTATGGGCCTCGCGCCTTCCATTTTGAACACGTTTTGTGGGATATACAAGTTACTACAAACGAAAATTCGTTCACTACAAACCTCTACACACTATTTCCTACACATATCATCCATTAGAATTAAATTTCTCGAAAGTGGGGTGTTGCTAGTGGGTGCAGTGCACAGCAGTATGGGCCTCGCGCCTTCCATTTTGAACACGTTTTGTGGGATATACAAGTTACTACAAACGAAAATTCGTTCACTACAAACCTCTACACACTATTTCCTACACATATCATCCATTAGAATTAAATTTCTCGAAAGTGGGGTGCTGCTAGTGGGTGCAGTGCACAGCAGTATGGGCCTCGCGCCTTCCATTTTGAACACGTTTTGTGGGATATACAAGTTACTACAAACGAAAATTCGTTCACTACAAACCTCTACACACTATTTCCTACACATATCATCCATTAGAATTAAATTTCTCGAAAGTGGGGTGTTGCTAGTGGGTGCAGTGCACAGCAGTATGGGCCTCGCGCCTTCCATTTTGAACACGTTTTGTGGGATATACAAGTTACTACAAACGAAAATTCGTTCACTACAAACCTCTACACACTATTTCCTACACATATCATCCATTAGAAATAAATTTCTCGAAAGTGGGGTGCTGCTAGTGGGTGCAGTGCACAGCAGTATGGGCCTCGCGCCTTCCATTTTGAACACGTTTTGTGGGATATACAAGTTACTACAAACGAAAATTCGTTCACTACAAACCTCTACACACTATTTCCTACACATATCATCCATTAGAATTAAATTTCTCGAAAGTGGGGTGTTGCTAGTGGGTGCAGTGCACAGCAGTATGGGCCTCGCGCCTTCCATTTTGAACACGTTTTGTGGGATATACAAGTTACTACAAACGAAAATTCGTTCACTACAAACCTCTACACACTATTTCCTACACATATCATCCATTAGAATTAAATTTCTCGAAAGTGGGGTGCTGCTAGTGGGTGCAGTGCACAGCAGTATGGGCCTCGCGCCTTCCATTTTGAACACGATTTGTGGGATATACAAGTTACTACAAACGAAAATTCGTTCACTACAAACCTCTACACACTATTTCCTACACATATCATCCATTAGAATTAAATTTCTCGAAAGTGGGGTGTTGCTAGTGGGTGCAGTGCACAGCAGTATGGGCCTCGCGCCTTCCATTTTGAACACGTTTTGTGGGATATACAAGTTACTACAAACGAAAATTCGTTCACTACAAACCTCTACACACTATTTCCTACACATATCATCCATTAGAATTAAATTTCTCGAAAGTGGGGTGTTGCTAGTGGGTGCAGTGCACAGCAGTATGGGCCTCGCGCCTTCCATTTTGAACACGTTTTGTGGGATATACAAGTTACTACAAACGAAAATTCGTTCACTACAAACCTCTACACACTATTTCCTACACATATCATCCATTAGAATTAAATTTCTCGAAAGTGGGGTGTTGCTAGTGGGTGCAGTGCACAGCAGTATGGGCCTCGCGCCTTCCATTTTGAACACGTTTTGTGGGATATACAAGTTACTACAAACGAAAATTCGTTCACTACAAACCTCTACACACTATTTCCTACACATATCATCCATTAGAATTAAATTTCTCGAAAGTGGGGTGCTGCTAGTGGGTGCAGTGCACAGCAGTATGGGCCTCGCGCCTTCCATTTTGAACACGTTTTGTGGGATATACAAGTTACTACAAACGAAAATTCGTTCACTACAAACCTCTACACACTATTTCCTACACATATCATCCATTAGAATTAAATTTCTCGAAAGTGGGGTGTTGCTAGTGGGTGCAGTGCACAGCAGTATGGGCCTCGCGCCTTCCATTTTGAACACGTTTTGTGGGATATACAAGTTACTACAAACGAAAATTCGTTCACTACAAACCTCTACACACTATTTCCTACACATATCATCCATTAGAATTAAATTTCTCGAAAGTGGGGTGCTGCTAGTGGGTGCAGTGCACAGCAGTATGGGCCTCGCGCCTTCCATTTTGAACACGTTTTGTGGGATATACAAGTTACTACAAACGAAAATTCGTTCACTACAAACCTCTACACACTATTTCCTACACATATCATCCATTAGAATTAAATTTCTCGAAAGTGGGGTGTTGCTAGTGGGTGCAGTGCACAGCAGTATGGGCCTCGCGCCTTCCATTTTGAACACGTTTTGTGGGATATACAAGTTACTACAAACGAAAATTCGTTCACTACAAACCTCTACACACTATTTCCTACACATATCATCCATTAGAATTAAATTTCTCGAAAGTGGGGTGCTGCTAGTGGGTGCAGTGCACAGCAGTATGGGCCTCGCGCCTTCCATTTTGAACACGTTTTGTGGGATATACAAGTTACTACAAACGAAAATTCGTTCACTACAAACCTCTACACACTATTTCCTACACATATCATCCATTAGAATTAAATTTCTCGAAAGTGGGGTGCTGCTAGTGGGTGCAGTGCACAGCAGTATGGGCCTCGCGCCTTCCATTTTGAACACGTTTTGTGGGATTTACAAGTTACTACAAACGAAAATTCGTTCACTACAAACCACTACAAACGATTCCCTACCCATATCATCCATTAGAATTTAATTTCTTAAAAGTGGGGTGCTGGCTATTTTTTGAGTTACCTATAACTTTTTTTCCGAAAAACTACAAACGAAAATTTTTGCACTACAATCCACTACAAACGAAGTTCTTTAAGATAGGATGAAGTAAAAAACAATTTCTTTAAGTCGGGTGCCAGGTTCACGGAGGTCGCGTATTTGATGATTTTCTTATTGTAACTTACACGTTGTCATTTCAAAGCAATGGCATACACAGAAATTAACAAAAACACATCGTTCTTCGTACGATAAAAGATAATCTAATGTCTACAAATGCCATATTAACATCAGTTAACAACGGCCATCAATAGTATGAGATTAAAGAAGTTTAGTTTTTATTTATATCCGTAGCGTAGTGGGCAAGGTGCTGGACTGTGACACGAAAGGTCGGTGGTTCAAAACCCACCACTACCTAAACTTTTTTTCCCCTAAAAGGGTTTCAGACACTCTTATTATTTTATTAATTATTATTTAGATTATTATTTTGGTCCAAAATGTTTGCAAAAACTTATAAAACTGCAAATCTAAAGTGGGCCGTAAAACACGTCAGTGCGATTTTCTTTTTTTAATGTTGAAAATGAACATACAGTTCCTAACTCCTGTAGCACAAATCAGTCAACCTTCCGCATGTTACTCTACTTTTGCAACCTCAGCCTTTGTCAAAAAGTGAACAAGCTCCAGAAGTACACCGATAATTTCAAATAATGCTAATAGTACACAGTGACAAAGAAGTTTGGAAACCCCTGCTGAGTAGACACTGCAGCAGTGTCTAAGCTTTTTCGTGTTTATTTCACAGATTACTTTCCTAAAATTGAGGATTGAATGCAATGCATTAGAAATCCCTTCAAAGTGGATTACTTAAAAAAAATTAAAACTTTCATCAACTGATGAAGACCTGATAACTGAACTATCATGTGACCTACTCTTGTGTAGTTTGCAAACGAACTAGTTCGGAAGAGCGCCAACTAGTTCGCAGATCCCTCGCCTCTTATTCGTTCGCTCCTTTTCCGAAGACTGACGGGGAACAGCGAGAGGACGCGAGAGCGCGCAGAATCGCGTGATTCCCTTCTGCCAGTTACCGTCATTTCAAGCTGAAATGCAGCTCAGCTGTAGTTTCATAGTTCACTGCCTCAAGAAATCTATTTTAAAAATAAAGTACTACGAGTACTCTGTATGTAAAGTAGTTGAATATCATTGTATCACCCATATATGGCCGGCCGCGGTGGCCGAGGAGACTAAGGCGCTCCAGTCACGGTCTGCACGGCCACTACGGTCGGGGGTTCGAATCCCCCCTCGGGCATGGATATTTGTGCCGTCCTAGTTCGTAAGTAGTTCATAAGTAGTTTGTAAGTTTAGGGACTGATGACCCCGTAGTTAAGTCCCTTAGACTATACAAACATTTGAACCCATATAAACTGCTTTATTTGCCTAAGTATTTGGTATCAAATTGCCCAAAAATACGGGTAACAGCACACGCTTTGGCAACATTGATTCATTACATAAAAAGCTGTCATAAAAAAGAGCTCTTTTAGTACCGATAGCAAAAGCCAGAAAGAACGGACGAACTAGCAGGAGCGAACGAACTGGGAGCAGGCGACAATTACGCCAAACGTATCTCGCTTCATAGTTCCTTAGATTGTCTTCCGAAGACCTACGGGCAATAGCGAGAGGGCGCGTAGCATAATTAAAAATCACGTGTTTGCCTTCTGCTGATGAGTCATTTCGAGGTGAGCGTCTGCCTGCTAGATTACATAGTTCAGTGCTACAAAATTTCTGCTTTGATGTATTCTGCACTCTGCAATATCTGACTAATAAATTCCATAATGCCAAGATATAGAGATAACTGTAAACTTAAACGCGAGAAATCATCCACAGACTGATTCTTTTGGTCTGCGTGATATCGTTAGCGGCTCAAGCAGCAAGCGCATGAAGCAGCTAGGTGGGGGAACTTCCCCCTCCACCTGCACGCGCAGACCACGCCGCTCAGCCGTCACTGGGAGCAGACGAACTAAAAGAGCGTTCCCGATCGCGAACTATTATGCGCAAGTCTAGTGACCACGTCATTGGTCCTACTCTCAATACGTGTTCGGCAAAATTGCCAAAATTGCTCTAAAACATTTGACTGGCTTTTCGACAACCTATGTGAACGAGCCTTTTCAACTTTATCCGTTTTGAAAAATAAGTACAGGAATAGAGTAAATGTAGAGGATTGACTAATCGATTTTAAGTTTTTACGTACTTGTTGTAATTAAGTGAATGCAATAAAAATTCTTTCTTTCGTATAAATTTACTAGCTGAAAACGCGGCTTTGCCCGGGTATTTATTTATTCCTGCTTTGATTTGGTACTTCTATCCTTTCTCTCTGTCCATCTCCTTTTTTCTAAAGACATGCTACATTTATCGGAGATAAATAAGAAATAAGGCTGTCTCGCATAATGTACAAAATTATAAGTATCCAAACAAAGAAAGATAGTAATGAAAACACAAATGACATCTAAAATGCGTATATTTATTGAGTTATATGTTGTACAATTGTACAATTTTGGAGTTGCTATATTTCTGTATTAAAAGAAATTTCTTATTTACTCCTTTATTTAATTATTCTTATATTTCGTATGTTTATGCTTACAGAGAAACAGCTGAAGACATTGTAGCACGTACCGCACGTACAGACCAAAGATATTGTTTGTGGCATCACGTTTCGCTGTATGTAACATCCTTGCTGTAGAGTCTCAAACGTCATCGCTGGCCTTCAGTCCGAATTTTTTTTATAATTTGACGACTTTCAACCACCATATCTGCCATCCCCTTATAGCTATCGGCATGGAACTGCTATGGTGTTCAACGGGAGACTTCGGACAACAATTACAGACAGACCATTCGTTTGCATTCTGTAGTTTACGCTGCAGAGCGAAATATTAACACACGCACACGTAGAATTTTATATTCACCGATAACTTTCCATCCCAATATGCTCCACCCTTTTATCATTATCAACCCTCAAGCAACAATGCAACCAATAAAACTATTTTAAGAGACTAAATATAATTTTCAAACAGTAATTATTGTTCCACATTTCGCGTAATATTCTTCAAATTAGTAAATATCTATCAGATCGCTATAAAATCGTGCCTAAAACCTTCCTCAGGTATAAATTAGTAACTGTATAAATATTTAAGTCTCTGCGTCTTGTCGTTCGGACGTGATAAGCGTACACCGAACAGACATTCACATTAATATATATAGATAAAAAGGTATCCGATCGCCATAAAACCGTGCCTAAGGCCTTCCCCAGGTAGACATCAGTAACTGTACAAATTTTTAGCTCTTTACGTCTTGTGGTTCAGACGTGATAAACGTACTCCGAACAGACATTCACATTTATAGATATAGATAGATTACTACATTTTACTAATAATTCATACTGTGTGTGTGTGTGTGTGTTTGTGTGTTCAAATGTTTGTAAATCTATCGGACCAAACTGCGTGGTCATCAGTCCGTAGCTTACAAACTACTTAAACCTAGATAAACTAACTTAAGGACAACACACACACGCCCATACCTCCACGGCGAGCAACCGCGCGCTCCGCAGCGAGACGCTTTAAACCGCTCGGCTACTCCACCGCGGCCATGTGTGTGTGTGTTAAGCTGATTTTGACTTTTTGTTTAGTAGCCGGGCCTCCCAGATGTTTTTATGCAATGTGTGGGCCGCAGAGCAGAAAAGGTTGGAAACGGTTGGCGTAGCGGTCCGGATCACTGCAGGAGAGTGGGGCTGGAAGCACGCCAAGGCGCCTCGCTGCGGCTGCTCGCCGTCGGAGGTTCCAGTCCTCCTCGGTCATGCGTGAGTGCGTCGTCGCTAGCACAAGTTGGTTTACAAAGTTCGTAAGCCTAATGACTGGTAACTGCACCAGTCCTTAGATTTACCAACATTTGAATTTGAAAGTATGTGGATCATTTCATTGTGGGAGGTGTCACACGATGGCATTATCAAAAATATAAAAAAAATATCTACTTTGATTTCCCTCATATAATGTATATTTGAGACATTGCCGTTTTTCGACACATTTTCATTTTTGCGGATTACAGCGCCATCAATCAGCAAAAAAAAAAAAAAAAAAAAAAAGTCTCACTGACGTGTTTTACGGCCCACTTTACATTTTTAGTTTTATAAGTTTTTGCAAACATTTGGACCAAAATAATTAAATAATAAAAAATTAATTAATAATAGTATCTGAAACCCTTGCAGGAAAAAAATTAGGTACTGGCGGGATCCGAACTACTGACCTTCAGCGTCACAGTCCAACACATTGCCCATTACGCTACAGCTAACAGTTACGAATTGCTTTCTTTAATCTCATACTATTGATGGCCGTTGTTAACTGATGCTAATATGGCATTGGTAGACACTAGATTATCATTTATCGTACGAAGAACGACGTATTTTTGTTAATTCTTCAGTGCGTCATTGCTTTGAAATGACAACGTGTAAGTTACAATAAGAAAATCATCAAATACGCAACGCAAGATGACAGTTCTGGGCGAGGAATGTCACGTGACATCTGCGAACGGCTGGTTGTCGTTAATTTAATGGAGGCTGTCAAAACTGCGTTATTTATATATATATCGGCACCGATCGGCACCAAATTATACAGACATAATTGTTGACTACCAGAGACCAGAACCTCGCTTTTTGAAATATTTCGGACAAGAAATCCATTAGTAATACAAGAAAAGCCGTTTGTAATATAATATTAATTGCAAATAAACCGTTCACCTAACGCGAAAATTGAATAAACGAATTTGTAGAAGAGAAAATTCTCTACAACTTTGTTCCCTTAATAACGCGAAAATTGAATAAACGAATTTGTAGAGAATTTTCTCCTCTACAAATTCGTTTATTCAATTTTCGCGTTAGGTGAACGGTTTATTTGCAATTAATATTATATTACAAACGGCTTTTCTTGTATTACTAATGGATTTCTTGTCCGAAATATTTCAAAAAGCGAGGTTCTGGTCTCTGGCGGCCTAAAATCATGTCTGTAAAATTTGGTGCTGATCGGTTGAACGGTTCGTCTTAAAAACAGGGAACACGTTACGGACAGACAGACGGACAGACAGACAGACATACATCCCAAAATCGCCGTTATTTTTGCAAATATCTCTGAAACGATACGAGATAGGAAAAAAACATAAGAGAGCAAAGTTGTAGAGAATGTTCTCCTCTACAAATTCTGTTATTCAATTTTCGTGTCAGATGAATAGTTAAGCCGTTATTTTCATTTAAATTTCGAGCTGTCAAAAGACGATCGCAAAGGCCCACTTTTTAGTGTTACTACCGAAACCAAAGTGGGCCACAAAAATGCTTCGTACGAAACCTGCATATTTTTGACGGATAATCCAAATGTGCGATAAACGTGCTAAACCAGTAAACAATAGGAAGATTGGTTGGTACAGCACAGTGCTTTAGAAGGCGTGGTGCTGTTTGGAGGTGGTATAATAATAATTTCGTGTGGCTCATTGGCCTGGTATGCCGTTGCCTTCCTCCGAGCCAGCGGCGCCGCTGTGAATAGGGAAAACTTTCGTAACCGTTTAACTCCCTCAGTCACACGAATACTTTTGAATATGATAGGCATTGAAATTTGGCTTTATCCTTCTTTATTGCCTTACTGAAGCACATTACAATGTAAAAACTTCAATTTTTTATAAATTTACTAGCTGAAAAGCCGGCGTTACCGGGTATTTACTTATTTATTCAAGCTTTCCATATAACTTGTCATATTTATGGAGGATTATTCAAAAAATAATGTCTTGAATAACGTACAAAATAATAACGGCAGTCTCCAAACAAAGAGAGGTAGTCATCAAGATGCAAATGATATGTAACGTTATTGTATTCATTTAATTCAAAACTTGATTATAAACAATATTTAAGTTTAAGTAACCAAAATCTAATAGGAATAAATCCTTTGGGGAGCCTACTCGCCGGCCGCGGTGGCCGAGGGGACTGAGACGCTCCAGTCACGGTCTGCACGGCCACTACGGTCGGGGATTCGAATCCCCCCTCGGGCATGGATATTTGTGCCGTCCTTAGTGTTAGCTAGTTCATAAGTAGTTTGTAAGTTTAGCGAATGATGACCCCGTAGTTAAGTCCCATAAGCTCTACAAACATTTGAACATTTTGATTTGGAGCCTACTCCTGAGCAAGTGACATGTAGTTGTCCGTGGAGAAACATGGAGATGTCAAAACCACTCTTCAGTATTTAACAGGTTGCTCTGTGTTTTATTAGTCGTAACAGAACAATCACTGGAAACTACAGCCTCTTGAAGTTAAAAGGTAGATCTGCCTGAAATACTGGGTATTCGTCGGATGTATGCCGTTTCATTCTCTTCCTTTCCCTGTAGCCTACAGCCGGGTACACAGTTGTCAACAGCACTGACTTCAAGAAATTTCTTTCAGCACACTGGAATACCGGAGTGTCTTAGTAGCAAACACGTAAATGTATTAAATGTGATGCATGATTTACCCATTACAGTATATAAGATCTCATATTTATTGAATTGTATGTAGTAAAATTGTGTAATTTTGTAGGTCTGTATTCATTTCTATAAGTGCCGCATGTCGTTAAAATGTGTTACGAATATAGTTAGTAGTAAAGTAATATTTTAAAACCTGGTGCGCGATGGGGCGGTTTTCCATGAATGTTACTGTTTATGTGCTCATATCTCATGAACTACGAGTCGTACTGTGACACAATTTAGAAGCTACATTCGGCTATATGTGTGTATATTGTCTGTAAAATTTCCTGCGGTTGTAATTTGTGTAACGTCATACCGAATGCCGTAGTTTCACTCCGTGAACCGCAGAAAAGTAGTAAGCGAGAAACTTGTTTCCTTTCATTATTTTAGTGTAGTTGTCACCGAGAAAAAAATATAATAAATGTTTGAAAATACCTTTAAAGTTTGTTCGAAGTCGCTAAGTACTCTCATTCTCATACAGTGTACGCATAAAGACTCGTCGGATTATGTGGTAATAGTATTTCGCGATTATTATTGTTTATAACGTCATATATCTTGAACTATGTGTCGTACGTGATTATTAACACTGCAGCAACTGTTTCCTCACGGTACGGTCATGCCTGATGCAACAGTTTTACGGCATCTACAGCGAAACTGTTGTGAGCGGTAGAGTTGTTTTCATCATTTTTTGTGTGTGGAGGTGGGGGGAAGGGGGTCAGTTACAAAACGCTTCACGAACGTCCGAACTTACATGCAAACTTCGTTGCAGGTCCCTAACTGCTCCCATTTTCCAATAATTGACGCGTGAATCTGGCTATTCTCACGCGGTGGCCTCTCATTAATTTTGCTTTTGGGTCAGGAACCTTCGTGGGCGTACGGTGAACAGTTCACCAAAGTTTCATTGCAATCGAATAAATGGTTTATGAACACATAGAGGACATACAGACAAACACACACACACATTATATATAATTTCACGGTGAAACCACAGTGACACAAGAGATTTATCAATGTCTTTGATACGGTCCTCTAGTTTAGAATTTTTAACATTTATTATTTCACTAATATTACAATTTCTTTCATATTTATAGTTTTTTTCTTTTCAAACTAAAGCCTTTTTTTGTTCCATGCAAAAATTTCTAATTACACTATATACAACATTTTTTTTCTTTTTGTCATGATATTCCAAAAAAGGTTTTCTTGTCTCTTTGCCACAATCCGACGTCACACACTTTGCACGACCATCTACTGATGTATTTTTTTTAACAACTTTCCACATCGTTTCGATTTGCTATGAACAAGCAAAAGCTGTTTATTGGATTGTCTTTGCCGCGGCACAGCGGCCGAGCGCATTGAGGCGCTATGTTCCGATGCGCGAGGCCGTTCGCCGTCGGGGGTTCGAATACTCCTCCGGGCATGGATGTTTGTGTTGTCTTCAATACAAGTTAGTTGATAAGTAGTTTGTAAGCTTAGGGACTGATGACCCCGCAGTTAAGTCCCATAAGCTTAACAAACATTTGAACATTTGCATGGCTTTTGTCCATCTATGTCACAAGGGGATGCGACACAGCAATTAGTGGTTTCGCAGTGGACTACGAGACTGTAGGATAAACAAACACCCGGACAACGCCGGGTTTACAGCTTGTACAGTGTCTGAGAAAGGCCACGGCCTAAAATTCAGAATTGTGTTTGCGTCTTTTATTTGTGTCTCTCGCCGGCTCAACGTTCGTCTTTACCGTGAGTTGTTCCCTATCTAAATAATATTAACATTCAAATGAGACTGATTATACTGTTTCTTTAATGACAGATGAAATCCCCATTAAACCGTATTTTGATTACACAGGTGGTAGCATTCTAGGGGCAGCATTTAATAGTGACAAGACCGCGACTACACCATATGTATTCATGACACGGCCACTGTTGTCTTCTTTTAAAGAAGTACTTAATGTCCTTCCAGTGAGAAGCTTTGCAGCTGAACAGTTATTCTTGTTGTTGTTGTGGTCTTCAGTCCGCAGACTGGTTTGATGCAGCTCTCCGCAATACCCTATCCTGAGCAAGCCTCTTCATCTCCACATAAGAACGGTAACCTACATCTGTCTGAATCTGCTTACTGTATCCATCTCTTGGTCTTCCTCTGCGGTTTTTACCCCACACACTTCCCTCCAACGCTAAATTCACAATTCCTTGATGTCTAAGAATGTGCCCTACCAATCTATCCCTTCTTTTAGTCAAGGTATGCCAGATATTTCTTTTCTCCCCAATTCTGTTCAGTACCTCCTCATTAGTTACGCGATCCACCCACCTAATCTTCAGCATTCTTCTGTAGCACCACATTTCAAAAGCCTCTATCCTCTTCCTGTCCACACTGTTTATCGTCAGTGTTTCACTCCCATACAAGGCAACACTCCATACAAATGCCTTCAGAAAGGACTTCCTTAGACTTAAATCAATATTCGATGTTAACAAATTCCTCTTTTTCAAGAACGCTTTTCTACCCATTGCCATTCTGCATTTTATATCCTCTGTACTGCGATCATCATTTGTTTTTTACTACCCAAGTAACAAAACTCATCTACCTCCTTTATTGCTTCGTTACGTAATCTAATTCCTTCAGCATCACCTGATTTTCTTAGACTGCACTCCATTACCCTAGTTTTGTTCTTGTTAATGTTCATCTTATATGCACCTTGCAGCACACTGTCCATTCCGTTCAACTGCTCTTCCAGGTCCTTTGCTGTATCTGACAGAATTACTATGTCGTCGGCAAAACGCAATGTTTTTAATTCTTCCCCCTGAACTTTTATTCCTTCACCAAATTTCTCCTTGCTTTCCTTTATAGCTTGTTCAATGTACAAATTGAATAACATTGGAGAAAGGCTACAACCCTGTCTTACTCCCTTTCCAATCACTGCATCCCTTTCATGCCCTTCAACTCTGACAACCGCTGTCTGGTTGTTGTACAAGTTGTAAATAACCTTACGCTCCCTATATTTTACTCCTGCTTGCTTCGAACTTGAAAGAGTTTATTCCTATCAACATTGTCAAAAGCGTTCTCCAAATCTACAAAAGCTAGAAATGTAGGTTTGCCTTTCCCTAATCTATCTTCTACGACAACCCGTAAAGGGAGTATTGCCTCCCGATTTCTTACATTTCTCCTGAACCTAAACTTTCTTCCCCGAGGTCGGCTTCCAACAGCTTTTCCATCCTTCTGTAAATAATTCGTGTTATTCTTGTATCTAAAGAAAATACTTAGTGGACTCCATGACATTGGCTTCAGAGTTCTTTGTGTAGTGAGGTACAACACTGTAATAAACAGAAAATTTGTTATCACTTCTTAGCTCACCTCCAAAACTAAGTGTAGTTTACCCCCATCCAGCTATCCCAACCCAGCCGTCTGTTCTATATTAATGATTCTGTCCATTTTCTTAAATCCATACGTAACAACTGGATTCTCAAGTTTTGATTAAATACCAACAATTTAATTGAAGCAGTGATGATTCTCACATTGTAAAACAGAGTGATATCTGGCGTTCCCCAGGGAATCGTTATAGGTCCCCTACTCTTCCTTGTGTTTATAAACGATTTAGGAGACAATCTGAATAGCTCCCTCAGACTGTTCGCGGGTGATGCTGTCGTTTATCGGTAAGTGAAGTCAATAAAGGATCAAAAGCAACTGCAAAGCGATTTAGATAAAGTTTCTAAATGGTGCCAAAATTGGCAATTAACAATATATAAAGAAACAAATGGCCGCTAAAAGAACCCGCCCTTTCAATTACGCGATAAATCAGTCAAAAGTTAAGGTCGTAAATTCTACCAAATACCTACGAGTTACAATTAAGAACATTTTAGACTGGAGAGAACACATATAAAATATTGTGAAGATGGCGAAACAAAGATTACATTTCATTGGCTGAACGCTTCGAAGATGCACTAGCTCTTCCAAAGAGACTGCCTACATCACACTTGTGCGTCCTCTCCTCGAGTACTGTTGCCCAGTGTGGGACCCTCACCAGGTGGGACTGACGGAAGACATTGGGAAGGTTCAGAGAAGGGCAGCTCGTTTTATTTTATCACGTTACGGGGGGGGAGGGGGAGCGTCACGGAAATGTAGCACGAATTGGGGTGAAAATCATTAATAAAAGGACGACTTTATTCATTGTGACGAGTTCTATTTGCGAAATTTCAATCACGTACTTTTACTTCTGAATGTGAAAATATTATGCTAGCACCCACCTACATAGGGAGACATGACCATCCAAATAAAATAAGAGAAATCAGATCGAAAACGGAACGATTTAGGTGTTCTTTCTTCCCGCGCGCTATTAGAGAATGGAACGGTAGAGAAAAGTTTTGAAAGTGGTTAATGGACCCTCTGCCAAGCGCTTATATGTGATTTGCTGAGTATCTATGAAGATGTAGATGTTAACAGAATCTTTTGAAGCACTAAGGCAGCTCCATAAAATTGAATATAATGGTGTCCCTAAACTCTCATGTGGCATTACTCGTAAGTCTCTGTGTCCATCTTCTCTTGAGAAAGAGAGTGTCAGCCTTGTTTTGTAAGTCTTTTGCGAATTATATAACTGAAGCCCTTTCAACTGTACGGGAACAGAATGACATAATATATTATCAGTCATCTGCAGAATTTATTAAAATCATACTTTGACAGTTTAAATACTGAATGTCAAAACAATTCAAAAAGGTGTGGCTACAGACGCAAAATTTAACCAACATAAAGCAGATGCTGTCATATGCAAATGGTTAGCTTTTCAGAACATTCACACAAGGTTGCCGCCGGTGGCGACACCTACAACGTGCTGACACGAGGAAAGTTTCCAACCGATTTCTCAAACACAAACGGCAGTTGACCGGCGTTGCCTGGTGAAACGTTGTTGTGATGCCTTGTGTAAGGAGCAGAAATGCGTACCACCACATATCCGACTTCGATAAAGGTCGGATTGTAGCCTATCGCGATTGCGGTTTATCATATCGCGACATTGCTGCTCGCGTTGTAGCGATCCAATGACTGTTAGCAGAATATGGAATCGGTGAGATCAGGAGGGCAATATGGATCGCCGTGCTGGATCCCAACGGCCTCGTATCACTGGCAGTCGAGATGAAAGGCATCTTATCCGCATTGCTTTAACGGGTCGTGCAGCCACGTCCCGATCCCTTAGTCACTAGATGGAGACGTTAGCAAGACAACAACCATCTGCACAAACAGTTCGGAGACGTTTGCAAGACAACAACTATCTGCACGAACAGTTCGAAGACGTTTGCAGCAGCATGGAATACCAGCTCGGAGACCGTGGCTGCGGTTACCCTTGACGTTGCATCACAGACAGGAGCGCCTGCGATGGTGTAAGCATCGACGAACCTGGGTGCACGAATGGCAAAACGTCATTTTTTCGGATGAATCCAGGTTCTGTTTACAGCATCATGATGGTCGCATTCGTGTTTGGCGAACTCACAGTTATCTCGGAAGCTCTCAAGTACTGCCTTACGGTTCCGGAGAAGCATATTGTCATCTTCTCGGACTCTAAATTTGCGCTCATACTTCTGAAATATTTTCGTCGACGGTATAAAAAGCACCCAATACCCTACGAGATAATGGCATACATAAACCGTCTGGAAAGGAATGGACACAGTCTCCCCATATGTTGGATTAAAGCACACAACAACGTTCTGGGGAACGAGATCGCTGACACACTTGCCAAGGAAGCGGTTACCACTGGTATGGAAGAATATACTCATATCTTTTACCAGTTTACAGAAGGAACATGCGGACTGAATGGGACAAAGAATGGCGAGCTTTCCTGTCAACTGAAGGCAAATACTATGCACAAATAACAGCAGTGCTACCAACCAGACCTTGGTACAAGGAACTGAGGCGTTCTCGGAAGCTGGCAGTCACCATAGCGAGGCTGGAGTTCAACCACTGTCCAACTGCGCAGCACATACATCTCATCGGCATGGTGACATCTCCACTTTGTGACTGCGGCGAAGTCACAAATCACACAAAACACTTCTTTTTTTTGGGATGCATGAACAGGTGGGAGCTCACATCAAAGATGTTATGTTGTGAGCAAGAAGTACCAGCTACCAATATCTGTGTCAACGTTATTGAGAACCAAAGACTTTAGAGTGTTACAAAGAACTTATTCCTTCCTAACGGCGGTGAAGAAAGAGTTATGAACTGTTATGTAAAAGATAAAACCATATTTAATCACTATATGCTATTTCAAATTGCTCTTGTCTTTGTGTCATATCTTTAGTGTTTGTTATGTTACTTCAAATTGATCTTGCTGTTGTCGTTTTCTGTGATATCTTTGATGTTTGTTTGGTTGCTTTTGCCAACTTGCTTACAGAACAGTACCAGAGGATCAGAGGATGTCCTTATCATTACTTATGTGGACTGCTGTAAGAGGACTACTCAAAGGCTAAATTCTGTGGAGCTCCACTGTGCTTTAGAGATGTAAGCTGTTTTTCAACACCACTATCTTCACTACGATGTGAGTCATTAATATTTTTTAATTTTCCTATGTACAGGAATCAAGGTTCTCGACTAGGCAAAGAGTATCTGTACACTTATTTTTTTCCCACTGGCGGCATTCACGTACAGCAAAAAATTTAGTCAGTAAGTGTATCTTTGGTAATGCTTCGGTTGTTATTGAAAGCTTTACGAACTGCGTTTCTTATTGTCATTCGTGTTGATGAAGGTGCGCCGAGTGTAAGTAGCAAGTATGTTACTTCCAAGAATTGTTGCAAAAGAAACGAAAAAAAGCGTGTAAAATGTAAGAAATTCGGTGTATACAGTGACGACGTGTGTATGGCATGTTTTATTGTTAAAAAAAAGTTTCCGAGGAAAGAAATGGGGCGGCATAAAAATGCGGAAATATAATGGCACATGTACCGAGTACATCAGGGTACGTTTCGCAAAACCCAACGTCGGAAGTCTGCCACTACATGAAGCGTGATGTGCGTAAAATGTAGGACTGCGTTTCATTACTCGCGTGCAAAAGTGAGTCAGGCACGAAAACTGTGGTGTCGCGAAAGACGCAATGAACAAGGCATTGCCAGAACTCTTACGAGTAATAACTGCAAACTTGAAATAGTTGCCATGCTGTTATCGGAGTTACATGATTTAAAATATAAATATAACACTCTCAAGCAACAAAACAGTGGAAGTGAGAATAAAAGGGACTGCGAGGTACTATCAGATATCGGCCCAAGGACCTGTGACAACATATTTGACTCCAGAAACAAATATTTTGTACAAATTTGAATGATGCTTCATGCAGTAGCAGTATCTACAGCCGGCCGCGGTGGCCAAGGGGACTGAGGCGCTTCAGTCACGGTCCGCACGGCCACTACGGTCGGGGGTTCGAATCCCTCCTCGGGCATGGATATTTGTGCCGTCCTAGTTAGTAAGTAGTTCAGAAGTAGTTTGTAAGTTTAGGGACTGATGACCC
Organism: Locusta migratoria; assembly: GCA_026315105.1. Lineage (NCBI taxonomy): Eukaryota > Metazoa > Arthropoda > Insecta > Orthoptera > Acrididae > Locusta > Locusta migratoria. The sequence goes on from CM048753.1 coordinate 126,726,670, forward strand.
CGTAGTTAAGTCCCATAAGCTTTACAAACATTTCATTTCAGTATCTACACCGAAGCAAGTCGTATTAATGAGTATGGTAGTCGGACATCACACAAGGTAAAACTTGGAATATAAATTATCTCAATATCCATTCAGTTAAACAATGTATCAATCTGTTTACAACGGTCAATGTTACCGCAGATCAAGGTATTACATATTATTGTCCCTATAAGATACCCTACGACCGCATCTACCACAGAGTAGATAAAACATTAGTACCGTACATTATCACAATTCCTTATTATCAGTTTGAGATTGTTTTGTAGCTAAAAATTTTCGAAATATTGTCAAGGAAAAATTGTAAGTTCTGTTTTATTTTTCTTCTTTGTCAGGTGCCTGAAGATGCCCTAACCGGCGACACGAGTCATTAAATAAAAAATATTTGCAATCAAGACGTTCTTTTATTCAAGAAACCAGTGAAATCTGCAAAAAATGCGGGAAAACCCAGTGTTGCCAATTAGATGGTAATTACCCGCTTTTCGGGTAAAATCTTGGTCGGTGGGTATTTTGTAGGGTAAAATGAGTTGGCGGGTATTTTCCGGGTAATTTGATAATTTTGCCACCAAACATTTTTGTTTATATTCAGATCGTTCAACTTTTTTAATGTCGTTTGAAGACGCGGTATGAGAATATCATAATTCTGCCCTGTGCTGTATTGTGGAGTTCCCCGGTTTCTCTGCTCTTGCGTGCACAGTTTGTTTGAATTCCACTGTGTCGTAACTGGTAAAGTGGTAAGTCCGCTGGTCAGCTTGTTGATCTTGTAACAGCAGTTTTGCCGGACTTGTAGACTGAATGTTGTGGTGAGGCTTATACCTATGTGGTCAGTAATAGTGCAGTTACTAAGCTACTGTGCTTTTATTTCACTAAAATGGATAAGTGGTTGCGTAAAGCATGTGCTACTGCGAAATCTGTAGACAATCTGCATGCTCCTCCTGAATCACCTGTCTCACCTGCTTTACCTGAAACTCCTAATTTACAAACTGAGCTTGTTGAAAAGGACCGTAATTCTACTTTTACCTCAATATCGTATTCTTAGAATGGGAAATCAAAGAAATCCATTATAAACTGATTTAGTGATTCCTGGTTGAGTTTGCCTTAGTGCGCTGTTTGGTTGCAGAAGAGCAACAAACGGATGAACGGACATGATTTAGCGTGCTGCAAGGTATGTGGTAGTGTTTTAACAGCGCACAAATCTGAAATTTTGAGGCACACACAGACTTCCAAACATATTAATGGAATGAAAACTGTTGCACCTACTTCCAATATATCTTCAGTGCTACATAGGAATGTCGACGACGTAAAAAGAGCAGACATTAATAATTTACCATCCAGCACGCTGTATATATTGATTCCTCCCTGTAAGAGTATCTTTTCTGATTCAACAATCGCTCAGAAGATTGCTTTAAAGCGTAGGAAATCTTCAAGTGTTATTAAGAATGTGCTAGGGAAGTCATTTTCTGAGGCATTGTATGATAAATTGAGACATCCAAGTACGTTTTTATTGCTGATAATGGATAAAATAACTGATCTAACAGTTACTAAACAATGTGCGTTAACAGTCGTGTATTTTGATCCGAATTCAGGCCGGACTGCCGCGGGGACTGAGGCGCTCCAGTCACGGTCTGCACGGCCACTACGGTCGGGGGTTCGAATCCCCCCCCCCCTCGAGCATGGATATTTGTGCCGTCCTTAGGATAAGCTAGTTGATAAGTAGTTTGTAAGTTTAGGGACTGATAACCCAGTAGTTAAGTCCCATAAGCTTAACAAACATTTGAACATTTTCAGGCCGGATTAAAACTAGTTTCTTTGGCATATTTGAAGTATCATCGGGCAGTGATGACACCTTATACAAGGCAGTGATGGATTTCTTAAAATCTAAGAGCATTAATCTTGATAACCTCGTTTGATTTTGCTCGGAAACAGCAAATGTTATGGTTGGAGAGCATAATTCAGTTTTTTCGAATCTAAAAAGAGATTCTGCACATATATTTTTTTAAACGCAGGGTATTTTGAAGTCAAATCGGTAATTTGAGGATCCTGGGAGGGTAATTTCATTGATAAGCATTGGCAACACTGGTAAAACTACTTTCTAAAAGTGGTATTGCATGCGCAAAATGTCAGACAAAAGTTCACTACCGCTGTGCAAAGACCGACTCGTCACTGAAAGGAAATGACAATTTTTCAAAATTGTGGAAGTGTAACACGTGGGAAAACGTGTTAAATAGGTTTGGAATTATTTCATTAATGGTTAAGCAGTTAATCCACAGTAGGCTATCATCGCTATATGATTTGCCTTGTTTTGGAGAATTCGTAGATTCTTTCTAGCGTCCAGTCCTTCGCAATGAAAAATAACGTAGTCCATACAGTACTATACTCCGTTCACTGCGGCTCAAGGTCACGCAGCTGTACCCCCACTCAACTGCCTCCCCCCCCCCCACCCCTATCCCCTACTCCCTTTCCAGCAAAATGCGCAGGCAGCCCGCTTAAATAATGTGTCAATTAGAGTTGGGCAACACGATTCTTTTTTAGGAATCGATTCTTGCGATTCGTTCACACATTCACTACGTTTACATGAGACACATCTTCCGGAAGACGAAAAGCGAATTTCGTAAACCGTTTATCGCTGTCATGTTTACATGGATTAGCCTGAAGCGGATTTCCTACTCCACTTAACATGGCGGCTGAAAAACAGCTGATACAGCTCCTTATTTAAGTCAGCACATTACCTATTTTTCGTTACTTAATTATATAGATTCAGTGATCACTCTAATATTTATACATCTCTTTCACTAAATAAAATGTTACTTTATACATATGAGTCGAAAATTCTTAACAAGAAATCATAATCTGACAAGTGAAGACCGGTTGAAAAACGATTGCGTTTACATGGGCACGAAAATCGATTGTGGAACTGGAAAACCGCTTTAGAGAAGCGGATTTCCAGAATCGATTTTGGAGTGTTTACATGACTAACCAAAAGCGGATTTGGGAAATCAATTTACGAAATCCGGTTTTGTGAATCGATTCCTACGAATCGTTCACTATTCTTTCGCGAATCTTTAGTCTGCATCTTGCTCATAGATGGCAATACATGTCTGTGTCATGGATGTTGGAATCTTAACCTTTTGCATCTATTCCTACGATTCGTTCACGATTCTTTCTAGTCTGTGACGGCACGATTCTTACAAAATGCCGAAAAGGTGACAATATGGGTATCGGATTTTCTAATATTTATGGTGCGTAAAGTTCAGACTTAAAATAATAATGAGGCAAAGCCATTCTATTCAGCTCTCAAAAATTCTAGAGAAAATAGTCTTTGAAGTTTTGCTAGAGGTTATGAATACATATTACACTACCAACTATTTCTGCTGTCATCATAGCTCATTTAGTAGCGTTGTAGTTTTAGTGAACGTAGGTCACTTATTTCGAATCCTGCTGTAACCTTATAATTTTTTTTTTCGTTCTGTTTGAATACTTTGGCCATTTAAATATAAATCTAATTAAATCTATGGTAATTAACACACATCTAATCATTATAAAATACTTATTATGTAAAATCAATTAGTTTAAGGAAACACACTATATAAATAAACAATAAAAATGAAAATCCGTCTCTAAATATTAAATTTCTTTCGAGATACAAGAAATTCGCGTTTATTAAACTGTTTCTTTTTTGTAAAATCGGTTTCTTTCAGGAAAGCTGATAATGTGAAAACCAAAATGATAAAAAAGATTTTTGAGATGGCTTTTAAAAACATTTAAAATCGCGTTTCTATAATTATAAAAAAAAAATACTTTTGTAAAATCGACTTTTCACAAAAACTACAACTACGTAGATGAACTCGAAAAGCTTAAACCTCTCTAAACACAAAATATAATCCAAATCGTTACAGCCATTTCCGGGATACGCGAAATATAAATGTGTAAGGATTGCTCGTTTAAATCATATTGTGTAAACTGTATAAAAGACGTATATTCGTATTTATTGGCAGCTGTGTATTTCGCTGCGTTTTGTTTCTGTCATTGTAATTCGTGAATAGGCTAATAATTAACAGCTCACGATCTTCGTTCTGTGCTTCCTTTGTTCACACGCTTTCTGGCTTTCGTAATTATTCGGCACGATTCGGCAGTCGCCTTCGAATCGTGAATCGTTGGCACTTGGAATCGTCACGAGACAGACGATTCTTTTGAACGACGATTCGTCCCCCCTCTTGACTTCTCTCCGACATTCGGAATCATTCGGCACGATTCGGCAGTCGCCTTCGAATCGTGAATCGTTGGAACTTGGAATCGTCACGAGACAGACGATTCTTTTGAACGACGATTCGTCCGGATCACGATTCGATTCTTTATTTGTATTCGTTCAAATGAACGACTCATGGCCACAACTCTAATGTCAACAATAGAGGTGTGAGCGCGCTAGGCGGAACTGCAATGCAGTGGAGCGGCGCGGCTGTGTGTGGTACCCGCATATCAGCTGCAGCGGCGACGCAACACGCGGCAAATTTTGTGCGTCAGTCGTTGGATAACCTGCGAGCACAACGGACGATAGCGACAGGGAAGTACGAATAACTGAGGAGTAACTTTCCAAAACGCGATTACTCCACAAATAATAATTCTACAGGAGGAGCAAAAAACCAGTATTAGGGAAAGTTATGCAGTAACTTAGGATATGCGTATGAGAATTTACTAAGCTTCAAGAAGTTAAAAGAATGGAATCAGGGAGACAAATCTCACTCTTTATTTAAAGGCAGTGTTGCCAACTGAATTTTTGAAAGCTATGGCCTTTTCTTGTTTTGCACCAACCGAAAGGACATAGTTGTTTTGAAACAAATCAATATATATAGATGGCAATACATGTCTGTGTCATGGATGTTGTCCATATATATATATATATATATATATATATATATATATATATATATATATATATATATATATATATATATGAATTTCTGTTTCTTAGTCTCGCTAAAACTCGAGAATCACTAATTCAATTTGGCTAATTTTACTCTTGAACTATTCGTGTAAGTCCAGGGAAGGTTTAAACGGTAATAAAATATGGAAAAGTTGTCCGGAAAAGAGGAAAATGGGGAAAAATTGAAACAGCTTTTTCCAGTGAACTATTAATATCGTTCGTCCAATAGGGTATTTGACTGTTTTCTGGAAATCGTTTTAAATTGTTAATTATGTCATATTATGGTCCGAACATGCTTTTTTACCTCGTGGATTTCAGTACTTAAAAAAAAAAAAAACGAAATTCAAATAATTTGAAGCCCGCTAAAACGCTACATTTGAGTCACGTGATGCCTGTGACGTCATACAACACGCTGCTGCTGCTCTCGTAAGATAAACAAATACCTGTATATTGTTTGGGCCGAGGCCTCGTGTTTGTGCGTTAACGTTTGCATAATGACCTAAAATATTGCTTAGTTCCGCACTATACCAATACATCTGTCAAGACTCCAGAAAAATTGTTCTTGCAATTACCAAAAAATGAGAAGATACGCAAAAAGTCGTTGACACTGGCGCGAAAAGATCCAAATGAAATATCGGCTACTTCATGTGTGTATTTCTGTGAGGATCATTTTGATCTAAGTAAACAATATTATTCCATTGATAAACTAAATTGTTTTGTATCATTCTCTTTTTCTGCAAAGGTGTAAAGTAGTATTATGTGTAGGTTAATGACCTGATGTTTACATTTGCGAAGTAAAACTTCATAATGTTACATGCCTACGATTTATGGGTAATTAAAGCCGTTTCCTAATATTTTGGTGAAAGAACAACATGAATATTGTTGCAGCCCACTATAAAAGTATAGCACTGATTATTTATCTTCAGTAAGTGCAATTTTATCACCAATAGATCTTAGATAAAATAACGTAAGCCTTTTCTTCTGCACAGGGCTATACCAAGCAATTTTCATTGCAAGTAAATAACGTTTCAACTGATTAGCTCTTTTTTTATTATTAAAGCATGGGCCTTCGTATGTGGACGATTAAACGTAAATGGATTAGTTTGTAGTGTCAAAAGTAGTGACACATTCATATCAAACCAAAATCTTGAATATGTAAGGAAAATACTGATTTGCATGGCAGAAAGTTTATACACAATCGCAAACATTCACTCACAAAAACATCAAACCAGAAAAGCGCTGTAATTTCGGCGCTATAAATTTATTCCATCGTGTCTCGCTCGCAATGTTTACGTGAAAGTGACATGCCTTTGGCTACGCGAAATGTGCGTTGCCAACCTACGAGCGATATGAAAACACCGCCGACGCAACCCGCTGTCCCTGTTCTAGAATATAGATATATTGTATAACTATACGCAAGGCATTTTTGCTGTATTTTTCAGGTCTTGATGTTTCTCTTTGCACCAGTATTGAAGTAGTTAAATAAAATTACTCCCTTAACTGCGGGCTTTACTGGGTTAAATTTTACTAACTATCCCGGCGGCTTCCTGTGACTATGTTGGCAACAGATGCTGAATAGCGAGAATCATGAGACGTCGCCATTAGCCAATCGCGTAACAGCGCAAGTATTTTGTCGTGAAACTTTTGATTCACGAGGGCAGTTACTTTTACTGACCGGACAAGGGTACATACAAGAATCATAGAACAGAAACAGCATTATTTATTTACTTCATGGTCTGTACGATACACGAATCTAGTCATTCTATGTGGTCTGAACATCTGGACAAAGATTTTCTATCTTGTTGTTGATGTTGCCAACATAATCACTCAAGGCCGCTTGGATAGAAAATAAAATTTCACCCTTTATTGCATAATATGGTGACTTCGGATTAACTCTGCTGACATCAACAAATAGGGTACTTTTCTTCCAATGGCATAAAATATCTCTCGAAATAATTAGCTTTAAAATGTAGGTATGCGTTACTTACAATGCAGTTTTCACGTTTCGTATTTCTGGCACGTAAAAATTTGAATTGTTTTTAAAGAATGAAGACACCATAATTGCATCAACTTTAGGGAGGTTTCCGCTGTCAGCCTTCACATAACCATCTTCCATTGTCGCATAAAAACTGTAAACGCGTTTAGATCACAAAAAAAACGGAACTTAAAGCTGCAAAATGGAGGAAACGCGTACAATAATACAGCTCCGACTTTTAGTTGCCGCGCTGTAGGTGTTCTATGACGTCACCAGTACTTCAGCCAATAACGGAGCGTTTTCGATCACGTGATCTAATCGTGAAATTTGATGATTTTTAAGCTTTAATTACGTAAAAATAACATCTTTTGTAAGAATTATGAGCGAAAATGCTGTCTGAATGTTATAATCATCCAGAAAAACAACAATTCGAACCATATTTGTAACACAGGAAAATACCCTATTGTGATAAAAAAATTTATATTTCATGTTCAAAGCAAGAGGAAGGTTCGCATCAAATAAAAATTTGGAAAAGTCGCCCGGAAAGTAGGAAAATTTAGGAAAACCGAAACAGATTTTTCCATATTTTATCACCGTTTGAACCTTCCCTGAACTCCTACGAATGTGACATGAACATTATCCTGGACATGTGTGTGTGATTCGCCCACTCTTTCCGCCCACTATCGAACCGATGCTTAGACTATCTGATGATGCCTTTATAAAGCTAAGGGTCTAAAATACATATGATTTAAATCAATATGGTTTATATTTAGAGGTAAGTGATACGAACTTCACCGGGTCATCTAGTACATATATAAAAATGGTTTGTTTGTTTGTATAGCTTATGGGACTTAACTACGGGGTCATCAGTCCCTAAACTTACAAACTACTTACCAACTAGCTTATCCTAAGGACGGCACAAATATCCACGCTCGAGGGGGAATTCGAACCCCCGACGGTAGTGGCCGTGTAGACCGTGACTGGAGCGCCTCAGTCCCCTCGGCCACCGCTGCCGGCTATAAAAATGGAACGTGGGACATGTATAACGGCGGTTATGCATGAGGTTGGCGGTGTGCACTATGGTGTTTTGGTCGCGGTGTGTGGCGGTGGGTGAGTGTGGTGAACAAAAATCCGTAAAATGTGGAGCAATACGACGATCAACAGATGCTCAAAGGTGAAAAGACTCAAAGATAAAACACTGGGAAACACAGACATACATTAACTACACTGGCAATTCAACGATGATCTCAATATAAACACTGGAAAGGCAACTGTAGTGCTTAGGATCAAAATAGTGACAACTGGATTAGAAGTTCCGTGTCGATAGCTATAAGAGGGTAATGATATAGTAGTTGAAAGTCGTCAGCTTATATAAAATTCGGACTGAAAACCAGCGAGGACTTTTGACAGCAAAATAGCAAAGATGTTATATACGGCGAAACGTCACGCACATTTTTCAGTTGTCCACATTAAAGTTTGGATAGGAGAACTACGAAAAAAGATGCCAAAGCGTAAGGAAGAAATTTCGCGTTCTCGATCCGTTTGTAAAAGACAGAAAAGTGAATCTACAGACAATAGAAACATGAAATTTGGAGACTTTTTTATCTTACACTGTAGGCATCAGCGATTTTTCGATATTCCCATCCCTAAGGGGGTGAAACAGGGGATGAACGGTATTTTGAAAATACGTTGCTATTTTGCCACAGTCTCCCACCGCCACACACCGCGACCAAAACACCATAGTGCACACCGACAACCTAAAGTCTACTCTCATGCATAACCGCCACTGGTCTGCAGTGAATAATTTTGGCTACCAAGTGAAATATACGGACACACGACCCACGTTCCATTTTTATATATGTATATTGATTTATCTCATTTTAGTGAGCTTCATTTCGTTCGCTGCAATACGTATATAATGTCAGTGGCGGACTAAGGCTGCCTGAGGCCCGCGGGGGGGGGGGGGGCAAAACAAAATCACGCCCCCCTCCCTCTCCCCCCCCCCGTCCACTTGGAAATACACGTATTATTATTATAGTGCATATAAGATGAACATTAACAAGAGCAAAACTAGGGTAATGGAGAGCAGTGTAAGAAAATCAGGCGATGCTGAAGCAATAAACGAGGTAGATGAGTTTTGTTACTTGGGCAGTGAAATAACAAATGATGGTCGAAGTACAGAGGATATAAAATGCAGAATGGCAATGGGTAGAAAAGCATTCTTGAAAAAGAGAAATTTGTTAACATCCAATATTGATTTAAGCCTAAGAAAGTCCTTTCTGAAGGCATTTGTATGGAGTGTTGCCTTGTATGGGAGTGAGACATGGACGATAAACAGTGCAGACAGGAAGAGGATTGAGGCTTTTGAAATATGGTGCTACAGAAGAATGCTGAAGATTAGTTGGGTGGATCATGTAACTAATGAGGAGGTACTGAACAGAAGTGGGGAGAAAAGAAATTTGTGACATACCTTGACTAAAAGAAGGGATAGATTGGTGGCACACATTCTTAGACATCAAGAAATTGTGAATTTAGCGTTGGAAGGAAGTGTGTGGGGAAAAAACCGCAGAGGAAGATCAAGAGGTGGATACAGTAAGCAGATTCAGACAGATGTAGGTTGTCGTTCTTATGTGGAGATGAAGAGGCTTGCTCAGGATAGGGTATTGTGGAGAACTGCATCAAACCAGTCTCCGGACTGAAGACCACAACAACAACAACTGTAAAACAGCAGTAGCTTTTGCGTTTCGCACGTCCTCCAGGATGAGAGGTACGGGCCAGTCTACAAAATATAGCTTGGTGTTCAAAATAAAATTAATAATTTATTCAATGACGACCGGTTTCGGTGAACTGTGTAACCATCATCTGGTCATATATATGTCTTAAAACCTGGTCATCCTGTTAAAAAGATACGTATAAAATAATAAGTGCAATGTCGCACTTATTATTTTATACCCATTTTTAACAAGCTTTTAAGACATATATATGACCAGCTGATGGTTACACAGTTCACCGAAACCGGTCGTCATTGAATAAATTATTAATGTGCGATTTATTTTGCAAACCATAAAACGATCAGATCGCCACCAAAGCCGACGATGTCAGGTAATATTAAAAATATAGCTTTCCAGTAGACTTGCGCATAATAGTTCGCGATCGGGAGCGGTCATTTTAGTTCGCGGCTTTAGTTCGTCTGCTCCCAGTGTTGACGGCTGAGCGGCGTGGTCTGCGCATGCAGGTGGAGGGAGTAGTTCCCCCACCTAGCTGCTTCATGCGCTTGTTGCTTGAGCCGCTAACGATATCACGCAAACCAAAAGAAACAGTTTGTGGATAATTTCTCGCGTTTAAGTTTAGAGTTATCTTTGTATCTATTATGGAATTTATTAGTCAGATATTGCAGAGTGCAGAACACATCAAAATAGAAATTTTGTAGCACTGAACTACGTAATCTAGCAGGCTGACGCTTACCTCGAGACGACTCAACAGGAGAAGGCAAGCACGTGATTTTTAATTCTGCTGCGCGCCCTCTCGTTGTTGCCCGTCGGTCTTCGGAAAAGAATCCAACGAACTATGAAGCGAGATACGTTTGGCATAATCGTCCGCTGCTCCTAGTTCGTCCGCTGCTCCTAGTTCGTCCGCTCCTTCTAGTTCGTCCGCTCCTTCTAGTTCGTCCGCTCTTTTTGGCTTTTGCTACAGCAACTAAAAGAGCTCTCTTTTTTATGACAGCTTTTTATATAATGAATCAGTGTTGCCAAAGCGTGTGCTACTACCCGTATTTTTGGGCAATTTGACATCAAATACTTAGGCAAATAAACCAGTTATTTACACGAATAGGTGATACAATGGTATTCAACTACTTTGCATACAGAGTAGTACTTTATTTTAAAATAGATTTCTTGTGGCAGTGAACTACGAAACTACAGCTGAGCTGCATCTCAGCTCGAAATGACGGCAACTGGCAGAAGGGAATCACGCGATTCTGCGCGCTCTCGCGTCCTCTCGCTGTTCCCCGTCAGTCTTCGGAAAAGGAGCGGACGAACTAAGCGGCGAGGGATTTGCGAACTAGTTCGCGTAGTTCGCCTGTGGGAGCGCTCTTCCCAACTAGTTCGTTCGCGAACTACACAAGATTCCAGATTCGGAGGCCCCAGAACGAGAGGCGAAGGTAGCTACAATAAAAAATAACACACACGCATTTGGGGGTATTTGGAGGCTCCACCCCTCCCTATCCCCGACTGGATAACGTACACCACTCGAGAGGTTATTACACTAAAATAATTACATTAATAAAGTGAAATAGTTATATGTAGCTCACCAAACAGAAACTATGGTGGGCGGACATCAGCTTCACAATTTTGGTCCTCACTGGAAGTCTCGTCACTATCTTCACGTAGATTTATTAAAATGCTCTGAATTCGTCCACCTCTAAGCGCTTCCTTCGCAAAGTCTTCGTCCTACCATCGCTCCGCATGAGAAAAGCATTTCTGCCAATCTTCTATTGTCACGTTTTTAGTGGCGTCTTCCAGTAATTTTCTCACTTCTCTAATTGTAAACGTAGAATTTCTCGCTTAATTTGAGCCCATACCAGTTCAATCCGATTGCACAGACAGGGATAAGGAGGAAACCGTATTACTTCATGTCCCATTTTTGCAGCTACATCATCTTTCTTTAAGCATGGAATGAAGCTTGCAATGTCCATGAGTATCAGACATCCTTCTTCCAGGCTTCGTAGGAGATCAGTAATCCATTCCCTAAACACTAAATTATTCATCTCTTGGTGGTATTCAACACCGTTTTTAAACTGGAACGGCAGTTCTGCCCCCTCTATGAAGCCACATTTAGCTGAACGGGCCTGGCAGATTATCAGACATGATCCTTTACCTAACGTGACCTTTAGACCCCCGTTTCTTTTAGAATCCTTCCAAATAAAAAGCTTTTAGAATGGTATTGATTTACCCATGTTTTGTCGATGTAAATGATAGGTCGAGGATGATCTTCATTCCTTATTTCAAGCATTCTTCTTAAAAATGAGGCTCTTGAGGCTACAATATCTTCTCTCTTCGTCAAAATTCTTCGACCGTCATCATCTCTTCTGTATCTAAAGCCAGGTTTTTTGTGGTTTTTTTTTTTTTTTTTTTTTTTTTTTTTTTTTTTTTTTTTTTTTTTTTTGCAATTGTATGCAAAGATGTAATACGTCCTGCATTGCGTATTTCAGCATTTAAAACAACTTTGACTTTTTAAAGTGTCTGGTATTCACCATATCGTAAAATTCTTAAACTGAGCGGCGGATTTCGTCTTTTAGGAAATCGTCTAACTCTGCGACAGGATTTTTCTTCGAGAGATAAAGCTTGCCCCTAGGATAACTTCATTTTCGATTACACTTTCACGCGCTTCCTCACAGATGAGTTGCACTGTTCTTACCGACACCTGACAGGCATCTGCGGTTGGTTTTTTGAATATTTCTGGAAAAATCACAAACCTTTCCTTGCCAGTTTTCCAACGCTTTGAAAAAATTATGCACAATAACCTTCGACTGACGCCTAATACCACTCAGACTCGACATTGTAGCAAATTTAAATGTAAACGTAGAGAAACGCCACCACCCTGTTGTTGTACAACTACAGAAGGGACGGAGCCGGCCGCTGTGGCCGAGGGGACTAAGGCGCTCCAGTCACGGTCTGCACGGCCCCTAGGGTCGGGGGTTCGAATCCCCCCTCGGGCATGGATATTTGTGCCGTCCTTAGTTGTAGGTAGTTCATAAGTAGTTGTAAGTTTAGGGACTGATGACCCCGTAATTAAGTCACATAAGCTATACAAACATTTGAACATTTTTGAAGGGACGGACGGCGCGCTGGGGAGAGGGGAAAAGGCACTGTGGAGGGGAGGGAAGGAGAGGGGGTTATCACGTGACGTACGAATTGCTGTTCCGAATGACCTTGAGCCGCGTTGTCAGACTGACCCCGCGTCCACACATCGGTTCCAACGCTGGCGCCAACATTGGCCAATATTTGTGAGACAGCGTCCACACATTGGAGCCAATATTCAGTTGAATTTGTCGAGAGCCAACAAAAACATATCCGACGCACAAATCGCAGCCAATGCATTAACGCTTTCGAGTGTGAACAATTACATTTTGTCATTGTAAATCAAAGTGGGAAACATACGTAAAAGATGATGGGGTGTTGTATCACTTCCTAACGAACATTAATTATGGTACGAAATCATTAATTTTTTTGTAATATGCTACAAGTAAACGACACACATTATAAAAACTTAGACCTGCTACTTTAAATGATTGAAAATAAAATAAAAAAGCAAGATATTTTGGAGGGATGCTATTCATTTGGTATTACGCTTCCATTTCTTGCTAAAGGAGACAATATTAGAACCTACACTTCCCTTTTTAAATAATCATGTAATTGATATCACTAGTAGTGCTTGAAGTTTGCAAAACGATATTTAAAAATTGACAGGAAATATTAAGTACTGTACTGTCAATTTTAAAAATTAAATTCAGTAATGGAGTGTGTGGAAAGTCTAAAAAGTTTTTAATTTCACAATTCGCGATCAAGTTTTGCTGTGGCATTTCGTTTTTTGAGGTTTCTTTCACAAATGAATCACTTTCTGATGCAGTTCTAATATTTACAAAGACATTTCGAAACTTTAAACCGGCGAAGAAGAACGAACGAAGAAAGAAACAGTTTCGAGATGAGCAGACGACAAAGACAGACTGAAACGTTGGCGCCAATGTGTGGACGACGGACCCATATTGGCCCAACGTCCTTTGATGTTTGGTCGAAATACCGACAAGCAACGGAGCCGTACCAACGTTGGTACCAACGCTATTTCACCGATCCACACATTGGACGAACACTGTTGGCGCCAACGTTGGGTCCAATGTGTGGATCCGGCCTGAACGGTGTATAGTACTGTTTGCACTTCTATTAATCTCTGTCTATATAAAAGCGAAAGGACACTCAATTCACACACTCACTGACTAAACACGAATTCTCGAAAACTACTTCACCTCTGAAGCTGAATATAGCAGGAATGCAGTTTATAGGTAGAAGACGTCAGCTAAGAAAGTATTTTATGACAGGTGCATGCCAGACCATACTTCTCCTACAGACCCACGAAATCTACAGTTGCATTCCGATAAACAACGAAAACAATGAAAACTTCCCCGTCTTGCAACGCGTGATAGTGTGACTTTACCAATGCACTACTTGAAAAGGAGAGCACTTAGTGACTTGCAACAAACTTTAAACATAATTTCAAACCTTTAAGAAACTTTTTTTCACTGAATACCCCAGCAAAATTATGAAAGGAAAAAAGGATTCTCGCTTACTGCTTTTTCGGCGTTCATGCAGTAAAATTACGTAATTTGGCATGATGTTACAACTTATTACTCGTCACTGTGTTCGCGAGAAATGTTACAGACAGTATTTACATACCACTGAACGTAAATTCGAAATTTTATCTTAGTACGACACTCCGTTCACGAGATATGACGACGTAAACAATGAGATTCGACAAAAACTGCTGCATCACGTGACAACATTTCGTCCTAAACCACTGGACCGATTTTAACCAAATTTGACACACATGTTCCTTACCGTGAGATAACAGTTCCTGCAGGGTTAAGAATCACGTACGACACATTGTTCAGGAGATATGACATTATAAGCAATAAGTATCACAAGAAACTGCCACATAATGCGACGAGACTTACACCGTATGAGAATGACAGTACTTAGCGACTTGCAACAAACTTTAAACATAATTTCAAACCTTTATTAAACTTGCTGGCAACCAAAGTAAAATGATGAAAGGAAAAAAGTTTCTCGTTTACTACTTTTCTGCTGTCTATGGACTAAAACTACGGCATTCGGTATGACGTTACAGTTAATAATTTCTACATTACAAACTGTAGACGCAGGAAAGTTTACAGAAAGTATACACACATATAGCTGAATGTACCTTCGATATTGTATCACAGTACGACACTTACTTTATGAGCTATGAGCACGTAAACAGTAACGTAACCACTCCAACGCGCAGCAACTTAATCTGTAACTTGCTTATTACTAATTGCATTCGAAACAGATTTTACAGACATATAGCACTTATACAAACGAATATATACCTGAAAAATTGTCCAACAGTACAATATACAACTTAATATATATATATATTGAGATCGTAAGCATTTTATGTCATTTTTTATTTTGTTTACCATGTTTCTTTGTTTGTATACTGCACTTATAATTTTGTACATTATGCGAGACAGCCTTATTTGTTATATATTCTCCGATAAAAGTAGCATCATTTTCGGAGAAGTACTAACTCGAGGCCGGAATAAATAAATGTTCAAATGTTTGTATAGCTTATGGGACTTAACTACGAGGTCATCAGTCCCTAAACTTACAAACTACTTACGAACTAAATTACACTAAGGACGGCACAAATATGCATGCCCGAGGGGGGATTCGAACCCCCGACCGTAGTGGTCGTGCAGACCGTGACTGGAGCGCCTCAGTCCCCTCGGCCACCGCGGCCGGCAATAAATAAATAAATAACCCGGGCAAAGCTGGGTTTTCAGTATCCATTCATTTTTACCCTTAACTACTATCGGCGGCCACTCAGACCGCTACGAATTTTTGGGTCGAAATATTTCAAACGACCCTGCAAAGAGAAACCGAGTCTTCCGTGTACCTTCGTACTGTCTGACTACCTACACAAGACAGCATAGTTGCTGCTCTTTGTTTCGTATTTACTAGCCCTGAGAGGTCTCTGTAGTGTTAGCGTCTCATGCTCTCACTACCCGCTACTGTTTCTTTATGGCAGCGGAAGCGGAACCTTCTATGCAAGCTGTTTTTTGCGATGCGAGACAGATGTGGACGTCCAAGAACGCTTTGGTGAATCCTGAGATAAAGAATTCGATGTCGGCGATATTAGCCCTGATTTTGAGATATATAGTGATCATGATACTAATTCAGAGCGTGAAGTGTATGCACGTTCAAACAGACTAGAGTATGATTCTGCGGTCATAAAGGACGTAATTACTTTTTACTTGATATTGCAGAAGTAAAATTAGACAAAGTTTATCTTTTCACCGACTTACATTAAAATATGAATCGTAAACTTTGCGTACAATAAATCGGAAGTGAAATGACATTTTTCCATCTAATTATGTTTCGAATCTGTAATGTAATCTCTCTTTATGATAATCTGTGGGTGATTAGACAGCTAACCAGCTGATGTTATTTTCGTAACACAAAAAATAAAAATATACAACCCATTGCGCAGTGATTTATTTGTAGCCATTTTATAAATACTATCTTGTTACAAAAAGGCAAGTTTCAATATAGTCTACTTCCAAGAAGTGTTATGAACAACATGAAGTCATGAAAATATACTTTCCGTAAACCACTGGTTTGATATATAAAAAATAAAAATGAGGTCTGAGAGACCCCTCCATAGTAATTGTGATCAATATCCATAGTAGTTAAGGGTTAAACCCCTCCGCAAATCATATCCTGGCTACCAGATTCTGAACGCAATAGTGAGGACATTTTCTATATTTTAGGATGAAAAATGAGGATGCTTTCGATATATTAGGATGAAAAATGAGGACACTCTCCATACTTTAAATTGCGTAAAGAAAAAATACAAATATTGCACACCACACACACAAATACATTACTTCAGAGCCATGCCCTATGTGTATTTCTGATTTGACCGAATCTATTTCAAAATGTTTCAAATGTTTGTATAGCTTATAGGACTTAACTACAGGGTCATCAGTCCCTAAACTTACAAACTACTTATGAACTAACTAATACTAAGGACGGCACAAATATCCATGCCCGAGTGGGGGATTCGAGCCCCCGACCGTAGTGGCCGTGCAGACCGTGACTGGAGCGCCTCAGTCCCCTCGGCCACCGCGGCCGGCAATCTATTTCAAAACTTCCTTTTGTTCACACAAATATTGGAGGAAGTTTCTGGAATTCAAATATGTAGTATTAAATTCTACAATTGAAATTCCTTTACAGAGTCAACTGTCAGTTTATTCCCCTCCTTAGTCCACTGTGGCTGTATTAAAGAGAACAATCTCTCTACACACGGATTGTGGTGTGGCACTGCAGAAACTAACTATGCAATTTCAAGCAATTCACTGCACTCCTTCTCGTTGCTAAATGATTCCATGCATTTCCACCATTTCATCTGGCTCAGTTCTGATTATCCACCATCTGTGGCTATGATTTTTCTTTTTTTAATCTGAAAACTGATCGAAACACTATTCACCATAAATTTCAATATTTTTGTCCAATAAATATTTTGTAGAAGCTTCAGTAGAAGTTCGTGATACAGCAGAAGCCACTCAAAACAAGACAATTCACTACAGGGTTGCATCCACAAATTCAGATACTCCTACAGGAATCAACGTATTTGCACCATTGGTTTACGTAATGTGAAGAAAAGGCAGTTAGACGAATATACAATACACTTCTTTGCAAAACACGTGTACCGCACAAAAACAAGCTGTTTAGCGGAACTACCAGGAGCGGCCGAGCGCACTGAGGCGCTATGCTACGATGCGCGAGGTCGTTCTCGTTCCCCGTCTGGGGTTCGAATCCCTCCCTCGGCATGCATGTTTGTGCTGGTTTTAGTGTACGTTAGTTCACAAGTAGTTGGTAATTTTTGGGACTGATGACCCCGCAGTTAAGACCCAAAAAAAATAAAAAAATAAAAATGCAAGGAACTTACAAGGAGACAACACTGGTGTCGGATTTTAGAATATTTTCATATTTACGGTACGTGAAGTACAAAACTTAAATAACAACCAGTCACAGCCATTCGACACAACTCTAAAAAATTCTCGAGAAAATCGACTTTGAACTATTGCAGGTACACGTAAGTACCAGAAACTAAAATACTTGCACCATCTACCGGTGTAGCGCAGCATTGTGAGCTCGCAACCATGGAGTCGGTGGTTCGATTCCTGCAGAAACTGAGTAATTTTTTTATTTTTCTCGTTGTGTTCGAATACCTACACAATTTTAATATCTAACCGTAATTTTTATGAAAAATGCACGTTTTTTTGTTTATTCGTAATTTTCTATATAATGATGGTTTCAATAAAAGAACATACATTACATTTTTTACAGAATGGGCTTCACTATTACTTGACAACGGTAGACTTTGTTTGTGAAGTTTGTCAAGAGCTACGACAGTTTTTGAAAAGGCTTCTCCGTAGTTACTAAAGGCTTTCGAAGCAGCTACCCTACACAACCATCGTTTTAGGCGACACCAGGTGTTCAACTCGTCTACACACACATAAAAACTGACACAACACGTGGAATTAGAGATCCCTAAATGTTTTAGGTTACTGAATTCGAAAACGACGAAAAAATAGCTCTTACAAACTTAACACTCAAAGCCTACCATCGTCAACTAATGGTGAAGCCCATACTATAAAAAAGGTAACGTATGCTTTTTCATTGAAATCATCAGTTTTTAAAATATAGAAAATTATGAACAAATAAAAATATGTGCATTTTTCATAAAAATAATCGTTACATATTAAAATTATGTAGTTATTCGAATACAACGAAAAAAATAAACAGAAATACAAACGAGTTTCTGCAGGACTCGAACCGCTTACCCTATGATTGCATGGTCAGAATGCTACCACCTGAACTATACCAAAAGATAGAATAACGGTTCTAGTTACTGATACTTACGTGTACCTGCAAAACTTTAAGGTCGATTTTCTCGAGAATTTTTGAGAGTTGCGTCGAACGGCTTTGGCTGATTGTTATTGAAGTTCTGTACTTCACGTAGCGTAAATATGAAAAATATTCTAAAATACGACACCCGTGTTGTCTCCTTGTTAGACATCGCAGTTATCTCGAAGCTAAAGAGATGGAAACATCGTTTGTAAGCAATATAATCAGATATTTAACGGTTCATTCGTTCAGACTGTAGTTCTACGAGCATAACAGGTCGATAATAAGCAAATAAATTAAGCAATTTAATATCAAAATTAACCCTTAACTGCCCTGCCGGGGTCATATTTGACCCCAAGAGTTTTCAGTTTAATATTTATTCGCTAGGTGACATGGTGGGGAGCTCTTACAAAAGCTGTCAACTATAAAGAAGATAACCAACATATTTTTGTACAAATTTGAAAAATTAGAAAATAATATAAATCAATATTCAGCATAGGAATTTAAACAAATATGGTTGAGAAATCATTTTTTTTTTTTTCATATGGCAAGAACCGTGCCTTCCGAAGTTCAAAACACGGAAAATAACGTCTTTCTAAAGAAAACAAATTTTTATGTCAATTAAAAAATGTTAGATAAATGCAAATCTTTTAAAATAATTTCTTTGTGCTTACTTCTATGTTTAGATGAATTTGTTTACCTTACAATTTGATATTAACTAGACAACAAATGCATTATATTCAAAAAGTCATTTACAATTACATTTACCCCAAAAAATTGGGGTCAAAAATGACCGTGTCAGGGTATGGGAGTTACTACATTCACCAGGGCGTTAAGGGTTAAAAAGGATATAAATTGTTGATGTTACGAAACGATAACGAAAATGAAACGATCTGAACTCCGAAAGCTAAAAATGCGGACATTAAAAGAAATCGTAAAATATATGCGGACGCTAGATTAGACGTCGAAAAGGCGGACTTGTCCGCGTAAATCTGGATGCCTGGTGGACAAAATTGAGTTTGATATGGAATCCGGTATTTTATTACCCGCTCCACACACTCATGTAATCAGATTGTGTTAAAACGCATTTTAACATCTTCAAAACGAGCGCTGAAAAGTAGCAGATGCAACAAATAGCATTTCGTCCTCTAGTATGATTGAATGAAACTGCATTAAGTCCAACAGTTGGCTTTATTTTGTTTTATTAAGCTATGCTGGCTGCAATGTTAAGACTCGTGGATTAAAGCAAAACCATTTAACTGACCAACAATGATCAGTTAATATTCGTGTCCAGTATTACGGCATTGTTTTGTATAAATGTTTATCATTCTGTCCGTTAGGAAGTCAGGCGTAAAATAGTTGTTGTTCTAAGATGGAGAGTATTATAGCGAATGAATGTGTGACTGTTGGAGAGGAAATGAATCGTGGAACGAGAAAACAAATGAAGAGAAAATCAAAAAGGGCAGATTGTGCAACAGAACCCAACAGAACACACTTTGTCCATCACTAAAGTGCTCATAGCTTGAAAGTATAAAACGCAATTTCCTTGTATTAAACACATTTGGATCAAAAGCCCTACCTGAGTATGTGGTGGAAAATTCGGAAAAATTAATCGAATATTTTTTGCGGTATACGTTTTTCGCTTCTCCTGAAAAATTTACTTTTTGGGATATAATGCGTTTTGAAAAGTAGCTCCTCATATATACTTATGTTAAAGGAATTGCGGCGGTGGTGTAACGGTCAAGACGTACAAGTGATGAACTTGTCTCTTATTTTATTATTTTTGTAATTCCATAGCATTATTTGTGATTATTTAGTGTGCCCTTTATGAGTTCCTAACGGGGTAAACTTTTACCTACCATACCGGCGGCCTCGTGTGCCTATGTTGGCAACATCAACAACACGGTAGAAAATCTTTATCAACATGTTTCGTACACACCAAGAAGTAAATAGGCCTATATACTCTATGGTTGACAGGTTCTTGTACGTGCCCTAGTCCACATAGTGAAAAATATTGCCCTCCTAGAACGAAGATTTCATGACAAAACATACATTGCTTCACGGTTTCGAAACCACAGATGGTACGGCTTCATTTGTTTCGAAACCGTCAGATGTTTCAGTTTTCCCATCTCTACTGGTGACCGTGTATACGTCAGAGCGGCGGCGGCCATGCGGCATGCAGCTGCGCTGGGCGTTCCCGTCGCCAGTGTTGGCAACGCCGCGCGCCGTTCAGCTGTTGGATGCTCTCACGTCAGGCCGCGCCGCTGGCCGCTGCCTGACCCCCGCCCCCCCGCTCGCCGGCCACGAGAACACTAATCAAACATCCCGGCAGGCAGTATCTCCGCGACAGCGCTAAACGTCACTACGACCGCAATTACGGATCCCAAGTGACGTTTCAGTGACTGCGCTCGGAATACGCCGGCCGTGACACGCCTGCCACCTTTCCGAAGCACCGTTCGAGACCGGTTTGGCCGGCCCCGCCCCCGCAACTGTCGCATTCGGAATACACGGCCGCTCCGCTGCCGCCCCCCGGCGTTCGCCGCTCCGGCGCTGCCAATCGATGCCGCGAGGAGTGAGGTTATGTGCGGCCAGCAGCGGTGCTAGACGGCGCGACTTACCGCGGCATTCGCTGCAGCTGCGGCTGAGAGAGGCGGCCGTCCACACACGGCGAAGCACTGCGCGCCCGTGCCACTGCCGCGCGGCGAGACGCGACGCGACGCGGACGGAAAAAAATGCACGGCGCAACCCTTTGCCGGCGACGAAAACTGCTGCCGGCCGAGCGGAGACGTCCCGAACACACAGACACACACACGGGCGCAGGCGCAGCTGGGGCGACGCGCGCGCCACCTGGCAGCCAGCGCCGCAGGCTCGCCGGGAACAGCTGAACGCCGGTGAATGACTGCCTGCAGACGGCGCATGCTTACTTATTGATGCGGAGGGGCGCCGACCGCAGGCGCAGTAAAAGCACTCGACACTTCGCAAACGGATTCCTGCAGCACGCCAGCCAGCCACAATAGTCACTTCTGCGCGTTAAAGTTGCAGCCGCCTTGGAAAAAATATTTGTACCGCTGCGGCTTATAGCTCCTAGATATATTCTGGTTTTGATGCCGAATTCAGTCACAATTAACCAGTGGGGCAGTCAGGAATTGGTTCTGGAGGGTGCTATCTTTTTTGACCCACTTTAGATTACGGTAGTAACACTAAAAGTGGACCTTTGCAATCGTATTTTGACAGCTCGAAATTTAAATGAAAATAACGGCTTAACTATTCAGCTGACACGATAATTGAATAACCGAATTTGTAGAGGAGAACATTCTCTACAACTTTGCTCTGTTATGATTTTTTCATATCTCGTAGCGTTTCAAAGATATTTGCAAAAATAACGGCGATTTTGGGATGTCTGTCTGTCTGTCCGTAACGTGTTCCCTGTTTTTAACACGAACCGTTCAACCGAGCAGCACCAAATTTTTACAGACATGATTGTAGGCCGCCAGAGACCAGAACCTCCCTTTCTTAAATTTTTCGGACAAAAAATACGGTAGTAATACCAAAAAAAGCTCTTTGTAATATAATAGTAATTGCAAACGAACCGTTCATCTGACACGAAAATTGAATTACCTAATTGGTAGAGGGGAAAATTCTCTACAACTTAGCTCCCTTGTGTTTTTTTCATATCTCGTATCGTTTGAGACATATTTGCAAAAATAACGGAGATTTGACACCCTCCATTGAATTAACGTAAACCACCCGTTCGGAGATGTCATGTGACATTCCTCGCGTATTTGATGATTGTCTTATTGTAACTTACACGTTGTCATTTCAAAGCAACGGCACACTCAGGAATTAACAAAAACACATCGTTCTTCGTACGATAAATGATAATCTAATGTCTACAAATGCCATACTAATATCAGTTAACAACTGCCAACTTGTTTCGATTTATGGCCGTAGTATAGTGGGCAAGGTGCTGGACTGTGACGCGAAAGGTAGGTGGTTCAAAACTTGCCACTCCCTATTTATTTTTTCCTAAAAGAGTTTCAGACCCTCTTAAAAATTAAAAATTAATTTATTATTATTTAGATTATTATTTTGTTCCAAAATGTTTGCAAAAACTTATAAAACTACAAATCTAAAGTGGGCCGTAAAACATGTCAGTGCTTTTTTTTTTTTTTTTTTTTTTTTTTTTTTTTTTTTTTTTTTTTTTTAATAAATCTTATTGAATTTATTAATCTATGACTTTATTTTTTATTAGAGTTGGGTTTGAACGTGACTCGAACTGTCGGAACAATTTACGTCACAGTTCGGGAAATCTCGGCAAATGTTCCAAAATTCCATCACGATGCTATCTAGCAATGTCTATGATTTACAACAATGATATTCATAAATCGTTTCTGTGTTGTACTGTATACGATTTTTGACGACGATAGGGTGTCATTAATGTACTATGGGGATTCATAAGAGTGATATTCCGACTACAGTGGCGTCTAGAGAGCAGGTCATAAGTAAAAACAGTAGCCAAGATATACTATAAGTAAACGTTTCATCCCATTACATGTGGTGGTGGCGGCTGGTACAGCAACAGTGTTAAATAATTAAATAATCTCAGTCTATGTTGCACTTTTTTTCTCCAATTACGCCTTTTGCGTTGTTAGCGCATCATCAGACTGAAAAAGACAAATGTTTTGTTACCGTCCGTGTACCTGGCGGGCAGCGAATCTAATGTTGCTAAGGAGAGTAAATTTTGAAAAGTCAGACTTACTTGGGCGGAGATGGAGCCATAGAACTATCACAACACAAATTGTTAAGCTGCCTCCACCACAGCTATAGACAGTTGTGTGGCTCCATCTCCGCCCAAGTAAGTCTGACTTTTCAAAATTTTCCTCACCTTAGCCACATTAGATTCGCTGCCCGCCAGGTACACGGACTGTAACAAAACATTTGTCTTTTTCCAGTCTGACGATGCGCTAACAGCGTGAAACGCATAATTGGAGAATTAAAAAAATATTGCAACAGAGACTGAGATTATTTAATTATAAGTAAACGACAGCAATCGTGATTAAAAATGACAGTGCTGCGATCTAGCTACGCCTGTTGATAGTACGTACAGAGCAGTTCGTGCACCGTTTATTCAGATTAGTGATTATTTTTATATGACTTATTTCTGTTATTGGGTATTAAATTTCTAATGTTTTCCTTATTTCATCTCTTTTAATCTTGTTTTCAAGGCGATTAAAACACGGTAACATTTTTATCTGTTACTGTACCCTATGAACAGGAAATGGAATAGATTTAAATGTTTGTCTAGCTTATGGGACTTAACTACGGGGTCATCAGTCCCTAAACTTACAAACTACTTATGAACTAGCTAAGACTAAGGACGGCACAAATATCCATGCCCGAAGGGGGATTCGAACCCCGGACCGTAGTGGCCGTGCAGACCGTGACTGGCGCGCCTCAGTCCCCTCCGCCACCGCGGCCGGCGAAATGGAATAGTCATTTGCAACCCATCTCTTATAATCACATTAAATGTAATTTCTACTTCTGAAGGATACACTTTTTTTTTTTCGTTTGAATGCTAGCCTTCAGTCATGTGATGCAATAGTTCTGTCGTAGTAGCAGATATTTTATCAATGGATCATATCTTGCAGTGATACCAGACAGGTCCTGTATGCATTGTTTCTTTATAGTTATAGTTTTTCATAGTTCTGCCCTTCTTTTCTTTTACATGTACTTTTGTTCCTATGAAATTAGTTCTGAGCAAATCGATAGGCCGGTAACTTAAAACATTTCCCGCGTTTCGCAGATACGCAGCGCGAGCCATTTATTATCCGAGTGTTCGAACAGTTCGATACTGTATCGACTTATCCGCTGTATCGAAAAATCCCGAGCATGTTCGAAAGCGAGTATCATGTTCCCAGCCCTATTTTTTACACTTTTTATAATTTAAAAAATTATACTACGAAAATAACTGCACAACAAATAAAATGAGTAGGCTCGCATTAACTTGAAAGTGGAAGAAGAGCAACGTGGTGGAAATGGAGTGTATATAATCAGCTCGTAAAATAATTAAGCAGCTTCTATGTTATTAGCCAAAGAGAAAGGTTGACACCTTCTAAAAATGGTAAAACCGATATCGCTGGTATATAATTTTATTTGGACTACCGTTTTCAATGGTCTCAGCCATCATCATCATCTGGTCCTATTGTAATGTCAAGAGTTCTTGCATAAAATAATTTAAAGTGCAGAGGTGTACTTGTCATTGTGGTAAAACTTTACAGTAGGATACTGTCCAAATAAAATTATATACCAGTGATCTTGGCTTTACCATTTTTGGAACGTATTATAATATTTGATCGTCTCCTCACAATATAAGCAAAGTCAAAAGAGGGTCTTTACAGTTTAATTAATATGAGACTCTATGTGTAAAAAATCGCACTGACGTGTTTTACGGCCCACTTTAGATTTGTAGTTTTATAAGTTTTTGCAAACATTTTTGACTAAAATAATTATGTTAACAATAAAAAAATTAATCAATAAGAGTGTCTGAAACCCTTTTAAGAAAAAAAATTAGGCAGTGGCGAGTTTTGAACCACTGACCTTCAACGTCACAGTCGAACGCATTGCCCACTACGCTACGGCCAACATTTAGTAGTTGTGTTCCTAAATCTCATTCTATTGATGGCCGTTCTTAACTGATGCTAATATGACATTTGTAGACACTAGATTATCATGTATCGTAGGAAGAACGACGTGTTTTTGTTAATTCTTCAGTGCGCCATTGTTTTGAAATGAAAACGTGTAAGTTAAAATAAGAAAATCATCAAATACGCAACGCAAGATGGCTTATGCCAGAGAGAGTTCTGGGCGAGGAATGTCACGTGACATCTGCGAACGGGTTTTCGTTAATTCAGTGGAGATTGTCAAAACTCCGTTATATTTGCAAATATCTACATCTACATCTACATACATACTCCGCAATTCACCGTAAGGTGCGTGGCGGAGGGTACACTGTACCACTACTAGGCATTTCCTTTCCTATTCCACTCACAAATTGAACGAGGAAAAAAAGAATGCCTATATGCCTCCGTACGAGCCCTAATTTCCCTTATCTTGTCTTTGTGATCTTTACGCGAAATGTAAGTAGGCGGCAGCAAGATCGTACTACACTCAGCTTCAAATTCCGGCCCTCTAAATTTACTTAACAGAAATTCACGAAAAGAACGTCGTCTTTCTTCCAGCGATCCCCAATTGAGTTGCCGGAGCATTTCCGTGACACTCGCGCATTGGTCGAACCTACCGGTAACAAATCTAGCTGCTCGCCTCTATGTCTTCCTTCAAACCGATCTGCTGCGGGTCCCAAATACTTGAGCAATACTCAAGACGTGGTCGTACAAGCGTTTTATACGCGATCTCCTTTACAGGTGAAGTACATCTTCCCAAAATTCTCCCAATAAACCGAAGTCGGCTGTCTGCCTTACTCACAACTGTCCTTACATGCTCGTTCCATTTCATATCGCTCTGCAATGTTACGCCTAGATATTTGAACGACGCGACCGCATCAAGAAGCTCACTACTGATGCTGTATTCGAACATTATAGGACTGTTTTTTCTACTCATGTGCATCACCTTACATTTTTCTACATTGAGAGCTAGCTGCCATTCTTCGCACCAACTAGAAATTTTGTCTAAGTCAACCTGTATGCTATTACAGTCAGTTACAGACGAGACCCTCCCATACACCACAGCATCATCAGCAAACAGCCGCAAATTACAACTTACTCTGTCCATCAGATCATTTATATAGATAGAAAATAATAGCGGTCCTATCACACTCCCCTGGGGCACGCCTGACGATACACTCGTCTCTGATGAACACTCGCCGTCGAGAACAACGTACTGCGTTCTATTACTTAGGAAGTCTTCCAGCCAGTCACAAATCTGTGAACCTATTCCATAAGCTCGTATCTTCGTTAGCAGTCTGCAGTGTGGCACCGTGCCTCTCAAACGATACGAGATATGAGAAAAAAAAAAAAAAAAGTATGGGAACAAAGCTGTAGAGAATCTTCTCTTATACAAATTCGGTTATTCCATTTTAGCGTCAGATGAACGGTTTATATGCAATAAAAATTACATTGCAAACGGCTGTTTTTGGTATTACTACCGTATTTTTTGTCCGAAAAATTTCAAAAAGTGAGGTTCTGGTCTCTGTCGGCCTACAATTATGACTGTAAAATTTGGTGTTGATCGGTTGAACGGTTCGTCTTAAAAACGGGGAACACGTTACGGACAGACAGACAGTCATACATCTCAAAATCACCGTTATTTTTGCAAACATCTCTGAAACGGTACGAGATATGGAAAAAAAAAAAAAAAAAAAAAAAAAAAAAAACCATACAAGATCAAAGTTGTAGAGAATGTTTTCCTCTACAAATAAGGTTGTTCAATTTTCGTGTCAGCCGTTATTTTTATTTAAATTTAGAGCTGTCAAAAGACGATCGCAAAGGCCCACTTTTAGTGTTACTACCGTAACCTAAAGTGCGCCAAAATTTAACTAATATAACCCCTCAGCAAAGGTCGCGGCGGCATTAGAACCGCACACAGTATCACGTTCACTTGTGCTTGGCATATTACAATTACGATGTGATTTATTACATGCCTACTATTTCAAATTTACGGTGCCGATCTGTGTGTGTAAAAAAAAAGGAAGAAAAACGATAAAAATAATAAAATTAAAAAATATGTGGGGGATTTCGGGGGGGGGGGGGTTCAGCCCCATTAGCTCCCCCCCCCCTCCCCCATGGCTGTACCACTGCGATTAACATATTTTGAAATGCAAAAATGAAGACACTTTTAATATTTTATGATAAAAACTGGGCCCTTTCCATATTTTAAGTTTATTAAATACTGAAATGGTCCTCCATGATACTTCCAAAGGGGAGATTGAGTCAATAATTAAATCACTAAAGTCTAAGGACTCTTGTGAATATGATGGGGTATCTAGCAGAATTCTAAAGTACTGTTCGTATGTTAGCCCCTTACTAAGCCATATTTGTAATTTTTCCTTTCTGAATGGTCAGTTTCTTGACAGATTAAAGTGCTCAGTAGTGAAACCACTTAATAAAAAACGAGAAAGGGATAATGTAGAAAACAATAGATCTGTTTCTATGTCATCGTTTTTTTTTTCTAAATTTATTGAAAAGGCTGTATATTCGAGATTAATTCATCATTTCAGTTGACTTCTGGCTGTAGAAGTGTTTTAACGACTGAAAATGCTATATTCTCGTTTCTCTGTGAGGCCCTTGATGGGTTGAATAAGAGGCTACGAACATTAGGCGTCTTCTTTGATTTAACAAATGCCTTTGATTGTGTTGGTCGCAAAATATTGTTGCAGATGTTGGAACATTATGAAATACGAGGAGTAGCTCACCACTGGTTCACCTCTTACTTTAATAACAGACAGCAGAAGGTAATTCTCCGCAGTGTTGAAAATGGCTATGACGTACATTCGCAAAGGGGCACAGTTAAGTGTGGGGTGCCCCAGGGGTCTGTTTTGGGACCATTGCTGTTTCTTATTTATATAAATGATATGCCTTCGAGTATAAACAGGTGATTGTAAAATATTTTGTTTGCTGAAGATACCAGCTAGGTAGTGAAGGCTGTTGTTTGTAATAGTGCAGTTCAAAAGATACGTTCATGGCTTGTAGAAAACAAATTGATGTTAAAAAAACAGTAAAACTCAGTTGTTACGATTTCTAACATATAATTGAATACCAATAGTATGTACACTCCTGGCCATTAAAATTGCTACACCACGAAGATGACATGCTACATACGCGAAATTTTACCGTCAGGAAGAAGATGCTGTGATATGCAAATGATTAGCTTTTCAGAGCACTCACACAAGGTTGGCGCCGGTGGCGATACCTACAGCGTGCTGACATGAGGAAAGTTTCCAACCGATTTCTCATAAACAAATAGCAGTTGACCGGTGTTGCCTGGTGAACCGTTGTTGTGATGCCTCGTGTAAGGAGGAGAAATGCGTACCGTCACGTTTCCGACTTTGATAAAGGTCGGATTGTAGCCTGTCGCGATTGCGGTTTATCGTATCGCGACATTGCTGCTCGCGTTGGTCGCGATCCAATGACTGATAGCGGGATATGGAATCGGTGCGTTCAGGAGGGCAATACGGAACGCCGTGCTGGATCTCAACGGCTTCGTATCACTAGCAGTCGAGATGACAGGCTTCTAATCAGCATGGCTGTAACGGATCGTGCAGCCACGTCTCGATCCCTGAGTCAACAGATGGGGACGTTTGCAAGACAACAACTATCTTCATGAACAGTTCGACGACGTTTGCAGCAGCATGGATAATCAGCTCGGAGACATTGGGTGCGGTTACCCTTGACGCTGCATCACAGACAGGGGCGCCTGCGATGGTGTAACCTACGCGAACCTGGGTGCACGAATGGCAAAACGTCATTTTTTTATGAATCCTGGTTCTGTTTGCAGCATCATGATGTTCGCATCCGTGTTTTATGAGGACATCGCGGTGAACGGTCATTGGAAGCGTGTATTCGTCATCGCCATACTGGCATATCACCCGGCGTGATGGTATGTGGTGCCATTGGTTACACGTCTCGATAACCTCTTGTTCGCATCGACGGCACTTTGAACAGTGGCCGTTACATTTCAGATGTGTTACAACCCGTGGCTCTACCCTTCATTCGATCCCTGCGAAACCCTACATTTCAGCAGGATAATGCACGACCGTATATTGTAGGTCCTGTACGGGCCTTTCTGGATACGGAAAATGTTCGACTGTTGCCGTGGCCAGCACATTCTCCAGATCTCTCACCAATTGAAAACGTCAGGTCAGTAGTGACCGAGCAACTGGCTCGTCACAATACGCCAGTCACTACTCTTGATGAACTGTGGTATCGTGTTGAAGCTGCGTGGGCATCTGTACCTGTACACGCCATCCAAGCTCTGTTTGACTCATTGCCCAGGCGTATCAAGTCAGTTATTAAGGCCAGAGGTGGTTGTTATGGGTACTGTTTTGTCAGGATCTATGCACCCAAATTGCTTGAAAATGTAATCAATGTCAGTTCTAGTATAATATATTTGTCGAATGAATACCCGTTTATCATCTTCATTTCTTCTTGGTGTAAGAATTTTTTGGCCAGTAGTGTAACTATGTTATAATTGAAGCTCGCAAATAATACCATCACAATGAAGATTTAAAATCTTGTTACTAAGATGTGGTTTAAATGTTAAAAGTAGACCACTGTACGTAACAAGAGGTTTGTTTTATCAGTAAAATTGCTAAATAAGGTCTGTGTCTACTACCGGTTACTCCCTGCTATAAAGCCTTGTTCCCTGGCCCAAACTGAGCACTGACTCGTTTCAAATTACTTCAATAACAGGAAGTTAATATTACAGTCGTCAATATACATAGCAGCTCACACGTTATTACACACAGACATTAATTAGCAAGCCACCACAATTAAAGTTATCTCAGAAAGGTGGCTAAGAATACATTTATGGCGCAACGGAATTTAGTCGTAAGAAACCTTGCATATGAGCATGTTCTCAGCACTTGTGAAGAACAATATTAAATAAAAGAGGGAAGGTGCTCTAAAACTACAATTTATAGGCAACTTATGGATTATGCTGAACTTAAACTTGTTTATTCAGATAGAAAACAAGCAAAATGGGGAACCAATTTCGTTAACACAATAAAAATGCATCTCTTACATGGAATAATGTGGACGGTGCCAAGCCTAAATTATACATGGGGGAAGGATTCACAAACAACACTCATTCTCTCTGACACACGCAATGCCACAGCGAAACTCACCAAAATCAGCGTGCTGAGACGAGGCGGAAGCAGGCGCCGCTATCGTAGGCGAAATTCAGCAAGTCGGAGGTAGCACAAAACACAATATGCAAAAACACTGGTCTGTCGTGCCTGTCCTTGTAGTGGTACGGATTATTGTCTCCACTACTACTTTATGTAAGCTCAGATTCGCAGAAGATTTTGTTTATATTTTATATTTTTAAATGATTTTTATGTAAATGCTTTTTGTTATATTGAAAAGTACAGAAAACTACATCGATATTTAACAAACCTTATAATCTATACTAATACTACATCTGTGAATATAGGCCTGTTGCTGTTCTCTTCAGTCTTCAAAACTACAGGACGAATCTGCATGCGGTTTTCACAGGAAACTTGAGATAAGTTTGGAGCAACATATAGGCATAATTTTATCTAAATCGGATCACGAATACAAAAGATATCGTAATTTTAAGTGTTTTCAGTAACCGTCGTGTCTGTTTTTTCAACTATTAAAGTCTTCTTATCTCGAAAACTACTTCACGAATTTGCATGAAGTTTTTACAGGTAACTTGAGCGTAACTGGACAATATATAGACCGTTTCATAAATGCCGGATCAAGGAAAAAAAGAACATCGCAATTTCAATGTTTTTATCTAGGTCCGTTATGTCTGTCTCTTTGAACACGTATATCTCCAAAACTACTTGACTAATTTTCATCGGGTTTTCACACGTAACTTCATAACATCGTGCGGTTACATAAAGGCTTCAATAATTAAAATCGGAACACAGAAAATAAAGATATCGTAATTTAATCATTTCCTTAAAGGCCATCGTGTATGTCCATTTGTTGAAGGTAATCTCCAAAACTACTACACAAACTTTCATGGGTTTCCACAGGTAAATTGAGAATAGTTTGGAGAGTAACATAGGCTTAGTTTCATTAAAATGTGATCCGAGGAAGGAAAGATATCGTAATTTGAAGTTTTTGTGTATACTACGCTCATAAGTATGGTGTATTACAGCAAATCTGCAAGAGTACTACACGAACTTTCATGGGGTTTCATAGGTCAACTAAGAGTACCTTGGGGCAACATATAAGCTTTATTTCATTAAAATCGGATAACGGGAAGAAAAAATATCTTAATTTGTAGTTTCTGGTGTATGCTATGCTTGAATTGCAGCGTAGTATAGCAAACATCCGATAGAGGCGCTGTTACTGACATAGTATACCAAAAAACTAATAGATGGCGCTGCTGCGTTGTTTACTCTTATAACTAAAGTGTAATACACTGAAACAAGGGCTATGATTTTCCTTGCGGCAGCGGTGTAGTGTATTGTTGTTGGTAACGGCCGTTGAATTCTTTTTGAAAAATTAGTCACGTACAATGAGGCGAATGATTCTTAGTTTTGATAATGAAATAAATAATGTAAATTAATGATCCCCCTAAAACGAATATTTCGTTGCCAACGTTAACATATTAAACCGCTGCCACTGCAAGTAAAATTTAACCCAGGTACGGCACAAAAATATAATTTCTTTACTAGCTGTGTCCCGCATGCCTTGCAATGCCATGGAAAGAAAAAAAGTGCTTATTTCCGCAGGTATCATTTGAATTGAAAACACAAGGACATTCTTTCGCGTCTATCGTTACATTTTGAATGCGTTCTGTTTAGGAATGGCTCGAAAACGCCACAGTACAGGAAAGGACAAAGTGTAGCGACATTAGTTACATAGTACACCAAATAACTAATTGTGGAGTTGCTGCGTTTTTTTTTTTTTTTTTTTTTTTTTTTTCATTCTCATAACTATGGTGTAATACACTACAAGAAGGGGTACTATTTTACTTACGTCGTGCGCTGATGTTGGCAATGGTCGTTGAATACTTTTTCAAAAATCATTCACGTAGAATAAGGGGAATAATTCTTTATGTACACGATGAAATAAATAATTTATGCTGTTCTAGTAACTAAATTAATCATCCACCTAAAGCGAATAGTTCGCTGCCAAAGATAGCAAACTAAACCGCTGCCACTGCAAGTTATCCCAGGTAGACAAAAAAAAATTATTTTCTTCCTAGCTGTAACCCATTTGCTCTGCAATGGCATGAAAAGAAAAGGACAACTTTCGACGGGTATAACTACTAAATTATACGTAGAGTATATCTATGGAGTGAGCATAGGCTTCTGTGCATCTTATCAACATTTATTTATTTATTTATTTATTTATTTTTTTTTTAAATCTATCGGACCAAACTGCGTGGTCATCAGTCCGTAGCTTACAAACTACTTAAACCTAGGTAAACTAACCTAAGGACAAACACACACACCCATGCCCCAGGGAGGACTCGAACCTCCACGGCGAGCAACCGCGCGCTCCGCAGCGAGACGCTTTAGACCGCTCGGCTACTCCACCGCAGCTCATCAACATTAAGCTGGAATTACCAAGTGATACTGAGACAAATCGACTCTTTCCACACATATTTGCTGTTAGGATTGGTTTGTACCGCATTGGATGCAAAGAAGCCCCACCTCCTTTTCGCAGAGCAACCACGTAACATGAAATAATATCTAAATAAATGTGTCACAGAAGCAACAAGGAAGTTGAGGAAGCGTCGCTAAAAGGGCCATAGTCATCCGTCTTAACCGAACAAAAAAGGACCAAGATGAAGTCATCGATTAGTAGATTTTCCCCAATATCAGGTGATATTTCCACCTTAATGTTGAGGACAGAAAATCTGTTTTGCGCATCTGAATGCTCACTCCAGATATATTTCTGCTCTGTGCCTGCCACTAGAGATAATATAGACACGTGAGCGACAAACTCTTCAGAAACCTCCCTGCTTTCATAATTTTTCGGTACAATATTGTGATTAAAATTTGTAATTACTTCCTTTTGATGCGAACTACATTAAGATGTCTTTTTTTCAGAGACCGTTGTAGTTTGAGTTATAATCCTACTTCTGAATACATAGTTCTATTACACAAAATCGATTTCAACTTCTTGCTTTACGAAGTAATCACTGCAGGACTTGAGGGCATGTATTAGCTGCAAGAATGGCCGATACTGCTAACACAGACAAGACAATTGACTGGAAATACTACTATATTTAATGGAAAGTTCTATACAGACGATTAGCTGACGCCAGTATTTTAACGATTACTCAGACTTACTTTTATCGCACATTGACACCACCATGACCATGAACTGCTCTGTTGATTGAATTACCAGAATTTCAGTATTCGTCGACTTTTCGATAATATGGAGCACTGCATACAGAATAACTACATTGTCTCCAGTGCAACATAGCGACATTATAATACTTCAGCGTACACTTACTGTGAGAGATAAACAGTTTAATACTACGCCATAGAACCAATACATGGCGCTGTTATTATTATTACTGTTTCTCATCTCAACGATAGAAGTGTTTTAGAAGTTTATGCCACACCTCAATCTTAACTTTATGAAAAACTAACAATGAATTTACATCGTTCCGGAGTACGGACGAAAATTATTTTCACTTTTTTTATGAAAAACTTTATGAAATTTCATCGTTTGCGACAATGACTTCTACTTAAGTTTGACATCTTGGCTAGGCGAACTGAGTTTATTGACAGAGCGATCCAAGAAGGATTCTGTTTTTGCTGACCTAGGTCTGGAACCCTAAAAAGCCATTAAATACACAGGTCCCTCTTTAACAGCCGTTGCAAAGCACGGGCATATAAGCTCGTCTTTAATAAAGAGATCACTGAAATCATAATGAAATCTTGCGTGCCGGGCTTTCAGCAATTTCAGAACTGACGCCAAATCTTCGATGGTCGAAGCGCCAAATTCAATTGACACGAAACAAACAATCCTATTGGCTGCCCGAATGCGACTCCTGATTGGCTGCCTTCGCACCGTTGCCAACAACTACATGCCAAACACCACTCTGGGACTCATAAACTAGACTTTAACCCAGGCCACAGCTGTTTTAAATACTAAATGTACACTGCTCAAGTTAATAGCAATGTCAAACATTTTTTCTGGACTTGAATGTGCGTTTGATCTAGTAATACGACACATTTGGCCTTGGTAATGTGACTGTTTCTTGTTTATACATTTCGAATAATCAAGAAGAGATGCATGTGGTGTGTAAAGGATGCTTCGTACTCAGTTATTATAATTTCTGTTTTACTGAACCTGTGTTGATAACTGATGGAGCTAGAATTACGAAAGCAAATCCTGGTTTAAATTTTATTTACCGTGTCGCAGGCCTAATGTAGTAATGTTGGCCATGAAAAGTTCACTTTATGGGGATAATTAATTTACCGATCGGTGAAGAATGCGTACAACAACCTGTCAACTAAAGAGCAGGAACAGCATTAATTATTTATTTCATAGTCAATACCTAAGTTTTCAAAGAGCATGCAATGGTCATTGCCAACATCGCTATACTATGTATGCGACACGGTAAGCAAAGTATTATCAAATCTCGATTAATTACTGGTAAGGATTCTGATTTGTTAAATTTTCAGATTTAAGATAATTTGTAAAGACATTTTTAGTGTTCACGTTTACAAATACATAACTACGTTTTATTTGCTAGCCCATCAATATGTGCAGTGAGAATAACAGCAAAGTATGCTATGATGTTTTATGAATGTCTACCCCAGTTACGAATGAAATGTGAATTGGACTACGATCATAACGGTTACTACAACCACAAACGATTAATTTGCCACATATGATCCACAAAGTATGACTGAAAAATTGAAGCGCTAGGAACTAAATCCTTTCAACATCACATTTCTCTTCTTAGATTCTCGACAGGTATAAATAAAAAGCTCACAGTAGTAATATGATGTCAATTACTCACCTAACTGAATGGTATTAATCTGTTAGTAACGCGATACTGTCCGCCAAACCAAAGTAACCTATGACTTACGAACTTTCCGTCACACACATACATTAACGTATGTCCACAGTCTGTTTATTGAAGTGAGCTCAAAGATAATATGGAGACGGTACTATGTATTATGAAACCGTGACGCTCGACGTATATTTGTCTCTCTAATCCAGATGTCAGTATTTTGATCCTAAGCACTACAGTTGCCTTCCCAGTGTTTATATTGAGATAACTGGTGTATTACCAGTGTACTTAATGCTCAGTTAATGTATGTGTTTCCCAGTGTTATATCTTTGAGTCTTTTCATCTTTGAGCATCTGTTGATCGTCGTATTGCTCCACATTTTACGGATTTCTGTTCACTACACTCACCCACCGCCACACACCGCGACCAAAACACCATAGTGCACACCGCCAACCTAAAGGCTACTCTCATGCGTAACCGCCTTTGGTCTGCAGTGAATAATTATGGCTACCAAGTGAAATATACGGACACACGACCCACTTTTGTCTTTTATATCTATGAATGTGAATGTCTGTTCGGTGTACGTTTATCACGTCTGAACCACAAGACATAAAGAACTAAGCATTTCTACAGTTACTAATGTCTACCCGGGGAAGGCTTTAGGCACAGTTTTATGGCGATCGGATAGCTATTTATCTATGTATATTAATGTGAATGTCTGTTCGGTGTACGCTTATCACGTCCGAACGACAAGACGCAGAGACTTAAATATTTGTACAGTTACTAATTTATACCTGAGGAAGGCTTTAGGCACGGTTTTATAGCGACCTGATAGATATTTAGTAATTTGAAGAATATAACTCTTTGAAAATGGTTTTATTGGTTGCATTGTTGCTTGATGGTTGATAATGATAAAAGAGTGGAGTATATTGGGAAGGAAAGTTATCGGTGTATATAAAATTCTACGTGTGTGTGTTAACATTTCGTTCTGCTGCGAAAACTACAGAACGCAAACGAATGGTCTGTGTGTAATTGTTTTCCAAAGTCTCCCGTTGTACACAATAGCAGTTCCATGCCGATAGCTATAAGGGGGTGGAAGATATGGTGGTTGAAAGTCATCAAATTATAAAAAAATTCGGACTGAAGGCCAGCTATGACGTTTGCGACTGTGTAGGAAGGAGGTTACATACAGCGAAACGTGATGTCACAGACCATACCTTTGGTCTATGCGTGCTACAATGTCTTCAGCTCTTTCTCTGTAAGGATAAGCTTCCAAATTAGGAAATATATGAATAAATAAATAAAGCAGTAAAAAAGAAATTATTTTAAAACATCTCTTTCAAAAAATCGATTTGACGTTTCGCGCATTACATCAAGTGATCGATCTGTGATATTATTACAATCATTATTGTTGTATCTAAATAAATGTGTCACAGAAGCAACAGAAAAGTTGAGGAAGTGTCGCTAAAAGGGCCATTTACACATAGCCCTTTTAACCGAACAAAAAAGGAACCAAGATAAAGTCAACCATTAGTAGATTTTTCCCAATATCATGTGACATTTCCACTTAATTTTGAGGACACAAAATCTGTTCTGCGTATCTGAATGCTCACTCCAGAGATATTCCTGCCCTATGCCTGCCGCTGGAGATAATATACACACGCGAGCGACAAACGCATCAGAAACGTCTCTGCTTTCATAATTGTTCGGTACAATATTGTGATTAAAATTTGCATTTACTTACTTTTAGTGCGGACTATATGAAGATAGAGAAAGACGTCTTCTTTTGAAGAGACAATTGCACTTGGTTAAAACCGACTTCTGAATATATAGTTCTACTACACAAGGTCGATTTCAACTTCGTGCTTTACGAAGTAATCACTACAGGACGTGGGGAAATGTATTAGCTGAAACAATGGCCGATGCTGTTAACACAGTCAAGACAATTCTCTGGAAATACTATATTAAATAGAAAGTTCTATACAGACGATCAGCTGACGCCATTCCTTCAACGATTACTCAGACTTACTTAATCGCACATTAACACCACAATGACGTCTTATTTAAACAGACTTGAATTGCTCTGTTGATTGAATTACTAGACTTTCTGCATTCGTCGAGTTTTCGATAATAGGGAGCAGTGCATACAGAATAATTACATTGTCCCCAGTGCTACACTGTAACATACTAATACTTCAGCATGCACTTACTGTGAGAGATGAACAGTTCAGTACTACGCCATAGAAGCAATACATGGCGCTGTTATTATTATTACTATTTCTCATCTCAATGATAGGAGTGTTTTCAGAAGTTTACGCCAAACACAATTAAGCACCACAGTCTTAACTTTATGAACACAACCTAACATTGAATTTAAGTCGTGCCGGAGTACAGACTCAAATTAATTTCACTTTTATATGAAGAACTTTATGAACATTCATCGTTTTCGACAATGACTTCTACTTAAATTTGACATCTTGGCTATGAGAACTGAGTTTATTGACAAAGGGTTCCAACAAGGATTCTGTTTTTGCTGACCAAGGTCCGGAACCCTAATAAACCATGCTATACACAGGTCCCTCTTTAATAACCCTTGCGAAGCACGGGCATGTAAGCTAGTATATGTATATTGATAAGTAAGTGTATTTTTGTTTGTACAGTCCACCGAAGAGAGATCTTTTTGAATATATGCAAGAAGATATATATAATACACTGTACTCCTCAGCGAATACATAAATAGTATGATGTGTGTCATGTTGTAGGATGGAGAGTCTATCCATGCTAGTAGATATGCTCTATGAAATAATTTTATTAATTTTTTTCTTTTAGTCTTAAGCTATAAAAAGACTATAGGGGTGTATAGGACATTATGGCACTAAATGGCAGGGAAACGCGGATTGTAGTCGTAATGGAGTAGATAAGAGTTTATATAAAATGAAACATAGACCATGGGGTGTCCGAAGCCAGTGTTGCCAGGTGTTGAAAAAAAAAAAAAATCCGGAGGTCGTAATGGAAAAATCCGAAGATTTGTCCACAATTTCCGGAGACACTTTCGAATCTCTCTATATATAAAATAGGCTATACGTGTGTATGTCTGTATGTATGTTCCCACTTCTCCTCCTATACTTCTGGACCGATTTCTACCAAATTTGGTACACATGTTCCCTACTATCAGGCAACAATCGCTGTCGGGGTAAGAACCACCTACGTCAGGAGATGTGACGTCATAAACAACGACACTCGTGAAAAACGACCGAATCATGCGATAATATTCTACATCTGCTTCTAAACTGAGTTTAGGTAAATGCTCTATGACTCGAATATGTATATCATGTTCAGCCACAAAACTCGCAAAACGTATTTCACTCGTCTTAACCGTTTCAGTAAGTTTTGTTTTAACACGAATACTCGACATCTAACTAATTTTCATTTATTTTCTTGTTCCAGCACATTGATTTTGATGTTTTTTACCGGTCGCGTGTTTCTTGAGGTCATTTTTCCCTGATGAAACGTTCAAATCACAATCACACGCACAACAATAAGCGTAGTATCGTCCTTTATTGCTCTCCTGTAACCACCCACAAAACACTGGATCCTTCTCCCATTCGGCATTATATTTTGTACTGTATGTGCATTTTAGTTTTTTACTTTTCCTTTCTGACACCACTGTAGCGTCGGAATATGAATTCTAATCCATTATTACTACTTCTGAAATCACTGAAACCAATAATTACTTGATAGAAAGGGGGTTTCACAGCACTACGTGTAACAGTCTAAACCGCGAAACATGTTGGTAGATAGTGTCTTACTACAAAGTAAAATCTATTGTATTACAGTCATTGTTGTAAAAGGTTACTTCTGATTGGATGATACAAATATGCCATATCCGAGACCAACCGCAATTTTTGCGATTTTATCGGTGGTAATTAGTAGGTGGAGCAAGATTTTGCTCACACCCTCAAGACATGAAAACAATGTAAAAGTACTTTTACAAAAATACAACTAATAGCAGTATGAGACAGTTCTATTGGCCCTTCGGGGTCCTACCAGTGACATTTAAACAAAATCAAAACCCAGACACATTGTCTCCAAACTATGTAGCCAGGTCGGAAAAATAATGGAGTCAGTGTAAAATTTTACTTACGGCAGCGGCTGCGTTGTGTAGTAATGTTCGTAACGATCGCTAAATTCTCTTTGCAAACCCAATCATGTAGAGTGAGATCAACCGTTTGTGTTATCCATGAAATAATTAAAGCTGTTGCTGCTCTATGGTTGACAGGTTCAGGCATGTACACTTGACAATCAGTAAATTAATTATCCTCGTAAATCAAACGTTTCATGGCCAATATTAGCAAAATACAACGCTACCGTAAGTAAAATTTAACCAGTCAGTATCTCCCAGGGCTCGTCCGTGGGAAGAATACAGCGAACATATCGATACCGAAATGTTTCTCCAGACCAGATGTGTTCGTTTCTATGAGTTACATTTTATATTTAGGGAAGCATTAGTATTGAAATAAACTATATAATTTTCACCTAGATGAACTGGTTTTTCTAAAATAAAATAAAAAATCCGGAGATTTTAACATTTTTTCCTACTTTTCCAGGAAGATAAAAAATTCCGGAGATCTCCGGAAATTTCCGGAGACCTAGCAACACTGTCCGAAGCTACGGCTTGCGAGAACCTGGTGATGTATGTTTATATATAAGTTTGCATGGACCGAACTTGACACTATCACAGTTCTCATAGTTAGGTGACACTACATCTATTATCCTAAAATACGTACGAAGGCCAAAGGGAAAGCGTCGTGCCGATGTTTCAAAGACAGTACAAATTATGACCTCATATAATTAAGAAAGAAAGAGAATAATGCTATTGAAAAGAGAAGGCATACGTTTATATAGGGAGGTAAGTACAAATGTACAAGTAGTGTACAATAATACGTTAACATAGCTGTGTGAGGGATCTCAACTGGTGACTGGTGAAATTTTACTTGAGGTAACGCCGAGTTAAAACTTTAATAGTAGGGTTTTAAACGTTACTACATGTTATATAATGAAGAAAACGAAGAGTTATTAAAGTATATTACGTCTTATTAAGACTTGTTCACAATAATTGTGAACTTAATGTATGAAAACAATAGAAGCGTATGTCGTTTCGAACAGTTGGCAACGCGACAGAGAAGTTACGCTTATACAGCAACTAGTCGTATTTCTTTTGTAACGTCTGTAATGGAAAGGATAAGTTATCATTTTTACGATAAATATGTATATTAAATAGAGTATGAAACTAATTATATTTATAGGATCTTTTGTAAATAATGGCTAGCAACAATAATAAAGAACAATGGAGATTTTTAACTTTATAATATACCTCCGAGGAAAGAAAGGGGAAGGTATATTTCGACATAATGGTAGGAATAAAGCAAATATATTTAACCAAGGGCATTAGTGGTTAACTTTACCGAGCTTTATTGCTGAAATAATGTATTTGTATGTTGAATACGAAATTGTTCCAAAAGGCATATGATTTATGCGTGAACCATTGCACCTACCTACTAGAACAATTAACGTTGTGCTCATTGCAATAAGACGTGGTTGATCCCTTTCTGACTTATATAACAATAAGAAAGATTTTCAAAAATTTTTTGGGGGAATAAATTGTATTTTTCTTCTTTGAATTTGAAACTGATTTAAATGAGCACACCCTGACATGAAGGAAAGGAATTTATTTCATAGAATATTCAGGTAATAGCGCCATGAAAAGAATATTTCACTCCGACTGATTACAGTTTGGACGTTCTGTCAAATACATGCAATAGCCTACAATGTATATAATTTGTATGTTCACAAAAGCTACATAAAAGAGTAATGTGTTATGAAGGCAGACGAAGAAAACGTGAGGATAGTACAATATTAGTGTAAATAGATTACATAGACACTCAAAGCCTATGCATAGACATTTTAAAGAGAATAATAAACTGTTTTCTTTCATAAGATAGAAAGTTATATGACGCTCAGAACATTGCATGAATAGGAAGAGTCATGACTAATTCAACTTGGTTTGAGTGGCTTGTAAAGTGATTCGTGTTGAAACAGTTTAATAAACTGAAGTATAGCTCTGATAACTATCACGTATAACTTATTAAGAAGGACTTCTTATATTTTGTTTTTAAAGATTGTCTACAGAAAGAATATTATTAAATAAAAGAAATATAAAAACAGTTAAAAGATATTAGAAGACTTGTATTTCACTCTTGTTCCCTGCTAAACTGAGCTTGCGTGTGGGACGCATCATTGTCTCCACTACTACCTTATGTTAGCTCAGTTTCGCAGAAGATTGTGTTTATATCTTATGTTTTTAAATGATTTTATGTAAATGTTTTATGTTATGTGATTCTTAAAAGAGTTTTTTCGATGTGCTGTGGCGGCGATTCAACCTACGAGAGCAACATCTTCGACGCCGAGTTCGAAGAGTAAACATCTTGCAACTTGAAGTAGCGGGTCGACAGCCACGAGGCAAGAAGATGCTGGTCTCTGCGGTTATTGTCGCGGATATTGACATTATTATAGAAACTATCGTGGAAAATCAAAGAGACCATAAAATCAGTCTCTACGTAACTGTCGTTGAGTCATGATATGTATTGTGAGATCAATAAATGTCATTGTGTCTCGGAAGTTAACCAAGTGTCAAAGATAACTATTTTGATATTTATATAAATTTTACAAGAAATATGTTCATTTACAGGAACTGAAGAATTATTTACTGTCAAACTATTTTACAATTTGAAAGAAGACATTTAGGGAACGTTATTTTGCTTGACAGATAAAGCAAGAAGACTTTCATCAATTTTTAGTATTTTAATCAATCGATCTTATATATCAATCGAACATCAGTGAACAGGACTTGTAATATCTGTGTCTATAGCAACCAGAACAACTACGAAATTCTGTTTGACAGTTCGAACTTCAAGGGAACTTTAAAACATTTATTTCAAAGTGACACTTCTAAAGAAGTGCAAACCTAGAATCATATGCTTCTTCTATCTGGGCAAGGATCTGTCGTTGAAATTTCACAATACAGGAAGATTATATTATTTGAACGACTTTCGGATCCTGAAGTCTGACGCGGCACATTAAAAATGTGGTATTTAAACCCATGCAAGAAGAGGGCACTAGGAATTGTTGGCGGGAATAGGGGGACCAGTGGGGTGGATAGACACAGTGAATTCTTCCTTGGTAGGAAGAGGGCGGGACTTGCGTTTGTAGGAGAAGGTGGGGTGAGCTTCACCACATGTGTTACAGGATGTGGTGGGAGGGAGGGGGCGGCGAGATTTGGGCAGAAAGTGTGGAAATGGGAAACTTTGCAGTGGGGACAGACAGGAGGGAGACGGGAATCTTCATTGAGATGGTCATTGTAAGTTGGGCAGTGGGAGCAATGGTAAGATTGGGGAGGGTCTTGGGTGGGTTCGACCTCATGGAGGCAGTTGTAAATGAGGGCCCCACCAGGAAGGTGGGGCCCATCACATTGTTAATGCACCACCTCTGTCTCCGTGATTCCTGGGCCGATGTTGGTGATCACAGCAGTGAGGGTGGGAGGACAGCGGGGGTGTGGGGGTTCTCGACGAGAGGCAGGAGGGCAGAGGGGTGTGAGGGTAGTGTGGGAGCCAAACTGGATGTTGGGTATTTTTTGTAGGATCAGACAGTAGAGGTCAGGGTCTGTGGATTTTAGGAGGACAGAGTGCCTCCAGGGGATGATTCGGGAGATGGGG
Source organism: Locusta migratoria (assembly GCA_026315105.1). NCBI lineage: Eukaryota > Metazoa > Arthropoda > Insecta > Orthoptera > Acrididae > Locusta > Locusta migratoria. Next base: position 126,769,792 of record CM048753.1, read on the forward strand.
GCAGAGGGGGCATATTGACAAAAGAGGAGAGTGCGGGCAGGGCAGTCTAGGAGTTGGAGGTCAGGGTTATTGAGGACGAAAGTGTGGAGAGCAGCTAGTTGTGAGGGAAGGAGGAGCGACGGGGAGGTGGTGCAAGCTGGTTAGGGGGAGAGGGGTGGCTTCCATAGGGACAAGAGGGCCAGTGGCGAGAGGATCTGTGGGTTTTTTGTCACTGAGGAGGTGGCGTCTGTGGACGCTCGTTTTATTTTCATAGGTTTCAGGATTGGCTGGGAGACGGGAGTGGGGACAGGAATGACAGGGAGGGGGCACGGATCCAGCCCTGTGGCAGCAACGTCTGCTGCCCAATCCCTTTTCAACCTCGACTTTAACGCCACTACATCTCAAAACCACATCTACTTCTCATTTTTCCCCACCGACCGACAGCAAACTCTAGTTCCTCTCTTCCCCCTGTTTTCCCCCACTCCTTTCCTCCCACTCATCATGGCGCAGCAACAACTTACCCTTTTATTCTCCAACATTCGTTCCCTTCCCACTAACAAACTCCTCTTCCTGAATACCCTCTCCCAACGTCATGTCAATGCCTTCCTTCTTAATGAAACCTTCCTCTCCCTCGCAAACAAGTTAACACCAACACCTATCTCCTCCACCGCCATGATTCCCCCCACCCCTCCAGTGCGAGTTGGAGTTGCTTTTGGCCACCTCTGGCACCACTCGGTTTGGCCACATCCCCTCCTCAACATCCCATACAAACAACTGATACACACCCTCTTCCTCCCCTCTCTTACCATTACTGTGCAACCATCTATGTCCGCTCCCTCACCCCATCCCTTATGATTTCCTTGTCCATGTTGATAACACCTTCTCGACCTAGTTGATTGCTGCTGACCTCAATATTCATTCCCGCACTCGCACCGAATTCCGCTAGTGGCATCAGTTTCTTCCCACCATTAGTGGTGACGTCGGTCCCCTTCCCCACCATACCCACCCTTGTAGCAACACTACCCCTGACATCGTCATCATGTCCCCAAATCTCCTGGGGTGGGGTAACTGAGGAGTCGACGGCAGCCTTCCGGGTGCGGTCTGCAGCAGGGTCACCGAGGGAGTGAGGCAGGCGTGGGAAGGAATAGAGTGGGGGAATGGTGAGAGAGGCAAGAGAGTGTGGGAGGAGGGCAGCAGCTTGTGTGAAGGCAGAGGAGAGGGCGACAGCTGAGGGAGTGGTGAGGGTGAAATGGGAGGGAGTCGTGGCAGGAAGGAGAGGGGAGGATGTGCTCCAGGAGATGGTGGTGGGGCATGGGAGGGGATGGTAAAAATGATGGTGGGGACACAGTAGTGGGGGGCAAGGTCGACATGTCAGCGACGAAGAGTCGCCTGATCCGTAGAACACTGCAGATGGAGCAGTCAGACATGCCTCCCAGCGACCCAGGCGGGGGCGGGAGCGGCGCAGTGATGCGGCGGTGGTGGGACGCGTTCTGGCGGGCTGGGGGCTGGGCAGAAGCGACACCACCTGGAGACAGGGCCTCACAACAGGCTGTGTGTAAGAGGCCGCGGCCGCCACTTCACTGGCTGTTGGCTGGTGCACGCCTACCGCTGCGCAGCGGCCGGCCAGACGGATGGCGGACGCGGCCTCTCAGTGTGACGTAGGCACGGCCTGTTGTAAGGGCCCTGCATGCCACGGCATCTCTGCAGGGACGCCACAGGGGGGACTCCTCCGGTCTGCGCTCAGTGTACAGGAGCTAGTAGCTGTGCTTTCATGGAACTGCATTATGCATACCGTCTCGGGCACACAACAATCACACAAATTGTTCGAGAAGTGTGTATCCTATTATGGCAGAAACTGTATGCAAGTAAAGCTATGCCGACAACAGAAGAATGGTTGAAAATAGCAAATACCTTCGAAAAGAATGCCAACTTTCCTCACTGCATTGGAGCAATTAATGGTAAACAAGTACGAGTGATTAAGCTCTCTCACTCAGGTTCCTTGTACTACAACTACAAAAATTACTTTTCCATTGTTTTGCTCGCTGTGTGCGATGCTAAGTATAACTTTACTTTCGTAGACGTCGGAGCTTATGGAAAAAGTAATGATTCGGCAATTTTCAAAGACAGTTTGTTTAACAAGAAACTAATGAACAATTCCCTGAACATACGTAAAGCTTCACCACTGACAGAAAAACATTCATCTGTTTCTCCTTATGTGTTGGTAGGAGATGAGGCTTTTGGCATGAGTGAAAATTTGATGAGTCCATACGTTGGAAATGATCTTAGTTACGAGAAGAAGATCTTCAATTACAGATTATCCAGGACTAGGCGTTATGTGGAATGCGCCTTTGGTATCCTCTCCAACAAGTGGAGAATCTTTCATCGTCCACTAAATGTGGGCATCGATTTTGCGCAAGATATAGTTAAAGCTTGTTGTGCTTTGCATAATTTTATACGTGCAAGAGATGGATTCGTCTATGAAGACTCACTTCAAGCCATTGGTTTTGAGAACAATGAATGGGCAGGCCATTCAGGCAGAAGCGGTCGATCTGCCCTCTCAGTGAGAGTGGCAAAGTACTTGCGTTCAGTAAACCGTAGTAATGAAAAATAAAATGTCTTCGAAGCACTTACCGAGTTCTTTCTTCACTTCCAAAGACGATTCTTTTCCTTCGAAAAAATCAACAACTTGTTCCCAACAGGTTTTTTCCAGTTCGCGGTTCGAATAATCCACGGATGATGTGTCCCAAATTGCTGGTCTCGCCTGAATTTCACATAAGAAAGCAGTGGCGGCGCTAGGCGTCGGCGACGTCGGCAACCGCCGACGGCCTCGCGCCTGTGGGGGCCTCGCAAAACATTGTTAAAATTTTAGAATTTTTTATATACTTCATGTTTAACGGTGCTTTTCAACTGCTAGGTTATGTTACGACGACCTACATCTAACTTACATTAGCTTAACCAAAGGACAAACACAACATCTGTACCCAAGGGTGGGATTCGAACCCCGACGAGAGCGATCTCGCTCACCGTGGTATGATGCCTTAGTGCGCTCGGCCATTCCCCGCCGGCAGCTGTTTAGTTGACCGTATTTATTTCTGTGTGAGTGCAGCAGTGATGCAATTTTTCGTTAAATACTTTCAAAACAACTTCAGTACATTGTAGAAAATGATCTGGAAGAAGTTTATCCAAATGTTTATATAAGAATCAGAATCATGCTCACAGTCCCAGTCAGTACAGCTTAGGCCGAGAGAAGCTTCACGAAGTAAAAATTGATAAAGACTAACTTGAGAAGCACAGAGAGCCAAGAAAGACTACCTGCGTTGTCAGTACTATTAATTGATGCCCAAATAGCGGCTAGTATTAATTAACATCTGATCTTAAAAAAAAAAAAAACTTAGTGTGGCGAAAGGCCGAAAAGTTTCTCTAGTTTAATTTGTGTTTGTTTATTGTAATTTTTGTCATTGCAATAATACTTTATGTTGTACCTATAAAATTTTAGTATAATGATCATTGATGTATAATTCAGCTCATTTTATTTAACATTTTCTCCCTTACTGAAAAACCGAAAGGGGCCTCGCAAAGACGAGTTCGCCGACGCCCAGTTTTCGTCTAGCGCCGCCACTGTATAAAAGCTTCCGAATCGAAACTATCCATGGTGGCACACATGCAAAACTGAGCACAGGTGAGCGGCAGCTCTGCCATAATCCGCCAGCCTGGCAGGGCCCTAAGGCCTTGTCTTGTAGCTGGTGTTGGCAGAACGCGCTGGACGGGTGGCGAACCCGGCGTGGGCCGCGGATGCACCCTTCCGGGGCAGGCCGGCTGCAGCGGCGGCAGCGAAGACTCCAGCGGACGTCGGACGACGATGGGGCGTCGACACGACCTACTGCAGTCCGGATCGACTGGTCAAAATACATTGCTTCTTGAAAGACAGCTTCCACTCGTTTCTAACACTAAACCTAGGTGTAGACCAGATGTGGCTCAAATTCAAAGAAGTGGTATCGACGGCAATTGACAGTTTTATACCAAATAAATTAATAAAAGAAGGAGGCGATCCCCCTTGGTACACAAAACAGGTCAGGACACTGTTGCAAAATCAAAGGAAAAGGCATACTAAATTTAAACGAACACGAAATCCCCAGGATTTGCGATCGTACTCAGAAGATCGAAATTTAGCGAGGATTTCAATGCGAGATGCCTACAATATTTATCACAACGAAACTCTTTCTCGTAATTTGAGTGAAAACCCAAAGAGATTTTGGTCATATGTTAAATATACTCGGGGCAAATCACAAGCAATACCTTCACTACGTGATAGTAATGGCGATCCTGCCGATGACAGTGCTACTAAAGCAGAGATACTAAACTTAGCTTTTAGAAACTCATTCACCAAAGAAGACGAAACCAATATTCCAGATTTCGAATTACGAACAGATGCCGTAATGACTAACGTAGAAGTAGATATCATCGGAGTAGTGCAGCAACTAAAATCACTTAACAAGAACAAGTCTTCTGGTCCGGATTGTATACCCATTAGATTTCTATCTGATTATGCTGAAGCGATAGCTCCTTACTTAACAGTGATATACAACCGCTCTCTCATAGAAGGATCTGTACCAAAAGATTGGAAAGTTGCACAGGTCACACCTATATTCAAGAAAGGCAGTAGGAGTAACCCAGTAAACTACAGGCCTATTTCATTGACGTCAATTTGCAGCAGGGTTTTGGAACATATCCTATATTCAAATATTATGAATTATCTCGAACAGAACGATCTATTGACCCAAGGTCAACACGGATTTAGAAAATATCGTTCATGCGAAACACAACTAGCTCTTTATTCACACGAAGTGATGGGTGCTATCGACAAAGGTTCGCAAATCGATTCCGTATTTCTTGATTTCCAGAAAGCTTTTGACACCGTACCTCACAAACGACTTTTAATCAAATTGCGTGGTTATGGTATATCGCCCCAAATATGCGATTGGATAGGGGATTTCTTGTCAGAGAGGACACAGTTCGTAGTAATCGATGGTAAGGCATCGACTAAAACAGAGGTGATATCGGGCGTTCCACAGGGTAGTGTTATTGGTCCTCTGCTATTCCTTATTTACATAAACGACTTAGGGGAAAATCTAAGTAGCTCTCTTAGGTTGTTTACAGATGACGCCGTCATTTACCGTCTAGTAAAATCATCTGAAGATCAAAACCAACTGCAGAACGATCTGAATAAGATATCAGTATGGTGTAAAAATTGGCAATTGACTGTAAATAATGAGAAGTGTGAAGTCGTCCACATGAGTACGAAAAGAAATCCGTTAAACTTTGTTTACAACATAAATCAATCAAATGTGAAGGCCGTAAACTCCACAAAATACCTAGGAATCGCTATTACTTCAGACTTAAACTGGAAAGAACACGTAGATAATATCGTGGGAAAGTCGAACCAGAGACTGCGTTTTATTGGCAGAACCCTTAAAAGATGCAACAGAACTACAAAAGAAACTGTGTACACTATGCTTTTGGAGTATTGCAGCCCAGTGTGTGATCCTTGTCAGGTGTGTTTGACGAAGGACATGGAAAGAGTCCATAGAAGGGCAGCTCGTTTCGTATTGTCACGATACAGGGGAGACAGCGTTACGGAAATGATACAGGATCTGGGATGGGAATCATTACAACAACGGCGCTTATCGCTGAGGCGTGGGTACTTACGGAACTCCAATCCCAACATTCTCCTCCGAATGCGAAAATATATTGTTGACTCCCACTTACATAGGTAGAAATGATCATCGGAATAAAATAAGAGAAGTCAGAGCTCGAACAGAGAGATACAGGTGTTCTTTCTTCCCGCGCGCTATTCGAGAATGGAATGGGAGATAAATAGTATAATTGCGGTTCGATGAACCCTCTGCCAGGCACTTAAATGTGAATTGCAGAGTATCCCATGTAGATGTAGATGTAGCGGCGGCAGCGAAGACTCCAGCGGACGTCGGACGACGCGACGATGGGGCGTCGACACGACCTACTGCAGTCCGGATCGGCTGGGCGTGGCCCCAGGCGGCAGTTGGCGACGGCGGCAGACTACACACCAAACGTCTCCAGATAATGCAGGGCACAGCAGTGTACGAAAAACGAGCTGCGAAGTGCGTAACACTACACATATCGCACAGAGCAACATGAAAGGAGCAGGTTGAATGAATCGAGCGTGGATTAAAGATTTTTTTTTTCTTTTTTGGTATTTTAAAGCCACCGGAGGTGGCAGGCTGGCAGTAGCTTTGTTGCTACTCTTCAGCCGAGCACATTTACAAAGTTGCCGAGGCGATAAAAAAAGACAGAGAAAGGTGATAAAATTTGATGAATTTAAACACTACAATGGAGATTAAAATGAAGAGAACAGTCATAAAGTAAAGAAGTTGAAGGAAAACTGCCACAGTGGTTAAAATCACATTCAGTTGGTTTACGTTCTAGGAGGCGATCCAATTATGATATTGTAGAAAGATATAAAAAAAAGCCAAGATCGATGATCATCAATTTTTTATTTAAGACGACCGGTTTCACTGAACTATGTCAGCATCATCTGGTCCAATAAAATCATTTTACAAGGCCATAATCTTGTAATGTCATTCATGTCAATCAACTGATGTCAGCATCGTCTGGTCCAAAATAATCATTTTACAAGGCCATAATCTTGTAATGTCAATCATGTCAATTAACTGATTGACATTACAAGATTATGGGCTTGTAAAATGATTTTATTGGACCAGATGATGCTGACATAGTTCAGCGAAACCGTTCGTCTTAAATAAAAATTGATGATCAGCGATCTTGGCTTCTTTAATCTTTCTACAATAAAATCACATCGGTGGAGCACACTACACAGTGATGAAAACACTGTTTAAAACACACGGCAACACTAATATCCGTCCTGATTGGCGGGTGCTTAAGTAATAAAACACCACTTGGGCACAAAGCACAAACACTGGCACAACACTAAACGGCGCACTGTTAAAATATGTCGAAACGGGGACCCCGCAGTGGGAAAAGGGGAGGAAGGGGAAGCACAGTGGGAGAAGGATGGAAGGGGAGGGGGAGAGGGAGGAGAGGGGAAAGCGCAAGGACTCATCGTGGAAGGAGCTGGGAGAGGAGAGCCAAATGAGGGAGTGGACAAGAATGAGAGGGGGAGGAAGGGAGACGTACTAATCCGAGGATGGACTAAGGTTGCAGGGAGGGGTGGATGTCGGGATGGAGGGCGTCATCCGGGAGAGGGAGTTGGCGGAAGTTACCCTCGGAGAGGACGTGGAGAGTGTGGAGGTGAAGGGAAGGAGGGATAATAAGGAATCGGTGTGGCAGACTCGCAGGATGCAGCAAGAGCTGGGAGACAACTGGGTGGCGAGATTATATTTTACGGGACACATAACGGAGGCGGAGGTGTTCGAGAAACTTCAGAAGGTGAGGAAAGGGAATCGAGTCGTAGAGGATCCATGTGGGGAATAGGAGGCGGATACAGTAAGCAAGGCAGAGGGCGTGGGTTTCTCGGATCTGGAGGGATGCGTAGTGGGCAGGAGGAGCGGAGACCCAAGCAGGATGGAAGCAGCACAGGATAGGGCCCATGATTGAGCGGTAGGTGAAGAGGACGGTGGAGGCATTGAGGCCCCATGTCTGGCTGGACAGAAGTTTCAGGAGGGAGAGGTGGGAGAGGTGGGAGAGGGCTTTTTCATGGAGGTGTGGTAACCAGGACAGGGAGATTAAAGAACTTTTTTTTCCTTTATTGTGATTTCAATTCCCCTAAAAAGGGGCGGGCTGGCAGCGCTCACAGACGCTCTTCAGCCTACAGAAACAAAATTTGACACAGTAGAAACATAGGAACTTAAAGGAGATAAAAATTTTGGAGATAAAACATACATAAAATGGAGATAAAACAAAGTATATAAAATGGAGTGAACCAGTGGCGTCATAAAAGTTTTGATACGGCATTGGTGGAGGATAAAAACAGCTGCTCGAAGGTCAGTGGCACACACACAATTAAAATGAGCGCAGGGCGGCGGCTATGGTCATACCGTCCGCTATTGTGGAGTTAAAACAAAAAACACAACACACACTCTGTGAAATACACAATTTAAAACTGATGGTGTTGCCCGTCCACTGTTGTAAAATAAAACAATGTAACTAAAACACACCACACTTGTCAAAGCACTCACATGGAATCATAGAGGAGGTTCCATAGACGGTGGAGCACTGACACCAGGGAGTACGTGGTGTGGGGGGAGGGGGAAGGGGATGAGAGGAGAGAGGGAGGGTGGGGAGGAGCCACAGGGCCAGTGGGGAAGGGACAGGGGGGGGATAATGTTCCAGGAAGAAACGGGGAAGAAGGATAGGGGAGGGCTGTAAGAGGAGGATCCGGGGTGACAGCTGGGTGGAATGAGGAGGGGAGAAGAGACGGGAAGGGAGGGATAGATGGGGCCCTCAGGAAGAGAAGGGGTGAGGGAGCAAGGGGAAGGATCACAGCTGGTATGAAGGATAGATGTCAGGTCGGAGGGCATCATCCGGGAGGGGGAGGGTACGGAAGTTGCCACGGGAAAGGATCCGGAGGGTGGACGAGTGGAGAGCAGGGGGAATACAGTGGTGGAGGCGCGGCAATGTACCAGGTGCAGAGAGGAGGGGATGGACTAGAGGATTGGGCGGGTCTGATTTGCGGGATATGTAACGGAGGCGGAGATGTTCAATAAAGAGAACGAGTCGGGGGGGGGGGGGAGGAATGAGATCATAGAGGATCCGCGTGGGGGAGGAGGGATCTTGGATAGTGCGTAGGTGGGGAGTCCAGGAGATGGTAGATTGAAGAACATTAAATTATGGCTATATAGTAGTCCATACAGAATACTACAGTGAGAGCAAAACAAAAAATGTGCAAATAACTGAAAATCAAGTGTTGTTTATAAAATTTATGATCAGACAATAGTAATATGCAACTGATTTCAAGTTTTGTTTAAACCTTGAATACTGTTGCAAAGAACACACAGATATGAAATGCGAGTTCCTGTTCTTTACCATAGCAGTGGCTACTTTGTTAGGAGCACGATAGGCCATTCGACAGATATTATAATGTTTTTATGAAATTAATACCCATAAACTAAATAAAGGAAGTGATCTCTTGCTCTATTAAAGTAAATAACATTTCAAAATAAACAGTTGTTGTGATAAATTATCTATCTCAAAGACGAGGACTCATCAAGTTAAGCACCTTGCCCAAACAAAAATATCGGAATATTTTAAATTAAATTCAGGTGTTATTTCGGTGAACTTGCGCAAAAATTAAGTAGGTCCATCACCCAAACGACATCCATAGAGGATGTATGCAGTAAAAGCGATTTTATGGAAAATAGTAAAATAGACATAATAAAAAAATGATTATTTTACATTAAATTCTGGTGTTTTTTCAGGGAAATTTCGTGAAAATTAAGTATATTCCTCACTTAAATAAGATACTAGTATAGCTTGTATACAGAAATTTCATAGTAAAACAAAGTAAAGTTGAACTTACCCTAAAATCGGAATATTTTACACAATCTCTGCAGTTCTGCTACAGATATATCGATTGACATCGTAAAAATTAAGTAGACCTCTCTCCTAAATAACATACTACTGCGGAATGCATGCAGAAAAAGTCGTCTGTATGGTAAAAAAAGGAAAGTAGAAATTAGCTGAGAAATGGGAATAAAAAACATTAATCCTGCGATTTCTCATACAAGTATCGCTTAACATCCATAAAGCAAACTTCCTACATCTGTTTTCTTTCACCAGAAGCACAACATTAATTTAAATGGACGAAAACAGCCTTGATACAATTAATATTCAAAGCCAATAGCCTACATTTGGTGTGGTATTGCTACATGACCTTATAACTGCTATCCAGACGAGAAATATGTTATGTGACACGTAAAAGGAAGTATTCACAAGACATATTGGAATAACAAAGACATTTCTACAATCGATATATCGAAATTATATAACTTACAATAAAAAAAAGTACTACATAACACCTCAATAAAAGAGGTAGTTCTCTGATGCCTTTTTCATTGCTGAATAACAGTTTTAATTCTACAAGTAAGGTGAAAATAATTTGTTAAAATTTAGGTTACACATATGAAATGTAGATAACGTATCGAAATTTTATTTAAAGTTTAGAGCAGAATGATATGTGGGACGCGACAGTAATAGGTTCGAAAACGCTATTTCTGATTGTGGGGTAACGTTTCTTGAGGAATAGGAAATGACTAAAATGTTATGTTAGGGGTTTATCTGGAAAATTCGTTTCCCGTTATTGGAAATGTGTATTCGTTATCGCGATACGCTTCAAAAATCATAATGTTTGGTATCAAAAGATCCAACTGCGTGCATTGGCAAATCTACACTTCTATTCACGGCAAATCGTCGAAATTTTTACGATGCGTTCTAATATTATACTATTCAAATTTTACTTACCATTGATTTCATGTTATAAGCAGTATAAAGACGGAAAGCAGCAGAAAAATGCTCCTGTCGGAGCACAGAAAAGGCGAATGTGTTCTGTGAGACAAAAGTGTGGAACCAGCTGCCTCAGTCCTCATTCCGACTTCCTCACCAAAAATTTTGGCATGCGAACACATTCGCGGTTTTTTTCGGCTGAATGTGATTAGGACAGAGACAGAACAACAGGCAGAGAGAGCCATATATGATGGAACAGAGAATGTGTCAGTTCAGGAGAAAGGCTTATGCATGAAATCAGCAGTGGGAGGCGAAACGAGACGTCGGAAGTGAGGAGCAGGAGCAGTCGCAACAACAAACTAGGACAGATGCAGATAGTGGCAATTGGAGCAAAAGAGAAAACAGTGGCAAACTGAGACGTATGGAGACCATACATAAAGCATGAACGTTCGGCAGTACTATAGCACGAAACAATTTGTCCAATTTTCGCATCCCCAATACCCGCGTGCTGAAGTTTTCCGGTCTACAGGTCAAATCCCAAGCAAACCATCCCCATGGACATATGTGAAAAGGAGACAATCGTGATTGGAGCCAATGAAAGCCGACTCTAAGTGACAAAGAAAGGATACTGGTGACAGGACAGGAAGTGAATGGGACAACGTCTGTGGGGCAGAGAGACGATGAAAGTGGCAGAAACAGACAGCGGTGAGGAATCGCGAGGGAAAGGGACGAAGGCATTGAAAGTTTGACACAGAGAGAAAGCGGCAGTGATAGAGACAGCAAATAAACGGACAGAGATATATATATATAGACACTGACACTGACAGTGGGACGACATTGCTGACTACGACGGCTTCAGTGGGCAAAAGTATTTACAAAGTTATGTGCTAAAAGTGCGCGAATTTGTTAACATGCTAAAATTTTTGGTGAAGTCGGAATGATAATTGAGGCAGCTGGTTCCACACTTTTGTATCAGAGAACGTATTCGCCCTTTCTGTGCTCCGGCAGGAGCAGTTTTCAGCTGGTAATATCTGTTGAATGGCCCATCTTGCTTCTGACAAAGTAGTCACTGCTATGATAAAGAACAAGAACTCGTATTTCACATTGGTGAGTTGTTGCAACAGACTTAAGGTTAAAAAAAACTTGAAATGAGTTGCATATTACTATTGCCTGTTTCATATTTTATAAACAACACTTGATTTTCAGTTATTTGCACACATTTTGTTTTGCTCTCACAACAGTATTCAGTATGGACAGCTATATAGCCACCATTTAATGTCCTTTAATACATCGTTCTTACTACGTTGCTAGTGCGGTATTTGATTCGTGTTTCGCAGTTATTATTACGTTTGCGTGCTATCGTCTTCGGCTGTTGTCTGCCGCCGCGACGTGCCGCTGTCGCTGTCGCCGACTGCCGATCAGGGCCCCACCGCCCGGCCGATCCGGACTGCAGTATTCGTCGTGTCGCCGCACCGTCGGCGTCCGACGCCTCCGGTGTTTTCGCCGCCGCCGCCGCCGCCCCGAACGGAGCTCCTCCGGCCCACGCCGGGTTCGCCGCCGCCCAGCGCGCTCTGCCCGGCCGCCAGCCCGTCGGAGCGCGTCCCACCGCCGCCGCCGCCGCCGCCGCCGCCGCGCCGCTCCCGCCCCCACCTGGGCCGCCGGGAGGGACGTCCGCCGCCGCCGCCGCTGATCCTGGAGCAGTGTTCTACAGCTAAGGTGACTGTACGACTCTGCCATGTCGACCCTGCCCCCTACCACTGTGTCCTCGACCATCATTTTTACTTCGCCCTCCCATGCCCCCACCACCATTTCCTGGAGCACATCCTCCCCTCTTCTTCCTGCCACAATTCCCTCCCTCCTCACCCTCACCACTCCCTCCACCGTCGCCTTCTCCTCTGCCCCCACACAAGCCGCTGCCCTCGTCCCACACTCTCCTGCCCCTTCCTCCGTTCCCCCCTCGATTCCTTCCCTCCCCTCCCCGACTCCCGCGGTGACCGTGCCGCGGTTCGCACCCGGCAGACCGCAGTCGACCCCAGTCCTCTCCCACCCGACGACGCCACCGCAGCCGCAGGGCCGGCTCCGCGCCACCTTCCAGTCTCCCCTGTCCCCACTCCTGCCTCCCAAGCCCTCCTAAAACCAAAGAAGACAAAACGGGCATCCACAGATGCCACCTCCTCGGTGACGAAAAACCCCGCCGACCCTCTCGCCACTGGCCCACCGGTCCCGATGGAAGCCGCCCCTCTCCCCCCTACCCAGCCTGCACCACCTCCCCCGCCACCCCTCCTCCCCTCTCAACCATCTGCTCTCCACACTTTCGTCCTCAATAACCCTGACCCCCAACTCATAGACTGCCGTGCCCTCACTCTCCTCTTTCGGCAGTATGCTCCTTCTGCCCCCATCTCCCAAATGGTCCCACGGAGGGACTCTGTCCTCCTCAAATCACCTGACCCCGACCTCCACACACAGCTCCTCCACAAGATCCCCCGCGTCCACTTTGGACCCCGTGCCACCCTTGTCCCCCTCCCCCCTCCAGCCTCCAATCGCCAATCCCCTCCTCCCCGTCGTCCTCCCACGCTCACTGCTGTGATCACCAAATTGAACCCGGGGATCACAGAGGAAGAGGTGCTGGAGGAACTCCAGCGGGATCCCCGCTCAGCTCGTCGAATTAACAATGCGACGGGCCCCACCTACCTCGTGCGCGTCTTCACAGAAGACGCGCCATCCATCAACCACCTCCTCCACAATGGGGCCCTCATTTACAACCGCCTTCACCAGGTGGAACCTTCCCGAGCACCTCCCCAGTCATACCGCTGCTCCCGTTGCCTCACATATAATGATCACCTGACCGAAAATTGCCGTCTCCCTCCTGTATGCCCCCACTGCAAAGGCCAACACTTCCAAACCTCCTGCCCTAACCTCTCCGCCACCCCCTCCTGTAACACTTGCGGTGGGGCACACCCCACCTACTCTTACAAATGTAAGTCCCGCCCCCCTCCCACCAAAGAAGAACTCACCGTCCCTGTCCGTCCCACTGAACCCCCAATCCCCGCTAATAACTCCTTATGCCCTCCCCCCACAGCAGAGGACATCATCCGGTTCCTGACTATTGTCCTCCAAAATATCCACCCTTTCCAGCGCCCTCACACCCTCCACCAAGTCTCCCTGGCCGCTCGCTCCCTCTTCAACCTTGATTTTAAGGCTACAACCTCCCAAAATCACATCCACTTCACCTTCTCCCGAACCGACCGTCCTCACACCCTAGTTTAGTCCCCACACCCGCTCCCTTTTCCTCTCCCTCTCCGCACCTTTCAACCTCATTATGGCGCAGCAACGATTTAACATCCTGTACTCCAATATTCGCTCCCTTCCCACCAATAAGCTCCTCCTGATGAACACCTTAAACCAAACCGCGTGGATGCCTTTCTCCTCAACGAAACCTTCCTCCTCCCTCACATACATGTCAGTACCACACCCTATATCCTACACCGTCACGACTCTCCCCATCCCCCTGCACGAGGTGGAGTGGCTTTCGGCCATCTCTGACACCACCCAGTTCGACCACATCCCCTCCTCAACATCCCTTATGAACATCTCATCCACACCCTCTTCCTCCCTTCCCTCACTGTCACCTGTGCTACTATTTATATCCGCTCCCATGTTCCCATCCCTTATGACTTCCTTGCTCACATTGATAGCACCTTCACAACCTACGTGGTCGCTGCTGATCTCAATATCCACTCCCGCTCTCCTGCCGAACTCCGTCGGTGGCATCAGTTCATTCCTACCATCAATGGCGACATTGTCCCACTCCCACGCCACACCCGACCCTGTAGCAACACCACCCCTGATGTCGTCATTGTCTCTCCCAATCTCCTTGGGCGCATCACCGCCGACGTTCTTGACCCCATAGGCAGTGATTACGACCCTGTTCTCCTTACCCTCACACACAATGTCCATCGCCCACAGAATCCTCGCCCACCTCCACCTCCTAAACTAGTCCATGACTACTCCTGAGCAGACTGGCATGCCTTTCGCCTCTCCATCACCCTTCAGGTCGAAAGCCACCATCTCCCCCTACACTCTCCCGATGATATCGACCAAGCTGCCTCCTTCCTTCAGCAGACCTTGTCTGATGCTATCCATTCGCACATCCCTACGAAAGCTGTCCAGCCGCACCGTCCCACACTCCCTCCACAGGCTGTCCTTCTTCTGCGGGAATCCCGCCGCCTGTACCGCTCCTTCCTGCGAACCCGTGACCGGGATACACTCATCCACCATCGGCAACTCCAGCGACACGTGCGCAGCCTCCTGACTGCCAAAAAAAGCCGGGACTGGCATCAGACAGTGACACAGCTTAATGCCCACCTCCAAATCAACTCGTCTCGGTATTGGAACGCCTTCCACCACCTCACTGGATCGAAACCTATGCCCACATACCCTCTCCTCCACCTTGACCAGCCCCTTCCTGATAATGCCAGTAAGGCCAACCATTTTTCCTCTTTCCTCTCTGATGTATTCTCCATCCCTGAAAATCCTAACTTTGATTATTCCTTGTTCCCAGATGTCCATGAAAAAACCGATGTCTCCATCCCACCCCTGGCTCCTGGCTTCCATTACCTGGACCACATGCCCCCATCGGACATTAACACCCCCATCACTGTACACTGTTGGGAAAAGCCGACAAGCAAATGTTACGATCGCACTTAGAAAATGAATGGGCATCGTTTAATTCTGGGACTATGGATGTAGAGGACTTGTGGACTAAATTCAAATACATTGTTAATGAAGGGTTAGAGAAATATGTGCCAGTAAAGACGATTAAGGATGGAAAAGATCCACCGTGGTATAATAATAATGTTAGAAAGCTGCTGAGAAAGCAAAGGCTGTTGCACTCTCGATTCAAAAAAGAACACGCAAATGATGACAGGCAAAAGTTAGTAGAGATTCGTGCGTCTATAAAAAGATCGATGCGTGAAGCATACAATAATTATCACAGCCATACCTTAGCAAAAGATCTTCCCGAGAACCCGAAAAAATTCTGGTCCTATGTAAAATCGATAAGCGGGTCAAAGCCCACTGTCCAGTCACTAGTTGATCATTCCGGGGCAGTAATAGAAGAAAGCAAACGGAAAGCTGAAGTTCTAAATTTAAACTTTAAGAAATCTTTCACGCAGGAGGACCGCACAAATATACCATCATTTGATCAACGTACTAATTCCGAAATGGGGGACATAGCAATAGGTATTTCCGGTGTAGAGAAGCAGCTGAGAGAGCTAAATACGAAAAAGTCTGCTGGTCCGGATGGAATACCAGTTCGGTTTTACAAAGACTATTCTGCAGCATTGGCCCCCTACTTAGCTTGCATTTATAGCGAGTCTTTAATTCAGCGCAAAGTTCCTAGTGATTGGAAAAAAGCACAGGTGACTCCCGTGTATAAGAAAGGAAAGAGAACTGACCCATACAATTACAGGCCAATATCGTTGACATCGGTTTCATGCAGAATTTTGGAGCATATTCTCAGTTCGAATATAGTAAATTTCCTTGAAACGGAAAAGCTTCTTTCCATGAATCAGCACGGGTTTAGGAAACATCGTTCATGTGAAACTCAGCTTGCCCTTTTCTCACATGACATCTTGCGAGTCATGGACGAAGGGCAACAGGCGGATTGTGTTTTTCTCGACTTCAAAAAGGCGTTCGACACGGTGCCACACTGCAGACTGCTAACGAGGATACGAGCTTATGGAATAGGTTCACAGATTTGTGACTGGCTGGAAGACTTCCTAAGTAATAGAACGCAGTACGTTGTTCTCGACGGCGAGTGTTCATCAGAGACGAGTGTATCGTCAGGCGTGCCCCAGGGGAGTGTGATAGGACCGCTATTATTTTCTATCTATATAAATGATCTGATGGAGAGAGTAAGTTGTAATTTGCGGCTGTTTGCTGATGATGCTGTGGTGTATGGGAGGGTGTCGTCTGTAACTGACTATAATAGTATACAGGTTGACTTAGACAAAATTTCTAGTTGGTGCGAAGAATGGCAGCTAGCTCTCAATGTAGAAAAATGTAAGGTGATGCGCATGAGTAGAAAAAACAATCCTATAATGTTCGAATACAGCATCAGTAGTGAGCTTCTTGATGCGGTCGCGTCGTTCAAATATCTAGGCGTAACATTGCAGAGCGATATGAAATAGAACGAGCATGTAAGGACAGTTGTGAGTAAGGCGGACAGCAGACTTCGGTTTATTGGGAGAATTTTGGGATGATGTACTTCACCTGTAAAGGAGACCGCGTATAAAACGCTTGTACGACCACGTCTTGAGTATTGCTCAAGTATTTGGGACCCGCAGCAGATCGGTTTGAAGGAAGACATAGAGGCGGTTCAGAGGCGAGCAGCTAGATTTGTTACCGGTAGGTTCGACCAATGCGCGAGTGTCACGGAAATGCTCCGGCAACTCAATTGGGGATCGCTGGAAGAAAGACGACGTTCTTTTCGTGAATTTCTGTTAAGTAAATTTAGAGGGCCGGAATTTGAAGCTGAGTGTAGTACGATCTTGCTGCCGCCTACATACATTTCGCGTAAAGATCACAAAGACAAGATAAGAGAAATTAGGGCTCGTACGGAGGCATATAGGCATTCTTTTTTTTCCTCGTTCAATTTGGGAGTGGAATAGGAAAGGAAATGCCTAGTAGTGGTACAGTGTACCCTCCGCCACGCACCTTACGGTGAATTGCGGAGTATGTATGTAGATGTAGATGTAGATGTAGAATACTGCGCACCAAGCGCAACACAGCTCCCGGCCACGATCGCATCACATACCGCCACCTCAAAGAATGTCCCCTCCCTTTCCTCACCACTCTTGCTTCCCTCTATACCACCATCCTCTACACTGGCTGCTACCCCCGCCTGTGGAAAATCTCCCGAGTCCTCATGTTCCTAAAACCCAACAAACCCCCCTCTGATGCCTCCTCCTACCGCCCGATTTGCCTCACCCCAGTGTTCAGCAAGGTCTTCAAATCCATTCTGTCCCGTCGCATCCATCACCACCTCCACCTCCACCGCCTTCTCCCCGACACCCAATGTGGCTTTCGTCCTTCCTTCTCCACTGACGACCAACTTCTTCGACTTACGCAGCTCCTTTCCCTCCAGCTAAATTCCCGTCGTGCCGCCATCTTTGTGTCCTTAGACCTCGAACGGGCCTACGATCGGGCCTGGCACTCTGGCCTGCTCTTCAAACTCCAAACCTATGCTCTTCCCATCAACCTCGTCCGGGTCATTGCCTCCTTCCTCTCTGACCGCCCCACCTATGTTACCGTCCACAACACCGACTCCCGTCTGTTTTATCCCTCTGCTGGTGTGCCCCAAGGCTCTGTCCTTTCTCCCCTCCTGTACCTCCTGTATACCTCGGATATGCCTAAGCCTGCCCCTCCCGTACACCTTTTCCAATATGCTGACGACACCGCGTTCCTTGCCTTAGCTCCCACCCTTGCCCGTTCCAACCGCCTGCTCCAAGAACACCTTGACCTCTTTGCCGCTTGGTGCAACCAGTGGCTCCTGTCTATAAATCCTACCAAAACCTAGGCGATCATCGTAGGTCGTACAACCCGTTCCTTCCGTCCCCGAGATTTTTATCTGACCCTCCATAACCGTCCCATTCGTCTCACCCCTACCCTAAAGTACCTGGGCCTCACTATTGATCGCACCCTCTCCTGGACTCCCCATCTACGCACTATCCAAGAAAAAGCCCGCTCCCACCTCCGCCTCCTCAAACTCCTTGTTGGCCGAACATGGGGCCTCAACCCTTCTACCATCCTCTATACCTACAAATCCCTCATCCGCCCAGTCCTCTGTGTCGCCCATCCCGCCTGGATTTCCGCTCCCCCCATCCTTCTACAAATCTCTGGAGATACTGGAACGCCATGCCCTCCGCCTTGCCTTCCGTATCCCACTTTATCCCCCTTCCCCCACGCGGATCCTCTATGATCTCATTACTTTCCCCAGACTCGTTCTCTTTATTGAAAATCTCCACCTCCGTTACATATCCCGCAAATCATATCCGCCTAATCCTCTAGTCCATCCCCTCCTCTCTGCACCTGGTACATTGCCGCGCCTCCACCACTGTATTCCCCCTGCTCTCCACTTGTCCACCCTCCGGATCCTTTCCCGTGGCAACTTCCGTACCCTCCCCCTCCCGGATGATGCCCTCCGACCTGACATCTACCCTTCATACCAGCTTTGATCCTTCTTCTTGCTCCCTCTCCCCTTTCTCTCCCTGAGGGCCCCGACTATCCCTCCCTTCCTGTCCCTTCTCCCCTCCTCTGTCCCTCTGGTTCCTCCTCTTACCGCCCTCCCCTATCCTTCTACCCCGTGGCTTCCTGGGACATCATCCCCCCCGTCCCTTCCCTACCGGCTCTGTGGCTCCTCCCCACCCTCTCCATCTCCTTTCACCCCTTTTCCCCCCACACCACATCTACAAATGCTGTCAGTGCCCCACCATCTACGGCAACCTCCTTTGTTCTTCGAAAAGTGTGGTGTGTTTTAGTTAAATTGTTTTATCTTACAACAGTGGACGGCCAACCCGCAGCCGACACCATCAGCTTTTATTTGTGTATCTCTCGAAGTGTGTGTTGTGTTTTTTTATTTTAACTCCAAATAGCGGACGGTCTCACCATGGCCGCTGCCCTATGCTCATTTTAATTGTGTGTGTGCGCCACTGACATTCGAGCAACTGTTTTTATTCACCTCTTTCGCCGTTCCAAGTGTTTTATGTCACCACTGTTTCCTCCATTTTATGTACTTTATTTTATCTCCATTTTAAATCTCCGTTTTATGTCTGTATTATCTCCAAAATTTTATCTCCGTTGTGTTTTTATGTTCTCCACTGACAAATTTTATTTCTGTAGGCCGAAGAGCGCCAGTGAGTGATGCCGGCCCGCCCCTCTTTTAGGGGAATTGAAACGACAATAAATATATAAAAAAAATCCTTTAATACACGTCCATCTGGGACCACTGCAGTAGATCCTCAAGGGCTACTCTCTTGTACACCTGACGTGTGGCTGTGCAGGTGCTAGTTCGCTGTTTGGAGAGTCTGCCCCCGAGTGTGCTGCCATGGTCCGTAGTGCCCATACGACTCCCCGACTGCTGCCGACGCAGCCCACCCACGCTACCACCCTGCTGCTGCCGCGGTGGAGTAGCCGAGCGGTCTAAAGCGCCTCGCTGCGGAGCGCGCGGTTGCTCGCCGTGGCGGTTCGAGTCCTCCCTGGGGCATGGGTGTGTGTGTTTGTCCTTAGGTTACTTTACCTTAGTGTAAGTAGTTTGTAAGCTACAGACTGATCACCACGCAGTTTGGTCCGATAGATTTACACGCATCTGAAGCACCTTGCTGTGTCTGCGTGTGCTTCGTGTTTGTGTTATCATTGTGTTCTGACATGTCACTTCCGTCCACCACCGTTTCATCCACCATCACCTTCACCTCTGCCTCCCTTGCCCCCACCACACTCGCCTGGAGCGGCACCTCTCCCCTCCTCCCTCTTACCATCCCCTCCCTCCTTACCCTCACCACCCCAGCAACAACTGCCCCCACTCCAACTCGAGACCCAGCCTCCACCTTCTCCTCAGAAACCTTTCCTCCCTTCCCCAGCTCTCGAGGTACAGCCGTCACAGTTTGCACCCGGCGGGCCACCGTCGATTCCTCCCTCTCCTCACCCCCGGAGGATGTTGTGGCTGCAGGGCCACTGCGTCACCTCACTGTCGACCCCTTCCCCGCCCCTACCTCGCGGCCTGCTCAGAAACCAAAGAAGACAAAACGCGCTGCTTCCGATCCTGCATCCTCCACCTCCACGAAAAAAGCCGCTAATACCCTCGCCACTGGCCCAGCCGACCCCATGGCTATTTCCTAAAAGTGTAGTGCTTTTTCCACCTTCCCAACGAGTTGGTGGAGAGCTGTCTCACATGATTTACCTGGCTGATATGCATGTTGGTTTGAATGTAGAAGAGCCCTACTTAACCTCCTTTCTCCAACATGCACATTAACCAGCTTTTCCAATGTCTTAAGAATGAAGGAGGACAGGCTGATTGGTCTCATATCAATTCTCCCTGGTTTTGGAATGAAGACAACCTTCATTGGTCTCCAGGCATTATGAATGACTCCAGCTGCTAGGCTAAACCTGAATAACCTGCATAGGAATCTAATAAGATTTTCTCCTGCTTGTTGCAGGAGAGCTGGAAAGATTCCATCGGGGCCAGGTGACTTGAACGGTTGAAATGTTCCCACCGCCGATCGGACTTTACTGAGATAGACACACTCCTTGGCCAAATCCCAGTCCTCTTTGCGAATACCTGAGAACCGTTGTCTCTCAGGAATCGCATTCTGGTCTGAGTTATCCCCCATAGTATATTGAGGAGAGTGAGTCTTGAGGAGCAGTTCCAGCGTTTCATGTGCTGTCTTTTGTATACTCCCCATCCTCCTTCCTCAATGTTCCTCCTGGATTAGTTGGTACCCTAGTGAGGATTTTATGAAGTCTCCCTTGAGCAGCCGTGCCCTCCACTTCCTCACAGAATACCTTCCAGGATGCCTCCTTTGCCCGTCTGATGGCAAGGTTGTAATTGACAAGGGCCTCAAGATACTTTGCCCATTGTCCTTTGTGCCTCACAAGGTTAAACAGTCTTCGTACCTGTTTCCTTTGCATTTCCAGGTTATTATTCCACCAAGGCACACTCCTATTTGTGCACTTCTTAGTGATTGAGCAGTTGTCCTGGTATGAGGTCACTATAGCAGAGGTTACGGCCTCTGCTACTTCCTCAAACTCTGCTGGATTCCTTATCGACGTTTTAATTTCCGAGAGGCTGAAGTCAAGGTCTCTCCTATATGTCTCCCAGTCCGTTTTCCTGGGGTTCCTATAGGCCATGGTCTGCCTGGTTCCCATTTCAACCTTGAATTTAATATACATGTAATTTGATGACGATGGCTCCAGGACCACATGCCACTGTTTGACGTAACTTCCCATGATCATGGAACCAAAAGTTATGTCAATTACTTCTTCCCTTCTACTATTCCTGAATGTAGGTTCATCACCCCTATTCAGGCTCTCCAAGTTGTTAGATAGGAGAAATTCAAGAAGGTGCTCACCTCTACTGTTGGTGTCCTTGCTTCCCCACGATAGATTGTGGGCATTGGCTTCACATCCCACCACCAGTTCGTCACCTTGCCGATGGCAGGCTTCCGTCAGTCTCCTCACTTCCAAAGAAGGAGGAGAGCTGTCTTCATAAGGAAGGTATGCTGAGGACAAAACAATTTCCCTGTGATACCTTCCTCACGTTGCTGCATCCTGATGGTTACCAGATCCCTGGAACAAAAATCCATCATTGGTATGAAAGGTATTCCATTTTCTGGAGTTTTTTAGATTTCTGGCCTAAATCAGCTTTTCTCCAGTACCACCATGGCCCGATACACCCCCTTTATATAAATGGGGTTCTTGTATCAGGGCCATGTCAACCTCCTGTCTCCGCAGGCGATGGCTCAGGGCACAGAGGCCCCTTTACTGTGCTGCAGGTTTATCTGCAGTACTTCCAGTCCCCATCTTGCTGCCATTATTGCCTTTAAGGTCTATGATTACCCTGACGCAGACCTGCGAGAACCCTAAAAACAGTTTCAGGCCTTGCTCTCGCAATGCCTTCAGGGACTTCTCTCCGACCTCCACCACCAGGGTTCGTCCTTCCCGAACGACCTTTTGGTTAATTACCCTTCAATCCTCTGTCGAGACTTTTGGGTTCTGGACCCTTATTTTCTTGAACAGAGTCTTTGGAGATACATCCTTAAGGATCTTTGGTACCCATATTGATACCTTTGCGGTCTTCAGGAGTTCGGCTGCTGTCTTGACCAGCAGTTTCACATCCTCCCACGGGGATATCATGGGCACCTTGTACTTAAGCCATTCTGCTGAGTTCTCCCCTTTGCAGACAAAAATGAGGGCACTGCGATCTAGATAGACCCTCCTGAATTTGGGTCCTGGACCAGCGTCCCCCCAATCTCTTCAAAGAGGGCCATCTGTACGAGCTACTCCTGCTGCGAGGTGATGCTTACCAATGGGTATCCTTCTTGGACATCCGCCACTCTAAAGACCGAGACTGCAGTACTATAGGTCTGTTTCCCTATTTCCTGCTTCAGCCTTTTAGGATCATGCTTGTCCAGAGAGGAGGGAGTCTTAGATTCCTCCCTAACCCTCTTGCCACCTGTCTTTGACGTCGAGGGGGTCTGTGTATCCCCTTCGACCTGAGGCAGTTTCTTTTTGGGGGTCTTGGGCTCAAGCCCTTTTGATTCCCTCCACTTATGTTTAGGAAGCCATTCTTTTCCTTCCTTTTGCTTCTGTTCCTTGAGAAGTTTCCTCCTCTGAGTCCCAGACAAGGCCTTAATCCTAATCTGGTCCAACTTCTCTGATACAGTTCCCACTTCTTGCTCAGGTCTAGACCCTGACTGAGAAGTAGGAGTGCACTCCATTGGTCCTGATCCTGATGTATGAGTATCTGAGGTCTCAGACTGCCTCTCGGTCTCTTTTAAAATAATTTTTTTCTCCGTGTACATCTTAGTCCCACGAGATTTGGGGATTTATATGGTCCACACCACGATAACCCCACGCGGTGCAAGGCAACTTACTCAGGGAGGTCGCCCGGTATACCTGAGGCTCCATTCGAGACACATCCACCCATGTGCCACACACCCCTCAGCATGGGTCGTACCACACCTTGGGTTGGGGGGCAGTTTGACATTGTGCCCGGGACGAGGGCCTCACCATAGATCCCACCCTATCCTGGACCACTCACCTACGCACCATCCAAGAAAAAGCTCGCTCCGACCTCCAGCTCCTCAAACTCCTTGTTGGCCAAACCTGGGGCCTGAATCCTTCCAACATCCTCTATACTTACAAATCCCTAATCCACCCCATCCTCTGCGTCCCCCTTCCTGCCTAGATCTCTGCCCTTCCATCCTTCTACAAGTCCCTAGAGATCCTGGAACGCCATGCCCTCCACCTCGACTTCCGTATCCCTTCCTACACCCGATCCCCATGCAGCTCTTTTATGACCTCATCTCCTTCCCCCACCTTGTCTGCTTCACTGAGCGCCTTCCTCTCCATTTCCTCTACCCTATTGTCCATCCTCTCCTCGCAAATCCCAGCCCATTGCCGCGCCATTACCATTGTATCCTCCCTACTCTCCACTTCCTTACTCTTTCCCATGGCAATTTCAGCACCCTCCCCCTTCCTGATGATGCCCTCTGCCCAGACATCTATCCCTCCTACCAGCTCTGATCCTCCCCCTTCTCCTCCTCCTCTCCAATCGGTCATTCATCCCAATGAGAGGGCCCCACTCCCCTCGTTTCTGGCCCCCTCCTCCTGCCGGTCCCTCCAGAATCCCACCTCCCGCTCCTTATGGCTTCTGTGGACAGCCACCCGCTTCCTTTCCGCTGGCCCTGTGGCGCCTCTTCCCCCTGTGCTCACCTGTGGCCCCTCATCTGCTCCCTCCCCCTCTCCATCTCCCTTTTCTCCCTTCCCAACTACACCCGTTACTTTCGTTAACATTCGTGTGTGTATCACCTGTGTCTCCATCGGAGTTCAGTCATCAGTGTTTTGTGTTTCTTTTTAACGTAACTGTGAATGGCCATCCCACACCCAACACTTGTAGCTTTTTTTTTACTGTCTGTGTGTCTAAGTCCATCAGTATAGTGTTTCTCCAATTTCGACGCCGTGTAATTTTATGTACTGCACACAAAACACCTTGTCAAATTTATGCTCGTCTTCCATTTTCCCACCGTGTTTAAAGTATTGTCTTCTTTTATACTCCATTTGTCTTTCTGTGGGCTGAAGAGCACCTCAGGTGCTGCCAGCCCACCCCATCTGGGGAATCAAATGGCAATAAATAATTAGAAAAAAGTTCTTTAATCCCTCGCCACCTCCCTTGCACGTTTTCAGCACCTTCTCCAGTCTCACCTCTCCCAATTCTCCACTTGGTGTAACCTGTGGCCCCTCTCCGTTAACCCCGGCAAATCCCAGGCAACCATTATAGGTCATACCACCCAATCCTTCCATCACCGTGACCTGTACCTCACACTACATGACCGTCCCATCTCCCAAACCTCCACCCTCCAATACCTTGGCCTCACCCTGGATCGCTCCCTTTCCTGGAACCCTCACCTTCAAACAGTCGACCAAAATGACCTCTCCTATCTCAAGCTATTTTCTGGCCAGACATGGGGACTTAACCCCTCCACAATCCTTACACCTATTGTTCCCTGGTGCATCCCGTCCTTTGCAGTTTCCATCCTGCTTGTATATCCGGCTACCCCACCTATTATAAATCCCTCCAAATCCTAGAACGCCCTGCACTCCGCCTCACTTACTGCATCCGCCTCCCTTCCCCCATGCAGATCCTCTATGATCTCAATCCTTTCCCTCACGTTCTGAAGTTCCTCGAGCATCTCAGTATACTCTTCACCACCCACAAAATTGAATCCTGTCACCCTGTGGTCTCCCCCCTCCTGCTGAACCCAGGGCCCCTGACCCTATCAGTCCTGATCCCTCCCCTCCCCAGATATTATGTGGCCCCCCTCCACTCCCACTCCCCTCCCTTCCCCTCCCTTGGGGTTCTTAGGTTTTCCTTTCCCACTCTTCCAACCCTCCCTCTTCCCGGCCCTCCATGCCTTCCTTTCCTTCTTTCCCCTGTCCTCATGCAGGGTCTCCATGCTTTACTTTTTAACAGTGTTTCTCACAGTGTTTTTAACTGTGCACCATGTTAAAGTGTTGTGACAGTGTCAAGTGGTGAGTGTGCTTTTAAGACTTCAGCAACCGCCGCACAGGCATCACATTATGTTGCCATGTTTTATAATTGTCTCTGTGTTATTGTTGCCATTCACTGTGCAAAATCTGTGTTTTTTAGCAACCTTGGCAGTTTCTAATACTGTCTCTGTGTTTTAGAGCCTTAATTTTATTGTTTTTATTCCGATTTTATCTTTCTTTTTTATTGTTAAATTCAACATTTTTATGTCCTGTTTTTAAGTAGCATTCATGCTGTCAAACGCATGTGTACACTGGGCTGAAGAGCAGCGTACAAGGCTGCTGCCAGCCTGCCCCAAGGGGCATTGAAATACAATTAAGAAAAACAAGTGCTTTAATCGACATTCAACCCGCTACTGTCACGTTCTTTAATCTCTCCTTCCTGACAGCGCCAGTAAGGTGAATCACTTTGCAGCCCACCTTGAAGATACCTTCTCCAATCCCGACAATCCCAGGCTCGATTATTCCCTCTTCCCAGATGTCCATGAGCATACCGACCCCTCTTCCCTGGCGCTCGCCCCTGGGTTTCTGTACTTGGACAGCATTTCCCCCAGTGAACTTAAAACACTGATCACTGCCCTTGATATCGAAATAACAATCCCAACAAAACGCAACACAGCTCCCGGCCACGACTGCCTGACCTACAGGCACCTTTGGGCCTGCCCCTGTTCTTTCCACGAAGTCCTTGCTTCCATCTATACTGTCATCCTCTACACTGGCTTCTTCCCCGACCTGTGGAATACCTCCTGTATCTTCATGTTTCTTAAACCTGGCAAGCCACCCTGGCAAGCCTCATCCTATTGTCACATCAGCCTCACCTCGGCATTCAGCAAGGTCCTGGACACCATCCTGTCCCGCCGAATCCACCAGCATCTCCATCGACACCAGCTCCTTCCCCTCTCCCAATGTGACTTCTGGCCTTCCTTCTCTGCCGATGACCAACTCCTGTGCCTTACCCACCTCAATTCTATCCAGATGAACTCCCATCATGCCAGTATCCTCGTTCCTTGACATCAAGGTCTACAACTGTGTATGGCATTCCGGTCTCCTTTTCAGACCCCATGTTTATACCTTTCCCATTAATTATGTTCAATTTATCGCTCCCTTTTCCGCCCATCGCCCAACCTTTGTCACTGTCAATAACTCCGACTCCCATTTGTTTTCCCCTTCCCTGGGGTGCCCCAGGGCTCCGTCCTCTCCCCTCTGCTTTACCTTATCTATTCGGCTGGTATGCCACCTGTCCATCTCCTACAATACGCTGACTACACCGCCTTCCTTGCCATTGCCCCCTCCCTCGCCCTCTCCCAACATCTCCTTCAGTCTCTTCTCTCCGAATTCTCCTCCTGGTGCAACCAGTGGCTCCTCACTCTCAACCCCACTAAATCTCAGGCAATCATCTAAAAGTCGACCACTGTACGAAACAAGAGCCTTGTTTTATCACTACAATTAGCAAATAATGTCCGTGTGAACTACTGGTTACTCCCTGCTATAAAGCCTTGTTCCCTGGCCCAAACAGAGAACTGACTCGCGTCAAAGTACTTCAATAACAGGAAGTTAATACTACAGTGATCAATATACATAACAGCTCACAAGTTATTACACACAGACATTAATAAGCAAGCCACCACAATTAAAGTTATCTTAGAAAGGTGGCTAAGATAACATTTCTGGCGCAACTGAATTTAGATATAATCTGCATCTGAGCTTGTTCTCGGTACTTGTGAAGAACAATATTAAATAAAAGAGCTCTAAAACTACAATTTATAGGCAACTTACGGATTATGCAGAACATAAACTTGTTTATTCAGATAGAAAACAAACAAAATGGAGAACCAATTTCGTTAACACAATAGAAATGCAACTCTTACATGGATTAATGCGGAGGTGCCCAGCCTAAATTATACATGATTTAACGCTACGGGGGGAATGATTCACAAACAACACTCATTCTCTCTCACACACGCAATGCCACAGTCAGGGGGTTGAGACGAGGCGAAAGCAGGCGCCGCTATTGTAGGCGAAATTCAGCAAGTCGGAGGTAGCACAAAACACAACATTCAAAAACACATTGCCTGTTTTGAGATGGTGCGTGTGTATAGCCAAGTTAAATTACATCTGAATTGTACCGCAAGCAAACACGCTAACGGCGACACACGGCTACGTTACATGAACGCACTCCACTGAAGGTGAAGTGGTTGAAAGTCGGATTCATTATACAAAATCACGGTGGATTCTTAAGTTGCAGTCTGTTAGAAATCGATCTAGGTAATGCTTTTTATATGAGAAGTGGCGTGAATTCAGGCGACTAGCTGCGAACCCCGGAAGTCGGAACTCGGACCCACGTGGTTCCGAAAACCGGTAAAATTGAATAAATTCAGTTTCGGAAAAATAAAGAAAATTGAGTACTGCATGTAACCCATAGAAATGGTTAGAATTACCTAAGGAAGCGAATGAAAGACAGCTACACTCGATAGGGGGCGATTTCAGAGACCGGTGAAGTCCAGTCTCTTAAGAATTACGGCATGCAATCCATAAAAATGTTTAGAAATACACGAAGAAGCGAAAGAAATGAAGCTACACGCGATAGGGAGCGATTACAGAGACGGGTGAAGTCCAGTCTCCAAAACTCATAAAAGAGAAATAATTACAAAGTCGGAAAAATAAAAATAAGAATTACGGCATGCAACCCATGGATATGTTTAGAATTACATAAGGAAGCTACTGAATGAGGTTGCACAAGGCTTAGAGAGAATTACTGATACAGACAGAGTTCGTACTCCAAGTCGGAGAAGAAACAGCAACATTAAAATAGGTGGGGAGAGAAGATCGCGAAATATTAGTGGAAATCAGGACACACGCATAGTTACTTGCCTGATGGGCATGGGAGAAACAAGAGTGGAAGCTGAAGACTTTGTTCTATGAACCATCCACGTAGAACACATATAACTCACGGAAGGAAACGATGAGAATATTTTTACATGCCCTGTACAAAAATGAACATATCACCTATTAGAAATCGGGCCCCACAAAACTAGAAAGTATTTACACAGAGTTCATACACCGCCACATGATCACAAAAGGTTTTAACGTCCCAAGCCGTTGTACTTTTAAGTGTGTGCGAGAATCTATGGATTGAAAAACGAGAACACATTTCCGCACACGATCAATAACCTTGTAAACCAACTTCATAATACCCTTAACAGTGAATAATCTGGTAACAGCCAACCACGACAATATCTTAATCAATTACCGCTTGTCACATTTAGAGCGCCTATCCAAGCCAACCACGTCTCACATTTAGCAGATAATTCCGTCCCCAGTTTTGTTTCCTTTGCAAATAACAGCATAATCAGATTGACAGTAAACAGACTACAACAGGACACTCAACTTACAAATGGCTTTAAGTCAACACATGCCAATCACTATGTAAGCCTAATAAACGTTTAATAGAGAACAGTCTGGTAACACAAAATGCCGATCACAGCTTAAATAGTTTACAAATTATAACGTACAGTGCGGCAACACAAGCTTACCACGTCTTAAATTTAACACTGAATTCCTTTAGAAATTATTCAATTCACAATTTTGCTCGATAATAGCAAGACTAATCAGTAACGGTAATCAGGTTACAACAGCACATTAAATTTACAAATGGCTGTCGACAGACTACCAACGTCTGCCAATGACGTCTGACAGTTGGCACTTAATAGTGGAACAGTCTGCTAAAGAAAATGTCGATCACAGCTTAATAGTTTACAGCTTATCACCTACAGCGCGGCAACACAAGCCTACCACGTCTTAAATCTAGCAGGGACTTCCTTTAGAAATTATTCAATCCAATGTTACTCGCTAATAGCAAAAATAATCAGTAACAGTAATCAAACTGCAATGGCACATTAATATTTACAAATGCTTTCGTACAGAGCACCAACGTGTGCCAATCACGTCCTAAACTCTATAAGACACAGAATAGTGAACAGTCTGGTATGGACAAAGTCGCCGACGGTTTAGTAATTTACAGCTTATCACCTACAGCGATGCAGCGATGCACCGATCTTCCAGTCTTGCACCCAGCCCAACTCGCCACCAGCATCGCACTCCACTTTTCCCGGCCCCACTAATTCCTCGTGCCTCACCAGAGACCCCCTTTTCCTGCATCAACCTCTCTGGATGGTCGTCTAGCCGCCATCGAACTATAGGTCGTATCAGGTCGTCTCCCAACTGCTGCTGCATTCTGGGCCTCTGCCACGTCGAACCTTATTATCCTTCCTTCCCCTCACCTTCACACTCCCCGCGTCCTCTCCGAGGGTAACTTCCGTCATCTCCCACTCCCGGATGACGCCCACAAATTCAAATGTTCAAATGTTTGTAGAGTCTATGGGACTTAACTACGAGGTCATCAGTCCCTAAGCTTACAAACTACTTATGAACTACTTACAACTAAGGACGGCACAAATATCCATGCCCGAGGGGGGATTCGAACCCCCGACCGTAGTGGGATGACGCCCTCCATCCCAAAGTCTACCCCTCCTTCCCCCCCTTTTCCCACTGCGGGCCATCTGTGTCGACATATTTTAACAGTGCCCCATTTAGTATTGAGCCAGTGTTTGTGCTTCATGTTCAAGTTGTGTTCATG
Source organism: Locusta migratoria (assembly GCA_026315105.1). Taxonomy (NCBI): domain Eukaryota; kingdom Metazoa; phylum Arthropoda; class Insecta; order Orthoptera; family Acrididae; genus Locusta; species Locusta migratoria. Next base: position 126,799,685 of record CM048753.1, read on the forward strand.
TTCAGGCCGAATACTCGAGTTGCCATGTGTTTTAATTCTGTGCTTCCTTGACGTCCTGTTTGCGTCATCAATTGTTATGTTACTCACCATGGCTTTTATTATTCTACATATGCGTATTTTTTAGAACCGTCGCTCTTTTTATTCTCCTTCTTTTGTTAATTCTACTTTTATTTTCTCCTTTGATACTTTTTATGTTTATACATCATGAAAGAAGGCTGTATACGTGGAAGAGACCAGGAGACAATGGAAGGTACCAGATTGACTTTATAATGGTTTAGAAGTCAGGTTTTAAATTGTAAGACATATCCAGGGGCAGATATAGACTCTGACCATAACTTATTGGTTATGAACTGCAGATTAAAACTCAAGAGTCTGCAGAAAGGTAGAAAAGTTAGGAGATGGAACCTGGACAAATTGAAGGAACCACAGGCGGTTGAAAGTTTCAGAGGGATTATTAGGCAAGGATTGGCTGAAACGGGGGAACGTAATACAGTAGAAGAAGAATGGGTAGCTCTGAGAGGGTAGTGAAGGCTGCAGAGGCTCATATAGGCAGAAGAACAAGGCCTAATAGAAATCCCTGGATAACACAGGATATACTGAACTTGATTGATGAAAGGAGAAATATAAAAATTCAGCAAGTGAAGCAGGCAAAAGGGAGTACAAACGTCTGAAAAATGAGATTGACAGGAAGTGCATACTGGCTAAGCAAGAATGCGAAGAGGACAAATGCAGAACCGTAGAAGAATGTATAACTAGGGGAAAGATAGACACTGCCTACAGGAAAATAAGAAGTACATTTGGAGACAAGAAAAGCTGTGAAGAATTCAGACGCAAAACCAGTATCTACTAAGCAAAAAGGGGAAAGCTGAACTGTGGAAGGAATATATAGAGGGCCTATACAAAGGAAATAAACTTGAAGGCAGTATTCTAGAAATGGAAGATGAAGTGGAGGAATATGGCGTAGGTGATTCGATACTGCGAGAAGAATTTGACAGAGCGCTGAAGGATTTGTGTCCAAACAAAGTCCCTGGAGTAGATGAAAATCCGTCTGGACTGCTGTTATCGTTAGGAGAGCCAGTCATGAAAAAATTGTTCCACGTGGGAAGCAAGATGTATGAGACAGGGGAAATACCCTCCGACTTCAAGAAGAATATCGTAATTTCAATTCCAAAGAAAAAAGTACAGACAAATGTGAAAATTACAGGTCAGTGTAATAAGTCATGGTTGCAACATACTAACACGAATTATTTTCAAACGAATGGAATCCAATCTCGGGGTAGATCAGCTTGGATTTAGGAGAAATGTAGGAACACGGGAGGCAATACTCACATTACGACTTATCTTAGAAAATAGGCTAAGGAAAGGCAAACCTACGTTTTTATCGTTCGTAGATTCGGAGAAAGCTTTCGACAATGTTGACTGGAATACACTCTTTCAAACTGTGAACGTAGCAGGGGTAAAATACAGGGAGCGAAAAGTTATATTCAACCTATACAAAAACCAGACGGCAGTTATTAGAGTCGAAGGGCAAGAAAGGGACGCAGAGGTTGGGAAGGGAGTAAGACAGGGTTGTAGTCTTCCCCCAATGTTGTTCAATCTGTACATTGAACAAGCAGTGGAGGAATGCAAGGAGAAATTTGGAGGTGTGCCGATGACATAGTAATTTTGTCAGAGATCTAGAAGAGCAATTAAATGGAATGGACAGTGACTTGAAAGGGAAAATAAGATGAACATTAACAAGAGTAAGACAAAGGTAATGGAATGCAATGTCAGCAAATCAGGCGATGCTGAAGGAATTAGATTAGGTAATGAGATAATAAAAGTAGTAGATGAGTTTTGTTATTTGGGTAGCAAGATAACCTCTGATGACCAAAGTAAAGAAGATAAAAAATGAAGAATGGCTATGGGAAGAAAAGCGTTTCTAAAGAAGAGAAATTCTAAAAATTAATTTAAATGTCAGGAAGTACTTTCTGAAAGCATTTGTCTGGAGTGTAGCATTCTATGGGAGTGAAACGTGGACGATAGGGAGTTCAGACGAAAAGATGGTAGAAGCTTTTGAAATGTGGTGATACAGACGAATGATGAAAATTAGATAGGTAGATCGCGTAACTAACGAGGAGGTGCTTAACCGAATCGTGAATAAAAAGGAGTTTGTGGCATATCCTGACTAAGAGAAGGGATAGATTGGTGGGACACATTCTGAGACATCAAGAAATCGTCAGCTTAGCAATAGAGGAAAGTGTGTGGGGTAAAAATCATAGAGGGAGACCGAGGGACGAATACAGTAAGCAGATTCAAATCAAAAATGTTCAAATGTCTATAAATCTTATGGGACTTAACTACGGGGTCATCAGTCCCTAAACTTACAAACTACTTATGAACTTTATTGATAGATCTGAAGCATTGAATTAAAATTTGCGGTGCGGCCGGGAATCGAACCCGGACCTCCATGCTTACTAGGCAGACGTCTTAACCGTTAGACTACCACACCACTAACGATTAAGGCGCCTCGGAATAGTCTATGTACGATTTCCCTCCACAACACAAACTTTAATTCAGCTTCTTTGTTCCAAAGATAATTGCCAGTACTGCCAAGGCTGTCCATGCAGCGGAATAGCACCTCAGCAATGGACATGGTGGAACAATCCTGTTTTTGGAACAAAGAAGCTGAATTAAAGTTTGTGTTGTGGAGGGAAATCGTACATAGACTATTCCGAGGCGCCTTAATCGTTAGTGGTGTGGTAGTCTAACGGTTAAGACGTCTGCCTAGTAAGCTTGGAGGTCCGGGTTCGATTCCCGGCCGCACCACAAATTTTAATTCAATGCTTCAGATCTATCAATAATGTCTTTGACATATTTGAGACGTAAATCCGTCTCTGGAATTCTTTAATTGTATTAATTGATACTTATGAACTACTTACGAACTAGGACGGCACAAATATCCATGCCCGAGAGGGGATTCGAACCGTAGTGGCCGTGCAGACCGTGACTGAAGCGCCTCAGTCCCCTCGACCACCGCGTCCGGCTAAGCAAATTCAAAAGGATGTAGGTTTCCGAACGTATTCTCAGATGAAGAGACTTGCACAGGACAGGATTGCGTGGAGAGCTGCATCAAACCAGGCTGCGGTCTGAAGACCACAACATTGTACACATTTGTATTTCTCTCGGCTGCAGAGCAGAGACGAAGCTGCTGCCAGCCTGCCCCACATGGGGCGTGATACAACAAAGAAAGGAAAAATGCTTTACTCTCATGCAACCAATCCCCCAACTGTAGATACTGCCGGGCTGATCTGGGTCACTTGAGTTGGCTACGTGGTACCCATTAGTCCCTCCTGCTGCCAGCTGTCACCGCCCCTACCTGCCGTCCCTGCGGTCAGCCGGCTGGTCTACCGCTCCTCCTCGTCGCCTTCGCTGTGCCCTATTGGGCAGCTCTTCGCCGCGCCCATCACCTGCTGCTCGCCTGGTCGGAGCCCTCCTACGTGCTGCTGTGTCGCCGTCTTCGTCGTCTTCATTCTCATCTCGTCTTCTCGCAACGCTCTGTGTCATCATCATCCGTGTCGTCTTCGCCGTCTGTCGCTGTCGACATCCTCGAGAGCATCATCTGTGTTGTGATTTGTCCTTTTCTGCCTCCCCATGTCTGAAATCCCTACTATTACCACCTAAATCCTCTACACCACCCCTTCCCCAGCCTTCACCACAATAATAGGGTATGCTGCCTCCATCCTCCAATCTACTATCCCCTTATTTGTCGTCCAGTCAGCCATCCCGACTTCCACTTCCTCTGACCAGGTCCCCTACCTCCCACCGCTCCCATTGCTCGAGCTGCGTTGCCACCCAGTCCCTTCTCGCCACTGTAATCACTGCCCCCCACGAGTACCCCCCACTCTCACCTGCCGAGGTGACTCATCGCCACACCACAGTGGCAGACTCACCTGCCTCCTCCAGCATTGAAGCACGTCCCCTGCAACCGGGCCCCACTCCCTGCCACATCCCTGTCCAACCCGTCCCCTAACTCCTTCCAGCACCTTCTGCCTCTTGTAAGGTCGCTCCTAAAACAAAACGCTCCAGTGTGGATCCCCCTCCTGTTTTCCCCAAGAAAATCTGTCATGTACTAACCATCAGCCGAATCAATGGACACCACCCCTGTTCCCTCCGCCTCCTCCCCCACTCCCGAAACATACACCTACGTCCTCTCTTGCTGTGACCCAAAATACCTTGACAATAGTACCCTGTCAATCCTGCCATCCGGCCCCCCTATCCCAACTAACCCGACATAAGGACTCCATACTGACCTCCTTCAATGCCTGGGGTCCATATTGCATTTTCGGCCCCCATGTCACCCTCATCCCCCACCCTCTCTCTTCCCTTCCTCGCCAACCTCCGCCTCCCCACCGTCCGCCCACCCTCACCGCTGTGATCACCAAAGTGAGCCTGGTGATCACAGAGGAGGAGGTGTCGGGCCAACTGAATGCTCACCCAGACATGGAGATACATTCTGCCAAGCGTATCCAAAATGTCTCCAGCCCCACATACTAGATGTGGAACTTTATATAATCCGCATCTTCTATTGACTATCTCATCACCAAGGAGGCACTACTATATGATCGCCACTACAAGGTGGATCCATCTCGCTCACATCCCCAGTTATACTGTTGTGGTCGTTGTCTAGTTTACAACGACCATCCCACCCAAATCTGTAAAATCCCTCCCACCTGTTCTCACTGCTAATCCCCTCATTTCCTCAAAGACTGCCTCAACCTCACCTCCTGTCCCACCTGTGGGGCCCCCACCCCACCTACTCCTATAAATGCCAAGCTCGCCCTGCTCCCATCACCCCTGAGTTGACTGTCTCCATCCACCCTATCGACCCATCTATCTATCCCAACAACTGCCTCTATCCGCCCACTGTGGAGGACGTCATCCAATTCATCATCACAGTCCTCTACAACATTCACCCATTCCAATGCCCCCACACCCTCCAACAGGTTGCCCCCACTGCCCGCTCTGTCTTCCAACTGGAAACAATCGCCATCTTCTCCTACAACTACTCCCATTTCCCCTACTCCTGACAAGTTACCCTTGCATAAAGCACACCCATAACCTTTTTTCCGTCTGCTCCTATCCCACCCGCCCCCCACAGCTCCCCCATGGCATGCCCACTCCACACCATCCTCCATCACTATGTCCGTTCCCTCCCTGCCATCAAGCACCTTATCATGCACACCCTCTCCCAACACTGGGTGGATGCCTGTCTCCTAAATCTTCCTTCAACCCTGTTGTTCCACCAGCATCACACCCTACACCCTACACTGTACAGATGACCCCCCCCCCCCCTTGCTCGAGGTGGAGTGGCGATTGGCTACCTCTGTCACCACCCTGTGCATCTACAGCCACTCCTAAACGATCCCACAAGCACCTAATCCTCAGCCTCTTTCTCCCCTAGCTCACCATCACCCTGGCCACTACTTACATCCGCAGTCCTTGTTAAAGTTGCGTTGGAACATAAGGTGGATATGTTTACAGGAACCATACTGTAGAGGCGGACAATTAATTAATCTTCCTCCAGGGACAGTAGTTGTGACTGGCGACCAAGGACCTATGGCAGCAATCATAGTATTAAATAAAACAGTAACTGTGCCTAAAATAAGTCAATTCAGCTTTAAGCATATAGTAACCATAGAAGTAACATTTGGACATAAAAACTGGGTAATTGTCTCGATATACGCGCAGTATTCTCATGACATTCACCCATATGTCCAATATTTCTCTAATGTAGCCCAATGTATAAGACATAAAAACCTAATAATATGTGCTGACATAAACGCCAGATCTGTGCTGTGGCATTCAGGAAGCACAAATGATAGAAGTAGGGTTGTCAATGATACCATTTATGCTAATCGTCTTCATGTTCTAAACAGGAAAGGACAGCCACCTACCTTCCAAACAAATACTGGTCAGCATAGCAATATAGATATAACATTGGTAAATAGTAATGCGCTGCCAAGTATCACAGACTGGACAGTTCACGAGCAACATACCGAAAGTTTTCACAACGTTATAATTATTAAAGCAAATACTTTAAATGGTGAAAACGACATCAATAAAGGCAGATTCTTATTGGGGAAAGCAAATTGGGAACATATGCGACAAATACTACGAGACTATAAAATATCAGAGCTTACAGGAAGTGTCGATTACAAGATACATAAATTGACAGAACTTATACAGGATGCACAACATATAGCAATACCATCCACTAAGCAGTCAATAAAACCAAGATCTAAAATTCCATGGACTCAAGAACTAACCAGATTACGGAAAAGAACCCGGGAAACTAGAAAGCATTACCAAAAGTCAAATAATGCGAGAGAAAGAGAAATGCGGCAACTAATATACAGCCAGGCTAAGGAACAATATAGAAATGAACTAATTAAAACAAAGAAGCAACACTGGGACAATTTTGTACAAGACCAGGTTCAAGATAATCTGTGGGGAACCCCATATAAAATCCTAACGGAAAAAATCAAAACACCACTGGTGTTGTCAACATTGAATCAAGACAATGGATCATTAACAAACGGTTGGAGGAATACTACTGAATACCTTCTACACAAACTTTTACCAGACGATAATATGATGACTGACGAAGAAATACATATTGAAAAACAAGCCGAACTAGATCTAGACTACTCTACTGAGACGGTAATATGTCCATTTGCTCAGGAAGAGGTTGCACGGGCCTTGGGTGGACTTAGGAAAAAGAAAGCTCCTGGGCCAGATGGTATATATGCTGAAGTGCTACAACAGATTGCTCCACCGATATCTCCCTTTTTAACGGAGACGTTAAATGAAGCTTTACAGCTAGGGAAAGTCCCAGCCAGCTGGAAGACCGCTAGTGCAATAGTGATCAAAAAATCGAAGGATATAGATCCCACCGACCCTAAATCATATCGCCCTATATGTTTAATAAATACGCTGGCAATAGTCCAAGAACGGTTACTATGCAATAGGCTTCAGGCACATCGTGAACTTATGGGGCTGAATCCACATCAATACGGCTTTCGCAAGCATAAATCAATTGATGATGCCATCAATAAGGCCCTTAACTTGGTGTACCAGTCAGAAAACAAGTACGTGATGTCTATTATGATCGATATCTCAGGTGCATTCGATAACTTGTGGTGGCCGGCCTTGTTTGTACGTTTGAGACAACTACAAGTGCCAGCAGCTTTATATTACAGCTTACGATACTATTGTACAGGTAGAGTTGTCGAGTGGTGCGCGGGAGACCGAAAAGTAATTAAACGTATTACCAAAGGATACCCACAAGGCTCCATTTGTGGTCCCATCTTTTAGGATACCACAATTGAACCCTTGCTTGAATTAGTAGATGCAAACGAGAATGTCGACGGAATTTTGGCTTATGCCGATGATTTGCTGGTGGTAGTGTCGGCTAACTCAAGGTTAAAAGTAGAAGAAAGGGCAAACAACATACTACACGAGATGGCCAGTTGGTGTGCCCAAAACAAAATGTTGATCGCACCACAGAAAACATCATACATCTTACTCAAAGGCGGGCTTATGAGAAACCCATCAATAAAGTTAGGAACCATGAACATAACTAGGAAGAAGTCAACTAAATATCTCGGAATAATAATTGATGAAAAACTTTCTTTTAAAGAACATATAGAAAAAACAGCAGATAAGGCTGAAAAGATATTACATAAGATAGCCAGAATAAACACCACCGAATACAGATTGCCACTAACGTATATGAAGATTTATCACTGTGCCATCTTTGAATCGGTCATGTCTTTTGCAGCTAGTCCATGGGCGCATAAACTGCGATTGATTTCGAACAGGATTATTGTGAGACGCAGACAGAGAGGAGTACTCTTACGGTTATCAGGTGCTTTCGGCACTGTATCCCTGGAAGCCCTATGTGTGGTCATGGGTATATACCCAATAGATATAACTATCAGATATCGAGCTGCAAGGTACTGGCTGAAGAAAGTAACTGAGATAACTGGGGAAGAAATTCTGGATGGTCACCATCTAAATACTTGGCGTATCAGTACCTGGCATAAAGAGTGGGATGAGATCGACAAGGGACTAGGGTACACGACTTTTTTCCTAGTATAAGAGAAAGATTATCTCTGAAGTTTATTAATCCTAGCCAAGGGATGATACACTTCTTAACTGGACATGGACCATACCGAGTACACCTACATAGAATGAACCTATGGCCAAGTCAAATATGTCGGTGTGGTGATGTAGGAACCCCGGAACACACAGTAATAAATTGCACAGCGTTCTCACAAGTAAGGCACCTGGAAATGGATCACAACAACATCTACAATTCCTTTAGAAATAAGGATGCGTGGAATGAACTAAACGAAACCGCAGACAAGATATCGAGGAAACTTCAAGAAGAATATGCCACAGAAAGACCCAGAGTACGAATTAATAGACCGCAGGTGCATACAGATTATAACAGCAGTGATGAAGAAACCGGTAGTACTACAGATTATGATACAGATACTGAAGGAGGTACAAGTATGTGCTTTGGAATGGAGGAATTGTTACTAAATTGTTAATCCTCTTGTACCCAAACTCTATACCCTAGCAGCATCACTTTGTTGTTGTTTCTTGCTTTAATTAAAACTATTTTTATACACACCTCGTAATAACTAATTATGTAATAACATAAAAGTTGTTGCGTGAAAGAGTTGTTTCCTGCACTCATACTCCTTGTGCTAATAATGTAATTGCTGATTTTCTATGAGTTATGTTGGTATTATACGTCTCAGATCCAAAATGTCATCCTGTATATCTAAAACATAACATATGAATTACGATTTTGACTAAAACCATGTGAACTTTGTATTTCCAAACTAATATATACATTAATCTACGGTGATTAATTGTTAAAACATGCTACTGTTACAAACAAGTTCTTTACTATATCTTTTACGTGCTTAGGAACTAAGATATTTAACTGTTACTAGTAGTTTGTTTAGAAGAAATAAATAAATATTTTCATAACAGTTAAACTGAACATTTATTAACTTACTGTTGATTGTAGTTTAATTGATATTACTATTTTTACACATTTTATATTGTTAATGTATTTTAATTTACTTCATTGTAAGAAATTATAAGTAAAATGGTATTATTTTGTATCTCTACATATAAGTCAGTTACATGGAATATATTTTAAATCAGAATCGTAATTTTCCATGATTCCAGCAAACAATATATCTGACTGCTTCCTATTATAACGAAGAGTACCTTTATGTTTGTGTAGCTAAATATTTAATTATACTTTTTACATGACTAAGTACATTTTGTTTGTTAATTATTTACAAGAAAGATACATGGAAAATAGAAAAAAAAATTCAAATCAGAATTGTAGCTTTTTATGTCTTCAGCAAAGTAATGTATCTGGTTTTTTTTTTTTTTTTTTTTTTTTTTTTTGTTATAATGAAGAGTACCTTTATGATAGTGTAGGTAAATGTTAAATTATACTTTTTATGTTGTTAGGTACATCTTCTATGTAATGAATTTTATATAATTAACTATGCTATTGCAACTCAAAGATTTTTTTTATAAAATTGTAAACATATGTATTTCTTTATCATTGTAATTAGTTTAATAAAAGTATACAGTAGCTGCTGAGTAAATACTGCAGACTTCTCACAACTAGGGTTGCCAGAATGAACTAGAGGCAGGCCCGGAGACCAGACGTGCCCCCCTCCCCCTTGGCCAATGACTCCCCCCCCCAGCCTGGATTACACGTGAATTCTAAAACAAACAAACAAAAAGAAAAACACCCCTAATCATCTCCTCCCTGCCAGCAAGTGTCACCCCTCCCCCCCCCCCGTGGAACACTGCTAGGGGTGGCCTTCACTTGACATGCCGCATCTGACCGCCAGACCGCCAGTAGCTGTGGATCAGCAGTCGGCACACTTCAGTCGGCGTGGCAGCAGAAGTGGCGGCAGCATCAAAGCTGCTCACATCAACAGCTGCGCCTTCCAAGAGTTGCCGCTTGAGGCTCCGCAAACTGGTCACCAAGAAGAGCGCCAAATACCCAATAAACTTTTGCAGCCACACTTTATAATTTTCTTCCTGCAACCATTCTTCACGGAACGAACTTAGATATCGTCTCTTCATTTCACTGTTATTACTCACTAATATGAGTTAATGTAAGTTTGTCTGTTCACACACGATCCGAGTATTCCAAAAATTGCCGGTATACTGATAACAAACAATGAACGAACGAACACAAATAATAGACGTCGCCAGTTCACACGTAGCCGCAACAGTGTTTGCTTAATAATGCGCTAGCCGATTACTACCGACGCAACAGCGAAAAGTTTTCAGAGGAAGAATAGAAAAGTAGCGTTTTGTTGCAATAAGAAATTGACATTTATATAAAATTATTCATAATTTCTAGAGAGGAGTCGGCCGGGAATGGCCGAGCGCACTGAGGCGTCTTGCCACGGTGCGCGAGATGCTCCCGCCAGAGGTTCGAATCCCCCCCCTAGGGCATAGATGTTGTGTTCGTCCTTAGTTTAAGTTACGTTAAGTTCGATGTAGATCGTCGCTATATGAGCATAGTAGTTAAAAAGCGTCGTAAAAGAAAGTTAAGATGAAGGTTACATTCAAGCCCGGAGATGAGAGTCATTGGCCCGTAGAGCCGGACAATTCATTCCAAACCCGGGCACTCCGGGCGGCGCCCGGAGATCTGAAAACCCTACTCACAACACAGTTCCACCTCCACGGGGTGGACACGGTCAACGGCACACTGGTCCTCTATACCATATATGTGGCGGCTAAGAGACCGTTGTGTGGAAGACCGACCCGCTATATTACACAGGCAGCGGGTACATAATGGTACGCAGCAGGCCCACGTTGACTATAATTTTACGACCTACGTGATTGCCGCTGACCTCCCGACCCGTTGCTGAACTCTAACGGTGGCTTTGTGATTGATTCCGCCTTATACAAGACACTTTTTGTTTGTTTTAATATCCAAACTAGTTATGGCACTTATTGTGCCATCTTTCGTGGGTTTCTGGTGTTTATTTTATTGTCTCATTCGCAGAATTTGCATGTGCATTAACTGCGGAATGACGAGTTTTGACAGCTCGTCATGTTTGATCTGTGGTGTTGCTGCTTGTTTCTTTGTGGCGTGTTCTTAGGCGTCAGTTTGTCGCCTAACTTCGAGGTAACACCATTCCCCTCCCTTGCCCTACACATTCCAAAAGCAACACCACCCTTGACATCATCCTTGCCTCTCCCAAACTCTTCGGGCGCCTTCAGGTGGACGTCCTTGACCTCATTGCCACCCTCCCTCCACGGGCCATCCTCCTCCTCCTCCCTACACACTCCGAAAGCAACACCACCCTTGACATCATCCTTGCCTCTCCCAACCTCTTCGGGCGCCTTCAGGTGGACGTCCTTGACCTCATTGCCACCCTCCCTCCACCAGCCATCCTCCTCCTCCTCCCTACACACTCCGAAAGCAACACCACCCTTGACATCATCCTTGCCTCTCCCAACCTCTTCGGGCGCCTTCAGGTGGACGTCCTTGACCTCATTGCCACCCTCCCTCCACAGGCCATCCTCCTCCTCCTCCCTACACACTCCGAAACCAACACCACCCTTGACATCATCCTTGCCTCTCCCAACCTCTTCGAGCGCCTTCAGGTGGACGTCCTTGACCTCATTGCCACCCTCCCTCCACAGGCCATCCTCCTCCTCCTCCCTACACACTCCGAAACCAACACCACCCTTGACATCATCCTTGCCTCTCCCAACCTCTTCGGGCGCCTTCAGGTGGAGGTCCTTGACCTCATCGCCACCCTCCCTCCACAGGCCATCCTCCTCCTCCTCCCTACACACTCCGAAACCAACACCACCCTTGACATCATCCTTGCCTCTCCCAACCTCTTCGGGCGCCTTCAGGTGGAGGTCCTTGACCTCATCGCCACCCTCCCTCCACAGACCATCCTCCTCCTCCTCCCTACACACTCTGAAAGCAACACCACCCTTGACATCATCCTTGCATCTCCCAACCTCTTCGGGCGCCTTCAGGTGGACCTCCTTGACCTCATTGCCACCCTCCCTCCACAGGCCATCCTCCTCCTCCTCCCTACACACTCTGAAAGCAACACCACCCTTGACATCATCCTTGCATCTCCCAACCTCTTCGGGCGCCTTCAGGTGGACGTCCTTGACCTCATTGCCACCCTCCCTCCACAGGCCATCCTCCTCCTCCTCCCTACACACCCCGAAAGTAACACCACCCTTGACATTATCCTTAACTCTCCCAATCTCTTCGGGCGCCTTCAGGTGGACGTCCTTGACCTCATTGCCACCCTCCCTCCACAGGCCATCCTCCTCCTCCTCCCTACACACTCCGAAAGCAACACCACCCTTGACATCATCCTTGCCTCTCCCAACCTCTTCGGGCGCCTTCAGGTGGACGTCCTTGATCTCATTGCCACCCTCCCTCCACAGGCCATCCTCCTCCTCCTCCCTACACACTCCGAAAGCAACACCACCCTTGACATCATCCTTGCCACTCCCAACCTCTTCGGGCGCCTTCAGGTGGACGTCCTTGACCTCATTGCCACCCTCCCTCCACAGACCATCCTCCTCCTCCTCCTCCCTACACACTCCGAAAGGAACACCACCCTTGACATCATCCTTGCATCTCCCAACCTCTTTGGGTGCCTTCAGGTGGACGTCCTTGACCTCATTGCCACCCTCACTCCACAGGCCATCCTCCTCCTCCTCCCTACACACTCCGAAAGCAACAACACCCTTGACATCATCTTTGCCTCTCCCAACCTCTTCGGGCGCCTTCAGGTGGACGTCCTTGACCTCATTGCCACCCTCCCTCCACAGGTCATCCTCCTCCACCTCCCTACACACTCCGAAAGCAACACCACCCTTGACATCATCCTTGCCTCTCCCAACCTCTTCGGGCGCCTTCAGGTGGACGTCCTTGACCTCATTGCCACCCCTCCCTCCACAGGCCATCCTCCTCCTCCTCCCTACACACTCCGAAAGCAACACCACCCTTGACATCATCCTTGCCTCTCCCAACCTCTTCGGGCACCTTCAGGTGGGCGTCCTTGACCTCATTGCCACCCTCCCTCCACAGGCAATCTTCCTCCTCCTCCTTACACACTCCGAAAGCAACACCACACTTGACATCATCCATGCCTCTCCCAACCTCTTCGGGCGCCTTCAGGTGGACGTCCTAGACCTCATTGCCACCCTCCCTCCACAGGCCATCCTCCTCCTCCTCCCTACACACTCCGAAAGCAACACCACCCTTGACATCATCCTTGCCTCTCCCAACCTCTTCGGGCGCCTTCAGGTGGACGTCCTTGACCTCATTGCAACCCTCCCTCCACAGGTCATCCTCCTCCACCTCCCTACACACTCCGAAAGCAACACCACACTTGACATCATCCTTGCCTCTCCCAACCTCTTCGGGCGCCTTCAGGTGGACGTCCTTGACCTCATTGCCACCCTCCCTCCACAGGCCATCCTCCTCCTCCTCCCTACACACTCCGAAAGCAACACCACCCTTGACATCATCCTTGCCTCTCCCAACCTCTTCGGGCACCTTCAGGTGGGCGTCCTTGACCTCATTGCCACCCTCCCTCCACAGGCCATCCTCCTCCTCCTCCCTACACACTCCGAAAGCAACACCACCCTTGACATCATCCTTGATTCTCCCAACCTCTTCGGGCGCCTTCAGGTGGACGTCCTTGACCTCATTGCCACCCTCCCTCCACAGGCCATCCTCCTCCTCCTCCCTACACTATCCGAAAGCAACACCACCCTTGACATCATCCTTGCCTCTCCCAACCTCTTCGGGCGCCTTCAGGTGGACGTCCTTGACCTCATTGCCACCCTCCCTCCACGGGCCATCCTCCTCCTCCTCCTCCTCCTTACACACTCCGAAAGCAACACCACCCTTGACATCATCCTTGCCTCTCCCAACCTCTTCGGGCGCCTTCAGGTGGACGTCCTTGACCTCATTGCCACCCTCCCTCCACAGGCCATCCTCCTCCTCCTCCCTACACACTCCGAAAGCAACACCACCCTTGACATCATCCTTGCCTCTCCCAACCTCTTCGGGCGCCTTCAGGTGGACGTCCTTGACCTCATTGCCACCCTCCCTCCACGGGCCATCCTCCTCCTCCTCCTCCTTACACACTCCGAAAGCAACACCATCCTTGACATCATCCTTGCCTCTCCCAACCTCTTCGGGCGCCTTCAGGTGGACGTCCTTGACCTCATTGCCACCCTCCCTCCACAGGCCATCCTCCTCCTCCTCCCTACACACTCCGAAAGCAACACCACCCTTGACATCATCCTTGCCTCTCCCAACCTCTTCGTGCGCCTTCAGGTGGACGTCCTTGACTTCATTGCCACCCTCCCTCCACAGGCCATCCTCCTCCTCCTCTCTACACACTCCGAAAGCAACACCACCCTTGACATCATCCTTGCCTCTCCCAACCTCTTCAGGCGCCTTCAGGTGGACGTCCTTGACCTCATTGCCACCCTCCCTCCACAGGCCATCCTCCTCCTCCTGCTCCCTAAACACTCCGAAAGCAACACCACCCTTGACATCATCCTTGCCTCTCCCAACCTCTTCGGGCGCCTTCAGGTGGACGTCCTTAACCTCATTGCCACCCTCCCTCCACAGGCCATCCTCCTCCTCCTCCCTACACACTCCGAAAGCAACACCACCCTTGACATCATCCTTGCGTCTCCCAACCTCTTTGGGCGCCTTCTGGTGGACGTCCTTGACCTCATTGCCACCCTCCCTCCACAGGCCATCCTCCTCCTCCTCCCTACACACTCCGAAAGCAACACCACACTTGACATCTTCCTTGCCTCTCCCAACCTCTTCGGGAGCCTTCAGGTGGACGTCATTGACCTCATTGCCACCCTCCCTCCACAGGCCATCCTCCTCCTCCCTACACACTCCGAAAGCAACACCACCCTTGACATCATCCTTGCGTCTCCCAACCTCTTTGGGCGCCTTCAGGTGGACGTCCTTGACCTCATTGCCACCCTCCCTCCACAGGCCATACTCCTCCTCCTCCCTACACACTCCGAAAACAACACCACCCTTGACATCATCCTTGCCTCTCCCAACCTCTTCGTGCGCCTTCAGGTGGACGTCCTTGATCTCATTGCCACCCTTCCTCCACAGGCCATCCTTCTCCTCCTCCCTACACACTCCGAAATCAACACCACCCTTGACATCATCCTTGCCTCTCCCAACCTCTTCGGGTGCCTTCAGGTGGACGTCCTTGACCTCATTGCCACCCTCCCTCCACAGGCCATCCTCCTCCTCCTCCCTACACACTCCAAAAGCAACACCACCCTTGACATCATCCTTGCCTCTCCCAACCTCTTCGGGCGCCTTCAGGTGGACGTCCTTGACCTCATTGCCACCCTCCCTCCACAGGCCATCCTCCTCCTCCTCCTCCCTATACACTCCGAAAGCAACACCACACTTGACATCATCCTTGCGTCTCCCGACCTCTTCGGGCGCCTTCAGGTGGACGTCCTTGACCTCATTGCCACCCTCCCTCCACAGGCCATCCTCCCCCTCCTCTCTACACACTCCGATAGCAACACCACCCTTGACATCATCCTTGCCTCTCCCAACCTCTTCGGGCGCCTTCAGGTGGACGTCCTTGACATCATTGCCACCCTCCCTCCACGGGCCATCCTCCTCCTCCTCCCTACACACTCCGAAAGCAACACCACCCTTGACATCATCCTTGCCTCTCCCAACCTCTTCGGGCGCCTTCAGGTGGACGTCCTTGACCTCATTGCCACCCTCCCTCAACAGGGCATCCTCCTCCTCCTCCCTACACACTCCGAAAGCAACACCACCCTTGACATCATCCTTGCCTCTCCCAACCTCTTCGGGTGCCTTCAGGTGGACGTCCTTGATCTCATTGCCACCCTCCCTCCACAGGCCATCTTCCTCCTCCTCCCTACACACTCCGAAAGTAACACCACCCTTGACATCATCCTTGCCTCTCCCAACCTCTTCGGGCACTTTCGGTAGATGTCCTTGACCTCATTGCCACCCTCCCTCCACAGGCCATCCTCCTCCTCCTCCCTACACACTCTGAAATCAACACCACCCTTGACATCATCCTTGCCTCTCCCAACCTCTTCAGGCGCCTTCAGGTGGACGTCCTTGACCTCATTGCCACCCTCCCTCCACAGGCCATCCTCCTCCTCCTCCCTACACACTCTGAAAGCAACACCACCCTCGACATCATCCTTGCCTCTCCCAACCTCTTCGGGCGCCTTCAGGTGGACGTCCTTGATCTCATAGCCACCCTCCCTCCACAGTCCATCCTCCTCCTCCTCCTTACACACTCCGAAAGCAACACCACCCTTGACATCATCCTTGCCTCTCCCAACCTCTTCGGGCGCATTCAGGCGGACGTCCTTGACCTCATTGCCACCCTCCCTCCACAGGCCATCCTCCTCCTCCTCCCTACACACTCCGAAAGCAACACCACCCTTGACATAATCCTTGCCTCTCCCAACCTCTTTGGGCGCATTCAGGCGGACGTCCTTGACCTCATTGCCACCCTCCCTCCACAGGCCATCCTCCTCCTCCCTACACACTCCGAAAGCAACACCACCCTTGACATCATCCTTGCCTCTCCCAACCTCTTCAGGCGCCTTCAGGTGGACGTCCTTGACCTCATTGCCACCCTCCCTCCACAGGCCATCCTCCTCCTCCTCCCTACACACTCTGAAAGCAACACCACCCTCGACATCATCCTTGCCTCTCCCAACCTCTTCGGGCGCCTTCAGGTGGACGTCCTTGATCTCATAGCCACCCTCCCTCCACAGTCCATCCTCCTCCTCCTCCTTACACACTCCGAAAGCAACACGACCCTTGACATCATCCTTGCCTCTCCCAACCTCTTCGGGCGCATTCAGGCGGACGTCCTTGACCTCATTGCCACCCTCCCTCCACAGGCCATCCTCCTCCTCCTCCCTACACACTCCGAAAGCAACACCACCCTTGACATCATCCTTGCCTCTCCCAACCTCTTCGGGCGCCTTCAGGTGGACGTCCTTGACCTCATTGCCACCCTCCCTCCACGGGCCATCCTCCTCCTCCTCCCTACACACTCCGAAAGCAACACCACCCTTGACATCATCCTTGCCTCTCCCAACCTCTTTCGGCGCCTTCAGGTGGACGTCCTTGACCTCATTGCCACCCTCCCTCCACAGGCCATCCTCCTCCTCTTCCCTACACACTCCGAAAGCAACACCACCCTTGACATCATCCTTGCCTCTCCCAACCTCTTCGGGCGCCTTCAGGTGGACGTCCTTGACCTCATTGCCACCCTCCCTCCACAGGGCATCCTCCTCCTCCTCCCTACAAACTCCGAAAGCAACACCACCCTTGACATCATCCTTGCCTCTCTCAACATCTTTGGGCGCCTTCAGGTGGACGTCCTTGACCTCATTGCCACCCTCCCTCCACAGGCCATCCTCCTCCTCCTCCCTACACACTCTGAAATCAACACCACCCTTGACATCATCCTTGCCTCTCCCAACCTCTTTGGGCGCCTTCAGGTGGACGTCCTTGACCTCATTGCCACCCTCCCTCCACAGGGCATCCTCCTCCTCCTCCCTACACACTCCGAAAGCAACACCACCCTTGACATCATCCTTGCCTCTCCCAACCTCTTCAGGCGCCTTCAGGTGGACGTCCTTGACCTCATTGCCACCCTCCCTCCACAGGCCATCCTCCTCCTCCTCCCTACACACTCCGAAAGCAACACCACCCTTGACATCATCCTTGCGTCTCCCAACCTCTTTGGGCGCCTTCAGGTGGACGTCCTTGACCTCATTGCCACTCTCCCTCCACAGGCCATCCTCCTCCTCCTCCCTACACACTCCGAAAGCAACACCACCCTTGACATCATCCTTGCCTGTCCCAACCTCTTCGGGCGCCTTCAGGTGGACGTCCTTGACCTCATTGCCACCCTCCCTCCACAGGCCATCCTCCTCCTCCTCCCTACACACTCCGAAAACAACACCACCCTTGACATCATCCTTGCCTCTCCCAACCTCTTCGGGCCGCTTCAGGTGGACGTCCTTGACCTCATTGCCACCCTCCCTCCACGGGCCATCCTCCTCCTCCTCCTCCCTACACACTCCGAAAGCAACACCACCCTTGACATCATCCTTGCCTCTCCCAACCTCTTTGGGCGCCTTCAGGTGGACGTCCTTGACCTCATTGCCACCCTCCCTCCACAGGCCATCCTCCTCCTCCTCCCTACACACTCCGAAAGCAACACCACCCTTGACATCATCCTTGCCTCTCCGAACCTCATCGGTCGTCTTCAGGTGGACGTCCTTGACCTCATTGCCACCCTCCCTCCACAGGCCATCCTCCTCCTCCTCCCTACACACTCCGAAAGCAACACCACCCTTGACATCATCCTTGCCTCTCCCAACCTCTTCGGGCGCCTTCAGGTGGACGTCCTTGACCTCATTGCCACCCTCCCTCCACAGGCCATCCTCCTCCTCCTCCCTACACACTCCGAAAGCAACACCACCCTTGACATCATCCTTGCCTCTCCCAACCTCTTCGGGCGCCTTCAGGTGGACGTCCTTGACCGCATTGCCACCCTCCCTCCACAGGCCATCCTCCTCCTCCTCCCTACACACTCCGAAAGCAACACCACCCTTGACATCATCCTTGCCTGTCCCAACCTCTTCGGGCGCCTTCAGGTGGATGTCCTTGACCTCATTGCAACCCTCCCTCCACAGGCCATCCTCCTCCTTTTCCCTACACACTCCGAAAACAACACCACCCTTGACATCATCCTTGCCTCTCCCAACCTCTTCGCGCGCCTTCAGGTGGACGTCCTTAACCTCATTGCCACCCTCCCTCCACAGGCCATCCTCCTCCTCCTCCCTACACACTCCGAAAGCAACACCACCCTTGTCATCATCCTTGCCTCTCCCAATCTCTTCGGGCGCCTTCAGGTGGACGTCCTTGACCTCATTGCCACCCTCCCTCCACAGGCCATCCTCCTCCTCCTCCCTACACACTCCGAAAGCAACACTACCCTTGACATCATCCTTGCCTCTCCCACCCTCTTTGGGCGTCTTCAGGTGGACGTCCTTGACCTCATTGCCACCCTCCCTCCACAGGCCATCCTCCTCCTCCTCCCTACACTCTCCGAAAGCAACACCACCCTTGATATCATCCTTGCCTCTCCAAACCTCTTCGGTCGTCTTCAGGTGGACGTCCTTGACCTCATTGCCACCCTCCCTCCACAGGCCATCCTCCTCCTCCTCCCTACACACTCCGAAAGTAACACCACCCTTGACATCATCCTTGCCTCTCCCAACCTCTTCGGGCGCCTTCAGGTGGACGTCCTTGACCTCATTGCCACCCCCCCCTCCACAGGCCATCCTCCTCCTCCTCCCTACACACTCCAAAAGCAACACCACCCTTGACATCATCCTTGCCTCTCCCAACCTCTTCGGGCGCCTTCAGGTGGACGTCCTTGACCTCATTGCCACCCTCCCTCCACAGGCCATCTTCCTCCTCCTCCCTACACACTCCGAAAGTAACACCACCCTTGACATCATCCTTGCCTCTCCCAACCTCTTTCGGCACCTTCAGGTGGACGTCCTTGACCTCATTGCCACCCTCCCTCCACAGGCCATCCTCCTCCTCCTCCCTACACACTCTGAAAGCAACACCACCCTCGACATCATCCTTGCCTCTCCCAACCCCTTCGGGCGCCTTCAGGTGGACGTCCTTGACCTGATTGCCACCCTTCCTCCACAGGCCATCCTCCTCCTCCTCCCTACACACTCCGAAAGCAACACCACCCTCAACATCATCCTTGCCTCTCCCAACCTCTTCGGGCGCCTTCAGGTGGACGTCCTTGATCTCATTGCCACCCTCCCTCCACAGTCCATCCTCCTCCTCCTCCTTACACACTCCAAAAGCAACACTACCCTTGACATCATCCTTGCCTCTCCCAACCTCTTCGGGCGCCTTCAGGTGGACGTCCTTGACCTCATTGCCACCCTCCCTCCACAGGCCATCCTCTTCCTCCTCCCTACACACTCCGAAAGCAACACCACACTTGACATCATCCTTGCCTCTCCCAACCTCTTCGGGCACCTTCAGGTGGACGTCCTTGACCTCATTGCCACCCTCCCTCCACAGGCCATCCTCCTCCTCCTCCCTACACACTCCGAAAGCAACACCACCCTTGACATCATCCTTGCCTCTCCCAACCTCTTCGGGCGCCTTCAGGTGGACGTCCTTGATCTCATTGCCACCCTCCCTCCACAGGCCATCCTCCTCCTCCTCCCTACACACTCCGAAAGCAACACCACCCTTGACATCATCCTTGCCTCTCCCAACCTCTTTGGGCGCCTTCAGGTGGACGTCCTGGACCTCATTGCCACCCTCCCTCCACAGGGCATCCTCCTCCTCCTCCCTACACACTCCGAAAGCAACACCACCCTTGACATCATCCTTGCCTCTCCCAAACTCTTTCGGCGCCTTCAGGTGGACGTCCTTGACCTCATTGCCACCCTCCCTCCACAGGCCATCCTCCTCCTCTTCCCTACACACTCCGAAAGCAACACCACCCTTGACATCATCCTTGCCTCTCCAAACCTCTTCGGGCGCCTTCAGGTGGACGTCCTTGACCTCATTGCCACCCTCCCTCCACGGGCCATTCTCCTCCTCCTCCCTACACAGTCCGAAAGCAACACGACCCTTGACATCATCCTTGAATCTCCCAACCTCTTCGGGCGCCTTCAGGTGGACGTCCTTGACCTCATTGCCACCCTCCCTCCACAGGCCATCCTCCTTCTTCTCCCTACACACTCCGAAAGCAACACCACCCTTGACATCATCCTTGCCTGTCCCAACCTCTTTGGGCGCCTTCAGGTGGACGTCCTTGACCTCATTGCCACCCTCCCTCCACAGGCCATCCTCCTCCTCCTCCCTACACACTCTGAAAGCAACACCACCCTTGACATCATCCTTGCCTCTCCCAACCTCTTCGGGCGCCTTCAGGTGGACGTCCTTGACCTCATTGCCACCCTCCCTCCACGGGCCATCCTCCTCCTCCTCCCTACACACTCCGAAACCAACACCACCCTTGACATCATCCTTGCCTCTCCCAACCTCTTCGGGCGCCTTCAGGTGGACGTCCTTGACCTCATTGCCACCCTCCCTCCACAGGCCATCCTCCTCCTCCTCCCTACACACTCTGAAAGCAACACCACCCTCGACATCATCCTTGCCTCTCCCAACCTCTTCGGGCGCCTTCAGGTGGACGTCCTTGATCTCATAGCCACCCTCCCTCTACAGTCCATCCTCCTCCTCCTCCTTACACACTCCGAAAGCAACACCACCCTTGACATCATCCTTGCCTCTCCCAACCTCTTCGGGCGCCTTCAGGTGGACGTCCTTGATCTCATTGCCACCCTCCCTCCACAGGCCATCCTCCTCCTCCTCCCTACACACTCCGAAAGCAACACCACCCTTGACATCATCCTTGCCTCTCCCAACCTCTTTGGGCGCCTTCAGGTGGACGTCCTGGACCTCATTGCCACCCTCCCTCCACAGGGCATCCTCCTCCTCCTCCCTACACACTCCGAAAGCAACACCACCCTTGACATCATCCTTGCCTCTCCCAACCTCTTTCGCCGCCTTCAGGTGGACGTCCTTGACCTCATTGCCACCCTCCCTCCACAGGCCATCCTCCTCCTCTTCCCTACACACTCCGAAAGCAACACCACCCTTGACATCATCCTTGCCTCTCCAAACCTCTTCGGGCGCCTTCAGGTGGACGTCCTTGACCTCATTGCCACCCTCCCTCCACGGGCCATCCTCCTTCTCCTCCCTACACAGTCCGAAAGCAACACCACCCTTGACATCATCCTTGAATCTCCCAACCTCTTCGGGCGCCTTCAGGTGGACGTCCTTGACCTCATTGCCACCCTCCCTCCACAGGCCATCCTCCTCCTCTTCCCTACACACTCCGAAAGCAACACCACCCTTGACATCATCATTGCCTCTCCCAACCTCTTCGGGCGCCTTCAGGTGGACGTCCTTGACCTCATTGCCACCCTCCCTCCACGGGCCATCCTCCTCCTCCTCCCTACACAGTCCGAAAGCAACACCACCCTTGACATCATCCTTGAATCTCCCAACCTCTTCGGGCGCCTTCAGGTGGACGTCCTTGACCTCATTGCCACACTCCCTCCACAGGCCATCCTCCTCCTTCTCCATACACACTCCGAAAGCAACACCACCCTTGACATCATCCTTGCCTGTCCCAACCGCTTTGGGCGCCTTCAGGTGGACGTCCTTGACCTCATTGCCACCCTCCCTCCACAGGCCATCCTCCTCCTCCTCCCTACACACTCCGAAAGCAACACCACCCTTGACATCATCCTTGCCTCTCCGAACCTCTTCGGGCGCCTTCAGGTGGACGTCCTTGACCTCATTGCCACCCTCCCTCCACGGGCCATCCTCCTCCTCCTCCCTACACACTCCGAAAGCAACACCACCCTTGACATCATCCTTGCCTCTCCCAATCTCTTCGGGCGCCTTCAGGTGGACGTCCTTGACCTCATTGCCACCCTCCCTCCACAGGCCATCCTCCTCCTCCTCCCTACACACTCTGAAAGCAACACCACCCTTGACATCATCCTTGCCTCTCCCAACCTCTTCGGGCCGCTTCAGGTGGACGTCCTTGACCTCATTGCCACCCTCCCTCCACGGGCCATCCTCCTCCTCCTCCTCCCTACACACTCCGAAAGCAACACCACCCTTGACATCATCCTTGCCTCTCCCAATCTCTTCGGGCGCCTTCAGGTGGACGTCCTTGACCTCATTGCCACCCTCCCTCCACAGGCCATCCTCCTCCTCCTCCCTACACACTACGAAAGCAACACTACCCTTGACATCATCCTTGCCTCTCCCAACCTCTTTGGGCGCCTTCAGGTGGACGTCCTTGACCTCATTGCCACCCTCCCTCCACAGGCCATCCTCCTCCTCCTCCCTACACACTCCGAAAGCAACACCACCCTTGACATCATCCTTGCCTCTCCGAACCTCTTCGGTCGTCTTCAGGTGGACGTCCTTGACCTCATTGCCACCCTCCCTCCACAGGCTATCCTCCTCCTCCTTCCTACACACTCCGAAAGCAACACCACCCTTGACATCATCCTTGCCTCTCCCAACCTCTTCGGGCGCCTTCAGGTGGACGTCCTTGACCTCATTGCCACCCTCCCTCCACAGGCCATCCTCCTCCTCCTCCCTACACACTCCAAAAGCAACACCACCCTTGACATCATCCTTGCCTCTCCCAACCTCTTCGGGCGCCTTCAGGTGGACGTCCTTGACCTCATTGCCACCCTCCCTCCACAGGCCATCTTCCTCCTCCTCCCTACACACTCCGAAAGTAACACCACCCTTGACATCATCCTTGCCTCTCCCAACCTCTTTCGGCGCCTTCAGGTGGACGTCCTTGACCTCATTGCCACCCTCCCTCCACAGGCCATCCTCCTCCTCCTCCCTACACACTCTGAAAGCAACACCACCCTCGACATCATCCTTGCCTCTCCCAACCTCTTCGGGCGCCTTCAGGTGGACGTCCTTGATCTCATAGCCACCCTCCCTCCACAGTCCATCCTCCTCCTCCTCCTTACACACTCCGAAAGCAACACCACCCTTGACATCATCCTTGCCTCTCCCAACCTCTTCGGGCGCATTCAGGTGGACGTCCTTGACCTCATTGCCACCCTCCCTCCACAGGCCATCCTCCTCCTCCTCCCTACACACTCCGAAAGCAACACCACCCTTGACATCATCCTTGCCTCTCCCAACCTCTTCGGGCGCCTTCAGGTGGACGTCCTTGACCTCATTGCCACCCTCCCTCCACGGGCCATCCTCCTCCTCCTCCCTACACACTCCGAAAGCAACACCACCCTTGACATCATCCTTGCCTCTCCCAACCTCTTCGGGCACCTTCAGGTGGACGTACTTGAAGTCATTGCCACCCTCCCTCCACAGGCCATCCTCCTCCTCCCTACACACTCCGAAAGCAACACCACCCTTGACATCATCCTTGCCTCTCTCAACATCTTTGGGCGCCTTCAGGTGGACGTCCTTGACCTCATTGCCACCCTCCCTCCACAGGCCATCCTCCTCCTCCTCCCTACACACTCCGAAAGCAACACCACCCTTGACATCATCCTTGCCTCTCCCAACCTCTTCGGGTGCCTTCAGGTGGACGTCCTCGATCTCATTGCCACCCTCCCTCCACAGGCCATCTTCCTCCTCCTCCCTACACACTCCGAAAGTAACACCACCCTTGACATCATCCTTGCCTCTCCCAACCTCTTCGGGCACTTTCGGTAGATGTCCTTGACCTCATTGCCACCCTCCCTCCACAGGCCATCCTCCTCCTCCTCCCTACACACTCTGTAATCAACACCACCCTTGACATCATCCTTGCCTCTCCCAACCTCTTTGGGCGCCTTCAGGTGGACGTCCTTGACCTCATATCCACCCTCCCTCCACAGGGCATCCTCCTCCTCCTCCCTACACACTCCGAAAGCAACACCACCCTTGACATCATCCTTGCCTCTCCCAACCTCTTCAGGCGCCTTCAGGTGGACGTCCTTGACCTCATTGCCACCCTCCCTCCACAGGCCATCCTCCTCCTCCCTACACACTCCGAAAGCAACACCACCCTTGACATCATCCTTGCGTCTCCCAACCTCTTCGGGCGCCTTCAGGTGGACGTCCTTGACCTCATTGCCACCCTCCCTCCACAGGCCATCCTCCTCCTCCTCCCTACACACTCCGAAAGCAACACCACCCTTGACATCATCCTTGCCTGTCCCAACCTCTTCGGGCGCCTTCAGGTGGACGTCCTTGACCTCATTGCCACCCTCCCTCCACAGGCCATCCTCCTCCTCCTCCCTACACACTCCGAAAACAACACCACCCTTGACATCATCCTTGCCTCTCCCAACCTCTTCGGGCCGCTTCAGGTGGACGTCCTTGACCTCATTGCCACCCTCCCTCCACGGGCCATCCTCCTCCTCCTCCTCCCTACACACTCCGAAAGCAACACCACCCTTGACATCATCCTTGCCTCTCCCAATCTCTTCGGGCGCCTTCAGGTGGACGTCCTTGACCTCATTGCCACCCTCCCTCCACAGGCCATCCTCCTCCTCCTCCCTACACACTCCGAAAGCAACACTACCCTTGACATCATCCTTGCCTCTCCCAACCTCTTTGGGCGCCTTCAGGTGGACGTCCTTGACCTCATTGCCACCCTCCCTCCACAGGCCATCCTCCTCCTCCTCCCTACACACTCCGAAAGCAACACCACCCTTGACATCATCCTTGCCTCTCCGAACCTCATCGGTCGTCTTCAGGTGGACGTCCTTGACCTCATTGCCACCCTCCCTCCACAGGCCATCCTCCTCCTCCTCCCTACACACTCCGAAAGCAACACCACCCTTGACATCATCCTTGCCTCTCCCAACCTCTTCGGGCGCCTTCAGGTGGACGTCCTTGACCTCATTGCCACCCTCCCTCCACAGGCCATCCTCCTCCTCCTCCCTACACACTCCGAAAGCAACACCACCCTTGACATCATCCTTGCCTCTCCCAACCTCTTTGGGCGCCTTCAGGTGGACGTCCTGGACCTCATTGCCACCCTCCCTCCACAGGGCATCCTCCTCCTCCTCCCTACACACTCCGAAAGCAACACCACCCTTGACATCATCCTTGCCTCTCCCAACCTCTTTCGGCGCCTTCAGGTGGACGTCCTTGACCTCATTGCCACCCTCCCTCCACAGGCCATCCTCCACCTCTTCCCTACACACTCCGAAAGCAACACCACCCTTGACATCATCCTTGCCTCTCCAAACCTCTTCGGGCGCCTTCAGGTGGACGTCCTTGACCTCATTGCCACCCTCCCTCCACGGGCCATCCTCCTCCTCCTCCCTACACACTCCGAAAGCAACACCACCCTTGACATCATCTTTGCCTGTCCCAACCTCTTCGGGCGCCTTCAGGTGGACGTCCTTGACCTCATTCCAACCCTCCCTCCACAGGCCATCCTCCTCCTCCTCCCTACACACTCCGAAAACAACACCACCCTTGACATCATCCTTGCCTCTCCCAACCTCTTCGGGCGCCTTCAGTTGGACGTCCTTGACCTCATTGCCACCCTCCCTCCACGGGCCATCCTCCTCCTCCTCCTCCCTACACACTCCGAAAGCAACACCACCCTTGACATCGTCCTTGCCTCTCCCAATCTCTTCGGGCGCCTTCAGGTGGACGTCCTTGACCTCATTGCCACCCTCCCTCCACAGGCCATCCTCCTCCTCCTCCCTACACACTCCGAAAGCAACACTACCCTTGACATCATCCTTGCCTCTCCCAACCTCTTTGGGCGCCTTCAGGTGGACGTCCTTGACCTCATTGCCACCCTCCCTCCACAGGCCATCCTCCTCCTCCTCCCTACACACTTCGAAAGCAACACCACCCTTGACATCATCCTTGCCTCTCCGAACCTCTTCGGTCGTCTTCAGGTGGACGTCCTTGACCTCATTGCCACGCTCCCTCCACAGGCCATCCTCCTCCTCCTCCCTACACACTCCGAAAGTAACACCACCCTTGACATCATCCTTGCCTCTCCCAACCTCTTTCGGCGCCTTCAGGTGGACGTCCTTGACCTCATTGCCACCCTCCCTCCACAGGCCATCCTCCTCCTCCTCCCTACACACTCCAAAAGCAACACCACCCTTGACATCATCCTTGCCTCTCCCAACCTCTTCGGGCGCCTTCAGGTGGACGTCCTTGACCTCATTGCCACCCTCCCTCCACAGGCCATCTTCCTCCTCCTCCCTACACACTCCGAAAGTAACACCACCCTTGACATCATCCTTGCCTCTCCCAACCTCTTTCGGCGCCTTCAGGTGGACGTCCTTGACCTCATTGCCACCCTCCCTCCACAGGCCATCCTCCTCCTCCTCCCTACACACTCCGAAAGTAACACCACCCTTGACATCATCTTTGCCTCTCCCAACCTCTTCGGGCGCCTTCAGGTGGACGTCCTTGACCTCATTGCCACCCTCCCTCCACGGGCCATCCTCCTCCTCCTCCCTACACAGTCCGAAAGCAACACGACCCTTGACATCATCCTTGCCTCTCCCAACCTCTTTCGGCGCCTTCAGGTGGACGTCCTTGACCTCATTGCCACCCTCCCTCCACAGGCCATCCTCCTCCTCTTCCCTACACACTCCGAAAGCAACACCACCCTTGACATCATCCTTGCCTCTCCAAACCTCTTCGGGCGCCTTCAGGTGGACGTCCTTGACCTCATTGCCACCCTCCCTCCACGGGCCATCCTCCTCCTCCTCCCTACACAGTCCGAAAGCAACACCACCCCTGACATCATCCTTGAATCTCCCAACCTCTTCGGGCGCCTTCAGGTGGACGTCCTTGACCTCAAATCCACCCTCCCTCCACAGGCCATCCTCCTCCTCTTCCCTACACACTCCGAAAGCAACACCACCCTTGACATCATCCTTGCCTCTCCAAACCTCTTCGGGCGCCTTCAGGTGGACGTCCTTGACCTCATTGCCACCCTCCCTCCACGGGCCATCCTCCTCCTCCTCCCTACACAGTCCGAAAGCAACACCACCCTTGACATCATCCTTGAATCTCCCAACCTCTTCGGGCGCCTTCAGGTGGACGTCCTTGACCTCATTGCCACACTCCCTCCACAGGCCATCCTCCTCCTTCTCCCTACACACTCCGAAAGCAACACCACCCTTGACATCATCCTTGCCTGTCCCAACCTCTTTGGGCGCCTTCAGGTGGACGTCCTTGACCTCATTGCCACCCTCCCTCCACAGGCCATCATCCTCCTCCTCCCTACACACTCCGAAAGCAACACCACCCTTGACATCATCCTTGCCTCTCCGAACCTCTTCGGGCGCCTTCAGGTGGACGTCCTTGACCTCATTGCCACCCTCCCTCCACGGGCCATCCTCCTCCTCCTCCCTACACACTCCGAAAGCAACACCACCCTTGACATCATCCTTGCCTCTCCCAATCTCTTCGGGCGCCTTCAGGTGGACGTCCTTGACCTCATTGCCACCCTCCCTCCACAGGCCATCCTCCTCCTCCTCCCTACACACTCTGAAAGCAACACCACCCTTGACATCATCCTTGCCTCTCCCAACCTCTTCGGGCGCCTTCCTGTGGACGTCCTTGACCTCATTACCACCCTCCCTCCACAGGCCATCCTCCTCCTCCTCCCTACACACTCCGAAAACAACACCACCGTTGACATCATCCTTGCCTCTCCAAACCTCTTCGGGGCCCCTTCAGGTGGACGTCCTTGACCTCATTGCCACCCTCCCTCCACAGGCCATCCTCATACTCTGTAAATCCTTCCGCCTCTATCACTCCTTCCTGCACACCCGTGACTGTGATACACACCAACGCCACGGGCAAATCGAATGACATTTTAGGTACCTCTTGGCCGCGAGAAAACGAAGGGTCCTGGCGACAGACATGCACCTGTCTTGATGCTTCACTCCCCATCAATTCCTCCAAGTACTGGCAAGTCTTCCGCCTTACTGGCAGTCGCTCTGCCCCGAACTACCCTTTCCTCCTTTTCCCGACAATGCCAGTAGGGCTGAACATTTCGTCACCCTCCTTTGAAATGTTTTTTCGATTCCTTGACGATCCCTGATTTGACTTCTCCCTCTTTCCTGATGTCCACGAGCGCACTGATACCTCATCTCCCTCACTCGATCCTGGCTTCCAGTACCTGGACCACATCCCTCCTTCAGAACTTAATACGCCCTTGACATCCAACTTACACTATGCACAAAACACTGCCCCCAGCCACAGCTGCTTAACCTACAGGCACATTTGTGCTTGCCCCGACTCCTTCCATACCGCCCTTGCATCCCTATACAATGTCATCCTCCACACTGGCTTCATCCCTGAGCTGTGGTAAACCTCCTGTATTTTTATGTCCCCCAAACCTGGCAAGCGTCCTTCAGATGCCTCTTGCTATCGTCCTATTAGCCTCACCTCTGTGTTCAGCAAGGTTTTAGAAACCATCCTTTCTTGCCGCGTTCATCAGCATCTCCGTCAACACCGACTTCTCCCCCTCTCCCAGTGTGGCTTCTGACCCTCCTTCTCTGTTAATGACCAACTCCTCCAACTCACCCACCCCCTTTTAATCCAGCTATATTCCCATCTCGCCGCCATCTTTGTCTCCCTCGACATCGAGAAGGCCTATGATAGAGTACGGCATTCTGATCTCCTTTTCAAACTCCAAAACTACACCCTTCCTATTAATTACGTCTGTTTCATCGCTTCCTTTCTCTCCCACCGACCATCCTATGTCACTGTCAGCAACTCCAACGACCGTTTGTTCTACCTCTCCACCGGGGTGCCCCAGAGGTCTGTCCTCTGCGTCCTCCTCTACCTAATTTACTATTGTGACATCCCATAACCCCAGCCTCCCGATCACCTCTTCCAGTATGTTGACGACACTGCCTTCCTAGACCTCGCTTTCTCCCTTGCACGTTCTCAGCACCTTCTCCAGCCTCACCTCTCCCAATTCTCCACTCGGTGTAACCGATGGCTTCTCTCTGTCAACCCCACCGAATCCCAAGCAATCATTATAGGTTGTACCACCCGATCCTTCCATCATCACGACCTGTTCCTCACACTGCATGACCGTCCCATACCCCAAACCGCCACCCTCAAATACCTTGGCTTCGTCCTGGATGGCTCCCTTTCCTGAAACTCTTACCACCAAACAGACTGTCAAAACGCCCTCTCCCATCTCAACCTCATCAAGCTCCTTTCTGGCCAGACATGGGCACCCCCACATAATGTGTAGCCCCTCCACTCCCACTCCCCTCCCTTCCGTCCCTCATTTGGATCTTCCTTCCTCTCCCTCCGTGTTCTTACTTTTTCCTTCCTCACTCTCCCCCCTCCCTCTCCCCCTCCTCCGCGCCTCCTTTCCTTCCCCTCTCCCACTGCAGGGTCTCAGTGCTTTACTTTTTAATCGTGTTTTCAACAGTGCACCTTGCTGAAGTGTTAGTGTCAAGTATTGAGTGTGATTTTAACTTTAGCAATCGCCGAACATGCACAACAATGTGTTGCCATGTATTTCATTCTCTCTGTTGTTGTCATCATTAACTGTGCAAAATCTCTGTTTTTTAGCCACCGTGGCAGATTTTAATTCTCGTTATCTGCGTTTTAAAGCCTTCATTTCATTGTTTTTAATTCGCCAATTTTCATCTTCTTCTTTATTGTTAAATTCAACATTTTTATCTTCTGTTTTAAACTATCATCACCAACTGTCAAACACATATGTACCCTGGGCTCAAGAGCAGCATACGAGGCTGCTGCAAGCCTGCACCATGTGGCATTAAAATATAACAAAGAAAACAAAAAGTGCTTTAATCTGCCCAAACTCTCATAGGGTGGGCAGTTAGGATAGGTCAAGCTGGGGTTGGGGCCTGGCGGGGAAAGCCATCAGTGCCCAACCCTGGGACTTGAGGGTGAATGCCCTCAGTGTTTTTGGAAAAGCTATTCAAAATGTTCGCAAAATGGTTTATTTAAAACTCGTGATGAAATGGCATGGGTGCTGTAGCTTTAATTGCGAAGCCAAATCATAAAAGAATGATCATGTTTAAGGAAAATTTAGTACTGGTAGCCATTGAGTTAGGCCGACTCAATTTAGTATTTGATAAACCAATAGCTGTGGGTATGGCCATTTTAGACATATCAAAGACACTTCTTGCAGATTTTCATTAAGGTTATAAGTAACACAATTTCCCGCAAACCATGTTAAAATGTACTATACTGACACAGATAGCCTAATTTACCACATAAAAACAACTATATTTTATGATCTTCCTGCATATGTCTGCCGCCATCGCCATCTTGTTTATGTCCGCTGCCACTGCCATCTTGTTTATGTCCGCCATCTTGTTGTTTATGTCCGCCATCTTGGAGCACTAAGATGGAAGAGGGCTGACCATTATTAGTGCGATGACCTCAAGGATAAGTGAGGTGACCACAATGTTGACCTATTGGCCCCAACGAGGTAGGCAACCAGATGGTTTGCATCGGAATTTTAGAACATATGCTTACCTCAAATATTATGAACTACCTCAAAGAGAACAAGCTATTAACACAAATTCAGAAATTATTGTTCTTGTGAAACACAGCTAGCTTTTTACTCACATGACATGATGAGTGCTATCGACAAGGGATATCAGATAGATACTGCATTTCTAGATTTCCAGAAGGATTTGACACTGTACCTCACATGTGTTTTCTACTGAAAATGCATGCTTATGGAATATTGCCACAGTTGTGTGATTCGATTCGTGATTTCCGGTCAGAAAGGACACAGTACGTTGTAATTGACGAAAAGTCATTGAGTAGAACAGAAGTGGTATCTGGCATTTCCTAGGGAAGTGTTGTAGGGTCCCTACTGTTCCTTATTTTTATAAACGATTTAGAAGACAATCTGAGTAGCTCACTTGCAAGGAGACCACATGGGTGTCAGATTTTAGAATTTTTTCATATTTACGGAACGTGAAGTACAGAACTTAAAATAACAATCAGTCAAAGTCATTCGATGCAACTCCCAAAAATTCTCGAGAACATCGACTTTGAAGTTTTGCAATCAAGTGTAAGTACCAAGAACTAAACCAGATGTGCCATTGGTTGGCGTAGCTTCGGTGATACCGTTCTCGGCTCACAACCATAGGGTAGGTGGTTCGATTCCAGGGGAAACTGGTTTACACACACACACACACACACACACACACACACACACACACATATATATATATATATATATATATATATATATATATATATATATATATATATATATTCGTTGTGTTCGAATGTCACGTAGCTGACAGGGATCGGATGTCCTACGTACAGACACACTGGATTGAGTTCAACGAAGCTTTATTCACTAGTTCACTCGCATACAAGAGCACGGAGCAGACTGCCTCCAGCTGGAAGATTTACATCTTATATATACACAAAGAAACGTCGAGAAAATCTAGAACATAGTTTACAGATAAATCAAGAAGTTACTAGAACATAGTAGAACTGAAATCGAACTTAATGTTGAAATCAAAATTTTCATATACAGTGAGTCTCGAACTCAGGACCCTCTACACCAAGAGTCCACTGCTCTATCCACCAGGCCATTCGGCCGCTTTGCTGTTGGTGTTCTTCTGTGACAATATCTAACGGTAATTTTTATGAAAAATGCACTTTTTTAAAAAATTTATTCGTAATTTTATATATTTTATGAAATAATGATGATTTCAAGGAAGAAACATTTGTTACATTTTTTTACAGTATCGGCTTCACTATTAGTTGACGACAATTGTCTTTGATTGTTAAGTTTATGAAGAGCTACGACAGGTTTTGAAGTCTCCTCCACAGCTACTAACGGGTTTCGAATCAGCTACCCTTAACCTTCGTTGTAGGTGACGATAAGGTGTTCAGCTCGTCTACATACACATAAAGAACACCTGACACAACACATGGATTTACATATCTCTAAATGTTTTAGGTAACTGAATTCGAAAACGACGAAAAAATAGCTCTCACACGTAACAATCAAAGAGTACCATCGTCAACTAATGGTGAAGTCGATACTGTAAAAAAATGTAACGTATGATTTCTTTATTGAAATAATTTTTTTATAAAATATTAAAAATTACGAATAAGTAAAATATACTAAAATTGTGTAGGTATTCGAACACAACGAAATTTATATATATATATATCAGTTTCTGCAGGAATCGAAGCACCGACTCTACAATTCTGAGCCCAGAACGCTACCATCTGAGTTATGCCAACCGATGGTACATCTGGTTGAGTTATTGGTACTTACGTGTACCTGCTAAACTTCAAAGTTGATTTTCTGGAGAATTTTTGGGAGTTGCGTCGAATGACTTAGACTAATTGTTATTTTAAGTTCTATACTTCACGTACCGTAAATATGAAAAAAATTCTAAAATCCGACTCCTATGCGATCTCCTTGTTAGACTGTCCGCGAATGATGCTGTCACTTAACGATTAGTAAATCAAAAGCAACTGCAAAATTATTTAGATAAGATCCTTGGCAAAAATTGGCAATTAACCCTTAATAACGATAGATGTGAAGTCATCCATATGACCACTAAAAGAAATTTGTTAAACTTCACTTACTTGATAAATCAGTCAAATCTACATGCAGTCAATCAGCTAAATACCCAGGAATAACAATTAGAAACAACTTAAACTGGAAAGAACACACACAAAATATTGTATTTAAGGTGAACGTTTCATAAGCAGACCACTTAGAAGCAGCAACAGTTTTACTAAATCTAAGTAGGCGGCAGCAAGATCGTACTACACTCAGCTTCAAATTCCCTCTAAATTTACTTAACAGAAATTCACGACAAGAACGTCGTCTTTCCTCCAGCGATCCCCAATTGAGTTGCCGGAGCATTTCCCTGACACTCGCGCATTGGTCGAACCTACCAGCAACAAATCTAGCTGCTCGCCTCTGAACCGCCTCTATGTCTTCCTTTAAATTGATTTGCTGCGAGTCCCATACACTTGAGCAATACTCAAGACGTGGTCGTACAAGCGTTTTATACGCGGTCTCGTTTATAGATGCAGTACATCTTCCCAAAATTCTCCCAATAAACCGAAGTCGGCTGTCCGCCTTACTCACAACTGTTCTTACACGTTCGTTCCATTTCATGTCGCTCTGCAATGTTACGCCTAGATATTTGAACGACGCGACAGCATCAAGAAGCTCACTTCACTACTAATGCTGTATTCGAACATTATGGGATTGTTTTTCCTACTCATGCGCATCACCTTACATTTTTCTACATTGAGAGCTAGCTGCCATTCTTCGCACCAACTAGAAATTTTGTCTAGGTCATCCTGTATGCTATTACAGCCAGTTACAGACGAAACCCTCCCATACACCACAGCATCATCAGCAAACAGCTGCAAATTACAAGTTACTCTGTCCATCAGATCATTTATATAGATAGAAAATAATAGCGGTCCAAACTGCCGACACTGCATTTGTGCTTCTTAATTTGGAGTCTTGGCGTGCATTGCGTGATCCAAGGTTATTCTATAAAATGTTGGGCCCGAAGCGAAACGACCTGCTATTGGCCGTTGAAATGACGTCAGTGGCGAAGCAGGACTGCTAGCGAGGTGCGCTGCACCGACACATAAAACACCACTAAACACACAAAAGTTAGCTGTTTACGCTTTGCTTATTGCAGTTAGAGACCTCGTTAAATCCTTCCGACAGCCGAAGAATGCCACTGGCGTCATTTTCACCTCTGTGATGCCGCTGCTTTCTCTCTTCAGCTTCATGTTGACGTAGCGCACGCGAATAAAAATTCCGTCCGTAAGAATATTTTAATGATCCCGACGCCACATGAAGATATTTCTGCGAAATTCGTGGGCCAATCTCTGAGAAATATTTTTTTAAGTGTGTCACTTCCGTCAATCTCACTGAACAGCAGCTCAAACTCTGAGATCTGCCGCATCCACTGGTCAGACGGCACTGACAAACCTCCTCGTGATAGAAATTCTGTCCACCCGTATTCTGCGAGGTGTTTTGGAGGAGGACAAAGTAGTTCATTAGACGACACCCCCAGTGAGATCTCATATTTCGCAACACGGCGTGCAATGTAGCCTGCCAGATATCTGAATCCTCCAGCTGGGCATTCAACATGTCTCACAGCAGACGGTGCAGCAGCCTCACAACTAAAACGTATGTCCTGTCTCTCTGCTGCCCAATCTGGCATAGCCATTGCTTCAGACATATCCGGCAAAATTCCACACAGCAGGCTCGATGACAGAAATTGTTGTGAATCTTCTTCCTTTCTCACAGACAGTGCAATGTCTTGGGCATTCTTTCCCAGAAGCAATAAACTCATTTTGGGCGAGGAAGCTGATAGAAATGGCCAATACCTCTAAACTGTGAAAACAAATTTTCAAGACAGTCCTGGTTCAGCCGTGCTGTTAACCCCCGAGGACTTGCGCGTGAGCCGGCCGCGGTGGCCGAGGTGACTGAGGCGCTCCAGTCACGGTTGGCACGGCCACTACGGTCGGGGGTTCGAATCCCCCCTCGGGCATGGATATTTGTGCCGTCCTAGTTCGTAAGTAGTTCATAAGTAGTTTGTAAGTTTAGGAGCTGATGACCCCGTAGTTAAGTCCCATAAGCTTAACAAACATTTGATTTGAACTTGCGCGTGAGGATTTTGCTCACAGTAATTTTAAAACAATCGGCATTTTACCAATTTTAAATAGTCAAATGTTTGTGTTTTCTTATAAACGCAACTAGAAAAACTTAGTTAGACATATTAAGTACATTACAAACTGTTCTTTGACTGTCAGAAAAATGCTATACGTGCGATCTATCGCGTAAGTTTTAAAGATGCATGTTTTCGTGGGTTAATATACACTTAATGCCTCGTGACAAAAGGTCAGAATGAAGGCCAAATAAAGAATTAATTGACATTAAGAGTCCTTTCTGAAATGGTAACAGCTTCCTTCGGTTTCCAATCTGTATTGTCTCACAGCACAAATACCTTATGCTGAGCATTGTTTTTTGGAGCTGCTCGTTTGTTCAATAGGTACATGCTAATGTCTTTTTGTCAACGCTTCTGGGAGAATTTAAAATGTCAAACGAATCATTAACATATTAATCGAATTTTCTGTTGTAAAACACACGAATAAACGAAACAAAACATACGCTGTAAACAACAAAGTACTGCAGGGCCGCCGCGTGCTTCGGCAGTGACGTCATGCGCAGTACGACCAATTTCTGCCTCGGACTGCGCAGCCCATTCAGGTCCCCTCCGGCGTGACCTATGCCAGCGGGAGGGGTCGTTGACAATAGCAAGTACTTGCAAACTGAAGAGGTTTTAAAACAATATTCTGCTTGCTTTGATTGGAAATTTAATTTAAAAAAAATTACTAACACGTTTTATTTTTCATTTATTAAAAATACATTATAAAACGAACAAATACATACACAGGAATAAACAAGTAAGTATCAAAACAGTCAGAAACGATAGTTAGCTACAGTGTCAGAAGCATTAGGTGATCAGTTCCTCCTACACTGACCCACACACCATTATTCTGTTGCCACAATCGTTCAACATTTCTGAAGTTTATAAGAAAGGAAAGAGAACTGACCCACATAATTACAGGCCAATATCGTTGACATCAGTTTCATGTAGAATTTTAGAGCATATTCTCAGTTCGAATATAGTAAATTTCCTTGAAACGGAAAAGCTTCTTTCCATGAATCAGCACGGGTTTAGGAAACATCGTTCATGTGAAACTCAGCTTGCCCTTTTCTCACATGACATCTTGCGAGCCATGGATGAAGGGCAACAGGCGGATTGTGTTTTTCTCGACTTCAAAAAGGCGTTCGACGCGGTGCTACACTGCAGACTGCTAACGAAGATACGAGCTTATGGAATATGTTCACAGATTTGTGACTGGCTGGAAGACTTCCTAAGTAATAGAACGCAGTACGTTGTTCTCGACGGCGAGTGTTCATCAGAGACGAGTGTATCGTCAGGCGTGCCCCAAGGGAGTGTGATAGGTCCGCTATTATTTTCTATCTATATAAATGACCTGATGGACAGAGTAAGTTGTAATTTGCAGCTGTTTGATGATGATGCTGTGGGGTATGGGAGGGTTTCGTCTGTAACTGACTGTAATAGCATACAGGATGACCTAGACAAAATTTCTAGTTGGTGCGAAGAATGGCAGCTAGCTCTCAATGTAGAAAACTGTAAGGTGATGCGCATGAGTAGGGAAAACAATCCCATAATGTTCGAATACAGCATTAGTAGTGAAGTGAGCTTCTTGATGCTGTCGCGTCGTTCAAATATCTAGGCGTAACATTGCACAGCGACATGAAATGGAACGAACGTGTAAGAACAGTTGTGAGTAAGGCGGACAGCCGACTTCGGTTTATTGGGAGAATTTTGGGAAGATGTACTTCACCTGTAAAGGAGACCGCGTATAAAACGCTTGTACGACCACGTCTTGAGTATTGCTCAAGTGTTTGGGACCCGCAGGAGATCAGTTTAAAGGAAGACATAGAGACGGTTCAGAGGCGAGCAGCTAGATTTCTTACCAGTAGGTTCGACCAATGCACGAGTGTCACAGAAATGCTTCGGCAACTCAATTGGGGATCACTGGAAGAAAGACGACGTTCTTGTCGTGAATTTCTGTTAAGTAAATTTAGAGGGCCGGAATTTGAAGCTGAGTGTAGTACGATCTTGCTGCCGCCTACTTACATTTCGCGTAAAGATCACAAAGACAAGATAAGAGAAATTAGGGCTCGTACGGAGGCATATAGGCATTCTTTTTTTCCTCGTTGTATTTGGGAGTGGAATAGGAAAGGAAATGCCTAGTAGTGGTACAGTGGACCCTCCGCCACGCACCTTACGGTGAATTGCGGGGTATGTATGTAGATGTAGATGAAGTCTACTTCATCCAGCAGCAACGTGAGCACATTGCAGACTGCTACGTGACTGAAGTCGTCGTAGAGCTGAAAAACTGCGCCCTGCTTCACAGGCTGACGCTGGGCACACAACCAAAAGTCTGACCGACGCTTCAATATTAGAAAATAATTCACGAACTTTTTTCATACAAACCAGGCATTTTGCATTGTATAGTAGATGAGAGTTCAAGTTCTGTTTTCAAAGACTGGTCATCTATTTCCGGGTAGGGAGATACCACATCGTATCCTTTTTTCTCCAACAACACTTTTTCCAAGGAAACCTGTTTCTTCGTACCAGGTTGGTCAAGTATCCTGTGTCTAAGCCCTTGGACAGCCGAAGCAATGATTTGAAAATATTCCTGCTTGTAAAGTTCTCCAAGCGACAGAAACTGATGTGTATCTATGCCCTCAGACAATCGCCTGGGAATTACTTTTTCTTTGGATGTTGCAGCTGTTCTAACCCGAGCTCGTATGTCTTAATATTACATTATTTGTACATAGGAGAAAACTTTTCATTTGTCATGAGATTTTTAAGGCCCTCAGTTATAATTTCAACTGCAGAATGAAGTCCCGAGACCATTCCATTTTCTCCTTGGAAGCTCCTGTTCAAAATTTCTAAAAGTTCAACTAGGAAACCAAGGTACGTTTTGCGAGACTCAAAAACATTCAGTCGTGTCCCTGTTCTGTTACTTAATTCAATGTATTGATAACGAAAGAATTTTTTTCCCTCGAAATCGCGCGGTCTCGCGCGTCGCAGATTCGAATCATCCTTCGGGCATAGATGTTTGTGTCCTCAAAAAAAAAAAAAAAAAAAAAAAAAAAAAAAAAAAAAAAAAAAAAAAAAAAAAAAAAAAAAAAAAAAAAAAAAAAAAAGTTTGTAAATCTGTCGGACTCAACCCGAGGGGGGATTCGACCCCCCGACGGCGAACGGCGGCGCGCACCGCAACACGGTGCTTCAGTACGCGCGGCTAATCTGCCGCGGCTCTGTTGTCTTTAGTATAAGTCAGTCATTAGTAGTTTAGGTCCTGATGACCCTGGAGTTAAGTCCTTTAAGCTTAACAAACATTTGAAAATTTTCTTCTTTCAAAATTCCATTGATTTGTGATTGTCCGTACAGCCATCTAGTAGGAAATACAGGCTAGATCTTTGCAACATTACTGACAGGGCCTACAGCTGCATCTTCAATAATATGCAGATCTTTTTTTTTTTTTTTTTTTTTTTTTTTTTTTTTTTTTTTTTTTTTTTACAGTATTCCCAGTCGATGAGGTGATTCCATGGAGTTTTTAACAGTTCTTGAAATTTTGCAGCTCGCTTTCATAATTAAATTACAGCAGTGAGCTCCACAGTGAATAAAATGGCCCAAAGGCTGTTTGTCAGTTGTTATTGATTGAGTTGTTCAAATGTTTGTTAAGCTTAAGGGACTTAACTACGGGGTCATCAGTCCCTAAACTTACAAACTACTTATCAACTACCTACAACTAAGGACGGCACAAATATCCATGCCCGAGGGGGGATTCGAACCCCCGACCTTAGTGGCCGTGCAGACCGTGACTGAAGCGCCGCAGTCCCCTCGGCCACCGCGGTCGGCATTGATTGAGTCCCTTTATGCATTCCACTCATGTTTCCTGTTCCATCATATGACTGCCCATGAAGGTTCGTTAACGAGCGCAGCTATATCTGCTCCACAGACATAATTAGTTTTATAGAAGCGCAAAAAGCTTTCATGAGGATCTAAATTGTCGTCACATCATCTTACACAAAAATTAGTTTGTTCATCGCCGGAAATGACCCTTGTGTCATCACTGATCACTGAATAAATTAAATGATTTACAGATCTAATTTTTTAATTCTGCTGTTAACGATTTCATGACCAAGGATTTCATTTTGTATCTTTGGATGGGTGTAACTTTGTTCTCTTTGGAGCCACAATTTTAGAGTTGGTTTGTCTTCTCTACGGGGTTTCAACAGTTCCATTAAATTTCCGTCATAGTTTGTGTGTCCTGTAATAGCCAATCCATGTCTGATGAAATATTTAACACTGCTAATAATGATTATCAATGCTTCCAAAGCCACTTTTGTTGCTCAAATTTCATTTGAAAAAAGTTTCGCTTCAATAGTGGCTTTTAGATGTGTATGGCTCAGTACAGCCTAACAATGAGCAACACACTTCTCGTGTGCTTTAAATTTTTCAATATCCTTTTTCCAGTTCTTAAATTCTTTTCCTCGAAATTCTTCTTCAGCTATAGTTCAAAGAGTTTTGTTTGGGCAAAACTTTCCATACTTTGTGCAATAAAAACAGTGTACTCCTTCGGATCCAACTACGTGAAGCCAAGGAAACGTCTTATACCAACTTTTCTGGAAGCTAAGTATTCGGCCTGGAAGATGCTGCACTAGGGTTGCCAGATTGAACTCGAGAGAAAAGTCTGAATATATTTTAAGAACTAGAGTTTCTACATCATATTTTAGAAGCTTGAATCCAAACTTAGCACAGTTATGTAAAATTTGACAACAATTGGCTTTGATTGATTAAGTTTTCATTTTCTTCTTTCAATTTAGTGAAGACAGAATTGTGTTTCCCGAAATTATCTGATGCATTGTCAGCTGAATACGAAACTACATTAATTAGTGTCAAACCATTTTCCAATAAAATGGATTTTAGTTTTTTTTAGATGGCTTCTGCAGATTCGTTAACATCATCGTAGAAATGAAGAACTTCATTACATTTTCCCTTATCATTGGAGAAGTATGTTACAACTATCGGATAATGTTTTTTATTGCCCTTGTTTGAAGCGTCTGAACCTAATGCAAACGGAACATTTTGCTTTAATTTGCTTAGTAGCTTCTCTTTAGCATAAGGCAGAAGCACATTTTTTACTAATGCCTCGCTTTTTGTTCGGCCGCATCTTACTTTCGTTGCCACTGAGGA
Source organism: Locusta migratoria (assembly GCA_026315105.1). Lineage (NCBI taxonomy): Eukaryota > Metazoa > Arthropoda > Insecta > Orthoptera > Acrididae > Locusta > Locusta migratoria. The sequence goes on from CM048753.1 coordinate 126,840,335, forward strand.
ATCTCTAAAAACATAAAGATATAGCTTATTACCATAATCTTGAGAATTCTAAGAATTGTGGTGTTTCACACCATGGTAAGTCAAAGTTAATTCCGTTGCAGTGACTTTGTCGTCTTCTGCAGAAAATTTTTTCGGCAAGAATGTAAGAAGCGACTGATTCTTTTTTTGTGTGGTAATATTTGCTTTGTGTCTTTCTGATTGTAAATGTTTATTCACAGCTTTCACTCCGCCGTACTTAACAGTAAATGAGATATTGCATATTCTGCACTTACACATACACTCATCAGTATCGACTTTTTGTAGCCACTCTTTATAATTTTCTTCCTGCGACCTTTCTTCACGGAACGAACTTAGAAATCGTCTCTTCATTTCACTGTTATTACTCACTAATCTTAGTTAATGTAAGCTTGTTTGTTCACATACGATCCGAGTATTCAAAAAATTGCCGGTAAACTGATAACAAACAATGAACGAACGAACACAAATAATAGAAGTCGCCAGTTGACACGTAGCCGCAACAGTGTTTGATTAATAATGCGCTAGCCGATTACTACCGAGGCAACAGCGAAAAGTTTTCAGAGGAAGAATAGAAAATTAGCGTTTTGTTGCAATAAGAAATTGACATTTATATAAAATTATTCATAGTTACTAGAGAGGAGACGGCCGGGAATGGCCGAGCGCACTGAGGCGTCTTACCACGGTGCGCGAGGCTGCTCCCGCCAGAGGTTCGAATGCCCCCCTAGCAGGGTTGCCAGGTGTGGCGATTTTTCGCATTCTTGGCTATCTTTTTCTTATAATAGTAGCCATTCTAGCAGTCTGGCGACTGGCGATTAAATTTGGCTATTAAAGGAATTGGTTGGCGACTTAATGGCTATTTTATTTTACACCAAATACTACGAATGTAAAGCAATCACTCTTTAGACATTGCGTCAATGATACCGGCTAAACTTCGGTAGAATGCTAGGGAAATGTAATCAACCTAAACAAGTTAGCACAAATGTTTTCAAGTATCATGAATGTGTGGGAGAGTGTCACAGAGATGTAAACAAATTCAACTTACAGACTCATGAAGATAGACGTAAACCACCTCATGTACCCTACTTACGACGGTTCAAGAACAGGCTGAGAACAGGAGGATAAGATTATATAAATTTCAGCATGCAAGGAGGCATTTAAACAGTATTTTTTTTTTCCGCGTTCCATACGACAACACAACAGAAATTCGAAACAACTGCTACTGTGAAGCGAGCCCTTTACTACGCACTTAACAGTTGTTAACAATGGTTTAGAGAGTATAAATATCGATGGAGAACACGCGGTGCTTTCCCACTCGTTCTCATGGCTGGTTTTTCATTGTGTAATGACGCATTATTACGAATTGAAGTCCATCTCACCTCAAAGTATGAAATGCTTAGTCTACTATTATAAATTACCTCACCCCAAAATGTTGTAATGAATTTGTGTGTATTAAAGAAATGTTTAAAAGATTTAATAACTCTATTTATCATCTGAAAATATTTGTTTTTAAGAAGATGAAAGTGATTGGTAATCGAATCTATGCATGAGAAAATCCCTTGTGTAAGTTTGATAGAATGATTCTTGAACAGTTTTGTTTATAATTTTTATAAGTTATGAAATTAATAAATGTTATAGTTAAATGTAACTGAATTTCCGGAGTTTCTCTATTATATTTACAATGTGACAATATTTTGACTGCCCCCATTGTCAGTAGGTAGTGTGTCTGGGTTCAGTTCTTGGATGGACTCAGATAAATGTTTCTGTGAAGTACGAGTTTCCTTGGAAAGTTCAGTCTGATGTATGTGAATGTGAGAGTGGCACAGTTTGTGTTATTTTTTACTCAGTAACCAGTTTACTTCCTGAATACCAGGATTATTATTGTCGAGTAACATGCTATAATTATATACCGTAGCATAATAATGTTAACAGATTAAAGGTTGCGATATTTGGCTATTTTTACTGATGAAAAGATGGTTATATTTCGGTATTTTATTGATGGAAAGATGGCGATATTTTGGCTACTTTTTGTTTAAAATTTGGCGACAGAGCAATAGAAGAACCTGGCAACTCTGCCCCCTAGGGCATGGATGTGCCGAATGCCGGAGAGAAGAGGGGGGACGAATCGTCGTTCAAAAGAATCGCCTGTCTCGTGACGATTCCAAGATCCAACGATTCATGATTCGAAAGCAAGTGGCGAATCGTGCCGAATAATCACGAAAGCCAGAAAGCGTGTGAACAAGGGAAGCACAGAACGAAGATGGTGAGCTGTTAATTATTAGCCTATTCACGAATTACAGATGACAGAAACAAAACGTAGCGAAATACACAGCTGCCAATAAATACGAATATATGTCGTTTATACAGTTTACATATTATGTATTTAAATGAGCAATGTTTATTTCGTGTTTCCTTAAACTAATTGATTTTACATAAGTATTTTATAATGATTAGATATCTGTTAATTCCCATAGATTTAATTAAATGTATATTTAAATGGCTGAAGTATTCAAACAGAACGAAAAAATAATTTATAAGGTTACAGCAGGATTCGAAATAAGTGACCTACGTTTACTAAACCTACAACGCTACTAAATGAGCTATGATGACAGCAGAAATAGTTGGTAGTGTAATATGTATTTATAACGGTTCGTAAAACTTCAGATTATTTACTCGAAAATTTTTGAGAGCTGAATCGAATAGCTTTGCCTCATTATTTTAAGTCTGAACTTTACGCACCATAAATATTTAAAAAATGCGATACCTATATTGTCACCTTTTCGGCATTTTGTAAGAATCGTGCCGTCGCAGACAAGAAGGAATCGTGAACGAGTCGTAGGAACAGATGCAAAAGGTTAAGATTCCAACATCCATGACACAGACATGTATTGCCATCTATGAGCAAGATGTAGAAGTAGGAATCGCGCCAATGCAGACTAAAGAATCGCGAAAGAATCGTGAACGAATCGCAGGAATCGATTCACAATGTGGGATTGAATCGCAAGAATCGATTCCTAAAGAAGAATCGTGTTGCCCAACTCTACTCCACACTGTGGCAGCGCCGGAGGAACAGAGGAGGGGAGAAGCCACAGTCTATATGTTAGACTGTGGAGAAGCAGCCAGGCGTACACGCCGACGCCAGTATTCTTATGAGTGGAGCGCTGCCAGCCTGTTACGCGCAATGCGTTTACTCTCAACTAATTTTGTAGAAGACGAAATCTGATATGGATATTCGAATGCAGTGTTCGATGCTGCGATTATGTGTTAAGCCTGAAGCAATTTTGCCAAGCCCTTCAATGGCAGTTTCCGAGTGTTTTATTCTTCTCGCATTATGGAAAAAAAATCGCTGAACATTACTATAGTCAAACATGTCGAACACCTACAATGCCTATAAGTATTCCGAATGGGTAAATACACTTCGAGTAATTACAAGGTATAAAGATATTAGTAGTAAGCCTGGCATAAGTTGGGTTTGATGTATTTTTAAAAGTTTTTGCTATCCGTTTCTGAGTAATAGTCGGACGTTTTAATTTTGAACCATATAACTCCTGTCTCCGCCTGCACGAACAACAATTAAACTCTGACCGGCATTTTTGTTTGACAATACTACTCGCACACTAGCACTTTGCCAACATTTATTTACTGTTTTCCGTTGAATACATTATCTGTTCACAACCACTAAAAAAATTATATTTACGTTAACTGTAAGTTCATGCCGCGCGGGATTAGCCGAGCGGTCTAGGCGCTGTAGTCATGGATTGTGTGGCTGGTCTCGGCGGAGGTTCGAGTTCTCCCTCGGGCATGTGTGTGTGTGTGTGTGTGCGTGTGCGTGTGTGTGTGTGCGCGCGCGCGCGCGCGCGCGCGCGTTTGTCCTTAGGATAGTTTAGGTAGAGTGTGTGTAAGCTTAGGGACTGATGACCTTGGCAGTTAAGTGCCATAAGATTTCACACAAATTTGAAAATTTATTTTAATTCACAAGGCTTATTAAAATTAGCTTGATTTCTCCAATCAAGTTTGATTCCATTTTTGAGCTGGTGCCCAGCGACTGTTTTGTACAAATCTGTAGAGAATGTCACTAATCAGTCTCAATTTTCTTTAAATTTTCCAGGTCTACATAGATTTCGGACACAGTGTGGCTATTCTCAGTGCTTTGAGTTATGTTCACATCTATATAGTCATGCTGAACGTAACTGTCAACATGGCGGTTTAGATGTAAGCACATATTAAAAGCTTTGAGACTGGCCACTTAGTGGCCGAAACGTAGGTAGATCTGAAAAGTAAAAACAAAAATTGCGATTGATTGATGACATTTCCCACAGATTGGTTTAAATAAAATACCACAAACGTTTTGTAAAAAAAAAAAAGTCAGCCGGAGCGGCAATTTAGCAGCTCGCACGGTACGGCACTTGGGCCTGCGACCGACGAGAAAAAAAAAGCTACTGTTATTGTACAATGGGAGTGCGGACAGCTGTGTCTTTTGTTTCACCTTATTATAGCGGGATGTGCCAATCATACCGATGTATTGTGTAAGCAAACCACAACGGACGAGCAATTAAAAAATAAATAAAAAAGGCACCGAAAAAATGTCCCATATTCATCTCACTTTTTGCAACAACAAAAAATCCCTTTCTGAAAAATAATTGTCAAAATGTCCAACGATTTGGGACAAATCCCACAGACTGGCAACACTGGGCCAGTCTTGCACACTGCACGTACGTACGCTCAGTCTAATAATCCGCACGACGTTTAACCAATGATGCAGAAAGTAATTAAAATATCCACGGGTGTACTGCCGGTCTATAGTGTCCAACGGGCACAATATTTCGGCGATCATACATGTCGCCATCATCAGGTGAACTGACGGACTGAGCTCCTGGAAACGCGCCGGCACGGAGATCCGCACGCTACGGCTGCTCGAAGGGACCTGGGTTCTAGCCCGGTGGCGGGCCATTTAAATACCCTCGGCCCGCGGAGCGACCCCTCCGCGGTCCGCGCAGTGGAACCGATTGCGACGGCGTCTGAGAAAACGTCGGTGTGAGGGCTCTGTCCGCCGTGGTCGTCACTTCGTTACGTTTGCTAGATTTACTCTTAATTAACCCAATCGCTGGTTCCCAAGCTTTGCTAAGATTATAGCCACAGTCACGGTTTATGAGGTCGTCACTTGTGCGAATTTCAATGGCCTCTCTAACGACGCAGTCCCAGTATCTCGACGTCTGTACCAGAATCCTAGTGCTTTCATACCCCATCGCATGATTCTCCCACAAACAATGTTCAGCGACCGCCGACTTGCTCGGATACATCAATCGTGTGTGCCTCTGGTGTTCAACGCATCGATCCTCGACAGACCGGCAGTACACCCGTGGATATCTTGATTATGAAATACGCCGTGAGAAACTAAAGAATCACAGAAAGTAGTTATCGGCAATAATAATAATAAAAAAACTGTTTACAAATATAAAGGGAGAACATCTGACACTTGCATCGGAAATATTGCGGAAACGGAAAGTGTGATTGATTTTTATCCAACAAACAGATTATAATATTACTTAGAAAGTGTATTTTTATGCAAACATACAGTTTTTTAAATGAAACAATGGTTGTTTCTATCATGCACTGGAATTTTTGACACCAACTGTGTACAAAGTATTTTGAATGACTTTTTATCACGTTTAGTTTGGCAGCTACTACCGTACAAAGTTTTAGGGGCGGAGGCTGCGATAGCGTAGCTGACTGGCCGAGTGGCTAGCCCCTGGGGCACGCCACACTGTCTCATGACCACCAGCCAGTCAGCTACGCTGTCGTAGCCTCCACCCCCATAACTTTGAATGGTTGTAGCTACCAAACTAAACGTTATAAAAATGTCATTCGAAATTCTTTGTACCAGCTGGTGTAAAAAATTCCAGTGCATGATAGAAACAACCATTGTGTCATTTGAAAAAAATTTATGTTTGCATAAAAAGTACACTTTCTAGGTATTTTTACAATCTGTTTTTTGCCTTACAATACGAGTTCTTGACTACCAGTCCTTTCTATGAAAACCGCACATCAATCGCACTTTCCGTTTCCGCAATATTTACGGTATCACTCAGATGTAACTAAAGCGCACATTACCACCATCTTTGGTGCAGCAAGCATCTTGACAGTTGGTGAAGAGGGAGAAGGCTGCAGGCCAAGGATAGGCTCTGATGAATGGGGACGTGGGATCAACATAACTACTCTGCAAGTCACATTTAAGTGCACAGCAGAGGGTTCATCGAACTGCTTTTATGATATTTCTTTACCGTTCCATTCTCTAATAGCTCACGGGAAAGAAAGAACGCCTAAATATTTCCATTTTCGATCTTATTTCTCTTATTATCGTTATGATAGTCGTGTCTCTCTCTGTAGGTGGGTTCTAACAAAAATACGTTCGCATTTCGAAGAGAAATGGTAGAAGAAATGTCACAAATAGTTCTCACCACAATGAATAACGCCTTTCTTTTAATGATTTCCACCCCAACTTGTGCATCATAGTGCCTCCTTCTCTGAACTTTCTCCAAATCGTCTGTCAGCCCCATGGGCGTCACCGACGGGGGGGGGGGGGGGGGGGGGACAGGGAGTACGTGTGTGTGTGTGTGTGTGTGTCCAATATTTTTTGGAAAACAGTTTTAATTTTTTTTTCTTAGTTGACAAATAACGACATTGTTGAACGCATATCTCCAAGTTGAACTAATAATGCGTGCTGGAAGTTCTTATGCACTGTGACTTAATTATTTAGATGATTTACTAACGTGCTAGTAAATAAAACAGTGAATATTAGGAGTCACAAATAATAACATTGTGACAAGACAGTATGACAGACTGTCTGAGGGCCCCACACACGAGCGACGAATCGCAGCAATCCGTCGCATGCGTTATCGCTGCAACCCGTCGCTAATCTCCTCCTCGGCACACATGAGTGATTTGTCGAGCAATTTCTACGAGAATTACTAACGCACAAGTTAGGCAAATTCTGGGATGGAAAAGGCTCTATTTATTAACAGCATCCTGACGAGTAATACTTATAAATGTTAAGTTTTAGAAAGGGGAAACGTAATTTATTAAACTTGTTTTGAATCTGTTTTCCTAGGAAGTTTTGGTTACGATACAGTTTTGGTGCCGCCAAGTGGGTTATATACACCTTCCTGGAAAAGTACAACACTTTTGTAGCGTATTCTTGTAAACTAATGGGTTTCCAGCGTTGTCATGTTTTGAAATGTGCTTCTTTCTGACCGATTATCATCTCTCTTGTAAACTGCTCTTATTAATCAAACACACGTAGTATTTAATAATGTAGCTTTCTTTGTTTGGTACTGTTTCACTCAACCGACTGAATTAGTTAAATAACAATTGTGGATATTATTTTATAATTGTAACTTGTTAATTCTGCAACTTTTAATTGTTAATAATAATATTGTATTGTCACTAATAATGGATGTTGAGTTCTTTGTGGATAAGCTTTTTAGTTGTTGTTATTGAAGTTCAGTGTTCTTTGGAATGTGAATTCATGAGAAGAATAAAAATGAGCTAAAAGTTATGTTTGTTCTTATCTGACCTGATGATGGATCATTCAAATGACATAAGCTATAGTAACATCATAGTTAATAATATTTTCATCAATAAACTGCAGGATCCATCTCCCCAGAAAAAAAGGCCATCAACTGGCACCGCACACTTACCTTTGCGTAATGAAGTGGTGCTGGATGATGTGTGCGTTTTTCTAGCGTCAGCTAAATTCTGCATATTGACAAGTTCTTGGAGATAGGAAAGGGCTTCATCCTTCTACAGATTGTTCATGACCATTCCTTGTCCACTTCTATACAAGCAATAAATTCTAAAGAAAACATTTGTCTTATGAGAATGTCACCATGAAACAACTCCTGAACCTTAGTAATTTTGTGTCGTAGAATTTTATGTACCTCGTTCACGAGCGTTTCGAAAGTTCAGGCTATTCCCTGCACATTGCACGACTGCTTCAACACTCCTGCAATGCATCACAAAGTGTGTCTGAAAAGTTCGACAAATGGTCTCGGGGAAATACAGGAGACACGAGTTACAAACAAAATACCCTTACTGACCTTCAAAGTAATCACTATTGGCTACAGTACATTCTGAAATCAGCTGCACAGCTGTTGGGAACTGTCAGCAAACGCTTGTGGAATCACTTGAAGCACCAAGGTCATGCTTTGTCGCAACCACTTAAGTAGAAACCATTTTTTTTTTTGTCAACACCATACACTTGCACTAACATCCTATGGGTCTCTGATTGAAACAAAACTTGAGGTTACATTGCTCCATAGCTCCACTTCACACTCCACATTGTAAGGATACGAGTTCTCACGCTGACCCCTTTAGCTGGGTTGCAGCATGTACTGCCACTTCACTGCAGAGCTTTGCACGATAGGGGGCGCTTGATGACATATCCCTCGACGTGTACACGCATGCACCGCATCCTCGCCAGTGCAGTTTGTAAAATATGGGACCATTCACCAAACTTTTTAGATGCACCTTGTATGCTATCGAGTATCAATTGTTTACCCCCCTCTGCCATATTGCATCCCAATAGAACGCGTGTTTTTGAATTTCATAATTTTCTCCAGACCTTTGGGAAACATCGGACCAATGCATTTTTCATGCCATCGAATTTATCGTGTCTCTGCAGAGCTATTGGTGCACACGCAGTGTTGTAGCAGATCTCTACCGGCAGCACCTGGATCCCCAATCATATTGAGTATCTCAGATGCAAACTGAGCAACAAATACGTACACCAGATTAGCTGCTTATAGTGGAAACTAATGATTTCCTCCACATCATTTCCCCCGCTTCATAATGTAATTGGAATGAAGGAACAGGCAAAGATAGACAGTTACTAGGCCATTCAACACAGAAAAGTAATATGGCAGAAAGTTTCGACGAAATTACATTACTTTTTGTAAAAGGCACTTTAAACAAAAAGTGAATGGATGACTGACTAGAGCATGGTGTGATACTTCTTAATATTTGTCAGTTGGATAAATTCATCACTCTGGACTATTAAAGGAGACAGAGAAGATACAAAAAGACCTGCTGCAATGGCTGAAAATATAACTATGATGATGATGATGATTACTGCCATTAATACGGCCAAAGTATTACTCATTCACAAATATGTTTTCATGATAGTAGATAATCATCTCAAAAGTGCATGTGTAACAGAAAATAAATAGAATGAAACTTCACTCTGCAGCGGAGTATGCGCTGATATGAAACTTCCTGGCAGATTAAAATTGTGTGCTGGAACCGGGACTCGAACCTGGGACCTTTGCCTTTCGCGGGCAAGCGCACTACCGACTGTGCTATCCCGACACGACTCACGATGCCACCTCACAACTTTCCGCAAATGGCAAAGGTCCCAGGTTCGAGTCCCGGTTCCGGCACACAATTTTAATGTGCCAGGAAGTTTCATATCAGCGCACACTCCGCTGCAGAGTGAAGTTTCATTCTGTAAACATCCCTTAGGCTGTGGCTAAGCCATGTCTTCACCATATCCTTTCTTCCAGGAGTGCTAGTCTTGCGTGTTTGCAGGAGAGCTTCTGTGAAGTTTGGAAAGTAGGAGGCGAGGTACTGGCGGAATTAAAGTTGTGAGGCGGCATCGTGAGTCGTGTCGGGATAGCACAGTTGGTAGTGCGCTTGCCCGTGAAAGGCAAAGGTCCCAGGTTCGAGTCCCGGTTCCGGCACACAATTTTAATCTGCCAGGAAGTTTCAGAAAATAAATAGTTTTTAAATAGGGGATTAACTTTTGTTTTTTCCGTGTGACAGAATGTTTAAATGTTTGTAAAACTATCGGACCAAACTGCGTGGTCATCATTCCGTGGCTTACAAACTACTTAAACCTAGGTAAACTAACCTAAGGACAACACACACACACACACACACACACACACACACACACACACACACACACACACACACACACCGATGCCCCAGGGAGGACTCGAACCTCCACAGCGAGCAACCACGTGCTCCGCAGCGAGACGCTTTAGACCGCCCGGCTACTCCACCGCCCCCCCCCTCCCCCCTATATGTGACAGATGCAGACTCTTTAAGGGTCATTCCATGTCAAATCAACAAATGAAACCATCATTTTCAACCTTACCCTCTTGGATTTAAATGAAATTAAGTATGCCTATAGTACTCATAAATAGTACCACAAATTAATTTTTTCACATTTTTCTGACGAAAAGTTACCGAGTAATGGACCTTCGAAAATAGAATAAATGACAAATTTTTGACTCGCAGAACAATGTTGTTTTGTTTATAACTTTTGATCTAATTAAGCTAGAACAATAAAATTTACTTAATTGGAAAGCTCTTTTAAAGAGCTTTTATATGGTACCACACATCAGTAGTTTAATATATATGTACCCATTGTTTATAAAAACAACAATGTTGAATTAACCAAATTTTGAAAAACTGTACTTTTAAAATTCTCAAAAAAATATATGTGAAAGATACACTTTACATCTACATATTCTGAAAGTTCCAACTTGGGATGAGCATGGGATCACTATCAAAAACATTTTTACATTTACCGTGATTGTCCAAAATCATATTGATGAATTTGTTATTTTGCTACACATGAAAAGATTACAGTGTTTGATGATTTTGTTACATGGTACATATATTGTACTTTTGAAACAAGTAACTGATTATTAAAGTTCAGTGATAACTATTTATTAATACGTAGCTGTAAAACCATAGGAGGGAGGGGAAAAAAGGAAGCTATCTCTTAATTTGCACACCTGCATCCCAAAAATTGTTTTTTAGCTGGAAGTAGTGGTACACATTGTGTCTGTGTGTGTGTGTGTGTGTGTGTACTATCCATCACAACTTCAAACTCATGTTGACTGGATGTAATATTCCTCAGCTGACAAAGGATGAAGATAATCCAATAAAAACCTACAAAGACTGCATTGCAAGACTGCATTACAAGAATGGGAACATAGTCCAGCACACAAGTCTTGTAATCATATCAGAATGCCTAACACACGACACCGTCGCTGTGCATTTGTTCCAATTGTACATGATGGGCTTCCTGACTTAAATTTGGTAGAAAACCAAGAAAAATATATTATTTCTCAGCTCATTATAAAAATAGGAAGAACTTTATAAATCTGTGCCATCATGAAGATTTCCAAACTGAAGCTGAATGGCATTTTTCAGCCACCTCGCACGGGAAGGGAGCTAGAGATGGTGTTTGTGGAACAATTAAACGACTTGCTGCTCGAGAAAGTCTGCAACGGCCATACAGTGATCAAATAATAACAGCAAAACAACTTTATATGTTTGCCAAGGATAGCATACAAGGAATGAACTTCAAGTATGCTACTAAAGAAGATCACAAAAATGAAGAAATTAAACTTACAGAGAGATTTGAGAAATGCTGCAAAATTACAGGGACACAAAAACTTCATACTTTTATTCCTTTTAGTAAGGAAAAAACAACAACAAAAATGTATTCAGACTCTGATGAAAGTAAAATTGAACTGGTGACAGTTTCTGACAGATACAATACCGTTCAATGACATGAAAGGATATGTTGCTTGTGCTTATAATGGACACTGGTGGTTGTTAACCTGTGTACTTGAAAAAAAATCAGGAGAAGTCCGAATTAACAGTTAGTTTCTTACATCCACATGGATCGTCACCATCTTTTACGTTTCCAAGTCATCCAGACATTCTTTCCGTAAGCAGCAAGGAAGTAGTGGCAATATTGAACTCTCAAACTGCTACAGGATGAACATATAAGTTATCTGGTGCAGAAACGTTGATGTGCAACAGACTGATTAGTTAGTAGTATGAAGAAGTGCACTAACAGGACTCCTATTTGTTATAAAGTAGTAGTTACTAACTGAATCTTTCTGTGTTTTTATTTTTTTAAATTATTTTTTGAAATTTTGTATTTATTACTTACAGAAGGATAAAACATATAAATTATTTTTAATTTCCACATTTTACAACTACATACAGCTGCTAAGGAGTAGACCTAATATCTAAAATTAATTAGTTTTTACGAATTTTTAAAATACCACCCTAAACATAAAATTGCTTTTGATAATGATCCCATTCTCATCCCAAGTTGAAACTTTCAGAATATGTAGATGTAAAGTGTATCTTTCACATATATTTTGTGGAGAATTTTAAAAGTACAGTTTTTCAAAATTTGGTTAATTCAACATTTTTGTTTTTATAAACAATGGTTATATATAGAGTAAACTAATGATGTGTGGTATCATATAAAAGCTCTTTAAAAGAGCTTTCCAATGAAGTAAATTTTATTGTTCTAGCTTAATTAGAACACAAGTTATTAAAAAAAAAAAAACATTGTTCTGCGAGGCAAAAATTTGTCATTTTTTCAATTTTTGAAATTCCATTACTCGGTAACTTTTCGTCAGAAAAATTTGAAAAAAATCAATTTGTGTCATGATTTATGATTATTATTTGCATACTTAATTTCAAAAAAATCTGAGAGGGTCAGGTTGTAGCACTTGTTGATTTGACATGGAATTGCCCTTAAGAAAAGTATAAGAATCTCAATACTGTCAGGAATCCATACAGCCAAACATTAATAACACCAGGAGTAACAAAAAAAAGTCTTTTATACAAATTGCACAATACAATGAATGAATTGCTGTCTGGAAAACAGCTTAATGGCGGACTAGTGTTTATGAGACATGAAGCAGAAGGATACATGTATAGACATTCAGAGTACAGATTATATAACATACAGAGATATGTGATATACATTAATTATATGCACACTATTCACAACTAAGACATTCATAATGATTTGAAAGAAAAAAATCTAGTTTTAACAACACAGGCATCCTCATAGAGTAACAGGAACTATATGAAATTCTGAAGACACACATAACTAATATTCTAATCTGCACTTTCCATTGAAGATACATAACATCACACAAAATGAAGCAAAAAATGGATACATTAGAGTTCTACTGATAAATTAACACAATACAAAATATAGCTAAGTCTATAGCAAAACATTTGACAAAAAAGTCTTGTACACATTTTCAGTATGAAAATTACTAGGCCAAATTTAAGATGTCTATTTTGCATAACTACACATCAATATACATCAATCTTAATAGTAATACATGTAAACGATTAAATATTGAGCATATATTTGTAGCATTTTATATTTATATGTTACAAAAATTGAGCGAACACAGTAAAAAAATTTAAAAAAAGTTGGAGATTAAATTAGGACACAAATAACAAACAAAATCAGAAGTACATTAGTATTATCTTAAATCATAATTCATCCAATTTCATCTAAAAAATTTAAAAAAAACTGGTAATTACAATCACAGCAGCATTTCTTTGAATTAAAAACAAAAGACAAGGAACATGACCGACAAATTAGTCCCGCTATTATATGCATAAGAGCTGCCAATAAAAAGCTACCAGAATATCAAAACTGCATAACAATGTACTGTAAAAATGCAAAGTACATTAAAAATATGTCATTTGTTCCATTTACAAAATGTTACAAAAACAAACCAGTGACAATCTCTCTCTCTCTCTCTCACACACACACACAAACACACACAATGTTCGCTCAACAAACTATATGAGGAGATCCATGTCTTCAAGTCTTAGCGATGTTCTGATACCTCAGGTTTCAAGAATGTTCATTTGATGTTATAAGAACGCAGGTGGCAGGGCAACAAGCACCATTACGTCACTTTAGGTTGCACATACAACTTTCAGCATGAATTTTCTAGTTAGTTTTGCAGCGGTATCATACTTAAGAAGTGATGTATACGTGTGCTGTCTTCTCTTTGTGAAGAATGCGTCTCGCACCTGCTTCCTTTCGCCTACCACTATAGCCCGTCCCACCTCCTAGTAAGCCTTTAAAATGTTCTCTACACAGTTTACTCCACTTTTTCCTAAGCAACTGCACTCTTCACTACTGAAACTCGAGAGCAACCACCCCATGCCCCCTTTTTAATGTTTATGCTTTTATATCTGAATGCACACTTTGTGTTTTCATATACCTTCTAAATCTGTGCTTATTTGGCTTAAGCATCACTTTTGGTGGTACCTTGCTGATAAAATTATTTAGAATCGTAATTTAAAACATTAAGATACTCACCATACCACAAAATGACACTATTTAATAATTAATTATCCAGAATAAATAAGTGTTAAATCAGCAAGGCTTAATAACTGAGAAGTAGTTGAATTTTTTTGCGCAGTTAAAATTGAACCTTTCCTTCACTGTTTCTTGACATTTCTGTGATCAAATTGATTGTAATCTTCAGTTTATATTAACAGTATTAATTTAACAATAAGAGGTATCTTTGTACATTTCACACAAGGATGTAATAATTGCATAGTTCAAATGTGTTTGTATCGAACACAGTCGGCACCAAAAAATCTGGTGGTGTAGTGACTGCAGTTATAGGCCTATAAGTAAGTGTGGCATGCCCGTACACCTTTGTGGCAATAATTCTCATGAATGAATTAATTGTGTTGTAAAATTTTTCAGTTGAAATATTTTAAAATGATTTTATATAAACAAATAAGCTACAAGTATTCACTGACAGCATAAAATTTGACAACAGATTCTTTGCTCGCTGGATGCCCTGAGCAGAATTCATTCGATCAACTATTTTGTTCTTTCACATTGACTGACTTAGAATGTAATATAATTTATCACATGATGTAAGACATGCCAGACTGTCTGAAAATGAATGAGTGGCAGAAATAACATGTATTTGAAGACAGCATACTTCAATCACTATTTTAACCTCAAAAGATTTAGCACCTTCCGATTTCTTGAACTTTTATGTAATCTTTATTTGGCAAGATTTCACTTTTATAAAATGATTTGAAGACTAGTTGTGACCAGTAATGGTAATCTTAATATCAAAAATTTAACAGTGTCTAGAATAGGCACAGTTCATCAGACTGAAGCACTGAATGAAAATTTGTAATGATGCTGGATTCGAGCCCAGACCTGCTCTCTAAGCAGCAGCACCAAGTCCTATGCCAGCTCGACACAGTGCCTTCGCACAACTGCACAGATTTACCCTCAAGTGCCTCCCACCTCAATTCAAATTATTATGTCTACCTTTTTCAGGCTGCAATCAGCGTATAACTTCAAGTTTTCCTTTGTCACGTCCCAATAACGTTGTTTTTATATTTTTATAATTTTAATTCTTCTAACTTTCTTGACAGTAGGTTACAATCCGCTGCCATTTGATTATTTTTAACAGATCTGAAGATGGAAAGATTAGAATAGATTAGATTAATACTTGTTCCATAGATCATATATACGACATTTCATAATGATGTGGAATGTGTCGGTTCAGTAAGGGTTGTCTACACACGACAATCAAACGTGAAGCCAGTAGTATAAAAATAAAAGTGATCTAATGACTGGCATTGCTGATTTTCAGACCACACTGTTTCTTTCAGTCATCCAGTGGAGCATAGCACAAGTTTTACTGTAAAAGTAAGTTTAAACTATGGCAGAAACACAGTAATGCCAAGGGTAGCCATGTAGGTCCGTTCATGGCTTCATAAATCTTACTCAAGACTGAGGAACAGATGTTCTTCCAAACAAATACTCCTGAGAGATTTGTAATGTGTGCATTTCTGGAGCAGAGAATAGGACATGACAGGCTGAGGACTCATCCCCAGAACTACAGAGAGTAGAATGTTGGACAACTCAATTTTTAGACATACATTAATGACAATCAAAGTGTGTCCATCACAGGCCTGTGCTGGTTTTCCTATCTTATTTAACTGTGGCTTGTGGGCCATACTTAACCTTATAAATATATACATATACATAAATTATGAGGCAGAAGTCCAGGAGGCAAAATGTTGGTACTGCCAATATACTTGTGTAAAAACAAAAGGAACACACCACAGATTTAAGGACTATTGTTTCTTATCAGAACAGAGACAAGTATAAATTGGGCACGGCTGAAAAAGAGGGGAAACTCACTCACACTCCAGGCCGAGAGGAACCACCCGCGGTGAAGACCAATTTTTGTGAGAAAACACTAGCTAGAAACATTTTAAAAAAATGAATGGAATTGTGAGGTAAATGGCAGCAGATAATGCAGAAAAGCAGTAGCCCAATAACAAAAGTTGTATATAAATGTGATACAAAAGAATGCTGAATGGAGACAGAAGACAATGGAACAGAGAAGTTAATTGCTTGATGAGGTAAGGGGATAACAAAAAAACAGAGAACTTACAGACAGCAAACTGGCTGCTGAAGGTACGGGGCAGGAAATGAAGAGTGAATCTGTAACACGAGATTGTGATTAAATTGACTGTTAATTTAACTGAGAAGTCAAATAGAATGCTAGGAAATGTGAAACAATGTGTCAACCAACAATAATTGGTCTACAAACGAGAAACAGCTGTTGCAGAACACGAAAGGCCTTTGTCCATGAAAGTGGACAGCCAGTCAATAATGGTCTGTTAGCCAAGGGCAGAGTGGAACCAAATGAGAACTACATCATCACCTCTGAGTGAGCCCCCCTTTCTGTTCACGCTCCCCCAACCGATCCCAAGAAGGAACAGTAAGTCAGGAAAGCGTTAAACAGCACATAAGGAACTAAGACAGATTAATCAGTTACTTTCACATAATTATCAGTAGTGCTATTGATTCCACCTCCTGAATGAAACTGCCAGCCAGTTATTCTGACTCAAAATTTAATATTGTTCTTAATTAATTTTTACTTTATACATATATACAGTATGGAAAATCAATTACTATACAGTTACAAATGTTACAGTAAATCACAGAAGCACTTCTTAGGACTCACTGCATTCTAATAAATAAATGATATAACAACTCTGTTTACACATAGCTCTCACAATAAACAATACAAATTATACATTTATTACAAGCATAAAACACATTATGGCCTGACCTAGATTTGGCAGTAGTAGATCAAATAGATCTCGTACAATACGATTAAACTACACTATAAAACATTTATAAAACAAATGACAGTGTCACGATAGTTTAAAATCTACACGGAAAGTGGGAGGATCGGAAGATGCGACACACATTTCTCAGCGACGATCTGAAATATTACACGAGCTCTCTCAGATCGCATGTAATTGCCTACAAAAGACTAGATACAACTGGAAACCTGTGCTTTATGTGGAGTACGGCACGGCAACGAAAATAGAAAAATAAACAGGGCTAATGGTTGAAACCTTTTCGACAGAAAAGTTGCTATTTCATCACAATGGTAGAGTATTTCAAATAGGAGAAAAATAGGATATAAAATACACAGTGCAATATCAGTCATTTGCACAGTCACCTTCTGCATTCTACAAAACAAAAATACAATTAAAAAATCTTTGTGTAACAAGTTTGGAGGTTTCTTTTCTTTTTTTCTTTTCTTTTTTCTTTCGTCCAGAGATAAAACAAACCCTGTCATAGCTATTGTATCCAGAAACATAAGGTTTTACAGAAAAGAAAGACCGAGCAGTCGTCGGGACTTCAGCCTCGCACGTGCACACAATTTCCCGCTGCCGGCCTAGGCCCTCGGAGACTCCGGCAGGAGGTCGTCGAGCACCTCGCGCACGCAGCGGGTGCGGTATTTGGTGAGGTACACCTTGGCCGTACCGGGGGGAGCCACGAAGTGGTCGCACACCGTGGGAGCCTGCACTTTCTCGTTCTCGTACGGAGACGGAGGTGGCCAGATCACGAGACCCAAAAACTCGTAAAGCGTGCTGAAAATGCCTGCGGACAGAAATTACACGAGTTACTTTGACTATAAATAGATCGTTAAAAGGAGGAGAATAGAATTTTGAAGCACTGCTGAACAATATAATAGTAAAACCTTTGCTGCAAATATGCCAAACACTGATAATAGTATCCTCGATAATTTCAGTTGCATTCATACGTGCATCAAACTTGCCCGAGGCCTGTCTCTCTTCTAAAATTATCTCTCCTAGTTATGGACACTTTCTCAGTGGCTGTAAATAATTTGTTACTTTATTTTCCAACAAACTTGGCTTAATATCATGCAATTAAAATCATCCAGGATGTAACATTTAATTCAAAAGAAGAAGAACATGGTTATCTACTTGAAATGTACAAAGTAAATTTAAACCTACGAATTTTCTGCATTTAGTTAAATGAATATATTGAATAATCAAACAGAACATCTAAATGTAAAACTAACAATATAGTAATAAGGACAGTTTACAACTCACCGCAAAGATACGGTGTCGAGCTGCGACAGGCACATAAAAAAAGACACACACATACAACAGTTTCAGTTATCTTTCATGGCTTTCTTCCGAAAATAGAACATTCACACAGGCACACAACACAGTCACACAGCCATCATCTCTGCTGCCACTCAGAATGTGGCAGTCAGAGATGACAGTTGTGTGACTGTCGTGTGTTGTGTGCCTATGTGAATGTTCTATTTTCGTAACAAAGCCATGGAAGATAACTGAAACTGTTGTATGTGTGTGTCTTTTTTTATGTGCCCGTCGCAGCTCGACACCGTATCTTTGCAGTGAGTTGTAATCTGTCCTTATTACTATATTGTTAATTCCAACCTGGACTTT
The DNA here is from genome assembly GCA_026315105.1 of Locusta migratoria. NCBI lineage: Eukaryota > Metazoa > Arthropoda > Insecta > Orthoptera > Acrididae > Locusta > Locusta migratoria. The sequence goes on from CM048753.1 coordinate 126,858,989, forward strand.
AAATTAAAATATATGTATAACAAAGTGTAAGTTTGACAATAGAAAATCCGATAGGAATATCAACAATGGAGTATAGGTTAACAACTCACCGTAAAGAGACTCGCTGAGCTGCTGACAGACACAAAAACAAATAATCACATTCATACAACTTAAATTTTTGGCCATGGCCTTCATTAGAAAAAGAAACACATTCATGCAATCAATCAGGCAACTATACACACACAACTATCAAGACCGGCCACTCCAGCAAGACATTTACATCTACATCATATATATAAATTATGCCGACGCAATGGAGGTGTTGTTCAAAAAATAAAACACGATCTGTACTTAATTTGTTTGTAACACTTGAAAATATCACAAAATAACATCAATTCTATCTCTGCAATGCTCCAAAGATACAATCACGAACGATAACATCACGGAGGTAAGAATAATAAGGAGGGGCTCGTAAAGGAACGACGTTTCACGTTAAATCTGTCTGACAGTTTTAACCTCGTGTACATAATGCCATCTCCCTTTATTCTAACCTCCTCGGTGTATTTGTTCGTTCTGTTACAGCGTATTTGGTCGCTAGGTGAGTAGGGAAAGAATAATCAGATTGTCGGAGAATCGATAAAATGATCCCAGCTGCAAGCGTACTTTCAGTTTTTCTCAAATTCTGATATAATACGCAGTCAAACGGGACAAAAAGTATCTTATGTCCATCTCCTGCTTCTAAGCTATCTCCCCACCAATTTTGTGCCAAATTGGTTCAAATGTTATTTAGTTATAAATAGTGTAACTGACACGACTTTCTTTTCTATATATAGATTTGTAATTGAATATTATCCTTAACTGGTGCCTCTTTACTTTTCCAACCAAAAATAAAATTGAAATATTACAAAATAGATGGCACACAGTTGGATGAGAGGCACAAATTGGAAGGAGATATAGGGTAGTGCGGTTGAGGGAGAGGGTGTGGCAATGAAAAGTTATTTTTGGTTTAGGCAAGGATGCTTCCAGGACTGTAGCACGTGTTGTAGGAAAAAGCTCCATTACTGACATTCCAACCTGAACTTTCAGTTGTTAGATTCATTACAAGTGGGGAGGAAGGGCAAAGTTAATTACTGTGAACAACAGTGTGGAGCTGTGGTCGTCAGAAGCTGCAACAAGACTACAGCCGTGTAATGTGGCTCTGGCTCACCCTCGGGCAGCAGCCACCACTTGGCCAGCCAGCCGCGCATGCAGGGGTCCTGCTTGCGAAGCAGTAGCTCGCGGCCGCAGTGCTCCGTCACGGCGCGCAGCTGCGAGCACGCCAGCTCGCACAACACCGCGCCCTCGCGGAACTCGTTCGACTCGCTCTGCTCGAACACGCCTTCCTGCAACATTGGAACGCCGCACTGACCTCCGCTGTCCGAAATTGAAGCGACGGACAGAAATTTAACAGTGGGAAGACAGTGGCGGAATGTCACTGTCCTCGACTGTGTACATTCTTTGAAAATTGCAAAATCGCGTATAATCGAAATGCTCGTTTTGAGACCTTTCCGAGATTGCCCGGTTTAGTGTTCTGTCTCTATTAGAACAGAAGATACAGCTATTTTTGTAAGCAGTGTTTGCCAAATTTATTGCACATATTTAGAACTTCAACTGGCCGTTACTGTAGTCTTACTTGGCCTACAATTCTGTATTTCTCATTCTCTTCTCACACACTGAACACAGAACATTTTGTGAAAATCAAAGAGGGTCATTTTCGTGCTCGTGTCGATTTGACACGGAATGACTCCTGTAACTGCCCTAATTCTCCTATCGAAGTATACCTGCTGAACACATCTGACTGTGAATTTCTTTATCGGAAAATACCGAGCCCCGTAGACTAATTCTACTGTACCAGAATTCCGATCACTGCCGACAGGTTCTTTTTTATTGTTGTTGTTGCATGCATCTGACACGCTTACTAAACAAAGATAAATAGCGAGTTACGTTCTCTTGCGAAACGTATGAATGTTACTTTCACACTGGTAGCTGTTCCAACTACAGCAACTACAGCAATATCATCAATATCAATATCATCATAATTACCTTTAATAGTATTAATGAATTTATTTATCCATATACTGGCAGCATTTGCATCGAAATTCCTTTTAGATAAAATACAAGTGGCCAATATGTCAAGTTCGTGCAAGAAAAGATCCACCTTTTTATCTAGATAAATACTTCAGCATGTAGAATAATTTTTAAAAAGAATTATAAATATCGATCGCTAGAACTTTTATTTACTGGACAAAGCCCGATGACCAATATTACTTTCTACGAAGTAAGTACACCCAGTTCTAAACCAATGAACTATTTTTTTATTTATGATATATAAATATATTCCCATCAGGATAATTTATGACTGATTTGTAAACAACATTTATTCTTTCTTTTTATTTTTTAAACTTGAGCGTGCATTAACTAATGAGGTTTTGTAAAGAACAGTAATAGAAAGAATTATGATAGGAAAAGAATTTCTTACGAATTATGGTAGCTCTAACAATGGCATGGCTACTTCAATACAACATAATCATTACTATATCAAGCAGGCTTAACATCAATATTTGAGAAGAAAGAAAAGGCGAAGCATTCATTGTAATTGCTCAAGTACAGTATTTATTATTTAATAGCCCTGATTATGAGCAGTTAAAGTCATCCTTCACCTATACAGCATTCTGAATTCAGTTAAACGTGTTGACTCAGTACAAACGCACTGCGGTGCAGTACGCTGAAACCCAGGCCACAACCAGACGATGTGTAACTTGGATGACATACTCTCTTAGTTTTAGCCAAATGGATTGAAGTATTCCCCAACAGATACACTACATAGCCTCCTACAGACTTCAACTACTCATAATTAACAACCAATATAATTTTCCGTTTTTTTTTTCCTTCGATTTCCGTGATTGCTGGATTACTCCTAGCAGTCATAATGGTAGCGCCAGAAGCCCGCTTCAGAACATGTATTTGCTTCTATGGCAGCCATTTTGGTTAGACCCGCATCATGCCATGACTCCCGCACATTTCACAGCAAAAGTTTACATGCAACATATTTACAAAAATAATTAATATATTATAAAAATACAATTTTATAATGAATCTTTCGATAAAGTTTCAAATTCATAAACAAATCAGGTGATAAACTTCAACTGAGTTAGGAGCGAAAAATCTAACGTTACAGAAATATTCCGTACCGCTACACTCCACAAAACCACAACGGAATGACAGGATTGAGGGAGAGATTCGGTCCGTGTTCAGTCATCTGCCATTTTCGAACTTTTGTAGAATGCACAGTCAGTCTGCAAAAGAACACAAGTTGCCCAAATGCGAAAGGACACTAGTTGCCCAAATGCGAAAGGACACAAGTATTCAAAATCGTGTTACTGCTTCTGGTATTATGAGATTTTCTTGTGGTCGAGCTGCAGTAACTGACAGCCTCACAGTAGTAGGATTATGTAAGTAGTCAATTAGCCCCTCATTTTAGCAAAGCAAAGTGTACTATTAACAAGTTGAGTACTCACAAAGAAATCTTCATTCGGTAGTGTAGTTCACGCCAAACTTCTCATCAGATAAGAACTGCCTCCCTGAGTGAGATAGGACAGTGGGACCTTGCATTAGACAGTCAGTGAGTTACCTAAGGATAATTCTAGTCTGTTATAAAAGTGATGCCATTTCTTTGCGTTACCATTCCTTTTAGGACTACTACTCTGCTTGAGGCAGCATAGGCTCCAGTACAGTTTAGAAAACGGGAGGGACGTAGTGAAAGTGAAGCTGTGAGGGTGAGTGGGGAGTTGTAAAGAGCCATTTCTAGGTTATTCTAAGCTGAAATTCTGTATTTCCCTCAGAATTTTTTGTTGTACATGAGAGCAAAATTTACTATATAGATTTCACAGCTACATAATGCTTTTGAGTTGCTGTAAATGATTATTTTACATTTTTTTTCGGTTTTAACACCAATTCTATAGGTTACAAGCACTTGCCATTTCTTGAAATTCCTTTTTTACTGTTTTTCACTGTTCTGTGCTGTTTCATTGTGCATTAACCTCTGGTATATCAGAAATCTTTCCAAGCACACACTTCAAACTGCTGTCACTAGAATTTAATATCAACCAATTTTCATGACAATAACAGAAGAGCATGTTTCGAGCTAAACAGCCTTCACACTATGACCATTGTTGAATTAAGCATAAAGTCTGAGAAAACTGGCAAAGTACTACTCCATTCTGAGCTGGCTGAATATTAAACACTGGTATACAATATATATTTACAGGTCTTAACAGATTTTTTTAAATATCTTTCTTTTGTGCAAATGCAAATAACAAATTCGACTCAGCCACACTCACAACTGCTAAGAGACCAGTAGCCCTACAATCCACCGACAGTAATGGAGACTAATACGGTTGGCTAATGTGGCAGAGGTTGCCACAATCAAATAGTAAATGTTAACTCTGTTCGGCGCAGTTACTCAGCTAGCTGTAATGTCCCCTGAATGACAATAAAGATATTTCACAATAAATTGTGATTATATTTTGTATTGTCGTGTGTACTGTAAAGAGTCTCGATATTTATGCTTCATGACAGAAGTGTACTCTGCGAGATATTTGTATAAAACCATTTGCTATTAATCTGTGAACTGTATGTTAAAACAATATCAATGACTTCAATCTGGTCTCTGGTATAGTAGAGAGCTACTGTTAAAGTATGAACAATAATGAATTGTTAAGCTGCGGCTTATGTCGAGAAAAGTGTATCTATTATAACCAGAAAAGAAGAACTGTAGTGAAAATTTTCTAAATGGGGCACTTTGTAATGATTGAAATGAAAATAACATCACTGGACATGTTGTAAGGTCTGTGTATTCTTACATAAAAATAATAAAAAGATATCTACTGTCTTATTACTTAAATTTTTTACTATGTGTAAGAATAGTTCCTTTGAATTTCATAGTTTTTGTAGTTTCCCCAAGAGATTTTAATTATATATTTGCCTTTTTCAAATATTGTCCTTGTTGTCAGCCATCTTGGCTGAAGAACATTTTATTGCCATTTCACAATTAAATATCAAGAGATAGTTATTTCATCTGACTAGGGACTACTAGTTGTAAACTACAGTATTTTGTGTGTTTTTTTAGCACCATCCTGCCAATATATTTACAATGTGTATTGGTTCGGATCTAAAGTAAAGCTTTGATTGCCTTTAAAAGTTTTTAGCAAAATACATCAGAGACAATTTTTAATTATCAAATTAGAAAATCCTGTCTATCATGCCACAACATGCAACCATGATTTTTTTTCCTTCCTGCTGGTGTATATTGCTTTAACAGATTGTAATTCACCAAAGAAACCTGAAACTGTTTGTTTACATACAGGACAGTGATGTAGTGATTCTGTGATAGCCTACAGAGATATCAACAGTTTGAGGGAACTGTTGGCTAGAGATATTTATTAAAAGAACACTACATACAATGAAGTCCCCTCTCGACATAAGCAACATTACTTTGAACATCACTTTGTAGTGTAACAGCTAATTTAGCTGTACATTATGGTATTGTCTAACCACGAGATGTGCGGATTCACCATACATAGATACATAGGTAATAAGGATTTTACTGTGTGCCATGCGCTCGTGTGTGCAGGTTCGCGGGAGTGAACAGGTGAGGTGGTCCAAAGACAGTTGTAGTGGCTGAAGAAGAGGCCGTCGCGCAACATAGCAAAACATAAACAAGCTTCGTAAGAGAATGTTTTGACATGGAGTTTGAAGTAGTTTTAGTGAAGTTCTTCTTGAGACTTGGTCCAGTACATACTATGTAAACTTAGCCTACAGGGCATAATACAAGATATTTGTAAAAGTTAACTATCTTGTGGTTTTTATTCAGTTAAAGTGTATTCTCACTGAGTGTGCTCCCTTCCTGCGGCGGAATTCTATGTGATAGCTTACAGATCAAATCTTTTACATATTTATAAACTATTAAAGAAGAGAGTATGAACAAATAATTTTGGTGAGATCTGGTGTATATATGAACTAAACCATGCAATAAATTGGGTGCTGTGTGTCAGGAGAAGAGTTCGATTGTAGCAGCACGGTCATTGTAACTTCTGTCTCACCAGGAACACTCTCTTAAAGTATTACAAACTGCATGTGAAGATCATAACTGACCTTTTTTCCCCTTTCCTCGAGCTATATAGTCTTAAGTGACTCCACAACTGACTGTTTTTAAAGCAGAAAATCAGAGTCATTGGTAACAAAGAACATTTCCTTCCATAAATAAACAGCTCAGATAATGCGGTAGTTGCTGACGATTTCCTCAAGTCTACACTTCACAGCAATTCACCTAACCTTCCCAACAAGTTCAATTTATCAGAGTATTCTGAATTTTCTGGATTCCAGCGAAGTTGTCAGTTAATCATACCAACAGAGCAGAGTCAGTTTGAGGGTAGTTTGAAAAGTTCTTGGAATGGAATATGAAAAAAAAAAAAAAAAAAAAAAAAAAAAAAAAAAAAAAAACTTACATGACAAAGTTTTTTTAAAAACTTATTTTATTTTCTTGTGTGGTGTCCTTGTAGAGTAATCTAATATTGTTCCAGCACCTTCATCCGAACTTGAATATGGGATTCCTCCAGACCTGCAAAATAGTTATTAACTCCGGCCGTCAGTTCTTCGTTTGAAGTGAATCTCTGTCCACAAGAAAAATTTTCAGGTTTGGGATGAGATGGAAGTCTGACAGAGCCATTTCAGGTGAATAAGGTAGATGTGGTAACAATTCATAACTCAGTTTGTGTTAGTTTGCCATGGAGACTGCACATGGGTGCAGGCGTGCATTTTCTTGATGGAAGATGACTTTCTTATTTGCTAACCCTGGCCCCTTTTGTGTATCTCTTTTTGCAATTTATCCAGGAGCTTAGCATAGCCCTTTCATGCCATACACGCACAACTGTGCAGTTCTGGTTTTGCTCTCTTTATTTCTTTGTGATTCACGCTAGGAAGTTCGGGCCTGCACCACACAATTGTG